>CM066036.1:173650342-174950224 GCA_033557465.1 Ichthyophis bannanicus | reverse complement strand
ACGCAGCCCTCTCACACTCCATCTCTCTATCTTTCCCCAGCCAATTATTCCCACTCTTTAACTCTCTCCTTTCTCTTTCTCTCTCCTGCCCTCCCTGTGTCCAGCATTTTTCCTCTTCTCTCCTGCCCTGTCTTGTGTCGCCCTCTCTCACACCATCTAACACCTCTCCATTTCCTCATCCTATCCCATCCATGTCCAGCATCCCTCTCTCTCCCCATCCCATGTCCAGCATCTCCTCTATCTCCCTATGTCCAGCATCTTCCCTCCATCCCTACATTTCCAGCTTCTGCTCACTACCCCTATTATCCACATCCCATGTCCAGCATCTGCCTTTCTTACCCCATGACCCCTACCCTATGTCCAGTCTCTACTTACTCCTCCATCCCATTTCCATCTGCTCTCCACCCTCTATGCCACCAGTCTGTGTCCAGTATTTGCCCTCTGCCCCTCTACTTCTCCACCTTATATCCACTATCTGCCCTCCTCATTCCCTCACCCATGTCCAGCCTCTGCTATGAAACACATCCAACATCTACCCTCCATACGGCTACCCCACATTATATTTATTTAACCGACTTTTGGTATACCATTTTTCTACCAGTCAAAATGGTGAACAATTAACAAGGGTTACAGTGAATAGGGGTAAAATGGGCAAGGGCTACAAAGGTACAATTAGGAAAAGAGGGAGAGAAAGAATTCAAATACTTAGGCAGGAGGGGTAATGGGGTGTACATGTGCTGAGTCGAAGGGGGGGGGTGATTGCTATTTACATAGATGTTAACATACTGGATGGGGGGCTAGGTGGGAGGTTGTGGGGTGGGATGACTAGAGGGATGCTGTGAGTAAGGTGGAGATTGTTGGTTTGTGGGTTGTTCTATGCTATAGTGCTCCTGGAATAGGTATGTCTTAAGGTGTCCAGCACCTGCCCTCCACCCCCTGCTGGTATCCTGCATCTCCTTTCCAGCCATTGCCGCCCATCCTCCTTTGTGTCCTGCATCTCCCTTCTGACCATTCTCCCCAAATTCCCCTTCATGTCCCTCATTCCCCTCCAGCCATTCTCTCCCGCCTGCCGCTTTTTCTTGTCTGCAGTGGTGGTGGCAGGCTTCAAATTTGAAACACACACATAAAAAAAAATAAAACTTTGCCAGCGTTTAAGAGATCGGGGTTACCCTAATCCTGTGATCCTAACAGCATTTCGTCGAGCCCAACACATTCATCGCGAATGGTTATTAGATCCACAATATATGCGGGCTGATCCAAATTCTGAAAGTTCTATTATGGGGGTTCTCCCATTTACAGAACGCAGCTCTGAGGTGTTGAGGATTCTACATACCCATTGGCCAACATTACAATTGCTTGATTGCTTTAATAAACCATTCCGGGTTGCTTTTTCTAGAGGTCGCAATCTGGGGGATTTCTTAATGAAAACATCACTAGAATTGGATCGAGTACAACGACTGCCAATGCCTTTAGGTCACTCTCCATGTGGTTCTTGCATATATTGTGCCACTACTTTATTGGGTATAGAATGGCGTTATCCGCAGACAGAGCAGACCTATAGAAGGAAATGGGACACTTCATGCCATTCTGCTTATGTGGTATATTTATTGCAATGCCCTTGCCCGTTATTTTACATTGGTCGGACGATTCGTCCGGTGCGAATTAGACTTTCGGAGCATGCTTCACGATTGCGTCAACGAGTGCTCTCTGCTCCTATTGTGCCTCACTGTATTTCTTACAATCATCATTTTGAAGATTTAAAGTGGTCTGTCATCGACCACGTTCCGTTGGACCCTCGTGGTGGTGATCGGCTGAAGAAGTTACAATGGCTTGAGCAGAAATGGATTTTCCAGTTGGACACTATAGAACCCAGAGGTCTTAATCGTGTGATAGAATGGCAGAGTATCTTGTGACGTCATAGTTCGCTGTACCAATCAGGACAGGGATTCCCCTGGCAGTGGGGTTGACCCTGCTCTTATTGGTGGGTTCCTCTTTAAATATGCTAGCTCATCTGTTGCAGCCTGATAAGAGATTTCTACCTTAGCCGCACTGATGGCGTCCTGTTGTTTCGTTGCCTATTGGAGCGAAGATTTAGAAGCACTTGAGACAGGGCGTTAGCCCGAAACGTGCACGTCGTGCCGATTTATTCCATTGAGAGCGACGGACTTTATGGACATGAATGAGACTGTCGAGATAAGTAAAAATATAAAACTGACAATTATTTTGCTGGTGGGGGACCACAATTGAGAAAAAGTAGCTAGCTGTCTGGTGTGGGATAAGTTCCCATACTGTCCCTCCTTCGGCTAAGCTCCGACAAAAAATAAGCTATTGATGAGGTTTTCTATTTTTGGTGAATCTGGTCTACTGGTTGTTTGTTATTTGTTTTACTCTGGGGGTTTGTAGCTTTTTTGGGTATTAAATTACTTGAGCAAAGGAAGGGTTCCAAACATATGTGGCGAAACATAATCTTATTGTAAATCCCGACAAAACTGAAGCTCTCTTCATCTTCCAAGACAGAAACTACATCCCTCTTTCCACCATAAAAACACCAGGAGCACAACTGAAAGTGAAATCCGAGGTACGCTATTTCGGAATAATTCTCTACCAACATCTAACACTACAACTCCACATCAGCAACACCACCAGAATCATATTTATTTATTTATTTAGCAAGGTTTATATACCACCTTTCACCATGGTCAAGGCAGTTTACAATGAACTGTGGTTAGGATTTTACATTGAACCAATTGAACGTATGTACAGACAACAAGCTAAACTATGTACAGTTGAGTAAATGGTGCTAGACATCAATCATTATTTACAGAAGGACAGGTTATGTACAGCATCGTGTATCTAACCTGGTATCCTTGTGTTATTGTTTACTGTTGTTGTCAGGTTTTTATGAGGGAGGGTAAAGTGTTTGATAAACAGAAGGGTTTTCAGGCATTTTCGGAACATAGGTAGGTCTGTGATATTTCATATTGTGTCTAGGAGAGCGTTCCAGGCTGATGGTGCTTACAGTTCAAAGGCTCGGGTGCAAGCTTGTTGAGTTGATTTTGTTCTTGCATGGAGGATCATTAAGGTGTTCATAGCAGATTGTCGTCTTGTGCGGTTATGTTGCGGGGTTTGGAGCAATGTGTGTATGTGAGATGTAAGATTGTTGTTGAGTGCTTTATGTGTTATCAGAAATGTCTTGTACTCATAAGAACATAAGATATGCCATACTGGGTCAGACCAAGGTCCATCAAGCCCAGTATCCTGTTTCCAACAGTGGCCAATCTAGGTCATACGTACTGTCATCAACCCTCCCTGGTGGCCAGTGGCTGTAAGGGTAGGTTGAGCATATTATTATTTTTCTGGGAGTAGAGGGCTCTTTTAAGGCCAAGGGTATCTTGGTCTTTGTAGTCCTGCTCCTTATGTGAATAAATTGTGTATGCCAAGTAGAGGGTAAACAAGGCTTTTATTTCCCTTTTAACGCAAAAGGTTCGCTGAGATACAGAAAGTCCTTCTTTTCAGGCTTCCACCACAACATAAGTAAAGAGGTAAACTGTTACAAACTTCACAGTTGCTTGTAGGATTTAACCCAGGATTCTTTCAAACTTTAGAGCAAAACAAAGGAGTGAACATTCCTCTTTCATTCAGCACAAACATGAGTATTCTCAAAGCAATGTCTGTATAACTCACAGTTCAGGGAGTGATTCAAAACTGCCCGCAATACAAATGGAGCAATCCATTAATTTGTCTTGAGATAAGGGAATAGGGTCCTCAAGCGCTATCTGCATGGGCTCTGGGTCATTGTTATCTCCCTCTGAATTGGAGCTTTCCCTGGCCGCTATAGTTTGCCAATCACTGTTTCTATTCCCTTGTTTCCAGTAAGGCTGTTCTAGGGCTCTCAAATAAGCATGGCTTGTTCTTATGCCCTTACGTCCTGGCTTATAAAACTCTGGCCTGCTTCTTTTCCTTTCAAACTGGATATCTGCTTTACAAGAGCTTCTAGGAGCTGAGCTTCTCTTTATGAATAAAGTGTCACCATACCTTGGCTTCCTGTAGCCGGTATAACTGGAGTTTTCCTTCTCAGGCACTTCTCTCTGGACACAGTCTCTTTGGCAGACTTTCTCTTGGAAGCTTCTAGGCACTGCTTGACCTTTCTGTAGCCTAGGAAAACCTGGTGAGGAATCCAGACTTCCTTGCTTCCTTGTATAGGTAACTCTGCTATCAGTACCTTTCCTTCTGGAGCCTTTCAATCCTGTTTCAGGGTCTTCTGGTGAGCATAGGCCCCTCTCCAGGTATGGCTCTCTCCTTCTGAGCTCTTTACCTCTGAGGTCTCCTGCTGCCAAGTCTTTCTCCGGACTGACTCTCCATGGCCCGTCTTTCTCTCTGGCTCTTTCTGCCCTTCTTCCAGCTCCTGCTGTCCTTGTCATGCTGCTTGTCTTGGCTGCACTGCTTGACCTGGCTGGGCTGCTGTTCCTGGCTGTCTCAGCTCCCCTTCTCCTCCTTCTTCCCTCTCCTGCACCAGCTTTCTGCTTATAAAGGCATTCCCCGTTTGAGTTCCCCGGGCTACTTTTCAGGTGCAGCTGATTAACTTCTGCAGAATCATCAGCCGGGTGTGTTAACTCAGCCTCTGTAAGTTTTTGCCTGCTCCCTCTAGCTGTGCTGCAGGGCAATTGCATCTTCTGCACATCATTTGTTTTGTGAAAGACAGCGTTTTTTTCTAAGTCTTCACTTTCATTAGCATCCGCTCTATGACAGTACCTAGCAGTTTCCCCAAAAGAGACAGGTTCCACAATGCTTGGATTGGGTCAAGCATTGATATCCTAGGTCCCTTCTTAATAATGGTTTATAGACCTTTCTTCCAGGAACTTGTCCAAACCTTTTTTAAACCCAACTACACTAACAGCCTTTACTACATCCTCCGGTAACAAATTCCAGAGTTTGATTACACGTTGAGTGAAAAAATATTTTCTTTTATTAGTCTTAAATAGTTTACCCTGTAGCTTCACTGCATGTCCCCTAGTCTTTCTGTATTCTGATAAAGTAAACAATCGATCTACGTTTGTTCCACTACTCAATCTGGCTGGTAAGTGGGAGCCACTGCAATTGTTTCAAGGTGGGTGTTATGTGATCATATTTTTAAGTTCCATGAGGGTGCGTGCTGCGGTGTGCAGAACTGTGTGGAGGGGGATCAGGGTAGAGTGTGGTAGGCCTTGTTAAAAAGAATAGTCCATATGCGGCAGGATTAGGGCTTGAAATGCCGAACAAAAGTCATATACAACAAAATAAAGACTATCCAACACCTATGCTCACTGCTGGACTTCAATGTCTGCCGCATAGTATTTCAAGCGCTGATCCTACTGCAAAATCCTTCTCCAAGGACTACCGGATCATATCCTCTACCCTCTACAACTCACACAAAATACTGTCACCCTCATATTGTCTCATGCCACCAGAACCGACCACATCACCCCTTTAAAAAACTGCAGTTGCTGCCTGTGAAAGTAAGAACTAAATACAAAGTTATGTTAACAACATTCAAAATTTCCCAAGGCATTTCATCTACATACCTTCAGTCCATTATTCAAAAAACCTCTAACAGAGCGAAAAGAGTTTTGTAAGGCCCTGTTACTTACAAGAGACCGATTACGAATTATCACTAATTTCCTGTATATTCCAGATCCAAAAGTCAGTACAGGTGCAATCAGAATCTCTGTTTATTAGATAACTGATGGAACAATACAGGCAAGGGAGAGGAGAATTTCTGTCAGTCATCAGACCTCAGAATCCCTCCTCTCCTGAATATAATAGTCGTGTTACATATATACATTTTTCTGATTTCCGTATACGTGCACAGCTCCCAAATCTATCTTCCCCCCCCCCCCTTGTATCTCATCTCCTCTTGCCATCTGTTTCCTGTTACTTCCTTTCTATCCCCTTGTTCCTGTTTTGATACCCACTCAAGTTCCTTTTCGTTTGCTCTTACTCCATACCCATCAACTATCAACTGTCTTTTTCTTCAGGGCTTGATGTGCTCAGCATATTCTTCTTTGCATGGTTTCCTGTGTATGTGCCTTCTGCAAAAAGTCTCTGCATGGACCCTTCAATCCAAGCATACACTTTGCTAAGGCTTATAATCCTTATGCTGGCCTGTTTTTCCTTGCCCACTGTAATGACAGACTGGTTGATATATATATTTTTATTAGAGCAGAATAAAGGCCATTGAGTGATTATGAACCAGGAACATATACCTAAACCTTATAATCCCTACAATTCTCCCTTTTTTTTTTTTGTTTATTGTGGAGGAGATAAGACCAAGTCAGAAAATTCTGAAGTGGGGACTGCAGCATAGGAAACATTCACATGTGTATGGCATGTTTGAACAGGCATAAGGGAAGTGGACACCTTGGTACACTGTTTCTTACAACAGGAAATGGCAAGAGAAACAATACAACAAAAGGACAAGGCAAAAAATTAAAAAGATGGCAGCAGAAATTAAAAAGGCCTTTTAGACCAGTACCTAGCGAGTGAAACCAGGAGGTAAGGGATGAAAACCAATTACCTATATTCAGTCCTCCCTTAAAGTCATCAATATGTAAATGTTTATGTTTATGTTTATTTAAAATTTGATATACCGCCCAACACCAGAGGCACCTGAGCGGTTCACAATAAAACAATATAAAACAAATTAAAAACAGGCTGCATGAAAAAGAAAGGAACGCCATAAAATAGATAGGACAGAGAAGAAAAGAAGAACACTGAAAGAAACATAAATAAACAATAATTACAATGCAACGGTAGGGGATTGCAACATCATGAAGTGAGGGGAGGGGGAATAACGGAGGGGGAGGGAGAAACCAGGGTGGGAAGGTTAAACGCTAAACTGAAGAGATGGGTCTTGAGTTGTGACTTGAATGAGTTGTGACTTGAATCTGACAGGTGGCGTATCTTATCCATAGCATTAAGCACAAACACTGAATGATTCGCTATGACCGTACAACAAATAGTGACATTAATAAAAGAACAAAGGCCTCCCTCAGAACCAAGGAGCAAATCTAGCGCTTGTCTATTTTGTAGGGTCATTTGGGTATTTTGTTCTAGGGACTCTGATAGCTTAGTTATAGAATCAGTAACAGCTTTCATTTGTACATGAAGCAAACATTGTAACCGGCGTATAGCCATTCCTAATTCAGCAGTGAGGGCAGGGGACGCAAAAGGAATCCATGCTGTCCATGATAAAGCATCTAATCGTGTTTTGGTCAAGGGGTAAGTAGAATTAATATATTCAAAAGATGCCTGTATGGCCTCATCTTCAGAAACTTTCGCATCCCATGGACCTGATCCTACTAGAGAGCGTTTAACTCGCTGGAGGTGTGAATGAGTTTTGTGTGAAACATTTAAAGGAATAAGGGCAGAATAGAGAGATACACGGACAAGGGTACAGGGCAAGTGAGAAATATTAATTTTCTGTAATAAGGCTTCCCCACAAAGAAAATAGTGACCTGTTAAAGCAGAAATCTGTGTAGAGGAACGCCATTTTCTTGGAAATGTATTAATATTACCCAAATAAAGGTTAGATTGTAACTTCCCATGACTGTAGGTAGAGCGCTGAGACTGGGGAGTATAGCAGGAACTAAAAGGGACTTTACCTCCAAGCCAGTAATCATAATGACCAGAAGGTAAATAAGGACCCACAAGTAGGGCATCCTGCCAATAATTGGAATCCACTAGCAAAGGCACTAGGGTGATATTATCTGCCGGGGACAGGGTGGAGGGGTTAGCAGTAAATTGTGACAAATACGTAGAATTACCATGGCGAGGAACAAAAGTTCCAGCAGCTATATGCCAAGAAGCATTTTGGACATTATAAGTAATATTGCAGCGAGAGGAAAATGAAAGAGATGCATTAGTCACAAGACAATAAGTAAATCGCATCTCTAAAGGAACATAAACAAAGAAAGGTTCACTGGAGGCATTCACAGACTCCCATGTGTCAGTACAGTCGATGGATTCAAAACATGGAGCAGTAAAGTTTTTGTTGTCCCAACAAGAGATCTTTCCCATTAATTCCGAGAGGGACAAAGGATAAACCGCTACGGGAGCATATTTTACAGCTTTAGGGATGGGGGTGCATATTAAACAATCAGAAACATTAGTTAAGCGTAAAATATCCAGAACAGATGATTGCCATAAATTGGAGGCAGATGCTGTAGCTCTAGGATGACGGGAAAGGACAGAAGGACTTTGATTATTTAAAAACATAGCTAACTGACCATCAAGGATAGTTGATTTCCAGGTATTGGGAAGAGGGAGGGACCTAAGGGAACGATTCAGGGAGGAGGTGGTAGTGGTGGGGGGTGACTTAGTGGCAGGGACACAAATGAAAAATAAAAGCCATGCTAGGAGAATCGCAAATAACATGAAACAATATAAAAAGGCATACTTAAGAGCAGGAGAGGCAGACATGTTATAGAAGATTAATCAAAGTCCAAAGCACAGTTCAAGGAACCCAAAGGTGGGCAATATGAGTCCAGGTTTGGCCAAAGTCCAACAGAACAGCAAAAGGAGTGGACGCAGAAACAATATGGGGTCCTGAATATGTTGGATCTTGCCAGGAACTTCGATGAGGATTTCTGCGATAAACTTTGGTCCCAACTGGAATCAGACATTCCTTGGGAAGAGATGGATGTTGATCACGGATGGCACAGCGTCGGGAGATTTCTGCTAAGGCTAAACGCAGACCTGCAATGTAAGGAGATATAGAGTCTGGTAAGGAAACAGACGTTTCAGACAGATTGTATAGCAACAATCGCCTGCCAGTACATATTTCATGTGGTGTTAGAACAACATTCTTCAGTGGGCGATTCCTGAGCTGAAACAAAGCTAGAGGCAGGGCCTGCAACCAGGAAAAACTTTTGTCTGATTGAATCAAACGCAGGGCAGTCTTGAGCAGGCCATTGGTCCGTTCGACGAGACCATTAGAAGTGGGGCGATAGACAGACATACTTCCAGTGCAGGTTCACTGCTGTAGAGAAAAGATGCATTAATTGATTCCGGAAGTGAGAACCATTATCAGAATAAACAGTTTGGGGAATGCCAAAACGGGGAAACAAATGTTGTGAAAAGCATTTGAAAACTTCAGCTGCAGTTTCCTGTTTACAGGGAAAAGCCTCCACCCATTTGGAGAATGAACAGACACAGACGAGAAGGAATCTGTATCCATCTACACGGACCTGCATATCTGTGAAATCTACATACCAGGAAATGAACGGACCCTGAACAAGGGGGAGATGACCTTGTAGCATTTGTTTGCCCTTCACAGGAGAATTCTCTAAACATTGGGGACACTGCTGGCACAATTCCTGCACCCTGGCCCTAAGATGGGGGTACCAGAAGAGCCCAGAAATTTGTGCACAAATGCTGGAGGCAGGGGCATGGGCTACAGAGTGTAACAAGTGACACAATTGTTGTAAAGACCAGAGTGAAATGCAAGCCTTTCCAGACGGGTGAACGCACAACTGTTTGTGCTCTGAACATCCTAACAATTTCCACTTCTGCACTTCATCTTGTAGAAAATTCTGCTGATAATCCCGGAGTGAGGGTAAGGGATAAGTCTTTGCTCGTGTAGTAACTAAAATGGGGACAGCATCTGTAACTTGTCTAGCTGCTTCATCAGCCAGAGCATTTCTGAAATGTAAGAAACCATAATGTCTGGAGTGGCCAGGGACCCAGTTACAAGAAGTTAGAATACCTTTCTGCTGGCGCTGCAGTAACAGGTCATACAAGTATAGAATCAATGATTTGTGTACAAGCTGACTACTAGATGAAGTAACAAATCCCCGCTGTAACCAAATCTGGAGGTACTCCCCACACAATTTTTTAACATACTGTGAGTCAGTGTAGAAAATCAGGGGCGTTTCCGGACGTTCCTCTAGGACAGCTAATATAGCACACAATTCAGCTGCCTGTGCTGAATATCCCTGATCCGAGTCCAGAGCATACTGTAAGCGATGCTCAGACACTCCATCAGGGGTCACCAGCACAGCAGCAAATCCTACAGCACCCTTCTGTTCTGATCCATCAGTAAACCAAATTTAACTATCTGGTGGCATGTCAGAGGGTGATACCATAATGGATAAAATTTCCTCATAGGGGGAGTCACATACTGGGGTATGAACATCTACCGCTGTCTGTAGCCAACTTAGTGGGCACGTGGAGGCAGTGAGAGGGCGGAAAATCACTCCACTGTTCAAGATAGATGCACAGGCTTGCTGTAATTTAGTCAGGGACAAATGTAACGTGTCTTTGTTTAGAATAGCCTTCAGTTCGGGGGGCGGAGCCTGATGTCCAGCGGGTAGGACGCTTTGCGTTGAAGCTCCCGAGAGGCCTACTCAGAATCCTGACTTAATACCTATATAAATTTACTATTTCGCTCCGAGCTGACCGGGGCACCTCGGGGGGGATGGCGGCCCACAAACCAGCGCGCTTGGACTTCGGGTCTCCTTCTTCTTCTCACGGAAAACGCTCCAAAACGGAGGTGTCCTCCCCGCAGAAGATGGTTCCATTTCGTGAAAACCCCGCAATGCACCTGGAGATTTTGGAGGAAATACGTGGCGTGAAGGAATTGGTGCAGTCTAATGGAGAAGCGCTTCGAGCCATGCGAGAAGACTTTGGAGTGCTCCAAGACCGACTTGAAGGTCTTTCATTACGGCAGGACAATATGGCGGGGGTCCTCGACTCGCACGAGGTGCGCTTGGGCAAACTGGACGAGGCTGAGCGCCAGATACAGAATCTTCAAAAGGAGTTGGAAGATAGCAATAATCGCGCCCGTCGCAACAATGTGAGGCTCCTCGGAATGCCGGAGGGGGTGGAAGCAGGAGATATAAGAGAATTCTTGCTCAAAACTCTTCCCTCCTTGCTGAAGATCACTTTTCACAGAGAACTGGAAATCGATCGAGCACACCGTGTTCCTGCCCGCATGGCGCTCAACCGCACGACCCCCCGGCCTATTATCTTTAGCTTGCTACGATATCAACAAGTGGAACAAATTTTACATGCTGCCCGAGCGAATCATCATTTGGAATATGAAGGTCGTAAGGTCTCCTTCTTTCCTGATTTGGCAAAGCCTACCGTTGACCGTCGGAAGAAACTCCTTGCTCTTCGCCCTCGACTTCAACAGCTACAGGCTCGCTTTGGCCTGTTGTATCCAGCGAAGCTCCGAGTGACTCTCCACAACCAGACCAGGACGTTCGAGGATCCTGATCTATTATCAACATTTTTGGACTCCAAAGAAGCAGAACAGATGCGCTAATCCCAAATCTTGGACTCTTATCTGCCGGCTCTGTCCGCCATTTTGAAGGGCCCGATGCGGCGGTCATAGCCCAGCACAGAAATAGCCTGGACTTTCTTTCTTTCTCTGTATGACTTTTGTCTTTGGTCTCCTATCCCTTCATGATGTGTGCCTCGGTCGGATTCAGAGCACGCACAGTCCTACAGGTTATATGTTTTTTCAATTTCGGCCTTCTCTGGGGTTTCTCCCCGCAGACACATGGTCGCCAGTAATTTTGGGGTTTTGCTTCTCCTCTACCGCACTGCGGTTTTCTTTGTTAATGTGGGGCGCTTCATTGTATTATATTAGCTTATTTTTCCTATGTCATGTGTACAGCCAGATACAGTCAGTTTGAGGGACACAGTGAAATTATGTGTGCTATCATGCTCAGAATTTCAACTTTTCTGAATGGCCTCATGTAAAATCTTATTATTCATTGTACAAGGCATTGCTGGTCCACTCAGCAGAAAGAAAATCCTTAGCTATCTTAGCCACGAGCACGTTGATTAGGTGTGTCTTTAGGAAACGCATTACACTCTGCTGAAACACTGAAACTCAATGCTAGGCCTCACATGGTAGCTGCCTATTCTCCCACCGTTTCCAAATGGTACGGGATAGTCATTCTGGTTAAGAAGTCTTTGCACGCTACTGTACCTGATAGTAGCGCTGACATGGAGGGTAGATGGGCCCGTGTACACCTTGAGGTTGGAGATAGTGAATTCACGTGTATTTGCACTATGTCCAGAATGTGGACAACCCTGCTCACTATGCAAGTCTTGCGCAGTTGGCCTCGGCCTCCGCCAATGCTCCATTAATACTTGGTGGCGATTTTACTCAAGTGTTCCCTCAATCTTTTCTTTTCAAACAAGGTGCTTGTTGGTTGGAGGCTCCAGTACCGAGCAGACCTGTGTGGCTAGATATAGTAGCGGGCCTTTGCTCACCGATTCCTCTTACCTTACTCCCTGGTATGACTCTCCCATTAGACTCCCACTATCCACCAATGTTTTTCGACACTTTAGGTGCCTTTAATACTCCTATGCAACCTTTCGACTCCCGACTCTGGTCAGTGTAACTTCAGCATTGCATTCGGAGCGCTAGAGTACTCCCGCCATCGGCACTCTCTGCATAAGGTTGATTGGAAACTTCCGATCTCTCGGTAGTTTACCGGGTGTAGCATCCAATTTTACTAAACCTTATGTAATGCTATCACTAGAGATACCTCTATAGCGCAGAAAGTATGGGAGAGAGAATTGCATGTGACTTTAACCTCGGAGCAATGGAGCCTTATCTGGAGCAGAGGGACACGGGTTTCCGACCCGCCTCACTCACTCAGACCCTCTTCTTTCTAGCCCACCGGTGTTTTTACACTCCTCACAGTTTAGACAAATGGAACACTACTCAGGGTAATGGTTGCTGGACACGTCCTGTGGCCATTGGTTTATTACTTCATTTCATGTTATGCATGAATATCCCGCACTACAGTATAACTGGCGTCGGGTCTGGGGTCGTATTTAGTCTATATTGCACTCTCAGGAGTCCCTTTCTTGGAAGATAGTGGGACTTCGCCCGGTTGCGGGGATCCCCCCTCTCCCAAGAAATGGCTTATCTCCTTTTGAACTTTATGCTTGGCATTGCTGTTTCCCTCATTAAGTAATACTGGGAAATTAGTTCCCATCAGAGCCTCAATGAATGGTGGAATCATGCCTGTCTCTACAGTAAATATGAACAAATACTTCATCTGTGCGCTTCCTCCGTTCAGACTCCTTCTTATTGGTTTTACTGGAAGATGTTCAATGAATATGTACATTTTGCTAAATGCTCTCATCTGACTGTCTAACTTTGTATATATCTCTGTCTCATGATCATGCTGTATTGTGGATACTTTTTTGATCGTTTGATGTATAATCACTGTTAATTGGAAGCACTCACATGCTGATACAAACGGGTAGAGAAGAAGCACCGGGGTGGGGGGTAATGGGTTTACTTTTCCTTATTGTATACTTGTTTTGTCTCTTTTGGTGTGTTGTTTCTTTTGTTTGTTGCAAAATGAAAATAAAAGTTTCAAAAAAAAAGAATAGCCTTCAGTTCAATGGACTGATAGAGAATCAGGGTAGTGGGAGTGAAAATAGACAAAAGGTCAGGAAGGGGGAGTTCTGTACACCCAAAAGTACCAGACAAGAATGCCAAAGTAGAAACCCTGTCCTGAAATAGTATGGCTGCCCAAGCCTGAGAGCCTGTCACTACCATCAATTGAAAGGGTTTGTGATGATTCGGCAAATGTAAGGCTGGAAGACATTTTAAATCTTCCAAAATGGACTGGAGCATGCTTACAGCACAAGGGTCTAAAGTAATTTTGTCTGAATTTTTTACACCACCCTTCAAATAAGGGCGGAAACAAAGAGTCCGAGAACTAAAAGCTGGGATCCAATTTCTACAGAAATTTAGGGTACCCAAAACGGAACGAAGTTCTCTCACTGTATTGGAGACAGGTAACTGTAAGCCATGTTGTACTGTCTTATCTCCCACCTGAGTAGATCCTTGGCTTAACTGAAACCCCAAAAAGGTAACTGTTGTCTGCACGAGTTGTGCTTTCTCTGCATTTAGTTTGTACCCTTTCTCATGCAGTTCCTGTATTAACTTCTGTGTGTACTTCTGCATTTGTGCATAGTCTGACCCAGACAGTAAAATGTCATCTACATATTGTAGCAAACACAGGGAGATCTGAATTGAAATCCTGTAAATCTTGTGAGAGAATCTGGGAAAATATACTAGGACTATCGACATACCCCTGGGGTAGTCGTGTCCACTGCTAATGTACTTGGTCAAAAATAAAAGCCAGTAAGTGTCTAGAACAGGGGTGGGCAAACTTTTTGAATCGAGGGCCGCAATGGGTTCATATATTGGACCCGGGGGCCGGACCAAGAGTAGATGGACGGTGTGTATGTGTCATTAGTTCCAGAAAAGAAATAAAATGCAACATTAAGAAATGTCAGAAGTGCCAACAGTCATTTCGGAAAAATGTAATCACAAAAAAAGTGGTGGGGAAAAATAAAGATCTTATGAATTAGACAATCAATGCCTAATAGGGTGTGCATGGTCAAAAAAAAAAATCTGATTTATGTTTTATATTAATTTTTCCCAGTTTCACGTATTTTTCCATGTTCCTTTCACCTCTTTGTTTTTCAAGTGTGCATTGTATGAAAGAACTTTTTAAAGCACAAAATCTACTGTTTGTGCACTAATTCACAAGTATGCTCATGTACACCTGCAAACACTTTAAGGAGATATTCAGAACTCTTTACCGGACAGCCAACATGAGAATGTCTGCTTACCACAACATTCAGCGGCATTATGCTAAATATCTCCACAGACTGCCCCAACACTATCCGGTTAGTGCAGGGACGGTCCGTGGATGGGGTGAGGCAGTGTTGGCACTATCAGCATGATTTTCAGTTGGCACTTATCCGGGCAACTTAGGTCACATGAACAAAGCAGGCCTAAGTTGCTATCTGGCTGAAAATTTGCTAATCAGGTAAGTGCCGGCACTTAACCACACAGCGCCGCTAACCTCAGAGGTTCAATAGCAGCTCCTATCTGGATCCTGCCACTAAATATCCCACCGATATTTAAGCACTGTAACTGACCGCCATGGAGTTTAAATACCAGCTCTTTTGAAAACTGAGCCTTAAATATTTAGGCCTCTAAATGAACTGAATACATGGTTTGCAAATGCAGTTCCCTAATGCTCATTTGTTTAGATTTGGTCAAATGGCGTGAGATAGGTCTTCCCCTCTGGCTAAATAAGCTACGCAATTCTCTCACTTAAACGTTTTCTACAATTTTTTTTAAGCGCCTTCAAGTCAATGCTGACTCATGGCCAAAAAAAACCCAACAGCTTTTAAGAGAATTATTTTTGAAGGACACAATTTAAATGCACCAGCTTGTAATAATCTGCCTTGAATTATTTTGTAAAAGGCAGAAAAGAAAATCTTTTTATCATACGGTGTGTGGTTATTGCTGCTCTGCCTGATTAAACATAAGCTCCTGGAGGCTAAACGAATAGAAAGAGGAGAAAGGTCCTGGGGCACTGCAGGGGAAGACAGGAAGGAAGAAGCGTGGAAGTCCCATGCCTCAGGAGGGCTAACAAGAACAATGATCTCAAATTAAAAATGAAACCTACAGTTTCTTCCAGGGAAGAGCAGTGGACACATTTCTGGTTAACTGTGTGTGTGCTGCAGAAAGCACTGCATTGGTTAAATAAGTTGCTGCCTTCCCAATGTTGCAACATGAGATCGCAACACTGAATATTCACAGATCCGCGGGCCGGATTAAAAGGTCCGCCGGGCCGTATACGGCCCGCGGGCCGTAGTTTGCCCATTCCTGGTCTAGAATCAACATCAATTTCTACACTAAAAAAGGCATTTTTCAAATCTAATACTGTAAAATATTTGTACAGTTGTACTGTATTCAGTGTGGTGGCTGGATTTGCAACTGCCGGAAATTGAGTTTCCACTACTTGGTTAAGTGCTCGAAGATCATGCACAATGCGCCACTTTCCATTAGGTTTACTAACTGGAAAAAGAGGAGTATTATATGCCGAAGTACTGTGTTCTATTATGCCGTGTAGTTTAAGCTGATCAATTTCCTCTCGTGCACCCTCTATAGCTGCCTGCTGCAAGGGGTATTGGGGCAATTTTGGACCCTCTTTCCCTTGTTTTAATCGTATGTGAACCGGTGTACCTCGTACCCGCCCATATGGACTAAGGAGGTAAGTGCCAGTTTCACTTATCCCTGCGGATTGAAATGCTCCTGCCAATAAGGTGACTTGGGCTTTTACAATTAAATCTCGTCCCATCTAATTTATAGGACAGTGAGAGGCATACAAAAAACTATGGAAGATGGCAAATTGTGGCCCTTCCACCCAAATTGGATTAGTCACGGGGGGTTTTTACTGGCTTACCATCAAACCCAGTGGTCATTACCCTGTCTCTGCCAATGGTTCCACCTATGGGCATGGTGTTCAGAACAGAAAGTGTAGCTCCAGTATCAATTAGGAATTTCATTACTTGGTCATTCAAAGTTAATTCAATATGGGGCTCCTCTGTTCCCAGTGTCACCTGCATATTATATATACCTAGTCATTGTCTATTTTCCCTATTGCCATAGCCTGTCCTATTTGGGGGCTGCCAGGTAGGGTATTGGCGGGGTCTTGCAGGTGGTGGGGGACCTTGGTCATATCGTCGCCGCCCTCCCAGTAGTGGGGCACGGCAGACCCGTTGCAGGTGACCCCTCTCACCACACCGCCAACAAGTGAAATCTCTCTCCCTGTCCTGCTCTTGTCTGGGGAAGGATCGTGGTTCCTGACCCGTGAGCTGACCATGCTTTTGAACATTCAAACCTCGCATGAATTGTCTATACATGTCTTCAGAATCACTGTCTACACTACTGTCACTCTCACAATCGTCATTGATTTCATCAAGTTGTTTCTGCTGCTCTTATACTTGTGACCTTTTCTCCCTTTTTCTTCTCCTGTTCTATTTCTTTCAATTGTAAATTGAATAAACGAGCTTGGGCAGCCTTTCTGTCCCTCTCTGGTTTATTCAATTCTTCCTCAGCTTGTCTGACAAAATGAAAAATATGTGCCTGTTGTTTCTGCCATGGTTCTGATTCTAATGCCACTATGTTTTTTAGCTTTAACTGGATAGGCAAAGGTAAGGTATTGCAGAGAGTCTGAAAAAACATGAGCGCCATGTTAGGGTCATTGTGGGGTACACCCATCTGGGCCTCCCATAAATCTTGAAATTTAGCCAAATAAGCACTAATATCTTCCCCAACCTTAAATTGCATTGAAGTAAGGGGTCCCATACTTCGTTGGGTGGGATAAATGTCCCTCAAGGAGTCCCACACCATATTACGATAAAGATTAAAAAGTGCCCCATCATACTGGGGATGATGTACCATAACCCCTCTGATATGGGCATTTTGAAAAACTTGATTAGCCACATTATTACCCAAAATTCGGGCTAGTAGGGCTTTTACATCTCCAATTGCTAAAGTATAACCTGCTGTTAATCGTTCAAATTTTTGTATCCACGCTCCCGCTCCCTGATTCAGGGGAGGGAGTTGCTCGGCCAGATTAGTCATATCGGTAAAACTCCAAGGGATATATATTTCTTGCCCGTGGGGAGTATGCCGCACGGGAAATATCAAATGATTAGGTGTTTTTGGGTTATTGGGATCTTGTCCCTCATACTTTTCCCATACCCTTAAACCTGCTTCCATATACTTATAGTCCCATTGTGGATCTCCCTCCCCTCCACGGATACATCTACGAGCTAGGTTTAAATCTGTAGTATTCAGGGACCCTTGTTCTGGCCAAATTCTCATTTGAGGGGCACAGGCTGTAGTCCACCCATGTAAGTTTGAACTCCAGTAATATACATAAAAACCTTCACCTCCTTCTTCATTAAAAACAAAATCTACAGGGGTTTTCTTAGGTTGAACTGCTTCTTTAGAATTCTGCACGGGTAGGCAGTGATATTCGTGGGCTCTGGTCGTCTGGTTCCTAATATCCTGTCTACTCTCACATGGCTTTTTAGAAAAATAATCACGCTCCATTGACCTTCTGGTAAATCAATACTACCAGGGAATTTGTCTGCTGACATCACTGGAGACCTATCGCAATTAATGGAGTCAAGGACAAAGGGAGTGGACTGTACTTGAGTTTGATCACCCCCTGTGGCCCCCAGCAATGTCTGGTCACATACCGGGGCTCAGGGATTGGATCAGGGGTCAAATGTAATTTACCTGCTACCTGAACCCATCCCGTATGCTGTTCCCGGCGGGGAGATGCAGACCGGGATCTTCTACGTGGTTGGGAGTTACTATTTCGCATTATGTCTTCCAATTCCCAATGGGGGTATATTGGATTACATGGGGGAGTCTCAATAAGAGATGGTGTTTTTTTTCTCATCCCAGTATCTAACTCTTTCCTTGTGTATTTCTGCTGGTCTTTTGTCTTTAATTTTATCTTTAGGTCTGTCCTCTAATTCTGTCTCCTTGGGGTCTAAATCTATGGAAGGGTCTGCATAACCTATCGCTGCCATTGTACGACTCTCTGTCGTCCAATAGGGGGGTGGATCATCACTACTGAGGGTTTTTGGATCTACCTGTTTCATCCACATGGAAATGTACCTTAAGTGTTTCAGCTGACTAGCCCCAGTTTTATGAAATAAAACATAATCCCTAATTTTTACTAAACAACGACCATCAAAGGACCCCTCTGATGGTCAGCCAAGAGGAGTTCCAGGAGCAGCGCTCCATTTTGCCCATTTAAGGCAAACTTTCAATATTTCCTTTCCTAATAAGGGATTATCTCTCATCATCCGTTCGACCGGAGTCACTGGGGAAATTTGGTTTACCATTATGTCCTGATTGCCATCTTTCTTTCTCCTAAACAGAGACATGATTCCTACGTGCAACCTTTTATTTAAGGGTCTCAATACCCACCCTCTTTATTTACAGAGGAAGGAAGTGCACGAAATGTCCAGGACACCTTTCAAACAAGAATTCGCTTCGTTCAAGCCCAGCCAATCTCCTCGCGGAGGTATGGAACCGTGAGCAAGAACACACACACACGCTTCATGTCAGACGACACGTACTGTCTCAATCACTTATCATTCAGTCCCAGTTTATAACAGCAAATTATTCTTACACTTTATTCATATAACAAAAACAAAAATGCATATAACAAAGACAAAAATTAAACAACACTTACCAAGCTTGGTTAAAAATACTCACGACACCGTCATTACAGCCGCCGTCATCCTAGGGAATCCGTTACTCACTTCTTCTCCGGTCTCTACTACGCACCGGGAACGTACTTCCCTCTTTCTTGAGGGGAATCCAAATATTTACGTACCTCCCTCTTTTTTCTTGAGGGGAATCCAAATCTTTAAATTTGTATCTTGGTCATAAAGACCCACCCGTACCCATTCCCGGGTGTTCGGCACCAATTGTAAGGCCCTGTTACTTACAAGAGACCGTTTACTAATTATCACTAATTTCCTGTATATTCCAGATCCAAAAGTCAGTACAGGTGCAATCAGAATCTCTGTTTATTAGATAACTGATGGAACAATACAGGCAAGGGAGAGGAGAATTTCTGTCAGTCATCAGACCTCAGAATCCCTCCTCTCCTGAATATAATAGTCGTGTTACATATATACATTTTTCTGATTTCCGTATACGTGCACAGCTCCCAAATCTATCTCCCCCCCCCCCTTGTATCTCATCTCCTCTTGCCATCTGTTTCCTGTTACTTCCTTTCTATCCCCTTGTTCCTGTTTTGATACCCACTCAAGTTCCTTTTCGTTTGCTCTTACTCCATACCCATCAACTATCAACTGTCTTTTTCTTCAGGGCTTGATGTGCTCAGCATATTCTTCTTTGCATGGTTTCCTGTGTATGTGCCTTCTGCAAAAAGTCCCTGCATGGACCCTTCAATCCAAGCATACACTTTGCTAAGACTTATAATCCTTATGCTGGCCTGTTTTTCCTTGCCCACTGTAATGACAGACTAGTTGATATATATATTTTTATTAGAGCAGAATAAAGGCCATTGAGTGATTATGAACCAGGAACATATACCTAAACCTTATAATCCCTACAGTTTTTCAACAGAACACCTTAGTAATGCTACACACATTCCAAAATATCAATAAAGCCACCTCCAACAAGGCCTTTTTCCTCTATGCTCCAATCATATGTCATGCACTACCAGACCAACTATGTGAAATTACGGACCTAATGGACTTTAGAAAGAAATTAAAGACCCACCTCTTCAAGGATCTTTTTGATGGCACTGACTCACCCATCCTTACCCCTCTCCCCATCCTCCCCATAACCTCCTCCCACCCATATCATACCATGCACCCTGCCCCGTCAGGTGTGCCACCTGCATACTACTGACCCTTATCTTGTTATTTATTTATTTAACATTTCTTATATACCGCCTTTCATGATATCAAGGCAGTTTACATTGAACAAACTGAAATTACATTGAACAGGGCATTATAACTTGGAGATAACTATTTTACAGGGAACATGGGCTATGGAGGGTTAAGTGGCTTGCCCAAGACCACAAGGAGCACCTGTGGGACTAGAAACCCCAGTCCTTCCGGCCCAAGGTTGCTGTCCTCTAGTGGGATTTGAACCCCCGACCTTCTGGCCTGAAGTACCTTGCCCCAGCCACTAGGCCACTCCTCCACTCCATTATATGCATCTTGTTCAAAGTTCTCTTACGATCGCTGTATCGTGTTCATTGTTATCATGTTCAGAGTTCACTTATTTTCACTGTTAAGGTTCTATGTGTTGCCTTGTTCTATGTAAACCGCCTTGGCTATAAGATTAGGTGGTTTATAAATCACTTCAATAAATAAAAATAAATAAATGATAAATAATGAGACCACTGTCTAAAACATCTCACCCTCTCATGCGAGTTTATAACCACAGTGGCTCTCTAGACGTTAACCTTCTTGGAAGTCTGATGATTGTTTACCTCTACTGTTAAGGTGGTAAGAAAATTCTTTACATATTAAATTGCTAATGGAGAGGATCATTCTAACAGCCACTTCTACACCATAACACAGGGCTTTATCCCCAGAAAAAAAGCATTTATTAAATTGCACATCCAACTTACACATTAAGGTATGTGCATATAACCTATACATATGCAACATTACCTGAATGACTGGAGGCATTCCCTGGGGTCGAGGTGGGGAAGGGTTTACATTTAAAAATATGTATGTAAAATAGCCCAGAAAATTTGTGCAACATATAGGGCAGGTATGAGTGTAAACACACAGATTCCCTGTTGTTTTTTCATGAAGAAATAACAGACATGCTATTCTTTTGAACATTCCCAAGCACAGGGAAAAGTGTGCCGGTACTATTTATGCATGTACTTGGCTATAAAGTTCCCCCATATTTTTTAAAAATGCAAAAATACTTGGCAAAGGCTGGAGGCCTAGTTCTTCTTTAGGAGACAAGAAACAATTGGACCTCCTGTATGTTGTGTCTCCCAGTATAGGATTCAAAATTTACTGTTCTGAGCTACTCCCAGAAAATTTCCGAAAAGGGCGAGGAACGAGAAACATCATTGCGGATGTGAGATGGATCCTTGAACAGACTAAAGAATACCAAAAGGATATCTATTTGTGCTTTATCGACTATAGCAAAGCTTTTGACTGTGTAAACCATGAGAAACTCTGGGCCACATTAAGAAGCATGGGTATACCAGAACACCTGATCGTTCTTTTGCACAATCTGTACATTGATCAAGAAGCAACAGTTCGAACGGAACAAGGAGAAACAGAATGGTTTAAAATAAGCAAAGGTGTAAGACAAGGCTGCATACTTTCCCCCTACCTATTTAATTTATATGCAGAACAAATCATCAGAGAAGCAGGATTGTATGAAGACAACAGAGGTGTGAAGATTGGTGGAAGACTCATCAACAACCTTCGCTATGCTGATGATACCACATTACTGGCGGAAAGTGAAGATGATCTGAAACATTTGCTTCTCACAATCAAAGAACATAGTCTCAAAATGGGCCTGCACCTTAATGTAAAGAAGACAAAGATCATGACAACTGGCATAATCAACAGGTTCATCGTCGAAGGAGAAGAAATTGAAATCGTGAATAACTTTAACCTACTTGGATCAACTATCAATAAAGAAGCAACAAGCAGTCAAGAAATCAGACGACGCATTGCTCTTGGCAGAATGGCTATGAAAGACCTAGATAAGATTCTCAAGAGCAGAGATGTCTCTCTCCATACAAAGATTCGACTTGTTCAGGCCATGGTATTTTCAATAACATCATATGGATGTGAAAGCTGGACAGTGAAAAAGATAGACAGGAAGAAAATTGATGCCTTTGAATTATGGTGCTGGCGGCGCATACTGTGTATACCATGGACTGCCCGTAGAACAAATCAGTCTGTACTAGAGGAGATCAAACCTAAGCTTTCTTTAGAAGCTCAGATGACAAGACTTCGACTTTCATACTTTGGACACATCATGCGGAGAGAGAGATCATTAGAGAAAGACATCATGCTTGGCAAGATAGAAGGTCAACGCAAAAGAGGAAGGCCAGCAATGAGATGGATCGATACAATAACAGCAGCTACGGGTACCAGTCTGTCAACAATGAGCCGCCTGACTGAAGATCGAACACAATTTAGGATAGCTATCCAGAGGGTCGCCATGAGTCGACTCCGACTCGACGGCACTTAACAACAACAACAAGAAATGCCATTCTAAGTCAGACCAATGTCCATCAAGCATAGTATCCTGTTTCCAATAATGGTCTATCCAGGTCACAAATACCTGACAGGTACCTAAAGTCCACAGCTTGTCAGACGGCTGCCTAGGGTGAGAACTTACACAATCTTGACGATGCATATATTCATATGATTCTTGCAAGGTATTGTGGGTATTGTAGTTCATTCACTCCCAAACACAGCTGATGACAATAATTGAGTTGTGGAACCAAGTGGTAAGGTCAATAAAATACTTCTTTTATTGATGGGGTTTAATTCACCCAGCACAAGTATGCTTGTTAGCAATATAAATGAGGTTACTTGCTTGCAGTGTTTAAATGGATAACAAAAAAGTCATAAAGCAAATCAGAAAAACAACCTTCAGCTTGTCAGGCAATTAGCTAATGTTTTCTTAGCAAATAATTACCAAATACAAAGGCACAAAGAAATAAATATACTTTGCTTGTTAGGTTAACTTCTGCTTATTTTCCACGCAGATCTCAGCAGTGATTCTCCCTTGCTCACACACACAATCAGGTGCAGCTTTAATTACTATCAATTGACCAGCTGGAAGCCTTTAGCTGGCTGGCTGCTACTGTGTGAACCCAAATCCTGCTTTAAGAGCTGTTTGCAGTGGAAATAAAGAACAAAGTTAGGTTTCTTTGTGATGGCTGATGTGTTTGCTCACAGAAAGCTAGCAATAGCATTTAGATAGAGAACAGTCCATGTAAACTGTACTTTCATCTGCTGTATCTCCCCCTTCATCAATCAGCATAGGGTCACTATCATACATTGGCACAGATGAGTCTTTCATTAAGGCACTATCATGAGAATGCTTATTCCCTTGCTGCCATTCTCTATTATAGATAGGGTCTGGATCAGTGTTCATACCTGAGCCTCTCCTGCTATCATTATTCCTCTCTGTATAGCCTGGCCAATATGTAATCCAATTCTGATGTCCAGCCTTCCAATCTTGATCCCTGGACACTGGATCTCCTCTCACATACCTTCTGGCCTTGGTCTGAAAGTCCCTTCCACATGCAGTCTTCTCTCTTCCAGGTAGCCACTGGTGATTCCTATCTCTGCCACTCCATTCCTCTGGCTGAATCCAGTCCA
The DNA here is from genome assembly GCA_033557465.1 of Ichthyophis bannanicus. Lineage (NCBI taxonomy): Eukaryota > Metazoa > Chordata > Amphibia > Gymnophiona > Ichthyophiidae > Ichthyophis > Ichthyophis bannanicus. The sequence goes on along the minus strand of CM066036.1, from coordinate 174,926,461 downwards.
ATGGACTCTGCTGGCTTTTGGAATACCTCCCAGTATGGGTACTGCCTTGGAATCTCCCAGACCTTCCAATGGCCTTTCTTCTCTTCCTTCCAGAGAGTTTCCTTCTCTCTCTATCTGCTTGGCTTGGCTTCTGTTTCTCCAGGTGATACTGGTGCTTGAGCTTGTAGCCGTTGCTGTCTCTGTCTCTGTATCTCTTCCTCCCTCTGTAGCAGTTGCTGAAGCTGTTCTTGAAGCTCTTTCTGTAGCTTTTGCTGAAGCTCTCCCTGAAGCTCTTATCTGAAGAATAAGCTCTATTCTTATTCTTTCCTAATGTGTGCTCCTCCCTAACACAGCGCAGCTGTGTTGAATCAGGCCCTGCCCTTTGAGATGAGTGCTTAGGGATTACCTCATAGCTCTCTTGATTGCACACACATTTTCTCACTTCAGCCCCTCTCATGGCTGCTGGAAACCTGGTGCATTCTGGGACTGGTAGTCTTTTATGTGAAAATTCTGTTTTCTCACTTCTACCAGAACTGACAGGTTGCTTGTTCAGAGTCACATCATCTTTTCTATAGCTCCTACCTGAGCTATGATAAGCTTCCTTATCACAAGCTTCCACAATGCTCATCCTGGGTCCTCTTTAATAATGGTTTATGGACCTTTCCTCAAGGAACTTGTCCAAACCTTTTTTAAACCCAGCTACACAAATAGCTTTTACTACATCCTCCGGTAACGAATTCCAGAGTTTGATTACGCAATGAATGAAAAAATATTTTCTCTTATTAGTCTTAAATGCGTTACATTGTAGCTTCATTGCGTGCCCTCTAGTCTTTCTACTTTTTGATGGTGTAAACAACCGATCTAAGTTAACCTGTTCCACTCCATTCATTAATTTATAGACTTCTATCATATCTCCCCCCAGCCTTCTCTTTACCAAGTTGAAGAGCCCTAACCTTTTAAGCCTTTCCTCATAGGGATATCCTTCCATCCTCTTTACCATTTTGGTGGCTCCTCTCTGTACCTTTTCTAATTCCCCCTATATTTTTTTTAAGATACGGTGACCAGAATTGCACACAATATTCAAGATGCGGTCGCACCATGAAGCAATACAGAGGCATTATAATATCCTTTGTTTTATTCTCCATTCCTTTCCTTATGACTCCTAGCATTCTATTTGCTTTCTTGGCCACTGCTGCACACTGGACAGAGGATTTCAACATATTATCCATGATGACGCCTAAATCTTTTTCCTGGGTGGTGGTTTCTAAAGTGATACCTTGCATCGTGTAACCAAAGTTTGGATTGTTCTTTCCTGGGTGCATAACTTTGCACTTGTCCACATTAAATTTCATCTGCCATTTGGACGCCCAGTCTTCCAATTTATCAAGGTCCTCTTGCAATTTTTCACAATCCTCTTGGGTTTTAACAACTTTGAATAATTTTGTGTCATCTGCAAGTTTGATCACCTTACTTGTTATTCCCATTTCCAGGTCATTTACAAATATGTTAAAAAGCAGCGGGTTCAGCACAGATCCTTGGTGTACTCCACTACTTTTCTCCATTGAGAAAATTTGCCAATTAGCTCTACTATAACCAAGGCCAGTGTTCTTACATGTGCATGTAGTATTTAGATATAATTGCTCATATAAACTGTTAGATGTTTCAAAGCCATCTAACAATATGACAAAGCGATTCTCAAATTGAAAAAATCACTATTGGAAATGAAGTAAAAAACGTTAAGGATTCGATAGCAGCAACGGCTATCCATTCTAAAGCGGCTAGCCATTACCACTGATCCTAAGACATGGCTATTCAATGCTGGGGCCATATCTAGCTACTGGTACTGAATATCCGCTGGATAACGTTGAAGCTAACCAGGCAGCGACAATATTCAGCCACTGCCCAGTTAGGTTCAGGAGCGAAAGTTAGGCCAGCCTTTAATGTGCCTAATGTTTGCCACCAAGGGATAACCGTGCAGTGGCTGAATATCCCTGGATGCCATACCCGCTCTGCCCCTGGAACACCGTGATGCTAGCCGGCTTGCATCAGGGCCTCTGGCTATGGTACCTACAGATATTCAGTGACATTAACTGTGTCAGTGCCTCTGAATTTCCCGATCAGCTCAATTAATGCAGTTAGCGGGTTTGCTAATCACATTAATCGCTTTGAATATCGGGCCTTAAATAGTTTGCGTCTCTTCTCTTTCAGATCCATGGCAAGATTTAGTCGGTTTCTGCATTTTATGAACATTGCATAAACCCAGCCACTGATGGACCGGCACAAATATTTCATTTTCTAATGAACTGTGCTGTGAGGCAGTGTGAATATGCCCAAATAGAAATATGATTGTTTTCAATCAGCTAAAGCAAAGACCATTTTGATTCTTCTATTCATTTGCTAATTATGATATGAAGCTTACCATGCACTTGGCATGGAGGCTTTATAGTTTCTTTTTTCTAGTGAAAACATCACATAAAGTGCTGAGGTTCATTATTGAATTCTGCACAAAGCTGTGGCAGCCTACACATAGCTTATTGTGAATTAATGGATGAGCTCATAAGGTCTACTGCAGTGCTGGAAGTGCCAAATTCAAATCCCACTGCTGAAAATATGTATTTTAATGTACTGCAACATAATCATTCTAATATTTAGTTAAATGCATTACACAGTTTGGTTCTTTCATCAAAGTCTCACTTACCTATGGACGCCGAACCACACTGCAGCTATACTGTATTTATCAAGTTCGACTGATTTGGGGCACTTCACTACAAATTGAGTTAACTGCAGCAACTGAACGACTCTGATTAGTTGACGAACATTTTGACCTATACCATGTGCCTGCAGGATTCAGGAATTGGATGCCTTTTTTAAAGAGAAGGGAGCATGAGAATAGACAGAAATAGGAAGAGAAGCAAGAAATCATTTTATCAGCATAAGAGCACATCCTGAGAAACATCCCATACTGGGTTTACCTTGTTCTCCAAAATGTACAAAGCACATGCAATTATACAGTACACAATGTGCACACTGCCATACATTATTTCTTACATGAAGAGATATGAAAACAATTTGAAGTTAAATTTTGAATCGGTCCAATAGAATTTTTTGGATTTTTCTCTTATCTAGATTTCTAATTGCAGAGGTGGAAAATGTTTGAAAGAAATATAAAAAATCCAAAGAGGATTTGAAAAATCTTTTCTTGGTTTTCAGAAAACAAGATTATATAGAAGTGGACAAAATCCACATCAAACTTTTAGTAAACCTGTAGAAAATTTTACAGATCTGCTTTCAAGACCTCAAAAGGTTTTAGGGTACTGGACTAAACGGCAGTAAGGATTTAGCGAGGGTTTTACAATGCCTTAATCATTAGTGTGGGTTACCACGTGGTGAAAACTGCCGTGGTAAAGACCACCATGTGGTTTGGTCAGGATCCTGGTGGGTTCAGGGAAGGGAACGGGTGTGGTGGCCAGTGACAGCATGCAAGAAAGTGCTGCCCTACTTATCACAACTGCAAACAGCATGGCTGCACTTAATGCTAACTCAGACGCTTAACCTCTAGAGTTTGCTGCTGCCATATTGCAAGTGGCTAGTAACTGTGACAGGAGTGGAGGGAAACCTATTCTGCCCCCTACTGTTCATAAGCATGGAGCCCTCTTATGGGTCTGCTCTTCAGGGGGCTGCTTTTGGAAGGCACCAGATCCTGGTTCTGAAAGGGGGGGGGGCTTGGATTGGTTGAGAAACTTGGGGAGACTGGATCAAAGGGAGATTAGATCTGCCGAGGCATGTAACACAGGACATGTGTGGTAAATGTTTGCCCTTTGCGGTACATGCAGGGCAAAGGCTGGGCATGCCCCTTCATTTACTGCGGAATGTTTGGACTTACTGTGCATTAATTTTGGAACATAACGCGTGGTAAGTGCAAACATTCACCCCATGTTAGTAAAAAGGCCCCTTAGTCTTTTTGTCGGGTTGGTTGCATTGTTTCAGAAATCCATTTTGTAAATTTGCTCCTCTCTACTCACATGATAAATCACAATCTCTATTTTCATGAATCCACTTGTGATGATCAGAATGCACTGTCCCTATTTATTTCAGTCTCCCCTCCAGATGACTATTATTTGAAGTGGACAGTTCTGCAGGAGTCACATCTATATTCATACTTTTAACAGAATTGTTTCTGAACAACCTACTTGGTCTGCTAAACTATACTTATCTTTATCGTCATAATTTTATAATTTGTATAATCTGAGTTTGAAATCTTTGCTACATTCAGAGTTTAATTTAATTTATTTCATTTTATTCCAGTGCTTATATTCTGCTTAACCCAATAAAGAACTCAAAGCAGATTACAGTAAGATAAGAATCATATTATACAGCATGCAATTAAATAGGAACACCATGCTAATAACAACCAGGACGTTAAAGCCTGCCTGAGTCTGAGTTTTCTGCTATTGTCTAAAATTCAGTTGTATGTAATGTACATCATTCCTGAATTGTTAGTGAAAGCTTGCAAACGTCTGCCATGCCTACTAACAATAATTGCACAGAAGCAAGAAGTCTGGAAATGCATTTGCAACAGCAACAATTCAGGTGCTCAAGGTTTCGGATCCTAGCGGTTCAAGCCCCTGCATCAGAAGCACATGCAGAAAAGGGTGATAGAAGGTGGCTCCTCTCTGAAGAAAGTTTTTTCTTATTGAAAAGATGGTTCCTCAGTAGCTGTGGGTGAAGCTCATATCTACAGCCTCGCTGAAAGATTCAGAGGAACAGGTCCAGCACGTTTGCATCAATTTTGAACCACTGAGAAACCTCATGATTTCCTGTAACAGAGGGGCTTTTATTAAACAGCAGCTGAGCTGAAATATTCCAAACAACTGATAGCAGTTAGAATATATAGCACTGAATGAAGAGATAGATATACTATACTGTAATTGGTATCTCAGAGACCTGGTGGAAGGATAACCAATGGGACACTGTGATACCAGAGAACAAATTATATCTTATTGATGGGGTAGATCAAATTGGTGGCAGGGATGTGCTATATGTTGAAGATGGTCTTAAGTCAAACAGGATAAAGCTTGTGTAGGAAAAAATACACTGTAAAATCTGTATGGATAGAAATTCCATGTAAAAAGGGAAAGGGAATAGCAGTGGGGGATTTACTACCATCTGCCTGGCTAGAACGAACAGGCAGATGATGAAATTAGGAAAGCTAACAAAATTGGCAATAGAGTAATAATGGGTGATTCGCCCAGTATCAACTGGATGAATGTTACTTCATTATATTCTAGGGAGATAGAGTTTCTAGATGTAATAAATGACTGCTTCATTAAGCAGCTGATTCAGGAACTAACAGGAGGGGAAACTATTTTAGACCTATTCCTTAGTAGAACAGAGGATCTGGCATGAAAGGTGATGGTGATGGATCAATTAGCAATAGTGATCATAATTTAATAAAATTTGATTTAATAAATGGTGGGAGAACAGCAAAGAAATCTACAGTGCTAGCATTATCTTTCAAAAGGGATACTATGATAAAATTAGGAAAATAGTTAAGAAGAAACTAAAAGGAGCAATGCAAAGGTTAAGAGCTTACATCAGGCCTGGACATTGTTTAAAAATACCATCTTGCAAGCCCATAACAGATGTATCCAGTGCTTTAAAAACTGTGGAATGAAGGCCTAATGATAGCTGGCATGGTTTAAAGATAAGTGAAAGAGGCTGTTATAGCCAAAAAACATTTTTCAAAGAATGAAGAAGCATCTAAATAAAAGAAGAAACAATATAAACACTGGCAAGTTAGATGCAATGGATTGATAAGGCAGGCAAAGGGAGAATTTGAAAAGAATTTTGGAATAACAAAAATATTTTCAGGTGCAATCAAAGCAAAAGGCCTGTGAGGGAGTCAGCTAGATCAATAGATGATATAGGAGTCAAAGGGGCACTAAGGAAGGACAAGGCCATAGAAAGAGACATAAGTGAATTTTTGCTTCAGTCTTTACTGAAGAAGATGTAGGGTAGATACTCATGCCAGAAATGATATTTAAAGGTAATGAATTGGAAGAATTGAAACAGATCTCAGTGAACCTGGAAAATATATTTGGTAATTTGACAAACTAAAGAGTAGCAAATCACCTGGACTAGATGGTATGCATCACAAGGTACTCAAAAATGAAATTATAGATCTACTATTAGCAATTTGTAAGCTGTCATTAAAATTGGATATAATCCCAGCAAGAGTGCTGTTCCAGCAGAAGTCCCCAAGGGCCTACTCACCCGACTGCGGCTCCGATCACTTGGATACTCTCCTCCTCCCCCAAGGCTGACACTACACTGGTCGACCAACCCCAAAGAGAGCTCTGTGGCACTAACCACGTGGAGGTCAGCTCCTACTCACTGCCACCTCATCCCATTGAGCTTAACAGTAATTTAAAGAACTGCTGCAGATGGGTCCATGCCTTTAGACGTAGCCCTTGGATTGGACTGAATGGAACCTAAGAAACCCCTAACCGCATGGAATCCCCCATAGAAAACACATCACTCTGCATACCCTTCCCAAGACCCTAACATAACCAATACACATATAGCCTACCCTGATCCCAAATGTTCAGCATAATAAATGCCTCACTGACCCCTAGCAAAAGAAACCCCGGCAAAGACCACTAAACTGCAGAAGTGCATCACATCATAAAACTCACCTGATCTCTTTGTTTCTTTACCCCTCCCCCTTGTTTTATCCCTGTCTGCATCTTCTGTGTTGTCTGTTTTGGCTAGATTGTAAGCTCTGACGAGCAGGGACTGTCTCTTACATGTCTGTGCAGCGCTGCATATGACCTGTTGCGCTATACAAATGCTCAGTAGTATTAGTAGTAAAACACACCCCAAGTGCTCCCCACTCATCAAAATAAAACACTACTTAAGCTACGTCTCCTCAGCTTAGACCAAGACTTCACCACAAATGCAGCCATGAAGTTGATAAGCACTTGCTCAATACTACTGCTCTCCATCACCCTCATGATTCACACAGGATCAACAACCCACCCACAATGGAATGATTCCAATCATCCACAAAACCAAACAACCTTCCCTATGGAACCCCCTACTGAGACAAAGACATCAAAAAACAATCCAGACTCATCAAGATCAAACCACTCGCACCGACAGCAAGCAAACCTGCCATACACCCAGCCCTTGAAATGTGGACTTGTCAATGCACACTCAGCCTGGATCAAAATACCTACGCTCACAACATAAAGGATCACAACCTAAGGAGGTCACGTGATGCGGCTAGAGTAGTGGTCGCATCTTGGGTGCGCTCCGACACCCCCAGCCCGGACCGGCCAATCTGTACCGTGCAATACCGCAACACTTGAACGGGAGTGTACCCGCTGTGTGCAGAATTGAGTGTAGTATCCTGCAGTGCGGTTCTTTCAGCGACGGGGATGGCGGCTGCGGCTAAAACGCTGAGACGAGATCGGGAGCGGGTGGCCGGCACGAGTAAAATGGCGGAGTCGGCCCCATCGCCCGGCTCGCCTAGATCCACTGCCTCTCTGGATGAACTGTCGGCCGCAGTGGTAGCGGCTCTGTCCCCCCAATTTGAAGCCCTACAAGAAAAAATGGATGGGCTGCGCTCGTCGGTGGACATCCTAGGGGGCAGACTGCATGAGGCCGAAGATCGCCTGGAACAGGCGGAGGACAAAGTTGAGGGGCTGGTCTCCGAGGTGGCAGGCCTAAAAGCTCAACTGGGTCTGCAGGAGGCAAAGCTAGATGACCTGGAGAACAGGTCAAGGCGCAACAACCTCCGCTTTATGGGGATCCCCGAAACTGTTTCAGACAAAGAGCTAAGGAGCTATTTGGAGGAGCTAATCATGTACATGTTAGGGGATGCTGCGCTTGGAGACAAACTACACATAGAAAGAGTGCATCGTGTCGGGGCCAGACAGACCCGTGATACCCGCCCCAGAATCGTGATCGCGAAGTTTTTGTATTATCCGCAGAAAGACCTGATTGTACGAACCGCCCGACAAAAGGGAGAAGTTGCGTACAATAACTGCAGAATTCGCGTGGCACAGGACTACTCGATAGCACTGAGTTGCAAGCGACGGGAGTATGCCCCCCTCTGTGAGAAGCTCATCAGCGCAGGAGTTCGGTTCTCTGTCCAGTACCCTTCTAAATTGCATGTGATGCACGAGGGGACCCATCGGGCCTTCGCAACAGCTGCGGAGGCTGAAGGTTATGTCAATCAGCTCACTGCTCGAGGGGCGACGGCGGCAACACTGTAGCCCTGAAATACCGAAGAATGGCCGGTGTGTGATTCTATGGTTCCTTTTTGGAAATGTGCACTGTGCTCTACTGGACTACTTGGTTACGCTAGGGACATTGTAGCCAAGCTACTTTGTGTCCCTGGTACTGACTTGCTTGTTACAAACTTTCTATGCTGGAATTGGTAACAGTGTTGTAAGTGAGATATGCCCTGCTAATGCTATTTGTTACTGTTGCTGCCCGTTGGCCTCTGGCCAGATATTCCCTTTTTTCCTTTTCCTTCCTATTTCCCTTTGTTTTTTGGTATATGATTGCTTCCTTTACCACGTTGGTTAAGTCTGGGCGAGGGGAGATAGCGGTAGTACCGAGCTTTTGGGCCACGGCCTCCTCCCCATTTTTTCGTCCTTCCCTGTGGGCGTGGAGAGTGGTGGTGTGAGTATTTAATAACCACCTCTACTCCATAAGGGTGATCTCCCTTCGTGTTTTTTTTTTTGTTCTTTTGTTCTGTTAGGTTATTTTTGTAGTTTCTCTGCCGCTTGCACTGTAGCCGTGCCCAAGATACTGGCCAGTATTTTCTTCTCTCTCCTTTTTCCTTATATCAGCGCTGTGGCCAGGAGAATAAGGGCAGAGACTGCAACGGAGGGAGAGCTGGGATTGTGTGACCAGCGAGGGGGGGTGGGGGGGGCCCTGACGAAGGGGGGACTTTGCCAGATGGTCCCGGTGCGCGGAGGAGGGGGTTCATTCGGTGAGTGAATTGCTATTATGTATGTCGTGTTGCCCGCCGGGGCCCCCCTCCTCGGCCTATAATGGTGGGGCTCGGGGGGAGGCCTGGGGTGTCTTTGTGAGTGTGGGTCTGGCGCTCCGAGGCTCCTGGAAGCAGGTGGCTCTGGGCTCCTCCCCCTCCTTCCCCTCCGGCTAGGCTCTGGGTGTTGGTGTGCGGGGGTTGGCGGGGGGGTGTGGGGGGGGGGCGGGAGCGGCGCATGTTAACCTTCTGGGCTGCCATATTCAGTGGTTCAAGGTTAATTCGGGATTGACGGTGAAGGGGCGAGGTTGGGCCCACGTGCCTTTGGTCATGGCTTTTATAATTTTAGACACTGGTTAGTAGCGTGCACTTCACAGTCGAGTTGGGCTGGGTCATAGCCTCGCAACCGGGGACCTCGGCTGCCAGGGTGCCTTACAATGGGGGGGGGGAGGGTGGGGCTGGATTACCCGCAGCAGCATGGGTCAGCGTAGTAGGGCCTTAGTGAGACTGTGGGCTGTCTGGACTGGGGTTAGTTAGGTATTCAGAGTTGGGCACATTGTGCAGTGGGTGGGTGGGACCGTTCGCGGGTTTGCCTTAATACTGATGGGGAAGGGGGGTCGGTCGCACCTGGAGAGGCCTTGAGGGGCTCCCTCAGAGGTGGGTGGGAGGAGAGAGCCATGAGGGTTCAAGGATGGGAGTGGGGAAGCGGTAGGGGGGGATATAAGGTATGGGGTGAGAAAGGGTTAGATTGGGGGGGGAGGGGGTTCTAGGGGGGGTTAGAGGGGGGGGCGGGCATGGGTGGGGGGAGACTTTGGGGGCACAGGTACGGAGGAGCTCGAGACCTTTATAGCGAGTAGGGGTGGACCCCAGGCTGGGGGGGTTCACCTAGGAATTCTTGGGAATATCGGCTTATTTGCTGTAATGTACTATGATTTGAGCTGAAGCTTGTCTCTTGGAATGTGTGTGGGATGGGAAGCCCCATTAAACGTCATAAGGTGTTGCGGGCTTTGGCCCGCCTGCAGTGCGATATTGCCTTTTTACAGGAAACCCACCAGACTGCTGAAGAACATGCGAAGCTGCAGAGAGCTTGGGTGGGGCAGAGTTGTGGCGCCCCGGCAATCGGGAAAAAAGGTGGAGTGGTCCTACTGATCCATAAAAGGCTGCGTTTTGAACTCGTACAACAATATGTTGATCCGACGGGCAGATACCTCTTGCTATACGGTAACTTGGAAGGGAGGTCCGTGGTGCTAGGCAATGTATATGCCCCGAATGTCCTGGACAAATCTTTATATGCCCGCCTAGCCTCTAGAGTTGAACAGATGCCGGATGCCCCTTTGATACTGGCGGGGGACTACAATGGGGTGTTGGATATTGATTTGGACACTTCCGGGGGTGGGCGGGACGGCTGGCGGGCCCCGGCTACTAGGGCACTTCAGGGGCTACCGAGCCGGTTGGGACTCGTGGACCCATGGCGCCTGCTCCACCCTTTGGAGCGGGATTTCACCCACCAGTCACGAGCTCATGATTCAAGCGCGCGAATAGATTATGTGTTACTCTCTGAGCGGTTGTTTGTACAAGTAGGGGAAGCGGAGATTGGCCCGGCGGCAGTATCGGCCATGCCCCGGTTTGGGTGGACCTACAATGGGGGGATCTTCCTGCCTCGCAGAGAGTTTGGCGGTTTCCCCTGGGGCTGTACACGGACCCCGAATTTCATGCATATTTGTCACAGAGATGGGGGGAGTTTATTGCTATTCATGAACGGCATAGAGAGGAGCCTGAGCTATTGTGGGAAACAGCGAAGGTGGTCTTACGCGGGGACATTATTGCCTATGGAGCGCGGAAACGCAAGTTAGTAGCGTCCCGAATAGTCCAGCTGGAAAAACAGCTCGTAAAAGCCCGGCGCCGGTGTGTGTGGGCTCCTACAATGGCTAATAAACGGTTATATTGGGAGTTGCAGGCGTCCCTTAATGAGCTGCTCCACCAAAGAGCAAAGAAGACCCTGGTGTATTATAAATACCAGCTTTACCGCTTTGGGAATAAGCCGGGCAAGCTCCTAGCGCGGTGTCTTCGAGGCAGTAGAGGGTCTCGCTCCATAGTGGCGTTGCGTGACGAGCAGGGCCGTTTGCATAAACATAGCCCGGCTATAGCTCAAGTATTTCACTCCTTTTTTCAGCAGCTTTACAGGGGATCGGCTGCCTCCACGACATCAATGGGAGAATATCTCCAGGGGCTGCGGCTGCCTAGGCTGACAGTGGAGCAGCGGTTGGCTTTGGATGCACCCGTAACAGAAGCGGAAGTCCATAAAGTGATCTTGGGGGCTAGCTGCTATAAGTCGCCGGGTCCGGATGGGTATGGGGCGGAGTTCTACAAGCTTTTAGTTGAACGAGTTACCCCTGTGTTGACTGCGGTATACCGCTGGAGGGTGGAGCAGGGGAGCTTTGGTTGGGGGGCTAATCATGCCCTTATCACCCTGATCCCTAAAACCGGCAAAGACCCCACGCAGGCGACTTCTTACCGACCCATCTCGCTGCTGAACTTCGATATGAAGGTACTGGCGAAGGTGTTGGCGGATCGTTTAGCCTCCGTGTTAGGGGGCCTAATGCATGAGTCACAGGTGGGTTTTATCCAGGGGCGCTATGCAGTGCGAAACCTACGGAAGATTTTGGCTTCTATAGAATGGGTACGTGCGCGTGATGAACAATCTTTGCTGATCAGCTTTGACGCGGAGAAGGCATTCGATCAGGTCAATTGGGATTATATGAAATTTTTTTTTGCCCCAGTATGGCCTGGGCGACTCCTTCATCCGAATGGTGGAGCTGCTGTATACCAACCCAACGGCTAGTATTTTATGTAATGGGGTACTGTCGAATATTTTTAACCTTGAGAGGGGGACGCGTCAGGGCTGCCCGCTCTCTCCGCTGCTGTTTGTGTTAACGCTGGATCCGCTGTTGCGGAGCATAGTAGAGTCTGATGACATTCGTGGGGTTCGCATCGGGCCCTGTGGTTTCAAAGTTGCAGCCTTTGCGGATGACATCCTTGTCCATTTACGAGACCCTCAACAGTCGTTGCCGTGTCTGCTGGCTGAATTTTCCCGATATGGGGAATTTGCGGGGCTGCGAATCAACCGAGATAAATCGGAAGCCTTGGATATTGGGGGCCGACTCCGGGGGAATTGGGGGGGGAACTTCCCCCTGCGATGGGCTAGTGATTCCTTTGTTTACTTGGGGATCGAGTTAACCGGAGACATGTCAGTACTGTACAAGCGGAATTTCGAGCGCATCCTGGTCGGGGTTCGCTCGCAGCTCCAGGCGTGGTCCCCCCTCCCACTGTCCTTGCCAGGCAGGGCGGCAGCCCTGGGGATGGTGATTCTGCCGAGGGTCCTTTACTGGCTACAGACTTTGCCGGTTTGGTTGTTACGCCGTGACCTTCTACGTATAGAGCGTGAGTTCCGCCGATTTTTGTGGCGAGGGGCCAGAGCACGTATACCGCTGAACTGCCTGAAGGGGGGATGGCGATATGGGGGCATGGGTGTACCGGATCTCTGGACCTATGCCCTGGCTTGCCAGGCCCGGCACCTGGGGGACTGGCTGGGTAGTACCGAGGTCTATACTCCCAGGGCGTTGGAGGAGGCCCTGGTGGCGCCGCATTCTTTGCTGGCAGTATTACACCTACAGCGTGCGGTCCTGCCGGCTCGAGTGACGCATAGCGTGCTGATCAATGCCGCTCGGCGCACTTGGCAGTGGTTGAATAAAGCGTGGGGCTGCTCATCGGAGGTTTCGAGTTGGCTGCCGCTGCAGGGTAATGCACAGTTTCTTCTTCCGGGATCAGATTCGGTTTCTTTCCGTCGGTGGGCGCAGGCGGGGATACGGTTGTTGGGGCATGTAATTGACTTGGAGGGGCGGTGTAAACCTTTAGATGTGTTGTGTCGGGAATATGGCTTGTGCCCCGGAGTCTCCCTGTTCCCATACCTGCAGCTCTCCCACTATGTGGGTTCAGTAACGGGGTGAGAATTGTGGGGCGACCGCTCCACGCGGATATTAGAATTTTTTGCTCTTGGGACAGAGGCCCCGCCCACTATAGCACTATTTAAAAAAGCATTGGTGCTCTTGGTGACGCCGCCGGATTACTCAGCGGAAGAGGCTTCTTGGGCACGGGAGTTGGGGTGCGAAGTGGCTCCGGGCTCGGTCCGTGCCGTGCTGGGCCGCATTGCCCGACTAGCGGAGGGAGCCTACTGGCGGGAGATTCAATTTAAATGCATTTTGAGAGCCCACTTCTCCCCGAGGCGTGCATTACGTAGCCGCCTCACCGAATACGGTGGATGTCCGAAATGTCCTTGTTTGTTAGCGGATTTGGGCCACATGTGGTGGGGTTGTCCCCATATACGTCGCTACTGGACCCGGATTGCACACTATTTGGGGGTTGTTTTGCAGCAGCAGGTTTGCTGGACGGGGCCACTGGTGGCATTGGATCAGTTGAGACCACTCCGTCCGAAGGGCCGATGGCAGCAATTATTGATACGGAAGGCATGTCTGGTGGGGAAGAATCCTGTACTGCGGCGATGGTTGGAGCCGGCAGCCCCCTCTTTCTGGGAGTGGCGCAATGGGTTCCATCAGTTTATGCTCCTGGAGCGGAGGAGTGCGCAGCGTCACCCCCGGAGTTGGGCTTCCTTTCTTTTGGTGTGGATGCCCTATATTCAAACACTGCGGCCTAAATCTCGTAGTGCTGTCTTGTGCTTGGAGTAGGATCTTTGCTATATAATGAGATGTGTGGTCCCTGTGGTCCTGGGTGGGGGGGTGGAGGGGAGGGTGAAGGGAGGGGTGTAACTAGGACGTGGGGGGAATAAACACTTGTTTGTACCTTTGTCAGTCCCCGGGCAGTGGACAAGACACAGCCCTGCCCGAGGTATGTCTGCTTATTATGCTGGTTAATGGAAAACCGAGACTGTTTGCATAGTTTTGTATTTTACTGTGTGTTCTTAATAAACAAATTTTTGAAAAAAAAAAAAAAGGATCACAACCTAGACATCCTGTGTGTAACGGAATCTTGTTTAATGACTCAGACAATGTATTGATAAACCAACTCATTACCCCATCCTACTCCTTCCATAACTGCCCTAGAACCAGCAAGAAGAGCGGAGATATTTTCATACTAACCAGGGATCACCTAAAATTCAACACTACAGTGACCATCACTACCAACAACCTAAACATACTAGTAATAGCCATACAAAACACTATCCGTAAAACAAAAAAAACCACGAGCTCCAGAGCATTCTCATATGCTGCACCCGCCATATGGAACAAATTACCTTTAAATCTCCGAATGATAAAAGACCTCCATCTATTCAGGAGAGAACTTAAAACCCACTTATTCACAGAACACTTCTCAAACACAATACAGATCACAAACCCACCTTAAATGCAGACGATCACACCGTAACCTCAACGTTGATGATTGAATCCAACAAATGTCTACCTAAGCTACCTACTCTACTACTCCTGTATATAGTTGTTTACAATTAATAATATAGTTACTCACAATCATGTTGAATGTCAATAATTTAAAAACTGTTGATTTAAAAGTTGATTTGTAAATAATTTAAAAATCTGTTCTATGTAAAACCTGTTCATGTTACACTTGTTATATGTAAACCGCTTTTTATTTAAAAGTTGATTTGTAAATAATTTAAAAATCTGTTCTATGTAAAACCTGTTCTTGTTACACTTGTTATATGTAAACCGCCTTTGATCTATGGAAGAGGCGGTATATAAGAAAGTTTTAAATAAATAAAAATAAATAAATAAATAATAGAAAACAAACACTGGACAATATGCCTGACCTACAGATCACCCAGCACAAAAACAGATAACTATTGACACTCAGAAGCAACTTCTTCTCACACAGCCAAAAATAAACCTTTTATACTACTCAGTAACCTAAACTTAACCTCAGCTCCTACAAAACAAGCCAGCTCTTTTCTAGAAGCCATGGATGCACTATAACTTGAACAAATCATCAAAGTCATAGAAATATAGAAACATGACAGCAGAAAAAGACTACTTGGCCTATCTAGTCTGCCCTTCCATATCAACTACAATAGAACCCTTTTTACCTTTAGAGATCCTCTGTGTTTGTCCCTATGCTTTTTTTAAATTCAGATACTGTCCTCGTGTCCACCACCTCCACTGGGAGACTATTCCATGTATCTACCACTCTTTCCATAAAGAAATATTTCCGCATATTACTCCTGAGTCTATCCCCTTTCAGTCTCATCCTATGTCCCCTCATAGCAGAGCTTGCTTCAATTGAAAGAAACCCTCCTGTACATTTATGCCATGGAGGTATTTAAATGTCTCTATCATATTGCCACTATCCCGCCTTTCCTGTAAAGTATACATATTAAGATCTTTAAGTCTGTCCGCATATGCTTCATAACGAAGACCACTAACCATTTTAGTAGCCACCCTCTGCACCGACTCCAACCTACCTATATCCTTCTGAAGGTGCGCTCTCCAGAATTTCACAGAATACTCCAAATGAGGTCGCACCAGAGACTTATACATAGCCATTATCACCTCCTTTTTTCTGCTGGCCATTCCTCTCCCTATACACCCAAGCATCCTTCTGGCTTTTGCAGTTGCCTCTTCTACCGGTTTAGCTACTTTAAGATCATCAGACACAACTACGCCCAGGTCCCGGCTCTTCTTTTGTGGACAGAAGTACCTTATCCCCCACACTGTACAGCTCCTTTGGATTTTTGCAGCCCAAATGAATGACCCTGAGTTTTTTAGAATTAAATTTCAGCTGCCATATTCTAGATCATTTTTTAAGTTTAGCTAGATCCCTCCTCGTGTTGTTGACTCCTTCGTTTGTGTCTACTCTATTGCAGATTTCGGTATCATCCGCAAAGAGGCAAACCTTACCTGACAGTGTTTCTGCAATATCACTAACAAAGATGTTAAGCAGAATCATATCAAGGAGAGATCCCTGGGGCACACCACTGGTAACCTCCTTCTCCTCAGAGTGAGCTCCATTTACCTGTACCCTTTGTTGCCTCCCACTCAACCAATTTCTAACCCAATTAGTAACTTTAGGGTCCATTCTTAGGATGTTCAGTTTGTTTATAAGTTGCCTGTGTGGAATGGTGTCAAAGACTTTACTGAAATCTAAATACACCACATGTAGAGCTCTCCCTTGGTCCAACTCCCTGGTCACCCAATCAAAGAAATTTATCAGATTGGTCTGACAAGACCTGCCTCTGATGAATCCGTGCTGCCTCGCATCCTGCAATCCATTGGACTCCAGAAATCTTACTATTCTCTCCTTTAACAGCGTTTCCAATAATTTACTAACAACAGAAGTTAAACTAACCAGCCTGTAGTTCTCAATGTCATCCTTATGTCTGCTTTTGTGTAAAGGCACCACATGTGCCTCTCTCCAGTCCTTTGGCACCACTCCCAACTCCAAAGAGGCATTGAAAAGGTCAGACAGTGGAGCTGCTAGAACTTCCCAAGTTCCCTCAGTATTCTTGGATGTATCCCATCTGGACCCATGGCGTTGTCTGCTTCTAGTTTAGCTAGTTCCTCCTGAACACAGACTTCTGAAAATCGTTTGAGATTCCCGTCATTTCTGTTGCTATCTGTGAGTGTTTTGTCTTCATATTCCTCCCCTGCACCCTTGAGTCTGACCATATCACTTTTGCTTTTCCTTCTCTCTCTAACATATCTGACAAATGTCTTATCCCCGCATTTTATTTCATTGGCTATTTCTTTTTCTTTCTGTATCTTGGCTTTCCTGACTACTTTGCTAGCTTCTCTAAGTTTCTCCAAATATAGATGCCTGTCTTCCTCTCTCTGTGATCTCTTGTATTTCATGAAAACCTCCCTCTTTTTCTTCACCTTCTCAGCTACTTCTTTTGAGAACCATAGTTGCCTCCTTTTCCTTTTACATTTATTTACCTTTCTAACAAAAAGGTTTGTTGCCTTTAAAATATTCCTTTTCAGTTTTGCCCATTGTTTTTCTAGATCCCCCAGCTGTTCCCATCCCAATAATGACTCTCTGAGGTATTGTCCCATCTTTGCAAAGTTAGTTTTCCTAAAGTCTTAAGACCCTCACTTTTGAATGGATTTTATCAGCCCTTATACTAATACTGAACCACACCATCTGGTGATCACTGGATGCTAGTTGATCACCCACTGTAACATCAGAGACACTTTCCCCATTGATAAGCACCAAGTCCAGTATGGTCCCAACACGTGTGAGTTCTGTTACCAATTGCCTGAATAGTTCTCCCTGTAGAGAATCCAGGATCTCCTTACTCCTAGATGACACTGCTGCAGAGATCTGCCAATCCACATCCAGCATATTGAAATCACCTAGCAGTAGCACTTCTCCTTTCATGGCAATACTGTGTATGTCTTGCATTAAATCTTTATCCACTTCTACCCCCTGTGGGGATATGTAAATAACTCCAATACAAATGGATTTCTTTCCCTTTTTCTAGTTTTACCCACATTGCCTCCTCTCTTCCTTTTAAGCCTGCAATTCTATAGTTTTAATATTATTTTTACATATTGTGCCACACCACCTCCCCTTCATCCTACTCTGCCCTTTCTGAATAAAATTATAACCCGGTATAATTACATCCCAGTCATTGTTTTCTGCCACTAAATCCAAGACAGCCTCTTCCATTAAAGCCTCAACATCTGGGATCTTATTTCCCATACTATGGGCATTTATACACACTGCTTTCCAGATGTTGCCTCTATTATCCATTTCTACAGAGGTATTTAATGTTTCACTTACCTGGGGGCTCTCTTCACCCATCCCCATCAAATCTAGTTTAAAGCCCTCCTCAGTAGGTTAGCCAGTCTGCTACTGAAAACACTTCGACCTTTCTTGGACAGATGGACATCATGGGCCCAATTCTTTCCCGAACGCACATCCCCTTTGTACATCGGGTCTGAGCCGGACGTACAAAGGGGGTCGCGATTTTGATCCCGCAGGGCACGTCAAGCCCCGCAGGATCAGAATCATGAACAGGCCTGTACGTGCAGGTCAGGACTGTGATTCAGTCCCGGCCTGCATATACAGGCACTGCCCAGGTAGCTCAGTCAGGATTTTAAATGGAGCCGCGACGCCATGGAACCACAGCTCCATTTAAAAGCCGCGATGCCAGCCGTCACAGAAAAAGGTTTATTCCCCAAAGCCCGACCCCCAATCTGGCCTCCTAAGGCCAGAGTCAGGCTGCGATGAATAAACCCTGCCCCCCCAGCCCCTCCCATGCCCCTAGGTTGAAAAAAAAAAGTCCAGGGAAGTTATTCCACCTCGGAGGTGGAATAACTTCCCCAGCCCTTTCGCCAGCCCTGGACGTACAGGGCCGACATTAGAATCAGTCCTGTATGTACAGGTCTGGCGACCACCCACTGCCCGCATCTTCCCCGCCCCCGACTAACTTCCCTGCACAACCGGTGGGGAAGTTAGTCGGGGGCTGCCGTTGGCACGAATAGCAGGGATTGACTTTGGGACGTCCATCTCCGCTATTTGTGTATCAAAATAACACCCCATCTGTACTCTGCAGCCCTTGGAACATCATCCCATGGTCCAGGAAACCAAAACACTCTCGATGACACCATCCATGCAGCCGTGCATTCATCTCCAGGATGCAAGCTTCTCTGCCTTGGCCTTTACCCTCAACAGGGAGTACACCACCTGCACACCTATCTGCTTCACCCTCTGTCTCAGAGTCATGAAGTCATGTTTGATATGCTCGGAGGGATACCTAGCTGTATCATTTGTGCCAACATGGATGAGCAACATAGGATAATAATCAGTAGGCTTGATGAGTCTTGGCAAACTCCCTTTAACATCTCAGATTTTGGCACCTGGCAGACAGCACCACACCTCTCTGGACATCAAATCTGATCTGCAGATGAACACCTCGGTACCCCTCAGGAGATAGTCATCAATCACCACTACCCTTCACTTCATTGTGATGACTGACTCTTTAACTTTGGGGTGCTCACACTGTGATTCTTCCCTTTCCTCGGATGCTTCCACTTCTTCCACTTCTAGGGCTGCATACTGGTTCTTCAATTCAAGGGTTGGAGAATTTGGAGTGCTGATACTGCAGGCTCTGATGACTTATGTCCAACCTTCTTCAGTTGCCCAAGAGTGCATGGTTCGGAAGATTGCATCCTTGAAGGATACTACCAAAAGCAGAGAGGTTCCAAAAAAGAGTAAAGTAGCCCAAATGCCCTTAAGTATGGAGCAGACAGAGCTTAAAGATCCCAAACTACGCATGCCTACCAATAGCCAGATTAATATGAATAAAATACAGTCTCTAAAATGTTTGTATGCAAATGCTAGAAGTCTAAAAAATAAGATGAGAGAGTTAGAATATATAGCACTAAATGAGAGGTTAGATATGATTGGAATATCAGAGACATGGTGGAAGGAGGACAACCAGTGGGATAATGTGATACCTGGGTACAAACTATATCGTAATGATAGAGCTGATCAAACTGGTGGAGGGGTTGCGCTCTATGATAGAAAAGGCATTGAGTCAGAAAGGACAAAAGTTTTGCAGGAAACAAAATTTGCTGTAGAATCTCTATGGATTGAAATTCCATGTAAAAAGGGGAAGGCGATGGCAGTGGGGGTGTACTATCGACTGCCTGGCCAGAATGAACAAATGGATGATGAAATGCTCAAAGAAATCAAGGAAGCTAACAAAAGTTACAGCGCAGTAATAATAATGGGTGATTTCAATTACCCCAGTATCGACTGGGTCAGTGTCCCAGCAGGACATGCTAGGGAGATAAAGTTCCTAGATGAAATAAATGACTGCTTCTTGGAGCAACTGGTTCATGAACCGACCAGAGGGGAAGCCATATTAGACCTAGTCCTTAGTCGGAACACCAGATCTAGTGCAAGAGATAAGGGTGTTGGGGCCACTTGGCAATAGTGATCATAGCATGATCACATTTGATTTAATTAGTGGAGGAGGGAAAGTAAGGAAATCCACAGTACTACCTTTTAACTTTCGAAAGGGAGACTATGATAAAATGAGGAAAATAGTTAAGAAAAAACTAAAAGGAGCAGTTGCAAAGGTTAAAGGCTTACATCAAGCTTCAGTGTTGTTGAAAAATACTATCTTGGAAGCCCAGACCAGCTGTATTCCATGCTTTAAGAAAAGTGGAAGGAAGTCCAAAAAACTTCCAACATGGTTTAAAGAGGTCAGAGAGGCTGTTGTTGCCAAAAAAGCATCTTTCAGGAAATGGAAAAAAGAGCCAAATGACAAAACCTGGAAACAGCACAAGCACAAGCACTGGCAAATCAAATGCAAGGCATTGATAAGGCAGGCAAAGGGAGAATTTGAGAAGAAGCTTGCTGCGGAAGCAAAAACGCGAAATAAAGACATTTTCAAGTACATTTGTAGCAAAAAACCTGTGAGAGAATCAGTTGGTCCATTAGATGATAGAGGGGTTAAATTTTTATTTATTTATTTATTTAGACAGTTTTGTATACCGCCTTATCCTTCAATCAAAGCGGTCACAACACAATTGGGGGATACATTTAACACATGGGGATATGAGACACATACACTAATACTTACAGGGAACATGGGCTATGGAGGGTTTAAGTGGCTTGCCCAAGACCACAAGGAGCATCTGTGGGACTAGAAACCCCAGTCCTTCCGGCCCAAGGTTGCTGTCCTCTAGTGGGATTTGAACCCCCGACCTTCCGGCCTGAAGTACCTTGCCCCAACCACTAGGCTACTCCTAAGGGGCACTAAGAGGCAACAAGGCAATAGCGGAGAGACTGAATGAATTCTTTGCTTCGGTCTTTACTGAGGAAGATGTAGGGATGTTACCCATAACTGTAATGATATTTAAAGGTGCGGAAGAATTGAAGGAAATATCCATATATCGGGAAGATGTATTACAACTATTAGATAAACTGAAGAGTAGCAAACCACCTGGGCCGGATGGTATACATCCAAGGATGCTAGAAGAACTGAAATATGAGATTTCAGACCTGCTATTAGTAATCTGTGAACTTTCATTAAAATCATCTCTAATACCTGAAGATTGGAGGATCGCCAATGTAATGCCAATTCTTAAAAAAAGTTTCCAGGAATGATATGGGAAACTACAGACCTGTGAGCCTGATGTCAGTACTGAAAAAAATGGTAGAAACCATCATAAAGAACAAAATTACTCAGCATGTAGATAGTCATGGCCTAATGGGAGACAGCCAACATGGCTTTAGACAAGGAAGATCTTGTCTTAATAATCTGTTGGGTTTTTTTTGAAGGTGTGACTAAACAGGTGGACAAAGGTGAGTCGGTTGATATAGTGTATCTGGACTTTCAGAAAACCTTTGACAAGGTCCCTCATCAGAGACTTTTGGCAAAACTAAAGAGTCATGGGATAGGAGGCAGTGTACTATTGTGGATCAGGAACTGGTTAAAAGATAGAAAGCAGAGGGTAGGGCTAAATGGCCAATTTTCCCAATGGAGAAAGGTGAATAGTGGTGTACCCCAGGGATCTGTGCTGGGTCCGCTGCTTTTTGACATATTCATAAATGACCTGGAAAAGGGAATAACGAGTGAGGTTATCAAATTTGCAGATAACACAAAACTATTTAAAGTTGTTAAAACCCAAGAGGATTGTGGAAAATTGCAAGAGGATCTTGATAAATTGGAAGACTGGGCATCAAAAAGGCAGATGAAATTTAATGTGGACACGTGCAAAGTTATGCACCTAGGAAAGAACAATCCAAACTATGGTTACATGATGCAAGGTTCCACATTAGGAACCACCACCCAGGAAAAAGATTTAGGCAACATTGTGGATAACATGTTAAAACCCCCGGCCCAGTGTGCAGTGGCAGCCAAGAGAGCAAATAGCATGCTAGGTATCATAAGGAAAGGAATGGAAAATAAAACAAAAGATATTATAATGCCTCTATATCGTTCCATGGTGAGACCGCACCTTGAATATTGTGTGCAATTCTGGTCGCCGTATCTTAAAAAAGTATATAGCATTATTAGAAAAGGTTCAGAGAAGAGCCACCAAAATGGTAAAGGGGATGGAAGGATACTCCTATGAAGAAAGGCTAAAAAGGTTAGGGCTCTTTAACCTGGAAAAGAGACGACTGAGGGGAGATATGATAGAAGTCTATAAATTAATGAATGGAGTGGAACGGGTAAACGTAGATCGATTTTTTACGGTTTCAGAATATAGAAAGACTAGGGGACATGGAATGAAGCTACAGGGTAAACTATCTAAGACTAATAAAAGAAAATATTTTTTCACTCAATGTGTAATCAAACTTTGGAATTTGTTACCAGAGGATGTAGTAAAGGCTGTTAGTGTAGTTGGGTTTAAAAAAAGGTTTGGACAAGTTCCTGGAGGAAAGGTCCATAAACCGTTATTAATAAGGGACCCAGGATATCAATGCTTGACCCAGTACAAGCATTGTGGAACCTGTGTCTTTTGGGGGAAACTGCTAGGTACGTATGGCCTAGGTTGGCCACTGTTGGAAACAGGATACTGGGCTTAATGGACCTTGGTCTGACCCAGTATGGCATATCTTATGTTCTTATGTTATGTTCTTATGTTCTTCCTTCTGTAGTGTCCCATTCTCCGCCTCTGGATGTTTTAAGAAGCATCTCATCAATGTACTTCTCACCGTCTCGAATGCTTCTCAGTCTCTCCACCTCTTCCCTGAGCTCTTCCACTTGTTTTCTGAGAACCTCAGCATGCAGGCATCCTGGAACATGGAACCGGTCCCTCAGCTGGCATTGGGATCTCTGTCTGGACAGGGGTAGAAGCTGTAATGGAGGCAACAGCTTCAGCAATAAGATTTTTCCCAGCCATTGCTTAGTTGGTGGAGCTTTGGTACCTGTTGAAGTAAAAGAGAGAGACATACAAAAGTCCCTACTGGTTCCTCAGCTGTCCATGCTTTGAAATGGAGTCCCCACACACAAAAAAGAAAACACACTAGACCTCCTCTTTGCACCTAAAGAATTCCTCACAAACATATCCCACGTCTCCCCCCAAGTATCCTCAATCCCATGGTCGGGCTACTACATAATATTTGCTTTACCACAACTCCACCCCCCAAACATATTTGATACCCAACCCAACACCTCCCACAGATGCAGGAACTTTGACAATTGCTACTGCCATACATCATGCCAAGAATAGACAGAAACTCAACAGACCTTGAAATGATAATCAACAACTATAGCCTCCTTTGCCCTAGCAACACAGTGCAAACACAGCCTGAGGAAACACTAGGTCCCATGTTACTTCACAGAAATAAAGAAAACAAAATGCAAACTAAGGCAAATTGAACATCACTGGAGACACACTAAGGATCCATTTTACCACAAAGAATACTCAACCAGACAAAGGGAATACTGGGACTTAATCAATAGATGCAAAAAAGAATACCACACAAATCTCATCCTAAGCTCCATCAATCGACCTAGAGAACTATTCGAACTAGTAAACTTACTAACACGAGACCCATTACAAAGGAATAACAACAAAGAACTAAAACCACAGAACATGGCCATGTTCCTGCAGAGCAAATTCCCCCCCCCCCCCCAACAGCAGTTCAAAAAACATAAACCAAGCCTTCACCAGAAACCAAAGTAACATACACAACTGGAACACATTTGAGACAATCTCAGGAGAACAACTTGATAACATAGTAACCATCTTCAACACCACTATTTCTCCCTTAAACCCATGCCCAGTCTCATGGATCAAGATGGCCAGAAATGAGCTGGCACCTGCAGGGGCGGCCCAAGGGTGGTGCGGGGCCATGTGCAGAGACTCATTGCGGGGTCTCATTTGCATAAAGCACCTCATTTGCATAAATATTAGCATAATGTTAACACGCCTCTTAATGAGTGTCTGGATAAAGAAAGACTACCAGATTTCTACATTATTATACTCCAGTGCCAACTGCCAGGCACATTAGAAAGTACTATAAACACTGCCCATTTAGAACCCATAGCAAACCCACCATATCATAATAACAATACCAGGACTCACAAAGCACCGTACCCTACCTATGAAAAAGCAACACTGCAAATATTAAACCAATACATCTCTGAGAATACTAATACATCTACTGGGAAAAAGAACAAGTGGCACTGTCAAATAGAAATTACATAAACAGAATAACTCAGCTTGGTTACACATGCAGAACAAAGACCGTCACTAAACAAAGAACAAAGAATCACAATTTAGAAATCGGAAGACAATAATTAAATTGGGAACCCCTAAAGCCAAACTTGGAATGTACAACACCACTATAAATTAATTTCCTCTTGTACTAAACAAAAACGCAAAGACGTTAGCAATACACATTTCCCAGAGCTGACATATTACAGTTAATAAATTCAGAATAAAAAAGTATTGTTTTACCTTTTGTTGTTTGGGCATTTTATTTTTCAATTGCAATTGCTCCAGTCACTTTCTTCTGGTTTCTTCTGTCTTCTGCTAAATCTCCATTGTCTGCTGTCCATTTGTCCTTTCTTCTCTTCTAGATTTTTTCCATTCTATCTTCTACATCTGCTTTAACATACTGATCTTGCCCCTTTTGCTCTTTCCCTGTTTTCTTTTTTTATTCCTTTATCATCCAACCAAATTTCTCCCTTCTATCCTCAATCCCCACTTACTCTGCCAATACCCGGCCACTCGTAGATTTTTCTTCCCTCCTACACAAAATATCTTTTCTCCCTCCATCCTCATTCCTCCAGCCCCATCCCCTTCTAGTCCTTCCCCAAAATCAGCTCCCTTCTAGTTCCACCCCCACTCATCATCCGCTCCCTTCTAGTTCCATTCTCCAAACCCACCCCCGCATTAGTCCATTTCCAGTCCTAGCCCCCCCAATCAGCCTATTTGCAATCCTAGCCCCCCCATAAACCAATTATAATCCTATTCCAGCCCTACATCTCCCCATTTCCAGTCCGAGC
The DNA here is from genome assembly GCA_033557465.1 of Ichthyophis bannanicus. Lineage (NCBI taxonomy): Eukaryota > Metazoa > Chordata > Amphibia > Gymnophiona > Ichthyophiidae > Ichthyophis > Ichthyophis bannanicus. The sequence continues at coordinate 174,901,481 of CM066036.1, read as the reverse complement.
CCCCTCATCAGCTCATTTCCAGTCCTAGCCCTCCCCCAATAAGCTCATTTCCAGTCCTATTCCAACCCCATCAGCCCATTTCCAGTCTAAGCTCCCCCCATCAGCCCATTTGCAATCCTAGCCCCACATCAGCCATTTCCAATACTTGACCCCCATCAGTCATTTCCAATACTAGCCCCCCCATAAACCAATTATAATCCTATTCCAGCCCACATCAGCCAATTTTCAGTCCAAGCTCCCCCTATCAGCCATTTCCAATCCTATTTCAGAACCACATCAATCCATTTCCAGTCCAAGCTCCCCCTCATTTAGTCCATCTCCAATCCTACCCCGCAAAAAGCCCATTTCCAGTCCTAATCTTCCCCATCTGCTCATTTGCAGTCCTAGCCACCCCCCCCCCCACTCAGCCCATTTCCAATCCTAGCTCCCCCCCCCCTTAGCACATTTACAATTTTAGCCCCCTGTTCCAACTCAGCTCCCTTCCCCGACAGCCCATTTCAAGCCAAAGTCCCCCCCCCTTCCCTGAAGAGCCCCGCGGCAGGCTTTAGAGGCCCCAGCTCACCTCCTTCTAGCAGGTGACGGCTCCCGGTAGGTCAGTAACAGCTCCTTACAGCCGCTGAAGTGAAGAGCATTGTTTCCTTCACTTCGGCAGCTGTGTTGTAATGAAGATCGCCGGCGCGCTGAGTACCGGGACACCGGAAGGACATTTCCAGTGTCCAGGTACTCAGCGTGCCTGCGATCTTCATTACAACATAGCTGCCGAAGTGAAAGAAACAACACTCTTCACTTCGGCGGCTGTGAGGAGTTGTTACTGACCTGCCAGGAGCCACGCCCTGCTAAAAGGAGGTTAGCCAAGAGCCCAGAGCATGCAGGATGTTGTTGGGCGGGGCCCCTGAAGCACAGGACCCTGTCCTGTGCGAACAACATTCTTGCTCAATGGACGGGCCAGCCCTGGGCACCTGTACTGTTTAAAATCATCCACCTATCTCTCAAACAAGGACACATGCCCATCAGCCTAAAAACCACCTCAATAAGAACCATTCTAAAGGGCCCGTCACTAGACCCCAAAATACCAAGCTCTTATAGACTTATCGCCAGCCTCCCCTTCTTAGCCACAATAATTGAAAAGGCAGTACAACTTCAACTGCAAGAATATATCAACATATTCAACCCCCTCACCAGCAACATGGGTTTTCAAACCTAACCACAGCGTAGAAACCTCACTCACTACTGACAGACACAATAATAAAAGGTATAGAAAAAACAGTACAAAGCTACATTCTAATATTCCTTGATGGTTCAGCAGCCTTTGATTCCATAAAACATCTCAAACTCATAGAACAACTACAAGATATAGGAATAAGCAACACTACACTTGCATGGTTCCAATCATACCTAATGGATCATACACAAGTCAAAATGGGTGAACATACATCCACCCCATTCAAACAACACCAAGGAATACCTCAAAGATCCACACTATCCTCACTGTTGTTCAGCATACAACTACAGCCAATTTGCAACATCCTCCAAAGATACATTATGTACCACATCTACGCAGATGACATAATGTTATACGTCCTGCTGAAAACCTTACAAGGTACAAAATTCACAACACACAAATACCAAATAATCTTGTGATATTTATAACCAGGCAAAAAATGACCTCAGATGTCACAACTCCACATTTAGTGATAAATCACTATATGGTGTTGGTAGACGCTTACATCACCGGTCAAAGCCTCCCTACCATCCTAAATATTTTTTAATTCAATTCACAATAAATATAGTACACCATAATTACCACTGGGAAAACATCTCAGGAATATCAACCAAACTAGAAAATTACCTAAAAACAAACTTATACATTCACACTCAATTACCATTCAATGCCACATACATACAACCGCTTTCACACTGGAAACAGCGTCATGTGTTATATACTTGCAAGGCTAAACGTAGCCTAATACAGTCCAAGAGCGATACCTAAAAGCAAAATGAAAATTACTGCAGAATCTGAAAGCATTACTACAAGCAATAAATGCAGATAACTTAGCTTATAATGACGAATTTTCATCCAGCAAAGTTCTAGCTCTTCAACATGCGCTGTTAACCAATTCCAACACCAACCGAAGAACCGGAGAGAGGAATACACAGCTTAAAGCTCAAAAGTTGACCAGAGCTCTACAAAAGCTTTTGTTTCGCCATAACCAGGCTTCTTCAGGAGCAACGTCAAACAGCAAATCTCTCTTCAACAATGGCTTCTCACCGGCTTCAACTGATCCACTTCGGCGTGTGACGTATTTAGCACACAGCCAACCAATCAGACAGCTACTAACCTATAACGTCATCTTAAAAGTACAACTACACCACAATAGTAAAAACCAATATTGGAGCGGCACAGTGATAACACAGCATTCTAAATATCTCCAAATAACAATGCCAAAAATATTAAATCGAAAAAGATGTCAATAGATGTCAATCAAAAAAATAATGACCATTCAAGACGGTCATTCAAGCCGCCGGGCTGTACAGTTCGTAAATTAAAAATCCATCGTTGTTCTTTTTCCAAAAGCAATTTCTTCCGATCACCTCTCCGTATATCTGGAGGTTCCCACTCTAAAACTGTGCAACGAAGATCTTCAAAAGCATGACCAAAGTCAATGCAATGTTGTATCAATGGAGTATCAATCCGAGCTTTTTTAAGGCTATATTTATGTTCAGCTAGCCTAGTTCTTAAAGGCCTAGTAGTTTTTCCAATGTAAAGCAACTGACATCCACACCAAATGCCATATACTACATATGCAGTATTACATGTAGTCGCCACAGACAAAGATTTTACTTGGTGATTATACTTCGTGCAAATAGAGGCACGCATAATGTCACAATAAGAACAGTGTTGGCAAGCTAAATGACCTTGCACAGGCAATGGTGAGTCAGGTACACGTCGGAGGACCGCTGGACATAAACGATCTTTAAAATTTCGTCCTCGACTATAAGCCATCCGAAGTTCACAAGTAGCAAATCTCGGGTGCCGATTGATAAGATTCCAATGTTTGCGAATCATAGAAGAAATGCGATGTGACAGGCTAGAAAATGGTAATACACATGTAACAATGGGTACTGAAGCCTCCAAAGAAGATGAGTTGTTGGAAAAAAGTAACCAATCACGATGATTGTATTTAGCCCTCTTATAGGCCTTAGTCAAGACCGACATCGGATTTTATTTTATTATTTATTTATTTATTACAATCTCTTATATACCGCGCTATTTGGCATCAGCGCGGTTTACATTATAACACAACGACCATAACAACATGCTGTTTGGTTTTACATCGAACAGGTGATCAAACTTGGATAACAGGGGTCAATTATGATATACATGAGATATTTACATGGTAATGAGTAAAATTATCATAGTGAACGTAGGTAATCTCTTCAGAGGGGATGTCTAGGTGCCATTGGTGGTTGGGTAGTATGGAGGAAAAGGTGGTATTTGAGTGCCTTCCTGAACTGCGATAGGTCGGCAATAGCCCTAATGTCAGGGGGTAGAGCATTCCAGCATTTAGGTACATAGTAACTGAACGCCCTGTTTGTGGTTGATATGTTGCACTTTGATGATTCCTTTGGTAATACTAGTTGGTTTATGGCTATCGCTCTTCTAGATCTGTTGGGGGGCAACATGTGAATAAGATCTGTGAGTGAAAGGGATGAAATACCCTTGATTGCTGCTAGGAGTAGGGTTTTAAAGATGATTCTCCCATGGATAGGTAACCAGTGAAGTTGTTTGAGAATGGGGGTCACGTGGTCGGTTCTGGAGGCTCCGTGTAGGACCCTTGCTGCAGCATTCATGGCCAGCTGTAATGGGGCTAGTGTGGATTGAGGGAGCCCTTGTAAGATGGCGTTTGCAAAGTCGAAGTGAGGCAGGATTAGTGCTTGGTATATGGTCCGGAAGTCAATTTTTTAATCATAAATTTAGCTTGCTGTTGGAATTCCGAATCTGTAGAACAAATACGCCGGCATCTCAAGAGCTGCGAATACGGAAGGCTACGCTTAAGATGTGGAGGATGAAAACTTGAAAAATGCAGCAGTGTATTACGATCTGTAGGCTTCGAATATAAAGTAGTAACAAATTTATTTCGTTGTTTCAATACTCGCACATCCAAAAAATGAATCTCATCGACTTGAATGTTAATCTCAAATTGTATAGCGGCATGGCAGGCATTTAAATAGACATAAAACTCTTCCAGCTGATCCCGAGAGCCTCTCCATAAAAGAAAAAGGTTGTCTATATATCGATACCATTCTATAATGTACTTATTATATGAGGAAGTATATATATAGCGATCTTCATAATCACTCATAAATAAATTAGCTAATGAAGGCGCAAAAGTAGCGCCCATTGCTGTACCTGATATTTGTTGTACATACGTATCCTGATAGACAAAATAATTTTCTTTAAGTGCTATAGTAGCCAATGCTACTAGTAATGAGGTAGGTACTCGTTGTGGCATTATCCGCGCTTCCCATATTTTCTGCATAACAGTTAAAGCTTCTTCTTGAGGGATAGTTTGGTTGATATTCCTGAGATGTTTTCCCAGTGGTAATTATGGTGTACTATATTTATTGTGAATTGAATTAAAAAAATTTTAGGATGGTAGGGAGGCTTTGACCGGTGATGTAAGCGTCTACCAACACCATATAGTGATTTATCACTAAATGTGGAGTTGTGACATCTGAGGTCATTTTTTGCCTGGTTATAAATATCACAAGATTATTTGGTATTTGTGTGTTGTGAATTTTGTACCTTGTAAGGTTTTCAGCAGGTTTTGTTATAGTTGGATTACTCTTCTCCTGCTTTTGGCTATTGTTTTTATAATGTTATACGTGCCATTCTCCACAAAAAACCCAGTTGACACAGCAATAAAAAATGCTTCAAGGCTGTGGCAGGTTGGGTAGCAGACCATCACCTTTCAGTAAATTACAAGAAGACAGAGGTCCTCCACATAACCAAAGATTCAGCATTCATCTCACCGCCAACACTAAGAATTGCCGACATCAACCTTGAGGCCAAACCGGAAGTCAAATACCTGGGAATCACTCTAGACCAGCGAATAAACTTATAGGCACACAGCAAGAAAACCACAAGCACAGCATACTACAAAACAAAGATACTACAGAATTTATGTCCCCTACTAGATCCCAACCACTTCCACAGTCTGCAGGCATTAATAACCCCTCATTTAAACTACTGCAACTCAATCTTCCAAGGACTCCCAAAACACATACTACACCCACTTCAACTGCCTCAAAACATGGCAGCCCACTTAATCACAGGCACATCAAGGCATGACTGCATCTCACCACTTCTCAAGCAATTAAACTGGTTCCCAATAATAGCATGCATCAAATACAAAGCAACGATCAACATATTCAAGACCCTCCACAACCAATCAGTGGATCACCTATGCACCCTAATCTAGAAAGTCCCCAATAGCAGATCTAGAAGGCAACCCAATCAACACCTACTCACCATACCAGCACACAAAGCAAAAAGTACATAAGTAACATGCAACAGAACATTCTACCTATTACTTATGTACAACCATGAATACGTAAACCATTACCAATGGATGTACATAGTATAAATACAGACTGTATATAGGTGTAAATTGTTGTACATAGTGCGACGCTCCTGCCTGGGCCCTAGAGCTTACAGGCAGGAGTGGCCTTATATAATGTCCCTTATGAATAAAGGTGGTACTGATCCCTCTGAATGCTGGGATTCGTAGTACACTTGTTTTTTTTCTTTAGGGATGAAAGTTGTAGTTGTGACTCGAGTGATAAGGCTTGCAAGAAATTTATTTGTTGTGGGGATATTTTCAACGCATTACAATTCAAAGGTGCATAACGTAAAGGTGCAACTTTCAACCTAAAGGTGAAATCAGGAGGTCAGGAAAACAACTGAAATCAAATAGCTTTAACTCAGCTTCACACAGTCATGGTAGCTTCTACTCAGCTTTGCCTCGTGTGGTTGCTTGGGATTATTGCAGCCTCACAGTAACAGCTGTTCTCCTCACAGCGTGGCTTTACAGAAACAGGTGAAAACAATTTGTGAACTTTCACGGCTAGGCAACAGGTATAGCAAACGTTTTGTATTCTTCTCATACAAACTCCAGATGCTTCTTTACACTGTTACTCTCTAAAACATAAAGAGCAATCCATTGCACAAGGATCATAACTCAAGGTAGGCACATCATTATCTATCTGCATACATTCATCTGGGCTAAGGCAATTGTTCTCTTCATCAGGTTTCTTATGTTTCCCTGACTTTAGCTCCAGAAATTGCTGAAACTCTTTTAGAAGCAATTCAGCCTGTAGTTGCTCTTTAGCTGCTTGATAGTCTCCGGTAAGGGTCACACCCTTCCCCCACTCACTATCTGCTCCTGTTGCAGAGTTTGGCTTAGGGAGGTCAGCACAATAAAAGGGTTTCTCCAGCAAGGCATTACATTTAGGAAATTCAGCTTTACCTTTATCAGAGACGTTGGCATAAGAACAGGCACCTTTCTTCCAGGACTCTCTCCTCTCTAGAAACTCAGGAGCCTTATAGCTAGTTCTTCTGCTAGGGGAATTTCTCTCAGAAAAACTTCTTTCCTGTTTTGGTTCCTGGCTTTTATAGCACTGCTCGCTACCAGACAAAATACCTTTTCTCCAAGAGCTGGGTTTGCTAGCCTTCCCACGTTTAGGCTCTACCGTGTTTACTATCTCCGTGTATACTATCTCCTTGAGAGTATATTGGGCTCCAAGGCTTACTGTTCCAGGGTTCTGCCTTCTCCCAGGGTTCTAGCGTTTTTCCCCTTTGATTCCAAGTTCCTCCTGAAGACCAACGTGCACTGGAAACTGCTTCTCGTCTGCTTCGTTTCTTGCTGCTCTCCTTGTCAGCCCTGCTGCCTGCCTTGCCAGCCTTGCTGCCTCCTCTGTCAATCCTGTCTGAGGATTTAAAAAGGGCTTCATTTCCCGGCACTCCCTGTCGTTCCCCTGGACGTGCCCAATCAGTGCTGAAGCCTAACTCCTCCCCTGGGCTGGGGCTTGTCTTCAGCTCAGCCGATAACTGTGTTTTTTCCAAGTCAGTTTTGGAAATCCTGTGTGTGTCATCCCTTCTATCAGGATTTTCCCCTATCTCCATTTCCTCTGGAGGGGAGTCTTCACCACAATAGTTACCACCAGTTGAATCCCAAGTTAATCTACCCTGTTCATTGTAAGTGCTTTTTTGCACAACATTGTTGTATGTAAACCGCGCTGAATTTTTAAGAGTGCGGTATATAAGAACATTAAATAAATAAATAAATAAAAATAAGGCCCATCAATCTGGAATGCTCTCACAGACAATTTAAGATTCATCAATGAAATAATGGAATTCCGCAAGAAACTGAAAACTCACCTCTTCCTGGAATACTTTGGACACATGAACACATGAACACATGAACACATAACAAAGCCTGCCACTGCTGCAAACCACCCATCCAACAACTATCACCCCCACAAACTGACCTCTCTCCCCTTCCCCCCCCCCCCACCAAAATGAGCAGCACAGCATCCCCAGTCAAATCCCCATCCCTCTCCTAGACAAATCCCCAACTCCGCTAACACCCTTCAAGCCCCCACCCATGATGGTTGACAACCACACAATCCAACCAAGTTTTAACCACAGTATACCTTAACTATGTATATAGGTTTACCCCAACATGTAACCAAACAATCAAACCCATTTAAACTGCAAACGAAATAATGACACACACTTCTGTTCAAGTAATTTTCACTAGATGTTTATTGTAAGCTCACAAAGATCAATTAGTTTCCATTGTCTTAAAATTTTCTGAATTCACAAAAATCACATTTACTGTAAACCGTTTTGATACTATGCGGTATAGAAGAGATGTTAAGGGGTAGATTCTGACCCGCTGTTAGCAGGGATTTTCATCCAGGTTGGAAGTACATCCCTGCTAAATGGCAGGGGCCATTTCCCTATCCTGAGCTCCCCGCATGTACAGCGGAGATGTGCAGGGAACTCAGGATGGGGGCGAGAGATGGTGGTCCGGAGGATGAACGAGGGAGAGCCAGAGGCGTGACCTCTATCCCGCACGTACAGGGCCTATTCCGATGATGACCCTGTACGTCCGAGCTCAGGGATTTAGACGGGGGTCTTATTCTACCTCAGAAGTGGAATAAGTCCCCCCCCCCCCAATGGCAGCAGGCATCGGATCCGGACTCCCCTGACAAAGTGAGCATGGCAGGTGGTTCAGTGAAGCCCAACTTCAACTTCAGAAGGCCCGATTGGGGGTCAGGTGGTAGGGAACACAGGATTTCACAGCGGGCGGACGATCGGGGATCCTGCATGGTATCCCGGTACCATGGTGACAGGACACCAAAGCACCACAGCTCCATGCAGGAGCCTGGCTGGGCTAGCCGGGGAAAATGTGGATGTCGGGAGGGCCAGAATCAGGGCACATCTAGGATATCCAGGCCCTATACCCCGATTCTGCTCCTGCGGGACTATCTAGCTCCCATGGGAGCAGAATCAGTTCCATATCAGGACCGTCCAGATTTTGGATGTCTGCATGGCTCGGAAGTGCCCGATCAGAATTGGCCTCCACATAAATAAAATAAAAATACCTGAAGATTAGAAAGTGGCAGCATAACACCAGTTTTAAAAAGGGTTTCAGGGGTGATTTAGGATACTATAGACTGTGAGCCTGATGTCAATTCCAAGCAAAATGGTAGAAAACTTTATAAAGAACATAATTACTGAACATATAGACAGTCATGGTTTAATGGAACAAAGCCAACATGAATTTAGCCAAGAGGAGTCTTACCTCACCAAATTTCTTTGAAGGTGTGAATAAACAGGTAAAGGTATCCAGTGTATCTGAATTTTCAGAAAGTCTTTGACAAGGTTCCTCAAGACAGACTTTTGAGGAAATTAAAAAAATCAAGGCTAGAAGGCAATGTGCTATTGTGGATTGGAAATTTGTTAAAATATAGAAAACAGAGTTAATATTGCTGCAAAATATAAAAGGGCAATTCAAGATGCTAAGAAATTATTTTATTCTGATTTACTAAAGAACTCTACTAACTATAAAACATTATTCAGAGAAGTGGGTACACTTTTTAATGTGGCTAAGGGACAGTCTTGTAATTTTGCGACTACATTGACTTGTGAAATATTTTCAAAAAATTTTTCAGATAACATAGATAAGATTAGGATGGGTTTGGATTCTCAGAATCCCCCGTTTGCTCACTCTGATGAGAAGTTGGGTATGATTTTATCATTGAAGGATGATTCTTTTAATTCTCAGGAGAGGACTTTTTCTTCTTTTACCTACCTCTCTCTCTATTGAAGATGTTAAGGAAGTTTTGACTTTTCTTCATCCTACATATATGTGATTTGATCCCTGTCCTTCAAAGGTTTTTGCACAATTGACTGTATCTACTCTTACTACATTGACATCCCTTATTAATGAGTCTTTGAATCAGGAGATAGTTCCTGATAGTTGGAAGAAGGTTGTTCTTAAACCTTTGTAGAAAAAATCTAATTTAGATCAAAACAAACTGGAAAATTTTAGGCCTGTGTCAAATTTGTCCTATTTTTCCAAAGTGCTAGAAAAGATTGTCCTGAATCAGTTATCTGAGTTTGTTTCCAGCAATAATTTGTAATCAGGTTTTAGAGGAAATCATAGTACTAAATTAGTCATACTGGATATTTTGGGTGGCTGTTGCTACTGTATAAACCATGGTCAGGAAGTTTTTTGGGTCCTTTTGGGCCTAAGTGCAGCATTTGATACTATTGACCATCATATTCTGCTGCAGGGACTATCTGATATGGAAGTTACGGATCTGGTACTTATTTGGTTTAAGTCATTCCTGACTGATAGATGCCAATATGTAGCAGTGGGAAACATGATCTTTAATCCCAGGCCATTGAAATATGGTGTTCCACAAGGGGCCTTGTTATCACCCACCCCTTCTTTTTAACATCTAAATCAAGCCTGTAATTGATGTGATTTCCACCCAAGGGGTTCAGGTACACTTTTATGCTGATGATATTCAGCTGTATGTCCCTTGGACGTAGATCAACCTCTAGATTTACCAGATTGGTGTCCTGTTTGTATCTGGTTAAACAGTGGAGAGTACAGACTAAGTTGCAGATTAATCCTTCAAAAACTGAGGTTTTGTGGATTCATCACAATAGCTCCTCCCCTACCCCAAAACATTTTTGGCAGGGAGTAGAGCTTCAAATCAAGAGTCAGATTTGCAGTCTGGGAGATTATTGATAGTGATCTTTCTCTTGATGGACACGTCTCCCAAACCATTTAGACCTGTTTCTATTATTTGCGACAATTCTATAAATTCCTTCAGTTCTTTTCGTAATCTGAGATTTTACAACTTGTATATGCATTTATAACATCAAGTTTCAATTATTGTAACACTGTTTTATGTACTGACTGCGAAATCAAAAAAGCGACTACAACGGATATGGAATGCTTCTGTGAGACTGATTTTTGATTTGAGGTTTAGAGATATGTCTCTCCTTATCTAAACTCACTTCATTGGCTACCGATTAAGAAGTGTTGTACAGTATTTTTAAAATGCTTGCCATGGCTTTAAATATTTTTATGGTCAGCTTCCAGCCTATGTTGTAAATAAATTGCAGAAGTATATCCCAGCCCATACTCTGAGGTCTCAGATTGTTTGTTAGTGGTTCCCTCTTTGCCACTACTATGGAATGGAATACCAAAAATTTACCGTTCTATGGACAATCCGTTATATTTTCAGAAGGTAATAAAAACATATCTTTTTCTTGAGATATGATGGACTTTGTAAGATCTTGAAAATTAAGTAATGTCCTGTACTATCACTTTTATGAAGAGAAGATATTATGCGTTATGATGAGGTATTGATGAGTAATACAATATTTCTTCATGAAGCACCAGCCGGTCCCCGATCGGCAAGCAGCCACAGAGGAGTGGGAACGCAGGATTCTCTGCCCCTCTGCTGCCAAGGCCAATCAGTGTCCAGCACCCAGCACCACTGAACAATTTTAAAAAAGGGCGCTCAGGCGCCACCACAGCACCAGCCAGACCCCAATCAGCAAGCAGTCACATAGGAGCAGGAATGTAGGATTCTCCCGCTCCTCTGTTGCCAAGACTAATCAGGGCACAGCACCACTGGACAATTTTAAACAAAAAAAAGGGCACTCAGGCACTGCTGCATCACCAGCCGGACCCCGATCAGCAAGCAGCCACAGAGGAACGAGAATGTAGGATTCTCCCGCCCCTCTGCCACCAAGACCAATCGGGGCCCAACAACCAGCACCACCAACCGGTAACTGAGGGCCCTTTGGCATAGCTCTTAGGTGGGGATCCAGGAGAAAAGATCAACACAAAGACAACACAATGCTGCACAGACCTTCGAACAATAGAAGCTCCCCAGATACAGAGCCTCCACAAGAACAATCATCAGAAGGAAATTCCACCAGCACAAACAACACAGCTCCTGACCCACCCATACGTCCAATTCTTAGGTACAGAGCATTTTACCATGCACCATGCTCACATTTTACCCAATGCTCTACATGATGCTAGCACTCCTGTTGATCTCCATGGCCCAGAAACCTCATGATAGCACAACACTTCTAACATGGCCCATCAAACAACCACCCAATTGAATGCTCACCCTACACTCCTGCAACAAACACAGGACCCACAGAAGCTTAATACACATAAAGAACTCCTCCTCCCACACTGCTTTTATAGATAAATAGAAACATAGAAAAATGACGACAGAAAAAGACCACATGGCCTATCTAGTCTGTCCTTCCATATCAGCAACTACAGCAGTCCCCTTTTTATAGAAACATTATGTCACTCAAATCTCGACACACACATTACTAAATGGTTCCAATCATACCTAATGGATCATACACAAGTCAAAATGGGTGAACATACATCCACCCCATTCAAACAACACCAAGGAATACCTCAAGGATCCACACTATCCTCACTGTTGTTCAGCATATAACTACAGCCAATTTGCAACATCCTCCAAAGATACATTATGTACCACATCTACGCAGATGACATAATGTTATACGTGCCATTCTCCACAAAAAACCCAGTCGACACAGCAATAAAAAATGCTTCAAGGCTGTGGCAGGTTGGGTAGCAGACCATCACCTTTCAGTAAATTACTAAATGTTTCCAATCATAACTAATGGATCATACACAAGTCAAAATGGGTGAACATACATCCACCCCATTCAAACAACACCAAGGAATACCTCAAGGATCCACACTATCCTCACATTACAAAACTATCCCCACATTACAAAACTCCCGCTCAATCTGGAATAAAATCCAGGTATCAGAGACCTTCTACTATTCAACAACATAGATATACTTTGTACAACTGAAACATGGATCAAAGAAACTGACAACATACTACTGAACTAACTTTCACCGACTGGATACACCCTATACCAATACCCAAGAACTCGAGTTAGAGGCTGCAGAGTGATGATTCTAGCCCGGAAAAACCTCAACTTCCGATACAACGTAAGTGAAAGCACCAACGAATCTGACTCCATCACCATCACCAACAAACTGACCACCATCTGCCTCATATATAGGGCACTTACCTTCAAAGCCAAAGACCTATCAACACTCCTGTAAGTATTAGTGTATGTGTCTCATATCCCCGCGTGTTAAATGTATCCCCCAATTGTGTTGTGACCGCTTTGATTGAAGGATAAGGCGGTATACAAAACTGTCTAAATAAATAAAAATAATAGCTGCATCAAAAACCAGAAAAGACCTTCTAATACTAGGCAACTTTAACCTCCCCTCGCTTCACCAAAACCAACACCTTCATCCAAGCTATGGCAGTGATGGACCTAACGCAATTAGTAAACATTCCCACACACACGAAAGGCAATACCCTGGATCTAATCTTCTTAAATTAACATAACACACAGTCAGACCCCCCTCACTCTATCGAAGCACACCCAGTCCCATGGTCAGACCACAGTCTCAGCAAGTTCTCCCTCCCTCAGAACCTCATCAGAAAAAAAACATAACCAATATTGAGCAATGAGAAGGTTCAAACCTTTCAATAAGGACAATTTCATTTGAGACACTCTTGCACTACTATCTAAAGACTCTACTGACCCAGATATACTCATTCAAAATTGGAGCATCATCACTAGAAATGCAGCCACCGCCACAAATACCGCAGAGAAAAAATGCGCAAAGCAGCCCAAGACCAACTGGTACACCCGAACCCTCCGCAACCTGAAATGACAACTCAGGAAACATGAAAGAAAATGGCGCAAAACCAAACAATGAAGACAAACTACAATATCTACAACTGATGAAAGACTACCACACCAGAACAGACAAGGTTAGATGAGAACATCACACTAAAATACTCAACTCTGCAATCAACCGACCAAGAGAACTATTTGGGATCATAAAACGCCTAACTAAAGTACTATCCACCAAAAACCAGGAAACCACCCTTACCCCCCAACAACTAGCTCAACTTTATAAACAACTTCATCCCAAACTAGTTGTCAATCTCCCACCCCCCTCGAAGAGGGACACCCAGACCCCTGGATCTCCTTCACCAATATTACTGAGGACCAAATCAAAAACACCACAGCATCTCTAAACACGGCCACTTCCCCCTTGGATCCATGCCCAGCATCGAGGATTCAGGCAATGAAAAATGAACTCTGTGGAGTAAAGCATAGTTAGTCACCTGTAACGGCTGTTCTCCAGGGACAGCAGGAATCAATCCTCACATATGGGTGACATCGATGCCAAAGGAGCCCACGCAAAGCATTTCCCCAGCTTTCACAAAAAGCTTTTGAGACATGCTAACTCACATGCGTGGTCCCCTTCCAGCCCAAGGGTGCCATCTTGCTCAGTCAGATGACATAGCTAGGATGGCAGTAAAATTTAAAACAAGGTAGGGAGGCAACTCCTAGGGGAGGAGGAAGGGTTGTGAGGACTGATTCCTGCTGTCCCCGGAGAATATCTGTTACAGGTGAGTAACTACTCTTTCTCCAGGAACAAGTAGGAAGTCAGTCCTCACATATGGGACTTCCTAGCTCCAGGCAGCCGAGGACCAAACCACAATAATGATATTGAAAATCCCGATAGTGATGAATACTAAAAAGAAGGAAATCACCAATCCAACAACAATCTCAAAATCTGTAAATAAACTGTGTCAGGTACGCCAACAGGAGAAGGGAATTTGTCACAATCTCGAATGCCAGTCATAACCCTTTTAATCAAAATTTGTTTTGGTTCAAACTCATAAAAAAGAAACCACTTAGCTTAGAATCAGTATGTCCAGAATTGTGAATGTTCTGAAGAGTGAAGTTGCCGCACGACGTACACGTTTCGGGTCCCTGAAAGGATCCTGTTTCAAGTGCTGAAGGAAGCATTCACCGAATCCTCTATGTATGCTCACAGACTAACTGCCATAAAATGCCCAAAGACAGACAGCAGTCTTTTTGAGATAAAATGCGCTCTGTGATTGGCCAATGTCATTTGCTGTCATGAGGAGAACCTCCAATGGAGAAGGGGAAACTCCACTGAACACAGGGATTCCCTTGTCCATCAGGACTGGAATTATAGCAGACTCTGCCAATCGAATATCACATTTGAGACCTTGGGGATGCATGGAATTCAATGTAAAAATCCAACTTTCTTCAAACCACTTGAGCCGGTAAGTCCTGTCACCACCCCGTGGATCCTGTGGTACCAAATCAATAACTCTCCATTGAAGATCTTGAAAGTTGTGTCCCTGAGCTAAACAATGTTCCACCATGGGTGCTGACCGATTTTGCTTACGTAATCGTGAAGCATGTTCTGCCAGTCTTGTTTTTACTGCCTGAATCATTCGACCCACATATAGTTTACTACAGGGACATTGCAGAAGGTAAAGCACATAATTAGAAGCACAAGTAGTAGACTAACAAAACTGAAATGTCCATTGTGTGATCGGATCTTCCCATGTGGTACCAGCCATAATGAGTGTGCAAAACTGGCAAAACTGTATAATCAGTAGGACGTAATGGGGGAGAATCAATGGGTGATGTAGAATGAACTAGCATGTCATGTAAATTGGACCCCCTTGTAAAAGCAAAAGTAAGGGGGGTTTGGAAAAACATGACCAAACCACGACAGCACCAACGGCAACCAATCGAGTAGCCATGAGTTGCAGAAGGCAAGTCCCCACTGAGAGACTCTGCAAGACCCTAGCATCTAACAACACTTTCACTCCAGTAGCTTGAACACAGAAGGGTGGGAGGCAGGAGTTGCCTACACCCAGAGAATATTATGGAGTACTGCCTCACCAAAGGCACTGTCTCTGCTTTATTCACTCTTCAGGCAGTAGTGAGCTGCAAACGTATGATCTCTGTCACCGGCACTGAGAGGAGGTTGGCCACCAACACGGCCATTGCCCTCATGCGATGCGCCGTGATCCGGTGCTCAAGGAAGAGGCCAGCTCGCTCATAGGCGAGGGCAATACAGTTCGCCTCCCAAGTGGACAGAGTTCACTTGGTCACGGGGAGCCCCAGTCTGCTGGGGTCATAAGACATGAAAAGCTGAGGAGCTTTGTGATGGACCTGAGTCTGCTGTAAATAGAAGGACAGGGCCCGTTTGCAATCTAGTGTATGAAGCACTAGTTTTTCCTTACCGGCGTGAGGTCGCGGGAAGGAGGTGGGGAGTGTCACCTCTTGGTTGAGGTGGAAAGGGGACACCACCTTCGGGAAGAATTTGTGGTGCATGCAGAGCACTATCCTGTTCTTTTAGAACCTTGTATATGGTGGCTCTGCCACCAGAGCCTGAAGTTCGCTCACCCTTCGAGCAGACGTGAGGGCCACCAGAAAAGCCACTTTCCATGACAGGTATCTCCCTTTCATTCTGAATGCTGAAGAGAGTCCAGGGAGGTGGTGGGAATGCATAGAGTAGGTCCTCAGACCACGAGATCAGGAAGGCATCTGCTGCCACTCTTTCTGGGTGTGGCTGATGGGAGCAGAAGTGGGGTAGTTGCGTTTTGTTTGGAGAAGCAAATAAGTCCATCACAGCCTGCCCCAGAGATGGAAGAGTTGCTTCATTACTCTGGGGTTTAAGCACCACTTGTGTGGGCAAAGGACTCTGCTAAGCCTGTCCGCTAGACAGTTGTCCTGGCCCTGGAGATACACTGCTCACAGAAGCATGTTGTTCTGTGCTGCAAACAAGAGGAGGGCCACCGCCTCCTGGCAGAGGGAGTATGAGCCCGTGCCCCCCTGCTTGTTGATATAAAACATGGCAAGCTGGTTGTCTGTCTGGATCAGTACAGGCCGGTGTGTCAGGTGGTGGCGGAATGCTCGTAGGGAGGGAGGAGTGGCCTAGTGGTTAGGACAAGGTACTTCAGGCCGGAGGGCCGGGGGTTCAAGTCCCACCTGGGGACAGCAATCTCAGGCCGGAGGGACTGGGATTTCTAGTCCTATAGGCACTCCTTGTGGTCTTGGGCAAGCCACTTAAACCTCCATTGCCAATGTTCCCTGTACATATTAGCGTATGTGTGTCATATCCCCTCATGTTAAATGTATCTCCCAATTGACCGCTTTGACCCGGTGAAAAGCGGGATATAAATACAGCTAAATAAATAAATAAAATAAATAAAAGAAGATTCCCCTGAGCTCCAGGAGATTGATCTGAGACCAGCTGCTCTGTGCCCCCCAACCTAAGAGGGTGGCATCTGTGGCCAGGTCCTCTGCGCATGGGTGCCTAGAAGGGCATTCCTGGCCTGGAGGTGCCACAGATTTTGCCACCAGTTGAGGGACTCTGCCAGTTGGTGAGTAACTCTGACCCTGTCCCATAGCCTGCCCATGGCCTGAGTCCACTGCGAGAATAGGCACCACTCGGCTGTCCGCATGTGTAAGCAGGCTGAAGGCGTGAAGTGGACGTTTGAGACCATATGGTCCAGTAGATGGAGGAGGAAATGAGCCAGCACTGACCGGTGGCGTTGTACCTCTCCTGCCAGTTGCCTGAGGAGTTCTGACCTTTCTCTTCGGAGGATGGCCTTGACCTGAAACGTGTCAAACAGGGCACCTATGAACTCCAGACTTTGGGCTGGAGAGAGGTGGGATTTGGGGTAGTTGATGATGAACTTCAAGTGCTGCAACAGAAGGTTGCACGTTCTGCGGCCTGACTGACCTCTGAGGCTGTACTGCTCCCTGATGAGCCAATCATCCAGGTAGGGGAAGATGAAATCCCCTTGTAGGCACAAGTAGGTGATTACCACCGCCAGGCATTTGGTAAAGACCCTTGGCGAGGAGACCAAGCCAAAGGGTAGCACCTTGTACTGGTAGTGCCCTCCTCCCCCCATGAACTGTAGGTACTGCCTATATGGCAGGGATAGATCATAATGTGTGTGTACACCTCCTTTAGGTCCAAGGAGCACAGCCAATCTCCAGCCAATCTCCATCTAGTCCCACAGATGCTCCTTGTGGTCTTGGGCAAGCCACTTAACCCTCCACTGCCCATGTTCCCTGTAAGTATTAGTGTATGCGTCTCATATCCCTGCATGTTAAATGTATCCCCCAATTGTGCTGTGACCGCTTTGATTGAAGGATAAGGCGGTATACAAAACTGTCTAAATAAATAAATAAATGGTGGAGGTAAGGCAGCAGTGTTCCAAGGGACATCATCTTGAAATTCTCCCTCACCAGAAACTTGCTTAAGTTTCTCAGGTCTAGTATGGGCCTGAGGCCCTCAGTTCTCTTTGGGACAAGGAAGTATCTGGACTAGAAGCTTTTTCCCCATAGATGTTTGAGGAACAGGCTCTACTGCGTTGTCCCTGAGCAGATCTGTGAGCTCTGAGAGCAGAAAGATCTGTTGAAGGAGAGGTCATACTGGCTTTCCCAGAAAGAAACTGGGTACCACCTGCTATAGTGTCTGAGGAGACACTGGCCAACCTGTGGGCGAAGAATGCCAGGTGGCCCCCAGTGGGCTGGTGAAGGTCTCCCGGGGGAGGGGAGGCCCTGCCCTTGGAGTCAAAAGCTTCCCCCAGGCTGGGTAGGAGCTGGGGTCTGGGGCTTCTGAGCCTTTGGCTTCTGGGACCCATGTTTTTGTCTTCTAGAGTGAGAACCCTGCTGCTGGCCCAAGAAGGGCTGATAGTGGTGACCCTGATGAAAGGGCCCCTTTTTCCTCGGGAACAGGGGTCTTTTCCCCGATGGTTTCTTATGGGGGGAAGGATGAGATCTTTTTGGAGAGCCTCTGTCGAGTCACCATGTCAACCTCTATCCCGGCTGCCTTGTCGGCCATAGGTTTGCCAAACAGGTTCTCCCAAGTACAGGGAGAACCTGCTTGTCTTGGACCCACTTCTTGAGGTCCGAAGACTGTAGCCAGGCTCAGCACTGGGCATCAGTGCCAGCCACTGCTACCCAAGCTGCTGACTCATAGCCATCATAGGCCACCCAGGAAAGGAATTTGGACCAACCCTTGATACCAGAGGTCAGGGTTTGGAACCGCTGGAAGGGTTCCCCAGTAAGCCCTGCTGACAACTACTGGGTTACGGGCTTGAGGTACATGTCTTTGTATAACTCATAGGCCTGGATCAGACACCCCAGCATCGAGCCCTGGTAGAACTTGCGCCCAAGGGCATCGAGGGCTCTAGCATCCCTAACAGGGGGAACAGAAGAATGGGTCTTCCGGCTCTTAGGTTTTTGCATGGTTGATTATACATCCATGGAGTTATGTGGGAGTTGGGGTTTGTGGAACCCCAGCCCTTTCCTGACATGGTACATGGCATCAAGGCACCAGCTGACCATCAGTACTGATGCTGAGGTCTTCCACATTCTCAACAGAAGCCACTCGAGGATTGGCTGCACTGGCACTGTAGGAGTTTCTTTGGGTGGAGACTCGTACTGGAGAATCTCCAGCTCTTCGGTGCGTGGGTCCTCCTCCACCTCGATTTACACCAAGAGGGCTCTGGCCATATCCCTGACAAAGTCATGGAAGGCCACATCCTCTGGAAGAGAATGCCGCTGGGGCACTGGGGTCTGAGAGGATGTTTCGGTGAAGTCTGGTTTCTGGGGATGCCTCGTCATTGGTCTCCCATTTAGAGTTGAGGGATGAGAATGAATCCGAGGCCCTGTGACTCCTTGCCTCGAGACCAGCACAGAGGGGCCTGGGGCCTCTGGAGGACCTGGGTTCCGAGTTGCGGAAACTGGCCGGATAGAACCAGATTCCCAAGGAATGGGACCAGGATCTCGACTGGCACCAAGGGCTTACCCGAGACCTGTGGCGCTCACAGCTCGGCTCAGTGACCAGGGACTCCCCTGCAGTAGGGAGGCCGGTCGTAGGGGCAGATGATGCGGATGAACCAGCCAGGATAGTAGTGATGTTTTGCTTCAAGGCCGCCATTCTGGTTTCCAAGCCAGTAGACAATGCAGCTTTAGGCATGGGCACTAAGGACCTCGGACCCAATGCCGGCACTCTCGCGAGTGCATTCTTTATGAGGACTACAGTCTCGAGGAACCTCGTTCGGTCTCCGCCAGCTAAAGAATCCTTTTTGAGGACCTCGATAGGGCGCTTCTCGGAGCTGCCCGAGTCCTCCGAGGAGTTTTACTGGGTTTCTCCAGTGGAATCTCAACAGACTTTGAGGATTTTTTCTTCTTTCTCTTGGGATCCGAGGTCGTCTCAAAGGAGTCACTGCCATGGGACTCTGAGGATGCTTGGGCCTCATGGGATGTGTTGGGCTTGGAACTCAGTGTCAAGGAAGCCTCCTGCAACTCCGACCTCTTTTTATTGGTCTTAGACATCATGGCCTGGCAGAGGTCACAGGAGGTGTTGTCATAGTCTGGTCCCAGGCAGCGTAGGCAGCAGTAATGGGTGTCTGTTACTGACATGGTTTGACTGCAGCGGTCACATTTTTTGAACCCACCGGGAGTCATGGTGGGAAACATCTGGCCTGGGTTGATGACCCCCAAGTGAAAAAAGGTGCGAACGCTGGTCGAGGCAAGCCTCAATTGAAAAAAAGGGAAAAAAAGCCGAGAACAGCTCTGAGTCCAGCGCTGGCTCAAGGCGAGAAGAGGAACCGATAAGCAAACCAGGAAAAGCTAACTTTTAAGGATATAGCAAGGATTTTTTCTGGGGAAACGGGACAGACATCCATTCAGCTCCACGGAAAAAAGGAGATTGAGCAAGATGGCACCCTTGGGAATCACACATGCGTGGTAGCATGTCCCTAAGGCTTTCTTTGAAAGCTGGTGAAATACTCCTCATGAGCTTCGTCAGCGATGTCACCCCTTTGTGAGGACTGTCTTCCTGCTTGTTCATGGAGAATCACCAAAATTACACAGTCGATTCTCCAACAAGGCATCATGCTCATATGCCTGAAAACTTCCTCTATACCCCCATTTCTGAAAAAAACAACCCTGGATCTTACTGATCCTTCATCTTACAGACCCATTCGCAGCCAAGATCATTGAAAAAACAGTACAACACCAACTTCAAAACCATATAGACTGACACAACCTACTAGACCCACAGCAATACGGGTTCCGCCCATACCACGGTGTGGAAACACTACTCACCACCCTGATAAATACCCTAAATTCAAGGAATGCAGAAAGCCAATCAAGACTTCCTACTAATCTTTTTGGACATCTCATCAGCCTTTGACACCGTAAATCACCAAATACGTACTATTGCAACATCTACACACCAATGGAATTCAAGGAACTGTACTCAAATGGTTCACATCCTATCTCACCGATAGACATCAACAGATAAACATAGGTCAAAACACATCCACCCCATACCAACAGACACAAGGAGTCCCACAAGGATTCACCCTCTCCGCTATACTCTTCAACCTCTACCTGCGACCACTCTGTTCAATCATAAGAAATCACAACCTATCCACATTTATGCCGACGACATTATGATATATGGTCCAATCAACATAAATCAGCCCACTTCATCCACCCACCAGGACTGTTTCACTGAGGTGACCAACTGGCTAAGAGACAATAACCTGCAAATCAACTACAACAAGACGGAGGCACTCTACATAACAAGGGACACTACCTTTGTACCCCCCGCTACAATAACCCTGAACAACACTACAATCAAAACCAAAACTGAAGTCAGATATCT
This sequence comes from Ichthyophis bannanicus, assembly GCA_033557465.1. NCBI lineage: Eukaryota > Metazoa > Chordata > Amphibia > Gymnophiona > Ichthyophiidae > Ichthyophis > Ichthyophis bannanicus. The sequence continues at coordinate 174,880,263 of CM066036.1, read as the reverse complement.
TGGGGTCACCCTCGAGCAACACCTAACATTCAAAACATACATAAATAAAATCACCCGCACAATTTACCACAAAGTAAAGACTCTACAGCACCTCAACCACTCCTCGAACCTACAGATTCTGCATTGTATTACAAGCCTCTATAATACCTTACCTAGATTACTGCAATGCCATCTACCAAGGACTATCACAATCCACACCCCTACCACACCAAACAGCGCTCAATTCGACAGCCAGAATTCTACAAGCAGCAGCAAGGCAAGATCACATCACCCCAATATTAAAAGAGCTCCATTGGCTCCCACTACAGAGCTGTATAACATACAAAACCATCATACTAACCCACATTCAATCCACACAGACCCCCAACACACCTCCACTCACTTCTTCAGCTCTCACAACCACAAGGATCAAGACGGACCTCCACATTGAACACCCTAGTCATCCCTCACATCAGAATCAAATCCAATCAGCATGCATGTAAAAGAGCCTTCCAGGTGTATGCACCCTCCATAACGAACAAGCTACTGGACCAACTCAGGAATATCACTGACCTAAAAGCATTCCAAAAACATCTAAAAAACACATCTGTTCAGAGAACACTTCAATCCAAGCTCATGACTCCCCCCCCCCCCCCCCCACTCAGAAAGAACTTTACATTTTTCCATTACAACTGTACATAGCTAGAAATGTATATAGTTAGTTCTATGGATCTGTTATATAGTTAATAACCCAAGTGTTCATAGTTACATGTTTGTATATAGTTTAATGACACATTTATAATGTACTTTACTTTCGCTCCATATAAACCGCCTTGACCCGGTGAAAGTTGGTATATAAATACAGCTAAATAAATAAATATTGCCAATCTGTGTTATATTACTTTTTATTATGTGTGTAATTTGTAACCAGCCCTGAGCAATTTCAAAGGATGGGATAAATATCAAATAAATAAATAAATAAAATAAATAGTAGAGCACCCTCCTCCCCGGGGATGTGCTGTGGGCCCGCTACTTTTTTAGGTGTGTTTCACACTAGTGATAATACCTATTGTAAAGCTTCCAGCCTTGCATCTGTTTTGTCCGTCCATATAGGCTTTTTTGTAATAGGACGCAAACAGCGCTAAGTTTAAGAACTGGCTGGAACCCCACCCACCGACTGCAGCATAGAAGAGAGCTGGATGCTGCCAGGAAGCCCCTCTCTTGCTAGCAAAATAGGGAAAGAGGTCTGCAGAGCACAGAAGGTTAGAGGGGGGAGGGAGAAGATGAGTATGTGCGAGGGGAGCAGGGATGGATAGAGGAATGGAGAGATGGCAAAGGTATGAGCATAAAAAGGAGAGGGGTGACCCTGGGAACAGAGGGTTAGAGTGCAAGGGGAAAAGGACTAAAGGAGAGGCTTTAGGAAGGGAAGGGGGATCTCAGAGAAAAGTGCTGGGGGGGGGGTGGAAGGACCAGAATGTCTATATGCCGAGGCATACCCCCACCCCTGCACCACATACACACACAGGCTCACACACACACTCTTACCCTACATCACATGCATGCACCCCTTGCTCCCATACCACTAATATTAATCATTTAAATAGCACTACAAGACTTACGCAGTGCTGTACATATACAAAGATGGTCCCTGCTCACTAGAGCTTACAATCTAAAACAAGATAGACAATACAATGGCCGAGAACAGGGGTACAAATAGGGAAAGGTAAGGAGACACAAGGAAAACAAGGGATCAGGATCCAAAAGCAGCCTCAAAGAGGTAGGCTTTCAACATGGATTTGTAAATGGGCAGACAGAGAAGGAGCCTGACGTACAGACTCAGGTAGCTTGTTCCAGGCATAAGCAGCAGCACACACATACACACGCCCCTTATCCCTACACCACATACATGCATACGCTCACACACAGCCACTCTCACCCGTTACAACCACATACATGCATCGCCCCCTTGCCACATGCCCACACCACACATATGTGCACACCCACTTCCGGACATCCCCTATACACACAATAACAGCTTGTAAAAACATAGAGGAACTTCACTTAAGAATATTTTATATTTGCCTTCTTTCATTTTTTAAAACATTTAATAAATATATAAGCTTTTGATTTGTTCAGCCGCGGATTCCTGTGTCCATTGTGTCATGCAGGTAAACATTGTCTGTCAAGTGCGCCACGTTTAGTAGAGGCATTTCTAAAATACTGCCAGGATTGAGTATGTCCTGACCTCGATATCTCAATTCCACTGTTAATGTACTAGCTAACATATGCCCTCACACTACTATTACTTATCATTTCTAAAGTGCTACGAGGCCTACTCAGCTTGATACAGACACACATATAAAAGACAGCTCCTGCTCCACAGACCTCAATCTAGTCAGGACAAACAAAAATGACGAACAAGAGATTCTAAGAGACTTTTTTAAACAATGGACTGGTCAAGATGCAATAGCAAACTCAAAAAGGTGAGTTTTCAGCTGGATTTGATAAGATGGAACATGGCGCATTGACTCAGGAAGTGATTCCCAATCAACTGGAACAGCAAGGTTGAAAGAGCAGAGATGGCAGTTAGTAATGAAGGAAAAGGGTACAAGCAAAAGTGACTTGATAAATGAATAGAGCTCACAAGGCAGGGAAGCACGAAGGAGCTGCAGAGTGAATGTTTTTTTAGACGAATAATAAAAGTTTGAAGTGCATGCAGAAGTGGATGCCACACAGGCCCTGGCCCCAGGGCCGGCCCGTCCATTGAGCGAGAATGTTTTTTGCACAGGGCCCCGCGTTTCAGGGGGCCCCACGCAAAAAACATTCTGATCCAAAAGTAAAATGAAAAAAATGTTTTTAAAAGCTGTCTGCTGCCGCTTCCGGGGCCGCCGTGGCAGAATCGAGTGTGCCACGGGGCCCCCCCTGTGCCCGGCAGAGCCTGCCCTCCCCTGTATCACCTCTCTTTCAGCTGCAGTCAGTCACACGCGCCGGCTTTCAGAGCGCGAGGGGAGAGTTTCTCCCTCGCTGCTCTGTTAAGCCCGCGGGGGCTGATGGGAACTCCCATCAGCCCCCGCGGGCTTAACAGAGCCGCGAAAGGGAAACTAGTCCCTTCGCGCTCTGAAAGCCGGCGCGTGTGACTGACTGCAGCTGAAAGAGATTTGATACAGGGGAGGGCAGGCTCTGCCGGGCACAGGGGGGGCCCCGCGGCACACTCGATTCTGCCGCGGTGGCCCCGGAAGCGGCAGCAGACAGCTTTTTTTTATTTTAAAGTTTTGCTGGGCTGGGCTGGGCTGGGCTGGGGGGGACTAGGAGTGGTGATGGGCGCTGGGGGGGGCTAGGAGTGGTGATGGGCGCTGGGGGGGCTAGGAGTGGTGATGGGCTATGGGGGGGCTTAAACTAAAAATTGGGTGATGGGGGATTAGGACTGGAAATGGGCGGGTGGGATTAGGCCTGGAAGTGGGACGATGGGGGTTAGGACTGGTAATGGGCTATGGGGGGCTTAAACTAAAAATTGGGTGATGGGGGATTAGGACTGGAAATGGGCTGGTGGGGTTAGGACTGGTAATGGGCTATGGGGGCTTAAACTAAAAATTGGGTGATGGGGGATTAGGACTGGAAATGGGCTGGTGGGATTAGGACTGGGAGTGGGCTGATGGGGAGGTTAGGACTGGTAATGGGCTATGGGGGGGCTGAAACTAAAAATTGGGTGACGGGGGATTAGGACTGGAAATGGGCTGGTGGGATTAGGACTGGAAGTGGGTTGATGGGTTAGGACTGGTAATGGGCTATGGGGGGCTTAAACTAAAAATTGGGTGATGGGGGATTAGGACTGGAAATGGGCTGGTGGGATTAGGACTGGGAGTGGGCTGGTGGGGAGGTTAGGACTGGTAATGGGCTATGGGGGGGCTTAAACTGAAAATTGGGTGATGGGGGATTAGGACTGGGAGTGGGCTATGGGGGGCTAGGACTGGTAATGGGTTGGGGGGGTTGTAGGACTGGAAATGGGCTGAGTAGAAGGGGGCTTGAACTGCAAATAGCTGATGGGGACGGGGCTTGGAATGGAAATGGGCTGAGGGGAAGTGGGGGGCTTGAACTGCAAATAGCTGATGGGGACGGGGCTTGGAATGGAAATGGGCTGAGGGGAAGTGGGGGGCTTGAACTGCAAATAGCTGATGGGGAGGGGGACTTGGAATGGAAATGGGCTGAGTGGAAGGGGGCTTGAATTGCAAATAGCTGATGGGAAGGGGGGCTTGGAATGGGCTCTTAGGGGAGGGAGCTAGGACAGGAAATGGGCTGATGGAGGGGCTAGGATAGGACTGGGAAAGCGTAGTTACTCACCTGTAACAGGTGTTCTCCAGGAGCAGCAGGAATCAGTCCTCACTTATGGGTGACGTCGGCGCCGACGGAGCCCTCGCGGAGCAATTTTCCCCAGCTTTCAAAGAAAGCCTTTGGGAATTGCAGCGCGCATGCGCGGTCCTCTTCCCGCCCGAGGGTGCCATCTTAGCCAGTCAGATGACATAGCTAAAAAGACAGCATAAAAATGTGCAAAAAAACTAAAGCAGACGATTGCAACTCCAAGGGGAGGAGGGAGGGTTGTGAGGACTGATTCCTGCTGCTCCTGGAGAACACCTGTTACAGGTGAGTAACTACGCTTTCTCCAGGACCAAGCAGGAAGTCAGTCCTCACTTATGGGACTCCCAAGCTCAAGGCTACCGGAGACCCTAAGCACAAAAATGAGCTCCCTCTAGCTCAGCAGCACAGAAGGAAAGAATCTTCGCTGAATGATTACCCACCGGTAGCCCACATCCGGGATGGAGGGTAGGAGTTGCTCAGACCTCAAAGAGATTACGGAGGACTGCCTGTCCGAAAGCACTGTCCCTGCGGGACTCCCTCTCGAGACAGTAATGGACCGCAAAAGTCTGGCTCGAAGACCAAGTAGCGGCCCGGCAGATGTCTGCCAGCGGAACAGAGCGGAGGTAAGCCACTGACGTAGCCTTTGCCCGAACGCAATGAGCCGTGACTCGACTTTCCAAGGAGAGTCCGGCCGCCCCATAAGCCCAAGAGATACAGTCCGCAACCCAGGTGGACAGGGTACGCTTGGAGACCGGGAGCCCCAATTTATTGGGGTCAAAAGACACAAAAAGCTGAGCAGCTTTACGGTGCTCCCGCGTACGGTCAAGGTAGAAGTTCAATGCCCTTCTACAGTCCAGGGTATGGAGGACCGTCTCAGCTCGGCTGGAGTGTGGTCTGGGAAAGAAGGTCGGAAGTACCACCTCCTGATTGATGTGAAAAGGGGAGACCACTTTTGGAAGAAACTTTGGGTGAGTCCGTAGGACTACCCTATTTTTGTAGAACCGAGTGTAAGGGGGATCAGACACGAGGGCCTGCAATTCACTTACGCGTCTAGCGGAAGTGAGGGCTATCAAGAACAGTGTTTTCCAAGACAGAAAACGGAGAGAACAGGTAGCCATAGGTTCAAAAGGCGGACAGGTGATCCGCTGCAAAACCACATTCAGGTCCCAGTCAGGCGCTGGCGGGCGCAGAGGTGGTTTAAGTAGAAGGAGACCTCGGAGAAACCTCGCTACGAGAGGGTCGCTGGAGAGAGGTCTGCCGTCCACCGGCACATGATGCGCCGAAAGAGCACTGAGGTGAACTTTGACGGAGTTGGACTTAAGTCCCAGATTAGAGAGGTGTAGCAAGTACTGCAAGATCACCGACACCGGGCAGGAGAAGGGATCCTGAGACTGTTGGGTACACCAAACGGAAAAAGCGACGCCATTTAAGGGCGTAGCATTTGCGGGTAGAAGGCCGTCGCGAAGCCAAGACGACCTCCTCCACCTCTGCCGGCAGGAGAAGGGGAGCAAGGACTACCCTCTCAGCAGCCAGGCCATTAGGTTGAGAGACCTGAGGTTGGGGTGTAGCAGAGACCCCTGATCCTGAGTGAGGAGATCCGGTTGAAACCCCAGAGGGAATGGATCCTCCACCGCCAATTGCAGCAGGAGCGGAAACCACGGCTGTCTGGGCCAGCGAGGGGCCACCAGGATCATGAAGGCTTTGTCTCGGAGAACCTTGAAAAGAGTCCGAGAGACTAGCGGGATGGGAGGGAAAGCGTACAGAAGGCTTCCCAACCATGAGAGTAGAAAAGCGTCCGCCGCAACCCGAAGGGGGTGGGGCTGACGAGAGCAGAAGCGAGGAAGTTGCCGGTTGTGAGGACTGGCAAAGAGATCCACCGTGGGGAGGCCCCACTTTAGAAAGAGCTTCTGAACTACCAAGGGATCCAGACGCCACTCGTGCGGCTGGAGGATCCTGCTGAGTTTGTCCGCCAGGTAATTCTCTTGGCCTGGGAGATAAACTGCTTTGAGGAGAATGCCGTGACTGACGGCCCAAGAGCAGAGCTTCTGTGCCTCCCGGCAGAGGAGGAAGGAGCCCGTGCCCCCTTGCTTGTTCACGTAGAACATGGCAACTTGATTGTCCGTCTGGACAAGGACGGACTGGCGAGAAGTCAGGTGGGAGAAAGCCTTGAGAGCCAGGCGGATCGCCCTGAGCTCCAGGAAGTTGATCTGCTGAGCAGACTCCCACGTGGTCCAGAGGCCCTGAGTACGTGCCCCTTGGCAATGCGCACCCCAGCCCAGGAGGGATGCATCCGTCGTCAGCACCCTGGTCGGCTGAGGAGACTGGAAAGGCATTCCGACTGTCAGGTTCGGCTGCTGAAGCCACCACCAGAGAGACGAGACCAGCGGCTCGGAGACGCACACTAGGTCTGCTAGGCCGCCTGTGGCTTGTCGCCACTGCTGGCGGAGACACCACTGAGCAGGCCGCATATTCAGGCGGGCATTGGGGGTCACATGGACGGTGGAAGCCATATGGCCGAGTAGTCTCAGGAAGCGCCTGGCGGAGACCAGGGGCTGGCCGCGAAAACGGTCGGCTAGGTCCATGAGCCGTTGAGCCCTGTCGAGCGGTAGGTAGGCTCGTGCCTGAGGAGTGTGCAGTCTTGCGCCGATGAACTCGAGATCCTGTGAGGGGAGCAAAGTGGACTTTGCGAAGTTTATAACAAAGCCTAAGTGCTGCAGAAGAGTCACCGTGCGGCGCGTGGCGTTGGTGACCTCCCGAGCGGACGCTGCTCTGATGAGCCAGTCGTCGAGGTACGGAAAGACATAGAGGCCGTGAAGCCGGAGATGGGCCGCCACCACCGCGAGACATTTTGTGAAGACTCGCGGTGCGGAGGACAGGCCAAAGGGCAGTACCCTGTACTGGTAATGATTTCCTGCCACCACAAACCTTAGGTATTGTCGGTGGCTTGGGTGGATGAGGATGTGCGTGTAGGCATCCTTTAGATCCAAGGAGCATAGCCAATCTCCCTGCTGGAGGTAGGGCAGAAGGATTCCAAGGGTAAGCATCTTGAACTTCTCTCGCACGAGGAACTTGTTGAGGTTGCGCAGGTCCAGGATGGGTCTGAGGCCTCCTGTTCTCTTTGGTATCAGAAAATACCTGGAGTAAAAGCCTTGACCTTTCAGGTGGTGGGGCACCGGTTCCACCGCCTGTTCCTGTAGAAGACCTGCTAACTCCTGAAGGAGTAATTCCCTGTGCAGAGGGGGTCGTGGAGGTTCTCCCGGAAAAAAGGAGGGAGGGACCTGGTGGAAGTGGAGAAGATAGCCTTCTCGCACGACTTGAAGCACCCAGGCATCTGAGGTGATGCTGGACCACCTGTGGGCGAAGTGAACCAGCCGGCCTCCGGTGCTGGGAGGGACCAGCGGGGGGGGAGAGGCTATGCTTAGTGAGTCAAAAACCCCCACCCTGCTGAGCAGGGGCTGGTGGTGCAGGCTTGGGGGCTTGCTGCCTACGGGACCCGTTACCCCGTCCCTTGGCCTGCTGGCCCTGTTGGGGAGCTGCAGGGACCTGATAGTGGGGGTATTGTTTGTAGGCAGCCGCCTTCCTCGGGTAAAAGGACTTTTTTCCCGAGCCCTTCTTTTTCTGGGAAGGGGCGGAGGTCTTCCTAGAAAGCCTGGTCCTGGTGAGAGTCTCAGTCTCAATTTGTGCAGCCTTTTCAGCCATGGGCTTGCCAAAGAGGTTCTCGCCTCGGCAGGGGACATCGACCAACTTGTCCTGCACCCAGGGCTCAAGGTCTGACGACTGAAGCCAAGGCTGTCGGCGGGCACCGATGCCGGCTGCGGCCACTCGAGCCGATGCTTCAAAGCCACCATAGGCTGCTCGGGACATGAACTTTGAGCATTCCCGAATGCCAGTGGACAAGGCCAGGAACCTCCGCAAGGGTTCCTCGGACAAACCAGCGGAGAATCCGGCTAGCTCTTTAGCCAGGTCTCGGAGATACATGCCCATGTATAGCTGGTAGGTCTGGACACGACACGCAAGCATAGAGCCCTGGAAACACTTCTTACCAAGGCCATCCAGGTTACGGGCCTCCCTGCCAGGAGGCACCGAGGAGTGCATCTTCTGGCTCTTAAGACGATGCATGGCCGATTCCACTACCATGGAATGGTGTGGTAGCTGTGCCTTTTGAAAGCCAGGGCTCTTGCGGACTCGATAGATAGAATCGACCCGCTTGCTCAGGACCGGCGAGGAGGCCGGACTCTCCCACATGCGGAAGAGTAGTCGTTCCAGCATAGGAGGAACCGGTACAGTAAAGTGTTCCCTTGCGGGAGAGTCATACTGGAGGGCGTCGAGCTCTTCGGCTCGAGGCTCCTCCTCGTGGTCCGCAGGGAAGGCCAAAGCCTTGGCCATATCCCTGACGAAGTCCGAGAACCGGGCATCCTCCGGGGGGAACTGCTTCCGAGGCTCGGACTCCAGTGAGTCCGAGGGGACACACCGAGTCCGGAAAGAATCAGGCGACTCTTCCTCTTCAGACTCCCAGACCGACTCCGACGAGGACTCGGTGGGGTCGGCCCGGGCAGGGCGCGGCGCCTGCCGCCCCGACGCCGAGGGAGTCGGCGTCGGCGACCTCGATCCCGAACGGGAGGCTGAGGGTGACCTCGACCGAGGATCGACTCGAGTTCGCATCGACTCGAGGATCGGCTCGGTCTCCGGGGTCGACTTGGACATCGACGTCCCGGCGGTCGGGGCAGCGACGCCAGCGAAGCCAGCGAGCAGTGCCCGCTGCTGGTCCATGAAGGCAGACAGTCTGCTCTCCAAGGCCGTCAACCTGAGTCCGAGCTCAGGCGACCCAGCAGCCCCCGACTCGGGCCCCGACGGCGTCGGGCCCGACGTCGGCTGTCGCGGAGGGGAGTCCAGGAGGACCACAGGACTTACCTGAACCGGCAGCTCCGACTCCAGGCGAGGTCGCTTCGTGAGGTGCTCCTTCTCCAAGGACCCGGGGCGGCTATCGGGGCTATGCGACCTGGCCCTCGCGGAGCCAGGAGCGTCCACCGACGCCGCCCTCGCGGGTTTTCACCTGACGTCGATGGTCCCCGGAGGGAGAACCCCTGTCGGAGGAACTCCGGCGATGGTCCGAGCTGGAACCCTTGGACGCGGAGGCCTCCGACGAAGTCCGGGTACGGCTGGGGTCAGCGAAGATCCTATCCCGCTGATGCCGCCGACTTCTCAACGCTTTGGAGGACATTTTGCCGCAGGGCCCACAGATCATTTCTTCATGATCCGGGCCCAGGCAGCGGAGGCAAAAGTCGTGTGTGTCAGTTAGTGACATATTTCGGTCACACTGACCACACCGCTTAAAACCACTGGCAGCCATCGGGGGAAAAAGGGCCCCGGCGAGGTCAAAGGACCGGGCTGCCAGGGAAAAACCGAAAACGAAAGCTGACTAAGTCAGAAAAACCGAAAAAAGGAAGAGGACTTGTGACCGGCGTCGCGAGTCCGGACGGGAAAAAGACCGGCGTCGAACCGAAGGAAAAAGAAATAAAATTATGAAGAAATATCAACTTTTTCGCGGGGACACGACGGGGACGTCTGTAGGGCTCCGCGGAAAAAAGAAGACTGGCTAAGATGGCACCCTCGGGCGGGAAGAGGACCGCGCATGCGCGCTGCAATTCCCAAAGGCTTTCTTTGAAAGCTGGGGAAAATTGCTCCGCGAGGGCTCCATCGGCGCCGACGTCACCCATAAGTGAGGACTGACTTCCTGCTTGGTCCTGGAGAATTGGGTGTTGGGGGGAGCTAAGATTGGAAATGGGCTGTGGTGGGGGCTTGGATTGAAATGGACTCATGGAGGGGCTAGAAATGGAAGTAGGCTCATGGGGGGCTTGGATTAGAAATGGGCTGAGTGGAGGGGAGCTAGGATTTAACATGGGCTGATGGTGGGGCTAGGAAAGGACTAGAAATGGGCTGATGGGAGGCTGGTATTGGAAATGAGCTGATGAAGGGACTCGAATAGGACTGGAAATGGATGGGGGAGCTAGGACTGGAAATGGACTGATGGGGGGCCAGGACTGGAAATGGGCTGATGTGGGGACTAGAAGGGAGCGGATACTGGGTGGGGCTGGAACTAAAAGGGAGCTGATGTTGAGGGAGATTAGAAGGGGATGGGGCTGGGAGAGTGAAATGGAGAGGGGAAAAATATTTTGTTTGGGAGGGAAGAAAAATGTACAATTGGCCGGGTATTGGGAGACTAAGGGGCTTGTTTACAAAGCCGCGGTAGCGGTTCGCAGTCGTTATCGGAGCCGCGGCCCCATTGAAATCAATGGGGTCGCGGCTCCAATAACGACCGCGAACCGCTACCGCAGCTTTGTAAACAAGCCCCTAAGTGGGGATTGAGAATGGAGGGGTAAAATTTGAGTGGATGAAATAGGAATGAGGAAAGAGCAAAAGGAGAAAGATTATTATATTAAAGCAGATATAGAGAGAGAATGGAAAAAAACTAGAAGAGAAGAAAGGACAAATGGACAGCAGACGATGGAGAGATAGCAGAAGACACAAATAAACCAGAAGAAAGTGGCTGGAACAATTGCAACTGAAAAAAAAAATGCACAAAAGGTACAAAGATATCTCTTTATTTTGAATTTATTAACTGGAATATGTCAGCTCTGGGAAATGTGCATCATTAATGTCTGTGCTTTGTTTAGTACAAGAGGAAATTAATTTATAGTTTTATTTCTACATTGTTGTTGTACATTCCAAGTTTGGCTTTTAGGGTTCCCAGTTTAATTATTGTCTTCCTGTTTTTAAATTGTGATTCCTTGTTTGGTGATGGTCTATGTTCTGCATGTGTAACTGAGCTGAGTGAGGTATTCTGTTTATGTAATTCCTATTTGACATTGTCACTTGTTCTCTTTCCCCAGTAGGTCATGTATTGTTATTCTCTGAAATGTATTGGTTTAATATTTGCAGTGTTGCCTTTTGATAGGTAGATTATGGTGCTTTATGAGTCCTGGTAGTGCTGTTAGGATACGGTGGGTTTGCTATGGGTTCTAAATGGGCAGTGTTTGTAGTAGTTCCTAATGTGCCTGGCGGTTGGCACTGGATTATAGTAATGTAGAAATCTTTGTCTTTCTTTATCCATACACTCATGAAGAGGCATGTTTACTAAAAGTTAGTGTATGGTAACATTATGCAAATAGTTATGCAAATGAGGCCCCTTATGCAAATGAGGCCCCGCACCGAGTCTCCGCACATGGCCCCGCACCCCCCTTGGGCCGCCCCTGCCTGGCCCCACCATAATTTTGCCCACCATCCTGCAGAGAGCAGGCAGGGTGGAAGGCCTCTAAGATTGCAGCAGCCTTACCCTCCTGCCCGCAGGGATCCAATCTCCCACGGGCAGACAGAAGGAATCTGCCACAATTGCAGCAACTCCCTTCTGCCCCTGGGAGATGGGATTCCCCCCTCCCGCCGGGGCAGAACAGGAGGAAAAAGTCGCTGGGGGCTAAAGACAGAGTTAGGGCAGGGCTAGGGGCAGAGCCAAGTCGTAGCTTGCCCCCCCCCCCCCCCATCAGTTGGAAAGGTGTTCCATGGCCTCTGGAATGAGAAGCAATGCGATGACTTGAAAAAATGGGCTGCATGGCCATAGTGATACTGAAAGAAGATAAGTCGAGTAAGTGTATTTTGAACAAATTGCCGTACGACAAGATGACTCCATAGGAGACCTGCAGGAGAAGGTTGAAAAAGAGGACGAGCACAGTCAGAAAGTATGGGGCATATTTAACAATGTCAAAAATGAAGAAACCATATACAATTACTGTCTGCTGAAGGATCATCTATGTCAGTGCTTTTCAAACATTCATCCAATATGACCCCATTTTAACAATTGAAAATTAACATGACCCAAGTTGATGGCAAAATCAAAATAGCAGGTCTCCAACCTCCTTCCCTTCCCTGCACTCATCTAAAGCAGGAAGGCAGCAGCAACAGCAGTCAATATAGGGTCCCCTGTAGGGTTGCCAACTTTTTCACAGAGAAAAACCCGATACCTGTGGCTCGCCATGCTCCACCCATCCTCTGCCCCCAGTCCCATCCCTGCCCCGCCCCGCCCCACCCACAAAAATTACCGAGGATTCACTCACACCTCCCCCCCTCTTAGTGCTGGTTCACTCACTCGCCCCCCTCCCTGCTGGTTCACTCGCCCACCACCCCTCTCAGTGCTTGTTCACCCCCCCCCCCTCCCTGCAGGTTCACTCGCCCCCCCCCCTCCTGTGCTGGGTCACTCACTTGCCCCCCTCCCTTGCTGGTTTACTCACTCACCCCCTCCCCTCCCTGCTGGTTCACTCGCCCACCCCCATGTCACTCATTCACCCCCTCCTGCTGGGTCACTCACTCACCCCCCTCCCCTGCTGGTTCACTCACACCAACCCCCTCCCCTGCTGGTTCACTCACACCAACCCCCCTCCCCTGCTGATTCACTCAACCACCCCCCTTGTCACTCACTCACCCCCTCCTACTGGGTCACTCACTCACCCACCCCCCCCCTCCCCTGCTGAGTCACTCACACCAACCCCCCCCCCCTGTTGGTTCACTCACACCACCACCACCCCCCCCCCCACGCCCCAGCCGCTGCTTCTGCTTTGTACAGAGCAGCGGCTGCAATACACTTACTTTGAAAAGTAAAGACAACCTGTGAGGAGCCCTCCGGTTATCGCAGCGCCCGAGGAAGTGATGTCATTGGGGGCGGGCTCCTCACAGGTTGTCTTTCCTTTTCAAATTAACTTTATTGCAGCTAAAGTTAATTTGAAATGGAAAGACAACCTGTGAGGAGCTTGCCCCCTATGACATCACTTCCTCGGGCGCTGCGATGACCGGAGGGCTCCTCACACAGTTTGTCTTTACTTTTCAAAGTAAGTGTATTGCAGGCGCTGCTCTGTACAAAGCAGAAGCAGCGGCTGCACTGCCATGGGGAATCACGTTCGCGCCGCAGACTTCGGGAGTCGAGAGAAAAGCCGTTTTTTTGCTCTTGCGGCCAGAGCAAAAAACCGGCTTTTCAACAGCCGGTTTTACATCTGTGCCGGCAGCCGGCCTGGCCATGAAAAAACCGGCCAGGCCGGCTGAAAACCGGCCGGTTGGCAACCCTAGTCCCCTGTGTCAGTGTGCAGTATGTGCTTACAGATTTCAGTACTCAAGAGTGGCTTTCCAGTCTAGTAGGAAGCTTATCCAGGAGAGGACAAAGGCCTATGAATGTTCACTGGCTCACAGGCCACGTGCTGACTTACTGACTGACACTATTTAGCACAGGTCACAGTGAAGGTCCAAAGAGAAGTGGAAGTGGCCCTATTTCTGAGACCCCCATCCACTGATGATGTGATCTCATTTGGGGTCCTGACCCCAGTTTGGGAACCACTGATCTATGCTAAACACTAAAAGCAGCTAAACCATCTTTATCTAATGGTCTAACTTCCAAATTCCATTTTAACTTCCTGCAAAGAATGATATAGATGGATTCGCACTCTAAGGGGCATGCTTACTAAAGGTAAGAGTCTGTAGTGTTAAATGCCACTGCAGCCATAGAAATAAAAGGGCTCTGGACGATTAGCACACATTAACATTATTAAAGTGCATTAAATCCTTAAGTGTGATTGTGCCTCTTAACACTGTTCTGCTAACATGGCTATTAAGTTTCAAAACTGATAGTTGGTTTATACAAATGGTATGAATCTTTTTTGAGGTATTCTGTGGCACTGCCTATCATTTTGGTTCATTGCCACTTCTAACACCAACCAAACGTATGAGCGATACTTAAGCCCCATATTTAAGCATGCACTTAGAAAAGCAATTCCCTAAAGCATTATCTGTTCACGTATGTTAAGTCCTTTAGTATAGGGACTTGCGCGTGTTTCTAGTACATAACTGTCCATGCGGTTTTCCAACCGTGTGATAACTGTTAGCATAGGCCCACATTAACGGTTAACTTAGCATGGTTTAATAAATATCTCTCTTAGTTTTTTAGGAAATGTTTTACCAGGCGAGTATGAGTAGATACAGGACAGATATAAGGGATGGATAATTTAACATGGTATTGTGAAAATATAAATTCAATGGGAAATTATTATCCTCACTTGATCATATTATCATAAGGTTGTTTATTGTTTCAAGAAATCAAATTCAATAAAGCACTTTTGGGCCTAATGTACTAACTTGCAAAAATGTTTGTGGATTATCTATGGTATGCAAATGAATTCATGATTCATCTGCACTTCATAGCCAAATTTTGTAAGAATTTTTTCACACATTGCCATGGCTGGGAAATTTGGACATTCCCAGCAGCAAAAACCTGTGAACATTTTTTAAATTAAGCTTTCTGTATATAACATAATTACAGTTCACAATAGCACCTATACCTAAATACCGAATTATTTAAAATAAATAAGAGGCATCTTTTGTACTGCAATTTAAAGGACCCTCTTTGATTGAAATCAGAGGACCCTTGGTGCCCCTCCACAGAAGCCTTTGTGCCCTGTTGGCCAGCAGCCTCTGCAACACCTTCTCCCAAAGGGCTGCCATTGTAGTGCCCGCTCCTTAAATAATGCAATCTGAGGGCCAGTCTTGTCCCCACCCCAGGACCCTGACTCATCCAGGTGGGTCCAGAGCACATGGAAGGCAATAGCGATCCCTCTTCACTCCTGTTCTGGTGGCTCCCTCCTACTAAACCCCAGCATTAGTCTTGCCTGAAAGCATAGTTACTCACCTGTAACAGGTGTTCTCCGGGGACAGCAGGAGTCAGTCCTCACATATGGGGTGAAGTCGGCACCAACAGAGCCCGTGCAGAAGCATCTCCTCAGCTTTCAAAGAAAGTCTTTGGGAGATGCACCCACGCATACATAGTCCACGTCCCGCCCAAGGGTACCATCTTGCCTCAGTCAAATGACATAGCTAAGATGGGAAAAATAAAAGATGGCAAAGAAGCAACTCCAAGGGAAGGAGGGAGGGTAGTGAGGACTGATTCTTGATGTCCCTGGAAAACACTGTTACAGGTGAGTAACTATGCTTTCTCCGGGAACAAACAGGAAGTCAGTCTTCACATATGGGACTATCCAGCTACAGGCTACTGAGAACCTTTATAAAAATGTCACGGTGACCTGCAAAGGTGAGCCATGAACAGCAGCAGTTGAATCCCTGATAGAGACTCTCGCAAGACCCAGGTGTCCGGCAGAGAACCAATACTCTGGTAGCCTGACCACAGAAGGGTCTGAGGGTAGGAGCTGCCTACACCACGAAAAGATTACGGAGTACTGCCTGGCCAAAGGTACTGTCCCGTCGGGACTTCCTCTCCAGGCAGTAATGAGTTGCGAAGCTATGGACCGAAGACTAGGTGGCGGCCTGGCAGATTTCTGTCATGGGGATGGAATGCAGATTGGCCACAGAAGTAGCCATGGCCCTGACGTGGTGTGCCGTATCTCTCTGATCCAGTGAGATCCCCACTTGCTCGTACGCAAGGGTAATACAGTCTACCACACAAGTGGACAGAGTTCACTTAGTCACTGGGAACCCCAGTCGGCTGGAGTCGTATGATACAAAAAGCTGTTATGCTTTGTGGTGGCCCCGAGTCCATTGCAGGTAGAAGGACAGGACTCTCTTGCAATCCAGAGTATGGAGAACGGTCTCCACCCTACCAGCGTGAGGCCTCGGAAAGAAGGTGGGGAGTACCACCTCCTGGTTGAGGTGGAAAGGGGACACCACCTTTGGCAGAGACTTGGGGAGTGTGTGGAGCACCACCTGTCCTTGTAGAACCTCGTGTAGGGAGGTTCTGCCATCAGAGCCTAGAGCTTACTGACTCTGCGAGCCAATGTAAGTGCTACCAAGAAGGTGACCTCAAGTGGCCAAAGGCTCAAACGGAGGCTTAGTGAGCTACAATAGCACCACATTAAGATCCCACTGTGCCACTGGGGGATGGATGGGGGGTCTGGACAACATGAGGTCCTGTAGGAACTGAGACACAAGGGGCTGAGCCAACAGGGATTTTCCCTTGACAGAGTGGTGATGCGCTGCAATGACGCTCAGATGTACTCTGAGTTGAACTTCAATCGCGCCTGCGATAGGTGAAGCAGGTATTGGAGTACAAACTATACAGGGCAGGAAAAGGGGTTCGCCCATTTTCCTGGGCACCACACCGAGAATCGGCGCCACTTGAAGGCATATGCCCTTCTTGTGGAGGCCTTACGAGAAGCCAGGAGAATCTCCTCCACGTCTCACAGGAGATTGAAGGCGGCTAGAGATACCCTTTCAGCAGTCAAGCCGTGAGCGATAGGGACTCCAGGTTGGGATGTAGGAGAGATCCCTGCTCCTCTGAGAGTAGCCCTGGGGCTCGGCCCAGGGGAATCGGCAGTACTACTGATAGAGAGAGGAGCAGTGGGAACCAGGGCTGTCTGGGCCACTGAGCGGCTATCAGCACTAGCGATGCTCTGTTGCGCTGAGCCTTGAATAAGGTTTTGGCTATTAGTGGTGTTGGGAGGAAGGCATACAGCATGCCTTCTGTCCATGAGATGAGGAATGCATCTGCGACTAACCGCAAGGGATGCAGTCTGCAGGAGCAGAAAAGGGGCAATTGAGTGATGTCCGGGCTGGCAAACAGGTCCATCATGATGACACCCCAGAGCTAGAACAGCCGCGAGGCTACTGTTGGGTCCAGGTGCCACTCGTGTGGCTGGAGGTCTCTGCTCAGTTTGTCTGCCAGGACATTGTCCTGGCCTGGGAGGTAGACTGCCCTTAGGAGCATCCCTCTGTGTATAGCATAGGAGCAGAGGGCTACTGCCTCCTGGAAGAGGGGGTATGACCCTGTCTCCCATTTGTCCACGTAGAATATTGTGACTTCATTGTCGGTCTGGATCAGCACCGTGTGGTGCTATAGGTGGTGGCGGAAGGCTCGAAGGGCTAGAAATATTGCCCTGAGTTCCAGCAGGTTGATCTGCATCTCTGACTCCCTCTGGGTCCAGCAGCCTTGTGTCTGGAAGCTCTCACAATATGCTCCCCATTCCATTAGTGAGGCATCTGTGGTGCACACCTTCTGTGGGATGGGTGCTCGGAAGGGCATCCCAGCCTGAAGATGACCTGGTTTCTGCCACCATCTGAGGGAGCCTGCCAGCTGGCGGGTCACCTGCACTCTGTCCCTGAGTCTGCTTATGGCTTAGGTCCACTGAGAGTGGAGGCAGTGGTCCGAGACTTTCAGCTGAAAAAGGGCGCAAATGTCAGTCAAGGTGGACCTCGATGAAAAAAGTGAAAAATGGATAGATGAACCCGAGGAGTGATGCCAAGGCGAGCTGGCTCGGAGGCTGGAAGAAACCGGTACGCAAACCAGACAAAATTTAAGTATAAGAAAATAGACTTTATCCAGGGAAAATAGGACAACGTCCAAAGGTCTCCACGGATAAAAGGAGACTGAAGCAAGATGGCATCCTTGGGCAAGAAGTGGACCATGCATGTGTGGTGCATCTCCCAAAGGCTTTCTTTGAAAGCTGGGGAGATGCTTCCGTGGGCTCCGTTGGTGCCAACGTCACCCCATATATGAAGACTGGCTTCCTGTTTGTTCCGGAGAAAGTGGTGTTTTTGCCTTTTGCAGGCATTTTGTGCTATTTTCATATGAAGTACAAGGCCTGTCAATCTACTTCCAGTAACACCTTGCCAAGGAAACCCAGAGGCTGCTTTTGTTGCCAGGAGTTAGCACAGACTTGATGGACACACACTTTTGCAAAGTCTTTTTGCATCTTAATATATGAGGTCTTTTATCTGGACTGATTGGGGCTAGAGTCTGGATAATGGGAGTTTTCTGTTAAAAGAATTTTGGATAATGAGATTTTTTTTATGGCTAACAGAAAACATCCAGATGTCCTTGATTTTTTTGTTTCTAAAAGAAAAAAATACTGAAATGTACTGTACAAAGGGAAGATGCTTATGACATAGCTGAATACTTGCATGAATTGCTTTATTTAACAATAGTTTTCAGACTTAAATATATAATTCACTCTTTTGTACAAGTATGTTTATAGTGCAGTCAGTTTTTACTGAACATCTTTAAAACAAAATGTCTTCCCTTGTACTGTATTATGACATATACAAGACCTGGCCAGTAAATTTTAAAAGGTTTTAACAAGGAGATAATTAGTCAACATTTATTGTGCAAAGTTTCAAATGTGAAAAATTTGCAAAATCAGTTATATCTTTA
This sequence comes from Ichthyophis bannanicus, assembly GCA_033557465.1. Lineage (NCBI taxonomy): Eukaryota > Metazoa > Chordata > Amphibia > Gymnophiona > Ichthyophiidae > Ichthyophis > Ichthyophis bannanicus. The sequence continues at coordinate 174,861,740 of CM066036.1, read as the reverse complement.
TCAACAATTAAATAATAACCCCCGTATTCCTAAGGGTGCATTATGCATCAACACATTAATATGTGCAATGTGCATTATTTAGAGCAGACCCCTATTATTTTCTACAGGGTTTGTACTAAATAGTTTGTGTTTTGCTACATTAATGCTTAATACATCTTTGGAAATGGATGAAAGTCTTACAGTTAATGTCACTGAAGATAAAAGACCTGACTCAGATACTGTACACTATTAGGGTTAGTGCGTCCTTCCCATCCTCCCTTCTTTGATTGGCTATTTTGGTTTTAGTATGAGATGGTGGTAAATTATCCTGTACTGCAAGAAAAAACAATGTGCTACTTATTGTCCACTGACTGTGCTATTCACATAGAAAAGGCCACTAATATCCATTTCTTTACGGTTGTGCACAAGAGTTTTACATTTCAGGTACAAAGACAAATAGCAAATAAATTCTGGTTCTCTGCTAGTTAGAAGAGTGTGTTTGTCTATTTGCATGTTTGTGTATGTGTATTCAAAGTGATTCAAAAATCAAAGAGATGCAATGACATGGTATGAGATGTAGATAATGGGAGAAGAGGAAGACCATGAACAAATCCACACAAACAACGTGAAGGCACACAAGTCCAGTTCATTTAAAAGTTGATCCGACTTGGCCAAGTTTCAGTAAATAGATGCAATTGCTACCATTATCTGCTCAATCATTTTTATGATAGAATGATCCTCCACTACTTGAGCACTAGACCTCACTTTGTAAGTGGCTACTTATGAAATCTGACCTGACACAGACTCTCTGCTGAAACTTGGCCAAGTAGGATCAACTTCTAAATAAACTGGACTTGTCTACTTTCATGTTGTTCATATGGGTTTGTTCATGGTCTGTCCACACTCTCATTACTTTCTTGCTATTCCATTTTGCAGAGATTTCCTTCTCCTGTGTTTAATGGTTTAAGATGTATCAAGACTCAGCTCCACATTTTGAGCAATGACATTTCTGGTAGACATGTAGGGATGCCAAGAGTAGGTAATCAAATTCAAGTAATTTACAGTCTTACACTCAGAAGGTAATGTTATAACAGGGCACCTCAATTAATTGCACAGGAAGCTATCTATTTCGGTGCTATTTTATAAGGACACCTAGACCACATTCCTGGAATGCCTACAGTATAAGTGCATGCATTCGTATCATTGCACATACAGTACTTTTATGCCTGATGTGATTTTAAAGGAGCCATTTTCTGCACATATATTGTCACATATGAGCTAAAATGACTATACAATTACCCTTTAGCAGGCCAATTTTGGAAAAAATAATACTATTATGGAAAATTAAACAACATTGTGGGATCTATTTACAAATTTGTGCTCATTAGCAGCCAAACCTTTGCAGTGATATTTGGCCATGCTGCTAATGTGGAGCAATGGTTGCTACTGCACATTAACAGCATGGTTGCTAATGCGGAAGGCAATTTACTACACCTCTAGAGGTCCAACTCTTCAATATTATCTGCCGCATTTGCAGTTAATGCACAGGCAATCCCCACGTTAACTGCAAGGCACAGCCTCCACTCATCTCTACCATTCTATGCCACTTCACTAGAATTTCTGCATGTGGAGAGAGCGTAGTTACTCACCTGTAACAGGTGTTCTCCAGGAGCAGCAGGAATCAGTCCTCACTTATGGGTGACGTCGGCGCCGACGGAGCCCTCGCGGAGCAATTTTCCCCAGCCCTCAAAGAAAGCCCCCGGGAACTGCAGCGCGCATGCGCGGTCGTCTTCCCGCCCGAGGGTGCCATCTTAGCCAGTCAGATGACATAGCTAAAAAAGACAGCATAAAAATTTGCAAAAAGAACATAAGCAGACGATTGCAACTCCAAGGGGAGGAAGGAGGGTAGTGAGGACTGATTCCTGCTGCTCCTGGAGAACACCTGTTACAGGTGAGTAACTACGCTTTCTCCAGGACCAAGCAGGAAGTCAGTCCTCACTTATGGGACTCCCAAGCTCAAGGCTACCGGAGACCCTAAGCACAAAAATGAGCTCCCTCTAGCTCAGCAGCACAGAAGGATAGAATCTTCGCTGAATTATCACCCACCGGTAGCCCACATCCGGGATGGAGGGTAGGAGTTGCTCAGACCTCAAAGAGATTACGGAGGACTGCCTGTCCGAAAGCACTGTCCCTACGGGACTCCCTCTCGAGACAGTAATGGACCGCAAAAGTCTGGCTTGAAGACCAAGTAGCGGCCCGGCAGATGTCTGCCAGCGGAACAGAGCGGAGGTAAGCCACTGACGTGGCCTTTGCCCGAACGCAATGAGCCGTGACTCGACTTTCTAAGGAGAGTCCGGCTGCCCCATAAGCCCAAGAGATACAGTCCGCAACCCAGATGGACAGAGTACGCTTGGAGACCGGGAGCCCCAATTTATTGGGGTCAAAAGACACAAAAAGCTGAGCAGCTTTACGGTGCTCCCGCGTACGGTCAAGGTAGAAGTTCAATGCCCTTCTACAGTCCAGGGTATGGAGGACCGTTTCAGCTCGGCTGGAGTGTGGTCTGGGAAAGAAGGTTGGAAGTACCACCTCCTGATTGATGTGAAAAGGGGAGACCACTTTAGGCAGAAATTTCGGGTGAGTCCGTAGGACTACCCTATTCTTGTAGAACCTAGTGTAAGGGGGATCAGACACGAGGGCCTGCAATTCACTTACGCGTCTAGCGGAAGTGAGGGCTATCAAGAACAGTGTTTTCCAAGACAGAAAACGGAGAGAACAGGTAGCCATAGGTTCAAAAGGCGGACAGGTGATCCGCTGCAAAACCACATTCAGGTCCCAGTCAGGCGCTGGCGGGCGCAGAGGTGGTTTAAGTAGAAGGAGACCTCGGAGAAACCTCGCTACGAGAGGGTCGTTGGAGAGAGGTCTGCCGTCCACCGGCACATGATGTGCTGAAAGAGCACTGAGGTGAACTTTGACGGAGTTGGACTTAAGTCCCAGATTAGAGAGGTGCAGCAAGTACTGCAAGATCACCGACACCTGGCAGGAGAAGGGATCCTGAGACTGTTGGGTACACCAGACTGCAAAGCGACGCCATTTAAGGGCGTAGCATTTGCGGGTTGAAGGCCGTCGCGAAGCCAAGACGACCTCCTCCACCTCCGCCGGCAGGAGAAGGGGAGCAAGGACTACCCTCTCAGCAGCCAGGCCATGAGGTTGAGAGACCTGAGGTTGGGGTGCAGTAGGGACCCCTGATCCTGAGTGAGGAGATCCGGTTGTACCCCCAGAGGGATTGGATCCTCCACCGCCAGTTGCAGCAGGAGCGGAAACCACGGCTGCTTGGGCCAGCGAGGGGCCACCAGGATCATGAAGGCTTTGTCTCGGAGAACCTTGAAAAGAGTCCGAGAGACTAACGGGATGGGAGGGAAAGCGTACAGAAGGCTCCCCGACCATGAGATCAGAAAGGCGTCCGCCGCAACCCGAAGGGGGTGTGGCTGACGAGAGCAGAAGCGAGGAAGCTGCCGGTTGTGAGGACTGGCAAAGAGATCCACCGTGGGGAGGCCCCACTTGAGGAAGAGCTTCTGAACTATCAAGGGATCCAGACGCCACTCGTGCGGCTGGAGGACCCTGCTGAGTTTGTCCGCAAGGCAATTTTCTTGGCCCGGGAGATAAACTGCCTTGAGGAGAATGCCGTGACTGACGGCCCAAGAGCAGAGCTTCTGTGCCTCCCGGCAGAGGAGGAAGGAGCCCGTGCCCCCCTGTTTGTTCACGTAGAACATGGCAACTTGATTGTCCGTCTGGACAAGGACGGACTGTTGGGAAGTCAGGTGGGAGAAGGCCTTGAGAGCTAGGCGGATCGCCCTGAGCTCCAGGAAGTTGATCTGCTGAGCAGACTCCCACGTGTTCCAGAGGCCCTGAGTGCGTGCCTCTTGGCAATGTGCTCCCCAGCCCAGGAGGGATGCATCGGTGGTCAGCACCCGGGTCGGCTGAGGTGACTGGAAAGGCATTCCGAATATCAGGTTCGGCTGCCGGAGCCACCACCGGAGAGACGAGACCAGCGGCTCGGAGACGCGCACTAGGTCTGCTAGGCCGCCTGTGGCTTGTCGCCACTGCTGGCGGAGACACCATTGAGCAGACCGCATATTCAGGCGGGCATTGGGGGTCACATGGACGGTGGAAGCCATATGGCCGAGCAGTCTCAGGAAGCGCCTGGCGGAGACCAGGGGCTGGCTGCGAAAGCGGTTGGCTAGGTCCATGAGCCGTTGAGCCCTGTCGAGCGGTAGGTATGCTCGCGCCTGAGGTGTGTGCAGCCTCGCGCCGATGAACTCGAGATCCTGTGAGGGGAGCAAAGTGGACTTTGCGAAGTTTATAACAAAGCCCAAGTGCTGCAGCAGAGTCACCGTGCGGCACGTGGCGTTGGTGACCTCCTGAGCGGACGCTGCTCTGATGAGCCAGTCGTCGAGGTACGGAAAGACATAGAGGCCGTGAAGCCGGAGATGGGCCGCCACGACCGCGAGACATTTTGTGAAGACTCGCGGTGCGGAGGACAGGCCAAAGGGCAGTACTCTGTACTGGTAATGATTTCCTGCCACCACAAACCTTAGGTATTGGCGGTGGCTTGGGTGGATGAGGATGTGCGTGTAGGCATCCTTTAGATCCAAGGAGCATAGCCAATCTCCCTGCTGGAGGTAGGGCAGAAGGATTCCAAGGGTAAGCATTTTGAACTTCTCCCGCACAAGGAACTTGTTGAGGTTGCGCAAGTCCAGGATGGGTCTGAGGCCCCCTGTTCTCTTTGGTATCAGAAAATACCTGGAATAAAAGCCTTGACCTCTCAGGTGGTGGGGCACCGGTTCCACCGCCTGTTCCTGCAGAAGACCTGCTAATTCCTGAAGGAGTAACTCCCTGTGCAGAGGGGGTCGCGGAGGTTCTCCCGGAAAATAGGAGGGAGGGACCTGATGGAAGTGGAGAAGATAGCCTTCTCGCACGACTTGAAGCACCCAGGCATCTGCGGTGATGCTGGACCACCTGTGGGCGAAGTGAACCAGCCGGCCTCCGGTGCTGGGAGGAACCAGCGGGGGGGGAGAGGCTATGCTTTGTGAGTCAAAAACCCCCACCCTGCTGAGCAGGGGCTGGTGGTGCAGGCTTGGGGGCTTGCTGCCTACGGGACCCGTTACCCCGTCCCTTGGCCTGCTGGCCCTGTTGGGGAGCTGCAGGGGCCTGATAATGGGGGTATTGTTTGTAGGCAGCCGCCTTCCTCGGGTAAAAGGACTTTTTCCCCGAGCCCTTCTTTTTCTGGGAAGGGGCGGAGGTCTTCCTAGAAAGCCTGGTCCTGGTGAGAGTCTCAGTCTCAATTTGTGCAGCCTTTTCCGCCATGGGCTTGCCAAAGAGGTTTTCGCCTCGGCAGGGGACATCGACCAACTTGTCCTGCACCCAGGGCTCAAGGTCTGACGACTGAAGCCAAGCCTGTCGGCGGGCACCGATGCCGGCTGCGGCCACTCGAGCCGATGCTTCAAAGCCATCATAGGCTGCTCGGGACATGAACTTTGAGCATTCCCGAATGCCAGTGGACAAGGCCAGGAACCTCCGCAAGGGTTCCTCGGACAAACCAGCGGAGAATCCGGCTAGCTCTTTAGCCAGATCCCGGAGATACATGCCCATGTATAGCTGGTAAGTCTGGACACGACATGCGAGCATAGATCCCTGGAAACACTTCTTACCAAGGCCATCCAGGTTACGGGCCTCCCTGCCAGGAGGCACCGAGGAGTGCATCTTCTGACTCTTAAGACGATGCATGGCCGATTCCACTACCATGGAATGGTGTGGTAGCTGTGCCTTTTGAAAGCCAGGGCTCTTGCGGACTCGATAGATAGAATCGACCCGCTTGCTCAGGACCGGCGAGGAGGCCGGACTCTCCCACATGCGGAAGAGTAGTCGTTCCAGCATAGGAGGAACCAGTACAGTAAAGTGTTCCCTCGCGGGAGAGTCATACTGGAGGGCGTCGAGCTCTTCGGCTCGAGGTTCCTCCTCGGGATCCGCAGGGAAGGCCAAAGCCTTGGCCATATCCCTAACGAAGTCCGAGAACCGGGCATCCTCCGGGGGGGACTGCTTCCGAGGCTCGGACTCCGGTGAGTCCGAGGGGACACACCGAGTCCGGAAAGAATCAGGTGACTCTTCCTCTTCAGACTCCCAGACCGACTCCGACGAGGACTCGGTGGGGTCGGTCCGGGCAGGGCGCGGCGCCTGCCGCCCCGACGCCGAGGGAGTCGGCGTCGGCGACCTCGGTCCCGAACGGGAGGCCGAGGGTGACCTCGACCGAGGATCGACTCGAGTTCTCATCGACTCGAGGATCGGCTCGGTCTCCGGGGTCGACTTGGACGTCGACGTCCCGGCGGTCGGGGCAGCGGCGCCAGCGAGGCCAGCGAGCAGTGCCCGCTGCTGGTCCATGAAGGCAGACAGTCTGCTCTCCAAGGCCGTCAACCTGAGTCCGAGCTCAGGTGACCCAGCAGCCCCCGACTCGGGCCCCGACGGCGTCGGGCCCGACGTCGGCTGTCGCGGAGGCGAGTCCAGAAGGACTACAGGACTTACCCGAGCAGGCATCTCCGACTCCAGGCGAGGTCGCTTCGGGAGGTGTTCCTTCTCCAAGGACCCGGGGCGGCTATCGGGGCTATGCGACCTGGCCCTCGCGGAACCAGGAGCATCCACCGACGCCGCCCTCGCGGGTTTCACCGTCCGACGATGGTCCCCGGAGGGAGAACCCCGGTCGGAGGAACTCCGGCGACGGTCCGAGCTGGAGCCTTTTGACGCGGAGGCCTCCGACGAGGTCCGGGTACGGCTGGGGTCAGCGAAGATTCGATCACGCTGATGCCGCCGACTTCTCAACGCTTTTGAGGACATTTTGCCGCAGGGCCCACAGATCAGTTCCTCATGATCCGGGCCCAGGCAGCGGAGGCAAAAGTCGTGTGTGTCAGTTAGTGACATATTTCGGTCACACTGACCACACCGCTTAAAGCCACTGGCAGCCATCGGGGGAAAAAGGGCCCCTGCGAGGTCAAAGGACCGGGCTGCCAGGGAAAAATCGAAAACGAAAGCTGACAAAGTCAGAAAAACCGAAAAAAGTAAGAGGACTCGTGACCGGCGTCGCGAGTCCGGGCGGGAAAAACGATCGGCGTCGAACCGAAGGAAAAAAGGATAAAATAATGAATAAAATCGACTTTTTCGCGGGGACAAGACGGGGACGTCTGTAGGGCTCCGCGGAAAAAAGAAGACTGGCTAAGATGGCACCCTCGGGCGGGAAGACGACCGCGCATGCGTGCTGCAATTCCCGGGGGCTTTCTTTGAGGGCTGGGGAAAATTGCTCCGCGAGGGCTCCGTCGGCGCCGACGTCACCCATAAGTGAGGACTGACTTCCTGCTTGGTCCTGGAGAATAATTCTATAATGGTGCACGCCCAATGCTCTGATTCCATACAGTAAAGCACATGCGTGCTTTATTTTATAGAATAGGGTGTAAGTAGCCCCTAATGAGGACACAGTAGGCGCAGGTACTTATGCCTGCCCCAGGCACTGCGTGGGTTACGGTATTCTATGACCTATGTACATACCCCTGCGCATTACACCTCCACTCCTCCCCAGTGCGACTCCTGTACACACCCATCTGCATGTCTGCGCAATAGCACATAACTTGCAAACTTACAGAATAGCAGATGGCTAATGCACATGCATATGTGCCTATCTGCACGCATGAATTCCTAGAATAGCATGATGCACATGTGCGGATGATGTCTACCTTGGGCATCCTCTCTATGGAATTACAGCTTAGGTGTTTAACATGGCGGTTACCACACTAATAGTTACAATGCTGTGTTAATTGCCTTTGATCATCATGTTAACTGTTAATGCGCCTTAAAACCAATGTTAAATGCCTAATGACACAAAACAAGCTCTGGTATGTTATATAACAACTTCATAATTCATCTCAGGGTTTTTATTCACAAAATAAGAACAGAGTCCAAAAGTTCTCCTTTAACCCACCAGATGAAAATGGTTAGTCTGATGGATGAGATTTGCATATACACACTGCTAGCTAGACGCAAATATTAGTTATCTTATATCCGCACCTATTTAGAAAGTCAAGCTACACATGTATTATTAAAAAAATGGATAGGACAAGAAAATAAATATAAATGAAGACTTCTGAAGAATATACATTCTGTGTCAAAATTTCATAGAAGCAATCTCATAAGTTCTGTAAAGTCTAGTAGCATCTTCTTCACAGAATATCTTTAGTGCAATACAACCAATGAAAGTCTAGCTATGGCACATGTTACAAAACTAGAAAGCAATACATGTAAACACCGCTTCCTACTGAAGACTTTACAAGCTTTAGCCTAGGAATCCCCCGCAGGCCCAAGTCATTCCTCATGACCATGAAGAGTGTAATTAAGTGCAAAGAAGAAAGGAAAGGTTTCTGGATTTAACTTACGCCTTTTATAGGGGTAGCTCAAGACATATTGCATTCAGGTACAACAAGTGTTTTTCTTGTCCTTTGAATGGTTTACAGTCTGAGCTTGCACCTGAAGCAATGGAGGACTAAGCGACTTACTCAAGATTACAAAGAGTGTCAGTGGGATTTGAATCCTTAGTCCACTGCTCTAACCATTAGGCTACCCCTCCAACATGTTATTGCATCATGTAACAGTACCTACTTCAGAAAGAGCCCGTCCTGTAGAACAGATTCACATCATCGGAAAGATCTCCAGTCCCTCAAAATGAATCCCCAAATTAGTAAAATATACAATAAAGCAGATCAAATTTTTATAAAAAATCTAATTAGGAATCATTTGAATCGTGCGAGCCCCAGTTTAAGGAGCACAGAACACCAGATAATAAATAACTATGTGGAGGCTAATTTTGTAACAGGAAAGTCCATATGTGCCTTTACAAAGTAGGGTTGTACGATACCTCTCAGTAACGCGCAAATTTATACCTCTCTAAATAAAGTGTAAATATACTCATACAATGCAATGCTACCCCACTTCCACCCAAACTATGTTCCCGGGAACAATGATACTTAGATCACATAGGAGCTAGCTTGTGCTGTGCCTACATTTTACATGTATAAGCATGCATACAATTTTGTAAGAACTGTCTCCGTGTGAAAACATCCTTTACAGGTGGAAAAATCTTCATAAAATGATCACCATGGAGGCAATGTTACAATAAACTGCATAGCTTAAATGTTCACAGGCACTTTGTGCCCATAGCTCTTACAGCAGATTTTCGTAGGGAAAACATACAGGTCATGTCCCTTTGAAAGCTCTCAGTGGGAACATAGTACCAGCAGACTTCTCATCTGTTTTTTGTTTGCAAGAATTAAGGGTTAACAAAGAAGTTTGTACTCGATTAAATTAATGTATCTTCTCTTTGTCAGGTCAATTTGCTGGAAGACAATGCATGTAGATTTGAAAATCCAATCCACACACACCATTTTCCTACTCTGCACTCTGCCCACCCCGTGAGGAATGCCGCCCCGCAATCTCAATGAAAGCACGAGCGCGCAGATGACTTTCAATCAGGCAGAGGAAAATTCTTTTTAGGTCGGCCAATTTGGCTGGTAAATCACTATTGAGTCAGGTAAATGGATTTAAAATTTGCCCCCCAAATGCTTTATTCCTACTTCTACTATTATTAAACATTTACATTGTGGTTCAAGATGCATCCCTTCCATCTAAACATTTACATAGCGCTACAAAGTGTATGCGGCGCTTTACAGACATATAGAAGAGACGGTCCTTCTGCTCAGCGATCTCCAGTACATGGCATGGAAGAACCAAAACTATTGCAAATGCATCGCATGTTGAGGTTCATCCAAAGGTTCATTGCTTTGTGTCTCAAGGAAATAGTAACAGGCATCATGAAAAACAGCAGGCGATATAAAACAGTATTGCAATTCTCATCAGAAAAATGATGCAGTGAAAAATGGCTTTGCTTCCAATGGTGACAGGCCTGTGGAAATAAATTGCTGTTCAAGGTAAAGAAGGCCGGATGGCTCCGAGAATGCAATGAACAAAGACATCAAAGAGTTCCTGGTAGTGCTGCTGACCTCGGAATTCACATCTTCCGAAAATAGTTGCAGGAAGGCTCTATGCTGCTGAACCTATTTCAAGGGGAGCTTAGTTTTCTTGTATTGCAGAAAGCAGCATCTGTAAAGCAGTAGAGATATTGTTAATATGTTGCTTTCCTCTATGATTATATACATTTTTCTGCCAATAACCACCAAAGATAATAAAGATTATGGGCCCGATATTGAGTTAGGATGGCTAGGCTGAGTACAGCGTCTAGCCATCACTACCGACCTCTAACCCTGGCTATTCAATGCCGGGGTCATATGTGGCCCTGGCACTGAATATCCGGGGTCGCTGCACATGTCCAGAAGCCACAGAGGCTAACCGAGTAGCGGCAATATTGCACCACTGTCTGGTTGGCATCTATGGTAAAGATAGGCCAGCTCTTGCAGCGCTCATCTTTTATCGGAAGAAGCTAATTGGGTAGCAGTGCAATATCGCTGCTAACCAGTGAACCTCTGTCGCCGCCCACAACACACCCCGGAATGCCCACAACATGCCCCAATACTAAGCAGTTTGCATCGGAGATATTCAGCGGCACTAACCATGTAAGTGCTGTTGAAAATCCTACTGAGAGGCATCTACACAGTTTACGGTAAACCATGCAAATGCCTTTCATATATCTGGCCCTATGAAACTTCAGTAATTAGTTGCCTTTACACATGAATATTTCATTCACTGCTCCCAAATAATGCTGAAATGCATGATTTCTAAGACAGTCATAAGTAGTGATGCAATAAACCTAGGACATGGGAACTCATACAGTATGAAAGGGAAGAACAGGCAGGCCATGTTGTTACCACATCCATTTTTAGTACTTTTCAACAAGTCCAAAAAGCACGTTTGTAGTGGTTCAGTCCATCTGTCTCTTTGTAGGCATGTTCAAGGGTCGATGTATCAAAATGAACACTGTTTTGGTGTTGGCACATGCTAATTTGCTACCAGGACTTCTTTGCAAATAGGTCCAATAGCAAGCTGATACAAATGAGCTGAATCTAAATAAATAAATCAATAAACACACACACACACATACAATTCCTGACCTGGAAAGCTCTGATGGTAAAAATGGACTTGGACAGCGTGGCCATTACAGAAACATGGTTCAATGAATCTCATGAATGGGAAATCACCATACCTGGTTATAATCTATTTAGGAGGGACAGACAGGGGAGAAAAGGGGGAGATGTAGCTCTCTATGTCAAAAACAGTATTAAAGCAGCTGATTTGCAGGGGACATGAGGAAAGGAAGAAGCACCCTGGACCACTTTGGAAAAAGGAGATGGCACTACCACCCCCTCTAGTCTACAGACCTCCAACTCAAATAGAAGAAACGGACAGAGATTTGCTCAATGAAATTACAAAGGTGGTGATGAAGGAAGAAGTGATGAGACTGGCTGATTTTAATCTCTCAGCAATGGATTGGAGTATCCTGTCTGCAAATCTGAAAAGTAAAAGGATTGTGGATGCCTTACAAGAGGTTTTACTCAGATATCTGGTGATGGAGCTCACCAGAGAAAGGTCAACCCTGAATCTAGAACTCATCAATGCGGATAGTGTATCTAATGTCCATGTGCGTGTGCAATTGAGCAGCAGTGATCGCCATGCAGTGTGATTAAGAAGAAAAAGCCAAGTCAGAGTCCAATCACAACAAACTCAAAGTCCTAGATTTCGAGAATGCTGACCAGTAATCTGAAGGAGTTGCTGGCAGCAAGACTGGTATTACTATTATGCAAACTAGGTGTCACCTAGAGTGTTGAACCTTCGGGAGCACCCATTGCTGCTATTGTCACCCCGCTCGGGACAGGCAGCAGCAGCAATAGCCACAAACAGCCCCGTGGTGCTTACATTTAAACATTGGTGCCATGGGGCTGTTTGCTTCCACCCTCTCCAACCGTCCAATGCCGACAAGGTAGGCAGATTCCATGCTGCTTATCCCAGGGTTAAACAGTAGATTCCCCCAGTCCACTGTAATAATGGTCAGAACACATGCTGACCTCCTAAATATATGTATATGTTTATAATGAAACCAGTATCTCAAATGAATAGACTCACGCAGATTCCAGCTTGCCTCTCTTTTTATTCTTGAGTAGAAATAACTGCTATGGCATCACACTGACAACAGTGATTAATTCTCCTCCTTCTGCATCATAACATCTGTCTTCTAGTGGCTAATATTTCTTGCCGAGTTCAGTTCAAACTACTACAGTCGATTAGCATATTCAAAAAGGCTAACGAGTGCTATCAAATGGGTTAATTCAGCTACCTTCTGCCATCATGTTTCTATGTTTCTATAAAGGAAAAAAGGGGACTGTTGTAGTGATTGATATGGAAGGACAGACTAAATAGGCCATGTGGTCTTTTCTGCCATCATGTTTCTATAAATCTCCACTATATGGAGGGAAATGTGTTGCCTACATAGAATACGAATCCAGTCATTAAGGGATCATTTTATAACAGGGCACCTAGGTTAATAGTGCATGAAAGGGCATCTATTTTTGAAAATACATAGGCGCCTATGTGTCTTCATAAAATACTAGCATAAATCCTGCAGCAATTGCGCCTAGATGAAGGTGTGGGCATTATGCCTGTTCAAAAGCAGGCATAATTTATGTGCGTAGAAACATTTTATAAAAATAAACATGGAATTCACACCTCCATCCATGCTCAGCCTAAACTGGGCCCCCAATCATGCTTACTGTGCAAATATGCTCCAGCTTGTAGTATGTGTCATTTTAGGTATGACCTAGGAAGCCTTTTTGTAAGGTGTGCTATGCAATTAGTGTGCATTTAGATATGTGGTAACCACACACTTGGACCCATGGTAACTGTTACCATGCATTGGGGTGATGAACGGGCAGGTTGAGGCAGAGGGTGGGCATGGTGAATGCATTGTAGCATGTAGCATGGGAGCATATATTGCTTGCTACCTGTCAATTGTGCAATTAAAGTGGGTGCATCCATAATATTAGTGACCTGCAGGAGAATATGTCATTGCACATTAACTGCTGGGAATATGCTGTCCACACCCCCGACAGTTAATGCACAGGCTCTGCACGTAACATATGTCAATCTTCACACTCTTCACGTGTTAGGTGCAAAACCATAGCACCCTTTAGTAAACATTTAGCCACCTAATTTTATAAGAACCCATTTGCATGCATAAATCTGTGTTTTATGCATCACTACAGATTATAAAATTACCCACATAAGAGTAAATTAGACTTACCTGCTAATTGTCGTTCCTTAAGGAACTCTAGTCCAGTCCCGGAACCATAGAGTTGTCAACCTCCACCAGCAGCTTTGGAGACTGAAAGATTTCATCACTTTGATGTCACCGGTATAAGTAGACAGGAACCGCCCCCTATCACCAGTACCTATTGACAAAGCAGACTCAGCAGAGCAACAAATAAGTAGAATAAAGAAATAATAGCCATAATCGGCCAACAGTCGAAATGACCTCGCACCCATATAGTCCCAAACATTGTTACCAGAAAAAAGGAATGGGTGAACCGAGAACCCCCAAGCCCGGCGCAACTGTGCGACCAAGCTCAAGAAACACTGCTGCGTAAAGAAGGGCCCCGCCTATCTTCCCTGTGCTTCTTCTCACCCTTCCTACGCTAAACCAGTAGACTGACTGTCTGGACCGCTCTAAAGAATCTTCAGGCAGCCCCTAATGCAAAAACCCTGGGAGGGATCCGGGACTGGACTAGAGTTCCTTAAGGAACGACAATCAGCAGGTAAGTCTAATTTACTCTTCCTTAGCGTCCCTCTAGTCCAGTCCCGGAACCATAGAGGACGTGACAGAGCAGTACACATCAACGGGAGGGACCTACTAGCCCAGCCTGAAGAACCGCTGAGCCAAAACGCCCATCCCCCCGTGCCTGCACATCCAGCCTATAGTGCCGAGCAAACTAATGGAGCGAAGACCACGTTGCCGCCCTACAGATCTCCTCCGCTGGCACCAAACTGACTTCCGCCCAAGACGCCGCCTGCGCCCTGGTGGAATGCGCACGAAGACCTTCCGGAACCACCTTACCCTTCAACAGGTAGGCGGAAGCAATCGCCTCCTTCAACCATCGCGAAATGGAAGACTTCGCCGCTGCCTCACCTTTCCGAGGCCCCGCAAAAACAATAAACAGCCTGTCTGACTTCCTAAAGGAGGCCGTTCTCCTGAGATATTTCTTGAGCACTCTCCAAACATCCAAGAGATGCAAACGGCCCCCCGAGCGCTCTTTCTGTTCCGCCTTGAACACCGGAAGCGATACTACTTGGTTGACATGAAACACGGAAACCACCTTCGGTAAAAAGGCCGGAACCGTGCGCAAAACCACTTTGTGCCTGAAAAAGGTCAGATACGGCTCCGTACACGCCAACGCCTGCAACTCCGAAATCCTCCGAGCCGAACAAATAGCCACAAGGAAGAGAGTCTTCAACGTCAAGTCTTTCAAGGAAGCCTTGTCCAAAGGCTCGAATGGTTCTTGAAGTAGCACGTCCAAAACCAAATTCAGATCCCAAGAAGGAACGGAATCTCGTCTTGGAGGCCTCAACAGTAACACCGCTCTAAGAAAACGCCTATTATCTCCGTGGGCACCCACCGGCTGACCTTGAATCTTACCCCTGAAACAGGCTATGGCTGCCAGCTGCACCCTCAAAGTGCTCGCGGCCAACCCCTTTTCCACACCATCCTGAAGAAAAGACTATATGAGGCACCGAAGCCCGCAGAGGTTGAAAACCACGGTACTCACACCATGCCTCAAAAACACGCCATACGCGAACATACGCCAAGGAAGTAGAGCGGCGCCACGCCTTCAATAAGGTAGAAATTACTGCCGCCGAGTACCCCTTGGCAGTCAACCTTGCCCTTTCAAGAGCCATGCCGTAAGCGAGAATCGACCCACCTGCGGCATGCGTAACGGCCCCTGAAGCAAGGGATCCCCCCGCAGAGGAAGCCGCCACGGACTGCCCACCAGAAGCCGAACCAGATCTGCATACCACGGTCTTCTGGGCCAATCAGGCGCCACGAGAACCACCAGACCGCTGTGTTTCTCTATGCGTTGAATCACCTTGCCTATGAGAGCCCAAGGAGGAAACACGTAGAGAAGGCCCTCCAGCGGCCACCGCTGAGCCAATGCATCGAGGCCTTCCGCCATTCGTTCCTGCCTCTGGCTGAAGAACCTCTCCACCTGCGCGGAATCGAACCGTGCCATCATATCCATTACCGGTAGCCCCCAGCGCCGCACTATCAATGCAAACACGTCCGGGTGTAGACTCCACTCCCCCGGGTCTACTCTGCGGCGGCTCAGAAAATCGGCCTCGACATTCTCCACGCCTGCCACGTGCTGCGCCGACAGCGCCGCCAGATTCTGCTCGGCCCAGTCCAAGAGTCGACTCGCCTCCTCCTCCAGCGACGCACTCCCTGTGCCGCCCTGGCGATTGATATAAGCTACCGTCGTGGCATTGTCGGACAGCACTCGAACCGCCTTCCGACCCAAGTCTTTTTGGAAACTCTGCAGTGCCAGAAATACCGCTCGCATCTCCAATCGGTTTATGGACCATTGACTCTCTTCCCTTGACCACTCTCCTTGGGCACACTTTCCTTCGCAGTGTACCCCCCAACCTGTGAGGCATGCATCCGTTGTCAACAGCCTCCATACGGGAGCCTCCAGAGGCATGCCCCCCTCTAGACTTCCGGGGCGCAACCACCACAGGAGTGCCCGTCGCACTTCCGGAGGACACACCAACCTTTGAGACAACGCATCCCTCTGATGCGATCAGCACCTTAGAAGAGAGCTCTGCAGCGGCCGCATATGCGCTCTGGCCCACTGAACCACCTCGATGCTGGCCGCCATCATCCCCAACAACTGCAAATAGCGCCATGCAGTCGGAGCTCTGCAACCCAGAAATCTCCGCACGAGCTCCCGCAATTCCCGTGCTCTCTTGTCCGGGAGAAACACCATTCCCCGACTGGTCTTGAAACACGCCCCCAAATATTCGAGGGCTTGAGAGGGAGCTAGTTTGCTCTTCGCAAAATTGACCACCCAGCCGAGACTCTCCAACAATTGCACCACTCGCGCCGTGGCCGCCACGCTCTCCTCCCGGGACTCCGCTCGAATCAACCAATCGTCCAAGTAAGGGTGCACGAGGATGCCCTCCTTGCGGAGCGCCGCCGCCACCACTACCATGACCTTGGTGAAAGTGCGAGGCGCCGTCGCTAGGCCGAAAGGCAATGCTCGGAATTGAAAATGACCCATCGGCAGAGCAAACCGCAGATACTTTTGATGCTCGCGGCGTATGGGAATATGCAAATATGCCTCCGTCAGGTCTAGAGACGTGAGAAACTCTCCCTTTCGCACCGCCGCAATGACTGAACGCAAGGACTCCATCCGGAAATGGGTCACCCGAAGACAGCGATTTACCCTCTTTAAATCCAATATGGGACGGAACGTACCCTCTTTTTTCGGAACCACGAAATAAATGGAGTATCGACCGGAGCCGCACTGAGCCGCCGGAACGGGCACCACCGCCCCTAAATGCCGCAGCCACTGCAGTGTGCTGGCGACCGCCCTGAACTTCCTTGGGGCTCGGCACGGGGAGAGGACAAAGACTTCGGAGACGGGGCGCTGGAGCTCTAGGGCATAGCCTTCTCGAATGACCTCCAACACCCACTGATCCGCAGTTAATTGGACCCAGACGGGGTAAAACTCCCGCAACCTTCCTCCCACGGGCACCTCCCCCCTCTGGGCCCGCCGTATCTCATTGGGGTTTTCTACTGTTGGTGGACTGAAAGGAACCAAATCCTCTGCCCGCCCCCCGGAAACCCCGAAAGGACTGACCTCGAGCCATATACCGACCCTGCGAAGGCTGGGAAAATTGGAAGGATCGGAATCTCCGCGAGTCTCTGGGGACACCCCTAGAGGCTATCGACCCCCGGCCCTGCTTCAGCCTATCCTCCGGGAACCGACCCCCTTTGGAGTCCCCCAAGTCCTTGACCAACTTCTCTAAATCCTCCCCAAAGAGAAGCTTGCCTCGCGCCACCACCGAAGCCATGCTCTTGGCGAGCCCCCGAATCAAATCATAGTGAATATCCGATAGGTAAGCCGTGCCGGATTCCAGCCGTGCCAGATCCTCGGCCTGTTCTTCTGGTAGTCCCCCCCCACAGACGTTGGGACCACCACAAGCCAGCTCTCGCCCACCATGCTCCCGCAATGGAGGCTTGCAATGAGAGAGCGCACATATCAAACACCTGTTTCAACAAGGTATCCAGCTTCCTATCCTGCACATCTTTTAACGCCGCGGCGCCCTCCACCGGAATGGTGGTCTTCTTAGTGATACTGCAGCATCCACCTTTGGGGACCGAAAAATCTCCCTATCCTGTTCCGACAACGGATATAACCGGGCCAAAGTCTTGGTCCCTCGGAGCGCCGATTCCGGCGCGTCCCATTCCTCCTGAATCATATCTCGAAACACCCTATGAACCGGGAATACCTTTTGAGAAGTCCTAACCGCCTGCAACAACGGATCCTCCAACACATCCTCAGCTGCAGGCATCACGGAGGGCATGTTTAAAGTCTTTAGAGTCTCAGCAATCAACGCTGGCAACTCTTCCCGCCGGAACACCCGGACCACTCTACTCTGCTCCACGTCCGGTAGCTCTCCGTCCTCTAAATCCTCCTCCAAGGCCACTTCCAGATCCATATCCGCTCCGAGGTCATCTATCCCATCACCTGACAGACTGTCCTCTCGGAGCTCCCTACGTTTCTTTGCCGAGCCTATCTCCCCCACCGGGAGATCTGCCGACCCCGACCGTTTCCGACTCCTCTGGACTCCTGACTGAGTCCCGAACGCAGGCTGTAGCAAGGCAAACGCCTGCTGCATCAGGGAAAAGAAGTCCGAGGGAATCCCCGCAACGCTCCCACCCAGACTTCCCGCAGGAGCCGAAGACACACCAGTTGTCCCGGACGGCCCTGCCGTCGGCTCAGGAAGACCGAGGGAGGACGGCCGGGATCCCTCTTCTACTGAAGCGGCCACTGGCTGATCTCCTGCCGGCCCCCCAGCGCCTTCTCCATACCTACTGGCTCCAGGGAGCAGCCCCAGAATACCCCGGAGTCCAGTGGCTCGCTGCGCTTCACTCCACAAACCAAGCAGCGATGTTTAAGTGGCATGCTACTGTCGATGAGCAACAAACAGCTCTGAAGAGAGAAAACTGGCTCTCTGCCCTGAGACAGAAGTCACTGTCCGTTTTTTTTTCTTTTAAAACCAGTAATCTACTCCCAATAGGCCAATCAGCTGAATTCTGAAGGTCCCATGCAAAAACGAAACTTCTAGCCTGCCCAATTAAAAGAAGAAAATTCTGTCTTTTAAAAGAAATGCCGATTTCAAAATGGCCGCCGCCAGCTTTCCCGCCTAAAAAAGGGCTGACTGACAGCACGCGCTGAGGCCCCAAGCCTTCTTTTTTACCTGGGAGCCTCCCTAGGACCTCTACTATCACTCCTGCACTGCCCCCCAAAAAGAATTTCAGCAGCACTTAACCAATCCGGAGGAGAAGGGGGGGAGGAGGGGGGCAGAGAGAAATACAGCTCCGGAGCACAGCTCTCACCCAGCTTCAGCTCCCACTGACTGCTGCAGCCTCTTAGCACACAGCTCTTGCCAGATTATGTCCTCTGCTGCTGCAGACTCTTCCTGCAACCTGCTCCTCACCCTTCTGGCACGGGTTCGGGAGCAGGGAGGTAAGGCAGTCAGGCTCTCAGCCCACTGCACTTTTAAATAGCTGGGCCCCCCCACTAAAAGAACCCTTCGGAGGGGAGGGAAGGGAAGGACCGAGAGAGAACAGGAGAGAAAGGCAGAACTGGGACCCCTCCAGCAGCAGCAGATTTTCACCCCAGAATAAAGCAAAAGCACTAAACCAAAAGAGAGGAAAAAACCAACCCCAAAGAAACAAACAAAGCTCTGCTTATTTGATCTCCCTGAGCCCAGTCCCAGGCTCAGAACCTCCAAGCTGCTTGGAGACTGAAAGTACTGGTGATAGGGGGCGGTTCCTGTCTACTTATACCGGTGACATCAAAGTGATGAAATCTTTCAGTCTCCAAAGCTGCTGGTGGAGGTTGACAACTCTATGGTTCCGGGACTGGACTAGAGGGACGCTAAGGAACTGCTAAATTTCCTTCTGTAATAGAAAATTCTCTACAATAACCTCTGATGCCTAAGCTTACCATAGCACTGGAAATATGTTTATCACCGAGAATGAATTTTTCAAATAGCGGCGTATCAGTCACTTAATGTAACCTCATGGCAGGTATAAAATGATGTTGCTAGAAACATTGTAGCTGCTTTACCCACCAATGGAGGCTTAGCAGGAACTTTTTGGCAATGTTGTGTAGAACTGACCCCATAGAGGCACGCATGCTTCTACTTAATATAGTCTCCAAACTAAGATTCAACTCATAGGAATCTCAAGAGTATCGGTGAAGCAACATCCTTGCGCGGAAGGAATCTAAGGTGTGGGATGTTGTAACACTTGTTATCATGCATTTATGTGAATGGCACCCATTAGAAGTAATGGGAGTTGTGGTAAAGAACGCACATAACCACATTCCACACTTTGGTAAATACAGCCCTTAGATGCTTGTACCTGCAACTTTGGCATTCCGAAATCTACAATCACCGATGAGCGCATGGAAATTGCTGCTAGGAATCCAGCCTTCTTTCTTCCTGTTTAAATTTTTCATCAACCTTAAAATCATTTGACAAGTATTTGCATTAATGGCAAAGACCAGCTACTTTACTGTACTTACAGATATCAAATATCCATATATTTTGATCACTGTACAAAAGCCTGGTCCAGAATCTAATATGATGATTTGCTAAAACCATATCACTGAAATGCTTCAATTCCAGATGAATGTTTACTCTGATTGCTAAACAGCATATGTTCTACTGCATTGATAGGATAACGAGCTCAGTGAATCCCACATTTTTCTCTTTTCCAGCAGTGTTCATCAGCTTAAATCTTCAAGGGCCGCAAACAGTTTTCAGGGTATTCATAATGAATATTGAACAGAAACATCTCCCTTGCCAACTCTGAAAACCTAACCTGCTTACTTTCTCGATCTGTGACTTAAATAGTCATTCAAATCAGCCCAAAGGTTACTGCATTCTAGATCAGCCTCAGTGAGAGATGTCAGCCAAGAGAAAAATAAAAGACGTTAAGCCATCCTAAGAAAACTAAATTTTCAGGTTTTAAAGCTCTGGCTCTTTCAGAGAATACCCCTGGCTTGGGAACCAAGAGACCAGGGTTTGATTCCCACTAGAACTCCTTGTGGCCTTGGGCAAGTCACATAACCCTCTATTACCTCTGAAAAATCCAAGCTTATGATACAATGTAAATGGTTGTGACTGAAATGATAAAGCGGTATAACAAACCTGTTAAATAAAAAAAATCATAATAGGTTACTAAAGTAAGGGTTTCCTCCATAATATATATAGAGCAGCTTAAGGTCATCTAGGTAGGAACATAGACATTTAAGCCCATGTATTTCAGACGACACAAGCATTTTATAAAAGGCTTGCAAACATGGAGCATTTTATAAAATACGTATTATGCCACCAAAGAAGCAAATAGATATTTAGTGGCATGCAAAGCCTGAAAAGCTGGTCTAACCTTTGCCACAGAAGCTAACTGGGTGGCAGGTGTATATCACTGCTGCTCAGTTAGCTTCGTTGCTATCTGGCTGACCCAGCTATTCAATGCCAGTGGTTGGCTATAGCCTTGGCATTGAATATCTGGGTCTTTTGTTCAGTGGCAACAGCGAGTCACTTTAGCTGCGCTGCTGAATTTTGGGTCTGCTAATTTTGGAGCCATCCCCCAAAACTCAAACTTTCCCCTCAGGTAGGTGGGTTTTTGAATGTCAGAGAGGGAAATATAATTTTGCCTCAAGCACTCCTCCAAACCTCAAGTTCAAATGTGACATTAGCTAGAGGTTATGTGTGACTCAAAGAAGGTGTAAATAGCAACCGTGAGATTTTCTGAGGGATGCATGTATTGCTGCACTCAAATACAGAATCTACATGTACTTTGACGGACAGGCCCAACCATACCCCGAACATACATCCTTTAAATCGCTCACATCTAAGTGTAAGTAACACCTTTTCTAAAAAAGGTGGAGTGGAGGAGTGGCCTAGTGGTTGGGGCAAGGTACTTCAGGCCAGAAGGTCAGGGGTTCAAATCCCACTAGAAGACCGCAACCTTGGGCCGGAAGGACTGGGGTTTCTAGTCCCACAGGTACTGCTTGTGGTCTTGGGCAAGCCACTTAACCCTCCATAGCCCATGTTCCCTGTAAAATAGTTATCTCCAAGTTATGATGCCCTGTTCAATGTAATTTCAGTTTGTTCAATGTAAACCACACTGATGCAGAATAGCGCAGTATATAAGAGAATGTAAATAAAAAATAAACAACAACTTAAACATACATGACAAAAAAAAGCTCTGCTTTTTTACACATGTAAATGACTCTTAAGGTTTCTAAAATTAACTCCTAAGATGTCATATCACGCTTCTTTTGAAGAGGAGAAAGCATAGCTACTCACCTATAATAGGTGTTCTCCGGGGACAGCAGGAAACAGTCCTCACATATGGGTGACATCGGCACCAACGAAGCCCTTGTGGAAGCATCCCCCCAACTTTCAAAGAAAGACTTTGGGAGATGCCACCATGCATGTGTGGTACACGTCCTGCCCCAGGGTGTCATCTTGCTCAGTCAGATGACATAGCTAAAAGAAGGCTAAAATAAAAGATTGTGAAGAAGCAACTCCAAGGGGAGGAGGGAGGGTTGTGAGGACTGATTCCTGCTGTCCCAGGAGAACACCTGTTACAGGTGAGTAGCTACACTTTCTCCAGGAACAAACAGGAAGTTAATCCTCACATATGGGACTCCCTAGCTACAGGATACCGCAAGCCCATAGGGAAAAAACACAGTCACCCTCAAGGGGAGCCGTGAGCAGCAGCAATTGAATCCGCAGATACAGACTACAGTAGGATGCATGTGTCTGATGGGAGCCAACGCTCTGGTAGCCTGAACACAGAAGGGTCGGAGGGTAGGAGTTACTTAGACCCTGAAAAGATTATGGAGCATAATCTGGCCGAAGGTGATGTCCTGTTGGGATTCCCTCTCCAGGCAGTAATGAACTGCGAAGGTATGGACTGCGAAGGTAAGACCAGATTGCAGCTCGGCAGATGCCCAGCATCGGGATGGAGCACAGGTTTGCCACAGAGACTGCCATGGCACTGACACTGTGTGCCATGACACAGCCATCCAGCGTGAGCCTGGCCCTTCATAGGTGAGGGCGATGCAGTCTGCTACCCAGCTTGGTCACCACTTCCCCCAGCCGACTGGGGTTGTAGGAAACAAAAAACTGAGAAGTTTTGCGGCGGCCATGCATACGTTGAATGTAGGAGGACACGGCCCTCTACAGTCCAAGGTGTCAAGGACAATCTCCACCCTGCTGGAGTGTGCGATATGGGAAGATAGAGGGTAGCATCACCTCCTGGATGAGAAGAAAGGAAGATATTATCTTCGTAAGAAATTTAGGGTGTGTGCATAGCACAACCCCATTCTTGTAGAATCTGTTATATGGCGCCTCTGCCACTACGGCTTGGAGATCACTGACCCTGCGAGTGGATGTAAGCATCACCAGGAACACAACCTTCCACGAGAGGTACCTCAGATGTCAGGTAGCCAGGAGCTCAAAAGGTGGGCGGGTGAGCTGCATCAACACTACGTTGAGGGTTCCATGCTGTCTCCAGAGGGCAGACGGAGGGTTTGGACAGCAGGAGCCCCCTCAGTAAGTGGGTCACCAGAGGTTGGACTGAGAGGGACTTGCCCTCGATAGGATGGTGAAGAAGGCACTGCAGCACCATCTGCACCTGTCAGGAGAACAGGTTTAGCTGCTCCTCTGCGCACCACACCGAGAATCTGCTCCATTTGAAGTTATAAGCTCTTCTGGTGGAAGAGTTATGGGAGGCCAGCAGGATCTCCTGAGAGGTTGAAAGGGGCTAAGGTTACCTTTTCAGCAGCCATGGTGTTAGTGACAGGGACTCCATAATGGGATCGGAGCCTCCACTGACAATTGGAGGAGCAGTGGGAACCACGGCTGCTTGGGCCACCATGAGCCACCAGGATCAGTGACATTTTGTTGTGAAGAGCCTTGAAAAGGGTTTTGATAATCAACAGCGTGGGTGGGAAGGTGTACATGAGGCCTTCCGGCCATGGAATGATGAACGCGTCTGCCCCTACCCGGTACGGGTGGGGCTGACGGGAGCAGAAGTGGGGCAACTGGTAGTTGTCCGGACTGGTGAAAAGGTCTACCCGTAGGGTCCCCAGAGTCAGAAGAGCCAGGCGGCCACTCTGGGGTCCAGCTGCCACTCATGAAGCTGGAGGATCCTGCTCAGTTTGTCTGCCAGGGTGTTGTTCTGGCCTGGTAGAGATACAGCCCATAGAATTATTCCTTGATGAATTGCGCAGAAGTAGAGTGTCAACGCTTCGCAGCAGAGGGTGTGAGACCCTGTGCCCCCCTGCTTGTTCACATGGAACATTGCCACTTGATTGTCCATTTGATCAGCACCAACTGGTGCATCAAGCGATGGTAAAATGCTCGGAGGGCTAGATATATTGCCCGAAGCTCTACGAGGTTGTTTTGCTGGTTGCCCTCGGCTTGTGACCAGCTGCCCTGGGAGTAAAGTTCTTCTCAGTGAGAACTTGGAGTTTGGAAAGGCATCCCTGCTTGAAGGTGTTGTGTGTTTTGCCATGAAGTCAGAGATTCTGCCAACTGGTGGGTCACTGAGACCCCGCCTGGAAGTGGGCGGTAGTTTGTGTCCACTAGTCTCGAAGTCACCACTGGGCAATCTTCATGTGCAGATGGGCGTCTGGGGTGACATGGACCGTGGAGGCCATGTGGCCGAGTAGGCGCAACAGAAGCTGAGCCGACACTGAGGGATGGTGTTGCATGTCTGCGGCCAATTCCCTGAGATGGTCAGCCAAATCCAGAGGGAGGAAGGCCCTTGCCTGAATGATATCCAGCTTTGCCCTTATCAACTCCAGACATTGTGTCGAGAGGAGGTAGGACTTGGAGTAGTTTATCACGAACCCCAGATGTTGCAGAACATGGATGGTGCATGCTGTAGCTTGCTGCATCTTGGCAGCCATGCCTCCTTTTATAAGCCAGTCATCCAGATAGGGGAAGACAAATACCCCATGGAGAAAGAGGTAGGCGGCCACTACTTCAAGGCATTTGGTAAAAACCCTGGGGGCAGATGCCAGGCCGAAGGGTAGTACCCTGTACTGGTAGTGGCCTCCCCCCACCATGAAGCAAAGATATTGCCTGTGATTGGGATGAATGAGGATATGGGTATAAGCATTCTTCAGATCCAAGGAGCATAGCCAATCTCCCTGCTGAAGGTAAGGCAGCAATGTTCCAAGGGAGAGCTTCTTGAACTTCTCCCTCCACCAGGAACTTGTTCTGGTTGCCCAGGTCCAGAATGGGCCTTAGGCCTCCTGTTCTTTTTGGCATGAGGAAATACCTGGAGTAGAATCCTTTGCCCCTGAGATGTTGGGGTACTGGTTCCACCACTTTGTCTTCGAGACGGTCTGCGAGTTCCTGCAGTAGGAAGTACCAGTGAGGGGGAGACCTAGGGGGCTCTCTCAGAAAGAAAGGGAGAGGTGTCTGTACTAGGTGCATGAGGTAGCCTTCTCCTTGACCACCTGAAGTGCCCAGGCATCAGTTGTGATGGCTAGCCACCTGTGGGCATAATGGATCAGATGCCCCCCTGTGGGCTGATGTCCTCCTTGGGGTAGAGAGGCTATGCCCAAGGAGTCAAAAACTCCCCCCAGGCTGGGCCGGAGCTGACGCCTAGGGCTTGGGAGCCTTCTGCTTATGAGGGCCCTGCCCACGTCCCTTAGCCTGATGATCCTGTTGGGGAGCTGGGGAGGCCTGAAATTGTTGGTAGCTTTTGTAAGCAGCTCCATTCCTCGGGTACAAGGACTTTTTGCTTGAGCCCTTCCGTCGGGGAAGACCAGCGGTCTTTTTGGAGAGCCTGGTCCTCGTCACAAACTCAGTCTCCAACTCGGCAGCCTTTCCCATCATGGGTTTGCCAAAGAAGTTCTCCCCTTGGCAGGGGACATCAATCAGCTTGTCCTGAACTCATTGCTCGAGGTCAGAAGACTGCAGCCAAGCCTGGCATCGATGCCTGCCACAGCTACTCTAGCTGCCAACTCAAAGCCCTCATAGGCTGCTGGAGTCATGAATTTGGAGCACTCACAGTCAGCTTTGGCCAGGTTCTTGAACCACTGCAGGGGCTCCTTGGAGAAAACAGCTGAGAACTCGGTGAGCTCCTTTGCCAGGTCTCTCAGATACATGCCGCCCATGTAGAGCTAGTAGGCTCAGATCCAGCTGAGGAGCATTGAGCCCTGGTAGCACTTTCTGCCGAGGGCATCCAAGGTGTGAGCCTGCCTAACTGGGGGCTCTGAGGAGTGCATCTTCTTGCTCTTCAGCTGACACATGACCAACTCCATCACCATAGAGTTATGTGGCAGCTGTGTTTTCTGGAAGTCAGGACTCCAGCGGACCCAATACATCGAGTTGAGCCGCTTGCTCATGACAGCACCAATGCCGGTGTTTCCCACATATGGAGCATTAGCCATCCAGGATGGGTGGAATAGGTACCGTGAGCGATTCCCTTGGTGGGGCCTCGTATTGATGGATTTCTAGTTCCTCTGTCCGAGGGTCCTCCTCCGATTCTGTTGGAAATGCTAGAGCCTTTGACATGTTGCACACGAAGTCGAGGAATGCCATGTCCTCGGGCGGTGACCGATGCCACGGCTTGGAGGTTGGTGAGTCCAAGGGGACATTACAGTGGCAACGGGATCTGGAGACTCCTCGTCCTTGATCTCCCATTATGAGTAGTAGGTCGAAGATTTGAGGGAAGGGCAGCTCGTGGGCTAAAGGCCTGAGCCATGCCCGCATCCCTCGGAGGCCCCGTGGCTGGTGCCATGTGCACTAGCTGGGGAAGACCTCGGTCCTGTGGAACGGAACTTGGATCAAGACCTCGGCCAAGGATGGTCTTGAGGATTGGCTTGGCCTCCAAGGACGTCCTCGACATCAAGGGCCAGGTGGTCAGGGCAGAGAAACCAGTTGTACCAGACAGCATCGCCCACTGCTAGTCCATGAAGGCAGACAGGCTGCCCTCCAGGGCAGCCATTCTGGTTTCCAGTCCAGCAGGTTCTGCAGCCGTTGCCAATGGCACCGGAGAAATCGGGCCTGGCACCGTTCCCCCAAGGGAGAGTCCTCAACGAAGATGGGCCCGGGCATCTGAGTCCGATCTTCATGCGATTCCTTTCGAGTGACCTTGGTGGGCTCAGAACCCTTGAACGAGCATTGTGGACTGAGAGACCTGGCTCGGGTCTTACCTGACCTGCCAAAACGGTCCAGGGATGCCGCCTTCGAGGGCTTCTTCTTCTTCTTGTGTTTCCTCGAGGGACACCCCCTCTTCTAAAGACCTATGGCGTCGACCAGAGGTCTGCGGGGTAGCCACGGGAGTCTGAGGCTTCAGGCAGGACCCTGGCCTTCAGAGGCACTGGGGACTTGGGAAAAAACTTGTTGTGCCACTGCTGGCGGCTCTTAAGGGCCTTGGAAGATATGTTTTTACAGAGATTGCAGGCTGCGGAGTCATAGTCCGGCCCTAGACAGCGTAGGCAGCAGTCATGTGTGTTGGTGAGGGACATAAATTTTGTACACCAATCACACTTCTTAAAGTCACTGGTAGCCATGGGGGATGAAAGGACCCCATTAAGATCTTAGACCTGCGGTGCTGCCAGTTGGAAAAAAAGCACATGCACCAAGGAGAAAAAAA
Organism: Ichthyophis bannanicus; assembly: GCA_033557465.1. NCBI lineage: Eukaryota > Metazoa > Chordata > Amphibia > Gymnophiona > Ichthyophiidae > Ichthyophis > Ichthyophis bannanicus. The sequence goes on along the minus strand of CM066036.1, from coordinate 174,834,748 downwards.
AGTATATGGATCTGAGACTCGATGCCGGGACAGCGGGCTCGGGTGGCAGGAAGAGTACCAGTGCACAACTGGAGGAGAGTATGAAATTCAGATACAAAATAATCAACTTTTTCCAGGGGAAAACAGATGGACATCTAAAGGGCTCCGTGGGAAAAAGGAGACTAACCAAAATAGCACCCTTGGGCAGGAAGGGCACCATGCATGCATGGTGGCATCTCACAAAGGCTTTCTTTGAAATCTGGGGGGATGCTTTGTGAGGGCTCCATCAGCGCCGACGTCACCCATATATGAGGACTGACTTCTGTTTGTTCCCGGAGAAACTGAGTTTTCCAATCCAGTGATATTAGCAAGAATTAATCTGAATAAATGGAGTTTGGAAAAAGAGAAAATATTCTTTTTATGAAGCAGAAAAGGATGACTCCATAATTCATTTCAAAAATTATTAACTTATTGGTGCCCCAAATCCACACTAACAAAATGCATTATGATATATGCTATGTAACCCACCAAAAGATTTTAGAAAAAAAATGACGAGTGGCAACTAAAATGAAAAACCTACCATTGTCCTTCTCCATTCTCGTGCAAAAGCTGAATTACATCTGCATTTCTGTCCACTAAGTCATCAGAGTCCCTCTTCTTACAGTCAGCTGAGGTTTTATATTTACCTGGAGACTACAGGAACAAAATTACAGCAAATTACTTTAACAGGCAGGATGAGGAAAGTGACAATACTCTGGCCATTTCCTCCTTCTCCTCTACAGCCCAACCAGTGTAGGAGGGAGAAATCATCAGAGAAAGGAGGAAAAATACTACAGAACAACTTCTTCCTTCTTGGTCTTCTATGGCAATTCCATGAGGGCCAGCAAATTTCACAGGAAGGGGGAGATTTTACGGCTTTCCCATATCTGAAGAATCACTGGGGCCCTTGGGCAATGACAAAGATTTTGTTTCTGGATTTTGGCCCTTTTTTTCTCTTTGAAATTCAGACTATTCTCATGTATTATGGTTTAATAAAATTTGCTATATCACCCTTCTCGAGGCATCAGAGTGGTTTACAAAATATCTTTAAAATAGGGAACAAAAAGGAGATAAGGAACAAAAGACTAGATGGCAAGTTAACAATAATCAAGGGAGGGAAATAAAGGGAGGAAGTTTCAGCATAGGTCACTTGGTAACTGCCCAGAAAGTGTACTAAGATGGATCTGTTGAAAATGTATTGATCATTGATAACCATCTCAAAGAAGTATGTTTTAAGAGTTTTCTTGAATTTTTTAAACAAGGATTTAGTCCTGATATATAATGGTTGGACATTCCATAGTGCAGGGAATAAGAAAAAGAAAATGGACAGAAAGAAGACGCTGAGCGGGCAACAAATTCTCGTAGATGGAAATGCAAGGAGATTATGAGTATTTTAAATGTGATTCAATATGAAACATGCCCTAACAAAAGCTGCAGAAGAGGAAGACATTGATGAGCTCTATGAACAAGTACAAGCTGAAATTGACAGAACATGCAAACAAGATGGTCATGGATGACTGAAACGCAAAAGTTGGCAACAAACAAGAAGGCAAAGTGGTTGGAAAATGTGGACTTGGCAACAGAAACGAAACTGGAGAAAGACTGATAGAATGCTGCAAGACCAATGATCTATTCATCTCAAACATCTTCTTCCAGCAACATAAGTGTCAATTGTATATGTGGACTTCACCCAATGGATTGTACAGAAATCAAATTGACTACATCTGTGGAAGACAACGATGAAAAAGCTCAATAAAATCAACAAAGACAAAACCTGTAGCTGACTGTGGTACAGATCACCAACTACTAGTATGCAAACTCAAGCTAAAGTTGAAAAAGAGCAAGCCATTTATGAATGTAAAAAATATGACCTTGAGAATATACTACTTGAATTTAAAGACTGCGTAAGAAATCGATTTGTTGATTTAGATACAAATGACAGAGTTCCAGAAGAGTTATGGGATGCTATCAAGAAGGTTGTGTTGGAAGAAAGCGATGTCTATACATAAGGTGAAAAAGCAAAAACGGCCAAAATGCATGACTGAAGAAACTCTGAAAATTGTCTGCAAATGCAGAGAAGCTAAAGCCAGATGAGAAAGAGGTAATCGCAGAACTCAGAGATTTCCAACGTGCAGCAAGACAAGAAAAGGAAAAGTACTACAATGACACATGCAAGGAAATAGAAGCAGAAGTTATTAGAGGAAGAACAAGATCGGCTTTTCTAAAGCTATGAGAGTTAAAGAAAAAATTCCGGCCTCGAAAAGGAATACTACAAGATGCTCAAGGATCCATGTTGAATGATGCTGAGATCATCAAGAAAAGGTGGAAAGAATATACAGAGTCATTATACCATAAAGATCAAGTGGACCAACAGCCGTTTCAACCTATACCTTATGATTAGGAACCATTGGTGTTGAAAGAAGAAGTCAAGGCAACACTGAAAGCCTTATCAAAGAACAAAGCACCAGGCATTGATGGCATTCCCGTTGCGTTATTACAGCAATCAGATGAAGCTGTTACCATACTTACAAGGCTCTGCCAGGAAATTTGGAAGACAAATTCATGGCCAACTGACTAGAAAAGATCTGTGTTTATACCAATACTAAAGAAAGGTGACCCGACTAACTGTGGAAGTTATCGCACAATCGCTCTGATCCCAAATGCCAGCAAGATTCTACTCAAGATCATTCAGCAGAGACTACAATCATACCTGGAACGAGAACTGCCTGAGGTGCAAGTAGGGTTCAGGAAAGGGCAAGGAATGAGAGACATTATCATGGATGTGAGATGGATCCTTGAAAAGACAAAAGTATACCAAAAGGATATCCATATGTGTTTTATTGACTACAGCAAGGCTTTTGACTGCGTTAACCATGAGAAACTCTAGGCCACATTAAGAAGCATGGGTGTACCAGAACACCTGATCGTTTTCTTGCACAACCTTTACATTGATCAAGAAGCAACAGTTCGAATGAAACTAGGAGAAACAGAATGGTTTAAAATCAGCAAAGGTGAACCACAAGGCTGCATACTTTCCCCCTACCTCTTTAATTTATATGCAGAACAAATCATCACAGAAGCAGGACTGTATGAAGACAACCGAGGTGTGAAGATTGGTGGAAGACTCTTCAACAACCTTCGCTATGCTGATGATACCACATTACTGGCTGAAAGTGAACACGATTTGAAACATTTGCTTCTCAGGATCAAGGAATATAGTCTTAAAATGGGTTTGCACCTTAACGTTAAGAAGACAAAGATCCTGACAAGTGGCAAAATGAATAAGTTCATCGTTGATGGAGAAGAAATTGAAATAGTGGACAACTTTAACCTACTTGGATCAACTAACAATAAAGAAGCAACAGTCAAGAAATTTGGCAATGCATTGCTCTTGGCAGAATGGCTATGAAGGATCTAGACAAGATTCTCAAGAGCAGAGATGTCTCTCTCCATACAAAAATTTGACTTGTTCGAGCCATGGCATTTTCAGTAACATCATATGGATGCGAAAGTTGGACAGTGAAAAAGATAGACAGTAAGAAAATTGATGCCTTTGAATTATGGTGCTGGCGGCAAATACTGCGTATACCATGGACTGCCCGAAGAACAAACCAGACAGTACTAGAGGAGGTAAAACCTAAGCTTTCTTTAGAAGATCAGATGACAAGACTTCGACTTTCATATTTTGGACACATCATGCGAAGAGAGAGATCATTAGAGAAAGACATCATGCTTGGCAAAGTAGAAGGTCAATGCAAAAGAGGAAGGCCATCAATGAGATGGATCAATACAATAACAGCAGCTATGGGTGCCAGTCTGTCAACAATGAGCCACTTGATTGAAGACTGAACACAATTTAAGACAACTATCCTGAGGGTCGCCATGAGTCGATACCGACTTGATGGCACTTAACAACAACATGAAACTGGACGCCAATGATGGTCTTTAAGGAGTAAAGTAGAATGGTTAAATTTACGAGAAAAAGTAATGAGCCTAATTGCCATATTTTTTATCATTTTGAAGATACATGTCATGAGAAATTAAAACTGGTCTGAACTTCTGTTATAAGATCTTTATGATCTTCTGTTTCCTTGGTTTCCTTAATAGTGCAGGAGTGAAGGCAAAGTGAGAAATGAAGCAGTATATGGTACTGAATTGGGCAGCAAAAATGGGCATTGGTGGGGTAGTTACTAAACTGTGGTAAAATCTAGGATTTTATTTTATCCCACAGCTTCAGTTACTGTACGATTCGCTAACCTATTTGAAAGAGACTGTAGAGAGGAACCAAGGGAGTATAAAACCATCATTTCTCTTTTAGATAGATTAATAGATAGATAGTATTTATAGTCACTAACCAACTGCGTTCCATCCTCTTCTTCTGTATCTGAATTACACAGGTAACGATTACCACACCAGTCTTCAAGACCTTCACAGATTTCTACAGACTGTGACATTCCAGGCCAACCTGCATAGACATATTGAAAGTTTTCACCACATTTCAGATGTACCTTTCACCAAAATCAAAGTAATCTATTTAATAAATTTAACATAAGCAGATACACATGTGAAAACTTTGCCGTAATCTAGTATTAAATATATGGTAGTAACCCAAGAGTTCTATAAATAGTGCCGTGTTCTAAGACCTAAAGGTTAAGTTTGATGGTATGTCATCCCTGAAGGTGGTCAGCCATAATCGGGATCATTCAGTTGCTGAAGGTGGATGGGCAAACTGCCTTAGTGTTGAGGTCCTCTGCAGACTCTAGCAAGTATGTTTACTAAAGGTTAATGTGCATTTGGTAAAGTTAACGTGCGTTAAGTACTGCAATGGCCCATAGAAATGAATGGGCAGTGGAAGCACTTAACACACATTAACTTTACTTAACACACATTAACCTTAAGTAAACATGTCCCTAAGTGTTATTAGTGTTAACAGGCTTGCTCAATAGTAAAGATAAAGGAAGGGAGAAATGGGCTGGGACAAAAACTGTCTCAACAAAAAAATGGAGGTCAAGCTTTCATGCATTGCTAGAGCCCACTGAAACCATCCAAAATGTGGCACAGAGAAAGTCAAGTGATACTCCTCTCTGCTCAGACTTCAGATCAAGGAGGTCAAAGAAAGAAAAGAAAACATTCATAGTATATTTGACATGATGTCCCTAAAGAAAAGTGAGGTGATATGGCACATACTTCTATTTGGCTTATTCTGTGGTGATGGGATTACACCTTCCAAAATCACAGGACTGGTACGTCCAGAATCATTTTCTTCCGAGCTTACTGAAGCTCTCTGTTGATTTCTGAAATATAAGCAAACAAAATAAATGGAATTTCGGAAGCCATACTTAAAATTAATCACATTTAAAAATGTAAAACCTCCTTAATAGATTGTTGTTCATTACAAACGTGGAAAAGCAGAGATGTACAATGATTTTTGTGTGGTAGAGAAGTCTCAGGCCACTGCATGCAATCTTCTAATGAGCCATCTGAAGAGAAAAAACTTTTTCAAAGAACCCTAGCAACCTTGATTTTATTGAAATGATTTATTTGTTTCCAATACATGCTGAAGTAGAATGGTTTATGGTTTATTTAAAAACTTTATATACCGCCATTCTATAGCATGTTAGAGTGGATTACAATAAAAACAGCAAGAATAAGAAAAGGAACACCAATTAAATGAGTAAAGGAGTTAGATACATATAGGGGAAAACAACTGGCTGGGGAAGGTGCAGAAATCTCAAGGTGATCCAGGTAAGAAGTATGTGAGGTATCGGGGTTGGTGTCTTCTAGGCAATCTCAGGAACAAGATTAAATGCCTGTTGAAAAAGATGAGTTTTGAGTATTGTTTAAATTTTAAAAAAGATGATTCAAGCCTTAGAGTCAGGGGAGCGAGTTCTGTAATAATGGCCCCAAAAGGTAGAAGGCGGAATTCAGAGTACTATCAAGATGGGCCTGTGATGGAGATGGTAGGTGGAGGAGATTTGCATGCAGAAAGGAAATCGTAACAATATGCTCTCTGCACGGAGTGTCGCCTCGCCTAAGCATCATCATTACATCTAGGGATGTAATGTACGTCTGTTAGCATGCGTTCAACTCATTAGTGCACCTTAAAAATGTTAGTACTTATTAAACCAATTTAACATACATGAATATACAAATAAATGCATGTAAAGTCAATTAACCTAATTTGTATTTAAATAATTAACAAAAAATGTTCAAAAATCAAGAAAAAAGAGTGAAAATGACTCAAAAATGGTCAACATTTTTTGACATGCACATCCCTAATAAAACCATATATGGCTCTTTGCTGAGAGAATCCAAGATGGGGATTTAACGTGTGTTGAGAGCAGCGTCGCTTTTTCCCTTATGGGTAAACGGAAGGCTAAAGGGGTGAAAGAACCCTCTCTTACCCCAGCAGCCTCTTCCCCATTGCCTTCTCGAGTGGTTGGTCCACTTGACGTCTTCATTTCTTCGACGCAGCGGCAGTCCGGCGAAGCAGTGCCTCATTAACGTTCCGCTGGAGCTGAGCAGCTCGACGGGAGGTTCGGGGCCAGACATCTCTCCTCCGGTGCAGTGGTGCCTGCTGATAAAGCCGGACACTGAACAGAGCCTGGTGCAGTCATCGAGCCTGCAGTCCTCCCATGTGGTGGAGTCTCGCAGGAACGGAGGGTTGACTGTGCGGCTGGGAAGTGGAGAGGTCTCCTTCCCTCTCCCCCAATGTTCGGTGGTTTCATCATCACGGAGGCAGTCTGAGGGGTCTGAATTGATCCCTTCTACAACTGTGAGTTCTCCAATGGAGCGGCAGTCTTCTGAGGTCGGCACTGGAGTGCCTGAAAATGTGGTAACTTTTTTCCTTGAGCGTCCAACTGTATTTACCTTGGAGATGATTTGGTCAGCTATTGTGAAGCTTGGGGAACTTTTGGCTCCGCAGGTCCCGACATTGGCAGCCCAATCTCAGTCTCACACCAATTTATTGCAACAACATACATTGGAAATTTCAGCTTTACAATCCTCAGTGACTGAGATACAACAAAAAACAGTTTCCTTTGATGATGGAGTTTTATCTTTTCAGAAGGATGCATTAGCATTAAAAACAAGAATTGAGATGTTCGAGAATATATCTAGATATCAAAATCTTCGTATGATTAATTTCCCAAAGTCTATTGTAATTAGTGCTAAAGAAATGTTTTAAAAGTATTTGATAGAGATTTTGGGTGTTCCAAATGAATCCCACCCTCTGACGGTTAAAATGTATTATCTTCCGCCTGGAAAAAAAGCTGTTGGGGTGATTTCTGGGATTGATCAAGCTGAGTCTTTGGATGTTTCAGGCATCTTAGATACTTCTTTAGGTGATTCTGTTTCTCCATCCACCCTAATTGTTACCTTTGCTCTCTCCTCTGATAGGGACTGGTTTTTGCGAATGTCTTTTCGCAAGCGTACTTTGTTATTTCAAGGGTTATCTGTACGTGTGTTCCCTGATTTGTCTAGAGAGACCCAGAGGAGAAGGAAGGAATTCTTGTTGCTCCGTCCAGGTGTTTCGCTTATGGGTGCACAATTTTTCCTGAAATTCCCTTGTAAATGTATGGTTAAATTACAGTCTGTTTCATACATTTTCTTTGAGCCCTCACAGTTGCTGGCTTTTTTGAATTCGCACCGCTCTGTTGAGGCAGTCTAGATAGAGCTTCTGCAAATAGTTTGGCTTGACTGTAAACACTTGTTATAGTTTCTTCACAATGTGTATTAATTGTTTAATTTTGGATTCTCTCCGTGTGGTGGGCTGGGGTAGGGTCAGACCTGTTATTGTCTTTGTTTAAATTTTTGCCTATGTTCATTGTAGTCTTACAATGATTTTCTTGTTTATACCCTCATTTCTATGCAGACGTATTAATGCTTGGATTTATTGTAAAATGGTAAAGATTAAAATTTAAAAAAAAAAACATATATGAATGAACATATTAAAATACTGTTGTGCATACAGAGGAGATCCGGGCCTGAAGTTTTGACTCATTATCCTTCAGCTAAGGGAAGAAATCTCCTCGTGCAGTGATCACAGCTCTGATTATTGATCATTATGCAGATTTATGGATGAAGGGGTTCTAATGGTGACATTTGGCATTTGTACTTACTGTCATGTTTAAAAGGGTCACAAATTGCAGTATTTGACCATGGGTGGGAAATAATGTTTGAAAAAAGTGGGTAGCTAAGACATGATTATTGATTGATTAAGCAAGATAAAGCTTTTAAGGACAAAGAGGGGAAAATATTTCATAAAAAGCAGAAAACAATATAGATAGAAAGCTTTCTTAATGCTTATGGAGAAGGTTCAAAGTTCACTAAAGCACTTCATAGTACCTCAGCATATTCTCAACCTGCATCCCTTTGGAATCTGACTCAACAATGGCACAGCTCCACATCAAGGAATCTAATATTAGCTAAGGGGCAACGTCCCGATCTAAACTGGTAGAAAACCCCTATATACATAACCTGGATATTCATACCCCTCCCATTATCACATTACCATGTTAGAGACATATAGGGGCATGTTTGCAAAAAGGTGTGCGGTAGCATGTAGTAAGGCCGGAAAACCAGCGTAGAGGCCCATGCCAACTTCAAGGGGCATGTGCATCCGTACCCCTGCCATTACTGTAGAACCCGGCATGTGGATGCACCTAATACCACCCACTGAGATGGTGTTAAGTGAACCCACACTAATGGCAACAACCACGGTTAGTGCACGCTCATAACGGCCATGCTAACTGCGATACGCTATGAACGCTCATGTTCCACCCCAATGCACCCTGTCTCCATTCAATCATGCACAAGCCTGTTAGCATAGGATTCTTAGCACTGGGCTCTGCGCTAACGTTTCATGTGGCACACTTACCGTGAGCTACCACCACAGTTTTGTAAACATGCCCCATAATATTCAGACAAATCTGAATGACACTATTGAGAAGCATTTTCACTAGACTCCATTAGCAAGATGGAACTAGAGTTTCTTTTCTGATGTATTACTGTTACATCTGCACACACAGCTATTAAGTCAATTTCAAAAAGGTTTACCTGGCTAACTTCCAAATTTTGTTGGATAATCCTCTAAATGAAATGTTTCTATACTGGCTAACTAAATTTGACCACCCTAATTTACAAGGTAGACAAATTTAACCAGTAAGAAATGGGACAACTCTGCTGGCATTCCTAACCAGATAAATTTAGCTGCCAAATTTGGTTACATGAATATTTTTCTAAATCCAGTTGAACAAATTTTGTATAACTAGATTTAGAGAAATGTCCAGCCACAAGCTTGGCAAATTAGGACCATGCTCTAAAACTGGTTAAATATATCGAGATACAATTATTTTGTTATTTTTGATACTCGGTGACTTACTAAAAGAGACCTCTGTGCATGCAGAAGTAGATATTCAGCTGTTTGCCAACCAAATAATTTTATACCTGTAAAGGCACACTTCCAGCAGTATTTTAGTGAAGGCTCTGCCAAACATGAAGCCTTTTCTAAAATACGAATAAGAAAGCGTAAGAGTGCGCATTTATGTACTGATACATAGAGTTGAAGGAACTATTTTACAAACCTATATATGGGAAAAATTAATGGAAGAAACACAGCAACTTACACATCAAAGCTGGTATTTCCTGACATCCATGTGTAAGGCCACTGCCTAACCACCCACCAATACGTCTCCTTGCAACTTCTATATACCAAGAGCATCCAGGTGTAAATTCAGCCGTTTCTAAAATGGCCATTTCCACATGGACATGCCTGATTTGATACACAGAAATCACAAATAAGGCTTCTAAACTAATCTCCATAATTTAAAAAGTCATACACATACTCCGCCAATATATATGGTTTAGTGAACTGGCTAAATATGCACTGTATGTAAGGCTTTACCTAGGCTTGATTAAGAGATATTTCCAAGCACACCTTAGCAAACTATCTATACATGTTACAGCTAATGAACTCCAGGAGGTGGCTCTCTTTGGTACAATGCAAGTGCTACACAGAGTGTTAGAAGTAAATTTGAGAAACGGAGATCTTACTCCGCATATCCTGATTTAGGAGTGAGGTTCATTACTGCCATGGTATGGACCAAACTCACCTATTTGGAGAAATTGCCCCCCAGAAAACACTTTTTTTGCATATGGTTAAGCAGTACCTTAACCACATAAAGTTATATGGAGAATGGCCAGATAACTTTATAGCCTGCCCCAAATCCCACCCAGTGCCGGCCCCAGAGTTGGTTCAAGGTGTTGGTGCCTAGGCAAACCTTAAGCCTTATTCCCTCCCTAGCTGTCAGACTCTATTGTCTAGCTTTGAATGCCCCGCTCTTTGCTGCCCCCCAGAAGTAGCCACCCTAGGTGACTGCCTAGTTTGCCTGATGGTTGGGGGACCCCTGATATTGCCCTAATATATACTGCACACCTTTGGCTGTATAGCAACTCCCTAGGCTGGGATTTTCTTTTGAAAGCCCAAATGAGGCCAGCACCGTATGCTGAAGAGGAGCTTTTGAATATCATTCTATAAATGCTCCTGAAGCACAAAATGATGATTCAGACCCCACTCTTATAACCTCACTGAAAGGAGAGAGAGATACTGTAAAGGTGAAGTTCTCTGCCGAGTGTTTTTCATTATGTAGATGTTAGAGATGATATAAGTAGGATACATGCAGGCAATATTGCTAAACGAATCCCAAATCCTACCTCGAGCAGAAGACAGCAACTGATGCTTTCTGCAACATCCACATATTGCAGAGATTTGCTTTAAGTTACATTTTATATAAAGTAACCTGATGAAGTTTTCTAGTACTTTAATATTTACCCATCACTTGGTTGTGGTAACTGATGAATCTGATCTGAAAACGGACTCTGATGCTGTTTTCCAACTGTAATGGAATGTAGATAACATGATTCAATAAAGTGAGCCATTAATTATCACCCAATATACTCCTCCTGCCTTACCACCCTTTAGCAAATATTAGCTTCCACTACTAAGTCAATACCTTAAAGCTATCAGTATTATGAAATACACAGGGGACCCTTCTTATATTGAGCTGCCCTTTTCTTGGACAAAGAAAGTGCTCTATTATAGCAGACATTTCACTGCATCAGGAAAAAGTAGTTTCTTCACATAGCTGACTCAGAATCATGCATAAAGAACTGTTTACTAAGCTGTTTAGCAGCTTAATGAAACTTTCAGCATGCACTAAGAGCAGGGTACCATGCTACCAGGACCGCACCTTAGCTGTTAGGACAGGCAAATTGCCATGTTAAACAGCTAATATGGAGAATAACATTTTGGGGAGGAGACTGTGTCTTACAGTTAAAGCAAAGTTTGTCACCATGCATTAATTGTTAATATGGCAGATAATACAGAGCAATTAACGAATGATACCTGAAGAACAGCAGATAACTGCATTGCGTATTACTGACCATGCCTTTAGCAGTGACTTTTTCTCTATGCTAACTGTGCAGCAGCGTTCCCAAACATTCTGGGAGCAAACACGGAGGTCTGCAGGCACTGTGTATTACTTTTGGATATTTCCACACAGAACTCCAAAACCTTAGCATGCTTTAGCGAATAAAGGCCAAAAAATGTTTTAAGGAATTAAGAACAGCAATACAAATTGGCATTGTTGTTTACGTCACATCACTATAATTGCAATTTCTGTTGCCGCAGTGTCTCAAACAAAACAGCGCATCTTTTGGATGTGATAGCTTTCATAAGATCCAGAAGGAACGTGTATATATATTGAACACATGGTAGCAAAGAAAAGGCACTGAATTAGTACAAATTTGACATTTGTGAGCAGTAATACCAATCAGCAAGGCTTCAAACTTTACATGTGCTTTTTTCTATACCACAATCTATTATACTCTCCACTGTGGTCTTTAAAATCCCAACCCAAAGCACTAGTCCAGTCCTCCGCTATTTGCATGAGCTGAGCAAATACAGTATATTTTCAAAGTTAATTGAATTATGAATGCCCATGAAATGCATGAATGCTCAATTGCTAAGATGGAAGTGCTGACCATTGATACCACTACTCACAATTTTCAAACTTGAACTCATTCAGCTATTTTGTATACTGCATCAAAAATACATAACCACGGAAGAGCTTTAGAACTCCATAAATCCCCTTCTTCATTTAGGTTTCTCATAAACGCATATTCTGCTCATTTTGCTTACAATGGGAGGTCATTCTGACCCACATTTCGTGAGACTGGACGTCTGATCTGGACGTCCAGAGCACTAAATGCCTGGATCGCGCTAGCGAGAACAGAGCACGTAGAAGCGAGTTGTGTGGGGAGCTCTGTTCGTGGGTAGGAGGGGGCGAGTTGAGGGTGGGCAGTGGATGGCATCATGACCCCGGACATACAGGGCCGATTCCAAGGTCGGCCCTGTATGCCTGGGGTCGACTATGTATACAGGGAACTTATTCTACCTCAGAGGTGGAATAGGTCTCGATGGACATCGGGGGATGCCGCAGCCGGGGCGCCAAAGGCAGGTGAGGGGGGTGCAGGAGGATCCCTGTGGCCCAACTCTTGCCATGGAAGGCCCGATCGGGGCGGAGCTGTTAAGAAAGGAGCTTTTGGGGTTCAGTCAGCGATCGCGGATCCTGCATGGAGTCACAGCAGCATGGCAACAGGATGCCATGCCACCACCGCCGTTCCATTCAAGAGCCAGGCTGGGCTACCCAGGTAAGTGCCGAGATGTCCAGGGTACTTGAATCAGAGGACGCCCTGGACATCCCAGCCTTATGCTGTGATTCTGCATTCCAATGGTGGTGCTTGTAGCAATTAAAATGTTGAGTTGCACCTTTCATAAGTTCCTGTTGCTTGGTCAAAATTTTTCTAATTTCAGTCAGCCAAGCTATCTTCATGTCTATCGACTGAGCCTGAAAGATAATAGAATATCCTATTAGTCATTATTTCATTTGAAGAGGAATAGACAATATATTGTAATAATAACCTACATCTCATCCTTTCCCCAGCATACTCCAAGCTCTGCTTTCATACTGATTGCACCTTTGGCAACATTTAACATAGTAACATAACATATGGCTGCAGATAAAGACCAGTATGGTCCATCTAGTCTGCCAGTAAGGAGGCCCCTACTTATTTAAGTATAAAAGATATTTGCTTTGATTTCATCCACTTGCTCTAAAGGGATCCACTGTGTCTGTCCCATACCATTTTGAATTCTGTCACTGTATTAGCCCCCACCACCTCCATCGGGGGGGGGGGGGCATTTCAAGCATCCACCAACCTTTCAGTGAAAAAGTATTTCCTGATGTTGCTTTTAAGTTTACCTCCTTGCAACTTTGTCATATGCCCTCTAGTTTTACAGCTTCCCTTCCCTTAAAAAAGGTTTATTAGATACCCCTTAATTATGTGAAGGTCTGTATCATATCTCCTCTGTCCTTCCTCTCCTTTAGGGTATACATATTTAGGTCTTGGAGTCTCTTCTCATACATCTTCTGGTGCAGGCTCCAAATCATTTTGGTCAGCTTCCTCTGAACCATTTCAAGTTTTTTTATATCCTTTGTGAAATACGGTCTCCAAAACTGAACACATTACGCCAAGTGAGGCCTCACCAATGACTTGTACAGGGGCATTAATACCGCCTCCTTTCTGCTGGTTATTCCTCTCTTTATGCAGCGCAGCATCCTTCTGGCTTTAGCTACTGCCCTGTTGCATTGTTTCGCCACCTTGAGATCCTTAGACACTAGCACTCTGAGGTCCATTTCCTGGTCCATGCACACCAACCTCTCTCCCCCTATTGCATTTGATTCCTTTGGATTTCTGCATCCCAAGTGCATGAATCTGCACTTCTTTGCATTAAATCTTAACTGCCAAGCATTAGACCGTTCTTCCAGTGTTTTTAGATCTTTCCTCATGTTGTCCACTCTCTCAGAAGTGTCCACGTTGTTTCAAATTTTCATGTCATCTGCAAAAATGCAAACTTTTCCATTCAGTCCTTCTGCAATATCACTCACAAATGCATTAAACAGTATTGGTCCCTGGACTGATCCCCGAGGCATGTCACTATGCAACTTCCTTTCTTCTGAGTGAGTTCCATTTACCACCATCTTCTATCATCTGACAGTAAACCAATTTCTGATCCATTTCACCACCTTAGGACTCATCCCCGGGTTGTTCTGTTTATTGAAAAGCCTCCTATGAGGAACAGTATCAAAGGCTTTGCTGAAATCTAGGTATATCAGATCCATCACATGCTCTTGATCTAGTTCTCTGGTCAGCCAGTCAAAGAACTATCAAAGTTGTTTGGCATGTTGCTTCGGATCATGCAATCTATTGGTTTCCAGAAAGTCCACTATTCTTTCTTTTAAGAGCACCTTCATTACTTTTCCCCACTGCAGAGTTTGTCACCTACTACTACTATTTAGCACTTATATAGCGCCACGCATGCAGCGCTGTACAGACATACATACAAGAGACAGTCCCTGCTCGTCAGAGTCCTGCTCGCCTGAGCTTACCTCTTCCCTATTACCATTCTTGTGAAGAGATACCACATCAGCCCTTCTCCAGTCCTGCAGAACCTCTCCTGTCTCCAAAAATCTGTTAAACATATCCTTTAAAGTCCCTGCCAGAATCTCCCTCAGCTCTTTCAGTATCCTGGGATGTATCCCATCTGGTCCCATGGCCTTGTCCACTTTGTTTTGAAAGCTGTTCAGAAACATCATCTGTGAATAATGTGACATCTTTAATTTTAAGAGACTCCTAAGGGTCAAAAATATCATCTCTATTGCTAAACCTTTTGGTAATTTTTTTTTAAGTAGAAAAAATGGCAGAAAATAACAGAAGATGTCCCTGCACATAAGGAAGATCCAGTACAGAGCAACTGCTACCTCATTTGTGCCCTGGGTGAGTGATAACTGTGCCATCCCCCAGTCCATTGTATTCCAGTGATGGCCTTAACGTGCCCCGAATAATACCTGGACTTGCACCCACAACTCTACCTTTGAAAAGGCAGCACTACAAATAATAGAAACATACATCTCCTACTGGAAAGCAGAATTAGTGAGACTGCTATAGATCTCTATACAGAAACTAGATGCTAACGGAATGTCACACCACAGTCATACACGAAAAACACAGACAGATCCTCACCAAATACAGAACAAGGAACCACAAATTAGAAATGGAAATACAAACACAATAACTGAACTGGGAACCCTAAGAAGCCATATTCTGCATTTACGATAACACTGGAGAAATACAAATAAAACATAAGAACACAAGAAATGCCATTCTGGGTCAGACCAAAGTCCATCAAGCCCAGTATCCTGTTTCCAACAGTAGTCAATCCAGGTCATAAGTACCTTTCAAGTTCCCAAAAGGTAGACAGATTCCATGCTGCTTATCCCAGGGATAAGCAATGGATTTTCATTCCCAGTCTAATGGTTTATGGATTTTTCCTCCAGGAACTTCTCCAAACCTTTTAAACCCAGCTACAGTAACAGCTTTTACTACATTCACCGACAATGCATTCCAGAGTTTACATGTTGAAAATTGTTTTTTTCTACAATTAGTCATAAATGTGCTACATTGTAACTTCATTGTTTCCCCTCTAGTCTTTCTACGTTTCTACTGTATAGACCTCTATCATCCCCTCACCATTTTCTCATGCACTGTAAGCAGTAAAAGATCAAAAGGGGGTCAACCCAATTACCTGTCTTATACTACTGAACCAAAAAGGGAGCTATAATTCTTTTTATTGGACCTCAAGAAGTCCATTGTTTCGTGCAGGGGTTTTTTCTAAAAATATTATAGCATTACTCATTCTCTCTTTAAAAAAAAAACGAAAATCACCAAGTATACTTGTTAATCCCCACCACAAGAATCATGACCTTACCTTTGATTTTTGTGAAGGTGAGGTCAGGATTATTGTGTTAAGGATAAGCAAGTATGCTTGGGGATCTTTAAGAAAAAAGAAAGATAATGGAGTCGTACTGTAGTAATTCCTTTTGCACTGAACAAAACACAAATGCACATTTCCCAAAGCTACAGTAACATATTCCAGTTAATAAATTCAAAATAAAATACTTTTTTCTACATTTGGGCATTTTATTTTGTCAGTCATGATGGTCACAGTCGCTTGCTTCTGCTTTCCTCTGTCTTCTAACTCTCTTTGCAGTGTCTGCTGTCCATTGGCCATTTCTCGTCACTCTTCCTGTCTTCTTCCTCTATATCTTTCTCTGACGTATTGATCTTTCCCTCTTAGCTCTTTCCTCTTCATCTTTCTTTACACCCTCTCTGTCCAATCAAATTTCACCCTCCCTCTAGTCCTCAATCTCCCTTTTAATTTTTACCTATTAACTTTCTATCTCCTTCTCTAACCTCCAGCCTAGCTCATCTCCCCAGCTCTCCCACTGCCACTCTCTCACTCCTTTCCTAGCCTCTTATTCCCTTCTGTCTTTTGTTGGGAAATTTGATTTAAAGTCTGCCTTGGGTCTGCTTATATATGTATATATTGGCTTTATATGACTGAACCCTTGCCTGGTGAAACTACACAGGAGGATGGATGGCACAGAAGACAAGAAGACAATAGCTATATGAGAGTATATGCTTGCCATAAGATAATGGATGCGGCCTGCTATAGAGGATTCTGGGTAACCATATTCTGGATAGAAGTATGCAGAATATTGGGCCTAGTAATATCAGCAAAAAGTACAGGTCAAGCAAAGAATTCAAACTAATGAGCACAAAATACTCTCTGACTGGTTTCAATTAGTGCCAAGAAAAAGGAAAAATACAGGAAGGGTCAAAGGTCACAGGCCATGCATAGATGAACAGACCTAAAAGCAGATCCAGATGTATAGAGGTCACAGGCCATGCATAAATGAGCAGATCTAAGAGCAGGTCCAGATGTACAAATGTAAAGAGATTCTCCCCTGGGGAAAAGTGACACCTAAGTAGTTATGATGGATTCACTGAGGCTAATTTGAAGCAGACATTTGAGACAAGGAGAAATGTATATAAGGCAGCCATTTTGGGGGACTGTTGGGCAGTATTTTCTCCCCCTTCACAGAGAGAGAGAGAAAGTACTGTCTGCCATTTCTATAGACAGACCTTGCTGTTCTGCATGATGCTGGAATAAAAGTCTTTGTAGATAAAGCAACTGCTGTCTAAGTAATTCTTTGATTAGTGATATTTGGGCAACCGTTGTGGGAACCAGAAGCCACACTTTCAACCACTCTCCATTACCACATTTCTAATCTTTCTACTCACCATCCTCCTCTTACTCATCTCCATACCAATCCTCCATGGCCTTTCTCACATGGTTTTACTATGCCTAGCATCTTTCCCCTCTCCCCGTCATCACTCCTTAAACTTCAGCATCTCCCCATCCTTTCCCCTCTCCCCTCCACCTTTGTGACTATCTCTCCCCCCCATTCTTTTCTACATCTACCCCTTTTATTCTCCCCCAGCCCAAACCCAGCAGCTTCCTATACCCTTCCACTTCTTTTTGTCCTCCTGCACTCCCCTGGGTGATCAGGGATCTGCCTTCTCGGTCTATCCCGCAGAATACAGCATTTATCCTCCCCCCCCCCCCATCTCTGTCCATCCCTCAGAGTGCAGTGCTTGCCTTTCTCTCTCTCTTTGTCCACCCCTCAAAGCCCAGCATCTGCCCCCTCTCTCTCCCTGTCCATCCCTCAGAGCCAAGCATCTACCCCTCTTTCTATGTCCACCACTCAGAGCCCAGCTCCTGCCCCTGCTTCTCCCTTTCTCTCTCTCTCTCTCTATCTCTCAGAGTCTAGAATCTGCCTGTTTCCCCCTCTATCCACCCCTTGGAACACAGCATCTTCCAGTCTCTCTCTCTGTCCATCCCTCACAGTTCAGCATCTTTTATCTCTCTCTTTGTCCCCCTCCCCCTCACCCAGTCCAGTATCTTCCCACCCCCTGATTATTCAGCAGCTTCCTGTTCTCCTTCCCCTTCTCCTAGTAGTTTATTAGGGTTCAGAGAGGGGTGAGTAGAAAACTGGGGGGAGTCTGCAGAGAACTTTGACTTTACATTGGCTTGGCATTCCAGGGCGAGTCCTAAAGAGGTGGATATGTGGTGGCTAGGTTGTGCTTGAGGAGGGGGTTCTGACTGGCGAGATGCGATTCATCACGAAGGATGCTTGGGTGGGAGTGACTGGTGGGTTTTGCCAGAGTAGGAGGCTGAACATCATAGCAACACTGGTGCTCCTGCACTACCTGCCAAGGAAAGGCATAGGTCGTGGAACGAGGTAGGCCAGAGGGTTATGGCCCCCACCAACATTTTGCACAACATAGAGAGCATGGGGCAGGACTGGAGATTGGTTTATTTGGGCTCTCCAATCTTAAAGGTGTTACACTGCCCATGCAGTAAGTGTCTGTCCTGAGCACTAAATACCGGGCAGATACTGATCACATGCTCTGCATTTACTATGCTTTCAAAAACATGGTGCTAAGTTCTTTTATAGCATGCTAATGAACGCACACCACTAGTTAGCCTTAGAGATGTACAAATTTTGGCATCAAATTTGCATTAGACTTTTCTTAATGAAATATGGGAAAATATAAAAGGAATGAATCTGAAAACGTTAAAGCAGATACAAAAAATTGTGCATATTTTGGAAGGTCAAAACATCCACATGCAACAAAATTTGCTTCAGATATTTCTTTTAAAAAGGTACTGCTGCTCACGTGACAAACCTTCAAAACTTTTCTAGGTTTGCGAAATTGTATGTTGAGCTTATTGTTTCTCTTTTTTTACTTACGTTTTTCACATTTCAAATTTCTACAGTTATAATTCTAATGAATTTAGAGAGATGTGTATTTGTTAGTCCACATTTGGTTCATTAGAACTCCTTAAAAAATCTAGTGCTCACTAAATTGATTTAATACATGTTGGTTAATTTAGCATCCTTTGTCAGTTGCTGTGCATTAAATCAATGTAGCACACGTTAAAAATTCCTTCTTAAAATAAATGTGTGAAACTAACCAAAAGCACCAAAAAGTAAAAAATAGCTGAAATATTTATAATCTAATAAAATGCATACATTTGGAGTCTGAGGCAGGATTCAACTGTCTAATATGTTAGCCTGAAATAACTGAGTAATTATAATATTTCCATGATAAAAACTCTTTATTGCTGCTTCAGATTCTTCCTTATGTGGCAGACAAATAAGTATTCAATGTGCCCATAAATACTTTACATGGAGGTGCTACATAAGAAAACATTTATGCAGTTTTTCCTTACATTCTGACCAGAGGACATGACCCATCCTACACCGTGTGCTAATTATCCTCCTATGCACTGCTCCCTCTTGCTTGTCTCACCATAACCTTCTCCAGTGCTGGCTTTTTCCACCCTTAGACAAATGACATAAACGAGGGCCCTCAAATTCAACAGGAATTACAGCTTCCCCAGCACTTGTGATGAACTGCATTTCAATCACAGAATTATTTTCAACAAAAAGCAGCTTTGCTATGGAAACTAGTACATAAAGTATTCCTGGAGGAATTCTGCACAACTGTGCAGTGTAGAATTTGTGCAGAATTCCCCACCTGCGCAGAATCCTGCACTTGCCCTGCAGAAATCAATGAGGCAGAATATCCAAGTTTTAAGGGCGCCAGAGCCTGCCTCACTGTTCGTTGCAGCACAGCTGTGGGAGTGTTTCCTTTCACTCCCACAGCTGTGCTACAGTTCCGATACCAGAATCACTAAGTTTAAAAAAGTCAACAGAGGCACTTCCTGTCCCTAGCATGAAACAGGAAGCGCTTCTGTTAACCTTTTTTAAATGGGTGATACCGGAGTCAGAGGTGTAGCACAGCCACTGGAGCGAAGGGAAATGCTCCCGTGGCTGTGTTTAAAATGCTACTGCAATCAGGCAGAGGAGGTGAGTAGCTGGGGGCTGGAGATGGGTTAATGGTGAGTCAGATGAGAGCTGGTGGCGGATGGGCGGATGGTGAGTCTGGGGAGTGGGTGTGGCTGGGAGCAGGAGATGGTTGTATGACTGGGGAATGGGGAGAAAGAAAGGTGGAGATATCTGCCTGGGAAGAAGGAAGGAGAAGTAAGAGCAGGGCCGGCCTGTCCACTAGGTGATCACCTAGGGTGTCAGACCCTGGTGAGCATCTTCACTACCCCAATTCCCCTAGGAAGCGGCAGCTGAACTGCTACTTCAGCGCTGTGGCAGGCTTCAAAATGCCCAGGCACATGCGTGCAGTTCCAGCCTGCAGCTCCTGCCTGCCCTCCAAGAAAGTTGCATGGGGGGGGGGCAGAAGCGAAAGGATGTAAGTGTGCATGCACGTGGGCACTTTAAGACCTGATGCAGCGCTGAAGCGGCAGTTCAGCCGCCACCACTACAGCACAAGGGGGGGGCAGCATGGCGGACTGGACAAAGGCACAGTCTTTTGGGGGGGGGGGGTGATGGCACAGAGGGTCTGCCTGGGATGGCAGAAACCCTCATGCTGCCACTGGGTAAGAGACTGCTAAGGGTAGGTGCATGGGGAGGGGAGAAAAGAGGTATGGTGGGGACTGTATATTAGGGACAGACAGCAGTAGAGATCTTACTAGAAGTTAGAGGGAGAGAGAGGGGAGGGCAGGGGAGGCTTGGGAAGAGAGCTGTGATTGGAGCAAAAGAACTGAGGAGGGCAAAGACAGTAGGAATTTCTGGTTTAGATGAGGAGTTAGGCTTTATGATGGGGGAATTCTGCACAAAAATGTACTAATAAAACATGCAAAATTTTAAAATACTATGCGTAGAATTTTCTACATTTTTGCACAGAATACCCCCAGGTGTAAAGACAGGGAGTCATAGACCAAGACACAAGAATTAAATAAAAGGGTGTGCTTACTAAACCATGCTAATGGGTAGCAGGGTTTTACTGCACACTAAGGGAGTCTTTTTACTATAGGGCGATAGCAGTCCACATGGAGTTTGTCCGTGCAAAAGACATGTGTTGGACATGCATTGACAGCTAGCATGGGGCCATGACAGTTAGTGCTGCTGGATTTTGGCACTGTCCATGGCCTGTTGGGGTTGCAAGTGGTAGGGTAAAGGGCTGAGAGCAGGCAGAGTGAGCACTGCATTACCTGCACAACGGACTAGTAGTAGGGTGCACTCAACGCTCTGTATCTCTACTATGCCAAGGCCACATGCACTGTGGTAACTGCCGAGAACATGCTTTCCATGCTTCCAGCAGTTAACGCTGTGGTGTTGCTCTAACACACAATGGATTTATGCATTATGAGTACATTTTCTGCAACACCCCAGCACCCTTTAGCAAAAGGGCCCCTTAACTGCACCAGTCTGACAGCTTGGGAAAGCATGGTAAAAGTCCCACATTAAATGTTAGCACAGGAAGGGGAGGTGACTGAGTGGGTAGGGGTGAAGTGTGGGCATTGAAGGCACATAGGTTAGCACAGCCGTCCCTGATATGTGCTAACCATGATTGCTGCCATTAGCACGAGTACTTACCCTCTTCGCAATAGCTGGTGATAAGTGCACCTGCATGAGACGTGCTGACTGTAGAGCATGGTAAGGTGAGTCTCCCTGCAATAAGTGCAGGAGAACATGCCAGACACGCCTCCAACATTTAGCATGGCTCTACACTAATTTGGGGGGCTTACCACAAGCTAACTTAGCACATTTTAGTAAACATGCCCCAAAATGAATAAGAGATGAAAATCAACCCAGAAATGGATAGACATCAAGAGGTCAATTTTATAAAATCGTGGCTAGTTAATATATAGTTTAATATGTATCAATTGTGTCTATTTTATAAAGTCAAGTACTTAACTTTATAAAATAGACATGCAAGTAGTAGGATACCTGTGGCAAATCTAGGGCTGATGTAAATATCTGTGTCTACATGTCACTCTGTCAACAGTGAACCACCTGACTGAAGACCAAACACAGTTTAGGACAACTATCCAGAGGGTCGTCATGAGTCTACTACTATTACTATTAATCATTTATAAAGTGCTATAAGGCATACACAGCACTATACAAACACATAGAGAAGACAGTCCCTACTCATACTGCTTACAATCTAATCAAACCAAACACATAACCCTGGCACAAACCTCCGTATGATATAGCAGAAGTGTAATGAATATAAGATTGCTTATAAGAAATTATATCTTGTTGTTGGAGTGACCATACAAAAGGAGAAGGAACTAAAACCCGCCCCTCGCCGTGGTCATTCCGTTTTAATCATTTATTCACTTGAAAAAATCAAAAACTTAGCTTCATCCCGAGCCACAGCCACTGCAGAATTCATGGAACGAACACAACGTGCCACGTTTCGGGCCAGCCAAAGTCCAATGGCCCTGCATCAGGTGGAAAGAATGAATTCCAAAGTAATGGCTTCTTTTTGTGAAGAACTAAACGGTCAGGCTTAAAAAGGCAGCGTGTGACGTAAATTGCAGAGACAAAAGATCATCAGCCAATCAGCAGTCAGATCGTTGCACACAATGACAATTGGGGAAACCCCACAATCAAGGGAACCCCCAGCGTCATTGAGCAAACCATAAAAGGCAATCCAACATCAGAGCAAAGTGTGCCACTCGAAAGAGGCATTCAATCCCCGAGGGGAAACAGTCCTTAAATGGAATATCCAGCGCTGTTCTAATCGCATTCTTTCCACCTGATGCAGGGCCATTGGACTTTGGCTGGCCCGAAACGTGGCACGTTGTGTTCGTTCCATGAATTCTGCAGTGGCTGTGGCTCGGGATGAAGCTAAGTTTTTGATTTTTTCAAGTGAATAAATGATTAAAACGGAATGACCACGGCGAGGGGCGGGTTTTAGTTCCTTCCCCTTTTGTATGGTCACTCCAACAACAAGATATAATTTCTTATAAGCAATCTTATATTCATTACACTTCTGCTATATCATACGGAGGTTTGTGCCAGGGTTATGTGTTTGGTTTGATTTTTTTACCTTGGGCTGGGTTTTCTTTGGTGATTTACAATCTAATCAAGACAGACAGTACAGAACAAGAGAAAAGAGGGTTTCAATAGGGAAAGGAGACCCAAGGGAATAGGGGATTAGGATCCAAAAGCAGCTGCAGAGAGATAAGCTGTTAGCATGGACTTAACGAGCGGAAGGGAAGAGGTGTGACAGAGATACAGGGAGTTTGATCCAGGCAAAAGGAGCAGCAAGGTGAAAAGACCAAAGTCTGGAGTTGGCAATGGAAGAACAGGACATAAAAGAAAACCAGAGCAGAAACAGAGTTCACGAGAAAGGGTATAAGGAGAGAGGAGGGGTGTAGGGAGAGAGGAGAGGTAATGAGAGATGGTAGAGTGAATGCATTTATATGTTAGAAGGAGAAGTTTGAATTGGATGTGGAAAGGGAAGGGGAGACAGTAAAGTGACTTTAGAGGAGGGGTAATATGAATGTGACGGGGTTGGAGAAAGATTAGCTGTGCAGCAGAGTTCTGGACAGATTGAAGAGGAGAGAGGTGAGACTGAGGGAGACCAGCAAGGAGAAAATTGTAATGACCAAGAAGTGGACAAGAGTTTTAGTCGTGTGTTCAGAGAGGAATGGGCGAATTTTGTTAATGTTGTACTCCCCCATCCCTCTCTCAATTGGTGTACCCCAGGGGTCTGTTCTAGGCCCTCTCCTCTTCCCTCTCTACACCCAATCCTTGGTCCCCTCATTCATTCCCTTACTTTCAATATCATTTTTATGCTGATGACTCTCAAATCTATCTATCTATACCTGAAATTTCTGCTTCTCTACAAGCTCATATCACTGTCTGCTTATCAGACATTGCTGCCTGGATGTCTCACCGCCGTCTGAAACTGAATATGACTAAAATTGAACTTCTTATCTTTCCCCCTAAGCCATCCTCTCCCATCCCTCCTTTCTCTATTACTGCAGAAAACACTCTTCTTCTTCCTGTTACATCTGTCCGCAACCTTGGGGGTCATCTTTGACTCCTCCCCCTTTCCTTCTCCTCACATATTCAACAAATGGCTAAAATGCCGCTTCTTTCTCTATAACATGAACAAAATTCACCCATTCTTCATCAGTTAACAGTAACATTTTTAAAGAACATGCCTAAATTACAGCATTTAATTTGTGTTTCACCTATGCTCCACCTATGCCCAAGATCCAGCCATGTGAACACCCACATTGAAAGTACCCACCGTAGGCCTGATGCACCTACCTACAGAATTGCAATTGGCTAAAGAATTTATGTATTTGCAAAGATTTGTGATACCACTATACATGCAAAAATTGGCATCACAGGTGTTTACAATAAGAGAATGCATCAATGGAACATAAAATTCAAAACAGGACAAAAACAAACATATGGTGAAGTGTGAACAGCACAACAACATCAGTCTAATAGTAACCAATAAAACATGCATAAAGGCTCACTCATCAGTATAAATCGCTGAAAACAAGTGATTTATATGCATTGATGGCGCACATCTTTACACGTCTTCTTAGACAATAAGCACCCCAAAGGAGGACTAGAGTTTCTGTCCTGAAGGACTGAAAAATTCATTTCTCCATTAGACAGAAAAAAGAACAATTTTAAAAGGAAGCGACAGGCTAATTACAAGATATTTGGTGGCATTTCACTTAACACCAGTCACCAGCATATATGTATTCAATGCTATTCCTGAAATTTCTACACTTACAATATGCCAGTACATAGGTACAGGATGCATTATGTTTCCTTGCAAAATTTCTATAAAATTGTCAGATAATGTTAAATAATGGTTGAAACTGTAACAATGGGCCACCTTTGTGCTTTATTGACTTCTGACAGCTACAATGTTCTGTCTTTGCCAGCTTGTTCCATTGTCTGCATTTTCCAAATGCTTCAAGGCTGGCTTTTCTCAGAGTTTTGAATTGTATTCAAGAGAGAAATATGTTTTCCAGGCCCAACATAATGAGAGATGCCAAATGATAAAAAGACATTTAAGGAGGTAATTTTATGAGGGACTTGAGCGATTAGAAGAAAGGTGGCACGTACAAAATTACTCGAGGGTATCCACACATGAAAAGTAGGCACAAAGAAACATAGCACATACATGTTCCCAAGGCACAGAATATGCAGCGCTTAGTCTCCTATGTGTCTCCTAACCTTTCTCTAGTTGTATGCTTGTCCTCAGCTGCTGTATTGTCTGGCTTACCTAGACTGTAAGCTCTGATGAGCAGGGACTGTCTTTTATGTGTATCGGTACAGTGCTGCATACGTCTTGTAGCGCTACATAAATATTCAATAATAGTAGTAGTAGTAGGGGATAAATTGACACTTAGGGATTTCTTTTATTAAATATGTGCATATGTGCTTATTACTGATCTATACATGCACACAATAAAATCTTCTTTATGCACAGAACTACACCTGCTTCAAAGCTGTTTCAATGTGTGCACCTACAGTTGTGGTCAACATTATTGGTACCCTTGCAGTTCAACTCCTTAATGTTGAATATCTCCTATATAAAAAAGTGGCTAGTGAAATGGCTTTGGACCATATATTCACACATATCTGACACATAAAAGAATCAAATAAAACAGGACTAATCAAACAAGGAAATAGTATAAAAAACTGGGACATTGCCAGGACATGATTATGGCACTCTTATATACAATTCAAATCAGTTTGAACAGAAGAACCATATTCCTACTGTAGTAGAATTAAACACATCTGTGATCAATTGTCAGTACTCACGTGACTTGAATCAACCAATTAATCATGGCTCTAATGTTTAAAATGGCCAATGGTGAAGACAAGAGAGATGCCAGAGATCATCAGAAAAGCCATTTTCACCAAACATCAAATGTCAAAGGGGCACAAGGCCATCTCCAAAGACCTTGGAATTCCTGTGTCTACAGTTTGCAATGTTATTAGAATTCTTCTTAAAAGGAAAATTAATCCAAGAACTCTTTGAATGTTTGTGCAAAGTGTTGGAAAAACACCATGCACAACATCCAGAAGGTTTGAATGATTCTATTGAATGGAAGACCTGTTTTTGATCTCGATTTTCTTGCTGTTTGAGTGGGCTGGGTGGTTATCTTTTGCTTTTGATTTTGATTTTTGAACTTTATTTTCTATCTTTTTTGATTTTTCTGTTTGGCTGATTCACTGCTTTTTTGCTTGCCGCACTTTTAGGGCTATCCTGACATCATTCGGGATTCCCTTTTATTACTGTGCATGTTCGACATTTTTTGCTCTTTCATGCTGGTAGTTCATGCGGCGAGCTTAGCACTGTTGTTTCTCTTCCTTTTCTTGCTCTGTTGGTTAGTTTTTCTTTTTTTCTCTTTTGGTTTATAATATATGAATGACCAGATCGTGAGAGCTTTTCATTATTTGTTTCTTTCAGGATTAGCAACATTTTTGTCGAGCTCCCTGAAGAAGCCGCTTTGGCGAAACACCTGGTGTCGGGGCTCTGGGTAGTTGCCATGAGTATTGCAGTTCCTATGATGTTCGTCTTGCCGTGCTGAGCTGCACTTCATTGCTGTTCTTGAGCTGTTTCTTTAAGGTTTTTTTGTTCTATCTGGCACCCTTGATGGATTAGTTTGCTAATTATTCTGACTGTAGTTTATACCACATAATAATGGCTTTTTGAGTGTTTTTTGTTTTCTTATTGTTAGACTAAGTTCCCTGCTATAGAGGGTCTTTTCTGACCGCTGATGTCTTTTTCAGCATAGTCGATTATTTAGGCACCGTTGAGGCATTGTTTGTGTCTGGTTTGCCATTCGACTGGCACATCCTCTCTGCTTAGGTTTGCAGAAGGGTTGGCTGAGGTCTTTTTTCCTCTATAATATTTTTGTTTGTGTTTTTTTGGTTTGTTTGTTTCAGCTGGTATTTAGTTAGTGTTCATTTAGAAACTCTCATGTTTAATCTGGTTTTGGTTTTTTGTTGTTTTCAATTTTTTCTTTTGTGCCTTGTTGGGAGTCTTTTTTCATTATTTTTGATATATTCAATCAAACACTGACTTAATCATATCACACATCTCCAGACTAGAGTGACTGCATTTATAGAATAGACACAACATATGCCCCATGTGCCTTTCCAGCCTAGCACCCTTATAAAATTACCTTCTTAGGGCTATAGCTACTAGGCTGGGCTACTGGTTTTGCATGTGTTAAAATGGTTAATGTGTGAACATAAGAAATGCCTTACTGGATCAGAACAAGGCCTATCAAGCAGACTATCCTGTTTCCAACAGTGGCCAATCCAGGACACAAGTACCTGGCAGGTTCCCAAAGAGGCACACAGGTTCCGCAATGCTAGTCTTGTGACAAACAGTGGATTTCCTGGGTCCTTTTAAATAATGGTTTATGGACCTTTGCTCCAGGAACTTGTCCAAATCTTTTTTAAACCCAACTACACTAATAGCTTTTAATACATCCTCCGGTAACAAATTCCACAGTTTGATTATGCGTTGAATGAAAAGAAAACCTTTTTCTCTTATTGGTCTTAAATGGGTGACATTGTAACTTCATTGCATATTCAGGGGTTCTCAACCCAGTCCTTGGGACCCACCTAGCCAGTCAGGATTTCAGGATAACCACAATGAATATGCATGGGAGAGATTTGCATATAATGGAGGCAGTGTATGCAAATCTCTCTCATACATATTCATTG
The DNA here is from genome assembly GCA_033557465.1 of Ichthyophis bannanicus. NCBI lineage: Eukaryota > Metazoa > Chordata > Amphibia > Gymnophiona > Ichthyophiidae > Ichthyophis > Ichthyophis bannanicus. The sequence goes on along the minus strand of CM066036.1, from coordinate 174,807,110 downwards.
TGGCTATCCTGAAAACCTGACTGGCTAGGTGGGTCCCGAGGACTGGGTTGAGAACCCCTGCTTCAAGTCTTTATACTTTATTAGGGCGTAAACAGCCTATCTACGTTAACTCTTTCCACTCTATTCATTAATTTATAGACCTCTAATCATATCCTCCTTCATTTGTCCCTTTTTCAAGTTGAAGGGACCCAACCTTTTAAGCCTCTCCTCATAGGGGTAGTCGTTCATCCACTTTTAAGATTTTTGTTGTTCTTCTTTGTACCTTTTCAAATTGCACTACATCCTTTTTAAGTTATGGTGACCAGAACTGCACACAATATTCAAGGTATGGTCAAACCATGAAACAATACAGAGGCATCATAATATCCTTGGTTTTATTCTCCGTTCCTTTCCTTATGATTCCTAGCATTCTATTTCCTTTCTTGGCCACTGCTGCACACTGGGTGGAGGGTTTCAATGTACTATCCATGATGATGACTAAATCTCTTTCCTGGATGATGGTTTCTAAGGTGGTACCTTGCATTGTATAACCAAAGTTTGGATTGTTCTTTCCTAGGTGCATAACCTTGCACTTGTGCACATTAAATTTCATTTGCCATTTGGCGCCCTGTCTTCCAATTTATATAGGTCCTCTTGCAATTTTTCACAATCTTCTTGTGTTTAAAAACTTTGAATTATCTTGTGTCATCTGCAAATTTGATCACCTCACTCCTTATTCCCACTTCCAGGTCATTTATGATTATGCTAAAAAGCAGCGGGCTCAGCACAGATCCCTGCGGTACTCCATTGAGAAAATTTGGAATTTAACCCTGCTCTCTGCTTTCTATCTTTTAACCAGTTCCTGATCCACAATGGTATACTGTCTCCAATCCCATGACTTTTTAATTTCGCCAAGAGTCTCTCATGAGGTATCTTGTCAAAGGCTTTCTGAAAATCCAGATATTCTGGTTCACCTTTGTCTACCTGTTTATTCACATCTTCAAAAAAATATAACAGATTAGCAAGACAAGACTTTTCTTGGCTAAATCCATGTTGACTCTCTCCCATTAAACCATAACTATATACATGGGGCTCGGTTTTCACCTGGGCAGTGCAATGCGCCACGTCAGCGCATAACCTGGCCACCTTCCGCCTAACCCGAATTTTCAATGTCAGGGTCATATGCAGCCCCGGCAGTGAAAATCCGTGTCTCACCGCACACCCCAGAAGCCGCAGGAGATAGCTGTGTAGTACCAATTTTCAAAGCTATCCACTTAGACCCCACACCTGACAAATAGGGGAGGAAAAACCTCACCAATCTTTAAGACGCAGAGGGCTAAGCGGGTAGCATTGAAAATCAGTGCTATCCACTTAGTCCTTTCCTCCACCCCAACTCTGCCCCGGAACACCCCTGTCATGCCCCGATGCTAACCACATCTGGGTGCATTAGGGACATATCTAAGTTTCGAAGGGCACTACCCATATAGATGCCCTTCGAAAATCCCAGATATGGCATTTACACTGCTAACTAGGGCAGTTACCCCTGTAAGTACCTTTGAAAATCAGGCCCATGATCATTAATTTTATTCTTTATATTGGTCTCTACCATTTTGCCTGGTACTGATATCAGACTCATGGGTCTGTAGCTTTCTGGATCACACCTGGAACCCTTTTTAAATACGGGTTTTACATTGGCCACTCTCCAATCTTCAGGTACTACAGATGATTTTATTGATAGTTCACAGATTACTAATAGTAGGTCTTTAATCTCATATTTCAGTTCTTTCAATACCCTCGGATGTATACCATCTAGTCCAGGTGATTTGCTACTCTTCGATTTACAGTATCAAATAGTTATAATACCTCTTCCCGGTTTATCAATATTTCTTTCCATTCTTCCGATATATCACCTTTATATGCCATTTAAGGCATGGGCAAATACCCTACATCTTCTTCAATAAAGTCTGAAGTAAAGAATTCATTCAATCTCTCTGCTATGGCCTTGTCCTCGCTTACTGCCCCTTTTATCCCTCTATCATCCAATGGTCTAACTGACTTTCTCACAGCTTTTTTGCTATGAATGTACTTCAAAAAAATGTTATTATGCATTTTTGCTGCCATGGCTAGCTTTTTTTCAAATTCTCTTTTTGCCTGCCTTATCAATATCTTGCATCTAACTTGCCAATGCTTATGTTGTTCCCTGTTTTCGTCATTTGGCTCCTTTTTCCATTTCATGAAATATGCTTTTTTGGCGACAACAGCCTCTCTGATCTCACCTTTAAACCATGCTGGCAGCTTTTTGGTCTTCCTTCCACCTTTCTTAAAGCATGGAATACATCTGTTCTGGGCAGTACTTTTAAACAATGCCCACACTTTATGTAAATCTTTAACAATTGCAGCTGCTCCTTTTAGTATTTTCTTAACTATTTTCCTTATTTTATCACAGTCTCCCTTTTGAAAGTTAAATGGTAGTACTGTGGATTTCCTTGCCATCCTTCTTTCGTTTATGAAATCAAATGCAATCATACTATGATCACTATTGCCAAGTAGCCCCAACACCCTTATCTCTTGTACCAGATCCTACGTGCCACTAAGGACTAGGTCCAAAATAGCTTCCCCTCTTGTCGGTTCATGAACTAGCTGCTCCAAGAAGCAGTTATTTATTTCATCTAGAAACTTTATCTGCCTAGCATGTCTTGCTGTCGATATCCAAGTAATTGAAATCACCCATTATTACTGTGTTGTAACTTTTGTTAGCTTCCCTGATTTCTTTCAGCATTTCATCATCTCTCTGTTCATTCTGGCCAGGCGGTCGGTAGTATACCCCCACTACCATTGCCTTCCCCTTTTTACATGGAATTTCTATCCATATAGATTCTACGGCATATTTTGTTTCCTGCCAATTGTGTTCATTAATAGAAAAAGAGAACATAAAATCTGATTTAAAGTGAGATATCGTTTAACTGAAATCCTTCTGCTTAAAGCATGTTGGATACATTTGGTTTTCTACTAATTTTAAAATTGCACTTAAAACTTCTTCTCACAAAAAGCAATCGTGAGTGCTCCATGAAAATGAAAAAAGTTGAAAAGTGTACACTTGCAGTGTGACACAAAGGTGCTTTTCTCCTATTTGCAGAATCAGGCACTGAAGGGTACATGTGTATGTGTCATAGGGAATGTGGGGGGTGCATGCTGGTGTGTCTGTCATGCATGTCATATGTGTGTCATGGGAGTGTAAGACGTGTGTGCACATGTGAGTGTTTGGGTCATAAGGAATAGTCCAACACAAAAGCACAAATCCACATGAAGCAAAAAGAACCAGTTCAAGACATGGATAGCAGAAGGATGAATGATTTTATTAAACGAAAAGGTAGCCAATGGCCCGACACAGGCTGTGTTTCGTTATGCCTTCATCAGGGGCTTTTTTCGCTGGGCTCTGTGGTCTTATGAACTTCTCAAACGCATCTATATCGCTGCATATCCAAATGATGTGTCTAAATTGTAATCGCTGTGCCACTAACACAACTGACATTTTGTCTTTGTCAGGCTCCAGTTGTATTAGTGGCACAGCAATTAAAATTTAGACACATCATCATTGTGTTGGGCCATTGGCTACCTTTTCGTTTAATAAAATTATTCATCCTTCTGCTATCCACATCTTGGACTGGTTCTGTTTGGGTCATGAGGAATGTCAGGCAGTGCATGTGTATGTCATGGGGGGTGTCGAGGGTGCATGCTGGTGTGTCTGTCATGCAAAGCATCGGAGCATGTACACGTGTGTGTCGTAGGAGTGTAAGAAGTGTGTGCATATGTACGGGTGTCTGGGTCATGAGGAATGTCAGGGAGTGCATGTATATATCATGGGGAGTGTCAGGGTGCATGCATGCTGTGTGTCATGGGGAATTTCAGGGGGTGTGTGAGTGTGTTGGGGATGCATATGTGTGTGTGTGTTTGCGCATGTGTGTCTTGGCAGCTTTGTGGATGTACATGTATGGGGGCTCTGTGTGCATGTGTGTGGTATGGAGTGCCTGTATATGTGTGTGTATTGGGGCAGTGTGTGTGTGTGTGTGTGTCAGGGGGTACTGGCATGGTGGATGTGTGTCTGCACTTTCCCCTGCCTTCCTGCACCTACTCTTTGTCCCTCATACCCTCTTGCAATATGCCCCATTCTTATCCTTCACTGCTCTCTCTTCCACTCTCCCTCTCTTTTCCATCCACCCACCCACGCACTTTCCCTCCCCTGCTATCAACCTTGCATTTTCGCTGGCCTTTTTCTCCCTCCCTTCCTCTCTCCCTTAATGTATTCATTCTCTCTTCTCCTTCTTTCCTCTAACCCTGCCCCTTCCCTTATGCTCCATCCCTAGCACAGCTCCTTCCTTTCCTTCTAACACCTTTTCTTCCCATAAGGCTCCACCCCTTGCCTGCCCTTTATCTAGGCCAGTGGTTCTCCTCTAGGACCCCCCCAGGTCAGTCAGGTTTTCAGGATATCCACAATGAATATGCATGAGATAGATCTGCATACAATGGAAGCAGTGAATGCAGATCTATCTCATGCATATTCATTGTGGATATCCTGAAAAACTGACTGGACCGGGGGTCCCAGAGGACTGGGTTGAAAACCACTGATTTAGGCTCTGCCCCTTCTTTCAGCCGCCCTCTTTATCTTACAGCTGGCAGATTCTGGGGCTTCCTGTTGGCATTTCCAGGCTGCAACCCCAATTCTTCATGCTGGCAGGACAAAGACTCCTGTCAGCTCATCATCCACACAAGGGCATATGTCCAAACAAGCATGCACACAAATAGACAAAATCACGCTGGCCTGACCCCCAACAATAGACGCTATGCTGAAGCAAGATGCACCTAAGAAAAAGCACTGTTCAAAAATGAAATAGATACACAAATTGTCATTTTAGATTGTGTTTCTAAACTTTGTCCATCATTTGGGTATTTATCATTGGGATTACAGAATAGCAATCCTGACATGATATAGAAATGATTCAGAAAAATAAGGGAAACAAATGACTCCTATACACTCCAAACCAGAGGGAAAATTCCTTTGTATGTAAGAAAAAAAGTGATCATCATTTTAATAACATCACAAGTACTTTACGAACCTGTACAACATAAACTTCTTCCCGGCCACTGTACCAAATTTCAAATTTTCGATGATCTCCTTTCACATTCTCGGTGATACCAACAGCATTCATCTAAAAATTAAGTGGGTGCATTAACTCTGGTAGTCAGTAAGATGAGATAGTTTGATATGAAAGAAAGACAGTTGTATCATTGAGTTATTTTGAGGTAGAAAATCAACAGGTAGGATTCTGGAGGTTGAAATAACCTTGTTAAGAGCTTTCAGTCAACAGCATCCTAACTATAATATTGTTTAATAATGTTAAATTATTTTCTACATAGCTGGCTTTCTGCATTTTAGAATATTACATTATCATGTCCCCAATATTTTGAAACAGTCTTCAGTTCTGATCTGTCCAGGCTCTTTTCACAGGACCAGGGAGGTCATTTTAGAACAGTTTTGTGGCATGTGGACATGAGAATGGCCTACAGGCAGAAATGCTAGTTAAATAGTGTATGTGTAAATGCCGCTGAATAAGTACCTACCACTCAAAAATCAAAGTGGCAGATACTTAAATGCCATAGCAGTCAGTCCCAGTGTTTAAATATCCACTCGATATTCAGGAATCTAGCTACTAAAGTGTGCTAATGTTAACGTGTGTTAAATCACATGAAAAACATGGGACCTCTGTTAAAATAACATCTATTAAGGGTGAATTTACGTGCAGTAACATTATCACACCTTAGCGCTAGATTCCTGACGTCAGTACCTGGAAAAATGGTAGAAACCATCATAAAGAAAAAATTACTCAGCATGTAGATATAGTCATGGCCTAATGAGAGACAGCCAACAAGGCTTTAGACAAGGAAGATCTTGTCTTACTAATCTGTTATGTTTTTTTGAAGGTGTGAATAAACAGGTAGACAAAGGTGAGTCGGTTGATATAGTGTATATGGACTTTCAGAAAGCTTTTGACAAAGTCCCTCATCAGAGACTTTTGGCAAAACTAAAGAGTCATGGGACAGGAGGCAGTGTACTATTGTGGATCAGGAACTGGTTAAAAGATAGAAAGCAGAGGGTAGGGCTCAATGGCCAATTTTCCCAATGCAGAAAGGTGAATACTGGTGTACCCCAGGGATCTGTGCTGGGTCCACAGCTTTTTGACATATTCATAAATGATCTGAAAAAGGGAATAACAAGTGAGGTTATCAAATTTGCAGATGACACAAAACTATTTAAAGTTGTTAAAACCCATGAGGATTTTGGATATTTGCAAGAGGATCTTGATAAATTGGAAGACTGGGCAATAAATGGCAGATGAAATTTAATGTGGACAAATGCAAAGTTATGCACCTAGGGAAGAACAACCCAAACTATGGTTACACGATGCAAGGTTCCACACTAGGAACTACCACCCAAGAAAAAGATTTAGGCGTCATTGTGGATAACATGTTAAAACCCTCTGCCCAGTGTGCAGCAGCGACCAAGAGAGCAAATAGAATGCTAGGTATCATAAGGAAAGGAATGGAAAATAAAATAAAGGATATTATAATGCCTCTGTATTGTTCCATGGTGCGAACGCACCTTGAATATTGTGTGCAATTCTGGTGGCTATATCTTAAAAAGGATATAGCGTTATTATAAAAGGTTCACAGAAGAGCCACCAAAATGGTAAAGGGGATGAAAGGATACCCCTATGAAGAAAGGCTACAAAGGTTAGTGCTCTTTAACCTAGAAAAGAGATGGCTAAGGGGAGATATGATAGAAGTCTATAAATTACTGAATGGAGTGGAACAGGTAAACGTAGATCGATTGTTTATGTTATCAGAATATAGGAAGACTAGGGGACATACAATGAAGCTACAGGGTAAACTATTTAAGACTAATAAGATAAAATATTTTTTCACTCAACGTGTAATCAAACTCTGGAATTTGTTCCCGGAGGTTGTAGTAAAAGCTGTTAGTGTAGCTGGGTTTAAAAAAGGTTTGTACAAGTTCCTGGAGGAAAGGTCCATAAACCATTATTAAAAAGGGACCAAGGATATCACTGCTTGGCCCAATACAAGCATTGTGGAACCTGTGTCTTTTAGGAAAACTGCTAGGTACGTATGACCTAGATTGGCCACTGTTGGAAACAGGATACTGGGCTCGATGGACCTTGTTCTGACCCAGTATGGTATATCTTATGTTCTTATGTTCCCAATGGAGAAAGATGAATAGTGGAGTACCCCAGGGATCTGTGCTGGGTCCACAGCTTTTTAACATATTTGTAATTAACCTGAGAATGGGACTAATGAGTGAGGTAATCAAATTTGCAGATGACACAAATTTATTTAAGGTTGTTATAACCCACGAGGATTGTGAAAAATTGCAAGAGGACCGTGAAAAATTGGAACAATGGGCATCCAAATGGCAGATGGAATTTAAGTGGACAAGTGCAAAGTTATGCACTAGGAAAGAACAAACCAAAAATTGGTTACACGATGCAAGGTTCCACATTAGAAGCCACCACCAAGAAAAAATATTTAGGCATCATCGTGGATAACATGTTGAAACCCTCCACCCAGTGTGCAGCAGCAGCCAAGAAAGGAATTAGAATGCTAGAGGAATGGAGAATAAATCAAAGGATATTATAATGCCTCTGTATCGTTCCATGGTGAGACCGCACCTTGAATATTGTGTGCAATTCTAGTCACCGTATCTTAAAAAGGATATAGCGCTATTAGAAAAGGTTCAGAGAAGAGCCACCAAAATGGTAAAGGGGATGGAAGGATACCCCTATGTAGAGGGGCTAAAATGTTTAGGGCTCTTCAACCTGGAAAAGAAAAGGCTGAGTGGAGATATGCTAAAGGTCTATAAATTAATGAATGGACTGGAACGGGTACACGTAGATCGATTGTTTACACCATCAAAATATAGAACGACTAGAGGACATGCCATGAAACTACAATGTAACCTATTTAAGAATAGTAAAGAGAAAATATTTTTTCACTCAACGTGTATTCAAACTCTGGAATTCATTAGGAGGATGTAGCAAAAGCTGTTAGTGTAGCCGGGTTTAAAAAAGGTTCCTGGAGGAAAGGTCCATAAACCATTATTAAAGGGAACCTGGGAAATCCACTGCTTGCCCGAATATAAGCACTGTGGATCCTGTGTGTCTTTTGGGGAAACTGCTAGGTACGTATGACCTAGATTGGCCACTGCTGGAAACAGGATACTGGGCTTGATGGACCTTGGTCTGACCCAGTATGGCATATCTTAAAATTGACGTTGAAAGGAGAGACCTTATCTTGGAGAAATGCAGCCAAATATATGGCAGAGGGGCTTCAAGGAGGCAGGTGGAGGGAGGGGGTTGAAGAAGACGTGACACAATAGCATAGAGTTTCTTGGAACTATTGTTAGAGTGAGAAATGAGCCCATTATAGTAGTCCTTTTTTGCTGATGTAAATTCTATAGAAGGCGTGGAGAGCCTGAAAGGTGGCAAGAGTGTCAGGGGAACAGCAATAGCACCAGTGTGCTCAACCTTGCAAAGTTGCCTTCCAGTGACTAGCAGGAGAACCCATCCATAAGTTACTCCTGCTGGAATTCTGCACACAATAATTCAAAATGTAATTTATAAAATAGGGGCGTAGGTGGTGGAAAAGGCATGAGCATTTGCACCAGCCCTAGAGCGAGTGTAAATGCCCATGCCCACGTATGTACAGAAAATGTTTAAATTATAGTATTTTAGAACTTAGCACATACTTGTGTACTCCCATCTATGCTCTATCCAAGCTCCACCCCTTACACGTCCACAGGCCTCACTTGCATTCTTTCAGAAAAGTGACTTTATCAAATAAGCACATGTTCAAGTAAGAAAACTAGATTTGCATGTGTTGTTCACATGTATTTCATAAAACCACTACTGGAATGCTAATTGTTCACAAAGTCCACTTCACAAAAGTACATTTTTTAGTTGTAAACTTTCATGTCAATATTAACATAAATGTAATACTTATGAACTGCTGTAATGCAAAATCATGCATGGATTTCATTAATTAACATATAAAAATGAACATACGAAAAAGGCATTATGGGTCCACTTTTGCTGAAAAAATAATTATATAGTTTGACCTGTGATTATTTTTTCCAAGCTGGAAACTCAAAAGGTACCCTTCGCACAGCATCAAGAAAAAATTCAAGGGGTAACTGACCTGATTTGGAGGTCCCCTGCAACCTTTCCTCCAGGGAACATCAACTCTCTGGTGGCCCAATGGGCCCACTGCTCACCCTCCAACCTAGCATGGGACTGAAAGCTTAAAATCCCACCTCCCCCAAGCCTAAGCCTTAGCCAAGTAATACTGAGGGTTGGCTTGATCCATCCTGCCCCTGGTAGCCGCCACATCCTGACTCACCCAAAGGGGGTAATAGGGGTAGAAGAAATTTCTAGGCTGCTTGCTTCCCATAAGTCATCAACTGACCCCCTAGTGCTAATCTCAAACTATTATCACTAGGGGTCAGATTGCCAATAAGAGCATGGGGGGGGGGTATTTTAAGCTCTTTTCCTCATATCACAGCTGGGAAGGGTCTCCCAGTGAGCCTCTAGGGAGTTGAAATCAGCCTGGGGAAACAGTCTGGAGAGATCACTAATTCGGGCAGGAAGGCTTATGTGTCATTTGCAAATGTATCAGTTTACATTAAGGAGATACATGTCATTTCACATTGTTTTTAACCTGAAATAACAGGGAAAAAATGAAATGTTGATTTTAACTGTATCGCCTATAGTGCGCACTATTGCACAGTAGCACATACAATATCAATAGTGTACTACTGAAAAGAGTGCACTTTGTTGCAGAGTAGGGTGAACTATTGAGCAATAGTGCCCATCAATGATGACACTGCCCTCAAAATAAAAACTAAAATTTAAAAAAAACTGGATAAAATGAAAATCCTATAAATGATAAAGGAAGCTAAACAAAAACAAAAATGTTTGACTTGCATACTCCTAATTTACATGTGCAAATGGCCGAACATGTCTACTTTCTGATTTTATAAAAGCCGCTACTTACGTGTGTATGTCCGGAGCATTCTGGATATGGTTTGGCCAGGCCTGAAAAGTGTGCATGTATTTCCTATTTCACAATGGAAATGCATATCTACTGCACAAAATCTACATGTCTGCATTTCATCTGCTCCAAAGCACATGAAGTGTCACAAAGTACTCATTTGCATCTGGGGTTTGAATCGGTGATGGGGAACAATAGTGCTTAGCTCTATGGCACAGAAAAATTGCAAAGCAGAGTTTTATAGCTTTGTTCCTTAACTGGCTAACCGTGGGCATCCTTAAATGCCAGCAGTTATACATATGGACTGTAGAATCCCTGCTTACACATTCAAAGCCCTGAGTCATGCCATACTTGGGATGAACATGTTCCTTTGTAAAACGGTAGTTCCTGCTTTATGTGCTGCAAACTACAGCCCGTTTTCCCACATTCTTTAGCTTTTGTACAAAAGGCTCTGCTTTCAGGAAGCCTTCTGTAAAATACTCTGCAAACTGTGAACATCCAGACTTGACAAAACTGTGATCATCCAGACTTGGACATCCCTTTTTCTATGCAAAATTGGTCATGATATTTACTGCTTATTGCCAATTTCACCAAAATATAAGTTATTTTTCTTGAGAAATGTTCTTTGCATGCTATTTTTCCACCAGGCTGATTTGTACATATGTCAATAGCTCATGAAATTTATGATGCTTGAGAACATAAGCCTATGGGGGTTATTCTGGGACATGAATAGCAGGGATGGACGTCCCAATGGGACATCCATCTCCGCTATTTGTGCCGGCTGCATGCCCTGACTAATTTCCCTGCCGGTTGTGCGGGGAAGTTAATCGAGGGTAGGGAAGAGACGGCCCTGGGGCGGAGAGTGGGCAGTCGCCAACCCTGAACATACAGGGCTGATTCTAATGTCGGCCCTGTACGTCCAGAGCCGGCAAAATGGCTGGGGAAGTTATTCCACCCCTGGGGAGAAATAACTTCCTTAGATGTTTCTTTTTAAGTGGCCTGGGGCACGGAAGGGGCAGAGTTAATTCCCTTAGGAGGCTGGATCGGGGGTCGGGCTGAGGGGAATTAACTTTTTTAGCAGCGGCCGGCATCGTGGCTTGTAAATGGAGCCTGTTGCCATGGCAACAGGACACCATGGCGCCACGGCTCCATTTAAAAGCCCTGGCTGAGTTAGCGGGGCTATGGCTGTACATGCAGGCTGGGACTGAATCACAGGCATGTACAGGCCTGTTCGCGATTCTGATCCTGCGGAGCTAGACGTGTCCCGCGGGATGAGAATTGCGATCTCCTGTACGTCCGGGTCAGCCCAGGAGTACAAAGGAGATGTATGTTGGGATCAGAATCGGGCCCTATTTGTTTACTGTTTTTATATTTCATTTAGAACCTGCCATCAAGATGTTTTTTTCTCATGGACACAAGAATGAAAGAGAAACTTTTAAGACTTTAGGGTATGTTTACTAAAGCAGGCTACCTGGGTGGCACATGTTTTTGGTGCTATGCTAAAAAGTAGCATGGGGCCCTGTGCTAGAAAATTGGTGTTACCTGGGCAGCATGCATCTAGGTGACATTGGGCGAGGTATGGTGATCCCACACAATCCCGCTAGAGCCGGCACAAGGTGGAGAGTAACTACTACCAGCACAATGGGTGGCAGTAGTTGCTCCTCACGGTGGTATTAATGTGGTGAGCCATGCTAAATTCAGGGGGACGGCTGTCTCCTCCCCCCTGCATCTAGGAGTGGAGCTTAGTAAACATGCCCCTCAGACTCTTAAGTCAATTGTGCAAAGGACATTTCATAATTACAAAAGTTACCAAACTTTATCAAAACCTCTTGGTTTCTGAACTGTTCGTACTTTCAGAAGATGTTTAAAACTGTAAGAAGGAGCTTTGTTGGGTCCATCTCCGTGTTCTTCCCTTTTCTTGCAGAACACGACTGCTTTCTCGTGCAGGAAAAGATGTCTTTGCATTGGTTTGAATCGTGCCAGATCTTTCATTTTTGTTGGGCCTTTCCTATGTCCTATCCACACACTGAAGGAGCCTTGCATTAATACTTTCCCCAAATCATTTATGTCACCCTGAAAAAATAAAAGATTATTTAAAACAAAAGAACATGAGCTCATCAGCAATTTTTTTCACTAAGAATTTTACATCAGGGAGATTAATATATTACATTTTCTACTTTTTGTCAGTATAAGGATGATTTATTGCAACTTTGGGCTAATTTAGGCATTTGGAATTCTGTAGACACAGCAGATAACTGAATTTGAACGCAGAACACCAAAACTGAATTACAAGAAATGCACCACTTATGTGAAGGTACATTTTAGAAAGGCCGTTTAGGGGGTGGACATGGAAGTACAAATGAATGAAAATCTGTGTCCGTTTTAGAAGAGAGGGTGTGCATGTACACGTCCCTTCTAAAATCACAATCACTATACCCCTCAACATCAATCTGTTTTTTAAAAAACATGGGGCCCGGTTTTCGAACGGCATTTACACGGTTTACGGCCCGTGTAAATGCCTTAAATAAGGATGTTCAATGGCACTTACATGGTTGGTGCCATGGAACATCTCCTTCTAAGTCCCCTATGCGCCCCGAAGCTATCTGGTTAGCATCAGAGCATGTTAGAGACATTCTAGGCCAGAGCATAGGCAGAAATTGTCGCTAACCAGGCAGCTGGGAAATTGCGTGCTGCCCGGTTAGCGACCTGCTCTTAAAAGATAGGCGAGGAAAACCTTTGTCTAACTTTAAGGTGCAGGAGCTAACCGGGCAGCATGCAATATCGCTGCTGCCCAGCTAGCTTCTGCAGCTTCTTGTGTCTGCAGTGATCACTGGCTATTCAGTGCCATTGCCACAGTTCTGAATATCTTGGTTAGGGGTCAGCGGGGAGGACTATGCACCAACGAGCTGCATAACCCTCCGGAAATTCACACAGCTCAATATCGGACCCATGCAGTGGAGATTTACACATGAACACGTGAAACAGTGGCGCCTACATGTGGAAATCCCTGTGGTGACAAAAACATACAGCTGTGTTCCTAAATGTGAAATGATGGACATCCCCCACCAGTTTGGCAGCTATGAAGGCAAGGGCCATGGTGACTGAGGTGGTTGGTTATGAGCTCAACCCTATATGAGATGGAGCAGAGGAGCAGCTCTAAATCCTGGCAGAGATGACCAGTGGCTGGCTTGTCAAAGCGGAACATGGTCAGGCATTGCTCATCCATGATGTCCAAGAACTGGGTCTGGAGCTTGCAGAATGCTTCTGGATGGCTCTCCTGTGTTCCTTGCAGACTTCCTGAAACATCATAACACCAATGGCTCCTGCCTCTCTCCACCAATATCTACAGCACTGCACATGCACCTATACACATATAATGTCTGTGACACACACAGACAGGAAGCTGGGAGCTACACAGAGACATACTGTAGATGCAGCTGGGAACCCTGAGGCATACACAGAAACACAATTTGCAGGGAACAAGGAGGTACACAGAGACAGGCATCAGGGAACTACACAGAGACACAGATGCAGCTAGGAAACTGGGCAACAGGAAGGCTGACAGACCAAGGGTCAGGGAGAGAGGTATTAGCAGCATGGGATTAGCACGGGGGGAGGAGGGGTTCAGGGAGCGAGAAAGCGGGTGGAAGATAGGTTTGAGAAAGGACCAGGATAGAATGCAGGGAAACAAAAGGTAACTCGAAAACACTTACATGAACACGGATGACAGTCAAGCCAAATAATCACAAACATAACTCCTCCAGTCACCAATGCCACATACAGTTCCAAAAGATAACAAAGTCCAGTGTTTATTAGTAATTTATGTTGTTGTTGTTGTTGTTGTTAAGTGCTGTCAAGTTGATGTAGACTCAAGGTGACCCTCCAGATATCTCTCCTAGACTGTGTTCGGTCTAATAGGCTGCTAATTGTTAATAGAGTGGCAACTATAGCTGCTTGTATTGTATTGATCCACCACATTGCTGGTCGTCTTCTTTTGCACGGACCTTCAACCTTACCAAGCATGATCTTTCTCTATGCATGATGGGTCCTAAGTATGAAAGTCAAAATCTTGTCATTTGAGCATCTAAAGAAAGCTTAGGTTTGATCTCTTCTACTACCGACTGATTTGTTTTTTGGACAGTGCATAGTATTCCTCACCAGCACCAAATATGAAAGCATTGATTTTATTCCTGTCTTTTTTTTTTTTCACTGTCCAACTTTCACATCAATATGATGTTCTTGAAAATACTTTGGCTTGGACAAGTGAAATCAATGGAGGAAAGGAATGGCCTAGTGGTTGGGGCAAGTTACCTCAGGCCAGAATGTCAGGGGTTCAAATCCCACTAGAGGACAGCAACCTTGGGCTGGAAGGACTGGGGTTTCTAGTCCTACAGGTGTTCCTTGTGGTCTTGGGCAAGCCGCTTACCCCTCCATTGCCCATGCTCCCTGTAAAATTGTTATCTCCAAGTTATATGTAACTCCAGTTTGTTCAATGTAAAACCACCTTGATATCATGAAAGGTGGTACATAAGAAATGTTAAATAAAATAAATTGTGTGCAGTGATGCATCTCTGCTCTTGAGAATCTTGTCTAGGTGATTCATAGTCATTCTGTCAAGAGCAATGCATTGTTGGAATTCTTGACTGCTTGATGTTTCTTTATCGTTGCAAGCAGGTTCCTCTTCAACAAGGATGAAATGATTGATTTTGTCAGTGATCAGGATCTTTGCCTTCTTCATGTTAAGGTGCAGGCACATTTTAAGACTCTGTCCCTTTATCTTCATAAGCAGATGCTTTAGACTGCCTTCATTTTCAGCCAGTAATGTGGTATCATCAGCACAGCAATACAGACCTGCTTCAGAGGAAGTGACATCACCGGAGCTGATGGCGGCATGAGGCAGCTGCTCCGGCACCGACCCAGCCAAAAAGCTTTAAAACTGAACCTACGGAGGTGCAAAACGGCAGCTCCGGGCAGGGGAAGATGTCGGGAGCCAGCTGAGGAGGTTTAAAACTTGGCAGTACCGGAGAAAACTGAGGTGGGTCGCAACAGCGGGAGCGGAGGGCAGCCACGTGGAGAGGCAAGATGGTGCCCGGAGCTCTGGAGCGGACGGCGTGAGTGGACGGGGGCTGCGGCAGAGTGCAGGAGACTACAGAAACCCAGTGGCACTAGCAGGAGCGAAGTGGCTGGAGAGAGGGGGCTACCCTGAAAGCAGAAGAAGCAGGAGCTGGGAGTGCAACAGCGGCAATAGTGGAAAGGAGAGCTGGGCAGGAGGAGAGATTTACTGTGGAGGCAGCAAGCAGTGTTCCCCTACAGAAGCCAACGGCAGGAGGAGTAGGAGCTTAGAAGGAGCCGTGGTGGAGCACTGAACACTGGCACAGGGGCAGAGAGACTGCAAGTAAGAATATAAGGGCAGCAGCTGTCTGAGAGGAAGGGACACGGGTAGTTGCGATGACTACGAGAAGAAAAGCAGCAGATCTCAGAGAGAGCGTAGTTACTCACCTGTAACAGGTGTTCTCCAGGAGCAGCAGGAATCAGTCCTCACATATGGGTGACGTCGGCGCCGACGGAGCCCTCGCGGAGCAATTTTCCCCAGCTTTCAAAGAAAGCCTTTGGGAATTGCAGCGCGCATGCGCGGTCTCCTTCCCGCCCAAGGGTGCCATCTTAGCCAGTCTGATGACATAGCTAAAAAAGACAGCATAAAAATTTGCAAAAAAAAAAAAAAAAAAAAACTTAAGCAGATGACTGCAACTCCAAGGGGAGGAGGGAGGGTTGTGAGGACTGATTCCTGCTGCTCCTGGAGAACACCTGTTACAGGTGAGTAACTACGCTTTCTCCAGGACCAAGCAGGAAGTCAGTCCTCACATATGGGACTCCCAAGCTTAAGGCTATCGGAGACCCTAAGCACAAAAATGAGCTCCCTCTAGCTCAGTAGCACAGAAGGAAGGAATCTTCGCTGAATTATTACCCACCGGTAGCCCACATCCGGGATGGAGGGCAGGAGTTGCTCAAACCTCAAAGAGATTACGGAGGACTGCCTGTCCGAAAGCACTGTCCCTGCGGGATTCCCTCTCGAGACAGTAATGGACCGCAAAAGTCTGGCTCGAAGACCAAGTAGCGGCCCGGCAGATGTCTGCCAGCGGAACAGAGCGGAGGTAAGCCACTGACGTAGCCTTTGCCCGAACACAATGAGCCGTGACTCGACCTTCTAAGGAGAGTCCGGCTGCCCCATAAGCCCAAGCGATACAGTCCACAACCCAGATGGACAGAGTACGCTTGGAGACCGGGAGCCCCAATTTATTGGGGTCAAAAGACACAAAAAGCTGAGCAGCTTTACGGTGCTCCCGCGTACGGTCAAGGTAGAAGTTCAATGCCCTTCTACAGTCCAGGGTATGTAGGACCATTTCAGCTTGGCTGGAGTGTGGTCTGGGAAAGAAGGTCGGAAGTACCACCTCCTGATTGATGTGAAAAGGGGAGACCACTTTTGGAAGAAATTTTGGGTGAGTCCGTAGGACTACCCTATTCTTGTAGAACCGAGTGTAAGGGGGATCAGACACGAGGGCCTGCAATTCACTCACGCGTCTAGTGGAAGTGAGGGCTATCAGGAACAGTGTTTTCCAAGAAAGGAAACGGAGAGAACAGGTAGCCATAGGTTCAAAAGGCGGACAGGTGATCCGCTGTAAAACCACATTCAGATCCCAGTCAGGCGCTGGCGGTCGTAGAGGTGGTTTAAGTAGAAGGAGACCTCGGAGAAACCTCGCTACGAGAGGGTCGCTGGAAAGAGGTCTGCCGTCTACCGGCACATGATGTGCTGAAAGAGCACTGAGGTGAACCTTGACAGAATTGGACTTAAGTCCAAGATTAGAGAGATAGAGCAAGTACTGCAAGATCACCGACACCGAGCAGGAGAAGGGATCCTGAGACTGTTGGGTACACCAAACGGAAAAGCGACGCCATTTAAGGGCGCAGCATTTGCGGGTAGAAGGGCGCCGAGAAGCTAGGACAACCTCTTCCACCTCCGCCGGCAGGAGAAGGGGAGCAAGGACTACCCTCTCAGCAGCCAGGCCATTAGATTGAGAGATCTGAGGTTGGGGTGTAGCAGAGACCCCTGAGTGAGGAGATCCGGTTGAAACCCCAGAGGGAATGGATCCTCTTCCGCTAATTGCAGCAGGAGTGGAAACCACGGCTGTCTGGGCCAGCGAGGGGCCACCAGGATCATGGAAGCTTTGTCTCGGAGAACCTTGAAAAGAGTTCGAGAGACTAGCGGGATGGGAGGAAAAGCATACAGAAGGCTCTCCGACCATGAGAGTAGAAAAGCATCTGCCGCAACTCGAAGGGGATGTGGCTGACGAGAGCAGAAGCGAGGGAGTTGCCGGTTGACAGGACTGGCAAAGAGATCCATCGTGGGGAGGCCCCACTTTAGAAAGAGCTTCTGAACTACCATGGGATCCAAGCGCCACTCGTGCGGCTGGAGGATCCTGCTGAGTTTGTCCGCCAGGCAATTTTCTTGGCCTGGGAGATAAACTGCCTTGAGAAGAATGCCGTGACTGACGGCCCAAGAGCAGAGCCTCTGAGCTTCTCTGCAGAGAAGGAAGGAGCCCGTGCCCCCCTGTTTGTTCACGTAGAACATGGCCACTTGATTGTCCATCTGGACAAGGACGGACTGGTGAGAAGTCAGGTGGGAGAAAGTCTTGAGCACCAGACGAATCGCTCTGAGCTCCAGGAAGTTGATCTGCTGAGCAGACTCCCACGCGGTCCAGAGACCCTGAGTACATGCCCCTTGGCAATGTGCTCCCCAACCCAGGAGGGACGCATCTGTCGTCAGCACTTGAGCCGGCTGAGGTGACTGAAAAGGCATGCCGAGTACTAGGTTCGGCCGATGAAGCCACCACTGGAGAGAGGAGGCCAGCGGCTCGGAGATGCGCACTAAGTCGGCTAGGCCGCCCGTGGCTTGTTGCCACTGCTTGCGAAGGCACCATTGAGCAGGCCGCATATTCAGGCGGGCATTGGGGGTCACATGGACGGTGGAAGCCATATGGCCGAGCAGTCTCAGGAAGCGCCTGGCGGGGACCAGGGACTGGCTGCGAAAACGGCTGGCTAGGTCCATGAGCCGTTGAGCCCTGTCGAGAGGCAGGAAAGCTCGCGCCTGAGGAGTGTGCAGCCTTGCGCCGATGAACTCGAGATCCTGTGAGGGGAGCAAAGTGGACTTTGCGAAGTTTATGACAAAGCCCAAGTACTGCAGAAGAGTCACCATGCGGTGTGTGGCGTTGGTGACCTCCGGAGCGGACGCTGCTCTGATGAGCCAGTCGTCGAGGTACGGAAAGACATAGAGGCCGTGAAGCCGGAGATGGGCCGCCACCACCGCGAGACATTTTGTGAAGACTCGCGGTGCGGAGGACAGGCCAAAGGGCAGTACTCTGTACTGGTAATGATTTCCTGCCACCACAAACCGTAGGTATTGACGGTGGCTTGGGTGGATGAGGATGTGCGTGTAGGCATCCTTTAGATCTAAGGAGCATAGCCAATCTCCCTGCTGGAGGTAGGGCAGAAGGATTCCAAGGGTAAGCATTTTGAACTTTTCCCGCACAAGGAACTTGTTGAGGTTGCGCAAGTCCAGGATGGGTCTGAGGCCTCCTGTCCTTTTTGGTACTAGAAAATACCTGGAATAAAAGCCTTGACCTCTCAGGTGGTGGGGCACCGGTTCCACAGCCTGTTCCTGTAGAAGACTTGCTAACTCCTGAAGGAGTAAGTCCCTGTGCAGAGGGAGTCGTGGAGGTTCTCCCGGAAAATAAGAGGGAGGGACCTGGTGGAAGTGGAGAAGATAGCCTTCTCGTACGACTTGAAGCACCCAGGCATCTGAAGTGATGCTGGACCACCTGTGGGCGAAGTGAACCAGCCGGCCTCCGGTGCTGGGAGGAGCCAGCGGAGGGGGAGAGGCTATGCTGAAGAAGTCAAAAACCCCCACCCTGCTGAGCAGGGGCTGGTGGTGCAGGCTTGGGGGTTTGCTGCCTACGGGACCCGTTACCCGATCCCTTGGCCTGCTGGCCCTGTTGGGGAGCTGCGGGGGCCTGATATTGGGGGTAGTGTTTATAGGCAGCCGCCTTTCTCGGGTAAAAGGACTTCTTTCCCGAGCCCTTCTTTTTCTGGGAAGGGGCGGAGGTCTTCCTAGAAAGTCTAGTCCTGGTGAGAGTCTCCGTCTCGATCTGTGCAGCCTTTTCTGCCATGGGTTTGCCAAAGAGGTTTTCACCTTGGCAGGGGACATCGACCAACTTGTCCTGCACCCAGGGTTCAAGGTCAGACGACTGAAGCCAAGCCTGTCGGCGGGCACCGATGCCGGCTGTGGCCACTCGAGCCGATGCTTCAAAGCCATCATAGGCTGCTCGGGATATGAATTTGGAGCATTCCCGAATACCAGTTGACAAGGCTAGGAACCTCCGCAAAGGTTCCTCGGACAATCCAGCGGAGAATCCGGCTAGCTCTTTAGCCAGGTCTCGGAGATACATGCCCATGTAGAGCTGGTAGGTCTGGACACGACAAGCAAGCATAGAGCCCTGGAAACACTTCTTACCAAGGCCATCCAGGTTACGGGCCTCCCTGCCAGGAGGCACCGAGGAGTGCATCTTCTGGCTCTTAAGCCTATGCATGGCCGATTCCACTACCATGGAATGGTGTGGTAGCTGTGCTTTCTGGAAGCCAGGACTCTTGCGGACTCGATAGATAGAATCAACCCGCTTGCTCAAGACCGGCGAGGAGGCAGGACTCTCCCACATGCGGAAGAGTAGTCGTTCCAGCATGGGAGGAACCGGTACAGTAAAGTGTTCCCTGGCGGGAGAGTCATACTGGAGGGCGTCGAGCTCTTCGGCTCGAGGCTCCTCCTCGGGATCCGCAGGGAAGGCCAAAGCCTTGGCCATGTCCCTGACGAAGTCCGAGAACCGGGCATCCTCCGGAGGGGACTGCTTCCGAGGTTCGGACTCAGGCGAGTCCGAGGGGACACACCGAGTCCGAAAGGAATCAGGTGACTCTTCCTCTTCAGACTCCCAGACCGACTCCGAGGAGGAATCGGTGGGGTCGGCCCGGGCAGGCTGAGGCGTCGGCCGCCCCGACGCCAAGGGAGTCGGCGGCGACGACCTCGGTCCCGAACGGGAGGCCGAGGGTGACCTCGACCGAGGATCGACTCGAGTTCGCATGGACTCGAGGATCGGCTCGGTCTCCGGGGTCGACTTAGACGTCGACGTCCCGGCGGTCGGGGCAGCGGCGCCAGCGAGGCTAGCGATCAGCGCCCGCTGCTGGTCCATGAAGGCAGACAGTCTGCTCTCCAAGGCCGTCAACCTGAGTCCGACCTCAGGCGACCCAGCAGTCCCCGACTCGGGCCCCGACGGCGTCGGGCCCGACGTCGGCAGTCTCGGAGGCGAGTCCAGGAGGACTACAGGACTTACCCGAGCAGGCAACTCCGACTCCAGGCGAGGTCGCTTCGGGAGGTGCTCCTTCTCCAAGGACCCGGGACGGCCATCGGGGCTATGCGACCTGGCCCTCGCGGAGCCAGGAGCGTCCACCGACGCCGCCCTCACGGGTTTCACCTTCCGTCGATGGTCCCCGGAGGGAGAACCCCTGTCGGAGGAGCTTCGGCGACGGTCAGAGCTGGATCCTCTGGACACCGAGGCCTCCGACAAGGTCCGGGTACGGCTGGGGTCAGCGAAGATTCTATCCCGCTGGTGCCGCCGACTTCTCAACGCTTTGGAGGACATTTTGCCACAGGCCCCACAGATCATTTCTTCATGATCCGGGCCCAGGCAGCGGAGGCAATTATCGTGTGTGTCAGTGAGTGACATATTTCTGTCACACTGACCACACCGCTTGAAACCACTGGCAGCCATCGGGGGAAAAAGGGCCCCTGCAAGGTCAAAGGACCGGGCTGCCAGTGAAAAACCGAAAACGAAACTGACTAAAATCAGAAAAACCGAAAAAGAAGAGAAGGACTTGTGACGGCGTCGCGAGTCCGGGCAGGAAAAAGACCGGCGTCGAACCGAAGGAAAAAAAGAGAAAAATTACTAGAAAATCAACTTTTTCGCGGGGACACGACGGGTACGTCTGTAGGGCTCCGCGGAAAAAAGAAGACTGGCTAAGATGGCACCCTTGGGCGGGAAGGAGACCGCGCATGCGTGCTGCAATTCCCAAAGGCTTTCTTTGAAAGCTGGGGAAAATTGCTCCGCGAGGGCTCCGTCGGCGCCGACGTCACCCATATGTGAGGACTGACTTCCTGCTTGGTCCTGGAGAATATGCATACTCGGGGTCACAAGCAGGGAAGATGACAGTGTGCCGAGTGAGAATAAGGTGGAGATGGGGAGTGAGATGGCATCAGGAAAAGACCCCCCCCCCCCACACACAAATGTTACTAGAGCGGAGCTCAGGGACTGGTTCCTTGAAATTAAAAAAAGAGGTGCAGTCAGTGAAAAGTGAGCTAAATGAGCTCTTGGGACCATTGAAGGAGGAAATTGGGGACCTGGTGTGCAGGATGGGAGAACACGAAAACCGTCTGCAAGAGATTGAGCAGCTGCAGGAAGAAGGGATACAAAGAGGTTTAAAGCATGAGGCTCTAATTTATAAACTGGAAGATTTGGAAAATCGATCGTGTCGAAACAACTTGAGAATCCGAGGAATCCCAAAGGAGAAAGAATTTCAAGATAGTGAAAAGGTGGCAGTGTCTGTGTGTCTAGAGGTGCTAAAGAAAGGGGGAGAGGAGGTGGCAGCTGTGGACATACACACAGAGCACTGGGACCACCAGTAGGGAACAGGCCTAGAGACATTGTAATATGCCTGGCACGCTATAAAACAAAGGAGAGAACTGTCAACAAAATGAGGGCTTTCGGAGCCCTTACATGGCAGGGATACCCTGTGCATGTATATGAGGACTTGTCTGCTGGCACACTGCAGCAGCAGCAGAGGAGAACATAAGAACATAAGAACATAAGATATGCCATACTGGGTCAGACCAAGGTCCATCAAGCCCAGTATTCTGTTTCCAACAGTGGCCAATCTAGGTCATACGTACCTAGCAGTTTCCCCAAGGGACACAGGTTCCACAATGCTTGTATTGGTTCAAGCATTGATATCCTGGGTCCCTTCTTAATAATGGTTTATGGACCTTTCCTCCAGGAACTTGTCCAAACCTTTTTTAAACCCAGCTACACTAACAGCCTTTACTACATCCTCCGGTAACAAATTCCAGAGTTTGATTACACGTTGAGTGAAAAAATATTTTCTTTTATTAGTCTTAAATAGTTTACCCTGTAGCTTCATTGCATGTCCCCTAGTCTTTCTATATTCTGATAAGGTAAACAATCGATCTACGTTTACCCGTTCCACTCCGTTCATTAATTTATAGACTTCTATCATATCTCCCCTCAGCCGTCTCTTTTCCAGGTTAAAGAGCCCCAACCTTTTTAGCCTTTCTTCATAGGAGTAGCCTTCCATCCCCTTTACCATTTTGGTGGCTCTTCTCTGAACCTTTTCTAAAATCGCTATATCCTTTTTAAGATATGGCGACCAGAATTGCACACAATATTCAAGGTGCGGTCTCACCATGGAACGATATAGAGGCATTATAATATCTTTGTTTTATTTCCATTCCTTTCCTTATCATACCTAGCATTCTATTTGCTCTCTTGGCCGCCGCTGCACACTGGGCGAGGGTTTTAACATGGTATCCACAAGGACGCCTAAATCTTTTTCTTGGGTGGTGGTTCCTAATGTGGAACCTGGAATAGTGTAACCATAGTTTGGGTTGTTCTTCCCTAGGTGCATAACCTTGCACTTCTCAAAATTAAATTTCATCTGCCATTTTGATGCCCAGTCTTCCAATTTATCAAGATCCTCTTGCAATTTTCCACAATCCTCCTGGGTTTTAACAACTTTAAATAGTTTTGTGTCATCAGCAAATTTGATAACCTCACTCGTTATTCCACTTTCCAGGTCATTTATGAATATGTCAAAAAGCAGCGGACCCAGCACAGATCCCTGGGGTTACACCACTATTCACCTTTCTCCATTGGGAAAATTGGCCATTTAGCCCTACCCTCTGCTTTCTATCTTTTAACCAGTTCCTGATCCACAGTAGTACACTGCCTCCTATCCATGACTCTTTAGTTTTGCCAAAAGTCTCTCATGAGGGACCTTGTCAAAGGCTTTCTGAAAGTCCAGATACACAATATCAACCGACTCACCTTTGTCCACCTGTTTATTCACTCCTTCAAAAAAACATAACAGATTAGTAAGACAAGATCTTCCTTGTCTAAAGCCATGTTGGCTGTCTCCCATTAGGTCATGACTATCTATATGCTGAGTAATTTTATTCTTTATGATGGTTTCTACCATTTTTCCCGGTACTGATGTCAGGCTCACCGGTCTGTAGTTTCCCGGATCACCCCTCGAACCTTTTTAAAAATTGGGTGTTACATTGGCGATCCTCAAATCCTCAGGTATTAGAGATGATTTTAATGATAGTTCACAGATTACTGATAGCAGGTCTGAATCTCAAATTTCAGTTCTTTAAACACCCTTGGATGTATACCATCCGGCCCAGGTGATTTGCTACTCTTCAGTTTATCTAATAGTTGTAAGACATCTTCCCGATGTATCGATATTTCCTTCAATTCTTCCACCTTTAAATACCACTTCAGTCATGGGTAACATCCCTACATCTTCCTCAGTAAAGACCGAAGCAAAGAATTCATTCAGTCTCTCCGCTATCGCCTTGTCGCCTCTTAATGCTCCTTTAACCCCTTTATCATCTAATGGACCAACTGACTCTCTCACGGGTTTTTGCTACGAATGTACTTGAAAAAGTCTTTATTTCGCGTTTTTGCTTCCGCAGCAAGCTTCTTCTCAAATTCTCTCTTTGCCTGCCTTATCAATGCCTTGCATTTGACTTGCCAGTGCTTGTGCTGTTTCCAGGTTTCATCATTTGGCTCTTTTTTCCATTTCTTGAAAGATGCTTTTTTGGCAACAAACAGCCTCTCTGACCTCAGCTTTTAAACCATGCTGGCAATTTTTGGACTTCCTTGCCACTTTTCTTAAAGCGTGGAATACAGCTGGTCTGGGCTTCCAAGATAGTATTTCAACACCCAAGCTTGATGTACGTCTTTAACCTTTGCAACTGCGCCTTTTAGTTTTTTCTTAACTGTTTTCCTCATTCTATCTAGTCTCCCTTTCGAAAAGTTAAAGGGTAGTACTGTGGATTTCCTTACTATCCCTCCTCCACTAATTAAATCAAAGGCGATCATGCTATGATCACTATTGCCAAGTGGCCCCAACACCTTATCTCTTGCACTACATCTGGTGTTCCACTAAGGACTAGGTCTTTCCCCTCTGGTCGGTTCATGAACCAGCTGCTCCAAGAAGCAGTCATTTATTTCATCTAGGAACTTTATCTCCCTAGCATCTCCAGTTTTGACACTGACCCAGTCGATGCCGGTGTAAAAGAAATCACCCATTATTATTACTGCACTGTAACTTTTGCTAGCTTCCTTGATTTCTTTGAGCATTTCATCATCCATTTGTTCATTCTGGCCAGGCGGACGATAGTACACCCCCACTGCCATCGCCTCCCCTTTTTACATGGAATTTCAATCCATAGAGATTCCACAGCAAATTTTGTTTCTTGCAAAACTTCAATCCTTTCCGACTCAATGCCCTCTCTAACATAGAGCGCAACCCCTCCACCAATTTGATCAGCTCTATCATTTCGATATAGTTTGTACCCAGGTATCACAGTGTCCCTCGGGTTGTCCTCCTTCCACCATGTCTCTGATATTCCAATCATATCTAACCTCTCGTTTAGTGCTATATATTCTAACTCTCCCATCTTGTTTTGTAGACTTCTAGCATTGCATACAAGCATTTTAGAGACTGTATTTATTCATATTAATTTGGCTATTGGTAGACATGGGTAATTTGGGATCTTTAAGTTCTGTCTGCTCCATACTCGAGGGCACTTGGGCTACTTTACTCTTTTTTGGAACCTCTCTGCTTTTTGTAGTATCCTTCAAGGATACATTCTTCCGAACCATGCGCTCTTGAGTGACTGTCGGCTTTCCGAGGAGGGCAATGCAACCAGTGACACAACTATTGCAGAAAGCAGACGTTAAGTACAGATGGCTGCATCCATTTGGAATATCCTTTACCCTCAAAGGGCGGACATGGCGGACGCAGTCGCCAGAGGAGGCGATGGGGGCCCTACGAGAAGCAGGACTGGGGTCCCAGGATGCTCCTAAGGCGGCAGGCTCAATGGAGCAGAGGCGACAGCAGCAGCAAGGAGAGAGCCAGGAGAGGCGGAGCAAAAGGAAGATAAGGCAGGAGCAGAGAGGACCGGAACGTGGAAGGAACCTGAGGACTGCTAATATGATGGTTATACATTGTGGGGGAGGTAGAGGAGTGTTATAAGCACTGTAAGCTTGGAAGAGGTGGGGTGGATAGGAATGGAGGGCAAGGGGTGGTGGGAGGGGGATCTGGTGCAAAGAGGTAGTCACAGTTGCAAATGCATGATGTGGGAATAGGGAGGGGAAGAGGGTGGGAGGATGGTGGGGGAGGGGGAGCATCAGGGAAGAGGAGAAAGGGGTTAGGGTGTAGAGTGGGGGGGGGAAGGGTAAGATTAAGGGGTGGATTGGGAAGTGGGGGGCAGGAGAGCATGGACAGGGAAGGAGAAGGGGGGAGCGAGAAGTGGCTGGGGAGGTAGGGGGGCACACTACTCCTGTTATATCCTCTGGAGAAGGAGGATGCAGGAGGGATGGGGGGAGAGAGGGAGGGGAAGAGGGAGGTGGGAGGGTAAAGGGGATGGGGAAGCAGGGGAGGGACCTGGAAGCAGAGACTAGTGGAAGGGGGGATAGAGGGCAAACGGGGAGTCGGGCAGGAGCACAGGAGCGGAGGGGCGCTGGAAGGAAGGGAGGGGGGGCCAGGGGAAGGTAGATCAGAGGAGAAAAACGTTAACGATTGCAACATTGAATGTAAAGGGGTTGCGCACGTGGAGGAAACGGAAAATGGTAGAACAAGAGGGCAGAAGACTGGGGGCGGAAATTCTGTGCATACAGGAAACCCACCTGCGGGTGGGGCAGGAATACCTATTGGAGTCTAGACAATACCCTAAGGTGGTCCTGGCAGGACAGAGAAAGAACTCCTGAAAGGGGTGGGTTGGGATCTTGGTGGGAGGCGAATATCAGCATATGGTGAAGAGTACCTGTAGAGGGAAAGGGGGAAGATGGGTGGGGCTGCAATTTCAAATAGAGCGGGAAGAGATGTGGGTGATTAGTCTATATGGACCGAATGAGAGGCAGGGGGAGGCCTATGAGCAAATCCTGAAGGAGTTAGAGGAATTTGGAAGCACTTCCATAATCCTGGGAGGGGATTTTAATCTGACATGTAACCCCTGAATGGATACTAGTGGGTGTCAGGGGGGAGGGGGCCGAGGGGATAGGTGCCGTTTGCAAAAAATGAGGGAGAGATTGGGATTGGTTGACGTTTGGAGAAGCTGGCACCCGGGACAGCGGAACTATACTTATTACTCCCCAGTACATGGAACCTACAGTAGGCTAGATATGATATGGGGGGGGGGGGAGACAATGGGTGGAGAGGGTACAGGAAGTGGAACATGGCCTAATCACCTGGTCCGACCATGCACCAGTTAGTGTCAAGTTTGCCTTGGGTACAGAAGATGATAGTTTAAAATTCTGGAAATGGACTAAAGGCGGTAATTCGGGGACAGCTGGTTAGTAGGGGGGCACAAGTAAAGAGGGAGAAAGGGGCGGCAGAAAAAGACTTATTGCAGAACCTGGGGAACCTCAAGAGAGCGCACCAAACAGTGCAGGATCCACACACTATTGCAGAGCTCATTAAGGTGAGGGCAGAGTTGAGCAAACTGCAAGCTCAGGAGATGGTGTATCAACTGGCGGTGTTGAAGCAGGCCCACTTCAAAGGGGGGAACAGGGCGGCGAGGCTATTAGCCTGTTGCCTAAAGGCAAGGAGGCAGGCAGCATTCATAGATGGGATTAGGAATAGTAAAGGAGAAATAGAACACCGAACCAAGGCTATGAGGAAGATATTTAGGGAATTTTATGAGAATTTGAATAAAAGTGAAATAACGGTGGGGGGGAGGAGATTGAAGAGTTCTTGAATGAGTGTCACCTTCCACAGGTGAATGAGGAGGAGAGGGAACGCTTGGGGCAAGAGATTCAGGAGGAGGAGGTAAGGAGGGCTATAGCCACGTTAAAAATTGGGAAGGCACCAGGCTTGGATGGGTACACCGCAAAGTTTTATAAAGTGATGTCTGAATCTATTACGCCCATCCTCACTCAGGTAGTGAATAGGGTTCTCCAAGGGGACAATCTCCCAAAGTCTATGGCGGAAGCCGGAATTACGGTATTACCGAAGCCCGGTAAAGATAGGGGGGTATGTGGATCCTACAGACCAATATCCCTAATAAATTTGGATGCCAAAATCTTGGCAAAAGTGTTGGAAAACCGGATCCAAGATGTAGTGCCACAGTTGATTCATCCCGATCAGACCGGGTTTGTCAAAGGGTGACAGGGAAGTGACAATGTCAGAAAGATCTTGAATATAGCCTGGGATCTTCAGAGATCTAAAGAATCGGCAGTGATAGTCACAGTTGACGCAGAAAAAGCGTTTGACCGCGTGGAGTGGCCATATATGTTTCAAGTACTAGAGAAAATGGGGTTTGGAACGCAGTATATCAGCTGGATAAGAGCATTGTATCAGGGACCACGAGCTAGTCAGAGTGAATAGCGGGTATTCATATAGTTTTGAGCTCCATAGAGGCACCAGACAGGGATGCCCGCTGTCTCCTTTGCTGTTCGCAATAGCTATTGAACTGCTTGCCGCATACATTAGGCGGGAGGCGGACATTTATTTTTTATTTATTTATTTAACAGTATTTCTAAACCGCCTTATCTTAATAATCAAGGTGGTATCACAGCAAACAATCGGGTAAAGTGAGTGTGTTATACATGCAGTGAGGGTGAAGTTGAGTGTGTGTTGTATTGTGTGCTAGATTGGTATGAGCTATGTACAGAGTGGGCTATAAACAGTGGTGCAAAAAACATATTCCATACATACATTGTTTAGGCGGTATCATGTGCGGTTATACATTCTCTGAGGTTATGTGATGTGTCCATAGTGTTCTATGAACAGCATGGTTTTCAGCTGTTTTCTAAAGTCCTTGAGGTCTGTAGTAGCCCTCAGATCGTCCGGTAGTTTGTTCCATATTGTTGGAGCAGCCATGGAGAGTGCTCTGTCTCTTGTGTCCTTGCGTGTGTGTTTGTATTCACTTGGGGTGCTGACTCGGTTGTGTGTAGGTTTTCTTCTGGGACGTGTGCTGGTGTCTGGTTGTATGAGGGTGTGCAGGCTGTTGGCTGATGTGTGCTGTTTTATCTTAAATAGGTTTATGATTGTTTTGTATCTGATGCGTGCACGGATTGGAAGCCAGTGTAAGTCCTTTAAGGTGGGTGTGATGTGCTCCTGTCGTGCGGTTCCTGATATGATTTGTGCTGCAGTGTTTTGTGCCAGTTGGAGTGGTTTGAGGGCATAAAAGGGGTAGGGCTTTGGGGGCGAGAGGAAAAGATTGGGTTATTTGCGGATGATATTATCTTTACCTTGACACAACCACTTACAACGCTGCCAGTGTTAATGAAGGTCATTCAGCGGTATAGCCAGATAGCAGGCTATCGAATGAATCAAGGTAAAACCGAAATATTGGGGTTTAATTTGGCACCTAGAGTGGAGGAGAGTTTGCGGCACAATTTTAGGTTCCAGTGGGTAGCGGGTAGTTTCCGTTATTTGGGGATCCAGTTGGGGACTCCTTTATCTAGGATTAAACAATGGAATTATCAAGGACTGGTGGAAAGTATTAGGCAGGATCTTTCTATGTGGAGGGGACTGTATCTGTCATGGATGGGCCGCATAGCGGTGGTGAAAATGAACATACTGCCGAGGTTGCTGTTTGTGTATATGTCCTTACCGTGTAGAGTGGCAAAAAAGGAAATAGACAAGATGCAAAATCTGCTAATGCAGTTTATTTGGGATGGGAAGCGCCCGAAAGTGGCTAGGGCCACCATGTACACGACTAGGGAAGAGGGGGGTTGGGGATCCCTTCTTTGTTTAGATACTATGAGGCGGCGGCGCAACTCTGGGCACTGTTTGTGTGGAAAGAGGGGCTGGAACATCCCTGGTGGGTACGTATGGAAGGAGAGGAGGATGCGAGTACAGAGGCTTGGATATGGGATCCCGGGGCTAGGAGGCGGGGGAAGGGGGAGGAGAACCCATATATGGAACTCACTCAACAGGTCTGGCGGAAATGGAGAAGGTATTTGATGGGGGGGGAGACGTACTCCAGGGAGACTTATATTCAGATGGTGGCAGAGGGTGGGATGGGGGAAGTGGTGGAGGTCTTTAAGAGGTGGGGGAGGAAGGGGTTGTAGAAAATTGGCCAAATGGTAGGGGACGGGGGCGGGGGGCATCCGGAGATTTGAGGAACTACAGGAGCAGTATCATCTGGAAGAGCGAGACAAGTATACATATATTAGTATGTGGTATTGGTTTCAGCAGCAGGAGGTGAAAAAGGACTGGTCTGCATAGCCCACACCCTTTGAGGAGATGATGGGGAAAAGGGGTATGACTACTCGGATAATATCAAGGCTGTATAAGCTCCTGGGGGAACATAAGCCAGGGATAATTTGGACCAAAAGAAAAGTTCCCCGGCTCATAAAAGACCATAAAGGTAAATCAAAATGCAAAACTTATGCATCAACACATACTTTTTTGTCGGAATAACCAAGCAAAAGGGAGCAGGGATTGTACCCACCCCTCGCCGTGGTCGGTCCTTTTTAATAATTTTAAATGCTCAAAAACTTATCTCATTCTCTTTACTCAGCCAGCTCGGAATTCAAAGACACAACGTGCCACGTTTCGGGCCATCCACATCAACCGTGGCCCTGCATCAGGTGAAATGTATGGAATCCCAGTAAGTCAGCTGATGCAGGGCCACGGTTGATGTGGATGGCCCGAAACGTGGCACGTTGTGTCTTTGAATTCCGAGCTGGCTGAGTAAAGAGAATGAGATAAGTTTTTGAGCATTTAAAATTATTAAAAAGGACCGACCACGGCGAGGGGTGGGTACAATCCCTGCTCCCTTTTGCTTGGTTATTCCGACAAAAAAGTATGTGTTGATGCATAAGTTTTGCATTTTGATTTACCTTTATGGTCTTTTATGAGCCGGGGAACTTTTCTTTTGGTCTTGTATTTTGCCCTAGGCTAAGGGGTTTTTTCTTGGAAGGGATAATTTGGAGCCAGAAGCAGTGGGAGGAGGAGCTGGGAGGCCAATGGGACTCCACGAGGTGGGACAGTATCTACATTAGAGTTCACAGGTTAGCCCCGGGGACAGCAATGTCAGAAAATAGCTATAAGCTGAGGTTGAGAATGTATTGGACCCCGGTGTGGCTCCATGCGCTGTATCCAGAGAGTTTAGAGCACTGCTGGAAGGGATGTGGGGCAAGGGGGGACCTGCTACATATGATCTGGAGCTGCCCTATTATATGAGACTATTGGGCAGCCGTGGAAAGTCTCACAGCAGATATTACTAAGGTGCGGGTACAGTTTACACCGGCTATGGTAATACTGAATGAGGAAGTGGAGGGAAGAGGAGGTGGAGATTTGGGGAGGTTACAGAGGTACTGCGTGATTGCAGCCAGGATGAGCCTTCTCCGTTGGTGGAAAAATACGGGGGTACCCCCGTTAAAAGAGTTGGTGGGGAGAATGGAGCAGCTATGGGGCTTCTGTGCGATGGAAGCACACAGAAAGCACACTCTTACAAAGTACAACAAGGTGTGGGAGCTGTATGCACAGTGGAGGGGGGCGGGGTGGAATATTGGTGTGAGAAACCAGAAGCAGGTGGAGCAGCGCTGTAAAGATGTAATTGGTTAGCTCTTTACCTGCTTAAAGATATCACTATTGAACTGTTTAAAAAGTTTAAAATGCAAACTGTTTACAATGTATACAATGTATACTGTATAATGTTAAATGTTTAAAAGGGCGTTGCAGCGTTTGAGAATAGATAGAGGGGGTAGGGGAGGGTGGGCTGGGGGGAGTGGGAAGGGTAGGGAGGGCGAGTGGGAGGAGGAGGGGGTGGGGGTACAAGGGGGAGGGAACGAAACAATGCTGCTTACTATTATTATTATTGTTGGTGGAAGTTAGTTTGCTAATGTATAGGAAGGAAGATTTTGATAGATCGGTGGTGGTCTTTAGATGTGTAGATGTACGTTTGTGCTGGAAAATTGAATAAAAAACAAATTACAAAAAAAAAAACCACAGACCTACTTCTCTGATTATTCATTCTGCATATAAATTAAACAGGTATGATGAAAGTATGCAGCCTTGTCAGACTTACTGATTTTAAACCATTCTGTTTCTCCTTGTTTTATTCGAACTGTTGCTTCTTGATCAATGTAAAGGTTGTACATGAGAACTATCAGGTGCTCTGGTATAACCATGCTTCTTAATGTGGCCTGGAGTTTCTCATGATTTGACACAATCAAAGACTTTGCTGTAGTCAATAAAGATTTATCTCACATCCATGATGATGTCTCTTGTTCTTCATCTTTTCCTGAACCCTGCTTACATTTCAGGCAGTTCTCATTCTAGGTATGATTGTAGTCTCCACTGAATGACTGAGTAGAATCTTGCTAGCATGTGGGATCAGAGTGATTGTGCGATAATTTCCACAATCAGTTGGATCAGCTTTCTTCAGTATTGGCATGCAACACAGATCTTTTCCAGTTAATTGGCTATGATGTTGTCTTCCAAATTTCCTGGCAGAGTCTTGCAAACAGTTGCAAATGTTTGCTGTAATACTTCAATAGAAATACCATCAATACCACGTGCTTTGTTATTTGATAACGCTTTCAATGCTGCATTGACTTCTTTTATCACCAGAAGTTCCTGATCATAAGATACAGGTTGAAATGGCTGTTGATCCACTTGATCTTTAAGGTATAAAGACTCTATGGGCCCAATTCTGTAAGGCAAATAGCGGGGCTCTACATCCCGGTGGGACATGCAGCCCCTCTAGGTATCTGGTCCGAATGCAGAGAAACACTCTCCCCAAATGCACAGAGCCTCTGTGCGGGGAGAGCTGGACGGTGGCAGCATAGGAGTGGACAGTGAGTGGAGCATGGGTGGGCCAGGCACCCGGACATACAGGGCCAATTCAGGTCAAGGCCCTGTATGTCCAGGGATCACCAGGAGGATGCCCAGCTTATTCCATCTTGGAAATGGAATAAGCACAGGACGCCCATGTTCTCTGGCCTGGCAGCCCCTCAGAAGCAACGGAGCCACAGGAGATGTCCCCACCGCCTGATCCTGGCAGACCCCGAGGGTTGTGGGGTGTCTGGCCGTCGGCAGTCCTGCTGGGCATCCTGGTGCCATGGCAATGGGATGCTACAGCACAAGCTCACCAGCGGGAGTAGAGGGAGGCCTGGACGTCTCCTGCGGCTTCTGCAGGGGCATGCCGGGCCATCTCGGTGCCGATCCTTCTACCATGGGTACGTCTTGCTCCCACGGTATAGAATCGGGTACAGTCTGGCCCATCCATATGGCTCGGACATGCCCCTTATGGGAGTAGGCTCCATGTGTTCTTTCCACCTTTTCTTTATCTTCTCAGCACCATTCAAAATGAATCTTTGAGCATCTTTTAGCATTCCAATTCAAGACAGGAATTTTCTCTTCAACTCTTGTAGCTTTAGGACAGCTGATCCTGTTCTTCCTCTGATTCTATTTCTTTGCATGGGTCATAGCAGTACTTCACTTTGTCTTGCCATGTTGGCACATCCAAAAAATTCAGCCTGCATGTCATTAGCGTATGCAAAATAAGAAATGAATATGTAAATTACGGTGGCACCCAAGCCATTTCCCAAAATGCCCCAAAACACCTCCAGAAGAAACTTCCATAGTTTCTACCACATTTAAAACATGAATAGAGCTTCTAAAATAACCCCCTTAATTTAAAAAAAGGGTTTTAGAATCTGCTCTCACTACTACAGATTATTTACTGTCAAAAGTTTAACTCAGTATATGTTCTTCAAATGTAGACAAAATCAAAGAATTTGTGATAATGACCATTTATCACACACTTATCCACAACAAAATTAATACTGCATATTTTCCAGGTCACCTCTTTGCTAGCAGCTAGGATTGGCCAATGGTGGTAGGAAGATTTGCCATCACTGGTAATCAAAGCAATGACAAGTGCAGAGGAGAGAAGGTGTGTGCTCGGGCCATCACACAATCTAGGAGCTTCTCTGCCATTTCCCTCCCTCCTGTTCTATGATTCCAGCAACATAAACAATTGGGCTTCCACAGTTCACATATTCACAGGTGAAATTATGGAAAAGGAAATTGATCAAAGCCCATATTTGTCGAGATATTTCAGTTCAAGTCTAGCAGATGGGCTTGGTTAAACTGTGATATAAAATTTAGGAAGACTATGGCTAACAGTAATCCTTACCCATGGCCAAATGGACATTGATTTGCAGTTAAGAGATGTGCCCATCAGACGTCTTTACAGATTTCTACTTCTTCAGACATTCCCTTGTAGCCTCTTGTGCAACCCCAGATGGTGAGAGCATGGGTATGACCCTTTCCAATATTGCAATCTATGTATATGGACTTCCAGCAAGTTTTACCATTTCTGTTCTAACTGTGGTGAATCCCCATTCTGCTTCCCAGTGCTGCCTTAGGCTAGAGGGCACAGACTGCATCCTCGCCTAGTAGGGCAGCAGATGATTCGGGCCTCATATCTGATTAACCCACTGCAGCCTTTCGATAAAGATATCCCAGAACAAGAAAGAATAAAAAAGATAAGAAAATCGCCCTAACCAGAGTGGCAGGTCCCATGATACCAGTACTCCTGTTAGGCTAGAGAACGTAGGCCACAACTCTCCTTTCAAGGGTGAGTTCAGTGGAGGTCCTGTCTCCATAGGCCTCTTTCAGGAAAAGCTTTTACTAAACATGGTGATCTCCCCACTGAGCTTAAATCATAACCTTTGCTACCACCACATGTTCCTGTGAATGATTTTACTAACCACAAAAGAGGCAATTTTATTAATTCCTTTTAGCATGTCTATGGCACTATATGTATGTACAATAATTCTTATAAAATGACGCCAAGTGTAAAAATGTGCACAATGGCATGTATATGTTTACATTTACAATAGGCACTGCATTATCAGGGGCGTGATCTGGCCAGAGCATGGGTGAGGCCGTGAAGTACGCATGTAGATTCTAAAGTACCTTAATTCAGATGCATGCTTCAATAACCTAACTGGACATTTATATCTGCTCTCAAGCAGTTGCAACTTGGGCACGATCTCTACAGGATTCATGCTAGTATTTTATAAAGGCAAATAGGCACAAACTAGGCGTTTCTCAGTCCATTTAACCTAGGTGACCTGTTATAAAGTTACCCTCAAAGAGTGTTCTGTATCCTCCATCTTTGACCAAGTCTTGTAGTAGTACCATAAATAGCTGCACCTGCCGTGCTTAGGAAGGCAATTATAAAGTTCATTTTTCATCGCCTAGTCTGCTGTGTTAGTTTTCCACTGTTGGATTATTCCTTTGAAGGAGAATTCCATTTTTACATGTGTATGCCTCTTTGTTGCGCTACGTTTTCCACATGTTTTGAGAAATTTTGCTCCTTTTTTTGATGCATCATATAGCTGTCTGTGGGCATCCCAAATATTGTCTACTAATGCAATGATTTCTTAATTTTGACATATATATCCAGAAGTGTCTATCCACCTTCTAGGACACTGAAAGTATTCTAGCATCCCATTGTTGGGATAAAAGATTATAAGCTCAAAATCACTGGTGGTATTCATGGTCTTTGAACTGGATATGAAGTTTCCATACATAATTTTCCCCGAAGGTTTTCAAAGTGGCAAAGGCTATAGAGATTCGATCCCAGTCCCTCATTGGTCAGTTTAATTTTGCTTGTAGGGTTATCCTTATCAGCTGTCTGTTCTTAGTGACAGCAGGGGTGTCCCACAAACATCATTTCATCAGGACCTTCAACCAATTGCTCACTGTAGCTATATTTATGCTGGATTTCCTATTCTCTCTGTTTTAAGATAGGTTTCATGTGGGAGCTCTGAACACTCAATGCAGAAACCCTCATGGGCTGCTTCTGCCTGCCCTGTGGATTTGGATCTATGCCTGGCACTACTTCTACCTCCTCCTCTGCCTGACTTCCAGCGTTTCATCTTCTCAGGACCCTGTGATTCAAGTCCTGAGAGCTTCCAAGTACCAGAATGCTCTACCTGAAGAAAAAAGGAGCTGTTTCTTTCCCTCCATTCTGCAATGTATTATCAATTACTTATCAATTCTATTTATCTTAGTGAAACACTTTGGGGCCAATATGCAACAACTAAAACAATCCAGATCCATTTTCCCAGATATCTTTAACTGTATATTCAGTGGACCAGATAAGTCCGATCCATGAATTTAACAAGTTAAATTTATCTGCTTAAACTTATGCAGATGACTTTAGGCCAGCTCTTTGTGCAGTCACTTGCCCTGAGGATGGAGCACTTCAACTCCATTCTCCTACAAAACCATGGGGAAAGTGACACGACGATATATGGCTGGGACGGCACGCTCAAGCACCTGTATGGCAAGGGGATGCTCCCTATGCACTGCACAGGTGAACTAGGCGCAAAATTATTACTGCCGCCATCACACCCCAGCCCTTTGTTCCCCTTCCATCTTCTGGGGCTGTGAATTTGTTAGTGCACGTTTACTTTTTTAACATTCCTCAAAACATTTAGCATACCCTAAATTGATTTCATGCAAACTAAGAGGGTAATTTTTTATGGGTCCTCTAGATTTAAGGGTTTTAATGTGCGCACCTCATGCGCATCTACTTTATAAAATAGGGAGGTATGTGGCCATAAAGCACATATGTGAGTGCTTACGCCAGTTCTAGAATTAGTTTAAATGCCTACCCCTAGATTCTGCAAGAACATACTTTATAATCTGAATACTTTAATTTATGCCCACCCATGTCCTTGTGCATGCCCACAGTGAAAGCATGAGCCAGCAGTTCGACATGCAGAATTTCAAAATAGCAGCCAAATATACTACATTTTACTCACATAAATCGCTAAACCACTATGATTTACATGTAGAAATACCTTATAAAATTACCTTCTGATTGACTTAGTGCACTTTAATTCGGTTACTGTGCACTAAATATTTCCTATTAACACATATGTGAAGTCCTGGATTTAGGAATAATATAGGCAACTGCCTGAGCCATCAAATTTTGATGATGCCAACACCCAGGTCAAAGAGGAACCTGCTTCCACTTGCTTTAGGGCGATACGCATGAACTGCAGCACTACAGCCTTCCTCTGCTTTTATTCTGTCTCTCCAATCTTTGGGATCTCTGGCCACCTCCAGTTCCCCCCCACCCCCACTCTCTGGGATCAGATGTCTGGTGTTGCTCATGAGTGCCAAAATCTTAAATCCGGCCCTGCAAGTGGGTGAAACTAACTGAAAACATTCCCAAAAATCAAGAAATATTCATGAAACAAAAAAGCTGAAAACTAATCAAAATGTTCTTGCCTGGCTACACCCCTGCAGCATTTGGCTTGGCATCCAGTGTTTCAGCCTTTACTTTCTATGATGCTGTTCCCCAGACAGTGAAACCCCACTAACCTTACCCTGCCCTCTTTATATCCAATGTCCTTTCCACTCTTCTTCCTGTTTTCCTTGAAAGACACAATGGTTCATCTTACATTCTCTTCATACATGAGTCCTTCATATTCCCTCTTCTTACAATACTGTTCCACTTCTTTCTTCTTTCCCCTTCATCTATACTCTGCATCTCCCAATGTTTCTTACAACTTTCAAATACTTTTTCTTCACCCTCATCTCGGCTCCAGCGGTTATAATAGCACATGTATGCCTATCCCTGCCTTCACTTTTACAACATCTTTGAAATAGTTTCTTACTGAATATGTCTGTTGGAAAGGAGAGAAAATAAGGCACTGTTCCCCATACAGCTATCATTCCACAGTGCAAGATAATTCTTTCTGAAACTGAGATTAAAATATACGTACATCATATCCAGTAATAGCAATCTGATGCATGGAGTCGTTGACTGATTTTAATAAATCCAACATGGCCACCAATGCTTCCTGTAACTCCTGAATCCCATCACAGTTAATACTGTATTTCAGTAACTCCTGGGATAAAAAAAGCAAAATACTTTTACACAAGTAGTACACTTCACCATTCTATACTTCTGGAGCATAATAAGGATGTCACACAATTCTTTTTGATAGAGCAAAGCTTGGCAAATTCTTTGAATCTCAGAGCCAGCCCAGAAAGTTAGGTACTATTGCTGTAGCAAAGTGCAATCAATGAATAAGTACAGGAGTCGATTGACAGGGTCCAAGTCAGTTTATTGTGCACAAGGCCCAGTCAGTCAAAGCTTCAAAAGGAACTGAGCAAAAGCTCATACAGAGACATAACTTTTTATACCTCTTTTCCAGTTTGATACATGAGAACTTTCTATTGGTTCTAGCTCGATACATGCAAACTTCTCATTGGTTATATGTTCCCTGCACCTGTCCAATTAGAAATCCCTCCGGAGCCTAGCAACGGGCCCCCTCCTTTAGGATTGCTTGAACAATGGTACAGTTCTAAATCTCGTTACTTTTCTACTGCAAGGTTAACTTTGGCTTCTGGAATGCATATACTGAAACATTTCTGTTCTTTCTCATACAAGAGAATAATAGAAGACTTACGAATTCATGAAAACTTCTTATTAAGCATTTTAAAACAGTTTTCTTATTTTTCACAGATTTTTGGTTCTTTTCTAGCTATAATGGGAGTTAGGATCCAGGCCTAACTTACAGGCCTTTCATAGTAGCAGGCCATACTAGGCCATAGCCTACCTCACTATCAGCTGAGAACTCTCTTGCTACCCTCCCTTTATTGTCCCCAGTAAATATCAGGGGAAGGGATTAGGGGCATCCCCACTGAGATATGCCATAGCAGCACCATAGGGCCTGATTTACTAAGGCCGTTTGCCCATTCTTTAACTATGCAAAGAAGAATTCAGTAAATCAAGCCCCTAATGAGTCACTGCACAGAGCTGAGAGAAACCAACAGACTCTCCCCCACTCCTATCACAAAGAGTGCTGCCCACATTTTGCCAGCTACCCCTGATAGCTGTCTCTGAGGCACTTACCTCCTGGCTTTACCTATCTGTCGCCTGGGCCCCATGATTATGTTTGTTTGTCTCTCTCTTGCTCATCCACCCCCTACTCTGCCCTCGCCTCTCCCAAAATCCAGCTCACCTCAGCAGTCTTAATCCTAAAATCTCCCCATCCTCTCCTCTTCCCAATCAGTGAATGTGCTGCCTTCCTAGATTCCAGCTAACTATTCCTCCCCTTCACCTCACTATCTGCTCATGCTGCAGCCAAAGAAATAGGGGCTCTCCTGCAATCTGCACTCGTATGACGCAGCTCCCAGTAAGTTTGATTAGTATGGTGCGGGAAGAGCCTGCTGGTATCACAGTCTCAAGTCTCATGAAATTTGAGTGCAGGCCCTTCCTGCTCCATAAGGCTCAAACCTTCTGAGAACTAACAAGTCGATGCAGAAAGCTGGCACTAAAGTCGTGAGCTATTAGCTGTGTATTCGTTTTTGTAGCATGCTGATAGCACGAGACTTAAGCACCAGCATGCAGCAAAGGGCGTGTATGGAAATGAGCTGGGCACAACATTTTGGCATCAAGTTGAAGAGAGGGAAGCCAATGCATGCACAAAGAACAGAAGTGCTACAAGTGGTCATGTGCACATGTGCGTAAATGGCAAATGTTCACGTTATGTGCACACGATGTGCAGGTTCTTTTGGCGCTCAAAACTATTTCGCCCCAAAACATTTTTTTATGAAATCACAACAGTAAATGGAGAATGATATGCGAGTCCAAAAACACACAGGGATAAGAAGCAAGACATTTGTTGTTGAACACCAAACTTTTGCTTATACGCTGAGAGATACAGGCAGAAAGGTTTCCCGCTGAAGGTAACTGTTCACCGATACATACCCTGAAACAGTCTTTCCCTACATGTGCAAGATCTTTAAGCACCTCAGACCAGGCATAGAGATATTGGCGCTCCTGCTGGTTATGTAATCCTCTACGTGGTTCTCTGCATTGGGCACAGACCTTATTAGCAGGCCATTTTAATACGCACAGCTCATTTGCACATTATTTAAATACGCTTGGCACTGCTGTGCACTTTTCCTTTGCTATTTACGCATGCATCGATCTCTTTTCTGCATTTGACATGGCGGAACTTGTGTGCATAAGTTGCATTATCTGCCTGCAAAGGGCACGCTAGTCTTTCAGCATTAGCCCATAAATTATGTGGATTAGGTGGCAGGAAATCCCCTGTTTTTGTGGGAAATTCTAAGAAAACAAGAGGTTTTGGCTACAAGAAACCACGTTATGGTACAATTTCTAGATGGCGGCAACCTGGCACCTAGGATTTGCCAAACCCTGCCTTAGGATATATTTATTATTTATTTATTTAATGGGGGGAGGGGGGGTAGACCACTTTATTATTTCAGTCAAAGCAGTTTACATTGTAACTTAAACTTAGTAATATACATTAAACAGGGACATTGATAACATGGATTTTTATGAGGCAATGGAGGGTTAAGTGATAAGAAGTGCTAGTGGGAATCGGATCCTGTGGGTCTCTTGGTTCCCAAGCCAGTGCTCTAATTGTGACACTTTCAATTAGGTCAAATAAGAATTCCCCAAGGTTGATGTTCTAATTTCCTTTATATGTTACGAGAATTCACTTCACATACAGACCTTCAGCAGTAACTGATATTTTGCCAGGCGTTGCACAGGTTTAAGTAGATATGAATCCAGCCCTAGTTTGTGTTCCAATTTCCTTTGGCATTCCTGGTAACACCAAAAATTAAGAAAATGAAAAAGAAAGCACACGTTAATGCATCATAATAAAAACTGTGCATATATTTCCAACAGAGCCAGAATTCTAATATATTCTTCCTAAGTACTGACTGTCTACTGGTAATCTGATCTGTGTTAAGCATCCTACAGTACAATTATTTCCTAACAGAAAGGAAAATGAACATAATCCCTTACCTTAATAAGATCCAAATCAGACCATCATCTCGTTGATAATACAAAGTACTTTATAACATCTTTCCCTACAGTGAAATATCAAGGGATGCCAACTAATTGCTTGCTCCTAAGAAAGAACGGACCATATGTTTCTGCTTAAGAAATAAAACTGTATATTAAATTTTCTTACAAGAAAAAGAGACAGCATGGTGGCCTGGGCCAACGCTACTATTAGGAAAACTAGGCAATCACCTAGAGCATGGCCTCTCTAGGGTTGCCCGCTGCTGTCCATTGCCGCTACTGCCGCACTTCTACAGAGCAGGCAGTGGCCCTAATACTATGACGCAGCACTTACCCGCCATCTTCAGGGCTGCATCATGGTTTCACTCTTGCAGAATCTGCTACTTCTGCCCCCCTCCGTGGTGAACCTCTGGGGCAGCAGGACAGCGGATCTGACTAGGGCGCCTCCAGTCCTTGCACCGGCCCTGATGGTGGCTATAGGATCCAAACCAAGGCAATATCTTGTCTTGATCAGAAGAAGGAAATCACTACAGTAATTGAAAGTAACCAATTTTGTTTTTCCTGAAAACTCCGTAACCCCAAGCTTAGCACTTTTTTCTGTGTAAATGTAACCCAAGTGGCTTGTATTGCCACAGAGGATTTTCTTCCAGTGAAAGAGATGAGCCTTGAGCATGCTCAGTCAGATATTGCTGCTTTACAGCAGTCAGGCTTAAGAGCAATGCACATGTATAAGTTATACACAGCCAGTAGGAGGGTGGCGTTTTCTTCAGTCCTCCACAGACGCTGAAGACAACAGACCTGTATTACAAATTCGAGTAGGCCTCAATTGGATACTGTAATATAGTTATGGCAATTACTCTCTTTACATAGTTATAGTTAACTGTTATTATCTGTACATAGTTAATCGGTTAAATGTAACTGATTCTGTTCTATGTAAACCGTCTTTGATCTATTTGGAAAAAGCGGTATAAAAATACAAAATACATAAATAAAAAGTTGTGAACCTTTTCTTTTGAGATTAGCACTAAAAGATTTTACTAAGAAACACAATCTGATTTATTAACTTAATATCCCACTTCCCACAAAAGTGTTCCAAGATGGTTGCATATAAAATAACAAAACATAATAAAATAGCCTAAGGGGGTTATTTGAGAAGACTTATTCACTATTTCCACATGGAAAATACAACATTTACATCTGGAAATGAGATCTACATAAAATGGTGATCTCAGGGTTAAATTTACATATGGATGTCCATAATATGTAGAAATCGAAAGGAGGCGTGGTTAGGGTATAGCCTGGGTGGGTCAAAAACCTACACGGGTATTTGCCATTTCATAAAGAGAATATACGTATTTGACCAAAATTGTCAACATCAAGATTTACAGCTGTTCCCTGGTAACTATAGGTTTTTAAAAAGTGCTTGATTTGGATGGATTAAGGGATTTCCTTATTCCCCCCCCCCTCCAAATTAAAATGAATTTAAAAAGGTGGCCTCTGTAGTTAACTGGCAGCATCCAAACGTTAAGGTAGCAAAATGCCAATTTTCTAGGCATGTGCGTGCCAAAGATTTTCGGGTTCATTTTGGTTCAACAGAATATATTTATTTGGTTTCGCTTCAGAAACTGAAACATTTGTTTCTTCATCTGATTTCTCCCCATTAAAGTCTAGTGGAGAGTCTGTTTTACAATGCTTGAAACCTGATGGCAGTCATCTCTAACAGCACTCCAAGTGATCAAGAACATCACAAACCCCCAACCCCCCCAAGGGAACCACAAGAGGGTGTAAGAGAAGGTATAATGACAGGATGAGTACCAGAAAGCATCATCAAAAGAACAAAGTGGAACAAAGAGCACAGTGAACACCTCATATAGGAGAAGAGGACAAAGAAGCACAATTGGTGCAAGCAGACCAAGGCACTAGGAGAGGAGTAAAATGGCAAGGAGACCAGCACAGCATGCAGATCAGTTGCAGGGCCCTAAATTAGGCCAGGAGGACAATCACCGCACATCACTCAGATTGGCTGGAAGGTCCTAACGTATTTATTTATTTATTTTATTTACAGTCTCTTATATACCGCACTATTCAGCATCAGCGCGGTTTACATGGAACAGAAATGCTCAGTACAGTTAACATGTATGAGTTTACAGATAACAGGGCAAGTAACTTGGATAACAGGGGTAAACTATTTACAGAACTTGCTACATAAACTTGGATACCGGTGGTAAACTATTTACAAATATTCCAAGAGGATCAGCACAGAACAGTACCCAGATTGCCTGAAAGGCCCTAAATTATGCCAGGAAGATCAGCACTGCACAGCACAGCACAACAACCTGATTGGAAGGTTGGAAGACTCTAAATTATTCTAGGAGGACCAGTACAGCACAGCACAATACCCAGATTGGCTAGAAAGTCCTAAAATAACAGAGGAGAGCCAACACAACAGCAGAAGAGGTGGAAGGAGCCCAGGCAGCAAGAGTGGCTTGAGTTCAGCTGTGAGTCCTGGCACTGAGGACTTTGGTATCAATATAAGAAGTTAAGAGCAAAGGAAGATCCTCCTGGGATGGAAGAGGCATTCATGGAGTGCCTAGATAACATGCTGAAGGATGTCAAGAAGAATCAGAGATTTCACCATGGTAAAAGCCCCAAAAGCATGGGAAATGGGGCTGCAGCACTGGGCAGAAGAGATGAGGAAGATCAACGCAGCAGCAAGATAGGCTGGAAGCCCATACAATGAAAGGCTAATGGTTGAGGATAGTCAATAATTACAGTAATGGAGAATGGTAGATTTGAGGGCAGTCTGTTACCCCCTGATAGCTGGGGATGATCTGGTTATCAAAGCTGACTAGGCAGGTGTCCCTTTCCTCCATTAGCACTCCATGCTCAATCCCTTCTAATGGAAATATTGTTCTTCAGTCAAGAGTATAACAGTAGTAGCGCTCCCTTGCTAGAATCTCTAAGCAAGTACAGTAATGGAAATGTGAAAAGAACTTTGAAGACAGAGCTCAAGGCTCGTCGATGGTAGTAGGCTTCTAGTGTCGTCCCGTCCCCCCCACCACCACCATCATCACACAAGTTCAGTTTTTCCTGATCTCTGGTCTGGGAGCTGTATGTCAAAGTGTGTAGCAGACCAGAGGCATATTATAACAAGCCAAAGGGACCCACAAAGATGCAAAGCAGAAGGAGGAGGAGAAGTTGCTCAGAAAAAGCCAAAGCACACTGGTTGTAGAGCCAGTCAGCAAGGAAGGTGTCATGAAGCACCCAAATCAGCAGCAGCGAGGCTAGCCATGAGAGCGCTGCCAATAGAGTGAGGCAGGTAGGAGCTACAGAAACAGTCAAGGGGAAAGGAGGTCTTTCTATTTTTGGGTTTCTTTTTTTTTTTATCGATTTTGCCATGTGGGCCTAAGAAGACTTACTGGAAATGTGATAGTATGTCAGAGTGGCTGTGCAGGCAGGAGCGGGATTTAAGAACAATGTAATATGGCTGTGGTTTGGCTCTCAAAAGCAAGAAAGAGGCAGGCCATGACAGATATGGCAGAACAGTGAAGCTGATACCAACAGCAGAGGGAGACGTTTTTCAGTTCTTTTTGCTTTAGTTTCTGTTTGTTTTGTTTTTCACTTTATGATTTTTTTATTGCTGGCTTTTTCTTTTAAGTTTTCTCATGTGGAGCTGAAAATTAGCCATTGGAAATGGTCACCATCCCAGAAAAACTGTTGTACAATTTGTGAAAAACACAGCTAGTAGACACAGTAAAGACAGAGTGTGGGCAAATGCCCCTCACTATAGCTCTACACACAATCCTCCTTCCCAGTCACTTATTTATTTATTTATCTAACCATTCTTTTATA
This sequence comes from Ichthyophis bannanicus, assembly GCA_033557465.1. NCBI lineage: Eukaryota > Metazoa > Chordata > Amphibia > Gymnophiona > Ichthyophiidae > Ichthyophis > Ichthyophis bannanicus. The sequence continues at coordinate 174,762,925 of CM066036.1, read as the reverse complement.
CCATTTTATCCTTCAATCAAAGCGGTTTACATTATAACTCAACAGTATACAAAGAACGCATAACCAGTATACAAAGAACGCTTAAACAGGGGAGGGAGAGGGTAGAACAATAACAAGTTAACTTATGTAAAGTATCATATATTTGACATAACTATATGCAGTTCAAGTTCGTGGCATAGAAGAGAAGTTGTTCGTCCATGGCCTAGGGTCAAGAGGTGGTAGTTTGGGTGTTTTCTCCGGTCAGGTGGTTAAGTAATGAACCTCAGGTGGTTTGTGTAAAGTAGAGTTTTCAGCTTCTTTCTGAAGTCTTTGATGTCTGTTATCGCATGCATGTCATCTGGAAGCGAGTTCCATATTGATGGGGTATAAAGTGACAGTGCTCTTGTGGATGTGGATTGTTTGTTTTTTTGGTAATCGTGAGGTATGATGATCATATGCTTGTTAGTGTTTCTCCTGGGAGGGGAGCTTGTATCTTTTGTTATGAGGTGTCAGCTGTTTCTTGATGGATGATTTTAAAGATGTTTAAGGTTGTCTTGAATCTGATGCAGGAGTGTATTGGGAGCCAATGTAACTGGTCAAGTATAGGGATGATGTGTTCTTGTTTGGGTATTCCTGTGATGATTCGTGCTGCTATGTTTTGTGCTATTTGGACAATGAAGGGAAACACTTGACAATGAAAGGAAACACTAGCTTTTCCACTAAGTCTGGTGCTATCTGTAAATGATGGGAGCCAAAATATCCCCTGCCATGGGACATATACATTCAATAGGCACATCGAGTAGAGGGCAAGACAGGAAATGCTGTGCAATCTTCATCAGGTCTAGCCAGACAGTCTGGCCAAGGGATACCAAGGGATCTGTGTGCATGACCTCAATGAGCACTGCAAGGTATCATCTCTCTGAAGTCAGTGCAAGACTCCGACTACTGGCAGGCAGATCTCTGCATTGTAGCTAGGGCCTCAGTCACCAAAGATGTCCCTAGTCGGGGCTCATGGGCCACATGCAAGTAAAGCCAGAGGTTGAGGGGAGTGGAAGGTGACAGTATGGAACTCATGCTGTCAATACTGTTTTCCAACTTGCCTGGTATGTCCCCTGTTTCGTTGCTACCGCATCCACCCCCCTCCCTCTGGTGTTCCCTTTCCTCCATCTCAGCACCAGCTTTTCTTTCCAGTAAGTCAGTGAGCTGCCAAAGTTCCTTCCATCCATGAGTCCCAGAGACCAGTTAGCATATTAGTATCATCTTTCAGAAGTGGTTGCAACCTTTTTCCCCACTTGACCATGCAAAAAGTCCACCATCATCAAAATCTCTGGTGTAAATCCATGTTACTGCCAAAACCCCTCTAAATTGGCCTGTAAATTATTCACTGCCAGGATGAGATGGTTCAGGGAAGCCCTTGTGGAACTCTGCTCCTCCTGAACTTCCTGATTATATATATATTTTAGCAAAGGTTCAAAGTATGGCAGAGCCTTTTCCAAATACCACCAGAATAATGTGCATCCTGACCTGAATGTCTCAGTTCCAATCTCCGTGTACTATCTAAAATTTGCCTTTGAGTAAAGAGAATTGATTAGTTAAGTATACCCAGAAACCCACACCTTCTCCACCTGATCCACAGAGTTATATTCCCAGTCCAAATGGTCTGCACGCTTTGAGCCCACAGGTCCATTTTCATTCCGTCTGGTCCATAGATTAAGCAAAGAACCAAGTCGTAAACTCCTTTAGGAAAAGACAGCCTTTCATCTTGCCTCAATTCTTTTATAACTTTATTCCAAAATTTAGGACTAGCATAGTTGAATACTGTTCCATGTGGATGATAGACAGATAATTGTGAGAGATGGCAACCCCAACGATCCTCTTGTGATGAATGATATGGTCTTCCCGGCTCATACTTATACAACTTACTAACTTGAGTACTTGAACCATACATTTATAAATCAGATACAGTATAATACTTTAAAATGAGCTCTCAATTGAACTAGAAGCCCGAGAAGTGACCATAGGACAGAAGTGATATGGTCATGCCGCTCCATACATGTATTCCTCAATAATCAGGCTGCCATTGAAGAAGTTGTAGTCTTTTTATTATAGTCTAAGGGAAAACCTAGATATAAAGAGTTACAAATAGTTCAATCAAAATGTAACCAAGACATAAATTAAAATAACCAAATCTGTTTTATCAGAAGTCTCAATTGGCATAACAGGCGTAACCTATAAAAAACCTGGCTGCAAAAACTGTTGAAATCTGAGCCTTCATTTGGAGCCAGGAATCAATAACAGCCCCTAAAGATTCTATTTATGGAAGAAAATTTAAAGGATAGTTTTTCCTTGAAATCCATAAAATCACAGTTTTTCAGGATTTAGCTTTAATCTATTCTTGGATGAATAAATAAGAGTTAAACATAGAAACAGAGAAAAATGACAGCAGATAAAGACTATATGGCCTTACCAGTCTGCCCTTCCATACCAACTACTAAGCTTTGTTATTGTTGTTAAGTGCCATCAAGTCAATATAGACTCACGGCGACCTTCTGGATAGCTGTCCTAAAATGTGTTCGGTCTTCAGTCAGGCGGTTCATAAGATTATAAGATATGTCATACTGGGTCAGACCAAGGTCCATCAAGCTCAGTATCCTGCTTCCAACAGTGGCCAATCTACGTCACAAGTACCTAGCTGTTCCCCCAAAAGACACAGGTTCCACAATGTTTGTATTGGGGCAAGCAGTGGATATCCCGGGTCCCTTTTAATAATGGTTTATGGATCGTTCCTCCAGGAACTTGTCCAAATCTTTTTTAAACCTGGCTACTCTAACAGCTTTTACTACATCCTCCAGAAGCAAATTTCAAAGTTTGATTATGCATGGAGTGAAAAAATATTTTCTTTCATTAGTCTTAAATAGGTTACCCTGTAGCTTCATTGCATGTCCCCTAGTCTTTCTATATTTTGATGGCGTAAACAATCGATCTACATATACCCGTTCCACTCCATTCATTAATTTATAGACGTCTATTATATCTCCCTTCAGCCGTCTCTTTTCCAGGTTGAAGAACTCTAATCTTTTTAGCCTCTCTCCATAGGGGTATCCTTCCACCCCTTTTACCATTTGGGTGGCTCTTCTCTGTACCACAATATTCAAGGTGCGTTCGCACCATGGAACGATACAGAGGCATTATAATATCCTTTGTTTTATTCTCCATTCCCTTCCTTGTGATACCTAACATTCTATTTGCTCTCTTGGCCGCCGCTGCATACTGGGTGGAAGGTTTCAATATGTTATCCACGATGGCTCCTAAATCTTTTTCCTGGATGGTGGTTCCTAATATGGAACCTTGCATCGTGTAACTATAGTTTGGGATGTTCTTTGCTTGGTGCATAACTTTGCACTTGTCCACATTAAATTTCATCTGCCATTTGGACGCCTAGTCTTCCAATTTATCAAGGTCCTCTTGCAATTTTCCACAATCCTCATGGGTTTTAACAACTTTGAATAATTTTGTGTCATCTGCAAATCTGATTACCACACTTCTTATTCCCATTTCCAGGTCACTGATTTATTGTTAAAAAACAGCGAAACCAGCACAGATCCCTGGGGTAATCCACTATTCACCTTTCTCCATTGGGAAAATTGGCCATTTAGCCCTACCCTCTGCTTTCTATCTTTTAACCAGTTCCTGATTCACAATAGTGCACTGCCTCCTATCCCATGACTTTTTAATTTTGCCAAACGTCTCTCATGAGGGACCTTGTCAAAGGCTTTCAGAAAATCCAGATATACTATATCATCCGACTCACCTTTGTCCACCCATGCTTGATGTAACCTTTAATCTTTGCAACTGCTCCTTTTAGTTTTTTCTTAACTATTTTCCTCATTCCATCATAGTCTCCCTTTTGAAAGTTAAAAGGTACTACTGTGGATTTCCTTACCGTCCCTCCTCCATTTATTAAATCAAACACGATTTTGCTATGATTCTATTGCCAAGTGGCCCTAACACCCTTATCTCTTGCACCAGATCTTGTGTTCCACTAAGGACTAGGTCCAAAATGGCTTCCTCTCTGGTCAGTTCATGAACCAGCTGCTGTTATTGTATTGATCTATCTCATTACTGACCTTCCTCTTTTGCAGTGACCTTCAACCTTGCCAAGCACGATGTCTCTCTAATGAGCTTTCTCTTCACATGATGTGTCCAAATTAGGAAAGTCAAAGTCTTGTCATCTGAGCTTCTAAAGAAAGCTTAGGTTTGATCTCCTCTAGTACTGACTGGTTTGTTCATGTCTCAGTGAGCACTGCACTGTATACCATGGACTGCTAGTCATGACTGGCAGTCCATGGTATACAATATTCTTCGCCAGCACCATAATTCAAAGGCATCAATTTTCTTCCTGTTTATCTTTTTCACTGTCCAACTTCCTTGTCTATATGACACTATTGAAAATACCACGGATTGAACAAGTTAAATCTTTGTTTGAAGAGAGACATCTCTGCTCTTGGGAATCTTGTTTAGGTTCTTCATAGCCAATCTTCCAAGAGCAATGCACTGTCAGATTTCTTGACTGCTTGCTCTTCCTTTATTGATTATTAATCCAAGAAGGTTAACGTTGTCCACTTTATCAATTTCTTCTCCATCAATGATGAACTTCTTTATTTTCCCAGTTGTCAGAATCTTTGTCTTATTTATTTAAGGTGCAGGCCCTTTTAAAGACTATGGACCCGATATTCGAAGGGCATTTACACTGTTTATAGCCTCGCAAACCATTTAAATGCCTTAGATGGGGATATTCAACGGCACCTATATGGTTAGTGCCATTCAATATCCCCCATTCAATATCCCCATCTAAGTACCCTATGTGCCCCGATGCTATCCGGTTAGCATCCGGGTGTGATGGGGGCAGAGTGGAGATAGGAAATGTCGCTAAATGGGCAGCAGCGATATTGGCTGCTGCCCAGTTAGCGATTGGCACCTTAAAGATAGGCAAGGAAAACTGCCCGGTCAGCCTCCATGGCTTTCTGTCCCTGTGGCAATCACCGGATATTTAATGCCATTGCCACAACACTGAATATCTAGTTTAGAGGTTGGCGGGGAGGGCTGTGCGCCATAGCCCTTCCACACTGCGGGCAGCTGAAAATCAGGCCCTATGTTCCTTGATCTTGAGAAGCAAATGTTTCAGATCATCTTCACTTTCAGACATTATTGCGGTGTCATCAGCAAAGCGAAGGCTGTTGATGAGTCTTCCACCAATCTTCACTCTCTGTTGTCTTCATACAATCCTGCTTCTCTGATGATTTGTTCTAAATATAAATTAACAGGTAGGGGGAAAGTATGCAGCCTTATCATACACCTTTGCTGATTTTAAACCATTCTGTTTCTCCTTGTTCCATTTGAATTGTTGCTTCTTGATCAGTGTAAAGGTTGTGCAAGAGAACTATCAGGTGTTCTGGTATACCTATGCTTCTTAATGGGTCCCAGAGTTTCTCATGGTTTACAAAGTCAAAAGCCTTGCTTTAGTCAATAAAACACATATAGATATCCTTTGGGTATTCTTTTGCCTTTTCAAGAATCCATCTCACATCTGCAATAATATCTCTTGTTCCTCGCCCTTTCCTGAACCCTGTTTGCACTTCAGGCAGTTCTCGTCCCAGGTATGGTTGTAGTCTCTGCTGGATATCTTGAGCAGAATCTTGCTGGCATTTGGGATCAGAGCAATTGTGCAATAATTTCCACAGTCAGTATTGGTATAAACACAGATCTTTTCCAGTCAGTTGGTCATGATGTTGTCTTCCAAATTTCCTGGCAGAGTCTTGTAAGTATGGCAACAGTTACCTTTGATTGCTGTAATTCTTCAGTAGAAATGCCATCAATGCCCAGTGCTTTATTCTTTGATAATGCTTTCAATGCTGCTTTGACTTCTTTCATCACCAACAGTTCCTGATCATAAGGTAAAGGATGAAATGGCAGTTGGTCCATGTGATCTTTATGGTTTAATGACTCTGTATAGCCTTTTCACCTTTTCTTGATCTTCTCAGCATCATTCAACATGGATGCATGAGCATCTAGAAAAGCCTGTCTTGTTCTTCCTCTAATAGTTTTTCATTCTGTTTCCTTGCATGTGTCATTGTAGAATTTCTCCTTGTCTTGTCTTGCTGCATGTAGGAAATCTCTTTTGAGGGCTCTGACTGCCTCTCTTTCTCCTCTGGCTTGAGCTTCTCTGTGTTTCTGAACATTTTCAGAGTTTCTTCGGTCATCAGTTTTAGCTGATTTTGCTTTTTCACCTATTGTAGAAAAACTTCTCCCTTTCTTTGAGCACAATTTTCTTGATGTCTCTTCTGGTGCTCTGTCTTTTGTATCCCAAGTAGCAAATCAATTTTGAAGGCATACTTTTAACGTCCAATGTTATAGTATATTCTCAAGGTCATTTTTTCCCTTAGAGATCCTCTGTGTTTGCCCATGACAGATACAGTCCCCATTTCTGCCATCTCCATTGAATGACTATTCCATGCATTTATCACGCTTTCTGTAGAGAAATATTTCCTCAAAATACTCGAGTTTATCCCCTTTCATCCTATGCCCCCTTATTGCAGAGATTCCTTTCAATTGAAAGAGGCTCTCTTCCTGTGCATTTAGGCTATGGAGGTATTTAAATAACTATCATAGTTTCCCTCTCCTGCCTTTCTTCCAAACACATATTGAGATATTTAAGTCTGTCCCCATGTGTCCTATATCAAAGACCACTGACTTTTTTGAAAGGCGCCCTATCCAACGACTCTATCCTGTTTATATCCTTTTGAAGGTATGATCTCCAAAACTGCACATATGGGTACTACTCATAGTACTCCAAATGAGGTCTCACCAAAGACTTATACAGAGGCACTATTTCCTTCCTACTAGCCATTCCTCTCCCTATGCACCCAAGTATTCTTCTGGCTTTTGTCATCACCTTCCCTATTTGTTTAGCCACCTTAAGATCATCAGAAACAATAACCCCCATGTCCTGCTTTTCTTTTGTGTACTTCATCCCTTATACTATTCCACTTTCTTGAATTTTTGCAGCCCAAATGCATGACCATGCATTTTTTAGCATTAAAGCTCAGCTACCAACTTTACGATCATTCTTTAAGCTTCATTAGATCCCTCCTCATCTTATCTACACCTTCCTTGGTGTCTACCCAAGTGCACATTTTGGTATCATCTACAAAGAGGCAAACCTTACCCGAAGTTCTTCTGCAATGTCACTTACAAACATGTGAAAAAGAATCAGACCAAGGACAGATCCCTGAGGCACACCGCTGGTAATGTCTTTCTCCTCAGAGTGAGCTCCATTTATCTGCATGCTTTGTCACAACCCACTCAACCAGTTTCTAACTCAGTCAATCACTTTAGGGTCCATCCCTAGGGCATTTATTTATAAATCTTCTGTGCAGAACAGTATAAAGGTTTTACTGAAATCTGAGAACAATACATCTAACACTCTCCCTCAGTCCAACTCTCTGGTTACTCAGCCAAAGAAATGAATCAGATTTGTCTGACTAGACCTGCCTCTAGTAAAACCATGATGTCTCAGATCCTGCAATCCATTTTGATCCAATATTGCAGAGCTCCTTCTAAAGGAAAGTCTCCAAGCTCTGAGTTAAGGGAATTCTACCCCTGGATCAATTCTGATTCTAAAATTCTTCTAAATCATTTAGCGACCCTTTTACTAAAGGTGTGTACTTATCGCATGATTAGCAACAATACCAATAAATGTTAATCGTACCCATCATATGCTGTTGAGGGCATTCCCAGCAAGTTCCCAGCAATTAGCACATGATAGCAAACACTAGTATTCAAGGTGCATCTAACAATGCCCATAGACGTTTGTGTTAAAGGGGCTATTCTCGGCTTCCTTAAGAATTCCAGTGTTCAGAAAAATGAGAATGTAAATATAAGGATGATATGTGAGGTAGTATGGAGCAGAATCATGTTTGGCTGAGAAATGCAGATCAGATGTGGTGTCCTGAGACGCCATGCCATTATGTCTTCACAGCAGTTGTTTATAGGTGCAGGGCATGACTGGCCGAAGTATGTTATTTGAGACTGCAAGTGAGAGTGTGTTAATCTGTGTATGGTTTTACTTTTGAACAGGAGGATCTGGTGTGCTCATCTGCAATTCTGGGGGGACATGAATTGCAGATGAGCAATAAATAGTTATCTCTAAGTTATAATGCCCTGTTCAATGTAATTTCAGTTTGTTCAATGTAAACCGCACTGATGCAGAATAGCGCGGTATATAAGAGAATGTAAATAAACGAATGCCTGGCCAGTACCTGGATCGTAGCGAGACAGCAGCGTCACCAGGTGCCAGTGTCATCGGGCAGAATAAATCAAAAGAGGTTCTCTATTGCAAAATGTCAAAGGGACCCTCAGAATGGGAGTATTCAAGAGTGCAAACAGCACTAAGACATGCCCAGAAACACCATCATTGGTCTCTAAAAATGTGCACATTTATATATTATCAGTATTCATGCCTAGTTTGCATCAGCACAACACTGTCAAGTGAGCGGAGCAGCTTAGGAGATGCACATTTCACAAGAGGGAATGGCCATTTGCAGGTATATAGCAGAGATGGGTAGGATCCTAAACGTCCATCTTTTCAGAATATGGTGAGCACGTACAAAGCTATTTGCTGCATAGAGCTGTGTCTTGTACTTCATAGTGCTTTGTTCACGCTGCGCTGAAAACATCTATATCCCTAATTCTGAAACCACGGGTGCGTCTATCCCTGCAGTTGCAAAATCACGTTTAAATTGGGCCCGTTTTCAATTTGGACGTGCCCACGGGCCGGACGTGCATGTTCTGGAATTGAACACGTGAAGTGGCAAATTTAAAAAAAAATAAAGTTATTGTGTTTGTTAAAGAAATAACAATTTTTGTTCTCTCTCAGTTGCTTTGTCTGGACAAACTTTCAAGCAATTACAAAAGGGAAAGGGAAACCTCAAAAGGCCACAAATTGAATTGTGAGAACATGTTGCATAGACTCAAGATTCTACATTGATTTAAATAAATATTTGCTTGTGAAATCTTATAGCACAGAGTGCACTCATGAATAATGACTATACCTGAAAGAAAGTGCTATCCGCAAACTGCCTCCAGAGAGATTCTGAGCGGGGCTTATTCTGACAATATTTCTCATACATCTGAAAATCCTCCCGCTGCAGGAAAGAGAGATCCATTTTTTATTCCATGTACATACAAAAGAGAATCAGACTGTAGAGCATGAAAAACATTTAAACTGATGGATTATTCAAGTTCATAAAGACACGGTACAACTATTTGGGATGGGAACGGTTGCTTTTATCATTTTGTTTTGCTTTGCTTTTCTGGATTCAGTGCACATAATAGACAAATATGCACATAAGTTACACCAATTTTGTATTTGTTTGGTTTGACTACTGCTGCTATTTGCTGACCTTCAGGAGCTGATTTCCTAGGTGACCACCCAGTCATGTCCAATGGTTCGGTCAGCCCTGATTTCCATGTTTTCCAGCCTACCCACCGGGTGGCAGCCTGTGAGATATAGGTCTAGGTGTGAAAAAAACCTTTTTGTATCTGGCCAGGACCATGCAGATCCTCTCCCCGACCCTCCGTGTCACAGCGTAGGGTGCCCGGCACCCTCATGAGCAGTAAAGGACATCCTCATTGGTCCTAACAAGGTGAACGAGGAGGAGGGTATCTGCCCTTGAATAGTTAGGCTGCTGCCTGGTGGCCATTATGGGTGATTTTCTAATGCGGTATCTCATTGGGCACAGGAATACATGGGAACTGGAAAGACGTCAATATGGTCCCACAGGAGAGACATACTATGCACTTGTGCAGGGCAGGCAGGCACATGCATTTTGCTGCTGAAACAGAACTTACACATGCAAAATACATGTGAAGCATCCCAAAATGGGCAGTCTTGCACATACACTTGCCCATTGATACCCAGCGCATTTTCCACGTCTATCTGGCCATGCCAGAGGAGTTTCCTGTCCATTCACATTCTGGAATGAGGCTGCTCGTCTTTGGGCCACAGCTGCCTGTCAGGGATTTTCACGTGGAGGTGATGCCATTTCACAGCCCATGCGTGTTTTAAACACTATGTCCATTTTAAGGGGCTAAGATATGTCGATTTTACATCAAAGACAAACGTGCACACCCTCCCTTCTAAAACTGACATGGAATATCAGATGTTTTCACTTTCATGTCCCATCCACTCCCTAAACAGCCCTTCTAAAGTGTGCCTTTGACAGATATAACATGGTTGTTGGCATTATTGATGTTTTAAGTTGAAGTCAAAGGCCACGTATATGAAAGCAAGAACAACCAATTCTAGAAATGGAGGACTACAAGCAGATTTCATTTCTGGGTAATCAAAAATATGCAAACATGTTATTAAACTAAATGTATGCAAACATATTCCATGAATATTCATTGTGGATATCTTGAAAAACAGACCTGGCTGCAGCCCTTCAGGGCCTTTGTTGATTTTCTTCCATTTATGTTTAAAGCTAATAGGCTCAGTACATTTTCATTAGTTCTGCTTACATAAATAGGATAATCTATTTTAATAGATATCTTGAACTGTATTTGCATCTATGTTTTTACAAAGTTTAAGAATGTTCCACATAAAACAATAAATAAAGTGCAAATTAGACATCAACAGTTTTAATGATCGCCTTGAATAGAAGGAGCAAAAATAAAATGAAAATTCCGTTACATGGAAATAGCTATTTATTGCAAGGGTGAGATTATCCCCACATACCCTTTCCAGAAAGCAGAATCCAACTTTTTCTGGTGCTCCAAGGCAACTTTCAAGCTTCTGCAGGAAAATTCTGTAGAAAAGTAAGACAATTTGACTTAGAAGTTGGGATAGAAAATGCCCTTAGCTCATACATATTTTAAAACTATTTGCTTTCCTACTTGTTGTGGAAGTCATAGATCTCAGGCATATTTCCAAACAGAATGTTCTTTGTGTTCCTCAGGGCAGGTGGCAAGAATGTAATCATTGCTGGGTTTTCCATTTCAGCTCTGTAACCCTGCAGTGTAGAAATAAAAGGACATAATAACCCAGCCTTCGGATTTTATGTAAGTTTGCAAATATTGATCACAAACCTATTTCAGACTGTGAAAATGTCTGTTTTCATTTAGAACAGAGCAAAAATCCTGTGAGGGCATGATAAAGAAATAATCTTTTATTCAATATGATAAAAGTGCACCAAACTTTCAGTTCTGTGGAGGTGGAGGTGCTAGAGTGCGGGCACTTGGATAGAACTTTAAAGGATTTCTGTTATGTCCTGTTTTATACAATTATAATACCTGATACAGAAAGGTGATATTCACTAATAGTGTGCAGGGAAAACATTTCGCTTCTTATGTCATTTGTGGGATTTTTCTTTTTTTTTTTTTTTTATGTTAACAGTGCACACCATCGCTCAGTAGTGAGCACTGGAGCAATAGTGTGTGCGATGGGCAAATGGTGCACAATATTCGCAAATCTACTCACATGGGCAAATAGCGCACTCTATCATGCAATAGAACACACAAATATACTATTGCTCAGTAATGCACATCATTATTCACCCATAGCATGCACTATTGAATGATAATAAATGTTATGAATGACAGGCAGGGATTTTTCTTCCATTTTTGAGTTGGGGGAAATTTTATAAAGAGGTGCCTACTTTCATGTGATATTAACATGCATAAATGTTGATATTTTAATCATTTATGATGTAAAGGTGGCCATATATGCACGTAAATGTTCTCTTATAATAAATAGCAACCAATAAAAAAAAGTAACCATGATGTTTCCAAGGTGTGTACTTTCACTGTGGGTGTGCACATAGGCAGAGTGACCATGTAAATGACTGCTTCTTGGAGCAGCTGATTCACGAACCAACAAGAGGGGAAGCTACATTAGACCTAGAACACAGGATCTGGTGCAAGAGATTAGGGCTTTGGGGCCACTTGGCAATAGTGATCATAACATGATCACATTTGATTTAATAAATGGAAGAAGGACGGCAAGGAAATCCATAGTACTACCTTTTAACTTTCAAAAGGGAAACTATGATAAAAATAAGGAAAATAGTTAAGAAGAAACTAATAGGGGCAGCTGCAAAGGTTAAAGATTTACATCAAACATGAGAGCTGTTTAAAAGTACTATCTTGGAAGCCTAGATCAGATGTATTCCACGCTTTGAGAAAAGTCGAAGGAAGGCTAAAAAACTACCAGCATGGTTTAAAGGCAAGGTCAGAAAGGCTGTTGTAGCCAAAAAAGCATCTTTCAGGAAATGCAAAAAGGAGCCAAATGATGAACACAGGAAACAACATAAGCATTGGGAAGATAGATGTAAGGCATTGATAAGGCAGGCAAAGAGAAAATTTGGAAATAAGCTTGCCATGAAAGCAAAAATGCATAATAAAATCTTTTTAAGTACGTTTGTAGCAAAAAGCCTGTGAGAGAGTCAGTTGGACCATTGGATGATAGTGGGGTAAAAGGGGTGCTAAGTGAGGACAAGGCCATAGCGGAGAGACTGAATGAATTCTTTGCTTCGGTCTTTACTGAAGAAGATTTAGAGAAGTTACCCATTCCTGAAATGGTATATAAAGGTGATGTATCGGAAGAACTGAAAGAAATGTCGATAAACTGGGAAGATGTATTACAACTATTTGCTAAACTGAAAAGCAGCAAATCACCTGGACTGGATGGTCTACATCAAAGGGTATTGAAAGAACTGAAATATGAGACTGCAGACCTACTATTAGCAATCTGTGAACTATCATTAAAATCATCTGTAGTATCGGAAGATTGGAAAATGGCCATTGTAATGCCAATTTTTAAAAAGGGTTCGGGGTAATCCAGGAAACTACAGACAGGCGAGCCCGACGTCAGTACCGAGCATAATGATAGAAACCATTATAAAGAATAAAATTATTGAGCATGTAGATAGTCATGGTTTAATGGGAGAAAGCCAACATGGATTTAGCCTCGTCTTACTAGTCTATATTTTGGAAGGTGTGAACAAACAGGTAGACAAAAGTAAGCCGGTTCATATAGTGTATATGGATTTTCAGAAAACCTTTGACAAGGTCCCTCATGAGAAATTAAAAAGTCATGGGATAGGAGGCAGTACAGTATTGTGGATCAGGAATTAGTTAAAAGACAGAAAGTAGAGAGTAGGGCTAATTGGCCAATTTTCTCAATAGAGAAAGTAGAGTACCCAGGGATCTATGCTGGGCCCGCTGCTTTTAACATATTGATAAATGACCTGGAAATGGGAATAACAAGTGAGGTGATCAAATTTGCAGATGACACAAAATTATTCAAAGTTATTAAAACCCAAGAGGATTGTGAAAAATTGCAAGAGGACCTTGATAAATCAAAAGACTGGACATCCAAATAGCAGGTGACATTTAATGTGGACAAGTACAAAGTTATGTATCTAGGAAAGAACAACCTAAACTATGGTTACCCAATGCAAGGCACCTTAGAAATCACCACCCAGGAAAAAGATTTTGGATAATACATTGAAACCACCTGCACAGCATGCAGCGGCAATCAAGAAAGCAAATAGAATGCTAGGAATCATAAAGAAAGGAATGGAGAATAAAACAAAGCATATAATAATGCCTCTGTACCATTCCATGGTGCGAATGCACCTTGAATATTGTTTGCAATTCTGGTTGCCGTATCTTAAAAAGGAATAGCAGAATTAGAAAAGGTACAGAGAAGAGTGACAAAAATGGGATAGAAATACCCCTGTGAGGAGAGGCTTAAAAGGTTGGAGCTCTTCAACTTGAAAAACAGATGGCTGAGGGAGGCTATAATAGAGGTCTATAAATTAATGAATGGAGTGGAATGGGTAAACATAGATCGGTTGTTTACACCATCAAAAAGTAGAAAGAGTAGAGGACATGCAATGAAACTACAATGTAACCCATTAAAGACTAACAAGAGAAAATATTTTTTTACTCAATCAAACTCTGGAATTCGTTACTGGAAGATGTGGTAAAAACTGTTATCTTTATTGAGGCATTTGGTATACCGCCCAGGCTATCGCATCAGAGCGGTGTGCATACAATGTGGCTGCAGAGAAAAACAAAGGAGGAACACCATCAATCAGATAGGAAAGCAGTAGAACAGATGGAAAAGCAAATAGAGGCAGCAACACAAATGGGGAGGGGGGCAAAGAAGGGAATGGCTGGCGGGAGGAAGTCTAGGTGTCGGGAGGGGTGAGATCCAACGCAAGGTGAAATAGATGGGTCTTCAACATTGCCTTAAAATAGGGAAATGAGGTCTCAGTAAGCAAGGCTAATGGGAGTGAATTCCAGAGTGCAGGGGAAAGGAAAAAATAAGCCGAGTGGCGGGCGGGTTTAAGGTGGGCATGGGCAGGGGAGGGAAGGAAAAGTCAATTCCCACAAGAGGAACAGAGGGGGCATGGGGAGGGTTGGTGGTGAATGAGGTAGCAGGGGATGCCAGTATGGAGTACTCTGTGGGTGGTGGTGAGTATCTTATGGATGAAGCAAAATTTGATGGGGAGCCAGTGGAGCTGCAGAGGAGAGGGGTGACGTGATCAGATGGAGAGGAATGAGTAATGAGACTGGCAGCAGTGTTGTGAATGAGCTGAAGGTGATGAAGTTGATATTGGGGGAGACCTGCGAAGACAATATTACAATAATCCAACTTAGAGATGACAAGGGACAACATGAGGGTAGTAAGAGAAGACTGTGAGAGGAAGGGACGAACGGCGCGGATCTGGAATAGAGAGAGGAAAGAGCGATGGACAAGTAGAAAGATGTGGGAGTGAAAGCTGAGGGAGGAGTCCAGGGTAATGCCGAGGTAGCAAAGGGTGGATACAAGGGGCACAGAAGTGCAGCATAGCAGTGAGGAGAGGTCAGGAGGAGGGGAACTCAGAAAACCAGAGGGCTGCAGACTTGGACGGGTTGAGGTGGAGAAAACTGGTATGTAACCAGGCAGAAATTGCAGAAAAACAGGCATTGAGGGGGGACAGATCAGGTGCAAGGGAGTCAGTATGCTATAGGAAGAGATCATCATTGGCATAGTAATACTCAGAAATGCCAGATTGCTGAATGTAAGAGTGAGCGGGGCAAGAAAGACATTGAACAAGAGTGGGACAAGCACTGAGCCTTGGGGGACCCCACAGTGAAGGGGAGTGACGGGTGAGGAGACAGAGCCCTGCAGAACAGAGAAAGATAAGTGCGAGAGGAAAGAATGGAATGAAACCAATGGTGAACGGTCCCATGAACCCCAAAGTCGTGCAGGCGAGTGAGGAGCATGCAGTGGTTGAAAGCAGAGAGATCTAGGAAAACGGCAATAGAGAGGTCACCGCGCTTGTGGGCCTAATGGATTTCATTCAGAAGTGCGGTACTGTAGCCCGACTTAAAGCCAGATTGATGGGGGTGAAGGGAGAGGGTGGCATCGAGGTGCATGGAAAATTGTGAGAAAACTAATTTTTTGAAGACCTTGGAAAGAAAGGGAAGATTAGAAACAGGCCGCCAGTTGGCAGGGACGGTGGAGTCAAGGGAGGGCCTCTTCAGCAAGAGCCGTGCAATAGCGTGCTTCCAGGCAGTGGGAAAAAGGCCAGAGGAAAGGCTGGAGTTCACCATAAGGAGAACAGATGGTACTAAAGAAAGGGAAGGTTCTAGGAACCAGGAAGAATGGAGCGGGTCAAGTAGATAGGTGGTCTTATGAAAGGAAGTGATGGCCTTAATGAGTTTGTTCGCAGTGACAGGGTGAAAAGCATGCCAGATGTGATGGAAGGCAGGAGACGTTGGGGAGAGTGCGGGGGGGGGGGGAGATAAGGAGAGGGAGAGCAGAGAGAGGGGAGGAGAGCAGTATAGTGTAGTTGGGTTTAAAAAAGGTTTGGACAAGTTCCTGGAGTAAAGGTCCATAAACCATTATTAAAGAGGGCCCAGGAAATTCATTGCTTACCTGGGATGAGCATTGTGGAACCTGTGTGCCTTTTTTGGAACCTGCTAGATACTTGTGACCTGGATTGGCCACTGTTGGAAACAGGATACTGGGCTTGATGGACCCTGGTCTTTACCAGTATCTCATTTCTTATGTTCATAAATATGCACACTGATTATAGCATATAATAATGTAAACATGTACTTGCAAAAAGAAGGCACGGTCATTTGTAACAGACTTAGGACTGGTGTAAGTGATTGTACCATAATTTTAGGAATATTTTTTGCCACTTACACTTGTATTTTATAAAAACAAATACGCACCTACTTGTCTTAATAAAATAGGCTTAATTTGAGTGCATTAAACATATTTTGACTAAATACCCTGTTAAAAAAATACTCCCACTTATCAGGGCATGTATGGTATCCAACAGGGAATAAGAGACTACATGAAATTAAGATGTGTATGAAAATTTCTTTGGAGAGAGTTTAATATCCAAGGAATAAGACTGAATATCTGTTTTGCAACAGGAAATAAAATATTGATGGTTGGACATTGTCAAGGAAATAGTGATAGGCAACTTTTTCTATTTATAGTTTTTGAGAAATGTGCAATTGAATGGGTAAAATCTTGAAGAAACAAAGCAAAGTCCACTGTAAATAAATATGCTTATCCAAATACAGTAGTTGATGGGACATACAATATTACTCCTCCTCGAGAAAATGAAGAAATAATAGTATTTGCTTAACCCTTGCTATAGTGATCAAGAGTTCATTGGATACAGTACATAACTGAGTACTGTAAGCTACCAAGAATTGCAGTGAATGAGAAAACGTTTAGGAGATAAGTTTTGCAACAGCGCACTTACAGTAGATTAATAGGGCAAAAGGACACCTATTTTTAGCCTATTTGACAAAGACACAAAAAGACAGATTTTAGAAAGGTCATGGAGAGAAGAATTAGATGTCCTGTAGGGGAAAATGTACAGCCTCTTATAAGATATGTGTAAAGATGTACAGAAGTGCATGTTGATGTCGCCCCTCATATTATAGGAGCAGCAATTTTAAAAAGCTGTACTTGGGTAAACAAAATGTTACACTAGCTCAAATGTGCATGAGAGCAGCTTTTTAAAATAGCTGCTCCCTATCTGCATGTACACCCTAATCCACCCACATTAGTCCCCCTTTATCATCCACTCCAACATCAATAGCTCTGATTCTCCTTGACATCACCCCCTTCGGCCCATCATCCCAAGGCATCCAATACTCCCACACCAAGACACTTGTCCCCAAATCATCCAATCCCCCTCTAGCAATTAGATACCCCACCTGACATGAATATCCCGTAAATACCCCCTGTGCATTTATGCCACGGAGGTATTTAAACGTCTCAGTCATATCACCTCTATCCTGCCTTTCCTCTAAGGTGTACATATTAAGATCCTTAAGCCTGCCCTCATATGCTTTATAATGAAGACCACTAACCATTTTAGTAGCCACCCTCTGTACTGACTCCATCCTGTTTATATCCTTTTGAAGGTGCGGTCTCCAGAATTGCACACAATACTCCAAATGAGGTTGCACCAAAGACTTATACAGAGGCACCCCTTTTTCCTGCTAGCCATTCCTCTCCCTATGCACCCAAGCATCCTTCTAGCTTTTGCCATCGTCTTTTCTACCTGTTTAGCTACTTTAAGATCATCAGACACAACCAAGCTTAGGTCCCGCTCTTCTTTAGTGGACAAAAGTACTTCACCCCCTATACTATATTGCTCCCTTGGATTGCTGCAGCCCTTTTTTTAACATTAAATCCAGCTGCCAAATTCTAGACCATTCGTCAAGCTTAGCTAGACCCCTCCTCATGTTATCTACACTTTCCTGGGTGTCTACCCTATTGCAGATTTTGGTATCATCCACAAAGAGGCAAACCTTACTTGACAGCCCTTCCGCTATATCACTAACAAAGATGTTAAAAAGAATCGGACCAAGGACAGATCCTTGGGACACATCACTGGTAACTTCCTTCACCTCAGAGTGAGCTCCATTTACCTGTACCCTTTGTCGCCTCCCACTCAACCAATTTCTAACCCAAGCAGTAACTTTAGGGTCCATCCCTAGGGTGCTCAGTTTGTTTATAAGTCGCCTGTGAGGAATGGTGTCAAAGGCTTTACTGAAATCTAAATACACCACATCTAGGGCTCTCCCTTGGTCCAACTCCCTGGTCACCCAGTCAAAGAAATCAATCAGATTGTCTGACAAGACCTGCCTCTGGTGAATCCATGCTGCCTCAGATGCTGTAATCCGCTGGACTCCAGAAACCTCACTATTTTCTCTTTCAGCAGCATTTCCAAAATTTACTCACCACCGAAGTTAAACTAACTGGCCTGTAATTTTCAACCACATCCTTACTTCCACTTTTATGTAAAGGGACCACATGAGCCTCTTTGTAATCCTCCAGGATCTTCTAGATCAAGAACTTTAAAGAACGTGAGTCGAGTGGCTCAAAGGGCGCTCGAATGAGCTGGGTAAGAACCACATTGAGATCTGAAGCCACCGCGGGAGGCTTGAGGGGAGGCTTCAAGAGAAGCAGACCCCACATGAAGCAATCCACTAGAGGCTGAGCTGAAATAGGTTTACCCCCGATCCACAATGGTAGGCTCCAATTGTGCTGAGGTGAATCTGGATGGAGTTCAAGTTAAAACTTGAGTCAGAGAAGTGGTGGAGGTACTCCAGCAACCAATCCACTATGCAAGAAAAAGGATCTAGTGCTCAGTCCGTGCTCCACGAGGCAAATCTACGCTACTTGAATGTATAAGCTCTGTGCATAGAATCCTTGTGAGAAACCGGGCAGATGGAACTCCGAGAGGACCGCCCACTCAGCATCCATGTTGTGAGGGCCAAGGAGTGGACATTGGGGTGCAACAAGGTCCCGCCGTCCTGGGAGATGATGTCCAGGGCAGAGCTCAGCTGGAGATGCTCCCTTTGAGAGAGTTGAAGCAGCAGGGGAAACCAGGGTCTCCGAGGCCAGTATGGGGCAATAAGGATCATGGTGTCAGCCTGAAGTTTCAGTAGGATTTTTGCCACAAGTGGGATCAGGGGATATGCATAGAGCAGACCCACTCCCCAATGGAGGAGGAAGGCATCCGAGGACAGCCAGTCCCTGGACGGCCTCCTTGAGCAGAACCAGGCCACTTGGGTGTTGTGCAGTGTAGCAAAGAGATCTATCATGGGGACACCCCACTCTTGGAAGACCCACTCCACTACACATCTATGGAGGGTCCACTCATGCAGTTGGAAGACTCAGCTCAGCTGATTCATCAGAAGTTCATTTCACTGGGCAGATAGGTTGCCCTCAGCTCCATTCTGTGGGCCAGGGCGAACTTCCACAACTGAACTGCTTCCCAGCATAGGAAGTACGAGCCCGTGCCTCCCTGTTTGTTCATGTAGAACATCATTACTTTTCTGTCCATCTGGATCTGGATCACCTGATTCACCAGTTGTGCCTGGAAAGCCCAGAGGGCATTCTCTATGGCCCGCAACTCGAGGAAGTTGATCTGGTGCAACAGCACCATGTTAACTGTCGAGAGAGCAGATATAATGTTCCCATCAGTTAATCTGCTGCACTGTACCCTAACACATGCCATTTCTATTGAGGTTGCAATAATTGCACCCACGCTAATTGCAAGCCTTGCAGTTAGTGCAGGATCACTGGCTACAAGACTTTCACCACATCCACTCTCTACCCCAACCCATCCACTTATCACTCCAATGCACAAAACACAATATGGAAATCCAGCTGCACTAACTGTGTGGGCCACAGCATGTGGTTAGCGCACACCAAAAACCCGTACTAATTGCAGAGCGCACTTTAGTAAAAGGCCCAAAGAGAAAACACTATTATTTAAATTTAATATTTATGTATTACTCCATTCTCTACGTTGTGAGGAGATGGCTGACCATTTTTGCATGAGTGCATCATTTCATACATAGTTCTCATTGAGAATTAAAGAATGATAAAAAGTTAAGAGGTCCATATATAGACTTAACATTAGAAGCCCCAAAGTGCGTCAATTGACGCAAATGTATCTTCAAAGTTGTATACCAGCGCAACTGCTAGAACCATGTCAGTCATGTTCCATGACTTTGTTAGCAAGGTCAAGATGTTCAAATATGTGCATCGAAAATTAATGACAGATGCACCACCTAGCGGGAAAATGAATTTATACCTAGAAGCCCCAAAGTACGTCAATTGACGCATTCAATTGTCTTGGATGCGTCAATTGACGTACTTTGGGGCTTCTAGGTATAAATTCATGTTCCCACTAGGTGGCACATCTCAATCACGGTTTACAGTTTTACTCCGACATTACAAACAATAAACACATGATGACGTCATGTAATGATGTCACATACTGCACGTATTTAAATAAGTAACTTCACATTAATTCACATCTGCATTTCATGCTAAACGCAGTCGTCGTGATAATGCGTCAATTGACGCACTTTGGGGTTTCTAGGTAAAATTCCTTTTGGGGCTTCTAGTGTTAAATATGTAAATTAATATGGTTCTCTCCAGGGAACCACATACCATAGCATGCATTTGATTTATTAACATGCCTTAAAAATTTTAGAGCACAAAAAATTGATTTAGCATGCATGAACCTATAAATTAACATACATCTAATTAACTCATGTGCATTAAAAAGTTGGAATTTGCATATTAAAAAGTTATTAAAATGAAATGTGTAAAACAAATTGAAAAAATGCCCAAAAATTAAGCAAGAAAAACCAACCGAACTGAAAACCAATGGCTAATTTTTGGCCTGTGCACTGGGCATATCCCTAGTTCTCTCTCTCTCTCTGTAAGAACTTCTATGTTTGGTTTCGTAATCAATATGATTTTCTAGTTGATCATGATACGCAATGAAGGTGCTAGATGGATCTGAATTTCTAGCCATGGATCACAGATGTTGCGCCTTAGTCTCTCTCTCTTTAGCCAGCACTAAAAACAAGCTTTCGCAGACACTGCACTGCAGCTCCGCTTGTTCTATTAAATCATCCTGGCAGCACAATCACTTCACCACAGCAACCAGAATTCTGGAACTATATTTCTCTCCTCCCTCTAGCAGTTTCGTAATAATGATGTATGAAGAACATACAATGACAAGTTCCAGTGAGGTAGAGGGTTATGGAGAATCAGGAATTCTGAGCTTTTAGACTCAGATTGCCCAGGTGAATTTCATGGCAATTATTTAAAAAATGACACAAGAACAGGGTGCATTGATTTGAGGATGGAGCACGGCCCTCAAAAAACAGTCCAAAATGTTTTAAGTGAGTTCAATAAAAAGGCATCATCATCTAATTGCTTGATGACCTTCAGCTCTGTATATTCATATGGATTTACATGGCAACCACACTGCTTTTCTCAAAATATTTTCAGAAACTCACCATCAAAACGGTGGACAGTTCATCTACATATATCCGTTCTGTTTCTATGAGCTCATTTATCACGTGCCTGAGAGAAAGAAATCAAATATTACATTCCTTCTGTGCATTTGCCTACTGCGGGTTATCAATAACAGAAAGAGGGTCAATACAGAATACTCAATGTTTATAGTGTGCATTCTTCTACATACACTACATAAATCTTTTATGGATGTATGCATCAAAGGTTTTTTCCTATTTTGCATCACTGGGAAAAAATGCGTCTGTAGAGCGAATACCAAAAATATATAGGGAGGGCAATCCCCATACACTGAAGAAGACAACCATGAAATAAAGAGAAAAAAGATCCTTAGTCCAAACAAGATATATAAGCAAAGTGCAAAGGGCCATGTTTACTGAAGCTTAGTGTATGCCTTGGGTGCGCTAAGTGGCAGCCCACAGGAATAATAGGGGCTGCCTAAACCATGTTAACCACCAGCACGGGGTTTGGGGCATAGCAGGTGTGTCAAGCTAACGTTTAGCACAGGATCTTGCACTAATAATCCCACATGAACAGGTTAGGATGCGAGTGGGCAGGGACAGGGTGGGTTAGGGGTGGAATACGGGTGTTGATGGTGCATCATAGATGGGGTAGGCATTATGGGCGTTAATAAACTGTGACTGCTGTCATTAGAGTGGGTTCACCTGCATGCCAGTTAACGCAGTGCCATGGGACTGAAATGTGCTAACAGCAGGCGGATGGATGCACATGCCCATAGACATTAGGAAGGGCCTCTGCAAATACTGAACCAGAAATGTGCGCTACCAGCTCAGCCTTTAGTAAACCTGCCCAAGACAAAAAAATATTTTTGAAAGTAGTTTTTGTTACAGGAAATTGTGTATTTATAAGGGACACTCAGGTCTCCGAAAATGTAATCGTGGTACATATAACAACTTCATCAGAATGTTCCAAAAACATTTGACCACCAGCTTAAGTGAGATATTCCAAAAACCATATGATATAAAAATCAAACTAGTATACTTAGCTGTTGGTTCAGATGCTGAGATAGATCAGTGCGTTCATCTGACAGTGGCCAGTCTGGGTCACTTCAAAGAACACTGTATATCCCAATAGAAAAGTCCATTCCCTACTGCTAGAAGTATGGGGACCGATGTTCGAAGACATTTACATGGTTTGCAGACCTACAAACCATGTAAATGCCTCTAAGCGGGATATTCAGTGGCATTAACATGGTTAGTGCCACTGAATATCCACGGGTGATGCTGCTACATGCCTCAATGCTAACTGGTTAGCACTGGGGCATGCTGGGGGTATTCCGGGACGATACTCGTTGTTAACCAGGCAGCAGAGATTTTGAGTCGCTGCCCGGTACTGACGTAGCAAAGGTCAAGGGCAGGAAAGATTGGCTGCAGAAGCTTACTGGGCAGTGGCTAAGTATTGCCACTTTCGGGCAATCTACGCAATCCTGACATTCATTTCCAAAGTCTAGATATTTACAGTATTTATTTAACACTTTCTTTTATACTGCTTTAACATTTTAATCAAAGTGGTTTACATTGTAACTTACACATGGTAATGTACATTAAACAGGGACATTGATTACTTGGATTATTCTGAGGCAATGTAGGGTTAAGTAAGTTGCCCAAGACCACAAGAAGTGCTAGTGGGAATTGAACGCTGGCCTCATGGTTCCCAAACACTAAGCTACCCAGCATTGAATATCTGTGTGTAAAGTTCACTAATAATAATTGAATATCTGCGTGGAAAGTTCACTAATAATACAGACCCTCACTTGGTTTGCAGCTTGTCGTGCATCAGTGATGCTGAGAGCTAAACTATCGGTAGTTTAACTACTGGCAGGGTCTCCCAAGATGGACAGGTCTCAGCTGAGGTGCCAGACCAAGACAAACCACCCATCTTGGCAGCAGCAGAATGGGATAGTGTTGACGGTGGAGGATCACATTTCTGTGACAACGGCAACAATACTAAACTTAAACTGCACGAAAGAAAGGCCTGGCAATCTACTTCTGTATCTTGCCATGAAAACCCACTGGATAGTTACAACAAAATAAATTGTGCTATAGTGCTGGAAGATGAGACCCCCAGGTCGGAAGGCACTCAACTAGCTAGTGGGAAAGAGCTGAAGACTTTTCAGAGTAAAGCCAGCATTTATGATGTGGTTGGATCAAAGCCCTCGGGACCTCTGACTGCTGATGTAGCTGCGAATGAAATGAGAGTCAGAAGCTGTAAAGATGTCTTACACATTGGAACATGAAACGTATGAAGCATGAACCAAGAGAAGTTGGAGGTGGTCAAGAATGAAATGGAACGTGTACAACTTGATCTGTTGGGTGTCAGCGAACTGAAATGGACTGGCATCGGGCACTTTGCATCAGATGATCACATGGTCTACTATGCTGGAAATGAAAGACAAAGAAGAAATGGTGTTGCATTTATAATAAAGAAGAAACTTGCAAGAACTGTAATGAAATACAATACAGTATGCGAACGCTTAATCTCTATTCGTCTACGAGGAATGCCTATCAACACAACTATAATTCAAGTATATGCCCCAACAACAGCTGCAGAAGATAATGAAATTGAAGAGTTCTATGAACAAGTACAAGCTGAAATTGACAGAACATGCAAACAGGATATCCTGATAGTCATGGGTGACTGGAACGCAAATGTTGGCAACAAAGAAGAAGGCAAAGTAGTTGGAAAATATGGACTTTGCAACAGAAATGAAGCTGGAGAAAGACTGATAGAATTCTGCAAGACTAACGATCTATTCATCTCATACACCTTCTTCCAGCAACACAAGCGGCGACTGTACACATGGACTTCACCCAACAGATTGTATAAAAATCAAATTGACTACATCTGCGGAAGTGAATAATGGAAAAGCTCTATAACATCAACAAAGACAAAACCTGGAGCTGACTGCGGTACAGATCATCAACTACTAGTATGCAAACTCAAGCTAAAGTTGAAAAAGAGCACACCACTCATGAATGCAGCAAAATATGACCTTGAGAATATACCACTGGAATTTAAAGACTGCCTGCAAAATCGATTTGCTGCTTTAGATGCAAGTGACAGAGCTCCAGAAGAGTTATGGAATGACATCAAGAAGGTTGTGTTGGAAGAAAGCGAGAAGTCTCTACAAATTTTATTTATTTATTTTATTAACATTTCCTATATACCGCACTATATGCCATCAGCGCGGTTTACATGGAACAGAAACATCCGACAACTTACATATGTCTGGTCATTACATTTAACAGGAAATGGAACTTGGAGAACAGGGTAAAACTATATACATAGGCAGTGTAATGAGAAAGGATACTGTTTGATGTTTTACATTGTAGGGGACGCCTGTTGCGAGGGCTTGCCTGGTTGACTACTACTATTGTTGAGCTGCTCGCTATTTGAGTGGGACTGAGGTTCGGAGCTGTCAGTGAGATATTTGATGAAGAGGAAATGCTTAAGGGCCTTCCTGAACTGGCTCAAGTTGGGGATTGCTCTGATATGTGCTGGTAAGATATTCCATAGACTTGGGGCGCAGAGTCGGAAGGCTCTGTTAGCTGTTGTTTTGGTGCATCTTGTTATTTCTTTTGGTATTGCTAGCATGTTGGACTCTGCGGTTCTTCTTGGTCTGTTAGGTGCAAGTGGTTGGATGAGGTCAGATAGAGTGGAGGAGGAGAGCCCCTTGCCAGCTTTGAAAGTCATCAGCAAGGTCTTAAAACTGATCCTGGCTTGAATGGGGAGCCAGTGTAACTGTTTCAGGAGGGGTGTCACATGGTCTCTCCTGGATGCCCCAAAGAGTACCCGCGCTGCACTGTTCATAGCAAGTTGCAGGGGGTTCAGGGTGGATCGGGGGAGCCCTTGTAGTATGGAATTTGAATAATCGAAATGGGGAATGATCAGGGCTTGGTAAATGGTGCGGAAATCATCTGGTTCGAGTAACGGGCGTAGGTGTCTGAGGGATCTGATTTTAAAGTAGATCGCTCTTACAGTATTGGCTATGTGTTTCTTCATGTCAAGATTTTGGTCCAACGTCACTCCAAGGTAACGTATAGCAGGTTTCACTTATAGTTCGGCATCATTTACCTTCACACAGCTGGGTGGTATAAAGTTTGGATTCCTCGAGATGAAAAGAACCTCCGTCTTCTTGTGTTGGATTCGCAGATTTTGTGATAGGAGCCACTCTGATATGGTGTTGAAGCAATTGGTCAGAGGGGCGAGGTCTAGATTATCCAATGATACTGGCATGTATAACAGCACATCGTCAGCATATATCATGCAACTAACATTGAAGGATCTAATGATGTTGCAGATGGGTTGGATGTATATATTAAACATCAAGGATGATAGGGAGGATCCTTGAGGCACTCCTTGACTTTGTTGAAATGGTTCAGATGTAGCCCCGTCTACTCGAACATGCTGCCATCTTCCAGACAGGTAGGATCTGCACCATTCGAGTGCTGTTCCGCTGATACCTTTTTCTCTTAGCCGGCAGAGGAGAATCTCATGGCATACAGAGTCGAAAGCTGCTGCTATATCTAAAAAGATGAGTGCAAAACCATGTCATATGTTGTCAATGCCTGAAATTATATTGTTGAAAAGGGCTGTGAGTAGTGTTTCCACTCCATGTGACTCTCTGAATCCATGTTGGGATGGATCTAGTGGGGCAGTAGTGTCAATATGATCCTGTAATTGCCTATGCACTACTTTTTCAATGATTTTTGCGAGCATAGGTATACTAGATATGGGCCTGTAAGACTCTACCTTTTGGGGGTCTAGCTTGGTGTTTTTTAAAAGAGGTCTGACGGAGGTCTGCTTGAGAGTAGAGGGGAACGACCCAGTGTTAAAGGATTGGTTTATGATGTTGGCTATAATTGGAGAGAGGTCACATCGCAGATCTTTTATCCAGAATGACGGACACGGATCTGTGTGTGCAGTGGTGGTGTTTAGGGCTAAGATGGTATCTTCGATAATTTTCTTTGAAGGTGTAGAGAGGGATGTTAGCGATGCTGGGTACTCTTGCTCGTCGGGGGGGGGGTCAGGTATTTCTATTTTGTCGGTCTTGCACATTTTGGATTGCATGTAGACCGCATAGTCCTGCGGGTGAATATCGCCATGGTGCTCAGGGGATGGTTCTTTAGCAAGAGTTTTGACTAAGTTAAACAGGTCATGCGGCTTATTCAATGACCGTCTCAGGGTGTCTGTATGATATTGCCTCATCTTGTCTGTGATGGCTTTGCGATGTGCAGTCAGGTGTTGGATGTATGCTGATTGGTCACTGCTGGTGCGTGACTTCCCCCAGCGCTTTTCCAGCCTCCGTTAGAAGGGTTAGTGATGCCTTTAAGTCGGCTGTGAACCATGGGGCTGATGATATTTTTTTCGGGGCCTTGTCTGTTGGAGAACGGATCGCGATTGTGCTGAGTTTGCTGTTCCAAGCGGTGATCAACTCATCTAGGTTTAAGGAAGTCTCATCAATGAGTGTGCATGTTTCGGCGAGGATGCGTTCTCTATTAAACGGGTGGAAACCTCTGGCAGCTGGGTTAGCGGTCTTGCTTGTATCCAATTTTGGGCCTTGGTGGCATGTTGAGGGTAGGCATCTGAAAAGTGATGAGTTTATGATCAGACCATGGGACTGCTGTTACTGAAAGCATGATGTTTTGTGGTTGATCAAGAATTAACTGCGGGGCGAATATGAGGTCTAGAGTGTTACCTTTCGCGTGAGTAGGTTCCTGCACCAGTTGCGTGTATCCGAGGATCTCTAGGGCTTCTATGAATGCAGTTGCTTGATTGTCCTGTAATGATGGCAGGTTGATATCCCCTAAGATCCAATTAGGTTTATATGGACCCTGGATGTTGGATGCTAGGTTTATTATGGTTGACAGGTCGTCCGGATCCGCTGATGGAGCATATGTTGTTGGAGATTGATACAGTTTCCAGGTTGTTGTTACTGTTGGAGTCATCCATTTTGAACTGGAGATCCGTTCTGGTGATGATGAGCACTCCTCCACCTCTTTTGTTCTGCCTATGGCTGGTAAAGGCAACAAAATTAGATGGGAGTAGCTGGTTGAGGATGGTATTGTCTTCTGAGGAAAGCCACGTTTCAGTGACCATGATGATATCCAGGTTATGGGATGTTATTATGTCTGTGATTACTGGCCACTTTTTGCAAAGTGAGCGAGCATTTATGAGTGCACACTTTAGGCTTCTAGGGTAGAGGCTTTTACCTTGTCTGGCTTTCGTAGTGTGTTGTAGTGGTATGTGTAATAAGTGGTGGTGGTGCGGATAGTTAACCCCGCGCGAATTGTAGTAGAAATCACCTGACCATTTTCTCCCACCAGTTGGTACGATAGGGATGTGATTGTGTGATGTATTTAGGGCTAGTGAGCTGGATGGCCAAATTAAGAGGAGCAGGTAGAGGCTCATTAATGTGATGAAAGTGTGTTCAATTCTGACTCTTCTGGGCCGACTCAGTGAAGCAGGGGGCTTGTGTTAGGGGGAGTGAATTGGAGGGGATCCTAGCTAGGATATTATGCAACCAGGCAACCGTTTCTTTGTGTCATGCAAGGTAACAAGTTGGAAATTTCCTCTCATAGTTATGGGTTATAGCAGGGTATACTATTACATACTTAATGCTTCATGAAATCTTGTTGAAGAAAACTTTCCTGGCTAGTCTGTTCTGGTACAGAAATTTGTTTTACACTGTTGCATGCATATACTTCATGAAATCTCGGTGAGTAAAACTTTCCAGGCAAGTCTGTTCTGGTACAGATATTTGTTTTACACTGTTGCATACATATACTATGTGAGATCTTGGTTAACAACACTTTTCTTGCTAGTCTGTTCTAGTACAGATATTTAGCTTTACAATGTTTGAACATATTCAACAACATGCATGCAATACTGGGTATGGAACCTTATTATACACAGTATAAGGTACCTGATCTGTTGTCGCACAGTCGTAACTGAGTTTGTGAGTGCAAAACGGGAGTCTCAATTGCACGGTCTTACTTTCACGGTCCACGCCTAAGGGCCACGCCAAAGGGCCCTCTGGCGAGGCCCTCAGGCACGGCCCCGCCCAATAGCGCTGGCTTTTCAAGCAGGGGAGTGCTGCCCCGATTGGACAGCACTTCACTGAAGATGGCTGCTTTCCCGCCGCGGCTCCCCGCTGGAGGCTCGATCCCTGCCCAGGGAGAGCTGATGATGGTGGGGAGGCTGGATGCTGATTGCGCCCGATAGCGCTGGCTTTTAAAGCAGGGGAGTGCTGCCCCGATTGGACAGCACTTCACTGAAGATGGCTGCTTTCCCGCCGCGGCTCCCCGCTGGAGGCTCGATCCCTGCCCAGGGAGCTGATGATGGTGGGGAGGCTGGATGCTGATTGCGCCCGATAGTGCTGGCTTTTAAAGCAGGGGAGTGCTGCCCCGATTGGACAGCACTTCACTGAAGATGGCTGCTTTCCCGCCGCGGCTCCCCGCTGGAGGCTCGAGCCCTGCCCAGGGAGAGTTGATGATGGTGGGGAGGCTGGATGCTGATTGCGCCCGATAGCACTGGCTTTTAAAGCAGAGGAGTGCTGCCCCGATTGGACAGCACTTCACTGAAGATGGCTGCTTTCCCGCCGCGGCTCCCCGCTGGAGGCTCGATCCCTGCCCAGGGAGAGCTGATGATGGTGGGGAGGCTGGATGCTGATTGCGCCCGATAGCGCTGGCTTTTAAAGCAGGGGAGTGCTGCCCCGATTGGACAGCACTTCACTGAAGATGGCTGCTTTCCCACCGCGGCTCCCCGCTGGAGGCTCGATCCCTGCCCAGGGAGAGCTGATGATGGTGGGGAGGCTGGCTGGATACAAAAGGTGAAAAAGAAAAAACGGCCAAAATGGATGACGGAGGAAACTCTGAAAATTGTCCAGAAACGCAGAGAAGCTAAAGCCAGAGGAGAAAGAAAGACAATAACAGAACTCAACAGAGATTTCCAACGTGCAGCAAGATAGGACAAAGAAAAGCACTACAATGACGCATGCAAGGAAATAGAAGCAGAAACTATTAAAGGAAGAACAAGATCGGCTTTCCTAAAGCTACGAGAGTTAAAGAAAAAGTTCCAGCCTCGAATTGGAATGTTACAAGATGCTCAAGGTTCTATGTTGAATGATGCTGAGAAGATCAAGAAAAGGTGGAAGGAATATACAGAGTTTTTATATGATAAAGATCAAGTGGACCAACAGCTGTTTCAACCTGTACCTTATGTTCGGGAACCATTGGTGATGAAAGAAGAAGTTGAAGCAGCATTGAAAGGCTTATCAAAGAACAAAGCACCAGGCATTGATAGCATTCCCATAGAAGTATTACAGCAATCTGATGCAGCTGTTACCATACTTACAAGGCTCTGCCAAGAAATATGGAAGACAACATCATGGCCAACTGACTGGAAAAGATCTGTTTTTATACCAATACTAAAGAAAGGTGATCCAACTGACTGTGGAAATTATCGCACAATCGCTCTGATCCCACATGCCAGCAAGATTCTACTGAAGATTATTCAAAAGAGACTACAACCATACCTGGAACAAGAACTACCTGAAGTGCAAGCAGGGTTCAGGAAAGGGCAAGAAACGAGAGACATCATTGCGGATGTGAGATGGATCCTTGAAAAGACTAAAGAATACCAAAAGGATATCTATTTGTGCTTTATCGACTATAGCAAGGCTTTTGACTGTGTAAACCATGAGAAACTCTGGGCCACATTAATAAGCATGGGTATACCAGAACACCTGATAGTACTCTTGCACAATCTGTACATTGATCAAGAAGCAACAGTTCGAACGGAACAAGGAGAAACAGAATGGTTTAAAATAAGCAAAGGTGTAAGACAAGACTGCATACTTTCCCCCTACCTGTTTACTTTATATGCACAACAAATCATCAGAGAAGAAGGATTGTATGAAGACAACAGAGGTATGAAGATTGGCAGAAGACTCATCAACAACTTTCATTATGCTGATACCACCGCACTACTGGCTGAAAGTGAAGATGATCTGAAACATTTGCTTCTCACAATCAAAGAACATAGTCTCAAAATGGGCCTACACCTTAATGTAAAGAAGACAAAGATCATGACAACTGGCATAATCAACAGGTTCATCGTTGAAGG
Organism: Ichthyophis bannanicus; assembly: GCA_033557465.1. Classification (NCBI taxonomy): domain Eukaryota; kingdom Metazoa; phylum Chordata; class Amphibia; order Gymnophiona; family Ichthyophiidae; genus Ichthyophis; species Ichthyophis bannanicus. The sequence continues at coordinate 174,732,369 of CM066036.1, read as the reverse complement.
AGAAGAAATTGAAATTGTGAACAACTTTAACCTACTTGGATCAACTATCAATAAAGAAGCAACAAGCAGTCAAGAAATCAGACGACGCATTGCTCTTGGCAGAATGGCTATGAAAGACCTAGATAAGATTCTCAAAAGCAGAGATGTCTCTCTCCATACAAAGATTCAACTTGCTCAAGCCATGGTATTTTCAATAACATCATATGGATGTGAAAGCTGGACAGTGAAAAAGATAGGAAGAAAATTGATGCCTTTGAATTATGGTGCTGGCGGCGAATACTGTGTATACCATGGACTGCCCGAAGAACAAACCAGTCGGTACTAGAGGAGATCAAACCTAAGCTTTCTTTAGAAGCTCAGATGACAAGACTTCGACTTTCATACTCTGGACACATCATGCAAAGAGAGAGATCATTAGAGAAAGACATCATGCTTGGCAAGATAGAAGGTCAACGCAAAAGAGGAAGGCCAGCAATGAGATGGATTGATACAACAGCAGCAGCTATGGGTACCAGTCTGTCAACAATGAGCCACCTGACTGAAGACCGAACACAATTTAGGATAGCTATCCAGAGGGTCGCCATGAGTCGACTCCGACTCGACGGCACTTAACAACAACAACAAAGTTCAGCAGCGATGGCTAGCCACTACTGTGAATTTTGAGCCCATGACGTTTATCCAGCTAATACTTGTTTAAGGGCCTGTCCAAACATTTTTTAAACGCAGCTATCTACCACCCGAGACCACTTTTTCTAGCAATAAATTCCATCATGCAATTTGTTCATTGACTGAAAAAAAATACTTTTCAGAATTTGATTTAAATCTTCTACTGCATGTTATTTTTTCTAAATGCAACTTAATATGGGATTTTCTACTGCAATGCATGTTACAATAAGCATGCAAAGTATCTCATTATTATGCAAAATGAATAAGACAACCTGCAGTAGGCTTTGCAAGCTGCATTTTTTATTGAATGTTAATAATATCTTAACAGATGATGTTAACTTTACCCCCAGGGAACAAGGAACAATTTAAAAGGACCAGTGTTTAGAGAAAAATAGCACCCTAGCCACTGATCCCCAATCCCTTCTTAAAAGAGAGATTTGGATAGGTCAAAGCTGTCAGTAAGCCCCATGATAAACAATGTAGTGACCCTTTGGAAGATTAGATCACTTGGCGTGACTTTGGAGAGCTGAGGTATAGGGGGGGCATGCATAGTTTGAATCTGATAAGAATTTCTTGTTTTTAAATTACATTTGATATGGCAAATATGGCTATTTTTGGAGAAACATGCGTAGAGCGTGATTTCATAACGTGCACGTCCAGCCTGCAGACACATCTAAATGAAAAATGGGCCCCGTTTGACCCTAATTCCGCATGCGCGGGTCTGGAATCGGGGACAGAAACGTGTTTGGCGTGGTACACCTAAACCCCAGGACACAGGTATACGTAGCAAGCGGCATGGACGTCCCTGCCCTCGAAGAATTCTGAAAAGATGTACATCTCTGCTGCTGCCCATCTCCATGTGGCCAAGCCTCCTCAGTTAAAATGTGCATCCCTGAAACTGCTCCTCACACTGACGGTGTGGTGCCCATGCCAACTACTCATGAAAATGGATGATACAGATTTGCTGATGCAAAACAGACCATATAAGTGGGTCCTTTGCATGACCAGAACACTGCAAAGTGATCTATGTACACTCAGAGATGTTACAACAGCAAACAGAAAGTGATATGATTGTCCTGACATACCTTGCAGCACAACGTAGGTGAACATTTTACTTGTGCTTGCATTGGTCATCTCTGACAACGGTTTGTACAATGCTATGCATGGACCAGAAGAAATCATGAATGGTCCTCTATAGCTAAATGTCAGAGTATATCCCTGACATTAAATAGGGACCCACAGATTGAGTGCATGCAACAGCACAAACAACACTACTAGATGCCCAAGAGCATCAGCATCTGTCTATACAAATGTGCACATTTGTGGGACCACTGATTGTGCTATGTGCCCTGTTGCATGCACTCATTCTGAGGGTCCCCTATAGCTGACAGGGATGTTTTGACATTTACTGTAGCTGTAGGGACCACATTCTGCTGTATCCATGGCCGATCACACTGGTAGTCACGCTGCAGTTAGCCCTACAGACCAAGTACTGGCCAGGCACTGATGTCCCCCCAAAATTACAGCTGCACACACCAGATTCCTCCATGTATCTCTCTAACAACACACACACACACACACACTCACTTGCAGTCACACAAAACACATCTGCAGTACAGATGCCCTGCACCTCTAGAAAACAGCTAGTATAACATAATGGCATGGAGTCCCAGGACTACTAATCTGATCTGCATTTCTCATCCACATATGACTCCATCCGATACTCACCCTACATCAACAGTCCCACTTCTAGGGTAACAGAGAATATTAGGGTGCCCTAGATCACCTCCTCTAGCTCACACAGCAATTGTCAGCATATTCGGAATAATCACCATTGCACCTTTGAATATTTCTGTAGGGGTGTTTAATAATGTGTCTTTACCATACAACCTTCCCCCAACTGTGCATTCTGTTCTTTACAACCACATCTTGTGATCTTCCAGACTATAGACACACCAGTTCACAGCCTCTTTGTCACAGCCATTCATCTCTATGGGACACATTGCAGAGCAGAACAGAAAGGTTTCTAAGTCCTGGCCTTATTCCACATTTCCGCTGGTATAACATGGACATCCGTGGGACACACGCAGAACATACATGGGTCTTTCCTGAATACACATTGCATGTTTCTGCAGCTGACTATGCCCCCGTTCCGCCCCCTCCCGCCCATGTTCTGAGATCTTCGTGCTAGTGCTGTGTACGTGGAGTGTCATGGGTGTATTATGATACGGTCGTACACGTTTTCAATAGAAAAACAAATACATCGCATGTCCAGGAGCTTATTCCTGTTCTGGTATGACCCCCATAGTGAATGGTTGTGCAATCATTAGTGATCAGTATCTTAAGACGACTGCAATGCATCGTATATGTGCTTGCTAAAGAAAATAATAAGGAATTGTCCAGTGATACGAAATGATGCAGCCAGAATGATGTTAGGTGTGGAGTGGGAGAAAGTGCTGAATCTCCGTTAACACAGTTACATTGGCTTCCAATCAGAGAATTTTGTAGGTTCAAGATATTAGGGTTGCCTTTAAAAGCTTTATAGAACTGAAGGCTGTAATATTTGCAGTACTGTTTGTGCACTATGTATCAGGCCGATGTCTGAGATCATTGCAGGGAAATTTATTGGTAGCGCCGCCGCCTAGTGTGAAGGTTATGAGTAGGACAATGTGGCATGCAAAGGCATTTTGGATAGTGGCTCCAGAGGAATGGAATGAGCATCCCGCTGGATTGCAGGGAGTCTGTAGCTTGTTCGCATTCTGTAAACTTTTAAAAACATATTTGTTTTCTTGTCTGTTATGGAGGGGAGGCAAGAGATGATTTTGGGCTAGATTTTATGATGCCTGGGTTTTATAATATTATGGGGGCAATTTTAGAAGATATATTCCTACTTTGGATGTCTGAAAATGGGCATACATAAAGGTGTCCAAAGTTCAAAGATATCCTCAGAGCCATTTTAGAAGCTGGATTTGTGGATGTCCCCAGTGCGAGGTTGTCCAAGTCAGAAAGGGGTACATAAGAACATAAGATATGCCATACTGGTTCAGACCAAGGTCCATCAAGCCCAGTATCCTGTTTCCAACAGTGGCCAACCTAGGTCATATGTACCTAGCAGTTCCCCAAAAGACACAGGTTCCGCAATGCTTGTACTGGGTCAAGCATTGATATCCTGGGTCCCTTCTTAATAATGGTTTATGGACCTTTCCTCCAGGAACTTGTCCAAACCTTTTTTAAACCCAGCTATACTAACAGCCTTTACTACATCCTCTGGTAACAAATTCCAGAGTTTGATTACACGTTGAGTGAAAAAATATTTTCTTTTATTAGTCTTAAATAGTTTACCCTGTAGCTTCATTGCATGTCCCCTAGTCTTTCTATATTCTGATAACGTAAACAATCAATCTACGTTTACCCGTTCCACTCCGTTCATTAATTTATAGACTTCTATCATATCTCCCCTCAGCCGTCTCTTTTCCAGGTTAAAGAGCCCTAACCTTTTTAGACTTTCTTCATAGGAGTATCCTTCCATCCCGTTTACCATTTTGGTGGCTCTTCTCTGAACCTTTTCTAATAACGCTATATCCTTTTTAAGATACGGCGACCAGAATTGCACACAATATTCAAGGTGCGGTCTCACCATGGAACGATATAGAGGCATTATAATATCTTTTGTTTTATTTTCCATTCCTTTCCTTATCATACCTAGCATTCTATTTGCTCTCTTGGCCGCCGCTGCACACTGGGCGGAGGGTTTTAACATGGTATCCACAATGACGCCTAAATCTTTTTCCTGGGTGGTGGTTCCTAATGTGGAACCTTGCATTGTGTAACCATAGTTTGGGTTGTTCTTCCCTAGGTGCATACCTTTGCACTTGTCCACATTAAATTTCATCTGCCATTTTGATGCCCAGTCTTCTAATTTATCAAGATCCTCTTGCAATTTTCCACAATCCTCTTGGGTTTTAACAACTTTAAATAGTTTTGTGTCATCTGCAAATTTGATAACCTCACTCATTATTTCACTTTCCAGGTCGTTTATGAATATGTCAAAAAGCAGCGGACCCAGCACAGATCCCTGGGGTACACCACTATTCACCTTTCTCCATTGTGGTGTGGTGTAGATGTGGCTAGGGCGTTCCCGAGAACTTGGATGTCTTCGCCCAACTTCAGAAATTTCCTGAACTTCCCAAGCCATGTTAAAGGTTAATACCTGCTCCAGGCACAGCTAGGCATCTGAAAAGTGCTTGTTTTGTCAGGCAAACATCTGGAGGGGATAGACCCATATCCTCTTTATTGTACAATTAGATAACGAACACTGATGAGGAATGGGGGCTCATGATTTCATTTTGCCATGCTGCTGGATGTCATCGATGAAACCTTGCTTGAGATGGACATCCCTGCCCTCCAGTTTCATAGTGAGGATGTCTATATGGACACTGGCATGGGCATCCATACTGGGGGCATCTACAATTCCAAATCAGGTGAAAATGTAGACATCCCCAGTGTTGTACTGCATGTTCTACCCATGTCCCAGATTGCATTTGGATGCCCTTTTAAAATGCCTCTTAATGTGCTTCTACGTTTGCTTTATTATTATCATGTGTTGTAAACCATCTTGAATGATTCTTTTCAAGAAGAAGGTATAATCCTTTTAAAAATAAATACATTCTTAAAATGAACATTAATCTCCATGCTAATGTGTCTTGCACACATTGTCAGATCCCCTCCTTCCCTCATTTCCCCAAAGCCAAACCCCTCCAACCAGCACATGCTGCATCCCAGAGGTCTAACGGGGCATGAGCAATGGCCATTCACTCCTGCCCCAACAGCTGCCTCTTCCACCTGAGACCGTAGCAGTAGTGTGTTGGTACTACTGCCAAATAAGGGGACTCCTTTTAGTTTCTTGTACAGTGATGCATGTTCTGGTTCTCTATGCTGGACTACCACAGAAGATGTATAAAATATTACAAAGGTTGCAAATATGCCTGCCCAGCATCTTTGCAACTCAAAGTGATGAGTGGGCTGGTGTGACTCTTGTTTGACTAGCCTCCTCTGAAGGACTGGCCCCAGAGTTGTTTCTAGGCAGACCTTAAGCTTTACACACACACACATGCTGGTGGCTGAGCCAGCTCTGCCCTTCTGGCTGCCCATTAAGGAGTGTTCTCAGTTCAAACTGCTGGCATTGACTTTCTAGGCCCTGTGTATTCAGTACCTTGTGCATATGGCAGGTAGCTGAATCAATATCGTACAGATAGATTCTGTGCCCTAATCAAGAATCCCTGTTGCGACTTCAGACAGCATAAGTGAAGGAGCAGCCCGGTGGTTAGAGCAGCAGAAGGAGAACAAGGGGAGCCTGCACTCAAGTCCTGCTTCTCCCGCTGACACTCCATGTGACTTTAGGCAAGTCACTTCAGCCTCCATTGCCTCAGAAACAACGTAGACTGTAAGTCCACTTGCTTAGGGAAGTCATTTGAATGCCTTATTAACAATTGCCAAGCTCAGATTTGAGAAAGGTGAACATTTAAACCTAAATAAAAACCAGCAGGAGCACAGCTATACTTTTCAGTGTTAGTGCCATGGTGTATGCTACCGTGTCACCCTTCTCAGGACATGCAGCCATGGAAATGGCTGCAAACAGCCCACGGTGCTTACCTTTAGACTTCGGTGCCACGGGGCTATTTGCTCCGTGCCTCTGACACTTGATGCTGACTTCCTGCTGTGAACAGGAAGTCGGTATCGGGTGTCAGAGTGGGGCAGAAGCAAACAGCCCTGCGACACCGAAGTTTAAAGGTAAGCGCTAAGGGGCTGTTTGCGGCCATCGCTGCTGCTTCATGTCCCTCAGAGGGGCGACAGTGGTGGCAATGGACATCAGAGGGGAGTGCAAGGAATGAGGTTCACCTAGCGTGTCTCATCGCCTTGCGCTGGGCCTGAGTAGTGTCCTAATTGGAGATTCGACAAGAATGTAACCTATTGTCCTTCAGGGAAAAAAAGTCAAAGGATGTTTTCTTGTGGTTAATGGACATAGGAACATTTTTGCTAAACCACACTAATGGGGTTTACCACACGTTAAGTCTACCACAATGACCATTATCATAGACTAAAAATGTGGTTTTAGTAAAAATTCTCCACTAACTACTTAGCATGGGTTGGTGCAGAGCGTGGGAATTGACTGCACATTGCAATGACCCTTTAATGCATGCTCACTGTGCTAGCAAGTGGGTGGTGGTAACCACATCCATGGTAACTGTGACAAACAGCTCAGCATGGGGATGGCACTGGATCCGGCCAACTGCATAGGGACATGCTATGCACACCCCTATTCATTAGTGTGGGTCCAGCACCACCCCACACTGTTTTGGCACCAAAAGCACAGTAAACTACTGTGTTTTAGTGAACATACCCCATAGTCTTGTTGGGCTTACCTTGGTTAGCTTATTTTAGAGATATTCTGATGAAATATAATTTGTCATTGGTGGTGTGGCTCATGCTTCTGTCTTAGCTATAGTGCAATTTGTATTGTTTTTATAATAATCATTTTTATGCAGACCACTTTGGATAATTATTCAGGGAAACCGTTTATAAATTTTATAAATAAAGAAAAATAAATAAATTCCTCTGCAAATCTCATTTTCCTCTTATATTTATATCTCCTAAAGCAAGCCTTTGAAAAGGTCAGACAAACTTATTTTTGGATCATTGTTAATATTTGTATTATTCATTTACATTCATTTTCTATTCGTAAGAATTTAAACATGAAGCAAGCAGAATACAGATGCTGTTAGCCTTACAGCTATTTTGGAAGAATCTGGAACTGAGACTGGTTGCAGCTACAATGCTTGTTATTTGCACCTTTAATGCTGATAGGGGCTGGATTCTTTGGATGCACTGCAGAAAAGGAAGGTACCCTTTTAAGGGTTTATGGTTAGTATTTTTCTGGACTTGGCAAAGGCAATGCAAAAAAGGAGACTTTCATTTAAATCTGCTGTGTCGCAGACTGGAGCTCTATTTTACTTAAAATTTCCTTGCAAATTCTTGATTAAGTATGAATCTGTGAATTACATTTTGTTTCAACCTGGAGATCTACTCTCCTTTATCAATGCTATATTACCGGTTGGTCCAGCAGTTAATGTCCCTGTTTGACTGATGTTTATGTTTATTGACTTAATATACCGCTAAACGAAAAACATCCAAGAGTCTGCATTCTTCCACAATACACAAACGGCTCTGAGAAGAGGCATGCCCAAGGGACAAACGTGCACACGTGGATTTCACTTTCAACTGTATAGTTCTCTAGCAAAGGTCCACCAGCAAAACAGCAGGTGCAAGTGGCCATATAATTTGTACCCGGGGGTAGTTTAGGGGAGAACGTACATTCATACCTTCACTCTAAGCCTTGGTGCAAAATTTACCTGCAGCTTTTGTCCCAGTGCACAGGTTGAAAATTGCCCTCAAAGAAAGTAGATGGCTATAGTCGCTCAGTGGGAGAAATTTATCAAAGAACCTGATCTAGCCCTGCCTAACCTGATCACTCTGAAAATCTAGCCTTTTGTGTTCTCTGCCATTTAACATGAATTTGGATGCCATAATAATATAGATATCAATATGATACCACAATTAAAAATACTACAGCAAGCTATTTCATACCCTTTTAGAGTATCCAAGGTGTCCTCACTATCTGAAATAAAGGACTGTAAGGAATTTCGCTTTCTTTGATAATCATGCATCACTTCAATCTGCAACAGAAGACAAAATTATAAACTGTGGTCAAATTTTTTTTCAAAGTTAATTATTCTGGGGGGAACAAAAACAGGCTGTTACTTTAAAGAGAGAAACTTTGCATCAATGTGATCAATTCTAAAAATTGATCCCCAAAGGCTGATATTCTAATATTGTTAAGTCTAAGTTAGATGTCCAAGTTAAGCACATATTTTCAGATGATCTTAAGTTTCTTTCAGCTGAAAAGAGGTGTTAAGCTTTAAATTCAGAATCCTAAAACTGAAGCAAGTGTACTGACAATGAAATAGTCATTGACCCTGATTCTGGCGTCATCAAATACATGATAAGTAAATATTAAAAGAAAACGTCAATTCAGAAAATGACCACTGTTTACCACCAGCCTCTTTGTCTTGACATGAGGTTTACAGAGTATCAGAGTTAAAGGTAGTACCTATAAGCAGGTCCAATTATTAAGAACAGTTTTATCAATACAACAGTATGGAGACAAAACCATTTTAGAGGATCTTAAAAGGATTCAAAGTCATTTTGTTTCACTTTATAATCTGCTTGAAGAGCTGTGAACAGAGCTTTAAACATGTAAAACTCAACACTCATGCTCTGGAGGTATCAAACTTTTTAATTTAATTCCAGTTCTTATATCCTTCTACATAAAAACAATACCTCAAAGCGCATTGCATACAATGAAATAACAAAAAAACATACTTAATAAAAGTACATAACAAAGCTTACAGAATAAGAAATAAAAAATTATCTATCTATCTATATATATAATTCATAATCAATAGAAAAGAACAGACAAAAGAGGCATATAAAACACAAAACCCCCTGCATTAATCCATTCTAGGTCTTCACAAACTTCTCAAGAGATACATTTTGAACACACACAGGGCCATTCTGAGGCATGAATAGCGGGGATAGACGTCCTGTTGGGACGTCCATCCCCACTATTCAGCCCCTCTGCCGACCCCGACTAACTTCCACGCACGTTGTAAGGGGAGTTTAGACGGGGGTGGGAAATGGGCATTGCAGGGGAGGAGCTAGGGCAAGCAGTGGGCAGTTGGCAGGCCCGGACATATAGGGCCGATTCCAATGTTGGCCCTGTACGTCCGGGATCGGCGGCCTGAACGGGGAACTTATTCCACCTTTGAGGTGGAATAAGTTCCCCTAGTTGGGTGGATCGGGCAGGCCCGGGGCTCAGAAAAGGGGGGAGGAGGCTGAGGAAATTCCACGCAGCCCGACCCTGGCCTTGGGAGGCCAAATCGGGGGCTGGATTGTGGGGAATGAACATTTCAATCTGATGGTCGGGGATTGCAGCTCTTGAATGGAGCCACAGTGCCATGGCAACCAGATGCCATGGTGCCGCGGCTCCATTCAAGAGCCCTGACTGAGTTAGCTGGGGAAGACATGTATGTGCAGGCCGAGCAGAATTGGGGTCCCAGCCTGCACGTACAGGTCTGGATGTGATTCTGATCCCGCAGGGCTAGATGTGCTCCACGGGATCAGAATCACGGCTTACTCTTTGCGTCCGGTTCAGACTGAGCGCACAGAGGGCTAGCACATCCAACTCTGAATCGGGACCACAGTGAAAAGCAGTTGTTGTTGAGTGCCACTGAGTCGGTGTCGACTCAGAGCGACCCTCTAGATAGCTCTCCTAAACTGTGTTCAGTCTTCAGTCAGGCAGCTCATTGTTGACAGAATGGCAACCATACCTGCTGTTACAGTATCGATCCATCTCATTGATGGCCTTCTTCTTTTGCGTTGACGTTCTAACTTAACAAGCATGATGTCTTTCTCTAATGATCTCTCTCTTCGCATGATGTGTCCAAAGTATGAAAGTCAAAGTCTTGTCATCTGAGCTTCTAAAGAAAGCTTACATTTGATCTCCTCTAGTACTGATAGTATTCGTCACCAGCACTATAATTCAAAAGCACCAATTTTCTTCCTGTCTATCTTTTTCATTGTCCAACTTTTGCATCGATCTGACGTTACTGAAAATACCATGTTACTGAACAAGTTGAATCTTTCTATGAAGAGAGACGTGTCTGCTCTTGAGAAACTTGTCTAGGTCCTTCATAGCCATTCTGCCAAGAGTACATCATCATCTGATTTCTTGACTGTTTGTTGTTTCGTTATCAATAGTTGATCAAAGTAGGTTAAAGTTGTCCACCATTTCAATTTCTTCTCCATCAACAATGAACTTATTTATTTTGCCAATTTGTCAGGATCTTTATCTTCTTTATATTAAGGTGCAAGCCCATTTTAAGATTATGTTCCTTGATCTTGAGAAGCAAATGTTTCAAATCGTCTTCACTTTCAGCCAGTAATGTGGTATCATCAGCATAGCGAAGCTTGTAGTTGAATTCTTCCACCAGTCTTCACATCTTGGTTGTCTTCATACAGTCCTGCTTCTCTGATGATTTGTTCTGCATATAAATTAAATAGGTAGGGAGAAAGTATGCAGCCTTCTCGGGCAACTTTGCTGATTTTAAACCATTCTGTTTCTCCTTGTTACATTGGAGCTGTTACTTCTTGATCAATGTAAAGTTTGTGCTAGAGAATGATCAGGTATTTTGGTATACCCATGCTTCTTAATGTGGCCCAGAGTTTCTCATTGTTTACACCATCAAAAGCCTTGCTGTAGTCAATAAAACACATATAGATATTCTTTTGCTATTCTTTTGTCTTTTCAAGGATCCATCTCACATCCGTGATAATGTCTCTCATTCCTCACCCTTTCCTGAATGTTCCAGATATGGTTGTAGTCTCTGCTGAATAATCTTGAGTAGAATCTTGCTGGCATGTGGGATCAGAGCTATTAGACAACTTTTTGGTGGTGGTGAGAAGCGAAGAGGAATGTGAAAAATTCTATCTACTCTTTTGATGTCTAGGACATCTGTACCTTGCCCACTCACAATCTTAAATGACAGAGGTGTAAGGGAAGGGTCTCCAAATCCAGTCCTGGAGGGCCACAAACCAGTCAGGTTGGCAGGATATCTCTAATGCATATATATCTCATGCATATTCATTAGGGCTATCCCAAAAACCTGCCAGGATTGTGGCCCTCCAGGACAGGGTTGGACACCCCTGTTATCGAGCTTTTATGGCATTGACTTCCACAGATGTAGTCAATTTGATTTTTGTACAATCCATTAGGTGAAGTCCATGTGTACAGTCACCATTGGTGTTGCTGGAAGAAGGTGTTTGAGATGAATAGATCGTTGATCTTGCAGAATTCTATCAGTCTTTCTCCAACTCTCATTTCTGTTGCCAATTCCATATTTTCTAACCACTCTGCCTTTTTTGTTGCCCACATTTGCGTTCCAATCACCCATGACTATCAATATATTCTGTTTGCATGCTCTGTCAATTTTAGCTTGTACTTGTTCATAGAACTCATTGACTTCATCCTCTTCTGCAGCTGTTGTTGGGGCATATACTTGAATTATAGTTGTGTTGATGGGCATTCCTAGTAGATGAATAGAAATTAAGCATTCACTGATTACATTGTATTTCATTACAATTCTTGCAAGTTTCTTCTTAATTATAAATGCACCATTTCTTCTGCGTCTTTCATTTCTAGCATAGTAGACCATGTGATCATAAGAAGCAAAGTGCCCGCTGACACCCAACAGACTGAGTTGTACAAGTTCCATTTCATTCTTGGCCACCTCCAACTTCCCTTGGTTCATGCTGTGTATGCTCCATGTCCCAATATGTAAGACATCTTTGCAGCTTCTGACTCTTTTCATGTGAAAGCAGCAAAAGTCCCTAAAATCTTAATCTCTTGGAGTAGCATATTCATTCCATATCTGCTTAACATGAAAACAATCTATTTAAGGTCCTCTTATAGTGAAAATATTTCATGAATGGATAGAATAGCTATAGGTATCTGACTGAAAGCAATAATCACTCATTTTCAGGAAGAACTACTAAGTTAGTCATGTATTCTGGAACTAATCTATGCAAAATTTTAAAACCAAACAGGATGGCAACCTGGCATGACTTTAAAGAAAATCACCACTTCTGACAACAGAGTAAAATCCACATGGGGGGACTATTCGTGCCTTCCCCTGCCACGTCTAACCTTCTTGCCACTTGTGCACGGAAGTCAGACAGAGGGCGGGGAAGGGGTGGGGAAGGGGCAGCTTGGGGGCGGAGTCTGGGCCAACAGGGCGGGAAAGTTATTCCATCTCCAAGGTGGAATAACTTCCCTGGACATGTTTTTTCTTGTGCCCGGGTGCGGATGGGCCTGGGGAGGGAGTCAGAGGACATTCCCTGCAGCCCAACTCTTGCCTTAGAGGCCAGATCGGGGGTCGGGCAGCAGGGAAAGTGTAGTTACTCACCTGTAACAGGTGTTCTCCGGGAACAGCAGGAATCAGCCTTCACATATGGGTGACATTGGCGCCGACGGAGCCCACGTGGAAGCAAACTCCCAGTTTTCAAAGAAAGCCTTTGGAAGATGCCACCACACATGCGTAGTCCCCTTGCCACCCAAGGGTGCCATCTTGCTCAGTAAGATGACATATCTAAAAGATGGCAAAAATAAAAGATGGTAAAGGAGCAACTCCAAGGGGAGGAGGGAGGGTTGTGAGAACTGATTCCTGCTGTCCCCAGATAACACCTGTTACAGGTGAGTAACTACACTTTCTCCGGGAACAAGCAAGAAGTCAGTCCTCTCATATGGGACTCCCCAGCTACAGGCTACCAAAAGCCCATAGCAAAAACAGGGGACCCCTCACGTGGAGCCGCAAGCAGCAGCAAGTGAGCCTGTGTCTACAGACTACAGTAGGACCCCTGTGTCTGATGAAACCAGTACTCTGGTAGCCTGAACACAGAAAGATCAGAGGGTAGGAGTTGCCTAAACCCCAAAAAGATTACGAAGCACAGCCTGGCTGAAGGCACTGTCCCGTTGGGACTCTTTTTCCAGGCAGTAATGGGCTGCGAAGGTATGGACTGAAGGCCAAGTGGCGGCCCAGCAGATTTCCACCATCGGGACAGAATGCAAGTTTGCCACTAAGGCTGCCATGGCCCTGACACGGTGTGCCATGATGCGGCCCTCCAGCAGGAGCCCCACCTGCTGACAGGCGAGGGAAATACAGTCCGCCACCCAGGTAGACAGCGTACGCTTGGTCACTGCCTCCCCCAGCCTACTGGGGTCACAGTAGATGAAAAGTTGTGAAGCCTTGTGGTGGCCCTGAGTGTGTTGGATACAGAAGGACAATGCCCTCTTACAGTCCAAGGTGTGGAGGACAGTCTTTGCCCGACTGGAGTGAGGTTTTGGAAAAATGATAGGGAGCATTACTTCCTGGTTGAGATGAAAGGGCAATACTACCTTCAGAAGGAATTCGGGGTGCGTGCAAAGCACCACTCTGTTCTTGTAGAACCTGGTATAAGGTGCCTCCACCACAAGGGTCTGAAGCTCGCTAACTCTGTGAGCGGAAGTGAGTGCAACTAGGAAAGCTAACTTCCAAGAGAGGAAAGCGAAGGTGGCATGTAGCTAGAGCTCGAAGGGTGGACAAGTGAGCTGCCACAATACTACATTGAGGTCCCAGTCGGTTGACGGAGAGTGAACTGGGGGCTTCGATAGGAGCAGACCCCGAAGAAAACGGATCACCAAAGGTTGGACTGAGAGGAGTTTGCCATCCACCGGGTGGTGGTGGTGCGCCGCCAGGGCACTAAGGTGCACCCGGACGGAGTCAGACTTGAGCCCGGATTGTAAGAAGTGGAGAAGGTACTGTAACACCAGTCCCACCGGGCAGGAGAATGGGTCAGCCCCATGCTTGGTGCACCAAGCCAAAAACCTGTGCCATTTGAGGGCATAAGTCTTTCTAGTGGAGGTCTTGCGAGAGGCTAGCAGAATTTCTTCCACCTGAACTGAAAGGTTGAAAGGGGCCAGAGTCACCCTCTCAGCAGCCATGTTCTCAGTGACAGGGATCCCAGGTTGGGGTGCAGAAGAGCACCCCCCCTCCTGAGAAAGAAGTCCTGGAGAGGTCCCCAATGGGATGGGGGTCTCCAACGACAACCGGAGGAGTGATGGGAACCATGGTTGTCTGGGCCACAGAGGGGCCATCAGGATGAGCGAAGCCTGTTGTGGAGGGTCCTGATTAAGGTCTTGGTGATCAGCGGTTTGGGAGGGAAGGTGTACATGAGGTCTTCTGACAATGAGAGAAGGAACTCATCCACTGCCACTATGGAGGTGTGGGCCTGCCTGGAACAGAAGCGGGACAACTGGAAGTTGTCCAGGCTGGCAAACAGGTCCATCACAGGTTTCCCCCAGATCTGGAAAAGCCAATTGGCTACCCTGGGGTCCAGTTGCTCAGCATGTCGGCCAGAAGGTTGTCCTGGCCTGGTAGGTACACTGTCCTCAGGAGGATACCCCATTGGATTGCATATAAGCAAAGGACCACTGCCTCTCCAACAGAGGGGCATGAAACCCCGTGCCCCCCTGTTTGTTCACAAAGAAGATCGCCACTTGGTTTTCCGTCTGGGCCAGCACTGGCTGGTGATGCAGGTGGTGGCAAAAGACACGCAGGGCTAAGTATATGGCCTGCAGCTCCAAGAGGTTGATCTGCTGGGTACTCTCACCTGCTGACCAGTTGACCTGGGTGCAGAAATCTCCACAGTGGGCTCCCCAGCTGAGCAGGGAGGCATCCGTGGTGAGGGTCCTTGAGGGACTCGGGGCCTGAAAAGGCATGCTCACCTCAAGATACTAGAGAGATTGCCACCAGACCAGGGAGTCTGCCAGATGGCGGGTTACAGAGACACTGTCCCGGAGGAGACCCGTGGCCCGAGTCCACTGGTCCCGGAGACTCCACTGCGCCGGGACCATGTGAAGGCGAGTGTCTGGGGTGACATGGATCATGGAGGCCATGTGCCCGAGGAGGCGCAGAAGAAGCCAGGCAGGCACCGAGGGATGGTACTGTACATTCCAAGCCAGAGTCCTGAGATGGTCGGCTTGGTCCCTGGGCAAGAAGGCCTTTGACAAGAGTGTCAAGCTTTGCCCCGATGAACTTCGGGCTCTGTATCAGGAGGAGGGGAGACTTGGGGTAGTTTATGACAAAACCCAAGTACTGCAGAGCCTGGATGGTGCGTGCAGTGGCCTGCTGTACTTCTGAGGCCGTGCCTCCCTTTATGAGCCAGTCGTCCAGGTAGTGGAAGACAAAGACCCCCTGGAGACATAGGAAGGCGGCCACGACTGCCAGGAACTTTGTAAAGACTCTTGGGGCAGAGGACAAGCCGAAGGGGAGTACCCTGTACTGAAAATGCCTGCCCCCCACTATGAACCGCAGGTACTGCCTGTGGTTGGGGTAGAGGAGGATGTGGGTACAGGCATCTTTGAGGTCTAAGGAGTATAGCCAATCTCCCTGCTGGAGGTATGGCTGCAATGTTCCAAGAGAGAGCATCTTGAACTTCTCCCTCACCAGGAATTTGTTGAGGTTGTGCAGGTCGAGGATGGGTCTTAGGCCCCCTGTTTTTGGTGAGGAAGTACCTGGAGTAGAACCCCTTGCCCTTGAGATGGTGAGGCAACAGTTCCACCGCTTTGACTTCTACCTGCCAACTCCTTCAATAGAAGGTCCTGGTGGAGGGGGGACCTGAGGGGCTCTCCTGGGAAATAAGGGGGAGGTGTGAGAAAGGTGGAGAAGGAAACTCTCCTTGACCACCTGAAGTGCCCAAGAGTCGATGGTGATGGTCAATCACCTCTGGGCATAGTGGGCCAGACATCCTCCAGTGGGCTGCTGATCTCCTTGAGGTAGATAGGCTATGCTCAAGGAGTCAAAAACTACCCCCTGACTGTGTCGAAGCCGGTGCCTGGGGTTTTGGAGCCTTCTGCTTACGAGAGCCATGCCAATGTCCCTTGGCCTGCTGACCATGTTGGGGAGCTTGGGAGGACTGAAAAGGTGGGTAGCTTCTGTAAGCAGATCCTTTTCTCGGGTAGAAGGGCTTTTTACCCGAGCCCTTCCATTGGGGAGGGGCAGCGGTCTTTTTTGAGAGCCTGGTACTCGTCATGAACTCGGTCTCCAGCTCAGCAGCTTTGTCGGTCATGGGTTTGCCAAAGAAGTTCTCTCCTTGACATGGGACATAAACCAATTTGTCCTGAACCCACTGCTTGAGATCAGACGACTGTAGCCAAGCTTGGCGCCATCCATCGATGCCTGCCGCCACTACTCAAGCTGCTGACTCGAACCCATCATAGGCCGCTCGAGACATGAATTTGGAGCACTCATGGACTGCCTTGGCCAGATTCTTGAACAGCTGCAAGGGTACCTCGGAGAGACCAGGTGGGAACCTGGCGAGTTCCTTTGCCAGGTCTCTGAGGTACATGCCCATGTACAGCTGGCATTGAACCCTGGTAGCACTTTCTGCCAAGGGTGTCCAAGATGCGGGCCTCCCTGTCGCAGTGCACCGATGAGTGCATCTTCTGGTTTTTCAGCCAATGCATGGCCAACTCCATGACCATGGAGTTATGTGGCAGCTGTGACTTTTGGAAGCCCGGGTTCCGGCGGACTCGACACATCGAGTCAAGCCATTTGCTCATCACCAGTACTGATGCCGGTGTCTCCCACATCCAGAGCATCAGCCATTCCCGGATGGGAGGAATGGATACCGTGAATGATTCCCACAGAGCCTGGTACTGGAGGATTTCCAACTCATTCACCTGAGGATCCTCCTCCGACTCAGTAGGGAACGCCAGGGCCTTTGACATATCCTTGATGAAATCATCCTTGATGACTATATCCTCGGGTGGGGACCACCATCGGTCTCTGAGATGGGAGAGTCAGATGGGATGTTGCGGTGGCAACAGGTGTTGGGGGACTCCTCATCCTCCATCTCCCACTTGGAGTAGTCCATCAAGGACTCATAGGAGGGCTGTTCTGCGGGCCTCAGGGCACCCGATGCTTCACAACCGGTGCCCGGCATACTTGCCAGGGAGGATCGTGATCCCGTCAAGCGGGACTTGGATCGCGACCTCGGCCGAGGATCGACTCGAGACCGGTCGGGGTGGACAAACCAGTCGTGCCGGACAACAGCACCTGCTGCTGGTCTATGAAGGCAAACTGCGCTCCAGGGCTGCCATTCTGGACTCCAGGCCAGAAGGCTCCGCAAGGCACCGAGGGACGCGGGCCTGATGTAGGCTCCCCGGAAGGGGACTGAGGCCGGTCTGAGGTCAAGTCCTTTCAGGGGACCTTTGCAGGCCGCTCTTTCTCAAAAGAACAGATGAGAACCGTGGACTGCGGGACCAGGCCCGGAGGTCACCTGAACATAAGAACGTAAGATACCTGGGTGTAATAATAGATCATACTCTCACCATGATACCACACATAAAGCAGACAGTAAGAACCATATTTCATAAACTCAAAATCATACAACACCTAAGGCCCCTCCTGGACACACATGACTTTAGATCAGTTGTCAATACACTCATCACACCCCACTTTGACTATTGCAATAGTCTACTAATTGGCCTACCACAAAAAAAACACTTACCTATTACAAAGAGCCCAGAACATCTGTGCAAAAGTAATTACTAAAGCTCGTCTAACAGACCATGTGACCCCTATACTCCTAGAACTACATTGGCTCCCTATAAACAGCCGTATCACATACAAAATTCTCCTAACAACCTTCAAGCTCCTAAATAATATCGCCCCATCACATCTATCAACACTACTACAGACCCCATCCGAATCAAGAGCTCGCAGACAAAATGCAGCCTACTCACTTGATATGCCAAAATCATTCACGAAGACCAAAAAATCCTCAAGTGACAGAGCCTTCACGTTCACTGCCCCCATGCTATGGAATGATCTCCCACTAGACCTCCGCACCATAAAAGACCTCTCCCAATTTCGGAAGGAACTTAAAACATACCTATTCTCCGAATATTTCCAAATTCCCTACCCCCCATGCTCTGTCCCACAACATCCACAGACACACCAACTCAGAACCCCCAAAACCACAATTAAATAACCCCACACAGTCCCCCTTCACACACACAAAACCTATGATAATAATGGAAATAAATTCCACCACCTACACATGACACACCATTATTCTGTAACACATTGTACGATTACTCTGTAACACATTTGTATAGAACAACTTGTAAATAACTTATGTAAATAGTTTGGACAGTTTTTATTTCTACATCTGTTATTATATGTAAAAAGTTGGAAAGTTTCTTTCTGTTCAATGTAATGTATACGAAAGTATACTTAATTTGTTAACTTGCTCCATGTAAACCGCCCTTGATCACTGGAAGGGGCGGTATAGAAGAAATAAATTAATAAAATAAATAAATAAATAAGAACATAAGAACATAAGATATGCCATACTGGGTCAGACCAAGGTCCATCAAGCCCAGTATCCTGTTTCCAACAGTGGCCAATCTAGGTCATACGTACCTAGCAGTATCCCCAAGACACACAGGTTCCACAATGCTTGTATTGGGTCAAGCATTGATATCCTGGGTCCCTTCTTAATAATGGTTTATGGACCTTTCCTCCAGGAACTTGTCCAAACCTTTTTTAAACCCAGCTACACTAACAGCCTTTATTACATCCTCCGGTAACAAATTCCAGAGTATGATTACACGTTGAGTGAAAAAATATTCTCTTATTTGTCTTAAATAGTTTACCCTGTAGCTTCATTACATGCCCCCAAGTCTTTCTATATTCCGATAGCGTAAACAATCGATCTACGTTTACCCGTTCCACTCCATTCATTAATTTATAGACCTCTATCATATCTCCCCTCAGCCATCTCTTTTCCAGGTTGAAGAGCCCTAACCTTTGTAGCCTCTCTTCATAGGAGTAGCCTTCCATCCCCTTTACCATTTTGGTGGCTCTTCTCTGAACCTTTTCTAATAACGCTATATCCTTTTTAAGATACGGCGACCAGAATTGCACACAATATTCAAGGTGCGGTCGTACCATGGAACAATACAGAGGCATTATAATATCCTTTGTTTTATTTTCCATTCCTTTCCTTATGATACCTAGCATTCTATTTGCTTTCTTGACCGCCGCTACACACTGGGCGGAGGGTTTTAACATGTTATCCACGATGACTCCTAAATCTTTTTCCTGGGTGGTGGTTCCCAATGTGGAACCTTGCATTGTGTAACCATAGTGTGGGTTGTTCTTTCCTAGGTGCGTAACTTTGCACTTGTCCACATTAAATTTTATCTGCCATTTGGATGCCCAGTCTTCCAATTTATCCAGATCATCCTGCAGTTTTCCACAATCCTTTTGGGTTTTAACAGCTTTAAACAGTTTTGTGTCGTCTGCAAATTTGATAACCTCACTATTATTCCCATTTCCAGGTCATTTATGAATATGTCAAAAAGCAGCGGACCCAGTACAGATCCCTGGGGTACTCCACTATTCACCTTTTTCCATTGGGAAAATTGGCCATTTAGCTCTACCCTCTGCTTTCTATCTTTTAACCAGTTCCCGATCCACATTAGTACACTGCCTCCTATCCCATGACTTTTTAGTTTTGCCAAAAGTCTCTTAATGAGGGACCTTGTTAAAGGCTTTCTGAAAATCCAGAAACACTATATCAACTGACTCACCTTTGTCTACCTGTTTATTCACTCCTTCAAAAAAACATAACAGATTAGTAAGACAAGATCTTCCTTCTCTAAAGCCATGTTGGCTGTCTCCCATTAGGCCATGACTATCTACATACTGTGTAATTTTGTTCTTTATGATGGTTTCTACCATTTCCCCGGTACTGACATCAGTCGGAACCTTCCAAAGATGCTGCCTTCGAGGGTTTCTTCTTCTTCCTGGGTTTTCTCGAAGAAGACCCCCTTTCTGAGGACCCACAACAGGGATCAGGTATGGAGGGTTCCACCCGAGGCATCGAGGCACCAGACGAGGCCCTGGTCTTCGGAGGCACTGGGGATTCAGGGAAAAACTTGTCATCGTGCTGCTGCTGGCGGCTCTTGAGGGCCTTGCTGGACATACTTTTTTCAGAGACCGCAGGCTGCCATATTGTGATCTGGCCCGAGGCAGCGAAGGCAGCAGTCATGTGTGTCGGTTAAGGACATAATTTTAGAGCACCGATCACACTTCTTAAAGCAACTGGTAGCCATGGGGGAAAGAAGTACCCCTGCGAGTTTGAAGACTCTCTGTGCTGCCAGTTGGAAAAAAGGTGCGAAGACGCCAAGAAAAAGGAAGAACAAAAACTACAAAAATAGTCCCAAACTCAACGCCGAGGCAATGAAGTGGGTGGCGGGAAGAGTACCGGTGCGATACTGGAGGCGAGTATGAAAACTTGGAGAGAAAAATCAGCTTTTTCTGGGGACAAGCCAGACAGATGTCTGAAGGGCTCAGCAGAAAAAAGGAGACTGAGTAAGATGGCACCCTTGGGTGGGAAGGGAACCACGCATGCGTGGTGGCATCTCCCAAAGGTTTTCTTTGAAAGCTGGGGGGATGCTTCCGTGAGGGCTCCATCAGCGCTGACGTCACCCATATGTAAGGGCTGACTTCCTGCTTGTTCCTGGAGATAAGTTTTTATTTCGGGCGGCCAGCATCGCAGCTCTTCAATGGAACCGCGGTGCCATGGCAACATGACACCATGGTGCGGTGGCTCCATTTTAGAGTTTTGACTGAGTTAGCCAGGAAAGTCCTTTACGTGCTGGCCGGGCTGAATCGCAGTCCTGGTCTGCACGTACAGGAATGATTGCGATTCTGATCCCGTGGGGCTAGATGTGCCCCACAAGATCAGAATCGCGATCCCCTCTGTACATCCGGCTCAGATCAGGCGTACAGAGGGGATCTAAGTCCGGGACTGAATGAGCCTATGGTGTACTAGAAGCATGAATGGTATTCCCTTTCAAACTGTGTATTTACAGTATTGACATGCTATAGACATTAGTGACATTGTATTTTTTCCCCTTTTACAAAACTGTTTCAAAGAATGGTTACCTTCCGGGAACTTTGCATTTTTCTTGGTACTTTCTTACCAGGTAATGTAATGTCAAAAGAAAATTTCAAGCCTGAATTAAAGTCTGCACCTAAAAAACAAAAATGTATACATCAAAAAGCTGTCAAAATATTCTGTATTATTCTGACAGGTTTAGAATGCTTTATCATTTTAATATCATATAACACCTTGAGTCAAATAAGGCCAGCATAAGATTATCACATTGCAAAGATGTAGAGAAAAATAAATCCTGCATCTAGCAACGTAAACATATGATAATAAATTCGGAAGAAAATGTATTACTTTATAAATTAGCAAGGGAAACATTCTTATTTGCTAATGTAGACCGTAGGTATGCACAAGACATTCTAATTAAAAGCAATGTGAGTCATTTTAAAAGGCTTAGTTGCTTAAGACGAGCACATGGACACTGAAAGCACATAGACGTCTCCATAGCCATTCCACAAATGAGGTTTGCAGATGTCTCCAGTGTAGGGACATCGTAGGCAAGGGTAGTGTGGTAGAGGCATGTCCAGGGAGGTGTAATGGACTTACACATCCCCATTCAATCTCATGTTTATACCTGTTCCAGGCATGACTAGGCATCAGGAAAGTGCTTACTTTCACCTTAAAACATCTAGAGAGTTTAGAAAAGATGGAGAATTAAGTGACTAGCCTAAAGGCCCACACAGGTATTTGAATTCTGGCCACCTTGCTCTTAAGCCACTACTCTAACAATTATGCTATTAGATGTCTTGGTTCTGAAATGCTATCCTGGGGATATAAGAACATAAGGAATGACATACTGGATGAGACCAAGGTCCATCATGCCCAATATCCTGTTTCCAACAGTGACCAATCCAGGTCACAAGTATCTAGAAGTTTCCCAAAAAGACACACAAGTTCCATGAGGCTACTGGGGCAAGCAGTGGATTTCCTGGGTCCTCTTTAATAATGGTTTATGGACCCTTCCTTCAGGAACTTATTCAAAATTTTTAAACCCAGCTACACCAACAGCTTTTACTACATCCTCTGGTAACGAATTCCAGAGTTTGATTACACGTTGAGTGAAAAAATATTTTCTCTTATTAGTCTTAAATGGGTTACACTGTAGCTTCATTGCATGTCCCCTAGTCTTTCTACTTTTTGATGCCATAAGGAATCGATCTATGTTTACCCGTTCCACTCCATTCATTAATTTACAGACCTCTATTATAGCTTTTCTCAGCCGTTTCTTTTCCAGGGTGAAAAGCCCTAATCTTTTAAGCCTCTCTTCATAGGGGTATCCTTCCATTCCCTTTACCATTTTCATGGCTCTTCTCTGTACCTTTTCTAATTCCGCTATATCCTTTTTAAGATATGGCAAACAGAATTGCACATAATATTCAAGGTGCGGTCATACCATGGAATGACACAGAGGCATAATATCCTTTATTTTATTTTCCATTCCTTTCCGTATGATTCCTAGCATTTTATTTGCCTTCTTGGCTGCTGCTGCACAATAGGCAGAGAGTTTCAACATGTTATCCACAATGATGCCTAAATGTTTTACCTGGGTGGTAGTTCCTAATGTGGAATCTTGCATCATGCAACCATAGTTTGGGTTGTTCTTTCCTGGATGCATATCTTTGCACTTGTCCACATTAAATTTCATCTGCCATTTGGATGCCCAGTCTTCCAACTTATCAAGGTCCTCATGCAATTTTTCACAATCCTCTTGGGTTTTAACAACTTTGAATAATTTTCTGTCATCTGCAAATTTGATAACCTCATTCGTTATTCCCATTTCCAGGTCATTTGCAAATATGTTAAAAAGCAGCAGACCCACAGCACAGATCCCTGGGGTACTCCACTATTCAACTTTCTGGACTGGGAAAATTGGCCATTCAGCCATACCCTCTGCTTTCTATCTTTTAACCAGTCCCTGATCTACAGTAGTACACTGCCTCCTATTTATTTTATTTTATTTATTTATTTAGCTGTATTTATATCCCGCTTTTCACCAGGTCAAAGCGGCATATCCCATGACTTTTTAATTTTGCCAAAGGTCTCTCATGAGGAACCTTCTCAAAGACTTTCTGAAAATCCAGATACACTATATCAAATGTGTCACCTTTGTCTACCTGTTTATTCACACCTTCAAAAAAATATAACAGATTAGTAAGACAAGACCTTCCTTGGCTAAAGCCATGTTGGCTTTCTGCCATTAAACCATGACTATCTACATGTTCTGTAATTTTGTTCTTCATAATGGTTTCTACCATTTTGCCTGGTACTGATGTCAAGCTCACTGGCCTATAGTTTCCTGGATCACTCCTGAAACCCTTTTTAAAAATTGGTGTTACATTGGTCATTTGCTACAGATGATTTTAATGATAGTTCACAGATTATCAAGAGTAGGTCTGCAATCTCATATTTCAGTTCTTTCAACACCCTCGGGTATATATATCTGATCCAGGGGATTTGGTACTGTTCAGTTTATCAAATAGTTGTAACATATCTTCCCGGTTTATTGATATGTATTTCAATTCTTCCGATGCATCACCTTTAAATATCATTTCAGTCATGGGTAACTTCCTTACATCTTCTCCAGTAAAGAGTGAAGCAAAAAATCCATTCAGTCTCTCCGCTATGACCTTGTCCCCTCTTAGTGCCTTTTTTACCCCCCTATCATCTGATGGTCCAAATGATTCTCTCACAGGCTTTTTGCTAGGAATGGATTTGAAAAGTCTTTATTGTGCATTTTTGCTTCAACAGCAAGCTTCTCAAATTCTCTCTTTGCCTGCCTTATCAATGCCTTGCATCTAACTTGCCAGTGCTTATGTTGTTTCCAGTTTTTGTCATTTGGCTCCTTTTTCCATTTCCTGAAAGATGCTTTTTTTGGCAACAGCAGCCTCTCTGACCTCACCTTTAAACCATGCTGTCAGTTGAGAGTGGGGTAAGAGGTTTAGGTAGCATTTGGTAGTATTAGGTTTTAAGCGGTATTTTTCTTTTTTGTGTTTTATTTCATAGAATGTTATAAAATAACCCCTGAAGAAACGTTCAGTGAAACGTGACAGTGGTACCATATGAAGACGTTGAGAACAGCTTTAAGAACAATTGTGGAGAGCTTTTGGAATATATTTCCATATGAAGGAGTCTGAGGTGCTATAAGGAAAATTCTAGGTGTAACAGAGAAGGTCGTTGATGCAAATGTGGCATCAGTAGCTGGGAAATCATTTGGCTATGTGATAACAGTCTGAGACCTTTCTCTGATAACACAGGTACACTAAAAAAATTTTTTTTTAAACTGCCTCTAATGTTTCGATTGATTTTTACGTTTTTTGGTGCGCTGAATCCAAATCTGGTAACCAATTTGCTCCATCACGTACAGATTTTTTGCTACATTGGGTTAGCAGTTTGAGGTGAACGTTTCAGATTGAGTGCGATCGAGATAAAAGTTTCTTGGATGAATTCTTTATACTAATTGTTTAGTAGTTATTCAAATAAGAATAAAGAAAATTGTAACAAGGCAGCACATAAGAATAGAGTAATGTCAACAAAACACACTGTGATGGTAGCAAAATTGTCTGCACTTAAAACAGCCACATACATGTGCACAAACATTGAGCATATAAGAGCGAGGTTAGACACAAAGCAAAGCAAAGAAATGTGCAAAAAATGTTGTACAGGTATGTATGTAAGAATAGAAAACGCAAACCGCACCATTGCAATACATGAAGACAAACACCCGATTGTGTGAAAATAAAATTCTAATAAATGAGATCCGACACTGTGGTAATAACTAGCAAATTTTTATTTCAAAGTTTAGTAAAAACACGATATTTGTCAACACAGTTTAGATTTTAAAGTCATTCTTGGGTCAATCAATCTCCTGGTGGGCCCGTTTCTTCTTCCCCCGAATGCTTCTCTTGGTGCGCTGCTTGGCGTATTTTTCATCTGGGG
This sequence comes from Ichthyophis bannanicus, assembly GCA_033557465.1. Taxonomy (NCBI): domain Eukaryota; kingdom Metazoa; phylum Chordata; class Amphibia; order Gymnophiona; family Ichthyophiidae; genus Ichthyophis; species Ichthyophis bannanicus. The sequence continues at coordinate 174,707,088 of CM066036.1, read as the reverse complement.
TTTCCCGCAGCAGCAATCAGCAGAAATCAGCCATCATAGTGGTGTTCCATCTTCCTTGGTACCTTCTCTCTGCGTCCTTGATGTCCTGGTGAAACCTTTCACCTTGTTCTTCACTGTACGCCCCCAAGTTTTCGGGAAAGTAGTTCACATGGGAGTGCAAGAAATGGACTTTCAGGCTCATGTTACAGCCTTGTTCTTTGAAGGCATTAAGCATCCTGGCAACAATATCCTTATAGTTCTCATCCCGCCTGTTCCCCAAGAATTTGAGAACAACATCCTTGAAGGAATCCCAGGCTTCTTTTTCCTTCTCAGACATCGTTTCAGCGAATGCTCCATCTGAAATGAGTTTCCTTATATCAGGGCCAACAAACACTCCTTCCTTTAGCTTTGCTTCAGAAAGTCGGGGGAACTTTGAGCAAAGGTACCGAAAGCACTCACCATCTTTTGGAAGGGACTTGATGAATTGCTTAATGAGACCCAACTTAATGTGGAGAGGTGGTAATAGAATTTTATCACGAGGTACCAAGCTCTCATGAAGAACATTTTTCTCACCGGGTCTCAAATACTCCCGAATTGGCCAGTCTTTTTTCCCCCAGTGTAGGTCGCGGGCCCAGCTATCCCACAAGCAAAGAAAGCAGGGATATTTGGTGAAACCGGATTGCTGCCCTAATAGCATGGATAGAATTTTAAAGTCTTCACAAATCATCCACTTATGCTCATCATAACGAATCTTCTGAAGAATCAGGGCCAAATTCTCGTATTTTTCTTGGAGAATAACAGAGTGAGCAATAGGAACTGAAGCGAATGTGTTGCCATTATGAAGAAGAACACCTTTTATGCTATCTTTTGACGAATCAATGAACAGCCGCCATTCAGCAGGATCATACTTGAGTTTAAACTTTTCCATCACTCCGTATATATCGTTGCAAAATACCAAATCTTCCTCTTTGCTGAAATACTTCAAAAATTGTGTCTCGCGGTTGCGGTACCAATAAAAAGTTGTTCCTGGTGACAATAGATTTTTCTGTTTAAGCCGAGAACCTAGCAGTTGGGCAGCATCTTTTGGGAGTCCTAAATCCCGGACTAAATCATTCAATTCAGCTTGAGAGAAAAGTTCAGGTTTCGGATCTGGTTCAGTTTCAAACTCGGAAGTACTGGACTCATTGGGAAAAGCCATCTGATGAGTCTCATCATGATCAGAACCGTCCACACAAATATGGACCAATCGGGGCAGTGCGGCATATTGAAAAGGAGCCCGCCAGCAGGAAAAGAGTCCCTTTGCTCCCCCGCGTGCTCTCCCAGGAGGGATCGAGCTCTCATCTTTACCGGGACGCCTCCAGCCCATCTGCTGACCAATCGGGGCAGTGCGGCATATTGAAAAGGAACCCGCCAGCAAGCGCACCCGCGCCTTGCGTGCCCGCGCCTGAGGGCCTCGCCAGAGGGCCCTTTGGCGTGGCCCTTAGGCAGCGGCCCTTATCAAGAACAGACCTACAACAGCTACAACCACCTTTAAAAGAACGCCTTTCCCCTCTGCGGTACATTCTCACAAAACTGCTACACGAAGCCCCCTGCAGCTACGGCAAACAACGGACTTCTCGACATCATAAGCACACTAAGGTACTATTAATTACCCTACCTAGCTCTCCATCTTCAGATACTGCCTCACGATCTATGGACGCTCTCCAGCCCCCCCTTTTTGTCCTCCTACCTAAGGTCCTTTGGTGTTACCATTTAGATTGGCAGAATATCTGCATCAGCCTATAACAGTGATGGCTAACCTTTTTGAGCCCGAGTGCCCAAACTGCCGCACAAAACCAAAGAATTTCCTCAAAGTGCCAGCACGTCATTTGCATAAGTGGTCTTATTTGCATAAATATTTGCATAATGTTACCATACACTAACTTTTAGTAAACATGTCTCTTAATGAGTGTATGGATAAAGAAAGACTAAAAGATTTCTACATTACTATAATCCAGTGCCAACCGCCAGGCACATTAGGAACTACTACAAACGCTGCCCATTTAGAACCCATAGCAAACCCGCCGTATCCTGACAGCATTACCAGGACTCACAAAGCACCATACCCTACCTATCAAAAGGCAACACTGCAAATATTAAACCAATACATTTCAGTGAATACTGGGGAAAGAGAACAAGTGGCAACGTCAAATAGGAATTTCCTCTTGTACCAAACAAAGCGCAGATGTTAATGATGCACATTTCCCAGAGCTGACATATTCCAGTTAATAAATTCAAAATAAAGAGATATCTTTCTACCTTTTGTGCATTTTTTTTCAGTTGCAATTGGTCCAGCCATTTTCTTCTGGTTTCTTCATGTTTTCTGCTAACTCTCCATCGTCTGCTGTCCATTTGTCCTTTCTTCTCTCTTCTAGTTTTTTTTCCAGTCTCTCTCTCTCTCTACATCTGCTTTAACATACTAATCTTTCTCCTTTTGCTCTTTCCTCATTCCTATTTCATCCACACAAATTTTACCCCTCCATCCTCAATCCCCAATTACTCTCCCAATACCTGGCCAATTGTAGATTTTTCATCCCTCCTACACAAAATATTTTTCCCCTCTCCATTTTACTCTCCCAGCCCCATCCCATTCTAATCCTCCCCCAACATCAGCTCCCTTCTAGTTCCAGTCTCACCCAGCATCCATTCCCTTCTTCAAGCCCCCCACTTCCCCTCAGCCCATTTCCATTCCAAGCCCCGTCCCCATCAGCTATTTGCAGTTCAAGCCCCCCACTTCCCCTCAGCCCATTTCCATTCCAAGCCCCATCCCCAACAGCTATTTGCAGTTCAAGCCCCCTTCCACTCAGCCCATTTCCAGTCCTAGCAACCCCCCAACCCATTACCAGTCCTAGCCCCCCATAGCCCACTCCCAGTCCTAATCCCACCAGCCCATTTCCAGTCCTAACCTCCCCATCAGCCCACTCCCAGTCCTAATCCCCCATCACTCAATTTCTAGTTTAAGCCCCCCCAGCGCCTATCACCACTCCTAACCCCCCCCAGCGCCCATCACCACTCCTAGCCCCCCCCAGCCCAGCGCCCATCACAACTCCTAACCCCCCCAGCCAGCCCAGTGCCCATCACCACTCCTAACCCCCCCAGCCAGCCCAGTGTCCATCACCACTCCTAACCCCCCCAGCCCAGTGCCCATCACCACTCCTAATCCCCCCCACCCCAGCTCATCACTACTCCTAACACCCCCCAGCCCAGCCCAGCCCATCACTACTCCTAACCCCCCCCTGCCCAGCCCAGCCAATCACCACTCCTACCCCCCCCAGTGCCCATCACCACTCCTACCCCCCCCAGCCCAGCGCCCATCACCACTCCTAACCCCCCCAGCCAGCCCAGTGTCCATCACCACTCCTAACCCCCCCAGCCCAGTGCCCATCACCACTCCTAACCCCTCCAGCCAGCCCAGTGCCCATCACCACTCCTAACCCCCCAGCCAGCCCAGTGTCCATCACCACTCCTAACCCCCCCAGCCCAGTGCCCATCACCACTCCTAATGCCCCCCAGCCCAGCCCTTCACTTCTCCTAACCCCCCCCAGCCCAGCCCAGCCCATCACCACTCCTAACCCCCCCCAGCCCAGCCCAGCCAATCACCACTCCTACCCCCCCAGTGCCCATCACCACTCCTACCCCCCCCAGCCCAGCGCCCATCACCACTCCTAACCCCCCCAGCCAGCCCAGTGCCCATCACCACTCCTAACCCCCCCCAGCCCAGTGCCCATCACCACTCCTAACCCCCCCACCCAGCCCATCACTACTCCTAACACCCCCCAGCCCAGCCCAGCCCAGCCCATCACTACTCCTAACCCCCCAGCCCAGCCCATCACCACTCCTAACCCCCCCAGCCCAGCCCAGCACCAATCCTAACCCCCCCCAGCCCAGCCCATCACCACTCCTAACCCCCCTCCAGCCCCTCACCACTCCTAACCCCCCAGCCCAGCCCAGCCCACCACCCCTCCTAACCCCCCCCAGCCCAGCCCCGCCCAGCCCCTCACCACACCTCCCCCCCACCCCCCCCCGCCCCGCCCAGCCCCGCCCAGCCCAGGGAAAATTAAAAAAAAAAACAACCCTGTCTGCTGCCGTTGTCGGGGCCGCCGCGGCAGAATCGAGCGTGCCGCGGGGCCCCCCTGTACCCACCCGGCAGAGCCTGCCCTCCCCGTAGCAGCTCTCTCTTTGGAGCTGCAGTCAGACGCGCCGGCTTGCAGAGCGCGAGGGAAGAGTTCCCTCGCTGCTCTGTTAAGCCCGCGGGGGCTGATGGGAAGTTCCCATCAGCCCCCACGGGCTTAACTGAGTCGCGAAAGGGAAACTCTTCCCTTCGCGCTCTGCAAGCCGGCGCGTCTGACTGCAGCTCCAAAGAGAGAGCTGCTACGGGGAGGGCAGGATCTGCCGGGTACAGGGGGGCCCCGCGGCACGCTCGATTCTGCCGCGGCGGCCCCGACAACGGCAGCAGACAGGGTTGTTGTTTTTTTTTTTCGATTGCGGACCTTCCCGCGTGCCAGCTGCAAGGCCTTCGCGTGCCACAGCTGGCACGCGTGCCATAGGTTCGCCATCGCTGGCCTATAAGTTCTTTCCCCACTAGCTAGACAACTGCTGTATTTATTGTATGTTCTAGGCTGCAACATTGTAACATTATCTAGCAACAAGCTTTTCCAGTAACAATTGAAACTCAGGCTACTTTTTAACGTTTCTATCTTGTAACAAAGCTATTCTGGTCACAATTGACCTGTTTCATCCTCCCTATCCTTCTCTCTACTCAGGTTAATTAACTCCAAAATTATACCCAATAACCTGCAAGCTGCAACTTTGATATTTCTACTTTCATCCTCTCTCCTTAGCACTGCTAAATACAATTTCCCTCTCATTACTGAACTATTACACAGTACTACTACTCAATCAATAAAATTTAATCCAAACCCAATTCAAAATGAAGCTAATGAACATTGTGATGCACTGGCTATACTCCCTAGGTATTATGTCCCTACTACTTATTTCCAGCTTAAGCCTACAAACACCGCACTCATCCCTAAACCACATTGGAATAGCACACATACATATTATCCCCTACCAACATAGACAAAAATATCACAACCATTTCAACTCATACTCCTCTACATATAGGAACCCCTCCCCCCCTAGATCCTCCGCAAAACATTCAAACAGATTGATCCACAAAAGTTTAAAATCTGAAAATGAAATCAAAGAAATAAATCTAGTGTCTCAAACACTAAAAATCATCCTTATCAATGTAAGATCTATAAGAAACAAAATCCCACTTATAACTGATCTTGTCACTGATCAAAACCCAGATTATCTTTGTATAACTGAAACCTGGCTAGCCACCCAAGACACAGTCCTTTTGAACCAAATAAAGATGAAAGGATACACCATATTTAATTGTAACCGGAATTCAAAAAAGGAGGTGGGGTACTCATACTAGCAAAAACAAATCTAGACTCTTCTTCCACAATCTGTGAAACCAAAGAAAATATAGATATACTAAAGATAGAAAATAAAAATGTAGCCATCTGCCTCTTCTATAGGCCCCCTTCATCTGATGACCAAAACTTAACAACCATCCTAGAAACAGCCTGCAAAGCTTCAATGGTTAAACCCCATATCATTCTGGGTGATTTTAATTTAGCAACCCTCAATGACACACAAACCTCAGCTTTCTTAGAATCAATGGCTGACATGGGCTTTAAACAGACAATCAAGCACCCTACACACATCAAAGGTAACACCCTTGACCTAGTATTCATTCCTGAACATCTGACCGAATTACCCCAATATACCTCTCCCTCTATAACTCAGATCCCATGGACTGACCACTTTATGATACAATTTTCTATCAATATACCATACAAAACTAATCCTCACCAAGCTAAATCATACCAAGGACCACGTTTTCGTGCATTTATACAAGAAGAATTCCTTGATACAATTGTCCCCCAGCTAGATATAGAAAACAATCTAAGCAAAACCATTACAAATTGGAACACTGTAATAGAAGCAGCATCCAAACCACTATCTAGCAAAGCTAATAGACTATACAAAAGATCATCTTAAAAATTTTACACACAGGAACTAACCTTAATTAAAAGAAAACTTAGAAAACTGGAAACCAAATGGAGAAAAAATAAAACTTCAGAACTCCGTGAATTATATTTTTCAACCCTAAATAACTATAGATCAGCCACAAACAATGCTAAAAAACAATATCATACAAATATTCTATCAAAATCTATCAACCGCCCTAGAGAATTATTTGAAATTGTAAAATCATTAACTAAAACCCCAACTACTAAAACAAGCAGAGTACCTATTAGCCCACAAGAATTAGCAAGCTATTTTGCTAGTAAACTTAGGTTAACATCTATACCGATACCCAACCCCTTATCAAACAGAGCCAACCATGGCAATGGTTGGGACTCTTTCCATCTTATTGACAAAAAGCACCTACTTAACATAATCACTAAAATCAACACAACCACATCCATCCTAGATCCTTGCCCAGTATCATGGATTAAGGCTTCTAAAACTGTATTAGCCCCCTTTATATTAGACATAGTAAACAAATCTCTTCAGCAAGGACTATTACCTAAAGAACTCAAAATAACAGCGATCCGCCCTATTCTTAAGAACAAAACACTAAATGACAATGACCCATCATCATACCAACCGATTGCAAGTATTCCTTTCATAGCTAAAATTATCGAAAAGGTTGTTCAACTTCAACTGCAGGATTATATAGATACATCTGCCCCCCTCGATGTTCATCAATATGGGTTTCGCCCCTTCCATGGTGTAGAAACCTTACTACTTGCCCTTCTAGACACTGTCATTAAAGGTCTAGATAACACAAAGCAAGCCTTCATTCTGGTATTTCTTGACATATCCGCTGCATTTGATAGTGTAAACCATAACATACTCTTATCAAGACTTAGTCAGCTAGGATTACAAAAACTAACTCTTAAATGGTTTAAGTCATACATCTCAGACCGTTCACAATATGTCCAAGTTGACCAAATGTCATCACCTACCTTCCCGCAAGAAATGCTCGAGGCCGCGGGCCCGGTCCCGCGGCCGTCAGTAACCTGGGCCCGGGCCCGGCCTCCAGTATGTGAGGGGGGCGGGGGGGCTGAGAGAGAGGAGGCCATGCGTGCGGCATTCGAAATCGCTCCGTCGCGTTGGCGGAGCGATTTCATTGGCCGCGGGCTGAAGGGGGCGGAGCAGTGTCTGCGAGGAGCCGCGTGGCCGTCTCCTTCTTGCCGCGGCTCCTCGGGAATCGGACGCGTTGTGAGTTTATGTTCAGATTTGCTTATTCTACACTTTTTAGACGTTTTGTCTATAACATTAATTTCATTACAGACTTGCCGGTTCTTTAATATTAATAATCAACCTGCAATATTACATATTTTATCTTTGCTGTACATTTACTTAGCATATCATGTCCCTTTCCTCTTTCTGCATTTCTGACACTTCGGCCAAATAGTGTTTTCAACATCAGGGCAATGATTCGTTTTTTCGCCAGTATTAATTCCTACACTAGGTGGTCTTCATTGTCATCATGCTTTGACTAGTATTGTTACAATTGACTTGCAATAGTACATATTGTATCTCGTTTGGATTCAGTGCACCTTAATTTACAAATCAGCTTATCATGTTGGCGGGTCGCTGGCGGCGGGAGGAATATTATTACTAAAAAAATAAATAAATAAATAAATAAATAAAATAAAGGCAGGTTCCCCTGCCTCTGCAGCCAGCCGATCAGGGCAGGAGCACCGGTGGGAGGGCCAGAGCATAGGACTGGCTAGGGGGGAACTCGAGGAGGGCCCGGGGAGCGGGTGGCGCGCACGGGGCCAGAGCAGGCCGTGGGAGTTGGCGTGGGGCAAATAAGGGGGGCGGGGAAGTGTGGGGTAGGGGCTGTGATGCGAGGGCTCTACCGGCTTCTGCAGCCGCGTTGGGTGGTACAGGGGAGGGGGGGGCGGATGGGTTGGAGGGGGGGGCGGATGGGCTGGAGGGGGGGGAGCGGATGGGCTGAAGGTGGGGGGGCGGATGGGCTGGGGGGGGAATCGGATGGGCTGGGGGGGTGTGGAGGGGCTGGGGGGTGTGCGTATGGGGCTGGGGGGAGCGGATGGGCTTGGGGGGGGTAGGGTGGGTTCAGGTCCCGGGCGTTGGCCCTGCGGGGGTGGACTGTGCGCTGGGTGGCACGGGAGCCTAGGGGCCCCCTTTTCGCAGGGGAGGGGGCGGCCGGGTTTGCATGGAGAAGATTGGGCTGCCTGGTCCTCGGTGTCTGAGCAGTCTATGGGTGTGGGCACATGGAGGGGGGGGTTTGGGGAGGGGATTGGTGGGGGGGGGCCGGTTTCCAGAATGGCAGAGGGCTGCTTCCCTGGGGAGCGGCGGGCTGGGCGGCCGGGGGGTTGGGGGTCCTCGGGGGGTGGGGGTGTAAGGAGGGGGAGCTGGGTGGGGGGTGGGGCCTTAGGGGATGGCTCCTCCGGGGGTTGGGGGCTCCTCCGTCCCCGTGTGTTGGTTCTCCTCCCTCCCCGTGTGTTGGTTCTTCTCTCCCTCTGCAGGTTCCCGGGAGTGCAGTGGCGGCAGCAGGCGGTGTGGGAGTCGGCTCGACAGAGAAGTCGCGGAGCTTGGGCACGACCGATCCGATCTCCGTGGAGCGGACGGGGTCCACCTCGGTGATGCAAGGAACGGCGGAGCTGGCTGCGCTAGGTGAGTGTACCGGGAATACGGTTGGGGGGGTTGAGCCGTCGGGTGAGGGTGCGCCGCGGGCAAGTAAAGCCTAAGCGTCGCGGATGCAACGGCGGCATCATCGGCGGAGGGCGTCGTCTTTGTTCTCGTGGTCATCGGATACTTCCTTGGCGGCCTCCACGGTCGGGCCGCGAGCAGGTGAGGGGGCGGGGTCCTCGCTGATGCGGTGGGCGGTGTTGTGGGAGAGTGGTCCGCGCAAGTTGAGGCGACGGATCGTAGCGTGACGTCGATATTCCGGCTGCTCGATGGGCAGAGACGCTCAGGGGAGAGTCGCGAGAAACGTGAGGAGGAGGAAAAGCGTGGCAGCGTCCTGGGCGCACGAAGGTTGGGCCTGGCTTACTTACGAAGAGGAGTTTGGGATATGATGGAGGAGATTCGGCAGCTGTCGAGGGGAATGAAGGAGTTTAATCCTCGGGGGGGGGGGTAGGTCCGGTTAGGGCATCGGGCAATGCAGCTATGCTGGGCTTTCGGTCCTTTTGGCCAGCGGGCCCGGGGCCCGATTCGAGGAAAAGCGCAGCGAGCTGTCTCGGCGGAGACCTTTGTGGGCGCTTCAATGAACCGGACTGCAAGTTTCGGCGCACCCGCCAGCGTTGTGGTGCCTGTCACGCGGCCGTCAAATGTAGCCGACGGACGGTGCTGGGTTTGCCGGCGGCGGGTGGGTGAAGAGGGTAGCGGGGGGGGGCTGGCGCCGACCCCCCTTCGGATTTAGGCGTTACAGCGGTGGTTGGGGCTTTATGCGGGTACCAGGCACGGTGAGGCGGAGAATATGTGGGGGCGGGGGAGTTTTCTCCGAGGGCTTTCGTTCCCATTTCAAAGGAAGGTCCGGGATGTGGCGGGGGGGGGGGGGAAAGGCGAGCGCGGTGAGGCTGCTGGCGGAGGTGGCCCGCACGACAATCGCGGCGGAGTGCGCGCTGGGCTGAGTCGCAGGGTCATTTGACCGGCCGCCCTTTGCGCCGTCTATGGTTTCTTCGCTGGGGGGTTCTCCCGAAGAAGGAGCCGGGGCGTTATCGGCAGATACACAATCTGTCTTGCCCCCCTTGGGGCCTCGGGGAACGACCACATTCCGTGGGAACTGTGCGCGGTGCGCTATGCCTCCTTCGATGAGGCCTTGGAGCTGGGGCGCCAATGCGGTAAGTGGATTTGCTGGCGAAGTCGGACATTGAATCTGCCGTTCAGATTTTACCGGTTCTCCCTTCCGCCTTCCCCTTGCTGGGAGTTCGTTTCGATGCTCAGTATTATTGCGATAAGTGCAGGCCATTGGGTTGGGAGATCTCGCGTGCTTGCTTCAAGGCCTTCAGCTCGTTTTGCACTGGGTGTTGGTGCGGAGGTCGGGGCGCCAGAGTATCGTGCATTATGTCGACGCTTTTGTTCGTGGGGCCTGCTCGGTCCGCAACCCGTGGATCCTGGCTGGGGCTTTTCCTGGGCCTGGCTGAGGAGTCGGCATCCCTTTGGCGGAGGGTGAGACAGTGGGGCCGATGACGTGTCTTTCGTTATTGGGGAGCGAGACCGACTCAGTGAAGCTTGTGGTATGCTTACCTATGGATAACATAGCGCGACGGCGGTTGTGGGTGGCAGAGGTGGGTTCCGCCTCGAAGGTGGCGCTAACGGATCTTTAGAGGTGGGTCGGCCACTTGAATTTTGCTTGCCGAGTCATTGCAATGGGGAGGCCGTTGGCGTGGAAGCTATCCTTCGTGTTGGCCGGCGAGCGCTGTGGGTATCATCGTATCCGGGCGACGTCGGGGATGCGAGCCGAATTGCGGGTGTGGGATGCGTTTCTGGGGGGTATAACGGCTGCTCGGTGTGGTGGTCTGCGGTACTATCCCATCGGGACTTGGAATTGTTTTCGGATGCTGCCGGTAGTTCGGGTATGGGAAGGTACGGCCCTGGTTCATGGTGTGCGGCGCCGTGCTGGCATCCTGGACGGCGAAGGGGTGACGCGTAACGTGACGTTCCTGGAATTGTTCCCCCTTAGGGTGGCCTTCTGGGTATGGCCGGAACGGTTTGCGGGTTCAGCGGGTGGCATCCGCCCAAGTGCCCGCGGGTAGCTGCTTGAGGTGTGTGTTGGGCTGGCCTGCCTTCGTCTCAATCTCCCGGCTCGGGCGCGCCATGTGCCGGGTGCTCAGAATGCTATGGCGGACGCTCTGTCTCGTTTTCAGTGGAAGCCGTTGCGGGCGTTGGCCCCGGGGGCGGACGAGACCGCGGCATTGGGGCCGGAGCACCTTTGGCGGAGGGGGGACGTGGGATTGATCTTCTTGTTGCGGTCCGATGGGGCAAGGCGGGAGAGTTGGTAGGGTGGAGGATTTCTTGGCGGGTTCCTTTATAGCGTGGGCACGCGAGTCCGGGTGGTCCTGGTCGGCGGCGTGGGCAGCGTTGGCTGGTTTCTCCTTGTTTCAGCAGGGCGGCGGCTGGGGCAGTCCGGGTGCCCTTTATGGGGTGAGGCGGCTATTGGCTGGGTGGGCGCGAGCGCAGCCAACGGTCCTGGATTGGCGCCGTCCCGTGACTCCTGAGGCCTACAGGAGGCGCGAGTGCGGATATTTTGTGGCCCATTCGCAGACCGACCTGTGGTTTTAGGCAATTCTGGGTCTGGAATCCTGTCCGGTGCAGAACTTGGCGTCTTATTGGCGTCAGCGACCGGTTCTGGCGGGTGGTTTCTTCTGTCACAGGGACTGGAGTGTGGTTACCCAGTTTCAATTTATGGCGGTGCTCCGCCGGGCCTTGCGGCGTCTGGGCTTGGATGAGCGAGAGTATGCGTCTCAAGCCTTCTGGATAAGGACGGCGATGAGCGCTGCTGATGATGGTCTGGGGGTGAGGTGGTTCAACAGATTGGACGATGTGCCATCCGGGGCCTACGCAGGCTATGTGCGCCTGGACCAGTTGTGAGTTGGGGTGCTGGGGGGGGGGTGTGGGGGGGTGCTAATGCTGTGTTTCTTTTTTCAGGTGTACTGCAGGGCGGGCTTACATGGGGGGAAGGCACGGGGCCCGCTAGGCTTATGCCGGATTCTTGGACAATTTCCAGTTGGCTTGGCTGGGCGAGCGCTCCGTCCATGGATTCAGGAGCATGCGGAGCGACGACAGCGCCAGTGGTACTACTGATACATCTTGGTGGGCACGATCTCTCCAGTGGGACGTGCCGGCAGCTCATTCGAGTGGTGCAGCAGGTCCTTCGGGCGCTGCAGGAGCATTGGCCAGACGTGGCAATCGTCTGGTTGGACATCATCCCGTTGGTGGCAGCAGGCCGGGGGAGGGCAGGTCCGGCGCCCTTGGGCGGACCACCAGTGTGCTGGACTGTGCCGTACTGACGGGGTACACTTGTCCCCGGTCGGACAGGACTTATTGCTTAATGATTGGCAGGAAGCACTAGTATGGATTGGTCGCAGCTTTATGGGGGGGGCGGTGCGAGGATAGTGAATACCTCGCACCGGTGGCGGGGTACAGAGCCAGCGCTCGCAGGAGCGGCGCGGGCTTGAACTGGTTTACGAGCAGTGGGGGCGAAGTGCTCCTGGGGGTGGGGCGAGACAGCCCGGTTGGGGGTCTCGGCCCGGTAGCGGGGGGGTGGGAGCCGGCCTTTGCTACTAGTATGGCGAGGCAGGCGGAGGGGTTTGGGGGGGAGGAGGATGCTCCGCCTTGCTACTAAGATGGCGGGTGGGGGGGCATCCTCCGGCAAAGGGGTGTGGGGCTGGGTTATGTTGGATTGTTTTATATTCAGGCCCGTGTTGGGTCGGTTGTTACTGGTGTAAATAAAGCTGCGACCAAATGTTTGTACCAAACTACAGTTGTTGGTGAATTTGTGGGGGAATATTATTGTGGGATGCTAAGACATGGGAAGGAGGCGAGGAGGGCCTCCGGGTTACCAGAGTTAATGCTCGAGGCCGCGGGCCCGGTCCCGCGGCCGTCAGTAACCTGGGCCCGGGCCCGGCCTCGGCCTCCAGTATGTGAGGGGGGCGGGGGGGGGGGGAGAGAGAGGAGGCCGTGCGTGCGGCATTCGAAATCGCTCCGTCGCGTTGGCGGAGCGATTTCATTGGCCGCGGGCTGAAGGGGGCGGAGCAGTGTCTGCGAGGAGCCGCGTGGCCGTCTCCTTCTTGCTGCGGCTCCTCGGGAATCGGACGCGTTCCCGCCCGCCCGCCCATTATGGAGGTGGTTTTGAGATGTTGCAGCTGGTGGGGGCGGGGTACAGAGCCAGCGCTCGCAGGAGCGGCGCGGGCTTGAACTGGTTTACGAGCAGTGGGGGCGAAGTGCTCCTGGGGGTGGGGCGAGACAGCCCGGTTGGGGGTCTCGGCCCGGTAGCGGGGGGGGTGGGAGCCGGCCTTTGCTACTAGTATGGCGAGGCAGGCGGAGGGGTTTGGGGGGGAGGAGGATGCTCCACCTTGCTACTAAGATGGCGGGTGGGGGGGCATCCTCCGGCAAAGGGGTGTGGGGCTGGGTTATGTTGGATTGTTTTATATTCAGGCCCGTGTTGGGTCGGTTGTTACTGGTGTAAATAAAGCTGTGACCAAATGTTTGTACCAAACTACAGTTGTTGGTGAATTTGTGGGGGAATATTATTGTGGGATGCTAAGACATGGGAAGGAGGCGAGGAGGGCCTCCGGGTTACCAGAGTTACAGGGAATACCACAGGGCTCTGCTCTATCCGCCCTCCTATTCAATCTTTATCTACAACCCTTATGTACCATTTTCCAAAAATATAAGTTAAACTATCATATTTATGCGGATGACATTATGTTATTCTCCCCAATAAACACACTTGATCCCAAATATGATGCTTTAACATCATGCCTCACTGAAGCTGAACTCTGGCTTCGATCAAATAATATGAATCTAAATTTTAAAAAAACAGAAGTATTATTTACCTCAAGAAACACGAATTTCACCCCACCTTCAGAAATCAAACTCTTCAATCTTACCCTCCCAGTTAAAGACGAAATCAAATATCTTGGAGTCACCCTTGACAAAACCCTTAGCTTTACATCTCACATTAAAAAAATATCCAAAACCATTTATTGTAAGCTCAGATCAATCCAACAACTAAGACCACTACTAGAGAACAATGATTTTAGATCTATTACTCAAGCTTTAATAACCCCTCACCTTGATTACTGTAATGGTATATTGCAAGGAGTAACAAAGAAAAATTTAAAAATCCTTCAAATGGCCCAGAATGTTACGGCACGAGTAATATTCAAAGCAAAACTTACCGATCACATAACCCCGATACTATATACATTTCACTGGTTACCTATATCAAGTAGGATCCAATATAAAATTATATTGACCACATTCAAATTAATTTATAAAATTGCCCCATCATACCTATCCTCATTGATTCATAACCCACCTGATAACAGAACCAGAAGAAGAACGAATCTCAACACCATCCTCGTGCCTGACTCAATAAGGAAGACTAAACATACAACAAGCATCAGCGCCTTCTCATACACAGCACCAACTTTGTGGAATAATCTCCCGACACAGATTAGAGAAATAAAAGACCTACAAATGTTTAAAAGAGAATTAAAAACTCACCTCTTCACACTACATTATTCTAATACAGATTGTCATACTAATACGACTTCCTATCCTCCATAATTCAATCTGTATTTTCATTACTTCTACTAAATTTACACCTACCCGCATACCTACCTGAACTGATATCTACAACCTGTAAATATGTAAACTATATTTTAACCTGTAAATAGTTTTATCTGTTATAAGCTATACAAAGTTACTTAAAGCTGTGTATAGTTTGTTGATAGTTACCTACTGTTTCTTTGTATTTCACATTTGTTCTCTGTATTTCGACTTATGTTCAATGTAAACCGCCACTGATCTTAGGAAGTGGCGGTATATAAAAATGTTGCAAATAAATAAATAAATAAATATGATCCAAAGATTTTGGTGGTTCAGGCACAGGTACTTCGTTGCTATGAGGCATAGGCCTAATTGCTGAGGGAAGGTTGGGGTAACTTATTACGTTCTTATTTTTTAAGTTGTATCCCTTCACAATGCAAGAGCAAAAATAGCAGTCACTGCTGTGGTCTCTTTGTTCACGCCACATCATAGGTATTCCGAAACGAAATACTTGTTTTTTACCTTTCATCCATAAGCGTAGATCTTCCTCACATGTCTTGCACACTTTGTGAGGAGCCCACGGTTTGTCTTGATCGCCTAACTTCAAACCAAAATAGGCGAAATATACTTTTTTAATAAATGCAGAAATGTTCCTCTGCCGCTTTTTCACGGTATATTCCCCACAAATAAAACAAAAACTGTCCGGAGAGTTGACGCAACCTCTGGCTCTGTGAGCCATCACAAATACACAGCACTGCAAACTACAACTGTAGTGAACCACTTCGGAATAAAGCTGGATTACGACTGAGCAAACAAAAGGTAATAATGAACTTGCAAGAAACTGAAATTTGACAGGAACGTTCATGTCGCAACCACCGTGTTTGAGCGAGCGAACGAGGCGAGGCGAACAGGAAAGAACATGCGCCAGCACGAGTACTGGATTTAGTCCCCCGCCTCCCAATTGTCCTGTTAATGTATAAAATGAATACAAAACACTCTAAAATATCATGAGGGAGTGTTTCTAGTTAGTTAACCATTACAACCTCTATTTTGGGCCAAGAAAATAAACTGCAGTCGGCTAAAAAAGAAATTATGTGAACATTCCTTATATGGGTAAGAAATCTAATTTTGCAAGAAAACGTGACGTGATGGAACATTTTGGCTATTTTTCCTGGATTCAGCACCCCAAAATCTATAGGAATCAGTTGCAAAACTGGAGGCAGTTTTTTGGTAGTGTACCTGTGTAATTAGAAAAACCACTACAGTACTGACAGTGTTTTAAAACCCTCATTTGTGTTTTGAGTGAACAGTTTTTTGTCCAACCCAGTTAAGGCAGAGTCCATCCCTTCAGAAAAGCCCCTCCTTTCCCCAGAATGTTTCCCAGTTCCTAACAAATCCAAAAACATCTTCTTTGCACCATTGTCTCATCCACGCATTGAGACTCCGGAGCTCTGCCTGCCTTTTGGGTCCTGCACGTGGAACAGGAAGCATTTCTGAGAATGCTACCCTGGAAGTTCTGGATTTCAACTTCCTACCTAAAAACTTAAATTTGGCCTCCAGAATCTCCCTACCACACTTTCCTATGTCATTGGTACCGACATGTACCAAGACAGCAGACTCCTCCCCAGCGCTATCTAATAGCTTGTCTAGGTGACATGTGAGGTCTGCTACCTTCGCACGAGACAGGCATGTTACTAAGTGATCCTCACGTCCACCAGCCACCCAGCTATCTAACATGTCTAATGATCAAATCACCACTGTAATGGTCATCCTAAGCCTTCCCTCATGGGCATATGGCCCTGGGGAAACCTCCTCAGTGTAAGAGGGTTTTACATCACCTGGCGGATAGGTCCTAGCTACAGGATCACTTCCTGCCACACCAGGGTGATGCTCTCCTGTCACGTGGCCTCTCTCCTCTATGGCAACAGGGAGGTTGCCAGACTGGAGGTGGGACTTCAGAACTACATCCCTGTAGGTCTCATCTATATATTTCTCTGTCTTCCTTAAGTCCTCAAAGTCTTCTACTTTAACCTCCAGAGATCAGACTCGTTCCCTGAGAGCAAAGAGCTCCTTGCACCTAGTGCACACGTAAGACATTTAATAGATGACCATATTGGGGATGTCCATGATTCCAAAATCATGCCTGAACATGCACATGTCTACTTTTTTTTCAGACATTCTGGCTCTGAGACTCAGATTGCACTTGGACATCCCACTGTGAAATGTGCCTTATGTGCTCATACTGTTTGACTTTCTGAGATAAGTCAGTATGGGTGCTTTCCTCAATGTTTCATCTCAAATTCCATAACAACTGGATTCATTTCATGCAAGAATGAGTTGTGTCAATATATTCCAAGCCTCACTCAGTACCCCTTGCTTATGTTATTGCCCTGATAAATGGCGGTCTTGAGGAATTACAAGTCTGTTGCATGAGAGCTATGCACGTGAGTTATGTTTTAAATGGCTGGAGGGAGCTATTCAAGATCTCCTTAAGCAAAGAGGGTGGTTTACAGAAGTTGGAAACACTAGATCATACACTGCTATAGGGAACAGTAGCCATGATGGACAATTCAACAAAATAATCTCTGGAATCAATAACCTTGAGAAGAATGTGTTGTTGGAGTGAAGAGTGGCTTAATAGCACATTAGGCTGAGATCCAGAGAAGCCAGGGTGTGAATCCCAATAAAGAATGAGTTCCAACAGGAGCTGTCCGCACTGTAAAATCTCTCTCTGCCCAGTGACTAGAGGAGACACTTCTTCTAGTCACTGGGCAGAGAGATTTTTGCAGTGTGGGCAGTTCCTGTATGAACATATTCTAGAAGCAGTAGCACAGTGAAGATCTCAGCAATGTTCTGCACGTAGTCAGCTGGAATAATACGTCCCCTGTGAAGCACATAAACTTGCAGAATTGCTTGATCTGCAAGTTTTAATGCTGAGCTATAACAAAACAGGAAGCCATCTTGTTTAATTCAATCTCTGGTTCAGAGCAGGCCCCATCTTTTAACAGGAAGCCATAATATTGGTTCAGACATTAGTTTCTGAACAGGTACCAGCCCTACAAGCCCCTTGTGATCTTGGACAAGTCACTTAACTCTCCATTGTCTCAGGTACACTTAAATTTGTAAGCCCTCTGGGGACAGGAAACTACATACTGTACCTGAACGTAACTTGCCTTGAATTCCTGAGAAAGGCATAAACCAAAACCAGTACAGGAAGCCTGCGTCAGCTATCTGACACATCTTACTTGCATTTCAGATTTTAGATTCCCATAGTCGATTACTTTTAAACCCTCTGTCGTTGACAGGCTCCCTAAAGTGCTTGACTGCAGGGTTTTATGTATGCAGGCTAGTCTGTTTGATTGATTGCTGTTCTTGCAAACTTTGGAGTCCGATTGCCTTAGTGTGTTTCTTTTTTTCATAGACACAGGATTGGAGAAAATCGTAATCAAGCTGGCCCTTTGTCTCGATGGGTTCTAATAAAATACAGAGAGGCCATATGCAAGGTTGACATAGAGTGAGATTCAGCACTTGCTTACTGTATACTTTTCTCTACTGTACCAGGGATATACCTAACAGAGTCATAGCTGTGAAACTGTCAGTTATGGAATCACGCAAGGAAACAGAAATCTTCATGGGCTTCTGCAATGATCACAGCTTCTGGTTAATTTTTTCAGGATTTCCACTATGAATATTCATGAGATATAGAATACATTTGATCCAAGAACCAAGTTAGCCTTCAGAAGTTGACTATCCTGAAAATAACATCTGTCCCTGACATATGAAGTATTAGATCAACAATAAAATAAAGAATCTGAGCAGAGATGCAGTAATATCAAGACAAAAGACACAAAAAAATCTGCTCTGGTACAATCTGCTAAAACAAATCCGTAATTTGCAGCTATTCAATATATTTAATCAAAATGATCTTTTGATCTGGTGTAGAAAAAAACATTGTTAAATGACTAAACAAAGCCACACACAGGCCCTTCTATTTCAGGATTAATGAATCCAGTATTCAGTTCTGGATTACTTAAAATGTATTTTCTCTTCCTTATTTTCAAACCGGAAAACTACTCCAAAAACAATCCATAAAACATTTTTAGCAAAGTAGATTTGGCTAAAATCTTATCCCTTGAAATCGAATGTGAAAATTTTGATCTACTCTTTGGAATCTGTCTGGCACTTGTGGCCCAGATTGGCCAATGTTGGAGACAGGATTCTGGGCTAGTTGGACGTTGGTCTGTTTCAGCATGGCTCGTCTTATATTCTTATTAAGGGTATGAGGTATCAGTCTTTTCCAAATAGATTTAGACTGGGAGAAAAAATTCAGGAAATCAGACTTAATAAATGTGGAATCATTCTCCTTATAGTCACACTTCAATCCTGGAGTTGACACCAAACTTTATTTACCTACATTTAAGATAATTCTAGTTTTACCTGGAGGAACTAATCTGATATGAAACGCCCTTTCTGAGAGGGATTAGTTACTCCAAAATTCAAGTGATAACCACTATTCAATCTCCTTGCACAATGAATACAAAACACTAGAATTCATTCCCTACCAGAAACAGAGCTATGTGCAAAAAACAAAGAGGTGGGCAATTTTATAACAGGTCACCTGTGTTTGAAGGCCTCGTAGGCACCTCTATCTAGCTTATGTTATAATGACATACAGGCTGCTATGTGTCTTTATAAAATATCGGGGGTGAGACTTCCGGTGGCATGGTGAGCTGAGCGGGACGTATCCCTCTTAGCTCCGGAGCCCGCTCCTTACCCCCCATCCAAATTACCTACCTCGATTCCCCATTTGCGGCTTGCAGGTGGGGGAGACATTTCCCATACTACGGGGGACACCTCGAGGATCGAGTGAGAGCTGGGGCGCGCATCGCATGGCGACGAAGACCCCCAGACGGGAGAAGCCACGTGGCGGGGAGGCCAAGATGGCGGAGGGAGGGGGCGGGGGTGGGGGGCTCTGACGGTCTGATGCCGGCAGTTACAGCCACGATGGTGGCAGAGGTGTCAAAAGCGGTGGTGGAAGCCCTCGAGGATCGTCTTGGAGGACTGGCGACCCAGATCACTGCCGTGGCACAAGCGGTGTCGGATTTTACTAGTCGAGTGGAGAACGCGGAGCGGCGCATTGGTTCCCTTGAGGATACGAGGGTGCAGGACGAGGCCCGAATTACAAAACTGGAGGAGGCCCTGGCGAGACAACAGGATAAGTTGGAAGATTTAGAAAACTGGAGCAGACGAAACAACTTACGGTTCATTGGAATCGAAGAGTCTGTGCATGACAAAGATCTTCGGTCTTATTTGGAAAAATGGATGCCTGCTCATTTGCCCTTAGAGGGTAATATCGGGGGGATCATCCTGGAAAGAGCGCACCGGCTGGGGCCTTACAGAGCTGGCGACAACAGGCCTCGGGTCGTTATCGCCCCCTTCTTGAATGCGGCACAAAAAGAAGATGTTTTGCGCGCCTCGAGGCAGGCAAGGCATTCAGGAGCTAATGCCAACAGGGTCCTGATATTCCAGGACTATTCCGCAGGGGTCTCACTGCGTCGGAAGGCTTTTCACGAGGCCTGCCGCCAGTTCGTGGAGAGGGGTCTCCGGTTTACTTTGGCATACCCTGCGACTTTGAGAGTAGACTGTGCAGGAGGCCATCGGGTGTTCTCTACACCGGAGGAAGCGCTGGCTTATTGTAATAGCCTTGGCTGACTGTTCTTGGCTGTGGCGGCAACAGGAGGTGAGATTCTTTGGGTGTCGTAGCCCACAAGACTTGGGACTTTTGCATCTCAGTCCCTGGTGACTGGCTTTCTATATGGGAGTTGCGGCCACCGGCAACAAGCATCGTTTTTGCCCTGCTTGCCGCGGACATTGGACAGAGTTATAGCCGTTTTGTTGGCCGGGCTGGGGCTCCTTCCTGTCAGGAGTTTGGGCCTTTCTCCGATTAGGAGTGTTGGCCTCTTATTAGTCCCCGGTGTAGGCCTGGAAAACTGAGAGCATTGACGTCCTCAGCTCTGTTTTATTTTATTTTATTTTATTTTACTTTGCATTATTTTGTTTTATTTTATTTTATCTTATCTAATTCTATATTATTACATTAGTTTATTGCACTGTTTACTTTATTGCACTGATTCCTTTGTTGCACTGTGTGTTTTCTCGTTTTATGCGAATGTTCTTATTCGATTGCATTGTCTATCTTATAGTACTGATTCCACTACTGCCATGTTTAATTTTTGTTCTGGGCAAATGCTCTGGATTTGGGGGTAACTATTTTCACTCCCTGGTAGGGGGTAACAATATGGGT
Source organism: Ichthyophis bannanicus (assembly GCA_033557465.1). Classification (NCBI taxonomy): domain Eukaryota; kingdom Metazoa; phylum Chordata; class Amphibia; order Gymnophiona; family Ichthyophiidae; genus Ichthyophis; species Ichthyophis bannanicus. The sequence goes on along the minus strand of CM066036.1, from coordinate 174,686,435 downwards.
CTCTCCCTTTGGCCTTCTGATTATTATTGTTGTGGAGTGGAGGCCGGGGGGAGTGAAGATGGGCGGGGGGTTCTTCTTCTTTCTTGTCTTCTCTTTTTTTTTTTTTCTTTCTTTTTCCTTTTTTTCTCTCTTTTTCTTCTTTTCGTTTTTCTTTCTAGGGAGAGGGGTGACTAGTAATTTACCTCTCTGATGTTGGGTTTGTTCTGTTTGCAGCTCACTCCTCTACCTATCTCAGCACTCTATCGTCACAGTGTCCTTTTCTTGGTTTCTTCCGCCGAACTCCTGGCCCCTTTTGGTTTAACTTAATTTCCTTCAATTTAATTTTCTCCTATTGGGCTGGTGTTCTATCCCCTATCTATACACGGGGGTCAGGCTTCTACTTTGTGTTTGAGCTACCTGCCCCGGAATGATGGTCCATGGTGGGCCTTGATAGGGGGGAGGGTAGAGCGGGACAGGCCCCTCCTCATACCGGCAAGTCTCTATTTGTGGCATGGTGATTGAAAACCGGACCCGCCTGTCTAGTTGGACCCTGGTGCTTGGCCTCTTAGTCGGGCTGCTGACTCGCTCTTCTTCTATCTGAGGGGTGAGGGGGCTCTAGGTATGCTGTGTTGGCGTGCTGATCTGTTGTCCTGATTTGGATGGGGGATATGAGGGTTGTGCCCGGAGCAGGGACTGGGTGGGGGACTCTTTTAGGCTCTTTTGACCCTCTTACCACTGGGGTAACTGATGTTAATCTAGGGTATGTTGGTGGGGGGGGGACTGCTCCGGTACTCTGGAAGTATGGTTGGCTTGAAGCCCTCATTCTATGTTGCGTGGTGTTGGGAGAGGAAAGTATGGGGGTGGGGTAGATTAGGGGATTGAGACTGCCTCTAGGACCTTGAGGGGGATTGGGTGAAGATACTTAGACTCAGGCTGGGGGTGTGACAAGGGTGGGTGGAGGGGGGGCTCCACATGCTGAAGAAGTCGAGGTGGGGCCAGAGCTGATAGCTCGGCGGTTGGTGGTTGATAGGGGTGCTAGGGTTGAGGGGGGGGACGGATTCGGGAAGGTAGAAGGGGAGGCTTGGGATACAGGGGTTAGTGGATTATTGCAAGAAGGGGTAAGGGTTCCTGGGCGGGTAGGGTTTAAGTTCTATGAGTTGGGATTGCCTGTGGTTTTGGTTGGATGTGTGTCTGTTGCTATGTGGATCTCGCAGATGGGAGCTGGATGGATGGTGTTGGCGGTGGGGACCCTAGGCTGGGGGGGTTTCTGCCCGATAGATCGGTGGTTTATGGTTCTTTGGCGCATTCCTTGGTTTCTAGATCCTGGGTGATAGTACGAGGATAGCAGTGTGGAATGTCTGTGGTCTGGGTTCCCCGATGAAGCGTTATAAAGTTCTCCAACACTTGAAGCATCAGCGGTTACATGTTATTATGCTGCAGGAGACGCACCAGTTGGCGGTGGAGCATGAGAAGCTGTGTAGGGGCCCTATCTCTCAGGTGTACGGGGGCTCCAGCCGTAGGGAAGAAACGGGGGGTAGTCATACTGATTGCTAAGTCCGCGACGTGGGTCGAGGAGCGTGTTGTTGTCGACCCGGATGGGCGATATGTTTGTGTATGGGGACTGTTAAATGGCAGGAAAGTGGCGATGTGCTCGGCCTATGGACCCAATGTGTATGAAGCCGGATTTTATCTGGCTCTCGCTCGTTTTCTGGGAGATACCAATGGATACCAGGTCATCTTGGGTGGAGATTTTAATGAAGTCTTAGACGTTGGTATGGATCGTTCGGGCTCGGCGGGGAGTGGTAGCCCGAGAGCTCGGCGGCGGCTTTGGGGGATATTTGAGGCGCATAAGCTTTTGGACATTTGGAGGGTCTTACATCCAGGAGAGCGCGACTACACGCACCTGTCCCGAGCCCATGGGACGTGGTCCCGCATAGATTATTTTTTGATTTTGGAATCGTTATTCAGTAGGGTCTCGCGGGCAGAATTGGGTCTCCCGTTCTTTCTGATCATGCAATGGTAACTTTGGAGTTTCGTAACAGTGGTACTCGTCGAAATAGACTTTGGAGATTCCTGTTGGATCTCAGTGGAGACGCGCAGTTTGAAGCACATATACGTACCTGTTAGGCGGATTACGTGGCTCTTAATGATCAGCCGGGGATTTCTCCCGCTCTTTTATGGGAAGCGGGCAAGGCGGTCCTCCGCGGCGAAATTATTAGCTTTTACAGTCAGCGACGCAAACGGTTGCATCAGCGGATCCTTCAGTTAGAACGGGATTTGGGCAAGGCGCGGAGAGTGGTAGCTGGGCACAGGACGGCAGCGCATCAACGTCGGTTGCGGGAGCTGCAGATCGAGTTGGAGATGCTTCTCCATCGGCGGGCTCAAAAATCAATGTTGTATTACCGGTACAAGCTGTATCAGCATGGTAATAAGGCAGGAAAGTTGATGTCCTCTTTGGTGAAGCCTGTGGGGGGGGGGGGGCCTACGCACATTGGAGTCATTCGGCATGCGGATGGGACCCTACGGAGGGACGCGGGGGAGATAGAAAATGTCTTTATTGACTTTTTCCGGCAATTGTACGCGAGCGATGACGATGGGGAGCGGGAAGGGCATAATTTTTTGGCTGGATGTGCTCTGCGGCGGCTACAAGCTGACCATTTACAGGCTCTCAATCAGCCCATTTCAGGGCAGGAGGTGCAGCAGGGAATCAGAAATTTGAAGAACGGTAGGGCTCCTGGAGTTGACGGGTACCGCAGCGGGTTTTATAAGATTCTACGAGACGCCGTCGTAGCACCTCTGGTGGGGTATTTCGAAGATCTGGTGCAGAAGGGGGAGTTCCCTTTTGAGGCTAACAAGGCCCTGGTTACTGTTTTGCCTAAGCCAGGACGGGATCCTCTTCTCCCGGGTTCGTACCGTCCTATTTCGCTCCTTAATGTAGATATCAAGCTCTTAGCTAAAATAATGGCTGATCTGTTAGCTAATTACTTACCGTCTCTGATACATCGGGATCAGGTGGGCTTTGTGCGCGGCCGCCATACGGCATATAGTCTCCAACGTATCCTGCTCTCCCTTAGCGCGGAACGAATGGCTGGGCGTAGCTCTTTACTCATTAGCTATGACGCTGAAAAAGCGTTCGATAGGGTTAATTGGAGCTTCATGTACCAAGTCCTGGACGCGATGGGGATTGAGGGATTTTTTGTAGAGGTGGTAAGGCTCTTGTATGCTACTCCGATAGGGGCCCTTTTGGTTAATGGGGCAATGACCGCTGAGTTTGCGATTCAGAAGGGGACTCGCCAGGGATGCCCACTATCCCCGCTACTATTTGTCCTGACACTGGAGCCCCTCCTGATCCAGATCCGCTCTGACGTGCGCTTTCATGGCGTTCCGGTGGGGCGGGAGGAATTTCGTGTTGCTGCTTTCGCTGATGATCTCTTGGTTCACCTGGGGGATCCGCACTCCGGATTGCCTCATCTACTGCAGCTCATTCAGGAATATGGACGGTCTTCAGGGTTCCGGCTTAATCTTGATAAATCCGAAGCATTGCTGATAGGAGATGCTGAGAGACGGGAGTGGCCGGGTACCTTCCCTTTGAAGTGGGCAGCAGGGTACTTCAAATACTTGGGCATTTACTTGCCGGCAAATGTGGGAGACCTTTATCACCTGAATTTATCCAAGGTCCTTCTTGCGGTGACGTCCTGTGTGGACAAATGGCGCGACTTGCCGTTATCCCTGGGAGGCCGGATAGCTTTGTGTAAGATGGTCATATTTCCTAAGATACTTTATATGCTCCAGACCCTCCCCTTGTTCCTAAAACGCTCGGATCTTCGACGACTGGAGCGTCTTTTAAACAGATTCTTATGGCAGGGCCGTAGACCTCGGGCGCGATTGGAAGTTCTTAGGCAGCCATGGCAGTTAGGTGGGATGAGCTTTCCGGATATTCGGAAATACAATATTGCCTGCTTGTTGCGGTTTGTGCGTGACTGGCTGTGGGATTTGGAGGACTACTCCCCCCTGGGGATGCTTAGGGCTATGGCTCAACCTCTCCACCTGCGATATCTTCTGCATGCTAACTCAGTAAGAGGGCTGGGGGGGTGCTTCTTGGGGGGTGGTGCTTGATCCGGTGCGGAAAGCTTGGAGATATTTTTGCTCGAGCCGGGGCATCTCGGCGTCTTCTTCCCCTTATCTTCCCCTTCGGGGTAATGCCGATTTTGTACCGGGCATGGGAAGGACGCATTTTGCCCATTGGGAGCGGTCGGGGTTAGTGAACCTGGAGCATGTGTTAAACCCGGTCGGGGGTGTGGAGGACTTCTCCACGTTATGTCGACAGTATCCCTTAGCCGGCCGTGATGCTTTTCACTACGCCCAACTTCGTAGTTATCCCCGCACGGTCCCTGTGGCAACACTGAGGACGGAGATTTGTTCAGACCTCGAACTGGTGCTTCTGGGGGGTGAGACGGGGACACGCGTGTCCTGGCTGCACCGGATGCTATGGGAGAGGGTCCTGCCTCTAGGGGTGGACACGCTAGCCGTTGCTTGGACTGCGGACTTGGGTGAAGATGTGAGGGCTGATGGGTTACTTCGTGGCTTGACCGGTATTCCCTCTCTGAGTATGCTGGTACTGCACAGGGACACCCAATACAAAATAGTCCGTCGTCTGTATTTTGCCCCTGTGCGGGCCTGGCGTGCGGGAGTAGGGACAACATATTGTTGTCCTAGATGTGCGGAACCTCGAGCTTCATTGGGGCATATGTTCTGAGGCTGTCCGTGGGTCCAGGTTTTCTGGGGGAAAGTATTGGATTATTTGACAAATTGCCTTCAGCGCTCTATTTCCTTGACAGCCGGGCATATGGTGCTGGATGTCTGGGACGATACATGGGAGGCAGATCTAGGACCAGTGGTTCTATGTTGGGTACGTTTGGTGCTGGTGACTGCTCGAATGACTGTGATGCAACAGTGGATGGATGTTAAGGGGCCCACCTTTGGGTTATGGAGAATACAGTTGCATAGGGTCCTGCTTATGGAAATGCTGCGTGCTAATGGGAATGACAGACGCTGGCAGCGTTTCTGGGATAGTTGGGGGACCTCATTTACAATCCTTAACTGGGAAAGAACGTAGTCGGGTCTTAAGTTTGCTCTGAGAAACCCATTTCGTTTCTTTCTCTTTCAATTTTTCTTCTTCTTACTCTTCTTCTTTTCCTTTTTTGCGTTCTAATGCTCCATGTAATTTCTTACAGTGTTGGTTATATCCTGTTCTCTCATTTTTATCTCCATCCTTTTAGATGCTTTCCTCTTCCTGCTCGGACGGTTGAACCAACCCACAGGGGTTTGCAATCCCATTTGAAGGTCTCGTTTGGGTGTTAGTAGTGGGGGAGGGGGCAGAGGAGGTTGGGGTTGGGTTGGGGTGGGGGGTAAAGGGAGGATAGTTCAGGGGATTAGCTGAAACCTGCCCCTTAACGGTGACGAGCCCGGGAGCAGAGTCCACCCCGGGTTTGTCGGTCCTATTTTCCCCTTTTCCCGCTGTTGGGCTGGTTGGGTGGTATCTTTGCTTAGGGGGGGGGGGGCTTATGGTTTATGGATGGGGACTTCTTCAGCCTTGAGTCCACTACTGGGCATGTGCACGCTCGCACGTTCTGCTGCTTATTGGTGCAGTTTGTTGTCCCTGGTGACCACCTTGTTGTTTTTTTCCTTATGACCTCTCTCTACTCACCTTGCACTATTGCACGACACTGTGGGACTGTAGGCTTGGTTGAGGGTGTTGCACTTGTACTGTTATTGTTCGGTTACTAGACTCATTGTTGTATTGTATGTACTGTTGGTATTGTTGCTTAATAAAACAGATTTAAACATAAAATATCGGGGGTACACTGGTATAAATAGTGGCTAGACTGAGGCCATGGACATTCACTCCATCCATGTTCCACCTAGATATGTGAGTCACGTAAAGTATGTTCTTTTTGTTACTGCATGTATGTTTAGAAGTGAAACCCCCGAGGGACGTTTATACAAGCCCTCTTATGTGGATTAAAAGTCTTTTATATGCAAAACATCCTTTATAAAATTACCTCCTAATTGTGTAGTTTTTGGCAGTCCAATAAGTGGCAATTATACATTCGGCAATTTTGAAAGGAATTCTTTGCGCATGTTTCCCTCACAGAAAAAAGGAGAGAGCTGGGGGGACAGGCCCAGGGTGGGCCTGCTGAGGTATTATTTATTTTATTTAGACAGTTTTGTATACCACCTTATCCTTCAATCAAAGTGGTCACAACACAATTGGGGGATACATTTAACACGAGGGGATATGAGACACATACACTAATACTTACAGGGAACATGGGCAATGGAGGGTTAAGTGGCTTGCCCAAGACCACAAGGAGCACCTGTGGGACTAGAAGCCTCAGTCCTTCCGGCCCAAGGTTGCTGTCCTCTAGTGGGATTTGAACCACCGACCTTCCGGCCTGTAGTACCTTGCCCCAACCACTAGGCCACTCCTCCCTCTGTACAGAGATTTCATTTTGAAGTTTCCGTATGTTGTCTAACCCAAATTCTTTCTGCCTGCAAAGTATATGAGTTAAAACAATCCCCCCAGCACTGCAAGCAATGGTATTATCAAAGAGATGAGCTTCCTTTTCAAAATAAGCTGGTAAATCCTCATTAAATCTTAGGCAAAAAAAAATGTAAGCTATCAATTATGCCATGTTTTTCATTTGGGTTTTCACTGTTTTTCATTTCATTAATTAACCCAGGGACATATTTATTAAACTGAATTAAAGTTTTGCAGTTAAATGAGCAAGAACAGAAAAAAAATTAACCTGCAAAACCTCAGTAACTTTGGGGAAGGCAACTGTACTGTTAACACTGAGCCATGATGGTCACTAATGCCACTAACGTAGAATACATTTAGACACACTTCTAGGAGTGTTATTAAATGTTCTGTATTATTTTTCACGTTAGTAGTTAACGTGCAGTAGCAACACCTGCATTAATTGTGTGACGTACACTCTGCTCATACCTCACCCTTTCCTGCCCTTACCGTAACTTACCATGCTTTGGTGAGAACAGTGGAGACTTGGACCTGGGTGAGCTTTCAGATCGAGGTGCTACAAGTTGCACTGGTCTCACTTGTTTATCTGCGAGTTTTCTAAGGCACGTTTGCTGCTCCTCAAACATCCCTCGGACATTCACCAACTTGAGGTGCACCATTTGTATATGAGCCTATAATTGCATAAGAAGACTCCAGTAAGCAAACTATCAAGCTATGAACATTCTCTTTTGATGGGTGAGACTCAAAGGAAAATTAATTCTAAACTAGATCTATTAATTTTGGCATATTTGAACCACTGGGGAAGCAACAAAATGTCAATATTTATCATAATTTATGCCCTTACCAGCGGAATGTAACAGAAAATGAATAGGATAGCTACTGTACACCCAAATAAGAACACAAGATGTGCCATGCTGGGTCAAATCAAAAGCCAATGAAGCCCAGGACCTTTCTCCAATAGTGACCAAGTCAGGTCACAAGAACTTGGCAAGATCCCAAGAAGTAGGTCCATTCCTTATTACTCATACCTAAAACTATATGGCTAATAATTATTGGTTTATAGATTTTTTTTTCTCCAGAAATTTTTGTAAACCTTTTTAAACCTGTTTTCACTGTATAATTGTATAAATCAGACTGGAGGGTTTTTTTTCCTCACTGTCTCTTTCAAAAGCATGTAATATGCATAAGATGATTTTTTTTGTTTTTGTTTTCTGGCTTCCGACGTATCTACAACATTTTTCTCATATTGTATGTTTTGTTATTTCTTCATAGACCAAGGGGGTCATTCTGAACCATGAATAAGCTGCCTGTACATGCGAGATGTACGTGTTTCTCGCGAAAATGTCTAAAGCCATATTCTGCACATTCTTGGCCCTGCACATACATGGCACAAGCGGGGATCCCAGAACGTGGGCAGGAGGGGGCATAATGGGAGCGTGGCCAGACACAGAGACGTATAAAGCATATTCTGGCGCTACCCATGTACATCCACAGTAGTTCCTGCAAACATCCAGGTTATGCCTGCTGAAAGGTGGAATAAAGGTAGGACTTAGAAATATTTCTGCCCTGCACCTCAATGCAGCCCATAGTGGCGAATGGATGTGTAACCTATGCTGTGCACTCTTGTTTCTGCAGGCCTAGAAACCACAGCATGCAGTGTTCCTGAACAGAAAGCAAAGGAGAGGGAGGTTTGAGGTCGCAGTAATAAAAAGAAACCACCCCCACAAATGTATAGGGAAGGGCATAGGTGCGCTTTCTGGCTATGCTGGCATTTGCTGAGTGAGCTAAAGGGGCAAAGCGTGGGTCCCCTAACAATGCCCATGTCCTCAAAATGATGCTAGTAATGGAACCCTAGGACTGTGTTGCACTCCACACAGTGGACGCTTACAATATGCCCTATGCAATGTGTACATTCGTTGGATGCAAAGAAGGTCAGATGTAAACCTATCGGAACACAATAATGGGGAAAGTGTATGCCAGTGGTCACTGTTGCAGTTTGTTACATATGTAGGCCTATGATTTGCAGTGCACATACGAGGTCTGTCCCTTGAGGTAGAGATACCAGATGGGCTGTTTTGGCCTAAAGCAGCTCTGTGACTGTCTGAAGTCCACGTGTGTAGGTATCGTGTATGTCTGTAAGCATCTAGAACTGTAGTGATCAGGTATGATGATGGGTTGGAAGAACTCACATCCATGGTTTCCTTTCCATCATCTATGTTATTCGGTGCAGGGCATGCTGTTGGCCGACGTCTTCTTCTGTGGGACTGCAAGCGAAAGTGCATGTGTGGTTGAAGGGCTGTATGGGGGGATCTAGATTGCTCATCCATATATCCGGGGGGGGGGGGGGGCAGGTATGCCTGGCAGGTACCTGATCTGTAGGGCTGACTGCAGCATCCCCAGGTGCAAGTGACAACAGGCAGGAGTGAGCAGGACAGGTTCACATTCCCTCTGCTGTCCAAACACTTCCCTGTCACTAATAAGGGTCCCTCAGCAAGAGGGCATGGAACACAGTATTCCATGCCAAGGTGCACCAGCATTGCTCTACACACAATGTGCATAGTTGTAAAGAGCGACATTGGTGTCTCTGGGCCTGTCTGTGCGGTGCTTGCACTGCTGACTGCTGTCATTCCACTGTCCCTTTATTAGTGATAGAGAAATGTTTGGCTGGTTCACTATGGGGGGACTGTTCGGCTGGGTTCATGTGCTTGCTTAGCATTGTACAGATGTGTTCCTGAGATGTCCACGCCCTGCATACCTAGGGAGGTCATTTACTGTCTCGTATGTAGTGCTGCACTGCTTCTTGTGCCAGATGCATCACTCTCCACCTGGCTTCCTGCTACATTACAGTGCACTGCGATTGCTTTGTAGTGTTCTGGGCATGCCACTCCACAGACTAGTTCTATCGTCTAACTTGCATCCTCCTATGGGTATCATTAACCTACATTGCAATTCTGCCTCATAACAGCATTGTCTGTGGCCACAGCTGCTTAGAAGCTGCACATTTTAAAGGGGAGGCCTGGCCGTTCGTGGGTATATCATGGAGACAGGCAGGGTCACAGACGTACATCTTTTCAGAATTCAGTGAGCGTGGGGACGTCCAAAGCCATTGTTGGCATATATCTGTCTTTGTATAGCGTAGCACTTTGTGCGGGCTGCACCTTGTACGTCTATACTGTGCCCGCGACTGCATCTATCCCCACGTGATGCGGGATCCAGCTCTATTCCTGCATGTTTCTATTTGCACATGCCCGCTGCCCGAACGTGCACATTTTCAGAATTGCCCAAATCTAAATCTAAAACCCAAATAATAAATGTATAAATTCTGTTTATCCTTTTTGGAACAAACTGAAATGAGTCTGTGTGGGGGTAAGGTATGGGTAAAATTGTCTTTTTTCAGTGTTTTTTGACCTTATTTGGAGCTGATTTGCATCCTGTTTAGAGCACTGCCTTCATCCAATCTTATAAAACTAGCTCTGCATATTGAAGAGAAATAATGAGGGCTAAGCAATTTAAGGCCGATAATATATTATATGATTGAAAGTGGGCATCAATCAAAATCCTGCTTAAAGGGAGCTTGAATCAGTTTTTCAGAGATACACAGAGCTTCTGAAAAGCACTTTTCAACATCAAATATGATTATTATTATTAACAAAGTTCAAAAAACATCTTTCTATTGAAAATTCTTCACAATTACAAACTGGGCAATTTGAGTACTGAGTTCCAAGAAAAGTTATTTTGACCAGTAAACTGCACACATATCAAAGTACAGCCAGCAGAACAGATTAAAACAACACAACCTAAAGCTTTCAGGCCCAATATTCAGAGGCAGCGGCTATCGCTGCTAAAACAGCTAGCTACCGCTGCTCAACATTAGACCTGGAGATTCAATGCTGTGGGGCATATCCTGGTCCCAACCCTGGTCTCTTGATCTTTCTGCAGCTTTCGATTTGGTGGATCATTGCACTCTTCTTACTCGTCTTCAAGACGCTGGCCTTTCTGGTATGGTTCTTCACTGGTTTCGCTCTTTTCTCTCCTGTCGTTCTTTTTCTGTGGTGGTTGGATCCTCTTCTTCGGCTTCCACTCCTCTTTCTTGTGGTGTACCTCAGGGATCTGTTCTTGCTCCCCTTCTCTTTAATGTTTTCCTGGCCCCTCTTGCTCTAGTAATTCAGCAATTTGGTATCTCCGCATACTATTACGCGGATGATATTATACTCCTACACCATACTGATTCCCATATGCCTGATATTTCTCCCCTTGATCTCTGCCTCTCTGCTGTCGCCTCTTGGTTCACCTCTAATTTTCTCCAGGTCAATCCTGCTAAGTCTTTTGCTATCTGGTTTACCCTTGGGAGCCCTTCCCCCACCTGTGCCCCTTCTTTCTCCTCCCAGCCCATTCCTCTTGTTTCGTCTCTTAAGTATCTTGGTGTTATTCTTGACTCTTCTCTCTCTTTCAAGGGTCACATTTCTTCAATAGTTCAGCGCTCTTTTCTCTCCCTTAAACAGCTTCGGGCTGTGCGCCCTTTTCTCTCACCCTCTGCCTTAGCTACTCTTATTCTTTCCTTGGTAATGTCCCGTCTTGATTATTGTAACGTTTCTTTAGCTGGCTTACCACAATCTCAACTCTCCCGTCTACAACGCATCCAGAATGCAGCGGTTCGTGTACTATCCCGTGCTTCTCGCTACGATCACGTCACTCCCCTACTTTTGCACCATCACTGGTTACCGGTCTCGTTTCGCATACAGTACAAGATTCTCACATTTGCACACAGGGTGATTCATACAGGCACCCCTCTCTATCTTGCAGATTTGATTCATTTCCACACACCCCATCGTTTGCTTCGTTCCATTCATGTTAACCGTATGTCCCTTCCTTCCCCTTCCCAAGCCCACCTTGAATCTACCCGTTCCTCGGCTTTTTACTTTTTGGGCCCTAGACTTTGGAATTCTCTTCCCCCTTCCCTCCGCTCAGAGCAATCCTACCCAGCCTTTAAAAAGCAACTCAAAACTCATTTGTTTAGTCTGGCATTTGATCTCCCTTCCCCGTCCTTGTCTCCCTCTTCTTCCTCCTGTTGATGTTCCTTCTCTGTTGTGTCCTTTTATTCTTTGCCTCTCTTCTATCGCTTTTAAATTTTAATTGGCGTTCCTTTCCGCTTCTTAACAGCCTTAATGTAATGTTATTTTAGCAATTGTAAACCGCCCAGATGCCATTGGTATGGGGCGGTATAGCAAATATTTTAATAAACATAAACATAAATATCTGGGTCAGCCAGACAGCAGAAATTTACAGCTGCTGCCCGGTTAGCGTCAGCAGTGAAAGTTAGGACAGCCTTTACTGCACATGACTTTCACCGCTTTGTGATAATCAAGCAGCGTCTCAATATCACCACTGCCCAGATATCACTGGATGCCGCCCCTGGAAAGTCTCGATGCTAGCCAGCAGTGGCACCCACGGATATTCAGCGGCACAAAAACAGAAACAAAATCTCACCTTTAACTCATTTGTTAAAATTGATTCAAACTCCTCATTCAGAGCCTGGGGATTGTGACATGAATAGAGTATGGAGTTTTCAAGGAACTTCTCTATCTCCTGGAGAGCTTTCCGGGCACCTTCTTTGCACTGATACTTATCCACCTGCTGGTTTGCTAGGAGGTAGGCGCCCTCATCACAACAATCATGGGCCTGGGAACAGCAGAAAAATCCCAATGAACAAAATAGCACAGTGATCAAACAACATCAACATCAACAATTACATTTGAGGACAACATTAAATATCAATAGATTGCTTACTGAAATGTAAGGGGACCAGGAAAATTATCAAACTTCCATGGAAGCAAAGACAGCATTAATATCCCAGAGAAAAGCCAAACTTTCCTTAAGTTCTCGCTAATGAGATCTGTTGCATGCTAATAATGGGACATCATCCTTTGTTTGGAAAGGCAAAACTGCCAATGCGCTAACAACACAATATAGACTCATCCTGCAAGATCAATCATTCTTGCTGTTACTAGCCGGGGCACAGTAGTCCTCAGCAAGTAAGGGAAACAGGAAGTCCCATCAGCCCCAGCGGGCTTAACAGAGCCGCAAGAGAGAAACTCTCCCTTCGCAGCTCTGAAAAGCCCGCGCTTTGGGAGCTGATGCTCCAGGGAAGGCTCTGCCGGGCAGGGGGGCCCCGCGGGACACTTGATTCTGCTGCTGCCACGGCGGCGGCAGCAGCAGCAGCAGTCGGTTTGGCATTTTTTAATCTACCTGGGCTGATGGGTGGGAGGGGGGTTAGGACTGGTAATGGGCTATGGGGAGGGGGCTTAGGACTGGGCAATGGGGGGGCTAGGACTGGTAATGGGCTGGGGGGGTTGCTAGGACTGGAAATGGGCTGAGTGGAAGGAGGGCCTTGAACTGCAAATAGCTGATGGGGAGGGGGACTTGGAATGGAAATGGGTTATGAGGGGAGGGAGCTAGCACTGGAAATGGGCTGAGTGGGGGGGAGCTAGGACTGGAAATGGGCTGATTGAGGGACTAGGATAGGACTGGAAATGGATGGGGGAGCTAGGACTGAAAATGGGCTGATGGTGGGGCTAGGATAGGATTGGAAATGGGCTGATGCAGGGACTAGGATAGGACTGGAAATGGATGGGGGAGCTAGGACTGAAAATGGGCTGATGATGTGGCTAGGATGGGATTGGAAATGATGGGCTGATGGGGGGCTAGAACTGGAAATGGGCTTATGCAGGGACTAGAAGGGAGTGGATGCTGGGTGGGGCTGGAACTAGAAGGGAGCTGATGTTGGGGGAGGATTAGAATGGGATGAGCTGGGAGAGTGAAATGGAGAGGGGAAAATATTTTGTGTAAGAGGGAAGACAAATCTACAATTGGCGAGCATTAGGAGAGTATGTGGGGATTGAGGATGGAGGTGTAAAATTTGAGTGGATGAAATACGAATGAGGAAAGAGCAAAAGGAGAAAGATTAGCATGTTAAAGCAGATGTAGAGAGAGAATGGAAAAAACTAGAAGAGAGAAGAAAAGACAAATGGACAGCAGACGATGGAGACACAAAGAAACCAGAAGAAAGTGGCTGGAGCAATTGCAACTGAAAAAAATGTCACAAAAGGTAGAAAAATATCTCTTTATTTTGAATTTATTAACTGGAATATGTCAGCTCTGGGAAATGTGCATCTTTAACGTCTGCGCTTTGTTTAGTACAAGAGGAAATTAATTAATAGTTTTATTTCTACAGTGTTGTTGTACATTCCAAGTTTGGCTTTTGGGGCTCCCAGTTTAATTATTGTCTTCCTGTTTCTAAATTGTGATTCATTGTTTGGTGATGGTCTATGTTCTGCATGTGTAACTGAGCTGAGGTATTCTGTTTATGTAATTCCTATTTGACATTGTCACTTGTTCTCTTTCCCCAGTAGGTCATGTATTGTTATTCTCTGAAATGTACTGGTTTAATATTTGCAGTGTTGGCTTTTGATAGGTAGAGTATGGTGCTTTGTGAGTCCTGGTAGTGCTATTAGGATACGGTGGGTTTGCTATGGGTTCTAAATGGGCAGTGTTTGTAGTAGTTCCTAATGTACCTGGCGGTTGGCACTGGATTATAGTAATGTAGAAATCTTTTAGTCTGTCTTTATCCATACACTCATTAAGAGGCATGTTTACTAAAAGTTAGTATATGGTAACATTATGTAAATATTTATGCAAATGAGGCCCCTTATGTAAATGAGGCCCCTTATGTAAATGAGGCCCCGCACCCCCCTTGTGCTGCCCCTGCCAGAAACAGCTCCTATAGTATGAAAATTCACATGCACACACTTACAGCTGCTCCAAAGATGGTGTAACTTGCATGTGTAATCTATGGGGGGTCATTCCCAACCACGAATAATGGGTACAACCTGGACATACATCCCCGATATTCACTCAAAGGTGCCTGCCGGAAAAAGGCTCCCCGTATGTACATTGGAGTTGTATGGAGAGCCTTAGACAGGGGAGGGCGGAATGAGGGAGGAGCGAGGGCAGGTCATCTCACCTATTCTGAGGTCAGCCCTGTATATCTGAGGTCGGCCAGGTAGATGGGGGACTTATTCCATCTTAGAGGTGGAATAAGTCCTCCCTGGACATCGGGGGATGGCGGCGCAGGGCCAGGTCAGTGGGGCAAGGTGGTGGAGGAGATTCCCAGCAGCCCGACCATGCTTTTGGAAGGCTGCATCAGGGGGTCAGGCTGCGGGGGAAGAACATTTTTGCGGCGGCCTAATGGAGCCATAATACCATGGCAACAAGATGCCAAGGAACCACAGCGCCATTAAGGTACCTGACTGAGTTAGCCGGGTAAGTGCTGGATGTCTGAGGTAGCTGAATAGGGGCACGTTTTGGTCATCAAGTCACTGTGCTGTGATTCTGCTCCCGTGGGAACATTTAGCCCCCACGGGAGCAGAATCAGCTGCATCTCCTGGCCGTGTGGATGTCTGTACGTCCAGACAGCCTGGAGATGTACAAAGCTGAATGTGCCTCCATGTGTATAGCCACTGCTCTGCTCAGACTTTGCCGCTACAGTCCACATAAAAGTGCACAGGATCTATTGGAGCATGTGCATTTTACACTCATCTACCACTTTTTGAGGGCCTTTTTCTGTGTGCCAAATAGATTTTACACTTGGAAAATGTTTATAAAATTACCGCCATCAATATCAGCATCCGCTATCTTTATTGAAGCACCTATTAAATATTCCTAACAATAGATGTGTGTATCTTTTATATTTTAAAATATATTTAGAGAACTGGCTCCCTGAATCTTGCAGAAAAATCCACTGGCTATCTTTTCAGCTCAAGAATTAATACTGTACCAGAATTAGCCAGAG
Source organism: Ichthyophis bannanicus (assembly GCA_033557465.1). Classification (NCBI taxonomy): domain Eukaryota; kingdom Metazoa; phylum Chordata; class Amphibia; order Gymnophiona; family Ichthyophiidae; genus Ichthyophis; species Ichthyophis bannanicus. The sequence continues at coordinate 174,671,067 of CM066036.1, read as the reverse complement.
TTTGCTAAAATCCCTTTATATTTTTTTAAAGCTTTGTACAGAACCACCAGGAGTCTGAGTGTTGAGTTTTATTTTTCTCCATTTCAGACAGGCCACTATGGTCAGCTTCTCAGTCAATCAGAAATATCCTTCGCCATACCCATTTTATAGATAGGGACATATAAGCCAACGAAGTACCAGGTGGCCAGCTAACTACAACCAAGGTTTTATGAACCAAACAACAAGCACTTTAGTATACTAAATTCTAGATCCATTTTAATGAGGGTTTCACTTTCAAAGAAGCTTAGCTAGTGCAAATAGTAGGGGAAAAACATTTTGAAAATGGCGTCACAAATAGATGAAAAAGAAATCCATATGACCGTGAATTAATAAATCACACAACTGAAGCTATAAGCAGCATGTAAGTCAAGACTTAGAAATTTAAAATTTCTAATAGAGGTTATATAGGATAACTAAGGTGCGTTTTGTATTAAAGTGCAGTAAGTTTTTGCACTTACCACACATTAAGAGAAAAACTCAACACAAAGTGCAAAAACCATGTGGCAGCTGTTGGGTGCATACCGAGCATGTTCCTTACCACACAGAAAAAGTCCTTTAACTTGCATTACATTCATTCGCAATTAACACAAGTGCACTTAAAGGCCTCTTCGTGAGGTGGCGTTAAGTGAACCCACACTAACCACAGGCCACAGCACTGCTAATTACATTACCTGCTGAAGCCGAAGGTGCAGTTCAAAGGTCTTGCTGAGACTTCCATACTTCTTCCTGATTTCATCACCCAAGACATCGTAGACATGCCTCAATTCATTACAGCGCTGACAAATTAAATCCAGTGCATAGTGATGGTTTGCAGCTAGCTGATGACCATGTAATATTACAACCTGAGCCTTTTCTGTTAGGGCCTAAAAAATTAAAACAATGCATGAATGATTTTCATCGCACAATAAGATCTGAGATTTCTAGATAGAAAGCTGGGCTGCAGGACAGTGGAGTGAACCCCTACGCAAATGGCAATGATGGTAGAACTCAGTGCAAACAGGGCCAGTACAAAGTTCTGTGGGACATCAAGTATATCTCAAATATGGATGGTGCAGGCTCCGTTCCCTCCAGAGAAATATAGAAGATGATGGCAGATAAAACTGTCCAAATGATTTTCTGTTGCTCTCTGTCTTCCCTTTCATTCCTTCCAATCATGGAAACTCACTGATGATGATTCAAATTGATTTAAACAATTAACTTTGGAGCTAACTGCATAAATCATTGACAATAAAAAATTTGGTGCCAACAATTGCATAACTTTGATTAGGATATATTGATGCCCAGCCATATAAAGGAAAGTTGTTAAGCATCCTAAGATTCAGGTGTAAAAATTAACCAGCAGCCCCAATACTCAGCATTGTCTGGTTAACTTTATAAAGCTTAGTCCATCCTCATGAATAGCTGTACTATAGATGACTGTATAATTTATTTGGTTACCTTCAGGACTACATATTTAGTGGTCCAACTTCATCATACAAGTCAGCTGTAAATCTGATTAAAGATAACCAGGTAAGTCACACAATCATTTTTAACCTGAGATCAACCAGCTGAATGTCGGATCCTCAGTGTTATCCCATACATTCTTAAATTCCATCAGTTTTCGCTTCGAACATCTTCATTGCCATGCATTCACCACCCTCTTTCACACAGTCTGAATTTAATTATGTAACCTCTCCCACGCAGTTAATACACATTTTTATGTGTGTTAATCACGCCTATTTTAGAAAGTCCAACCCATATAGATTTGAGTGTATAGAATACTAGCATAAGTGGCTAATACACAGAAATTTAAGCTGCAGTCACTTGCACCGACTCTAGAGCTTGTATACATGACAGGACGTGTCTTACATGTGTTCTCCTGTATTTTATAAATTACATGCACTCTGCCCCGAACTCCAGCCAAGAGCTGCCCATGTGCACACTCTTAAGTGCAAGTATGTGCGATGAGCTCCAGGAACATAGTTATAAATTGTGGGGGTCACTCTGAACAGGGAATAGTGAGGATGTACATCCGGTCTAGAAATACAAGCACCGCTATTCCCTATGCGGTGATTCTGATCCAGAATCTCCCCGCGTGTACAGGGCATTTGTGTGGGGAGCTCTGGACAGGGGCGGGAAGGGGCAGCAATGGGGATGAGAATGGGTGGGGTGCAAAACTCGGCCGTATGGGCTGATTTAGGTCATGGCCCTGTACATCTGGGTGCACCAAGATGGATGTCTAGCTTATTCCACCTCCATAATGGAATAAGTCCGACAGATGGCAGTAATCGGGGCTTGCAGACCCACTGCAGCAACAGGCCAGGCAGAACTAAGTCCCTGCCACCCGATCCCAGCCCTGGCTGCCCCTGCCGAGGGGTGGGCGGCAGGGTAATACGAGTGGGATGGCATCAGCACTTCAGCGTTTCTGCATGGTGTCCCGGTGCCATGGATACTTGGATGCCACAGCACCGAGGCTCCATGCAGGAGCATAGGGAAGGCTAGACAGGGAGGTTGCTGGATGTGCAGGGCGGCTGGATCGGGGCACGTCCAGCCCATCCAAGTGCCCTGATTCTGCTCCCGTGGGAACGTCTAACGCCCACAGGTGCGGAATTGGTGCAACTCTGGGCCATCCAGATTTTGGACATCTGGACATGCCCGAACAGAATGGGCCTCTGTGACTGTGTAATTTACATGCGTAAGTGCTCACCTATGTGCTTCAATGCTAAAATACTGTGGTTTATGCATGTAAATGGCGCATAAATTTATGCAGCTCCTTATAGAATTACCCAACTCAAGTCACTCTCTTAAGTTTGAACCTCTACATGAGGAGCTAAGGATGTGCAAATTTTCTGATGGCAAATGTAAAATTGGCAGAACACAGCCTGTCTGTAGATCTCCTCAAGATCTGGTCCAGGAAACTCTAAGGGGCCCTGTTACTAAAGGCCACTAATGAGTTAACGTGCATTTTGGTGTGTGGTACATTGCAATTGAGAATGCTAATGCGCGTGTATGCCAGCTGCCAGCCGCTAAAATGTTTATTAAGTGACCATCGGGCATTAGCGTGGACAGCAGGTGGGTTAGGGGCAGAGTGTGGGCATGAAGAGCACATTGCCACTAACGTGAGAGTAAGTGCCAAGTGTTCAGTGGCAATGTGGCAGTTAGCACAAGGGCACATAACAATAGCTCTATGGGTGTTGTTAGGGGCACCTGTGTTAAATTGCACCATATGTTCGAGTACACGATCGTACGCTAACTGCCAGGAACTTGCTGGACATAACCTCAACAGTTAGCGCATGATGGCTGTACATACTGTTAGTTTTGCTGCTAATCACACGATAAGTGCACATCTTTAGTAAAAGGGCCCCTAAATGCACCTTAGATTTCCTTGATTCTATAATGGATTTCACACCAATATACCAACTTCTTTAAAAGAGAATCATCAAACTTGCCTGGTAGGGGAAGGAACTATGAAATAGGTTTATGAACCTTTTAAGGAAGTTTACACAGCTCTACAACCAGCACCATCAGGCCTATTTTTCAGGAAAATGAGGCAAACACCTTAAGTATATTTTCTCCGCACTATATGAAAAGTAAAATCAGGGCGATATTAGTAGCATTCATCCATTACTTTATAGTGATCGCATAATTAACTTATTCCAAGACTTGCATGAAAACTTTGGGGCCCTTTTTCTAAAGTGTGCTAAGCACTTAAGGAGCATTTTAGAGCACAGTTACTGTAGTATGGAGTTAGAGTTACTGTGTCCTAATTCCCTGTTAATTGCTTGTTGCACAATGGGTCGGGGAATGGGCAGGTCATGGGTGGAGAGTTGACATGGATTGCACACTGCAGTTAGCTCATGATACTACGCACTGTCAATGTTCAATTAGCGCAGGTGCACGTAACGCAACCTCAATAGCTGCCTGTTTTATTAATGAATTTATTTGTAATTATGTACACTGGAGAAAACTCCATTGTAAACTCAATGCGCGGTAAGTGCAAAAGCCATGATTTAGTGGTCGAGGGAGTGCCCAGCATATCCCCTATGCTTGCTTTTGCACTTACCGCGCATTGAGTTTTGCTGCTAACATGTAGTAAGTGCAAAAACTTGATGAACTTTAGTAAAAAGACCCTTTTATTTTATTAAATACAATGGAGTTTTCTCCAGTGTACATAATTACAAATAAATTCATTAATAAAACAGGCATTATAATATTGTTTTTAAAATCATTTATTTCATGCTTTAAACTACTTGCATTGAAATGACACTTTTCAAAGGAATTTACCCACATATTCTGCACTTGCTAATTTTCAAGAAGAATCAGTGGGCCCCTTTTACTAAAAGGCGGTAAGGCTTTGCACCTACCATAGGTGTTTCGCAGGAAAAAACGCATGGTAAGTGTAAAGCTTGGAGGACAAATGCAGGTGGGGGGTATGCCCTGCATTTAGCAAACAGAGCTGCCAAATAATTCAGGGGCCTGAGAACCCTGTGCCGGGGTCACCTTGTATTGGTCTCACAACCCCTAATGGTGATGCCGCGACACTAGCACAGGGTGACCCTGGCGCCATTCTGAAGACTGCAGGAGCAGAGCAGGAGTGGAAGAGGACCGCTCCTGCCACGATCATCCCTAGACCAACAGTGATGACCCAGTTGGATACAAGGTAAGTACTGGGTGAAGAAAGAGGGTGCAGGAGTGTTTTGGCAGAGGGGGGCTTGCTTCCTGGCAGTTTGTGGACCCCTCTGCAAGGCCTCCATAGCTGGAAAGGGGTCCCAATTGGAGGAAGGTGATGTCCAGGGGAGACACAGTTAGTGTGGGGGGTTACACTGGGAGAAGGTTGATCACTGGGGGGAGGGGGTGATCATTGGGGAGGGGTTAATTGTCACCGGGGCACCGGCTGCAGCCTCGCTTCAGTGCAGTTGGTGCCATGGCCGCACTTAGCACCACCTCTTTGGGTTGCGGTAATTGCAGCTGCACTATCAGCAGTTGTAACGGCTGGAGCACTATTGTGCACCACGCTAGCTGGCATCGGTTTTCATGACCCCATTGGGCCCTGATGCTGCCCAGATCCTACCCACCTTCAGCAAGTGCAGACAGTGCTGTTTTGGACCCGTGTTGTCTGTACTCGCCCCATGATAGTGACCCCATTTCAAGTTTCACAACACGTATCTTGGAAACTAGTTGTTCAAGAATGCAATCATTTTATGACTTTTCACATGTCAATATTCTCTTTATATTGCGCCATGAGAGAAATAATTTTCATCCGCTAGGTGACGCTAGCGATGAATTGCAGCACAGAGTACCAGTGGGGTCATTTTTGACCCCCGTTGCTTACGTCCGGTTTGGATCGTGATACAATTTGCAGTTTTGTGAATTTTTTGATCTGACAAAGGTATTTATCATTAATTATGTATCATTTATTTTTTGTACTCTTATTTTATGAAAATTATACATTTTCTGTAATTGATATCATACGTTCTCTCATTATTTCCGATGAAATCTAAAGGCTTTCAGCTCGTTCATCACGATTATTGTACACCTATAGTAAAACTGCTTTGCGTTTTATTCAACTTTATCTTTGTTTATTTATTTTAGGTTATTGTTTATGATGTCAAAATGAAAGTATTCAGCTGCCCAAGTAAGAGAAATATTGCAACGAGATGCTGACAGTGACGGCTCTGAGTTGTCTGATGATGCAGCATATTCAGCAAGCGAAGAAGCATATCAGCCAAGTTTGGGCAATAAATCTGATGACAGTCATGATTCAGATGGCAACAGCAGTTGGTCGCCAATTGAATGTGAGACTGATGTTGAGCCGGTAACATCACCTGCAGCAAAGAGTCAAGTTACAGGTCGAGGCAAAGGTCGAGGCTGTGCTGGACGGGGAAGAAGGCAGGAGTCCTCGGTGTCAGTATCATCTGTGAGGAATCTTAGTTGTGGTCATAGAGGAGCTAAGAGGTCATCAACTATAAGCACAAATGTTGCCATTGAAGCCTATTTATCTAAGGATGCCACATCATGGAACAGGAAACTTATAAAGCAAGCTGCTGGAAGATACGCCAGAGCTAATGTCATGCCCATACAACAAGGTCCTACAAGGTATGCTGTAAGAAATGTTGATGGCCCTCTCGAAGCATTCCACTTGTTCATGTGGAAGAACTTATTGAATGAAATCATGATGTGGACGAGCAAACAAGGAAGACATATTTATGACGACACCTGGAAAGATTTGACAGATGGAGAATTTCAATGTTTTCTTGGACTTCTGATCTTCTCAGGCGTGTACAAGTCACAAAATGAATCCATAGTTCAGTTGTGGAACCTTGAAGATGGTCGTTCTGTTTTCGGCAAAAATATGGCCCGTAACCATTTTCAGCAAATTTCTTGTGCTCTCAGATTTGATGATGCAACCAACAGACGTGAACAACAAGGCGTGGATAAGCTTGCTCTAATCAGACATGTTTTTCATACCTGGAAAGCAACTCTAAGTGACGCCTTTGTTCCTGGTGAAAATGTTACCGTGGATGAGCAACTGCTTACATTTCATGGCCGTGTTCCGTTTAGACAATATATTCCCAGCAAACCTGGGAAATATGGCATAAAGCATCATATGTTCTGCGTCTTCAAGTATATGCAGGAAGGGAACTCGAACAAAACAGGGAACAGAATCAGAGTGAAAGGGTTGTGCTGCAACTCACTGAAGGATTGACGTAATCTGGCAGAAATGTTACTGTTGACAATTTCTTCTGCAGTTTATCCCTGTCACGGAAATTGCTAGAAAAACAAATGATACTTTTGGGGACAATTCGAAAGAACAGAAAAGAATTACCTCCAGAATTTGTAACAGCAAAGGGCCGAGAGGTATTCACTTCACTGTTTGCCTTTCGTGATGACGCCACTCTGGTTTCCTATTGCCCGAAGAAAGGAAAAGTGGTTGTTCTTCTGAGCAGTTTGCATGATCAAGAAGAAGTAGATAACACACATCCAGACAAAAAACCACGCATGATCTTGGACTATAATTCTAGTAAAGGTAGAGTAGATACGGCAAATCAAATGTTGCGCACGTATACCACAAAACGAATGACAAGACGCTGGCCAGTGACAATTTTCTACAACATGTTGGGCATCAGTTCTTTGAACGCCTTCATTGTTTGGATGTCACTAAATCCAGAATGGCAGTCCAAGTCAAAGCACAGACGTCGTCTATTCCTCTTGGAATCAGGAAATCAGCTGCTTCAGAGTAATTGCAGCGAGACTTCTTCCAGCATAGAAGAAGCCACTGATGTTGTTTGCAATGTCGAGATCCCAAAGAAAAGGGCAAGGTGTCACTGCTGTTCCAGAGAAAAAGACAAGAAAAGCAACATAGTTTGCACCTCCTGCAAGCGCAATGTTTGCAAAGAACATTCAGAAATTGTCTGTGTCTCATGCAAATGACTGTAGTACTTTACTGTGTTCATCAGATACATGCAAAAACTGCTTTCATGGCAACTCTTCTTCATGTAATTTTATGATAAAGCATTAAATTTCAAAACATTTAACCTTCATATAATAAATAATTAATTTGGAATAATATTTTGTCTGTTTAGTTTAAATTTTTCATGGTTAACAATTAAAATTCGTCGTGGGGTCATTTATGACCCCAATGGTATTCAGTGTGTGCAAAAAATCTCAGTAATTCCATGGTTAAACTGTTTTTCAGTTTCATATAAGAAATACTTCAATTCAACATAATTAAAGTGAAGTAAAGATATTATGGTCAACTTCAATAGAATCACTTTTTTATATTTTGCATTCACATTTTACATGTATATCTTTTTGTATGAGAGTCCTTTCAATTTTTATCTATATTTAGGGCTTTACTGTACTTCATATTCTTATCTATTAGATCTGACTCTGTTTTCCATATCATCTAATTTTAAACAAACTTTTATGCCAAGCAAAAATTGATATTTATTCATGCCACATCATACTCTTAATGCCATATACCATTTTAAATGCTTTTATATTTATAGTGTATTTATAATCCATATATTTATTATTTATTACAAATCATCCATTGTTTATTATGTTTATTACATTTGCTTTTTGATCATTTCTTTTAAAACCATTTATGTTAGTAGTCATAATTCATACTGAACCTTTTAGTACTCTTTTGTTATAGAAAACCCTTTAAATTTACTGTGGGGATCATTCTGTCCTGCAACAAAATTCTCCCCATATGAACAGCAGGTTTGTATAGGGAGGCCTAGATAGGGGCAGAAGGGGGCTTCCGGGGGCAGAGCGAGGGTGGAACATGGGCGGGCTGCGACACTAGATGTACAGGGTTGATTCAGAGGTCGGGCCCTGTACATCTGGGGCCTCAGATCTAGACGGGGGACTTGTTCTACCTCAAAGGTGGAATAAGTCCCCCCTGGACATTGTGGGATTCCTGAGTCGGGCCGCTGGAAGCAGGTATGGGGGGCACATGGAACGCTGGATTGAGGGTTGGGCTGCGGGGAAAGAGGTTTCTTTTCCGCAGCAGGGGATCGCAGCTCCTGAATGGAGCTGCGGTGCCATGGCAATGGGATGCCATGGCACTGCGGTTCCATTCAGGAGCTTGGCTGAGGTAGTGGGTATGTGGCTGGGTGTGCAGGCCGACCAGAATCGAGGCCCGGCCTGCATGCCCAGGCCGTAGACCCGATTCTGATCCCCCGGGCACATCTAGCCCCTGTGGGATCAGAATCGGGTCTACCTCTGTGCACCCCGATTCTGATTGGCTGCACAGGGGCTGCATGGCCTGAATGGAATAGGCCTCCACATTCATAATATTGGTAATGCTGCCCCAATACTATAATGTAGAACGCTTGCAGATTGCTTTATTAATCCGGGCCAGCCGAACTCTATGGCAACTGTCAATTTTTGTTTTATGGTGGGAAGCAGTATTAAAAAAAATCTACCACATTCAATGATAGTTTTCACTATCGCTATAGCTAAAGAGGATCCCACGACCAGCGCGCTGCTTAAAAAGAGGTAATAGACATTCATGTCAAGCTTAGTCTGATATCTTAAATTGTTACATGGCTTCCCCAGAGCAATTTTAGAATTTGCTGGTATGGAGTATGTTGCTTCGAGTTTGCTTCTATGCCTCCGATCTCCTTGTGCCTACAGTGTCCAGTCCATCGCATCAGCTTACATATTGCATCCAGAATATATTGTTTTAAGTTTATGATGATACAATTGCCAATCCCTTTTTAAGCTTTATGGTCTCTAGTAGGACACATTGATAATGCTTCCAGCTTATATAACTTTGTGGACAATTAATATGACACAACTCATGGCCTGAAAGGAACAAACAAAACAGGTGTGCCAAGGCAGTGATAGGTCTAACGGTCTTTATTAAAACACTCCAACGTGCTTCGGTTGACGCCTTCTTCAGGAGGAGTACACTTAGGGGTATGTTTACTAAACCGTCCTAATGTTACCGGCGCTAGTTGCAGCGATAATGTGAAGAATGCCATATAAGGAGTGGGCGTTCCAGTCCTAAGGTAGCAAGAATATGTATCGCACGATAGTAGGCGCCGTGGCACATTAACGTGCGTTAACCCTAAGTACATGCCAGAGCAGTGTAAGAAGCTATAACGATGTAGTCCACTGGTTACTGCAATGACTGTGGAAGCAGAGGTCATGGGTTTGATCCTATAGTGGTGTAATCTAAAAAGGCTGTCTGAGGCATTTTCTTTTAAGATAAATCAGTGCTGCCAGCAAAAACACCCTCACAGTGCAGTAACCTAAGGTGCCTCATAAGGCGCCCTATAAGTCACAATATAAAGTTCCCTGTCTGCCAAGGCACCCTATAATATGCCCTATAGGGCGCTGTATAGGGCACCTTATAGGGCGCTTTACAGTGCGCCCTATAGGGTGCCTATGAGGCACCATAGGCTACAGCACTGTGAGGGTGTTTCTGCTGGCAGCACTGATTTAAATTAAAAGAAAATGCCTCAGACAGCCTTTTTAGATTACACCACTGCGGGATCAAACCCACAGAAACTGTCTGCTGTGGTTACCAGGATAGGGTAAACCCACCCGTACCCATGATGCACTGCACATGCAGATCAGCAGTCTACAGCTGATCACATAATGGGGTATGCACCCCCACAGCACCTAGGCCTGGTAGGGGGAACTGACCGTGTGTGTTACTGGCACAGAGTAGCTACAGAAAGTGACATTGTGCGGGTCCTGTGCTCACCCTGAGGGTGAGGTGGGGCACCCAGCACCAGGTCTGCAGCACCTGGCTTGGCTGAGATAGGCTATGTTGCAGGTCCCCATCAGTGCCAGTGTGTGATAGGTAGCCTTTGCAGACACACATAGGATACACCTGTGTCCATCTGTATTTCCCAGTCACGTCTAGCCCTTCTGGACTATGATGCACCCAGAATAGTGCATATCCTGTGTGGTTACCATGGTCACTTGTTATAAGAGAAGGGCGGTGGTTGGACCCAAAAAGCAGATTATGTAGCATCACCCAACCAGCCCTCTGTGGGTCAGGGTGGGGGACAGGATCTCCCACCAACAGATCCGCATTCTACATCTCTACAATGGTGACAGTAGAGGGGAACATCAACCCCAGTCCTGCTGGGGAATAGGCACCCTACAGGGCAGTCAATGCCGATCTGTATGCATCACATAGGGCACTGGCAGTAGGCCTAGAAAGCTCAGCTGCCCCCCACCACTATCTGACATTTACCAGCAGAGGGCACAGTCAGTCTCCACCCACTGAAACCTGCAAGGTGTTCCAGCCATACACATGCTAACTGCAGACAGTCTGCTAGCTAGTACATAGGGCATGTTCCTGGAGGAACTGTGTGCACCCAAAAATGGGATGTGAGCACACACACCAAGCAGGTATGTCAGTGATTTGGCCCCAGAAAAGAGAACCCATAAATATCACTTGAGGGAAATGCTGCATAGCACTATGGGGGAACCTAGCCATGCCGTGGTCACTGGTCAGTCAGGGTGAGAGTGACCTCCCAGCATGACATGCTGTGGCCACCCTGTCCGTACAGGTGGTGGTCAGGCACTACAGTGTCCCAGCCATTGCCCTATACCCTGTGCAGATGCATCCTGCCCAAGCCACCCTCGTCCCCAAAGGGCTCACAATCTAAGTGTACCTGAGACAATGGAGGGTTAAATGGCTTGCCCAAGTAGCCATGGGACTAAAGACCCCAGTCCCTCCGGCCTGAGGTTACTTGTCTCTATGTGGGAATTGAACCCCTGGCCCTCCAGTCTGAAGTAACCTGTCCCAACCACTGAGCCACTCCTCCCTCTTAAGATGGGTCCGAGGGGACATCTCAGTGCCTTCTGGTTTTTGAGGAGGCCTCATCGTCGGTCTCCCACTCGGAATCAAGGGGTGATGATGAGTCCGAAGCCTTGTGGTCCCTTGGCTCGATGTCTAAACTGAAGAGCCAAGCCCTCCCGAGGACCTGGGGTCAGTCTCGGAAACTGGCCAGGGAGGACCCGATGCCCAAGGAACGGGACCAGGACCTCAATCGGGGCCAAGGGCTTACCCGAGGCCGGTGACACTCAGAGCTCGGCTCAACGATCGGGGACGAACCTGCCATCATTGCCTGCTGCATTGTCAGGATTTTTATTTTATTTTTTATTTATTTTGCATTTATATACCGCTTTTTCCATGGATCAAATACAGTTTACATTGAACATTAAACAAGAGTTAAAACTCAAATTACATATAACAAAGCAGTAACTATGTACAATTATCAGTAAGCAATGAACTTGTGACTTGACTAACAGTCTTGATAAACAATATACAATAAGGCATGAATTGGGTGTAGGCTGCAGTCAGTGGTGGACCGATCAGAATGTGGTGTATTTCAGGAAATAGGTGATGAGGGTGTGCTTACAAATATGTGGTTATGGGTACTGTCTGTAGAATTTAGATAGGGTATTAGGTGGGGTCAGAGTTTAAGGATGCATGTGCTTTTCCAAAATGCTGGTTAAAAGATATGTTTTTAGTTCTCAACGGAATGTGAAGATGTCTTTGACTGTTCTTAATAAATCAGGTAATTCGTTCAATGAAATAGGTGCAAAGTGTGTTAACACTCTGTGCTTAGTGGTAGATTTGCGGAAGTCAGGTGGTACTGCTAGTTTGTTTTGGGTGGAGTTTCTTTTTAGGTGTGTCTCTTCTGATTTCATTATGAGTGTTGTGAGGTAAGATGGTGCTATATCTCTGTGAGTTTAAATGTTGTCATTAGAGTTTGGTAGTTTATGCATCTTTGGACTAGGAGCCAGTGTAGGTTATACAGAACTGGTGTGATATGTTCTAATGTATGAGCCTTCCAGGTTATTCTTGCTGCCACACGTTGGGCCATTTGGAGTTAATTTAGAGTTGTTTGGGTAGACCCTGTAGCATGCTGTTACAAAAGTCGAAATGTGGTGTGATTAGTGCATGAAGGACTGATCTGAAGTCATGATTTTTGAGTAGAGGTCTTAGTTGTTGTATTATTCTGAGTTTGTAGTAGATTTTCTGTGTAGTTGACTTTTTATCTGTCGTCATGTTGAGTGATTGGTCTAAGATAACTCCTAGATATTTTACTTCATTTTTTACTGGGAGGTCTGTATCGATAAGGCTGATTATTGGGGGGGGGGATAATCCTGGTTTCTAGTTATATACATTACCTCTGTTTTGTTGAGGTTGATGGGGAGATTAAGACACTTTGTTACTTTGCTGAAAAAGTGTGTAATTTGAGGGGGGTGGGGTTATTGATGCAGAATGGGAGATATAGCATTATATCATCCACATATATGGGGTAATATACACAGAAGTTTTAAAAATGGTGCAAATTGGCTGGAGGTAAATATTGAAAAGAAGAACCGAAAAAACAGAGCCTTGCAATAGACCTTGTTCTTGTTTGTATGGATCTGATGTGTGTTGTCCAATTTTGACTTTTTGTGTCCAGTTTGATAGGTACAATTGGAACAATTGTAGAATGGTCTCTTTTATCCCAGTTTGTTGGAGTCTGTTGAGCATTATGTTGTGGTTGATATTGTCAAATGTGGCTGTAATGTCTGAAAATATAAGGATGAATGCTTGTTTAGTACTGTCTACTCCACGTATCAGATTGTCAAATAGGACAAGGAGTAGCATTTTTACGCCATGGTGTGACCTAAAGCCATATTTGCTGTTTGTCTAAGGGGAAGTGTGTGTCCACGTGGTCCTGAAATTGGATATGGACTATTTTCTCTATTAGCTTGGCCATGAAAGGGAGACTAGATATTGGTCTATAAGATGTGAAGTTGTGTTTGTCTAGGGAGTTATTTTTTAGGATGGGGCAGATCATGGCTTGTTTTAGTAATGGTGGCAAGTGTCCCTGTGTCAGGGATGAGTTTACAGTGGTGCGTATAAAGAGTGATAGCTCTGTCTTGGTTGCTTTTATCCAGCTAACCGGGCATGAGTCTAAGCTGGATGTTTAGTGCTGATTTTGGATATAGTGTAGCTAAGATCATCTGGTCCGATCTGCAAAAAAGTTGTCCACTCATAATTGATTGTGGAATTAGTACCTGATGGGAGAATGGTTCCTGATGTTGGTGGTTTTAGTTTTTCCTTGTAGTAGTCTGCCGGGGTTTGTGGTTTGATTGGGAAGTTAACGGAACCTGTTGAGTTTGTAGAGTGGGCTGTAAGAGTTTGATGATATCATTGGGTATGAATACTAGGTCTAGAGCATTTTCCCTATGTGGGTGGGAACATTGAATATTTGGTGATAATCCAGATCTATCATGGAGTTTGGGAATGCAGTGGCATTGGTGCTGTGTAGCGAGGTTAGATTGAAATCTTCTTAGAGGATGAGTGGCTTTTTATTTGACGAGGTGCAGACCATTTCAATGATGGTATCTAGGCTATCTGGTTTCTTGTTCGGAGGTCAGTATATTAGGCACGGGGTTAGGTGGTTATTGTCAATGATAAGGATATCCATATCCTCAATATTCTTAGCTGTGAGGAGGGATGGTTTTAATTCATCTTTTATGAATATGAGGACACCTCCAACTCGTTTTGTTACCCTGGGACATTGGAATAGTTTATATCCTGGAGTCTTAAACTGGTTGATTAACAAGGTGTCTGAGCCTAGGAGCCATGTTTCCGTGATGTTGAAAATATCAGGATAGCAGTGATGTTCTGCTCCATGACTGCCATTCTGAAGTCCATTCCAGAAGGCTCTGCAGCTTTCGGCACAGGCATCGAGGACCTCAGGTCCGGTGCCGGCACTCTTGCAAGTGCGTCCTTGAAAAGGAATATGGCCTCGAGGACCCTCGCACAATATCCACCAGCCGAGGAATCCTGAGGACCTTGGTGGGATGCTTCTTGGAATCGCCCGAGTCCCTCCGGGCAGTCTTACCAGGTTTCTCCTTAAAACTCGACGGACTTCGAGGATTTTTTTTCTTTCACTCGGGGCCTGAGGTCTTCTTGGAGGAGCTGCCACTGCGGGAATCTGAGGACATTCAGCCCTCCCAGGAAGTGCTGGGCTTGGAGCTTGATGTCGGAGAAGCCAGTGCAGAGTTGGACCTGGGAAACATTTTCTCAACTCTGACCTCTTTTTACTGGTTTTAGGCATCATGGCCTGGCACAGGTCGCAGGAGGTGCTATCATGGTCCGGTCCCAGGCAGCATAGGCAGCAGTTGTGGGTGTCGGTGTCAGACATAGTTTGACTGAAGTGGTCACATTTTTTTAACCCACCAGGGGACATGGTGGGGAACACCCGGCCAGGGTCGATGACCCTCGGGCAAAAAAAGACACAAATGCTGGCCGAGGCAAGCCGCGATCAAAAAATGGAAAAAAAGTCAAGAACAGTGCGGCGCTGACTCAAGGTGGGAAGAGGAACCAGTACACAAACTGGGAACAGCTAATTTTTGAGGATATAGCAAGGATGTTTCCGGGGAAACAGTACAGATGTCCATTGGGCTTTGCAGAAAAAAGGAGACTGAGCAAGATGGCACCCTTGGGCGGAAAGGGGACCATGCATGCATGGTAGCATGTCCCAAAGGCTTTCTTTGAAAGCTAGGGAAATGCTCAGCGCCGACGTCACCCATATGTGAGGATTCACTTCCTGCTTGTTCCTGGAGAAACAATATTCCTTTCTCTCCTTAATGAAGTTCGTGATTCACATGACCATGGTAACATATCTCTTGCAGTCTCCCTTGACCTATCATCTGCCTTTGATCACATTGACCACACCATCCTCCTCATTCACCTTCATGATTTCGGCATTCACGGCACCATTTTACACTGATTCCACTTTTTTCTCTCCCACCAGTCATTCTCCATCATTCTCAGTTCCACCTCATCTCCCTTCACCCTGCTCCCCTGTAGTGCCCCTCAGGATTTAGTGCTCACCCTCCTGCTAGTCAACATCTTTTTGGTCCTCCTCACCTTTCTAGTCCAACAGTATGGGATATTGGTGTATTATTACATTGATGATATTGTACTTCTCCTCCACACTAACCCCCCACTTTCCCCTGTCCTCTCACTGCTCAATGTCTGTCTCTATGGAATCGCCTTTTGGATGTCTCCCAACTATCTCATTTTGAACCCTGGGAAAACATCTGCTATTTGGTTCACTAGTGGTGGCTCTTGCCCCACACTCTTTCTCATGTTGCAGGATGCCCTTATTATCCTCACTTCCTCATTTTGATACCTGGGTGTCATACTTGACTCATCCTTGCCTTTCATGATCACCTTTTTACTATTGCCCATCGTTCTTTTTACTCCCTTTGCCAGATTCATGCTATGTGCCATTCCTCTCGATCCCCTACCTCGCCACTCTATTGCTTACAGTTGTGATGTCCCGCTTAGATTATTGTAATGTTGCTCTCGCCGATTTACTTCACTATCAATTGCAACGCCTGCAGCACATTCAAATCACCGTCAGGATACTTGCCCATGCCTCACGCTTTGACCATGTCAACACCTCCTTATCCGCTTTCACTGGCTCCCTGTCCTCTACTGCATTAATTTCAAGAACCTTATACTGGTCCACAAGGCTTTCCATTCCAGTATTCCCCTCTATCTCTTCGACCTCATCCATCTGCATTCCCCCCACCAAGTACTCCGCCCTATACACGCAATCACCTTCCTCCTGCCACCTCAGCCTAACTTGAGATAACCCGCCATTCCGCATTTTACTTCCTGAGCCCCTCACTGTGGAATGCCCTACTCCCCGACCTCCACCTTGAGTCATCTCATACTAGGTTTCAATCACTTCTCAAGACCCTCCTTTTCCAGAAAGCTTTTGACTTGCCTCCCACTGACTCTTTCCCTCGTGCTGACCTTCTCCTGGACCCTACTCCCCTTCTGAATGACTGCGCTTTCTTTCTTATCAAGTATTGGCGTTCTCTTCCATTTTCTTCTGTACTATGTTTATTATTGTACACTGCTCTGATATAATTATTAAGGGCGGTATATCAAATATAAATAAACATATCTTTATGTTTGAGGTTTATACCCGCGACAAAGGTGCAGACTGAAACACGGCCATATAGGGTGGAACAATAAAGGTCAACATAATATCTCATACTTTGAGTTTGTTTTTTCACCTCGCTCCTGGTAGTGTGGGGTCATTGTTTCGAGTGTGAAGTGCTCCCTTTTGGACGGTGTCACCCCAAGAGCATCGGGCCAGGTGTTAGCAACCTGATGCTCCTAGAGAGGAAAAATAATACAGCTTGCAAGGTTGAATGCAAATTCCATTATTCATTTGCCATGAGAGTTATTAACCTGCAGTTCTGAGTTACCACAGGTTAATGATTCTCAAAGTAAACTATGTTATGATAAAATGTAACTAACATACAGCCCCCTCACCAAAGTATCCATAAGCCATTAGCCTGCAGTCCCCACACATTCTCTGCCCCATCCTGTACTAGCTGTTAACATGGCTGATAAAGCATGTTAAGCGAATGCAGAACTGGGCAGTCAATGCATGCGGACCTCAGGAGGCAGTACATGTAAATCTCTCTCATGCATATTCACAGGGCCAGCCCGTTCAACAGGCGAACTAGGTGGTCACCTAGGGCAGCAGACTCTGGTGGGCTGCATCACTACCCCAACTCCCCAGGATGCAGCAGCTGAACTGCTACTTCAGCGCCATGGGGGATTTTAAAACACCCGCACACGTGCATGCAGTTCCGGCCTGCCACTTCTGCCCGCCCTCCAAGAAAGTTGCATTGGAGGGGGAGCAGGAGTGGCAAGTTGTGAGTGTGCATGCGCATGGGCACTTTAAGGCCCGACGCAGTGCTGAAGCGGCAGTTCAGCCGCCAGCACTTCAGTGCAAGGGCGCGGCATGGCGGGGTAGACAGAGGCGCAGTCTTTTAGGGTGCAGCAGCACAGTGGGTCTGCTTAGGGAGGCAGAAATCCTCGTGTCACCACTGTATATTCATTGTGGTCATCCTGAAAATCCGACTGGCTAGGCGGGTCCCTAGGATTGGGCTGAGAACTCTTGTTCTATATACATTCATATTTGAAAATTCATACAATTGTAGGAATCCTATGAGATTTATAGTGTCCAAATAATTTCATAATGGATAAAAAGTGACATTTTGAAAGTGACTTTTTTTAGGACGGTGTAAGCGATGAACTTGACTGAATCCCACTGTCTAAAGCACAGACAGCAAATTCTATGGATCAAAGACAGACAGACAAGAGAGAAAGTCGAGCAGAAGATATGAAGAAAATATTAATGTTTCATCTCACAGCCCCATTAGTTGATGTTTTATCACAGAAATATATCAGTCATACAGGATAAAAAGTTTGCACTTCAAGTATGGTAAAAACATCTGGCCTTTATCCTATAGAATCAGTAACAAGGGATATGTTTGTAACGTTAGGTTTTGTCTTTTTATTAAGCCATCATCCTGGCTGTGAAAGTGAGAGGAGTACATGTCAAGTTGAACTCACCTCGGCCTTTTCATGTAAAGTGTCCAGGTCCGTTAATGTCTGCTTTACTTGTGGGAGGCTGTCTCCAGTATCAGGCAGGGCTGCTTGCTGCACCATTAAATGCTCAAACATGTTCTTCAACTAAACCATAACATATACAGACATTAACATTCTAAATTTTAATTTTAGAACCATTTGCAGGAAAACTAATTTTAGTTTTGCACAACAGCCCTAATTAAACCGGCAATATTAAAATATCCATTACATTAAGCAAAAGAAAGACGGCAACAACTCTCTGGCCCCTGTTTTCAGCAGAATCCTGCTACAATCACATCACTGGCTCAGCTGCTTTGACTATACAGCTCTGTTTTGGTAAGCGGTTTTGAAATGATTTTAGCCAGATAACCAAGCAGTTACTGGCTAAAATGGGGGGGGGGGGGGCTGATATTTGTTCCTTTCTCTGTAAGTACCCATCTCTGCATAATTTAGACCGTGGACTGTTCTGCTGCACACTAGGTGCAAAGTCTGTAGGTAGAAATGTAGCGACAGAGTGGCCAGACCCTGCATTCTCAAAGGGAAACACCGCAGCAAGTTGTCCTTGCAGGTCCATCACAAAGGTTTCAAACTTGCCTCCTTGAAGCATCCTGGTTCGGAGAAACCTGAATTCCTCGCATCTGAAGATCTGTATGGCCTTAGAAGCTCACAATATTGTAGTTGGCTAATTTTTATGTTTGTTGTTATAAAAAATATTACAACCTCCTAAAAATCAAGGGGGGGGGGCATTCAGCGGCGGTAGCTAGCACTTGTAAAGCGCACAGTCATCACCGCTGAATACTCATCCAGGATATTCAATGCCAGGGACATATCCAGCCACCAGCACTGAATACCCAGGTCACCACATAGCCCGGAAGCTAACCGGGCAGCAATGAAATTGAGCCGCTGCCTGCTTAGCTCCCGTGGGCAAAGTTAGGCCAGCAATAGTTGCCACCTCCGCTCCACCTTGGAACTCCCCCAGAACACCCCGACGCTAACCACATAGTATCAGGGAGCGTAGCAGCACCACCTGCGGATAATCCAGCGGCAATAGCATGTTATGCTAGCCGGCACTTACACGGTTTGCAGCCCAATACAAAATTAATTGTTGCTAGTATAAACTTCCTGCGAGGCTGTTTCCATTCCACCCCCGCCAAGACCCGATGCAGACTTCCTGTTTGCAAACAAGAAGTCAGCAGGACATCATCGGGGGCGGGAGTCAAACAGCCTCGCAGCGCCATGAGTTGAAGGTAAGCACTGTGGGGCTGCTTGTGACCATTGCTACCACTGCAGGTCCCGGAAAGAGGTGGTAACGGCAGCAATGGGGACTGCAGAGAGGGCACAGGTGCAAGGGATCAGATTTGCCTGGGGCATCTCATCTCCTTCCGCCAGCCCTGAATAAACCCAATCATATGGGTGGATGAACAAACAGAGAAACGATCCCTTCCCAACAGGCACTATTCCATGAGCAAAATGTTCCTAAAAGCTGTTGCAGTAGCCTGGGAGTGAGAAAGCAACTAATTAACAAAGCCAACAGCAAAAGCATTAGACAGGTCTTCTAAAGTTACAGAAAGATATATCACTTAACTATTTACAAAAATACTTATGCAAAAAACTCATACATATATTGGACACATGGTAACATGAAATTTTAACAACTGAACCAAATGTTAAGGATTTGCAAAAGTTTGCTTAATTCAACCTTTTGTATGAGTGCGTTTCTCTTCGTATACCATGAAAGCATGAATGCAACGGGCAGCTATCCCTACCTCTTGAAAATTCTGCTCAAACTTCAGAAGTTCGAGATACTGTTCCATTTTCAGCTGATGTTTTTCCCAGAATCCGTCAAATGCTATTTCCATCTCATGCAACTGACAGAGTAACCTTGAAAAAAAAATGAAGGGAAAGGATAAAAGAATGTCAAAATTATTATTGGTCTGTTCACGCGATACGAATGAAATACAAAATACAACAAGGTTAAATCAAATAGGGGTCCTGTACAAACAATTTAGTAGAGCAGGACATAAATATGTGCAGACACTTTTTTTAAAGTTTGTTTAGGAGTCCCCAGGATATATACGTCAAAAAATCAAAAATTCCATAGGAGGGGCAATAGAAGAGGTAGACATGTGTAAATGCATTCTGCATGTCAATGTCTCCCCACATCTAGTGGGAGAAATGATTTTAAAAAGCTGCATGTGGGGATAAAAATGAGGTACTATAGCCCACGTGTATGAAAAAGCGCAATTACTCACCTGCAACAAGTGTTCTTCGGGAATAGCAGGAATCAGTCCTGACATATGGGTGATGTCAGTGCCAATGGAGCCTGCACAGAGCATTTCCCCAGTTTTCAAAGAAAGCCTCTGGGACATGCTACCATGCATGCGTGGTCCCCTTCCCGCCCAAGGGTGCCATCTTGCTCAGTTAGATGACATAGCTAGGATGGCAGTAAAACTAACACAAGGTAGGGAGGCAACTCCCAAGGGAGGAGGGAGGGTCGTAAGGACTGATTCCTGCTGTTCCCAGAGAACACCTGTTACAGGTGAGTAACTAAGCTTTCTCCAGGAACAAGCAGGAAGTCAGTCCTCGCATATGGGGCTTCCTAGCTCCAGGCTGCTGAGAACCAAAGCAGGACAGCTCCATCGGCGACCAATCAGGTTGCCGTGAGTTGCAGAAGGTGAGTCCCCACTGAGAGATTCTGCAAGACCCTAGCGTCCAGTGACACTATAAATCCAGTAGCCTGAACACAGAAGGGTCGGAGGGCAGGAGTTGCCTACACCCTGAGAATATTACGGAGTATTACCTGGCCAAAGGCACTGTATCCCTGCAGGACTCACTCTCCAGGCAGTAGTGAGCTGTGAACGTATGAATGGAAGACCATGTGGCAGCCTTACAAATCTCCGGCACCGGCACTGAGCAGAGGTTGGCCACCGACGTGGTCATCGCCCTCACATGATGTGTTGTGATCTGGTGCTCGAGGGAGAGGCCATCTCGTTCATAAGTGAGGGCAATACAGTCTGCCACCCAAGTGGACAGAGTTCGCTTAGTCATAGGGAGCCCCAGCCTAATGGGGTCATAAAACACGAAAAGCTGAGGGGCTTTAAGATGGGCCTGAGTCCACTGAAAGTAGGACATGGCCCACTTGCAATCTAGTGTATGAGGTATTACTGTAGTTCCTCCCTGCCAGCATGAGGCCGCAGAAAGGAGGTGCAGAGGACCACACATCTTAGTTGAGATGGAAAAGAGATACAACCTTTGGGAGGAATTTGGGGTGTGTGCAGAGCACCACCCTGTTCTTATAGAACCTTGTAAATGGTGGATCTGCCACCAAGGCCTGTAGTTCGCTCACCCTTCGAGCAGACATGAGGGCCATCAGGAAGGCCACTTTCCAAGACAGGTATCTCAAGGTGGCAAGTGGCTAAGGGCTCGAATGGTGGTTTAGTGAGCTGGGAGAGCACCATGTTGAGGTCCCACTCTGTTGTTGGAAGGCAGGGGGGACTTGGATAAGAGAAGGCCCTGGAGGAACCTAGAGACCAGGGGCTGGTTTGAGAGGGGTTTTACCTCGATAGGGTGGTGGTGCGCGGCGATAGCACTCAGATGCAACCTCACAGAGTTGGGTTTCAGCCCGGTGTGTGACAGGTGAAGGAGGTACTGAAGAACCAGTTGACATGACAGGAGAAGAGATTCTTCTCCTTTTCCGCACACCAGGCAGAGAACCTTCTCCACTTAAAGGTGTAAGCCTGACTGGTGGAGGGTTTCTGGGAGGCCAGTAGGATCTCCTCAACTTTCAATGGAAGGTTGAAAAGGGCCAGCACTGCCCTTTCAGCAGCCATGCCGTTAGCGTTAGTGACCCAAGGTTGGGGTGCAGGAGGGAGCCCTCCTCCTGGGACAGGATGTCCGGGGCCCGGCCCAGTGGAACTGAAAGTGCCACTGACAGGGAAAGTAACAGAAGGAACCAGGGTTGCCTGGGCCACCCTGGGTGTGATCAGTATCACCGACGTCCCCTCGCTCTAGACCTTGAAGAGGGTTTTGGCGATCAGGGGGGTCAGTGGGAATGCATAGAATAGACCCTCTGACCACGAGATCAGGAAGGCGTCTGCCACCACTCTATCCGGGTTTGGCTGGCATGAACAGAAGCGAGTTAGCGGTGCGTTGTCCAGGGAGGAAAAAGGTCTATCACGGGCCTACCCCAGCAGTGGAAGAGTTGCTTTGTTACCCTGGGGTTCAAGTGCCACTCGTGTGGGTGAAGGACTCTGCTCTGCTTGTCTGCTAAGCAGTTGTAATGGCCTGCCAGATATATTGCTCGCAAGAGCATGCTGTTGTGCACTGTAAAGGAGAGGAGGTCCTCTGTTCCTGGCAGAGGGAGTACGAGCCCATGCCCCCCTGCTTGTTGATATAAAACATGGCCACCTGGTTGTCCGTCTGGATCAGCACAGGTCAGTGCTGCAGGCGGTGGTGGAACACTCACAGGACCAGGAAGATTGATCCCTGAGTTCTAGGACATTGATCTGCAAGAGTGATTCCTCCTGGGACCAGCTGCCTTGCATGCAGCGGTCCCCACAATGCACCCCCCAACCCAGGAGGGAGGAGTCTGTGGTCAGGGTCCTCTGTGGTGAGGGTGCCTGAAATGGCATTCCAGCCTGGAGGTGGTGCAAGTTTTGCCACCAGTTGAGGGACTCTGCCAGTTGTTGGGTGACTCTGACCCTGTCCTGTACTCTGCTCATGGCTTGAGTCCACTGTGAGTGGAGGCACCATTAGGCTGTCTGCATGTGCAGGCAGGTTAATGGTGTGGCGTAGACCATTGAGGCCATGTGGCCCAACAGGCAGAGAATGAGGCAAGCCAGTATTGACCGGCGGCGTTGTACCTCTCCTGCCAGTTGTATGAGGCGGTCTGTCCTTTCTCTTGGGAGGATAGCCTTGACCTGTAAAGTGTCCAACCGATCCTCTATGAACTCCAGGATTTGGTTTGGAGAGAGATGGGATTTGGGGTAGTTAATGATGAACCCCAGGTGCTGCAGTAGTAGGGTTGTACGCTCTATAGCCTGACTGGCCCCTGAGACCGTACCACCCCTGATTAGCCAGTCATCCAGGTAGAGGAAGACAAAAGCCCCTTGTAAATGCAAGTGGGTGGTTACAACCACCAAGCACCGCCTTGGAGAGGAGGTCAGGCCAAAGGGCAGCACTCTGTACTGATAGTGCTCTCTTCTCACCACAAACCATAGGTACTGCCTGTGGGAGGGGTGAATCAGGATATGAGTGTATGCATCCTTTAGGTCCAAGAAGCACAGTCAATCTCCCTGTTAGAGGTAGGGCAGCAGTGATCCAAAGGACAGCATCTTTTATTTATTTATTTTTAATACGCATTATAACACACAATACAACAAAAAGGGTAACACATAAACATAACAACCCACACCAGTACACTAACAACATTTCTTGCCCAATCACCCGGCCCCAATAAACCACTGAACAAGAAGAGGGGAGTCGGCACCCTTTATACCCTCCATCCCACACCTGACATAAGTTTGATCAAGAGATCAATATGGCAACTTTACTCTCACATAGATACTCATCTCATTTACCAACTGACCCTTACTGTAAAGGGGGGGAGGGAGCCATGGGGGGGAAAGTCAGCATTAAGAAGTCAACGGGGAGGCAGAGGAACGGAGACAACACTAAGGGCACCAATCTACTGGGAGTGCTGGATGTATTGATCTAAAGCCCTCCATTTTATTATGCTAGGGGGGTTATGCACGCTTGCCAATGTCCACTGTGATAAGGAAGCTTATCATAGCTCAGGAAGGAGCTATAGTAAAGGTGAAGTGACTCTGGACAAGCAACCTGTCAGTTCTGGTAGAAATAAGAAAACAGAATTTTTCCATAAAAGACTACCAGTCCCAGAATGCACCAGGTTTCCAACAGCCATTAGAGGAGCTGAAGTGGGGAAACGTGTGTTCAATCAGGAGGGCTATGAGGTAATCCCCAAGCACTCATCTCAAAGGGCAGGGCCTGATTCAGCACAGCTGCGCTGTGCTAGGGTGGAGCACTCATCTAAGCAGAATAAAGGTAGCGTTTATTCTACAGAGAATTATCCTCAGTTTCATCTGGGAGATCCTCAGAATCAGCTTGGATATCCTCATCTTGGACAGCTTCATCATCTGGAGGATCATCAGAAGCAGAAGCCAGAGCGGACGGACAGAGAGGGCAAGAAACCCTTTGGAAGAAAGAAGAGAAAAGCATTTGGGAGGTCTAAAGGAGTCCAGAGTAGTACGTATACTGGGAGACATTCAAAAGGCCAGCATACACCATTGGACTGGGGAAAGCCAGAGGAATGGTGCTGCAGAGCTAGGAATCTCCAGATGGTACCTGTGAGGGAGATGGCTGCACGTGGAAGGGACCCTAAGACCCGTGCCAGAAGGTATGTGAAGAGAGATCCAGTGTCCAGGGATCTGGATTGGAAGGCTGGACATAAGAACTGGACTACATACTGGCCAGGCTATTTAGAGAGGAACTCTAACAGCAATGGAAGCTCAGGTATGAACACTGATCTATGCCCTAGCTATACCCTTGAAAGACAGCAGGGAAACAAGTATTCTCCGGAGAGTGCTCCATTGAGAAATTCCTCTGTGCCAATCCATGATATTGAACCCATGATTGTTGAAGAAGGGGTTATAGATACAGGCTGTGAATACATGGATTGCTCTCTGTCTAAACTCCTTTGGTAATTTACTGTCAAAGTACAACAACCATCACAAAGAAATACAAACTTGTTCTTTAATCTACTCAGAAAAGCTCCTGAGTAGGATTTTGAGCCATGCAGCAGAAAGCAAGCCAGCTAAGGGGTTTCAGCTGGGTAACTGCTAGCAATTGAGCCTTACCTAATTGCTTGTGAGCTCTGAGGAAATCACTTCTGAGTCTATGTGTGAAGATATAAGAAGTTAACCTGAAAAGAACAGTTTTTCCCTACTTTGTGGGTTTTGTTTGTTAATTAAAGCACTGCTAAGAAAATATTAGCTAGAGCCTACAGAAAAGACCAGTTTGTTACCAACCAGGTCTTTATTCTTTTGATTTGATTGCCTGACAAGTTCAGCTGTTGTTTTCCTGATTTTGTTTTTCTAAGTTTAACACTGAAAGCAAGTATCCTGTTTTATGTGCTACCAAGCATATCTGTGTTGGGAGAAATAACCCCATAAATAAATATCTTATTGGCTTTACACTCAAGCACAACTAATTATTGTGAGCAGCTGTGTCTGGTGTGAATGGACTGCATTTCCCACAATCCCTTGCAAATCATATTGATATATGCACTTGCCAAGACTGTGAACATTCTCACCCAGGCAGCCGTCTAACACCACATACGTTCATATTTGCTATACAGATAAAATTGGTTCCACCACAGACATCAACTGAGCTGCCGAGGCTCTTTCCAGTGTCTGCAAACTAGGGCTAATGCCACTCCCACCATGAAATCAAGTAGGAAATAATTCCCAACTATGAGGGAGGGAATACCCGCTATTGATCTGAAGATGAGAGTATGCCATGTCAATGTAGCTTGAAAATTAAGAATACATTGAATACGCTCCCATATGGGCTTCCAAAATAGCTGGACGTTAGGGCAATCTAGTATCATATGGGAAAATGTCCCTGGTACAGCCTTACAGGACCAACATAAATTGCCCACCTTATTATTCCATTTGGCTAGTTTAATCGGTGTAATAAATGCTTTGTGTGCCATAAAATAAAGCAACTGAGTAAGAGAGGCGGATTGGGAGACTCTAATTACTGAATCCCAGAACTTAGCCCACGACTAATGATTTGGGAGTTCGCCCAATTCCTGTTCCCAGTTTCTTTCAATTCCCATGCATCTTGTTTGAGCATTCTCTAGGATTAGCTTATAAATCTCTGAGGCAGCCCTAGAAGAACCTTCCTGAACTAGCCTCTGACTGAGCGATATTGAGTCTAGAGGAGGCAGACCCGACTCAGAGGTAGAAATGCAATGCTTCAATTGGAGCCACTGAAAAAAATAA
Organism: Ichthyophis bannanicus; assembly: GCA_033557465.1. NCBI lineage: Eukaryota > Metazoa > Chordata > Amphibia > Gymnophiona > Ichthyophiidae > Ichthyophis > Ichthyophis bannanicus. The sequence continues at coordinate 174,645,078 of CM066036.1, read as the reverse complement.
GTTCCAGGTAAAGCATATTCATCTTTCAAAGCTGAGAATGATTTCCATCTGCCGCCTTGAGTAAGGTGGCCTATTGACCAAATGCCCCGAGAGTACCATCCCTTCCAATTGATGGGTTTTCCCATAATTTTGAGACATGGATTGAACCATATGGGTGATTGTAATGAAAGGTGTGAGATTGTGTCAACTGTCTTGTTTAGAAACTGGTATGCCCTTTGCGTGTAATTATTAGAGAGCAATCTGTCCCCTCCTGGAAATACATTTCAAGAAGGAATTCCACAGGTAGTGATTTAACCAAACGCTTCTCCAGTTCCCACCAACTTGGCCATTTTTCCTGACTGTCCTTCTGTGCCCAGAACATTCCTTTTCTCAGTATGAACACCTGATGATACCATCGGAAGTCTGGGATGGACTCCGCCAGCCTCTCTGCAGCGCTTTAATTTCCAAGCGGCAATCCTAGGCGGTTTACCCTGCCACAGGTATCGGGTCAGAATACGCTCCAATGTAGCATATAATGAATCCGGTAATATAAAGGGAAGCATTGCTAAAATGTAGTTCACCTTGGGTACTATGGTCATTTTTATCATCTCTAGCCTCCCCCACCAAGTCAACCTCAGGGGTGACCACTGCTCTGTCAATTCCCGGACCATCATTGTGAGCTTTTTTACATTTCACTGCATAGTATCTGTAAGTGTATTTGCATAATGAACCCCAAGATATTTAATGCCCCCTTGTTCCCACCCCAGTGGGTGTAATGTGATATCCGCTTTATGAGTTAGACAATTGAGAGGGAAGGCAACAGATTTATCCCAATTGATCTTGTAACCAGAAATCTGTAAGTATAATTGTATTTGTTCAAAGATCTTTGGAACTGAGGCTGGAGAAGCAAACAGAAGAAGGTCATCAGCGTATGTGGATAACTTCAGCTCCATATCATCCACTTTCAAGCCATGAATGTCTGGGTTTTGGTGAATTAAAATAATGAGGGGTTCTAAGGCGATATTAAATAGGAGGGGGAAAAGGGGGCAACCCTGCCTAATACCTCTTTTGGGAAAAAACGTTGAAGATAAGGTATTGTTTACAGCCAATACAGCTTTGGGAAAAGCATAAAGAAGCTTTACCATATTGATAAACCCCTCTCCAAATCCAAACCAGTTTAAAGCAGCCAGGAGAAATGACCATTCCAGTCTATCAAATGCCTTTTCAGCATCAAGGGTAATTCCGACAAGGGATTGCCCCTCTTCTCCGCCTCTTCTAGAACATGACACAAGACCCTCGCATTATCTGTGGTGGAGCGTCCAGCTATAAAACTGCATTGATCAGGGTGTATTAGAGAAGGTATGACTTCCGCCAACCGTTTTGCCAATGCAGAGGCATAAATTTTGTAATCAATGTTTAACAAAGAGATGGGACGGTAATTGCTCACCTTGCTTGGGTCTCTACCTGGTTTTTTAAGTATCACTAACCTTAGCTGTCGCAAACTCTCTGATTTGTGGAGACTGATGGCCCAACATTTCATAGTATTGTAACAAAAAGGGGGTCAATTCCCTCGCGAAAGTTTTATAGAACTTGGAAGGTATACCGTCTGGGCCTGCAGCTTTGCCCGATTTTGACAGCTGAATCACCTTTGCTATCTCCTTATTAGTTAGAGGAGAATCAAGTCTCCTGATCTCCACCCTCGATAAAACGGGGTGTTCTACCTCCTGCAATAAGTTCTCAAATGCCTCCATATCCGTTTGAGATTCAGATCAATATAGCTTTGAGTAGAAGGTGGCAAAATATCCCGCTATATCCTTGCCCTGTGTCACTACATGTTGGGAATCTTCTTCTACAATGTTGGCTATTCTGGAGGCTTCTTTTCTTTTACTTAAAGAGCGTGTCAGCATTTTCCCTGCCTTGTTTGCCTCAGTGTAGTATCTTCCTGCTTGGGCCTGAAGAGTCCTTGCTGCTTCTGCAGTCAAGAGGGAGTTGTATTGGAATCTTAATCTCTGAATCCTGAGAAGTATACTGGGATCTTCCCTCCCCACCAATAAACGTTCACCAGCTTTGATTTGTTCACTCAGCTTAAGTAACTCTTCATTACGCTGCTTAGCTGCTCCTATCAAATAACTGGTTATATTTGCACGGGCGTTTGCCTTAAAGGCTTCCCACCACGCCCACCCGGGCGTGTCTGTGGGGTTATTAAGCAGGAAAAAAATCATTGATCTTATTGCGCATCAAGGCACAAAATTGGGGGTCAGCCAGTAAGGATCTATCAAATGTCCACACTCTAGGTTGGCCACCTTTGAGACTAATTTCCAATTCAAGGGAGATGGCTGCATGATCTGAGACATGCGTTGCATGAATATTAGACCCAAGTATGTTAGGGACTAAAGACTTCCTCACCAGAAAGAAGTCTATTCGCAAATGGGAAAAATGTGGCATAAAGAAGAAAGTATAATCTCTCTCGGTGGGGTGTTGAAGCTTCCAGATATCTACTAGGCCCTTTTCTTTACATAAGGACTGCAGCGCATTCAGTGCACAGAAGTCTCTACGTGATCGGTAAGGATGACGATCAATCAACTGATCCATCACTAAATTAAAATCCCTTCCTAGTATTAGGGGGTCCTGGGCATTTTCTGACAAAACCTCTGCGATATCATGAAAGAAACTAGGAACATCTGAATTGGGGGCATATAAATTGAATAGCTCTAGGACACTATTACCAATTTGCATTATTGTTCTAGTCCATCTGCCTTCATTATCAGATCTTGTACGAGTAAAGAACGGCAAGCATGACTTACGCACTAAAGTGGCTACTCCATTTTTGTTTTTAACTGCTGGGGAGAAGGCAGCTACCATATATGCAGCATTAGTTAATTTCTGGGATTCAACATTATTGAAGTGAGTCTCTTGTAGATAAATTATGTCCGCTCTTTCTCTTTGGCAATAAGACAGGATTTTCTTACGCTTGATCGGGTTGTTGACGCCCTTAACGTTCAGCGACAAAATTTTAAGTTTGTTCGCCATATGCACTATATTGTACTACCATTAACTCCCGTGTACCTCATGTCCTCATTCTGACGTACTCTCTCAGTGGCTCCCAATGGTCGCGCCTGAATTTGCCTTTCAGGTGCTAGAACACCCCCCCCCCCCATCCCTGTGAGACCCTTGACTAACTGCTGGGCGAGTGGGCAGCCTAAAAACAATCATTTGGGTGAGAATAACCTCGAGTAGTGGGGTGCCAGAGGTGCTCCCTAAAATTTGGCTATTGCTGCCCCGCTAAACATCCAGAATTCTTCTAATCAGGGAAAGAGAAGGAGAAAGAAAAAGAAGAGCCCAAAAGACACTTAAAGCTCCCTATTATGAACTAAAATGTATCCTATACAGGGAAGGACCTAAAATAAGTACATGACCTTATTGCGTCAAGTTCAAACAAAGGTACACCAGATGACTCTACATAAATTCTTCCATGTGTATTATGCCCTAAATGCAAAAACAAATACTGTCATGGCACTTAATAATATACTTAATACAAATGACAATAATAGCATAATATCATATTTCAGTAAATAATTTGACCCTGATCTTTATCTTTATCAAAACACTTGATAGACCGCTATGGCCAAGGCATTAAGCGGTGTACAATAAAATAAAAGTCCACCTCGTAGGATAAGGAAAAGAACGCCATAACTAACAGGAAAGCAAAGTCGGGAGAGAACATAAAAGGTAGACAAGAGAGAGAACTGAGACGTAAGACAGTACAAATTAAACTGTTAAAAATTATTATAAAAAACTACATACAATATTAAAACTTGTTAAAATTATTATGAGGACTACACACAATATTAAATCAAACTGACAAACAGATGACATGGACAACATATCTTAGGAATGGGAGCCAGAGGGAAGGTCGAAGGCTTGTTGGAACAGGTGAGTTTTGAGTAGTGATTTGAAGTGCGGATAGGAGGATTCCAGACGGAGTGTAGATGGCAGGGTGTTCCACAGGAGAGGACCCAAGAAGAAAAATGCCAAGTGTCAGGTCTGCTCTAGGTGTGCTCGTGAAGGGGCGGGCAGAGCTAAACGGTTGGCATGAAGGGAACGAAGCTGGCGGTATGGGGTGTGGAGGGAGATGAGGTCAGCCAGATAAGTGGGTTCACCTGTGTGAATGGCACGGTGAAGTAGAATAAGAAATTTATATTGATACCGAAACCGGAGGGGTAACCAATGAAATTGAAAAAGAAGGGGAGTGACATGTTCAAAGTGGTGAGAAAAAGTGATAAGTCGAACAGCGGTATTTTGGACGGACTGCAGTCTTTGAAGTTGATATTTGGGAAGATTTGCTAGAAAAACGTTACAATAGTCTAATCTACTGATGACGAGTGCCAATACCAAAGTGACCAGTGAATCAGAAGGTAAAACTGAACGAACAGCCCTAATCTGACGTAGAGACAAAAAAGAACGGCAAGTGAGAGAAGAGATGTGTAAATGGAAAGAAAGAGTGGAGTCCAGAATAACACCCAGGTAGCGGAAAGAAGAAACCAGGGGGATAGAGACAGAATTAATCAGAGGTGCAATAGTTGGACAAGAACCGCTTAAGGATACCTACATTGCAGTGGATTTAGCAGGGTTCAGATGGAGGAAATTCTGGGAAAGCCAGAAAGCAATATGTGAAAGGCAGTCGTTTAATGAAGAGATATCTGAAGCTAGTGGGGAGACATGGTAGAGTAGAATGATGTCATTTGCGTAGATGTAAGGGGACACAGGAAATTGTTGAATTAGAAGGGGCAAAGGAGCAAGAAAGATATTAAACAGTAAAGGAGAGAGAACAGAGCCCTGTGGTACACCACAAGTGAGCGGGAAAGAAGAAGAGGAGTGACCGTTTGAGTGGACAGTGAAAGAACGAGCCGAAAGAAAAGAGTGAAACCATTGTAAGACTGTGCCCTGCAACCTACAATCAGAGAGTCGAGAAAGAAGAGTCTGGTGGTCAATTAAATCAAAAGCTGCTGAAAGATCAAGTGAGACAATTAAAGTAATATCACCCCGATCATGTGCAACGTGCAGTTCGTTCAATAGTGCTAAAAGGATAGTTTCAGTGCTGTGTCCATGACGGAAACCTGCTTGGCGGGGGTGAAGGAAGTGAGTAGTTTCAATATGGGAGTTTAACTGTTCAAAAGCAAATCGTTCCAGGAGTTTGGCTACGAACGGGAGATTTGAAACGGGACGCCAGTGAGACAGAACGGAAGGATCCAGTGATGACTGCTTTAAGAGAGGACGAACCACAGCAGATTTCCAAGCAGTTGGAAAAAGGCCAGATGTCATGCTGGAGTTAATGATGTCTGTTAGGTACGGCACGAGCTGTAAAGAAGGCTCAGTTAACCAGCTTGATGGAATTGGGTCCAGGCTACAAGCTGTTTTCCGATACTTTCACTTATGGGATAACAAAGGCCAGGAAGGGATGAAAGATATTTAGAAAAATATGTAAACCATAGAAAAACAGAGTTTTATGTCCTTTAGACCGGACTAAAACAGCATTGTCCGAATCGACCGACTTCTATCAACTTAGCATCTGTTGCAAGGAGATAGACAATGTATTGATTCAGCGCATTTGCATCGATTCATTTTCTTCCAAGAAGGCTTTTAAAGCGCTGGGGTCTTCAAAGGAACGTGTTTGATATGAACTGTAACTCAGAGCCGTGCCGGATAGTACATCCCATATCTGGCCTGCAGCTTCTGTAATCGCTTTCGGCATTCCAACAACTGCTTCCGTCTTTCCACAGTGGTTTTAGCAAGATCGGGAAAAACATGAGCTTATGGCCCTCGAATTCCACTGGGGCATGGGTTTTGGCAGCACTCATAATGTCTACTGCCTGCTGATGTCTTAATACCCTGAAAATCATGGGTCGTGGGTATTTCCCAGTTACTTGGTAATGCGAAGGGATACAATGAGCCCGGTCAATTTCCAGTGGGTAAGTCAGCTGAAGACCCAAGAGTTTAGGCAGGATCGTTTCCATAAATTTTATGGGGTTCGCTCCCTCCGCACCTTCTGGGATGCCTAGAACTTGAACGTTGTTCTTTCGGGCCCTATTGTTCAGGTCTTCCAAGTTCCATTCAAGTTGTGAAATCCGCTTGGCGTTTTGACCAACCTCGCGGAAATTATCTTCGTGGGCCGCAATGATTGCCTCTGCTTTATCCGACCAAATGGATAAGGAAGCCAACTGATCTTTCATATCCGAGAGATCTATTTCTAGTGATCCTAAAGAGTTAGCGTTAAGCTGTACCAACTCTTTTACGGCTCTTATCTCTGCTAGCAGTTCCGGTAGGCCTTCTTGTTGGTCTTTCGAGGGTGCCATCTTTTGCGGCGAGGGGGGATCTTGCTTGGAGCGTTTTACACTCGATGTAACGTTGCTTTAGAAGTCTAAACACACCGGTTTGGATGCCGACATATCTCAAAGTCCATTCACAGATAGGCTTGTCTTCGGGCAGGATTTTTGACAAGCAGGGCAGCTGAGTCTAGTAGGATTCCTCTGGAGCAAAAACTCTACACCTCCATCTTGCTCTGCGGCTAGCTCCACCTCCCAAAGGACAGCATCTTAAGAACATAAGATATGTCATACTAGGTCAGACCAAGGCCCATCAAGCCCAGTATCCTGTTTCTAACAGTGGCCAATCTAGGTAACAAGTACTTAGCTGTTTCCCCAAAGACACAGGTTTCACAATGCTTGTACTGGAGGAAATAGTGGATTTCCTGCGTCACCTTTATTTATTATTTATTTATTTATATTCTCTTATATACCGTGCTATTCTGCATCAGTGCGGTTTACATTGAACAAACTGAAATTACATTGAACAGGGCATTATAACTTGGAGATAACCATTTTACAGGGAACATGGGCTATGGAGGGTTAAGTGGCTTGCCCAAGACCACAAGGAGCACCTGTGGGACTAGAAACCCCAGTCCTTCCGGCCCAAGGTTGCTGTCCTCTAGTGGGATTTGAATCCCCGACCTTCTGGCCTAAAGTACCTTGCCCCAACCACTAGGCCACTCCTCCACTCCACTTTAATAATGGTTTATGGACCTTTCCTCCAGGAATGTGTCCAAACCTTTTTTAAACCTGGCTACAATAAAAGCATTTACTACATCCTCCGTTAACGAATTCCAGAGTTTGATTACACATTGAGTGAAAAAATATTTTCTTTTATTTCTCTTAAATAGCTTACATTTTAGCTTCATTGCATGTTCCTAGTCTTTCTATATTTTGATGCATAAACAATCGATCTATGTTTACCCATTCCACTCCATTCATTAATTTATAGACATCTATCATATCTCCTCTCAGCTGTCTCTTTTCCAGGTTGAAGAGTCCTAACCTTTTTAGCCTCTCTTCATAGGGGTATCCTTCCATCCCCTGTACCATTTTTGTGGCTCTTTTCTGTATCTTTATTAATAACACTATATCTGTTTTAAGATACGGTGACCAGAATTGCATACAATATTCAAGGTGCGGTCACACCATGGAACAATACAGAGGCATTATAATATCCTTTGTTTTATTCTCCATTCCTTTCCTTATGATTCCTAGCATCCTATTTGCTTTCTTGGTTGCCACTGCACTCTGGACAGGGGGTTTTAACATGTTATCAATTATGATTCCTAAATCTTTTTCCTAATGTGGAACATTGCATCATGTAACCATAGTTTGGGTTGTTCTTTCCTAGGTGCATAACTTTGCATTTGTCCACATCAAATTTCATCTGCCATTTGAACATCCAGTCTTCCAATTTATCAAGGTCCTCTTGCAATTTTTCACAATCCTCATGGGATTTAACAACTTTGAATAATTTTGTGTCATCTGCAAATTTGATTACTTCACTCATTGTTCCCAACTCCAGGTCATTTACGAATATGTTAAAAAGCAGAAGATGAAGCACATTTCCCTGGGATACCTCACTATTCACCTTTCTCCATTGGGAAAATTGACTATTTAGCCGTACCCTCTACTATGTATCTTTTAACCAGTTCCTGATCCACAATAGTACATTGCCTCCTATCCCATGACTTTTTAATTTCACCAAGAGTCTCTCATGAGGGACTTCGTCAAAGGCTTTCTAAAAATCCAGATACACTATATCAACTGACTCATCTTTGTCTACTTCTTTATCCACACCTTGAAAAAAAACATAGCAGATTAGCAAGACAAGACTTTCCTTGGCTAAAGCCATGTTGGCTGTCTCCCATTAAGCCAATGACTATCTACATTTTCAGTACTTTTGTTCTTTATAATGGTTTCTACATTTTTCCCGGTACAGACGTCAGGCTCACTGGTCTTTAGTTTCCCGGATCACCCCTGGAATCCTTTTTAAAAATTGGTGTTACATTGGCCATCCTCTAATCTTCAGGTAGTATAGATGATTTTAATGATGGTTCACAGATTACTAATAGCAGGTCTGCAATCTCATGTTTCAGTTCTTTCAACACCCTTGGATGTACACCAGATGAGTTGCTGCTCTTCAGTTTATCAAATAGTTGTAATGCATCTTCCCAGTGTATCAATATTTCTTTCAATTCTTCTGCGGCATCACATTTAAATACCATTTCAGTCATGGATAACATCCCTACATCTTTCTCAGTAAAGACCAAAGCAAAGAATTAATTCAGTCTCTCTGCTTTGGCCTTGTCCGCTCTTAGTGCCCCTTTTACCCCTCTATCATCTAATGGTCCAACTGACTCTCTCTCACAGGTTTTTTGCTCCAAATGTACTTGAAAAAATCTTTATTACATGTTTTTGCTTCCACAGCAAGCTTCTTCTCAAATTCTCTCTTTGCCTGCTTTATCAGTGCCTTGCATCTAACTTGACAGTGCTTATGTTGTTTCCATTTTTCGTCATTTGGCTCCTCTTTTCCATTTCCTGAAAGATGCTTTTTTGGCAACAACCTCATTGACTTCACCTTTAAACTATGCTGGCAGTTTTTTGGACTTCTTCCACTTTTCTTAAAACGTAGAATACAGCTGGTCTGGGCTTCCAAGATAGTATTTTTAAACAACACCCATGCTTGATGTAATCTTTAACCTTTGCAACTGCTCCTTTTAGTTTTTTCTTAACTATTTTCCTCATTTTATCATAGTCTCCCTTTTGAAAATTAAAAGGTAGTACTGTGGATTTCCTTACCACCCTTCCTCCATTTATTAAATCAAACTCAATCATGCTATGATCACTATTGCCAAGTGGCCCCATCACCCTTATCTCTTGCACCTGATCTTGCGTTTCACAAAGGACTAGGTCCAAAATGGCTTCCCCTCTGGTTCATGAGCCAGCTGCTCCAAGAAGCAGTCATTTATTTCATCTAGAAACTTTATTTCCCTAGCATGTCCTGCCATGACACTGACCCAATCGATACTGGGGTAATTGAAACCACTCATTATTATTACTGTGCTGTAACCTTTGTTAGCTTCCCTGATTTCTTTGAGCATTTCATCATCCATTTGTTCATTCTGGCCAGGCAGTCGATAGTACACCCCCCTCCCCCCCAATGCCATTGCTTTCCCCTTCCCCTTTTTACATAGAATTTCAATCCATAGAGATTCTACAGTGAATTTTGTTTCCTGCAAATCTATAATCCTTTGTGACTCAATGCCCTCTCTAACATAGCGTGCTATCCCTCCCCCAATTTGATCTGCTCTGTCATTGCGATATAGTTTGTACCCAGGTATCACAGTATCTACTGGAACCTCTCTGTTGATATATCCTAACTTCAGTCTTTTGCTAGTATCCATCAAGGATACATTGTTCTGAACCATGCGCTCTTGGGCGACTATCGGCTCTCCCCTATTATCTAGTTTAAAAGCTGCTCTATCTCCTTTTTAAAGGTTAAGGCAGCAGTCTGGTTCCATCCCGGTTAAGGTGGAGCCCATCCCTTTGGAAAAACCCCTCCTTTCCCCAGAATATTCCCTAGTTTCTAACAAATCCAAAAGCCTCTTCTTTGCACTTTTGGTTCCTGCGTATGGAAAGGGAAGCATTTCGGAGAATGCTACCCTAGAAGTTCTGGATTTCAACTTCCTACCTAAAAGCCTAAAACACCTATAAAGCTACGATTATCCCAGGGGTGGGTGGGAGTCAGGGACGGAGGGAGGGAAAGAAAGTTTATTAAAAGCTGGCTGCTACACAGTACCCTGTCCTGTGATTCTAAGGTAATTTGTGACCTATTTCCTGGATGATTCACACAGCCCTTGCTTTCATAGAGGGAGTCTTTCAAAATGCCCCTTTGATCTGTCACTTGGCTTTAACACCTATTTAAAACAATTTCACAGGTCTCTTGCCGCCTATCTAGAAGGCCTCTTTGTAAAAGTCTATGGAAACAATTTATTGCTCAAAGAATACTGATCCTGGTTTTTCCTTTTATGTTAAGTTATACTCTGATTTGATTTAAATTGAAGCTCTTTGCTGATACTAGGCCCTGACTGAGTCTTGAATTTAAACTAGCAGCTCTCTGCTGGGTTTTAAAATTTAAACTGAATGCTCTTTGCAGATACTAGTACCTGACTGAGTATTAAATTTAAACTAGAAGCTCTCTGCTGGGTTTTAAATTTAAATTGAAAGCCCTCTGCTGGATTTTAAATTTAAACTGAAAGTTCTCTGCTGGGTTTCAAACTTAAACTGAAAGATACCTGTTGAGTTTTTAATTTAACTAAAAGCTCTTTGCTGATACTAGGCCCTGACTGATTTAATAAATACACTGGATTCTAATTTACACAGATTAATCAGCTTTAATCTAAAGAATTCCTTTTTCCCCAAGGTTTAGAAGAATTCCCAGAAGTAAATATTTACAATTGCAGATCTCTCTCCAGAAGTAGCAGTCTCTTTTAGTAGTGCTTCAAGACATCCTGAACCTCTCCCTCACCAGAAACTTGTTTAAGTTTTGCAGGTCTAGTATGGACCTGAGGGCCCCTGTTCTTCTAGGGACAAGGAAGTACCTTGAGTAGAAGCCCTTTCCCCTCAGATACTTGGGCACAGGCTCCACTGCATTGCACCTGAGCAGACCTGCAATCTCTGAGAGCAGAAGGGTCTGGTGAAGGAGAGGTTGCACTGGCTCTCTTGGAAAGAATCTGGGAAGTACTTATTGTAAGTGAAGGTGGTATCCCTCCTTTATCATCTGCAGGTCTGAGGTGACCTTGGCCCACTTGTGGGAAAAGAGTGCCAGGCGGCCCCTGTGGGATGGTGAAGATCTCCCAGGGGAGGGAGGCTCTGCCCTGGGAGTCAAAAGCTCTCCCCTGTTTGGACTGGAGCTGGCGCCTGAGGCTTCTGAGCTCCTTCACCCTGCCTTTTAGGGTGAGAACCCTGTTGCTGGCCGGAGAAGGACTGGTAGCGGTGACTTTGTTGGAAGTGCCCCTTTATCCCCTGGAATAGGGGTCTTTTCCCCAAGCGGTTTTTGCAGGAAAAGAAAGAGGTCTTCTTTTAGAGCCTCTGGTGTGTCACCACTTCGGCTTCTATCTCAGCCACCTTGCCGAACAGGTTCTCACCGGTGCAGAGGACGTCGAGCAGCTTTTCCTGGACCCATTGCTCGAGGTCCGAGGACTGTAGTCAGACTTAGTGTCGAGCCCCAATGCCAGCTGCTGCTACTCGAATCTATCGTAGGTCACCTGGGAGAGGAACTTCGAGGAGTCTTTGATCCCGGAGGTCAGATCTTGGAACTGTTGGAGAGGTTCCCTGGCCAGCCCTGCTGAGAATCCAGACAATTCCTGGGTCAGAGCCTTCGGATACATGCTTATGTATAACTCATAGGCCTAGATTTGACACCCTGATAGCATTTGCACCCGAGGGCATCGAGGGTTCTAGCATCCCTTCCAGGGGGGAAAGAAGAATAAGTCTTCTGGCTTTTTGAGTTTTTGCATGGTTGACTTGACAACCATGGAGTTATGTGGCAGTTGGGGCTTGTGAAACCTCTGCCCCTTCCTGATGCAGTATATGGCATCAAGGTGTCGGCTGACCACCAGCACCAATGCCGGGGTCTCCCACATCTGCAACAGTAGCCGCTTGAGGATCTGCTGAAATGGCACCATGAGAGTTTCCTTGGGTGGAGACTCAAACTGGACAATCTCCTGTTCGTCGGTGCGTGGGTCCTCCTCTGCCTTGGTTTTCACCAATAGTGCTCTAGCCATATCCCTGATGAAGTCGTGGAAGGCCATGTCCTCTGAAGGAGAATGGCACCAGGGCATTGGGGAGACGCATCCAAAGAGACGTCTAGGTGCCATCTGGTTTCTGGGGAGGCTTCATCGTTGGTCTCCCACTTGAAGTCGGGGAGGATGATGAGTCTGAGGCTCTGTGACTCCTTGCCTTGAGGCCCACACCGAAGGGTCAGGGGCCTCCCTAGGGCCTTGAGTCTGAGTTTCAGAAACTGGCCGGGGAGACCAGATGCCCGAGGAATGGAACCAGGACCTTGAATGGGACTGGGACCTTGACTGAGGCCTTACCCATAGCATTCGGAGCTTGGCTCGACAACCAGGGACTCCCCTGCAGTCGGGGGCTTGGTCGTTGGGGCAGATGGCCAGGATAGCAGTGATCTTCTGCTCCATGGTTGCCATTCTGGATTCCAAGCCAGAAGGCTCCACAGCTTTCAGCAGGAGCACAGAGGATCTCGGGCCCGGTGCTGGCACTCTCACGAGTGCATCCTCAACAAGGACTACGGTCTCGAGGAACCTCACACGATCTTCGATGGCCGAAGAATCCTTTTTGAGGGCCTTGGTGGGATGCTTCTTGGAGTCGCCCGAATCCCTCCGAGCCATCTTACCATGTTTCTCTGGTGGAACCTTGATAGACAAAGATTTTTTCTTATTTCGCTCAGGGCCAGAGGTCTTCTTGGAGGAGCTGCCGCCACTGGACTCTAAAGACACTCGGGCCTCACAGGAAGTGCTGTGCTTGGAGTTTGTCATTGGGAAGGTCGGTGCCGAGTCGGACCTTGGGAACAGTTTCTCCTGCAACTCTGACCTTGTTTTATTCGTTTTAGGAATCATGGTCTGGCACAGGTCGCAGGTGGTGCTATCATGGTCCGGCCCCAGACAGTGTAAGTAGCAGCCATGGTGACAGACATAGTTTGACTGCAGCAGTCACAATTTTTGAACCCACTAGGGGACATAGTCGGAAAACACCCGGCTGGGGTCAATGATCCCTGGGCGAAAAAGGGTGTGAACAATGGTCGAGGCCAGCCTCAATAAAAAAAGTGCGGAAAGGAGCCAAGAACGGCTCAAGGCAGGAAGAGGAACCGGTACGCAAACCAGGAACAGCTCATTTTTAAGGCTACAGCAAGGATTTTTTCCAGGGAAACTGGACTGATGTCCATTGGGCTCTGCGGAAAAAAGGAGACTGAGCAAGATTGCACCCTTGAGCGGAAAGGAAACCACGCATGCACAGTATCGCCCCAAAGGCTTTCTTTGAAAGCTGGGAAAATGCTCCGCGCAGGCTCCGTCGGCACTGAAATCACCCATATGTGAGGACTGACTTCCTGCTTGTTCCTGGAGAAACAGCTTTTTAAATTCCTGCTCCCAATTTCCATGCACACCCTGATCCAGCACCACAAGTATCTCCCACCCCCAATCATCCCCAACATATGATCTCTTCTGATTCCCCCCAGGCATAAAGAGCCTCCCCACCAGTGACCCCCAGTCAAACACACATCCCACCCCCCCCCCCCCGATCCCTTTACCCCAGCTGTTAAATGTGCCCCAGGTTCCCTGGTATTTAATAAGAGCAAAATGCTCTTTAGCAGCCTGGCCCCTGGCAGGAGTACCACGAGATTACTGCTGGAGGTTATGGTCACCTCTTCGAATCCAGGACCAGGAAAAGCAGAAGAGACAGGAATTGCTCCTACTCTTACCAAACATGAGGGAGCCTGGGATACTGCTAACAGCTGGGGTAGGGGGACTAGGAGTGAGGGAGTTTGCCCAAGGGCCACTAGAGGTGTTTTTCTAGCTCATTAAGATAATCAGAAACAATCAACCCCAGGCTCCGCTCTTCTTTCATGGACAACTTCTTTACACCTCTCCCAAAATTCAGTCAGAATGAGAATCTTTTTTTTTTTTTTATAACTTGATATTTATTAATTTTTCCAAAGCAAACATAACAATACATGGAACATATCCAAATACAGAAGAAGAATAGAAGGAGAAGCCACCCCCCTCTCCTCCAGCAATCATACATACAACAGTACTGGGATATAAGATATGCAATAGTTGCACACACCCCCAAACCCCCCCCCCCCAAATCCCCCCTCAAACCCCTAACCCCTCCCCCCCACCTCTTGACAAAAACACATCCTCAAAGCTATGAGCCCCCCTGCCCCGCTATCCCCCTCAATTCCCCCCCCCCACAATAAGCTCATCGCGTGCCTGAGACTGCCAAGTGCTCCAACAATGGTTGCCATTGACCATCAAAGCGCTCCCCTTGATTTTTCCGTATAGCGGTCAAACGCTCCATATGCAGAACTTTATATAATCTAGCTACCCAATGATGAAGCTCCAGAGGGCCCCCCTGCTTCCACTTCCAGGTTATTTCACACCTCGCCGCCACTATACATGACCGCATGGGGCGGGACCATTTCTGCGACTGATTATCTGGCCAGACTCCCAAAAGAAACAAAGTAGGGCATAATTCTAACCGGACCCCAAAAATAGTAGTCATCTGGTCCCGAACCTTCGTCCAATATGAACGAACCCAGGTACATTCCCACCACATATGATAATATGCTCCCCTATCCCCACAGCCCCTCCAGCAAAGAGCCGGAACCGCTGGGAACATCTTATGATATCTTTCAGGAGTGTAGTACCACCACATTAATATTTTATAGGTATTCTCTTGAATCAAGGTACAAATCGAAGATCGGGACACTGCTTTAAGGATAGCCTTCCAGTCCTCTCCATCCCAAGTCAGCCCCAAATCTTTTTCCCATTCTACCATATATTTCAATTTGGTTTCCGCCTCCTGAGCCTTTCGCAAACTTGCATAATGTAAGCGTATCAATCCTCGAGAGGCATGGTGGCCCACCCACAAGGCTTCAAGATCATTAAGTCCTTCGTCAATGCGGTCACGCTGATTTCTTTGGCGCAGGTAATGTGTAACGTGCAAATAAGCGAAAAAATCCCGCTTGTCTAACTGAAATTCCGTTTTCAATTGATCAAAGGACTTAACCTTGTCGGCCTCTATTAGGTGCACAAATTGCGTCAGCCCCCGCTCTTCCCACACCTGAAATACCCTCTCCCGACCCGGAGCAAAGGCTGGAGTAGCTGTCAACGGTGAGAGCAAAGACGTCCCTGGGCGAACGTTTACTCTTCGCCACCCTCTGACCCACTCCCCCAAAAGATGACGTATAAAGGGATTGCACGTCCACTGACCCTGCAAAGTTCCCATCGGTAACTAAGGTAAACAATGAAGTTTATACGAGGATACCGCTTGCTGCTCAAGAGCTAGAAACCCTTTCGACCGTACTGGTTCCCTCCACTCCATCACCTGCCGCATTTGCGCCGCTAGGTAATAATCTGCTATCACTGGCATTCCCAACCCCTCGTTTTCCCGTGCTCTATACATAACACTCCGCACAATGCGCGGGGGTCGGTGTCTCCACACAAACAAGAACAGCTTCCGTTGAAGTTTATGCAAGACCTTTTGAGGAACTTTGATAGGTAATACTTGAAAAAGATACAGCAGTTGCGGCAACACCATCATCTTAAGCGTCGCTATCCTGCCTAACCACGAAATCCCCTCATGATTCCATTTCTCCAGGTCTTTGCCTATCCGGTCAATCAGCGCCGGATAATTAGCCCCGTATAACTCATCAAGATTACGAGTTAAATACACCCCGAGATACTTGATCTGACGGGCAGCCCGACGGAATGGGAAACACCCCTGTAAATGGGCTTTTAATTGCCCAGGCAGATTAACGTTCAGTGCCTCCGTTTTATCCCAGTTAATCTTAAAGCCAGCAACCGCCCCAAAACGTTTCAACTCTGCCATAAAAATAGGCAAAGCCAATAACGGATGGGTGATAAAAAGCAACAGATCATCTGCAAACATTGCCAGCTTATGTGTTGTCGAGCCTACGGTGAGGCCCGTTGCATCCGGATTCTGTCGCAAATGCTGCGCCAGTGGCTCCATGGTTAATGCGAACAGCAAGGGGGAGAGTGGGCACCCTTGTCTCGTCCCTCTCGCTAAAGAGAAGAACTCAGAGTGTCTACCATTTATTTTGACCGTCGCTACCGGACAGGTGTACAAGGCCTTTATCCAGGACATCATATTGGGACCTATCCCCACTGCTTGTAATACCCCAAACATAAACCCCCATTCTACTCGATCAAATGCTTTCTCAGCATCGATCGCTAGTACCAGTAGTTCCTGCTTCTGATGTTGAGCGGTCCACATTACCTGAATAGCTCTTCGGATATTATCCCCCGTGTTCCGCCCCTAAACAAATCCCGTCTGATCAGAATGAACAAGTTTTGGCAGGATCAGCCCCAATCTGTTAGCTAATATCTTGGCCAATATTTTCCCGTCCGTATTTAAGAGAGAAATGGGCCGATAGGAACCACAGACAGTGGGGTCCCTACCCGACTTTGCTATCACCGTAATTCCGGCCTGATTCATTGAAGGCGGCAAGGGTTGCCCCTGGAGAACCGCATTAAATAAGCGCTGCAGCAGCGGCGCCAATGTTGTCTGCAGTTTTTTATAAAACAGCGTAGAGAAGCCATCTAGTCCCGGAGATTTATTCGAGGGTAAACCCTTAATTACGTGATAAATCTCTTCCAGGGAGATCTCTTTATTAAGAAGATCACGATCAAATTCTGAAATTACCGGGAGACTTCCGCCGTCCTGGATATACTTAGAAGTACCTAAGGGATCTCCTGCCACCTCACTAGTATATAATGTTTGATAATACTGGCGAAATTGCTCTCTGATATCTTTAGTACAAAAAAGAAGCTTATCTCCCGGGCCCTTGATCTTCAAAATAGTAGAACGCCGATCCCTATCCTGCAGCCTCCTTGCTAACAATCTGCCTGCCTTATTATGAAATTCGTAATAGCGCTGATTAATGCGGCGTAATTGGAAATTAATTGTTTCCATCTGCAAGGAGGTTAATTCTGCTCGCGCATGTGCCAATCGCGCTTGAATCCGGGCTCCGCCTCCCTGCTTATGCTGGCGTTCCAACTCTGTGACTAGTCGAAGTAGCTGGGCCTGCTTTTCCCCTGCCACCTTCTTTTTGCGAGCTGCCCGTTGTATCAAAACTCCACGTAACACCGCTTTTAACCCATCCCATTGAATCCCCAAGGAGACCTCCCCAGTGTCATTCACCTCACAGTAGTGTCGAATTTCCTCCACTACACTCGCCACCACTGCTGGATCCTGCAGCAGACTTTCATTAAGACGCCAAAAGGACCTTCCACTCGTGTCTCTTTCGCCACCAAATTCCACCCATATCGGGCCATGGTCCGTCCAAGACATGGGTTCTATATCCACCTTCAAAATTTTTGATATCCAGGATGAATCCCCAAGAATCAGATCTATTCTGCTATAACTATGATGGACCTGGGAATAGTGGGTATAGTCAATCCCTTGCGGGTTAACCTGACGCCAAAGGTCCCACAACCCATATGCCTGCATCAATCTGCGCAATTGTACCCGCCTTTTAGTGTCTCCTCTATGGCCCCCTAGGGATCTATCCCACCTGGGGTTCAGCACTTCATTAAAATCGCCCCCCCATCAATAACGCCCCATGGATTTTATCGGAAAGCCAGCCAGACAGTGTGGCCCAAAACTCAGTTTGGGGGTCATTGGGGCCGTAAACATTCAAAAAGGTAACCTCTTGTCCCTGCAACTCACCCCAGATTAACAAAACTCGCCCCGCCATACCTTTAATTACCCCCCCTAAATGAAAGGGGACGTCTTGGCGAACCATAACAGCCACTCCAGCCTTTTTATGTGAACCTTCAGCATTAAACCAAATATCTGTATAGGCACTATGGCGCAGAAGGTGTTCATCTTTTGGCAACAGATGGGTTTCTTGCACAAAGACTACTTGCCAGCGTTGTAGCCTGACTTCCCGAAACAGCGCTTTCCGCTTTTGGGGAGTGTTAAGGCCCCTAACATTAATAGAGCCTACCCTAAGTCCCGCCATCAGACAATACCAGAATCACTAGCCTTGGCAGCCCCAGGATATGATCCATCCCCAACCTTTCCCCCCTCCCTCCATCCCCCCTCCCCCACCCAACTCCCACCCCTCTCCCCCCACCCATCTTCTGTAGGCTCCTTCCCCATCTATTCCCCCCCCCCTCGAGATATCTCTCCACAGGCCCAAATCCTGTGTCACCTCACCTGAGGAAGACACACACCTTCCGAGACGCTTTATACCACCGTTAGGTCGGACCCCCCCCCCCCCCGCTTTTAAACCAATAAAACCCAGAGGACCAAGAAACCCCCACCAGCAATCTACTCCTTTGCCCCCGCCCCCCCTACCCACTCCAACTACTAACAAAACAGAACTGTGGTAAACAAACTGAGGAGAGCCATTAAGCCCCCCTTACTATAGAACCATGCTTTTTTTTCCCCCCCCCCCCTTTTTCTCTCCCCTCCCTTCCTCTTCCCTCTCCCCCTCCTCTCTCCCGCCTCTTCCTCAATAATAACAAGAAAAAAAAAAAAAGGGGAAAAAGGGGAAAAAGAAAGGTTACCAGCCTCCGCAGATTTTTAGAGACCCGAAATGTTCAAGGGATCAAGTGAGGAACCCCAAATAACAGTGTTATCATGCCCCATTATGAAAAGTAAAATATAACAGCTTATAACAACCTGAATAAAGCACACATGTGGAATTCCAACCTCCACCGACCAGAACTCCACCCAGTCCAACATGGAGGCAAATAAGGAGTGCTGAGCAAATCATCTATGTCACCCCAGGCCGAGGGCCATGAAAATCACTGAACAGATTCTCATCCCCTCACCCCCGGAGCCAAGAACCGCTCACCGAAGAAGTATTCCAAGTCCAAAGCGCAAGTCCACAAGTTCATGTCGGCTGCAATGTCCCACCCGCCTCAGAGTCCGCAGTGGTAAGAAGATCTCCTGAAGTGCGGCGAAGACGATGCCCTTTCGTTGGTATCCGTTGCCACTTCAACTTATCCAAAAGGGGGGACTGCTCTCGATCTTGATCGGAGGGTTCTGAAACAGTTCGCTTCTGAGGTAAATTTGGGGCTTTAGCCTTTTCCAAGCACTTCCAGGCTTCAGATAGTGATTTAGCTCGGTACGTCGCTCCGCCAACTTCAAATTGAATACCAAAGGGGAATAGCCATTTATATTTAACTTTTTCGCTGCGTAGGTACTCAGTGACCGGCCGCATCAACTTGCGACGTAGTAAAGTCTGCGGTGCCAGATCTTGAAAGACCTCGATCATGGAGCCATGCCATGGCAACTTTCCCCGCTTAGCCGCCGCTCTCATAATCGCTTCCTTTTGGGGGAAACTAGTCAAGAAGGCTATGAAGTCCCTGGGCCTATTCCCTGGGGGGGCCCTGAGAGCTCTGTGCGCCCTTTCGATACCAATCTCCACTTTAGGTGCCAACTCAGCCTGATCTTCCGCAATTAGCAAGGCCTCGCATATTTCACGTACCACTTTGTCGGCTTGTCTGTAGCGTTCTTCCTCGGGGACCCCTTGTATGCGGATATTGCACCGTCGAGACCTATTTTCTAGGTCTTCGATTTTCGCCCGTAAGTCCTCCGTTGTCTCCCGCCACCTACTAGTGATACTGCGCACCGTCTGTGCTGCCGTGGCCATCTCGTCCATGTGCTCCTCCAGTACTTCAACCCGATGTCCTAAGGCCTGCATGTCATGGCGAAAGTCCGCTAATAGCTCCTTCACCTCACTTTTGACACCAAGGACTTCCGTTTTTATTTCCCAGCACCATCGACGTAAGTCCCCTTTAGTGCAGTGCTCATCAGCATTTTCCATTTCATCCTCCGTTTCTGTGTCCTCCTTCTCGGCCCTCTCTTTTTGAGTGCGTAGGGGCGCATAATTTGATCAAAATTTCTCCAGTTTTTTCTTAGTAGACATTCTCCACTCAATCACCGCACCCCCAAAATGCTCTTTTCGCCAGGGGGGAGGCCCGATGCTAAGGAATATTGCTATTTACTCTATATCCCGAAGGGAGCTCCGACTTCAGACCGCCATCTCGGTCGTTGACGTCACTTCCTCCTAGAATGAGAATCATTTTATTGCTGTTTTCTCCAAAATCCAAAGTTGATGCATAGCAGCAAACATGTCAGATAAAAGGAAGGAGAAAACAAATTTGAACACTTCAGTTCTCTTTAGCAGGTATGTCTTCTTTGTCTTATTGTAGCCAGATTACAACCTGATTCTCCTTCCAGATTTAGGATAGACTGGTCTCCTTAAATATTGTGTGCAGTTCTGGATGCCATATCTTAAAAAGGATATAGCAGAATTAGAAAAGGTACAGAGAAGAGCCACCGAAACGGTAAAGGGAATGGAAGGATACCCCCATGAAGAGAGGCTAAAAAGGTTAGGGCTCTTCAACTTGGAAAAGAGACAACTGAGGGGATAGAGGTCTATAAATTAGATGAGCTTCTTTATGCTGAGTGATCAGGTTCTACTACTCAAAAAACCCCTACGTAACTCTCACACTCATCACAAGCAATATAACAAGAGTTACTATGTAACTGAAAATATAAGCACTCAAATATATCTCTAACTACTTCACAAAACTGCTCTAAAATGTTCAGAGATGGTTAAGGAGCCTTAGTTACAGGAGAAAATAGTGTAATTTATGCACCAAGTCTTCCGACTGTGCTTATTATGTACATTCAATTCTTCGCCCCTATTATATCATTCATTGGCTCCTGCTTATGTTTTTACAATTTTTAATTGCAATTAAAAGAACTGAAAAAAAACTTAGCTTTCAGCACGAAACCCCTCTGAACAATCAAAGGAATAACTGCAGAGAGTGCAGACATGTAGGGAGGTAGAGGTGTCAACTCGAGTTTCACCCGTTAAAAATCCCAGGCTGCTTCAGGACTTCAAGTGTCTGTTCCCATTGCTAGAATCTCCAGCTCCTCATGGGGTCCAGTTCAGCAACCTGATGCTAGGAGATATCAGATTCTTTGAGGGAACACTATTAGGAGGATGATCGGGAGGCCTGACCTTCATGCAGACACTTAGTGCCGACAGCTAGATATTTTTCAATGTGGATTCTCCTTGCAAGGTCGGGAATCTATGTCGATATTGTGGGCCTGCCCTAACTACCCCCTCTCCATGCCCTTACCATACCTCTTGGCAAGCTACATGTGTGCACAGCCCCGCTCTAAAAAAGCATTTACATCTGTATGTCAATCTATATGTATAAATGCTGCTATTTACACATAGGGCGCTTCTAAAATAACCTCCATAGTGTTTAGGAGGCATGCTTAGAGAGCGATTAGGTCAGGGAGTAAAGAAAGCATGTGCTTCTGAATAAACCCCAAGGTGCATGATTACTAAATGTCAGCGCATGCTGACGGGAAGTAGCATGTGCTATGTGCTTTCACGCCCATAGGAATAACACAGGTTCTGAGGCAGAACGTACATACTAATATCTAGTAAACATGGCCTTAAGAGAATACAGTTGCCTAAAAAAGCCCCCACATTAACAACAGGCAGAAATATGTGCAGGTATGTTTCCGTATGCAACAATCAAATCTAATCTATCCGCATATTTTGCCTTGATTATCTCAGGGCTTGGCTGCAATGTGGGTGGTTTGATTAGTTATTCTTAAACATTCCTCTACACAATTGCAAAAAAAACAAAAAATATATATTGTCCTTTCTAATATCCAAACTATTTCTGCAGAGTGGGTGCAAAACCGACTGGAAGGGAGGTGAGCATTTCAAACTAGAAACAATGGGGTCAATTTTCGGTGGTCAGCGTAGTTGTTGTTTTTTTAATACTGCCACAATGTTTAAAAAAATACACATGCAGATAGCGTCGCTGAATATATAAGCTGCTTGATGAAGATGCAGAGATCACACACACTGATGAGCATTTTATCATTTCCTTTCAACTACTGATACACTTTAGAACTTAAAGGGTGCAAGGACAGATAGATAATACATAAAATGCACATTGTGCACTTAAGACAGGGCAAACATTAATCCAGCCTTTCCTTTTGGAGCTCCTTCTTTATACATCTTCTTGACTGAGAGGACTTTCATACAAATACTCCCTATATGTAAATTTGCTTCCCATCTTAGGGCTTTTTCTGTTTTACAAGTGCCTTTGCATTCTGTATGCGGCATGGTGTGTGGCTGAGTGTGAGGGGAGGGAGTACACTGAACTCTGCAAAGCTAAAAAGGAACAAAGTGGCAGGGAGGTTTCTCGACAGCATTTATGTCCAAACTACTGTGACATGCCAGGGCTCTCCTCCTTCCCTCCCCTCCAGCCTTTACAAAAGGGGTCATCCAGGAAAACAGTTATTTTTATTCAACAGCAGGGCAAGAGACTTCTCTCTTTCTCCTGTAACCTCCACTTATCTCGCAAACCATCACACTGTACATTTACCTCTCCCAGGGCCAGCCCAAGGGTTTCTGCCATCCCAGGCAGAACCTCCAGCTGTACCACTCCCTATGCGGCATGCAGCGCCCCCCCCCCCCATGCTAAGTTGCGCCACCGCCCCCACTGCTGCTGATTCTGGCGGTGGAGTTGGCTTGGCTCGGCAGCAGGCCATGTGCTTCGGTACACATGGCCTGCTGCTTCTGACCTCCCTCTGACACAACCTTGGGGGATCAGAAGCAGCAGGCCAGGTGTGCCGAAACACATGGCCTGCTGTGGGCTGCTGCCACCTAGCCTAGTCGCTTCGCCCCGCCCTTGACCCCACCTCCAGAATCAGCAGCAGCAGTGGGTAACAGTGCAGCTCAGCACGGGAGGGAGGGAAAAGGGCAGCATGGTGCACGCGGAGGGAGTGGCAGGCTATGTGTGCTGAAGCACATGGTCTGCTGCCTTAGGCAACCTCCTACCCTGCCTAGTGGACGGGCCAGCCCTGCTCTGTCCCCACACTACAGCAGCTCAGACAGATCCACTAAACACCCCACCTCCACTCCAGGAGAAAACACTTCTCAATAAGAAAACAAACAAAGCCCCCTGCACTGCACAGGGGCCAAAGAATCAGCCCTCCCTCCCTAACCCTGTTATCTTCCCTTCACAGCTCACAAACCATGGCACTTACATACTAAACAAAAATGCAGATTCCCTAGGACGTTTCAGCAGCACAACAGTGTTCCAAGGAGGTAGCCGGCAGGCAAGCAGACTCAGCTACTCCACGTGGCTACCTGATGGGGGAGGAGTCCAGAAGCCTGTCAGAAGCAGCCAGTCAATCCCATGGGGCTGAGGCGGGCTTCTGCTCCAGAAGGCTGGCTCTGCCTGTGTAACAACACTCAGCTCCGTTCTCAGGCTTGCAGCTTGTCGGAAAACGCGTGAGATGAAGAGGCCTTAGCATGTGAGCATGAAAATCAGGCTGAATGCATGTGTCACACGCCTAATGCGGGTGACTTATTTATTTATTTAACAGTTTCTTCTATACCGCCCCTTCCAGAGATCAGGGGCGGTTTACATTGAACAAAAATTAACATACTTCCGTATATTTTACATGGAACATGACTTGGCATGTCTGCCACCACTCCTTTTATTGGCCAACATATTCCCCCTCTCTCCCCCCTCTTGCCTCACCCCATTGACAATCCGCTCCCCTCAAACCTCCAGTCTTTGCTGTCAGGACTCCTTCCTGTTTCCGCAATAGTGTCAGCACTAACAAGAACAGATATGCTGGCACGGGATCTCTCCCTGAAAAACTCTGAAAGGCTCTACCAGTCCCCCAATGCAGCAGGAAGTGCATGTCAGAGGAGGCCTTGCAGGGTGTTTCAGGAGAGGCTCCATGGCAGTGCAGATGCTGTCATGGCAACAAGAAGGAGTCACTGAGGGCAGCATCTAGATGTTTGAGGGTAGGAAGAAGCTGGAGGGGAGAGAGAGAATGGGGGGGGGGGAGATTCAGGGGGGGGGGAGGAGGCACTCCATCCTGCAGTGTTGGGGGGGGAGCAATGCTCCTCTCATTCCCTCCCCAAAATATGCCCAAGCTCTGTCCCAGCACTATATGGATAGAGGCAGATAAGTTAGACGAATATTCAACCCACTACTATCCATATATGGATTGAATATCTATGGAGATGGATTTATATGGATACCAGTTGCCGTTATCAACATAAAGGCTTTGAAAGTGACTCAAATTTTAAATTACAAGCACTTTTACATCTTGATGGTGATCATTTTACACACTTGCCCCACTGTACTGAAGTTCTACCTTATGTTTTGGCAGGCCTGAATTTAGACATAGGCAACATAGACCTAGGGTGCCAAATTTTGAGGATGACAAATATCAAGGCCCAGAAGCAGCCTGCTCCCACTAGCTTTAGATTTATGTGCATGTGCTAATTCAAAATGGTGTCACAGCAGCAGTATGGACTTCCTCTGCTCCTCTTGTGTCTCTCTAAACTTTGGGATCTCCAACACCTCCTACTTCCCTCCCTTCTCTGGGATCTGCTGTTTAATCTGGCATATGCATCAAATCCTAAATCCGGCCCCTAAATTTGGACAGCACTTACCTGTTTACAGTTTCCCAGTCACCATGTTTTTCAGAACGGTTATTTGCTGTGCTGCAACAGGGCCCTTCTAGATTACCCAAGAGCAAATCTCCTTCTTTCCGTATTGCTGTGATCTCGTCCTGTACAAGGCAAATCAGTACTTAGTAAAGAAAATATGATTTGCATAAACACCTTCAGGATCCCCAAATGCCAAATAAGGAGAACAGCTTCCAGGTTTGCACAGGATAATCCAAGTCAAAGCACATCATAAATACTTGCAAAGGATATAGGACTGGTCTCAGGAATTTTATTTTTTTTCTGCTTAACTCGGTCTCTTTTGTTAATTTTATGGGGTTCCTTTCTAATTCTCATTCATTTTTAATTGACTAAATTGCCTTGCCTTTATAGAGAAAGGCGCTATATGAAATGTGAATAAACATATTTTATCTGAGAAGTGCAGTGGCTCTCAGTTAGACAGCATGTCTCCTTAGTTATATAGTAGGGTCACAAAAAGATTCTCTATATGTCATGTGAGGAAATTTCTGGAACCCCTGCTCCTAATTTGTACTGAACACTCATGTCATATTGAAGATGTTTAGAGGTAATTATAAAAAGCTCTGCCTACTCTAAATCTGGAGTTTGGTTGAAAGTCTTATTAGAGCCCAGTAGGGCTTGGGGCTTTGTGTTCTGAAGGAAGTAGCCTCTTTTCATGGCCAGCTATGCCTTGAACCAGGAGAGAAGGTGTAGCAGACTGGCTTGACCTAACAGAGGAAGCCACCAGAACTTTCTCCTCCCTCTCCACCTGTATCTCCTTTGATTTGCATTCTCTCCTCTTCTCCCTCTCCTATGGCTCCACATCAATGTGTGTCCTTGACGCTAACTCTCCCTAATCTTTTCCCCTCATTCCACACTTTCACTCCTTACTATCCCCACCTCCCCTACCATTTTGTCTTCTACCTTCTCATCTGTCATTGAGCTTCTCTATTTTCTTCCTCATATTTAGCCATCTCCACTCTCACTGAGGGAACCGCGTCAAGCCGTCTCCTCTCTACCCCCCCCCCCTGCCCCCTCTCTCCTACTCTCTCATCTGGAGATGTCAACCCCAACCCTGGCCCCCCAAGACTTTGTTCACACTCCCAGGGCAACTCAATCTGAAACCCTTCTAATCTTGTTCATATCCCTCTCCTTTCTCCCTCTTCTCTCCCTTTTTCATGTGCATTGTAGAATGCACATTGTGTCTCCAAAAAACTTGCCTTCATTCATGATCTCTTTATCTCTAATACTCTACATCTCCTGGTGCTTACTGAAACTTGGCTTCTCTGTGAAGATTCAGCTTCAGTTGCTGCCCTCTGTCACAGAGGCTACCTATTTTCTCATACACCTTGGCTCACTGGCCATGGTGGTGGTGGTGCTGGGTTCCTACTCTCTCATTCCTGCCAATTCCAGCCCTTCCTTCTGCCTCCATCTAGTTCCTTTGCTTCCTTTGAAGTCCATGCCATCTGCCTATTTTCTCCACTACCTCTCAAGGTAGCTGTCATTTATCGACCCTCCAACAAGTCCACCTCTAAATTCTCACTGACTTTGACTCCTGGCTCTCCTCCTTTCTGGATGCATCTTTCTCTTCCCATATTCTTGGGGATTTTAACATTCACTTTGATGACCCTTCTGACCCTTATGCCTTAAAGCTCCTTTCCCTCATTCAACCTCCAGTTGTGCTCTACCACTCTAACTCATAAGTATGGCCACTGCCTTGACCTCATCTTCTCCTCCAACTGCTCACCCTCAAACCTCTCCACCTCAGTTCTGACCTTATCTGATCATCACCTGCTAACCTTTACCCTTAACCATTACCCATCTTGGTCTCACCCTTTCTCCACCAACATGTTTAGGAATCTTCACACTATCAACCCTTCAGCTCTCTCCACTGCTGTCTTATCACCTCTTTCCTCCACTATGTCATCTGAGTCCAATAATGGGCCAGTATCTTTCTATAACACTATTCTCTCCCCTGCTCTGGATGCACTTGCTCCTCCCATTCCATGCCCTGTGAGGCATACCATTTCTCAACCCTGGCTGTCCTTGACAATTCACTACCTATGTTCCTGTGACTGCTCAGCTGAGCGCCTTTGGCTTAAATCATGTACCCTTGCTGACTACCTACATTTCAAATTCATGCTAACCTCTCTCCAGTCAGCCATAACATTTGCCAAGCAAGAGTACTATGTCCATCTTACTAACTCTCTTATCTCTGACCCTCGCCATCTCTTTGCTATGCTCAGCTCTCTCCTCCAGGTCCCTCCCCCCCCCAGTCCCTTCTTCACTGTCTGCCCAGACCTAGGCTTACTACTTCCATGACAAAGTCCAGAAGATTAGCCTTGAATTCTCCGCAAGATCACCTCTACTTCATCTTCCCTCTCTTCAATTTCATATCCTTCCCTCACCTTTGGTTACCCTTTCTTCCTTTTATGAAATCACTGAGGAGGAAACTGTAAATCTTCTCACCCCCCTCCAAACTGACTTCCTCCCACCCATCTATTAAGCTCTGTCTCTTCCACCATCATCCCTTCCATCTGTCATATCCCTAACCAATCACTTTCCACTGCAACCGTTCCTGTGGCCTTCAAACATGCTGTGGTTACACCTCTCTTCAAAAAGCCTTCACTAGATCCTACCTTTCCTTCCAGTTATGAGCCTCTCTCCTCCTCTTTGCTTTAAAACTATTTGAACGAATGGTTCACTGCCGCTGTCTTGACTTTCTTTCCTCTCAAGCCCTTCTGGACCCACTGCAATTTGGCTTTCGTTTTCTACATTCCATAGAAACGGCTCTTGCCAAAGTCTCCAGCGACTTGTTCCTCATCAAATCCAAAGGCCTCTACTCGATTCTCATTCTTTTTTACCTTTCTGCTGCCTTTGATGCTGTTGATCACCAGCTTCTCCTCAATACCTTGTTCTCACTTGAATTTAGAGGCTCTTTTCTATCCTAGATTTCTTCTTCTCTCTCCAATCACACTTTTAGTGTATGTTTTGGTGAATCTTTCTCTACCGCCATCCCGCTTTTCAGTTGGTGTAACTCAGGGATCTGTCTTGGGACATCTCCATTTCTCTCTCTATACTCAGTCCCTTGGTGTACTTAATTCCTCCCATGGTTTTAGTACCATCTTTAAGCTGACAACTTTCAGATCTACCTTTCTGTGCCTGAAATCTCTCCAGTAATTCAGGCCTGGATTTCTGCCTGCTTATCCGACATTGCTGCCTGGATGTCTCACTGCCGTTTGAAACCGAACATGGCCAAAAATGAACTCCTTATCTTTCTCCCTTCCTCCCTTCTCTCTTTCTGTGGACAACACTACACTCCTCCCTGTTTCCTCAGATTGCAACCTTGGGATCATCTTTGACTCTACTCTCTCTTTCTCTGCACACATCCAACAAATAGCTAAAACATGCAGTTTCTCTATCACATTGGCAAAATTCATCTCTTCTTTTGTACACACACTACTAAGACCCTCGCATCCACTCACAAGTCAACTCCCATCTTGACTATTGTATCCTGCTTCCCACTGGCCTCCCTCTGAATCATCTTTCTCCCTTTCGATCTCTTCAAAACTGAAATGCACGGCTTATCTTCTGCCAGTGCTGCTATACTCATGTAACCCCTCTGCTCTAGTTGCTTCACTAGCTCCCTATCCATTTCCACATCCAGTTCAAACTTCTACTTACCTACAAGTGCATTCATTCTGCGGCTCCTCACTACCTTTCCTCTCTCATCTCAATCTGTGCCCTCCTCTGCCACTGCCAACTCTAGACTTCATCCATTTCACCTTGCTGCTCCATATGCCTGGAACAAACTGCCTGAGTCTGTGTGTCTGGTTCCTACTCTGTCCTATTCAAATCCAGGTTAAACCCCCCTCTTTGATGCCCCTTACCCTCTTGTTCACTATTTATGCGTATCTTACCATCCTCTCATCCCCAGTTTTGCGATGTTTCTCATCTTGATTAGATTCTAAGCTCTGATGGGAAGGGGCTTTGTCTTACATCTTTATATACAGTGCTGTATACGACTCCTAACACTATACAAATGATTAGTAGTAGTAGCAGTAATATAAGAACATAAGGAATGCCCAACTGGGTCAGACCAAGGTCCATCAAGGCCAGTATCTCTTTTCCAACAGTGGTCAATCCAGGTCACAAATACCTGGCAGGTCCCCAAAAAGGTACATAAGGTTCCACAATGCTTGTCCCAGGGTAAACAGTGGATATCCTGGGTCCTCTTTAATAATGGTTTATGGATCTTTCCTTCAGGAACTTGTCCAAACCTTTCTAAGCCCAGCTACACTAACAGCTTTTACTGTATCCTCTAATAATGAATTCCAGAGTTTGATTATGTGTTGAGTGAAAAAATATTTTCTTTTATTACTCTTAAATGGGTTACATTGTAGCTTCATTGTGTGTCCCCCTAGTCTTTCTGCTTTTTGATGGAGTAAACAACCTATCTACGTTTACCCGTTCTACTCCATCATTAATTTATAGACCTCTATCATATCTCCCCCTCAGCCATCTCTTTTCCAAGTTGAAGAGCCCTAGCCTTTTAAGCCTTTCCTCATAAGGATATCCTCCCATCCCCTTTCCATTTTGGTGGCTCTTCTTTGTACCTTTTCTGATTCTGCTATATCCTTTTTAAAATATGGCATCCAGAATTGCACACAATGTTCAAGGAGAACAGTCTATCCTAAATCTGGAAGGAGAATCAATTGTAATCTGTTTGGCTACAATAAGACAGAGAAGACATACCTGCTAAAGAGAAGGCACTAACTAAAGAAAACTGTAGTGTTAAAATTTGTTTTCTCCTTCCTTTCAGTTGACATTTTTGCTGCTATGCATCAATTTTGGATTTTTGAGAAAATAGCAATAAAAATGATTCTCTCTTAAGAAAAGCATACAACATTCTGACTGAATTTTGGGAGAGGTGTAAAGAAGTTGTCCATGAAAGAAGAGCGGGACCTGGGGTTGATTGTTTCTGATGATCTTAAATGGCTAGAAAAACACCTCTAGAACATAAGAACATAAGATATGACATACTGGGTCAGACCAAGGTCCATCAAGCCCAGTATCCATCTGCCGACCAGACTTCATGTCCAGAGAGGTATGCTGTTTGCCTGGTGCCAATATCCAAGATGTTACGGAGAGTTTGCCAAGATTCAAACCCACTGACTATTACCCAATGTTGCTAATCCATGTTGGAACAAATGATACTGTCAGGTATACCTCGGAACGTATCAAAAGTGACTTCATGGCTCTGGGACAGAGAGTGAAGCAGTTAGGTGCACAGGTGGTGTTCTCTTCAATTCTCCCTGTTGAGGGTAAAGGCCAAGGCAGAGAGGCTCGCATCCTGGAGATGAATGCATGGCTGCATGGATGGTGTCATCGAGGGCGTTTTGGGTTCCTAGACCATGGGATGCTGTTCCAAAGGTTGCAGAGCAGAGATGGCATCCATCTGTCCAAGAAAGGTCAACGCGTCTTCAGTAGTAGACTGGCTAATCTACTGAAGAGGGCTTTAAACTAGATTCATTGGGGATGGGTGAAGAAAGCCCCCAGGTAAGTGAAAGCCCCCAGGTAGGTGATACATTAAATAACTTTATGGAAATGGGTAACAGGGGTAACATATGGAAAGCAGTGTATATAAATGCCCGTAGCACGGGAAATAAGATCCCTGATGTTGAAGCTTTGGTGGGAGTGGCTGACTTGGATTTAGTGGCAGTTGCAGAAACATGGTTCACAGAAAACCATGATTGGGATGTAACTATACCTGGCTATACTTTATTCAGAAAGGACAGGGTAGGAAGTAGGGGAGGAGGAGTGGCACTATATGTAAAAACTACTATTAAAGCTTTGGAATTACAGAGCTTAAAAGGGAGAGGGGAGGCATTGTGGGTTAAACTAGAAAGAGGGAAAGAGAAATCTATTTACATTGGTGTGATATACAGAACTCCCTCACAAGAGGAAGAGGTGGACAGAGAGTTAATTGAAGACATGCGCAGCATTGCTAGGAAAGGGGAAGTGCTACTGATAGGAGATTTCAATATGCCAGATGTGAATTGGCACATTCCTGCTGCAGTATCATCTAGAAGTAAGGAGATCCTGGATTCTCTACAGGGAGAACTATTCAGGCAATTGGTAACAGACCCCACACGTGAAGGGGCCATACTGGACTTGGTGCTTACCAATGGTGAAAGTGTTTCTGATGTTGTAGTGGGAGATCATTTTGCATCCAGTGATCACCAGATGGTGTGGTTCAGTATTAGGACTAGGGCTGTTAGTTGGATGGGAACAGCTGAGGGATGTAGAAAAACAGTGGGAAAAACTGAAAGGGGATATTTTAAGGGCAACCAACCTTTTTGTTAAAATGGTAAATAAAGGTAAAAGGAAAAGGAGACTGCTATGGTTTTCGAAAGAAGTAGCTGAAAAAGTGAAGAAAAAGAGGGATGCCTTCATGAAATACAAGAGATCACAGAGAGAGGAAGACAGGCATCTGTATTTGGAAAAACTTAGAGAAGCTAGCAAAGTAGTCAAGAAGGCAAAGATTCAAAAGGAGGATGAAATAGCCAATGCAATAAAATGGGGGGATAAGACATTTTTCAGATATATTAGTGAGAAGAGGAAGGGCAAGAGTGGTATTGTCAGATTCAAGGGTGCAGGGGAGGAATATGTAGAAGCTGATAAGGATAAAGCGGAATTGCTTAACAAATATTTTTGTTCTGTGTTCACAGATGAAGAATCAGGAGCAGGACCTCAGAAAACACCCACAAATAGGAACAGAAGCAAAGGACATCTTGAACAATTTTCAAAAGACTGTGTTCGTGAGAAACTATCTCAACTTAAAGTAGACAAAGCGATGGGACCGGATGGGATACACCCGAGAATACTGAGGGAACTTGGGGACGTCCTAGCAGCTCCACTGACTGACCTTTTCAATGCCTCGTTGGAGTCGGGAGTGGTGCCAAAGGACTGGAGAGAGGCTCATGTGGTGCCTTTACACAAAAGTGGATGTAAGGATGTGGTTGAAAACTACAGGCCGGTTAGTTTAACTTCGGTGGTGAGTAAATTATTGGAAACGCTGCTGAAAGAGAAAATAGTGAGGTTTCTGGAGTCCAGCGGATTACAGGATCCGAGGCAGCATGGATTCACCAGAGGCAGGTCTTGTCAGACAAATCTGATTGATTTCTTTGACTGGGTGACCAGGGAGTTGGTCCGAGGGAGAGCCCTACATGTGGTGTATTTAGATTTCAGTAAAGCCTTTGACACTGTTCCTCACAGGCGACGTATAAACAAACTGAGCACCCTAGGGATGGACCCTAAAGTTACTGCTTGGGTTAGAAATTGGTTGGGTGGGAGGCGACAAAGAGTACAAGTAAATGGAGCTCACTCTGAGGAGAAGGATGTTATCAGTGGTGTGCCCCAGGGATCTGTCCTTGGTATGATTCTTTTTAACATCTTTGTTAGTGATATAGCGGAAGGGCTTTCAGGTAAGGTTTGCCTCTTTGCGGTTGATACCAAAAGAGGTAGATAACATGAGAAGGGATCTAGCTAAGCTTGAAGAATGGTCTAGAATTTGGCAGCTGGGATTTAATGTTAAAAAATGTAAGGTCATGCATTTGGGCTGCAGCAATCCAAGGGAACAATATAGTATAGGGGGTGAAGTACTTTTGTCCACTAAAGAAGAGTGGGACCTAGGCGTGGTTGTGTCTGATGATCTTAAAGTAGCTAAACAAGTAGAAAAGGCGACAGCAAAAGCTAGAAGGATGCTTGGGTGCATACGGAGAGGAATGGCTAGCAGAAAAAAGGAGGTGATAATGCCTCTGTATAAGTCTTTGGTGTGACCTCATTTGGAGTATAGTGTGCAATTCTGGAGACTGCATCTTCAAAAGGATGTGAACAGGATGGAGTCTGTGCAGAGGGTGGCTACTAAAATGATTAGTGGTCTTCATTATAAAGCATATGAGGACAGACTGAAGGATCTTAATATGTACACCTTAGAGGAAAGGCAGGATAGAGGTGATATGATTGAGATGTTTAAATACCTCCGTGGCATAAATGTTCAGGGAGAGAGCCTCTTTCATTTGAAAGCAAGTTCTGCTACGAGGGGACATGGGATGAGGGTGAAGGGAGATAGATTCAGGAGTGATATGCGGAAATATTTCTTTACGGAAAGAGTAGCAGATCCGTGGAATAGTCTCCCAGTGGAGGTGGTAGAGATGAGGACTGTAACTGAATTCAAAAAAGCATGGGACAAACAAGGAGGATCTCTAAAGGTAAAAAGGGGACTGTTGTTGTTGTTATGGAAGGACAGACTAGATAGGCCATGTGGTCTTTTTCTGTCGTCATATTTGTATGTTTCTATGTTTCTATCCTGTTTCTAACAGTGGTCAATCTAGGTCATACGTACCTAGCAGTTTCCCCAAAAGACACAGTTTCCACAATGCTTGTATTGGGTCAAGCATTGATATCATGGGTCCCTTCTTAATAATGGTTTATGGACCTTTCCTCCAGGAACTTGTCCAAACCTTTTTTAAACCCAGCTACACTAACAGCCTTTACTACATCCTCTGGTAACAAATTCCAGAGTTTGATTACACGTTGAGTGGAAAAATATTTTCTTTTATTAGTCTTAAATAGTTTACCCTGTAGCTTCATTGCATGTCCCCTAGTCTTTCTATATTCTGATAACGTAAACAATCGATCTACATTTACCCATTCCACTCCATTCATTAATTTATAGACTTCTATCATATCTCCCCTCAGCCGTCTCTTTTCCAGGTTAAAGAGCCCTAACCTTTTTAGCCTTTCTTTATAGGGGTATCCTTCCATCCCCTTTACCATTTTGGTGGCTCTTCTCTGAACCTTTTCTAATAACGCTATATCCTTTTGAAGATACGGCGACTAGAATTGCACACAATATTCAAGGTGTGGTCTCATCATGGAACGATATAGAGGCATTATAATATCCTTTGTTTTATTTTCCATCCCTTTCCTTATGATACCTAGCATCCTATTTGCTCTCTTGGCCGCCGCTGCACACTGGGCCGAGGGTTTTAACATGTTATCCACAATGACGCCTAAATCTTTTTCCTGGGTGGTGGTTCCCAATGTGGAACCTTGCATTGGGTAACCATAGTTTGGGTTGTTCTTCCCTAGGTGCATAACTTTGCACTTGTCCACATTAAGTTTCATCTGCCATTTTGTTGCCCAGTCTTCCAATTTATCAAGATCCTCTTGCAATTTTCCACAATCCTCTTGGGTTTTAACAACTTTAGTTTTGTGTCATCTGCAAATTTGATAACCTCACTCGTTATTCCCTTTTCTAGGTCATTTATGAATATGTCAAAAAGCAGCGGACCCAGCAGAGATCTCTAGTGTGTTTTTTGAGGTTTATATTTTCTCTAGTGTTTTTTTTTTTTAGGTTTACTCTAGTGTGTTTTCTTGAGGTTTATTTTTAAACATTCTGATGATCTTAAGGCAGGGCTTGACAAACCCTGGGCACCAGGTCACCATGGTGACTGTAAATTGAACCCTGGCACCGGTGATTTCATTGCCCCCTCCCCTAGCCATTATCCGATATTTCTTACTCTCCCTGCTGTGTTGTTAGCTGTTCCACTGCAATCAGATCTGCAGGTAGTTTGAGCCACAGGGTAGAGGAAGTTTGCTGATCTCACAGTTTAAAGTCTCGTGTGATTAGCACGGCTCAGACTACATGCACAGTGGAGCAGCTAACAACATGGCAGGAAGTGTAAGATGTTTCGGGTGATGGCTGGGGAAGAGGCGGTGATAGAAACACATCAGGTGATAGCTGGGAGAGGGGGCAGTGAGAGAAAAACAACGGGTGGTAGCTGGGGGAGGGGGCGGTGAAAGAAACATCAAATGATGAGGAAGGTGGGTAAGAAGAGAGAGACAGATTGGATGCTGTTGTGCTAGACTGTGGTGATGCGGGGGGACTGTATGTGTGAGAGTGTGAAATTGGGGTGATGGTGGCGGGCTGTGCAAGAGAGAGAGAGAGAGAGACTGGGTGATAGCTGAGGGGGCTATGAGAAACACTGGGTGGCTGGGGGGTAAGAAAGAGAGAGGAGAGCGAGAGTGAAGTCAGGGTGTGGGAGCTATGGGAGATTTTTTTTGCTTTACATATTTCCCAGCCATCGAGATACGCAGTGGCATTGTCAGCCCCCTTGGTACCTGAAGCAGGCAACCCCCTTGCAGCCAGCACTCTCCCACGGCATGCCACTGCATGGTACAAGAGGGCACAATGCATGACCTTCTCCCCTCCCCACCCCTGCTGGGCCGCATTTTGAAGGTAGCACAGCAAACGTACCTTAAAGACGGGTGGCTTGCTGCGCCGCCTCCAATCCAGACCTGTGCGGCTCTTCTCTCTGAGGTCAAAGTCTCCACTGCCCAGTGAGTTTGCCGTTATCTGGCCTACTGCAATATTCAATGTCACTGGCCGGATACGGCCCCAGCATTGAATATCCAGGTTTTAGGTTCAGCGGCAAAGGCTAGCCACTGCTCCTGAATATCCCCCCCTTAGTACTTCTGCCTTAAAGACATCTTAGTGGTAGAAGCAGAACTAAAGACCACAGATAGATTTGGACATGTGACTCTACATTTTATAAGTACAAATGAACCAGGCTGCATGGACTGAGTGGTCCTTTTTTGTTGATGTCTTCTGTGTTTCTATAAACTGAATGCAGGCACTACTTGGCTTTATTGATTCAGGGAAAACTGATCCAATCTTTGCTTTATTTATTTATTTAACAGTTTTTATATACCGCTTTATCATTTCAGTCAAAGTGTTTTTTATTTATTTATTTACATTCTCTTATATACTGCGCTATTCTGCATCAGTGCGGTTTACATTGAACAAACTGAAATTACATTGAACAGGGTATTATAACTTGGAGATAACTATTTTACAGGGAACATTTAAGTTACATTGTAACTTAAACTTGATAATATACATTAAACAAGAGTGCTAGTGGGAATTGACCCCTGGTCTCTTGGTGCCCAAGTGAGTGCTTTAATCATTAGGCTATTCCTCCACACCACTTTATACCACTGCATGCATGGGTGTCTTGGGAGTTCCCTTCCTGCTCTCAAAAAATGCAACCAAACAAAAACAAAGACTGTCCATGCATGCAAAGATGCAAAACCAGGACTGGATCAAGCTGCACTGCAGGGATCTGTGCTGGGCCCGCTGCTTTTTAACATATTCATAAATGACCTGGAAATGGGCATAATGAGTGAGGTGATCAAATCTGCAGATGACACAAAAATATTTAAAGTTGTTAAAACCCATGAGCATTGTGAAAAATTGCAGAGTACCTTGATAAACTGGAAGACTGAATGTCCAAATGGCAGATGAAATTTAATGTGGACAAGTGTACAGTTATGCACCTAGGAAAGAAAAACCCAAATTGGCTATATGATGTAAGGTTCCACATTAGGAACTATCACACAGGAAAACGATTCAGGCATCATCGTGGAAAATACGCTGAAACCCTCCACCCAGTGTGCAGCGGCGGCAAGAAAGCAAATAGAATGCTAGGAATCATAACGAAAGGAATGGAGAATAAAACCAAGGATATTATAATGCCTGGAGTGGAGGAGTAGCCTAGTGGTTAGAACACTGGCTTGGTAACCAAGCAACCAGGGTTTGATTCCCACTAGCACGCCTTGGGCAAGTCACTTAACCCTCCATTGCCTCAGAAGAAAGGCCTGGCAATCTACTTCCGGTGACACTGCCAAGAAAACCCAGGAGCTTCTGGGTCACCAGGAGTCAGGACTGACTCGAAGGCACACATTGCATTGCATTATAATGCCTCTGTATTGTTCCATGATGCAACTGCTCCTTGAACACTGTGTGCAATTCTGGTCACCGTATCTTAAAAAGGATATAGCGGAATTAGAAAAGGTTCAGAGAAGAGCCACCAAAATGGTAAAGGGAATGGAAGGATACCCCTATGAGGAGAGGCTTAAAAGATTAGGGCTTTTCACCCTGGAAAAGAGACAGCTGAGGAAAGATATAATAGAGGTCTATAAATTAATGAATGGATTGGAAGGGGTAAACATAAATCGATTCTTTATGGCATCAAAAAGTAGAAAGACTAGGGGACAAGCAATGAAGCTACAGTGTGACCCATTTAAGACTAATAAGAGAAAATATTTTTTCACTCAATGCGTAATGAAACTCTGGAATTCATTACCGGCGGATTTAGTAAAAGCTGTTAATGTAGCTGGGTTTAAAAAAGGTTTGGACAAAAAGTCCATAAACCATTATTAAAGAGGACCCGGGAAATCCACTGCTTACCCCTGGACAAGCATTGTGGTACCTGTGCACCTTTTTGGGAACCTGCCAGGTGCTTGTGACCTGGATTGGCCGCTGTTGGAAACGGGATACTGGGCTTTATGGACCTTGGTCTGACCCAGCATGGCATTTCTTATGTTCTTAAAACAAAGTTAATATCTCCAATGTAATATAAGGAGGATCTGATTATTCCTACCTTTAACTGACAGTATCTTTCGGTGCGCAGTGCCAGAATATGTTCTACTGAATACATATCATTTGGTAGCTCTGCTTCAGCCAACTCTGTGCCAAAAGCCTGCAGCATCTGAGCAATCTCCTTCACTGTCAGCGCAAAGCTCTCTATTGCCTGACAAAAGAAAATTACTATTAGATCAGTCCATTTGCTAGGCATGCTAACACGATTCTACAAAAAAACTACAAACTCAGTAATAATTCAGTGAGAAGCTATCCCGCTATATTTACTGTTTTGTTTATACCAGGGATGGGAAACAGCCAACATTATACTAACTTCCCCCCAAAATAAGGGCTTCTGATTCCTTACAACCTATGAACCTTTGATCTTCCCCTCCCACAGTGTACCTCATAGCAGTGGTGGAAGCTGAGCAACAGGAATTAATCACAGGCTGGGAATTAAGACAGGCTGAGCTCAAGTCCTTTCCTGAGAGACAATCCACTATTTATCTCTTTTCATTGCAAATATTGACCATTGCATCACTTCTGGAGCCCTTTTAAAAACTGGCATCACATTTGCTACTTTCTAATAATCAGGTACAAAGGCAAATTTGACAAGTAGTAGATCTGAAGTTTTGTTCCTTTATAACTCTCGAGTGCAAACATCAGAACCTGGTGATTTGCTACTATTCAGTTGTCAGTTTGCTACCACTAGGGTTCAAGCTGCCTAATATGGAAGCTTGATCCCTACAGGTAATACCAGGAGACTACCTCTAGGGTTCAAGCGGTGCCATTCTGAACCTGGCACCAGAGAGGGAAAGAGTGACTGGAGATCGCTCCTGCCCCAAAAAAACCCTAGATTCCCCGAGAGTTTAGCAGGGAAGTGGGGAGCCTACTGGGGTGTAAAGAGGTCTTTCTCAAGGGGGAGAGGGATCTGAGGGATGACTTCAGGGGCTGGGAGATTTGACTTGGAACCTGCTGGCCAGTTTTCAAGGGGCGGGGGAGTGGGTCTGGATTATGGGGGTTGGGCTTTTAGGATTTTAAGACTGCACTGGTCCCTTCACAATGACGGTCAGGAGCATCAGGCTGTGTGTTAGTGGAATAACGCAGCTTTCAAAATAAGCTGTATTATTTTATTTGCATAATAATTAGGTGTTTTGCACACATTTGCATGCTTTGTATCTCATTACTGTGGAATGTATGTTGCCTAAAATTAACCTGTTACAATAAAATAATGCACAATTTTGCCTTTTTTAAGAGAATTAAGAGACAATAATTATGCATTATTTCCTTTACGCAAGTTTAGTAACTACCTCCCTCAATTATATTATTTTTATTCTTTTTAACAAACCACAAACACTCAGTTTGCAGTGTCTTGAGGAAGGACGCATAATTGTCAAAAACTACTCAATTAGAGAGCAACTACTCAACAAGGGAGCAACATTCAAAAGTGTACCTATATGTATTTTTACAGGCAGACCTGACAGCACTTTTTACAGGACAAAATTTCCCTTTGCAAATTGAGCTAGGAAAAGTATACACCTACTATTTATATAGATATTTTCCCATGAAAATTTATGCCCATACTTTTGTATATGCAAAAATATGTGCAGTTTGGTGTGTATTGTTCAAAAGCCCAATTTCTCTGCATAAACCCTGTTTAATGCATTGAAATACCTTTGAAGATTGCCCTCCAAATGCAATAAGTTCATCAAATATGAAGAATGTTTAGTGGCACTATCCAGATAGTGGAGCTTAATATTCCTTCTGACCGCCTCGACATTCTCCAGATAGTACCAGGGTGGTCCGGGGTTAGAGTGAGAAGTTATTCATATTGCAGCAATTTTTAGCACCACTATATTTATTTATTTATTTATTTATTTATTTGCAGTCTCTTTTATACCGCGCTATTCGACATCAGTGCGGTTTACAATGAACATAAGAGTTGCACATCTCAATTTCGTGATTTGTGCTTACAGTGAAACAGGTATAATAACTTGGGTATAACATTAAACAGGAAAATTAAACTTGGGTATGCATTAAGCAGGTATAACAGGTAAAATAGGGTATAAATAACCAGTCCCTTAACAAGGAGACACGATGAATAAATACAGTCTACTTTATGCAACAATATAATGAGTTATGCGGCACTGCATAAGTTTCTCATGGTGGTTGGAGGGGAAGGTGTGATTGCGAGTGATCAGTCTGGGAATGTGACGTGCATGAGTTTGAGGTGCTACATTGAGATGTGAGAGTGGGTGAGTGTGGGGAGAAGACTGCATCATCGTAGTGATGAAGAAAGAGGTGCCGTTTCAGTGCCTTCCTAAATTGGGAGAGTTCACTGATGGTTCTGATAGTTGCTGGTAGTGCGTTCCAGCAGGATGGAGCAAAGAAGGAGAAGGCTCTGGATCTAGTGAATCTAGCGAGCTATACATAGACTATCTAGACAAGAGGGACATTATGATGTGGAGGGTGGGCCCATTTCACTGTCAAGGGGATGACACCCAGCTTTCACCTCCATCTACTACGATATACTACTACTATTAATAATTTATATAGTGCTACAAGGCTTACGCAGTACTGTACAGACAAAAGGCAAAAAAACCCAGTCCCTGAGTGCTCATAGGAGCTCACAATCTAATCAAGGCAGACAATACAGTAGCTGAGAAGAAAGGTACAAATAGGGAAGGGAAAGGAGACACATAAGAGAACAAGGGATCAGGATCCAAAAGCAGCCTCAAAGAGGTGAGCTTTTAGCATGGATTTGAAAAAGGGGCAGAAATGTAGCCTGGTGCACAGAGTAGTTTGTTCCAGGCATAGGGAGCAGCAAGAAGCTAGAAGATGGCTAGAAGCTTGGGGAGGATGCATCAACAGCTGTGGATCCAGACATATCTAGCGCCAGTTGGCAGAATCATCAGCTATTATGCTCTGGTGAATGTCTGGTGCAGCAGAATCAACAGCTCCAAGCATAGCAAGCAGAAAAACTCGAGCTGCTGAAAAGAATGCTGACCACCTAGAAGCATTGTATCCATCTGGATAAGAAACAGCGGGAAGCATCAGAAACCCTCATAGATGAGATATAGCAGAGAGATACAGCAAAACGTCATCCCCCCCCCCCCCCCAGCAGCTATGTAATCTGCCACAGCATCATCTGCACCCCTGGCTTCCCAGTCTACACATGCAACAAAGTGAAGGCGGGAACCTCCATTCTCCACCTTTATCACCACAGGTTCTGGCACATAAGAGCAGATGTCTCTCCAGGAAGCACCACCCTCTTCTCGGTGGAAGAGGGAAGCCTCTTCAATTTCCCACTTCCAAGAAGCCTCCCTTCACTGATAGGCTAGATGAAATCTCAAAAAGCTCCTTAGAGAGCAGTGAGACATTATCCAGCATACCATCACAGCAACCTATTGAGGTCAGGAACAGGGGAGGGGAGAGAAAGAGTTGAGGGGCAAGAGATGGGAGAAAGGATGCAGGAAGAAATAACTTTCTCATCCTATGTGAATCCTTAGACACGGGGGAGGGGTGGGGAAGGTGGAAGGCTACTTCTGGAGGGTGAGTTGAGTCGTGGTAGAAGGTGTGGCAGGGAAGGAGAGTTGGTGGTTGTGGCTGTTGATGGGAGTGGTGGGGGGTGTTGCACAGGGCAGACAATGAGGGTCATAGTGGTGGCTTAGGGCAGAGATGGGCATGTAAAGTGGGTTTGGGGATGGCTGGGGATGGGGGGATTGGTGGTGGATGGGGTACTCTCTTTTAGCTTGAGCAATTAAACACTACTTTCACAAGAAATGCCTGTGTATGAGCTCATCTCTTAGGATCACGCCCAACTGTATCCCCCTGTTTAGGGCCTTAGGCATCATGTTCTATGTTTAGGTTGGCCATTTCCTGTTCTTCAGGCAAGAGATGTTGCCGCCTCATTGCCAGATTGTGGAGCATGCAGCAAGTCAAATATCTAGCATATCCTGGATGGACTGTATAGGAATTCTCCCCTGGATTGAACACGGTAACAGAAGTGGCTGTTGAGCTCTTGAAGATGGAACACATGTGTCTGTGGGCCCAACTGTACTGCTTACCTCCATCCATGTGTGGT
This sequence comes from Ichthyophis bannanicus, assembly GCA_033557465.1. NCBI lineage: Eukaryota > Metazoa > Chordata > Amphibia > Gymnophiona > Ichthyophiidae > Ichthyophis > Ichthyophis bannanicus. The sequence goes on along the minus strand of CM066036.1, from coordinate 174,603,853 downwards.
GCAAAAATGGGGGTCTGGAGCACCCTCCTCAGAGGATAACCTCTATCACCTGGGTGGGTGGAGAGAGAGTAGACACATATTGGTGTCTTGCACCAGGATATTTCATGTGCTGGGTGGGCACTGCAACCATGGGCTCTGTTTGCCTATTGATGCAGCTACCATGAATCACTGGGGCTTCCAAGCATGCACATGTCTAGGTGATCAAGTGGACTAGTTCAGGGCTTACATAGCAGCCATCCACTGGTGATTTCTCTGCTTTCAAATCTCTCATAGATGCCAGAGTGGATCAGGCTATATGAGTCATGGCAGAAACCTCGCAACTTTAGAAAGACATCAATTAAGGATGTCTACCATTGGTTGCTACCATTGCACCGGAGGGGAGTGGAAGAGACATACTATAGGGCAGAAACCTTGGGGCAGTGCTGGTAAGTTGAAGTAAGCACTGTCTTGTGTTTTCTGAGCCATTGCTGCTACGGCAGACCCCGGAGAGGGGTGGCAGCAGTGGAAATGGGCACAGGAGAGCAATGGGGGGACAGCAGGATAGAGAAGCCCACTTAGGGCACCTCCAATCATTGCACTGGCCCTACATCAGGTATCTCCATCTGTGCATTGCAGAACACCTGCATGTTCAGTGAGTGCAAAGACTTCCTCTTTTGATAGATGGTCTCCCTCCCTAATGAAGGTTTGATAACCAAATGTGTGTAATTAATCATCCCTAGTACAGATGAAAATGTGCCCACCTTATAGAATTGGGTCATGGTTAGCTGCCTCTTCTACACTATCTGAGGGAAGGTACATATTCTGCAGTGAGGGACAGAAACATTCTCCGGAACTGTGAGATGGCTGACTGGTTGAGATCTACTGTGACAGTCAGCACAGGCTGGGAACTACCAGTGACTACAAAGGCAAGTGCCATGGTGACCTTGAGGTGTACAGACTTGGGCTGGCCCCTCTGGGTGGTGAAACAAAGGAGTGGGCTCTATCTCCTAGCATAGATGGTAATGGCAGCCTTGTCAACATGGATCCTGGTGAGGTACTGCTCATCTATGACATCCAGAAACTGGGTCCTGGCCCAGTAGACCCTCTGATAAGGATGTCTCCTGGTGCCTCTCCTGTGCACTAACAATAGCAATACACTTTACTTTACCACTGATCCCATTTTATGCATAGGGGCCTATTTGCTGAATGCTAACGCAGTAGCACACTCCAGTCAATCTAGCTCTAACAGGTACAATTACTAAATACGCAATACTGTACTAGCAAGTGCTAACACCATTAATGCATGTTATTAGTAACTAAGTCCTGTTGCATAAAATGGGATTTGGGGTAAACATAAAATTAATGCATGCTAGCAGTGCGTTTTAGTAAATCTAGCCCTTTTAATTTGCATTGACCCAATTCTACTCAGAAATTTATTAAGATACCACCTGCAACTTGTTTATTGACCTTTGATGCTACTTATCTAAGTGGACTAATATGGCTACCACTACGTAATCTGCATTGAAACACTGCTTTCAAGTTGTACAGAACAGTAACTTACCGTCCTGAAGATAACCCAGTCACTATGACAGTATGCCAAGGTGCCACCAAACTCTGCCGTTAACTCTTTCTCATCAATGTATTTCAGTAAATCAGTGACAGAGCTCAGCATAATCACCTAAGGAAACAGAGCAGGATTTTCTTTTCTTTCAGACTAGCATAAAATGTTAAGCCATCCTTAATTAGGCAGATGAACGTGTATGTAATGGACTCAACAAAAATGTTCCAATATTTTCCACAGACATAAAATTGGATAAAACATGGGAAATAAGCGCTCAATGCCTTTTGCAATCATTTTCTGTGCCATTGTGGGTAACATTCAGAATCCATAGGATCCAAGTTTCATATGGAACATAAACTTGGGTTCAGTCCCTTGAAGTCCTCAGTGCCTTAGCCTCTGGGGCCATTACACCAAATGGGATAGTTTGTGCATACCATGACAGTCATGAACCTCACTCCTAAGTCAGGTTATTTGGAGTATGATCTCAGTCTCTCAAATTTACTGCTAATCCTCAGCAATGTAAATATTCAGTGTCATTCCATGCCAACTGTGGCCCCTGCAACAGTCTCTCTTTCATTTGTTTTCTCACTTTTGTCTGGTTATTGCTTTCCCCAAAAAGTAAATTATTTCACTTCATATCTTATGTCGTTTGTTTTGTTGTTGCGGTGATGCCAGGACATGCCACTACAGCTTGCGGCAGTGATGCAAGCTAGCCAGTTGATCTTTCAAGCAATCAGTTCATTTAGTCCCTTACCCGTTCATTATCAGTTGATTGTTGAAGGTAGACTACACACACACTCCCTTACACTAGCAGTGACAGCCTCCAGCAAGTCACTACTTCTCTACTCAAAGCTATGGCCTATGTGCCACCATACAAAGATAGCCAGCACCTAGGACCTACCCCCCCCCCCCCCCCCCCAGCATATGCACCCACTCAACATCCACAAGATAAAAGCTTCCGACGGGCAATAGCAGCCTGCTAAACCTACTGCCTGCCACCCCAAGCAGAGCACAAACACCTCTCAACCATTCTTCAGCTACTCATATGCATGGAATACTTCACCAGCACACTTGACTGCCTTCCTGCCATGAGAACTGCCCATCCCCTGCAAACACCTATCAAGAATATGCATCCCAAGGCTGTGCATGTAAGAGGACTAATGCCCAACCTCTCTGTCACCCCACTCTCTGAAACCGCAACCCATGGGAAGGGTGCAACAGAAAAGCACTACCTGCCAATGGCTCCCTCAATTACTAAGTAAATCCACTTTTCTGCTTTAGCTGATATACAGTATGTGCCAACCCGCACGAATATAAGCAAAACGCCAGTGCACAACTTGGACACCCACTGCCTGCCATCTACCATACGGAAAAGAAAAATTCCAGAACCATGGGAACTTCCAATCACTTATAGGAGACCAAAAATCCATCACAGGCTACTGCTCCATAAAGATCGGTCACTAGAGCAGGCGACCTCCTGATAGCACTCACCTTGAGTCTGAAGAAGCTGATTTGAGCCAGTGCATCGGTGAGCACTCCTTTACCTTAACAAATCCCCCGGCTCTCCCCCATGCACAAACAGATCCATGCACAATTTGCACAGCCCCCCTTCCATACCCACACACCACTCCCACCCCGCAGAGATGTTACTCAGAGCACGTCCCCTCACATGAAATCACCACTTTTGCAGTGTAAACCAAGTCCAAAGGACCAGAATCACGAGTCAACCATGCCAGGCACAACATGCATGCCACATCTGCCCACACAACTCCATACCAAAACTGATTGTCCCCCAGTGATCTCCAGAATATGAGCAATGCAAGATTTCACCATCTTATCCTACAGCTAACACGTGTTATGAAAACCTACTTTAAGAACCCCTTCAGTGTGTGCGATCACCATTGGCTCACTGCACCAAACTTGGGTGCTTGCAACACTTCTTGCAAAGCTCCACAACAACCAGTAAACTCTTATATGCCACCCAAAACCCTGAGAGGGTTCAATCCTCCCTACTTATATCTGCCACTGCCCCAGCCTTTAAGCTGCCAACCTGCTAACACCCCACCTGGCCCCAGGACAGTCGTTACTGTTCAGGTGAAGTGTAAGGTGCCTGCAGCATGTGTACTTGTCATCAGAGACTGCCACAACCTCAAAATAGGACCTCAAATGCCACTTTCTATTTCACAAGGGGAAATATACTGGGTAACATCTTTAAATGCAGCAGACCTCGAGTGGTAGCTAGACCACCCACATGCTGAAATAGAGGAAAAACATCATCCGTGTGGAATCTTGCACCTATACTTCTCAGGGCCGCAGAAAACTGAGAGTGAGGCCACGATCACCACTGAGATGAGTAAGGAAACTGCAAGCACTCCCCAAGCAGCATGAGAGCAGCTGCAGTTAAATACCCGAACTAATCATGCTCAAAATAAACAGGGCCATCAGTTTTATGCATGCACCACCACAACTACAATGCTGACTAATAAAGCACCCTGGAAATGTCCACTCATGAGAGGTAGCACTCCATGTTAAAGGCTATCCTAAAAGACAGAAATGCAAACAAGGAGCTACAACACCAAATAGGGATTCACCCAAATCTGAAAAACAGACTTAGAGAAAGGAATGACTCAACAGAGCCAATGCATGCCTTCAACTCCTAAAGTTATGGCACCACTAGAATGATTAGCCTGCAAATTTCTTCAGGTACCTAACACCAAAACTACCATAAAAGGACCCTCCAAGTCTCAAAAAGCATAGTTACTCATCTGAAACAGATGTTCTCCAGGGACAGCAGGAATCAGTTCTCACATATGGGTGATGTTGACGGAGCTCTGCACGGAGCATCTACCCATCTTTCAAAGAAAATCCCTGGGAGATGCCACCGTGCATGCATGGTCCCCTTCCCGCCCAAGGGTGCCATGTTGCTCAGTCAGGTGCCATAGCTAGAGCCCAACCAAGAAGGCCACAAATGAACAGCAACACCAAGGGGAGGAGGGAGGGTTGTGAGGACTGATTCCTGCTGTCCCTGGAGAACACCTGTTACAGGTGAATAACTACGCTTTCTCCAGGAACAAGCAGGAAGTCAGTCCTCACATATGGGACTCCCTAACTCCAGGCTATTGAGGACCGGCATAAAACAAGGGCACGGCCCAGCCGTGAGCAGCTGCAGGCGAATCCTGATGACAGACTCAAGGGACCCCAATATCCAGGGAGAACCATGGCTCCGGAAGCCTGAACAAGAAGGGTCGGAGGATAGGAGTTGCCTAAACCCCAAAGAGGTTAAGGAGTATGGCCTAGCTGAAGGCAGTGTCCCATTAGGACTCCCTTTTGAGGCAGTAGTGGGCTGTAAAAGTGTGGACGGACGACCAGGTAGCAGCCCGGCAGACGTCTGCTATGGGCATCAAACGGAGACTGGCGACTAAGGTCGCCATCGCCCAGACATTGTGTGCCGTGACTTGACGATCCAGAGGAATACTGGCTTGACTGTGAGTGAAGACGATGCAGTCTGCCACCCAGATGGAAAAGGTCCGTTTGGTGACAGCCAGCCCCAGGTGGCTGGGGTCAAAGAAGACAAAAGGTTGTGAGGCTTTAAGGTGGCCCTGGGTCCGCTGCAGAAAGAAAGACAGGGCTCACTTGCTAGTCCAGGGTATGGAGAACGGCCAATGCTGAGTCAGTGTGTGGCATGGAAAGAAGGTAGGCAGAACTACCTCCTGATTCAAGTGGAAGTTGGAGACCCCCTTCAGGAGAAACTTCGGGTGAGTGCGAAGCACAACCCTGTTCTTGTAGAATCTGGTGTAAGGTGGCTCGGCCACCAAGGCCTGAAGCTCAATGACCCTGTTAGCAGAGGTTAGTGCCACCAAGATAGCTACCTTCCAGGAAAGGTAGCATAAGGAACAGGTAGCTAAGGGCTCGAAGGGTGGCTTAGTAAGCTGTGCTAGAACCACATTGAGATTCCACTCCACTGGGGTTGGCCAAATGGGAAATTTGGAGAGCAATAAGCCCCGCATGAACCTGGTAATGAGGAGTTGCACAGACAGAGGCTTGCCCTCCACTGGATGGTGGTTGGCAGAGAGTGCACTCAGATGCACCCGGATGGAGTTGGACTTAAGTCCAGACCGTGAGAGGTGGAGGAGTTATTGAAGGACCGAATACACCAGACAAGAAAATGGGTCTAATTGGTGCTCCATGCACCATACGGAGAAGCAGCGCCACTTGAAGGCATAAGCCCATCTCCTGGAGTCCTTACAAGAGGCTAGAAGGATTTCCTCCACCTTCTCAGAGAGATTAAGGGGAGCTAAGATGACCCGTTCAGCCGCCAGGCTGTGAGGGACAGAGATCCCAAGTTGGGATGGAGGATCATGCCGTCTTCCTGGGTCAGAAGTCCTGGGGAGCTCCCGAGAGGAACCAGAGGATTCTGTTGAGAGACAGAGCAGCGAGAGGAACCAGGGCTGTCTGAGCCACCTCGGGGCCATGAGGATCATCGATGCCTTGTCCCAGTGGATCTTGAGGAGGGTTTGGGTATCAAGGACATGGGAAGAAAGGCATACAGCAGGCCTCTCGACTATGAGATGAGGAAGGCAATTGTAGCACAAATCAGCACTGTAGTTGTAGTTGCAATTGTAGCATATATCAGCACAATTGCACAATTGCTGATATATGCTACAATTGCAACTACAACTACAGTGCTGATTTGTGCTACAATTGCAATTACAACTAGAACTACAATCACACTTCAATGATGACCTTTTTCAGATAAGTGACTTTACTATTGTTGAAGGTGGTGAACCTTGTACGAATAAAAGGAGCATACTGTCTGGTGTGCGTGATTTCTGTTCATTCCTCCCTCTGTTTGCTCCGACAAAAATTACTTTAGCTTTGGGGGCTGGTTTTGTGAAGTTGTTTGGTGGATTTTAAGTTTCTTCACAAGTCGGGTGATTTTTTGTAGTACCTTGGCCACGAGCCGATCCACCCTGTCAAGGGGGAGGAATGCCTTGGCCTGGACAGTGTCAAGGCAGGCCCTGATGAACTGCAGCACTCGAGTCGGGATGAGCTGGGATGTCGGATGGTTTATCACGAAAACCAGGTGCTGTAAGATCTGAATGGTATAGCCAGTGGCCTGCCTGGCATTCCGAGGCAATGTCCCCTTTTACCAGCAAATCGTTGAGGTAAGGGAAGACGCAGGTCTTCTGGAGGTGGAGATAGGCTGACACCACCATAAGAACATAAGAACATAAGATATGCCATACTGGTTCAGACCAAGGTCCATCAAGCCCAGTATCCTGTTTCCAACAGTGGCCAATCTAGGTCATACGTACCTAGCAGTTTCCCCAAAAGACATAGGTTCCACAATGCTTGTATTGGGTCAAGCATTGATATCCTGGGTCCCTTCTTAATAATGGTTTATGGACCTTTCCTCCAGGAACTTGTCCAGACCTTTTTTAAACCCGGCTACACTAACATCCTCTGGTAACAAATTCTAGAGTTTGATTACACGTTGAGTGAAAAAATATTTTCTTTTATTAGTCTTAAATAGTTTACCCTGTAGCTTCATTGCATGTCCCTTAGTCTTTCTATATTCTGATAATGTAAACAATCGATCTACGTTTACCCGTTCCACTCCGTTCATTAATTTATAGACTTCTATCATATCTCCCCTCAGCCGTCTCTTTTCCAGGTAAAAGAGCCCTAACCTTTTTAGCCTTTCTTCATAGGGGTATCCTTCCATCCCCTTTACCATTTTGGTGGCTCTTCTCTGAACCTTTTCTAATAACGCTATATCCTTTTTAAGATACGGCGACCAGAACTGCACACAATATTCAAGGTGCGGTCTCACCATGGAACGATATAGAGGCATTATAATATCCTTTATTTTATTTTCCATTCCTTTCCTTATGATACCTAGCATTCTATTTGCTCTCTTGGCCGCCGCTGCACACTGGGCTGAGGGTTTTAACATGTTATCCACAATGATGCCTAAATCTTTTTCTTGGGTGGTGGTTCCTAATGTGGAACCTTGCATCGTGTAACCATAGTTTGGGTTGTTCTTCCCTAGGTGCATAACTTTGCACTTGTCCACATTAAATTTCATCTGCCATTTTGATGCCCAGTCTTCCAATTTATCAAGATCCTCTTGCAATTTCCACAATCCTCTTGAGTTTTAACAACTTTAAATAGTTTTGTGTCATCTGCAAATTTGATAACCTCACTCGTTATTCCCTTTTCCAGGTCATTTATGAATATGTCAAAAAGCAGCAGACACAGCACAGATCCCTAGGGTACACCACTATTCACCTTTCTCCATTGGGAAAATTGGCCATTTAGCCCTACCCTCTGCTTTCTACCTTTTAACCAGTTCCTGATCCACAATAGTACACTGCCTCCTATCCCATGACTCTTTAGTTTTGCCAAAAGTTTCTGATGAGGGACCTTGTCAAAGCTTTCTGAAAATCCAAATACACTATATCAACCGACTCACCTTTGTCTATGTGTTTATTCACACCTTCCAAAAAACATAACAGATTAGTAAGACAAGACCGCCAGACACTTGGTGAAGACTCTTGGGGCGGAGGCGAGGCCGAAGGGGAGAAACCTGTACTGGTAGTGGTCGCCTCAAACTACGAACCCCAGGTACTTTCTGTGACTGGGATGGATAAGGATGTGGGTGTCAGCATCCTTTAAATCCAAGGAGCATAGCCAAACTCCCTGCTGGAGGTAGGGCAGCAGTTTTCCAAGGGAGAGCATCTTGAATTTCTCGCGCACCAGGAACTTGTTGAGGTTCCTCAGGTCCAGAATTGGCCTTAGGCCCCCTGTCCTTTTCGGGACCAGGAAGAATCTGGAATAGAAACCCTTCCCCCTGCAGGGGAGAGGTACAGGTTCCACCACCTCATTCTTGAGGAGGCTCGCGAGCTCCTGCAATAGCAAGGCTTGGTGTAGGGGAGACCAAAGGGGTTCCCCGGGAAAAAAGGGCATAGGAATCTGTTCAAGGAGCAGAAAGTAGCCCTCCCGGATGACCTGGAGAGCCCAAGAGTCAGTGGTGATGTGGCCCACTGGTGGGAAAACTGGACCAGGCACCCCCCTGTGGAGTGCTGGTCCTCCAGAGGGAGAGGGACTATGCTGATAGCATCAAAACCTCAACCCAGGCTGGGTTGGGGCCAGTGTTTGGGTCTTCTAAGCCTTGGGCTTACGTGGTCCCTGACCTGTGCCTTTGTCCTGGGGACCCTCCTGAGGGGTCTGGGCGGCTGGGTAGGCAATGTAGCCCCGATAGTGTTGACTTTTCCGGAGGAAAGGGGGCTTCTTCCCATGTGGTTTCTTTCTGGGAAGAGTGGAGGTCCAAGTACAATACTTGGTCCAAGTAAAATACTCAGTCTCGATCTCAGCTACCTTATCTTCCATTGGCTTGCCAAAGAGCTGTTCATGAGGCACAGGACATCCAGTTTTTCCTGCACCCACTTCTCGAGATCTGATGATTGTAGCCAGGCCTGGCGTCGAATGCCGATGCCGGCGGAGGCCACTATGGCACTGAATTCAAAGCTGTTATAAGAGGCTTGGGAGAGGTATTTGGAGCACTCCCCGACAGACTTTGTTAGAGCCTGGAAATGCCAGAGATGGTCCCCATCAAGGCCAGCGACATAGCCACCAAGCTCCTTGGCCAGATCCCACAAGAACATGCTAATGTAAAGTTGGTAAGTTTGAATGCAGCAAGTCAGCATTGAGCCCTGGTAGCATTTGCACCCCAGGGCATAGAGTGTGTGGGGCTCCCACCCCGGGGGCACTGAAAAGTGTGTTGTCGGGCTTTTTTGCCGATGCATGGCTGACTCAACAACCATGGAGATGTGTGGGAGCTGTGCCTTGCGGAATCCTCGCCCCTGCTGGACCTGATACATCGTGTCGAGCCAACGGCTCATGATGGGGACCGAGGTTGGAGTCTCCCACATCCGGAGGAGAAGCTGTGTGAGGATGGAAGGCACCGGGACTATCAGGGTCTCCTTCGGCGGTGCCTCGTACTGGAGGATGTCCAATCCCTCCGTACGCGGGTCCTCCTCTAACTCAGTCGTGAAGGTGAGAGCTCGTGCCATATCCCTGACAAATTCGAGGAAAGAGATATCCTCAGGCGGGGAACGGTGCTTGTCAGCCAGGGAAGACGAGTCCGAGGGGAGGTCTCGGTGAGCCTGAGACTCCGGGGACGTCTTGACATCGGACTCCCAATCAGAGTAGTCCAAGGAGGACTCAAGTTTCTCTGGCTGCAGGAGAGCCAGCAACTCTGAACTCAGATGCTTTGAGGTGGGGGCATGGCTGGAGCCAGAGGCACCCACCTGCAAAGATCTTGCTCCTGAGGATCAGGATCAGGAGCGAGAACGAGACCCTTGCCGAGGATCCGCCCGAGACATCTGGCTCTTGGCAATCGCAGCAGTGGCCTGGGGAGCACTCAATGTCAAGGTCCTTGCGGTCTCAGTGGGGCCAGGGGTTGGCACCCACTGTGATGTGAGGAACGCAGAAATGCGGCGTTCCAAGGCCAGCATGCGTGCTTCCCACTTGGGGATTGCAGCCATGGACACTGACACCGGCGTGACTGGGTCAGGCATTGAGGAAGAGAGGGAGCCCTTAACGGGACAGGCCTCAGGAGACTGCGATCCATCACCAGAGGCTACAACCTCGGCCCTGGACACCTTCCGAGGGCATTCCTGCTCCAGTTCTTCGGAAGCTCTGCGGGGGCTAAGGGACCAAGCACAGGATTTCCCATGCTTGTCTGCTTCCCCGGATGAGGATCTCGAGGTCTTCCTCTTCTTCTCATGTTGCACGCTCTGGCAACCCTTGTTCGGAGTGCCAAAGAGCCCACGGAACGGTCACAGGGGCCTTACGCGAGTCCAAGGATCCATGCAGGGCCTTTGGGTATGAGGTTACCGGGGAGAATAGGGTTGAATCTGCCTTGAGGAAGATGTTGTCATCCTTAAGATGATGGTTCTGTATGGCCTTAGCGTACATTTTCTTGCACAAGGTCATTCCTCTGAGTCGTGGTCTGGGCCCAAACACCAGAGGCAACAATCATGAGTGTCAGTGAGTGACATATTTTTGGAGCACTGATCACATTTTTTAAAGCCGGTGGCCATCGGGGCAAAAAGAACCCAGCGAGGTCAAAGACCCTCAATGCGGCCAGTGGTTAAAAAGGGCGCAAAAGCACTGTGTTGGAAAACATCAAAACAGAATTGTTTTTCATGGCCTGGTGCATTTGCAGTGGGTCTGGAGTGGGAAAGGAGCCGGCGCAAGCTGGAAAACTACAAAAATAGTATGAGAAAATCAACTTTCTTCTGGGGGGACAAGATGAACATCTTTAGGGCTCCATGGAAAAAGGGAGACTGAGCAAGATGATACCCTTGGACGGGAAGGGGACCACACATGCATGGTGGCATCTCCCAGGAGCTTTCTTTGAAAGCTGGGGAGATGCTCTGTGCAGGGCTCCTTCGGCATCAACGTCACCCATATGTGAGGACTGACTTCCTGCTTGTTCCTGGAGAATCTACACTACTTCGCAATCTCCCCAGCCATCAATCATGGATATGGAAAGACCACTGGGAAGCAAGGTACATGCACTGTGTCATGTGAAACATATACTAACATCTTGTCGAAATTTCCATCCACAATAACAGTGACCCCCAGCATGGAAGCTCAGTTTGTCTGGACTGAAAAAAATACCAATCATTGCTGCCATTGACCAGCCACATAACCACCCTGCAAAAGAGCTCCCCTCCCCTCACCAGATTACGGACTATACCATACAGCAAGGATCAGAGCAATGACCAAATATCATAGAGATGAGGTAGATGAACCCGTGAACCTCACTGCTCTGTTCCTGATAAGAGTCTGTAGGGACTACCGGGGAGAATCATATAATATCTCCTGCCAGCGTAGACTAAGCTTGGTGTAAATGTCCAAACTGATGAGCCCCAAATGAGTAAATCAACAAGAACAATAGAAACCACCCATACCTGGGTGCTACCATGGTTTTCCTGAACCCCTTCTCTTAAAACAATAAACAGTAAAGTGAGTGATTGTCAACTGCATGTTCCCATGAAACCATCACCTGCAAGCCTGATGAGAGCAACCTATCTCCATGCCCCCAACCCCTGCACAAAAAAGAAAGTAAAATACAAACCTATACTAGACCAAAAGATTGTATGCCTGACCACTTAAAACTCCACTAGAATGTCCATCACGTATGCCCACTAAGCTGCTTCAAGCAATAATGAGAAAACAGATAAACCAATTCATATGACAACCCAACACACACTGATGAAAAAAAGCGCTCAGGGAGACCACGTGATGACATGGAGCTGAGCGGGTGCCTCGCTGCAGAGCTCCGCTCCCGACTTGCAGTTTTCAGGCAAAACTTCCTACTTCAAAGTCCATATCGTGTTGCCTGACACATGAAAGCGACAAGGAAGGAAATACAGAAAGAGGGGAGCATGATTCAAAGTGGAAAGTCTGGAGGGTATGCCCCCGTGAACATTGAAACCTACCAAGGAGCGCAGCACCAAAATGGCAGCAGAGCAGCCGACACAGATCATAGCACTCCACGACAAAGTGGTGAGAGAAATTACCCGCTCCCTAACAGCGGTATTAGATGAGAGGCTCTTCCATTTGCATGCGTCCTTTGAGGAGCTAAAGGGCAGTCTGGAGGCTCAAACAAACCGCATGCAGCAAGTAGAAATGCGGGTAGAGCACACTGAGAGCCGGATGGAGGCCCTGTAGCAGAGAGTACAACAACTAGAGGGAGGAAGACAGGCACTCCTCAACCAGCTAGATGAGCAAGAAACAGGGGGAGAAGAAACAATATAAGAATCATCAGGCTCCATGAAACACTGAAGGAGACTGAGATCTGGAATATGGTGGAGGAATGGCTCCTGAAACAGCTTGGCCTGCAGGTGAGCGACGCACGCATGAAAGTGGAGAAGCTACATTGTGTCGGCTCGCACAGAGAGAATGCAGAAAGACTACGACCAATAATGCACGGAGGAGGGATAGTAAGGAAATCCACAGTACTACCTTTTAACTTTCGAAAGGGAGACTATGATAAAATGAGGAAAACAGTTAAGAAAAAACTAAAAGGAGCAGTTGCAAAGGTTAAAGACGTACATCAGGCTTGGCTGTTGTTGAAAAATACTATCTTGGAAGCCCAGACCAGCTGTATTCCACGCTTTAAGAAAAGTGGAAGGAAGTCCAAAAAACTGCCAGCATGGTTTAAAGGTGAGGTCAGAGAGGCTGTTGTTGCCAAAAAAAGCATCTTTCAGGAAATGGAAAAAAGAGCCAAACGACGTAACCTGGAATCAGCACAAGCACTGGCAAGTCAAATGCAAGGCATTGATAAGGCAGGCAAAGGGAGAATTTGAGAAGAAGCTTGCTGCGGAAGCAAAAACGCGAAGTAAAGACCTTTTCAAGTACATTCGTAGCAAAAAACCTGTGAGAGAGTCAGTTGGTCCATTAGATGATAAAGGGGTTAAAGGAGCACTAAGAGGCAACAAGGCGATAGCAGAGAGATTGAATGAATTCTTTGTTTCAGTCTTTACTGAGGAAGATGTAGGGATGTTACCCATGACTGAAGTGGTATTTAAAGGTGCGGAAGAATTGAAGGAAATATCGATACATCGGGAAGATGTATTACAACTATTAGATAAACTGAAGAGTAGCAAATCACCTGGGCCGGATGGTATACATCCAAGGGTGTTGAAAGAACTGAAATACGAGATTTCAGACCTGCTATTAGTAATCTGTGAACTATCATTAAAATCATCTCTAATACCTGAAGATTGGAGGATCGCCAATGTAACACCAATTTTTAAAAAGGGTTCCAGGGGTGATCCGGGAAACTACAGACCGGTGAGTCTGACATCAGTACCGGGAAAAATGGTAGAAACCATCATAAAGAATAAAATTACTCAGCATGTAGATAGTCATGATCTAATGGGAGACAGCCAACATGGCTTTAGACAAGGAAGATCTTGTCTTACTAATCTGTTATGTTTCTTTGAAGGAGTGAATAAACAGGTGGACAAAGGTGAGTCGGTTGATATTGTGTATCTGGACTTTCAGAAAGCCTTTGACAAGGTCCCTCATCAGAGACTTTTGGCAAAACTAAAGAGTCATGGGATAGGAGGCAGTGTACTATTGTGGATCAGGAACTGGTTAAAAGATAGAAAGCAGAGGGTAGGGCTAAATGGCCAATTTTCCCAATGGAGAAAGGTGAATAGTGGTGTACCCCAGGGATCTCTGCTGGGTCCGCTGCTTTTTGACATATTCATAAATGACCTGGAAAGTGGAATAACGAGTGAGGTTATCAAATTTGCAGATAACACAAAACTATTTAAAGTTGTTAAAACCCAAGAGGATTGTGGAAAATTGCAAGAGGATCTTGATAAATTGGAAGACTGGGCATCAAAATGGCAGATGAAATTTAATGTGGACCAGTGCAAGGTTATGCACCTAGGGAAGAACAACCCAAACTATGGTTACACGATGCAAGGTTCCACATTAGGAACCACCACCCAGGAAAAAGATTTAGGCGTCATTGTGGATACCATGTTAAAACCCTCGGCCCAGTGTGCAGCGGCGGCCAAGAGAGCAAATAGAATGCTAGGTATGATAAGGAAAGGAATGGAAAATAAAACAAAAGATATTATAATGCCTCTATATCGTTCCATGGTGAGACCGCACCTTGAATATTGTGTGCAATTCTGGTCGCCGTATCTTAAAAAGGATATAGCGATTTTAGAAAAGGTTCAGAGAAGAGCCACCAAAATGGTAAAGGGGATGGAAGGATACTCCTATGAAGAAAGGCTAAAAAGGTTGGGGCTCTTTAACCTGGAAAAGAGACGGCTGAGGGGAAATATGATAGAAGTCTATAAATTAATGAACGGAGTGGAACGGGTAAACGTAGATCGATTGTTTACCTTATCAGAATATAGAAAGACTAGGGGACATGCAATGAAGCTACAGGGTAAACTATTTAAGACTAATAAAAGAAATATTTTTTTCACTCAACGTGTAATCAAACTCTGGAATTTGTTACCGGAGGATGTAGTAAAGGCTGTTAGTGTAACTGGGTTTAAAAAAGGTTTGGACAAGTCCCTGGAGGAAAGGTCCATAAACCATTATTAAGAAGGGACCCAGGATATCAATGCTTGAACCAATACAAGCATTGTGGAACCTGTGTCCCTTGGGGAAACTGCTAGGTACGTATGACCTAGATTGGCCACTGTTGGAAACAGAATACTGGGCTTGATGGACCTTGGTCTGACCCATTATGGCATATCTTAATGCACGCATTTTGAATTTCAGGAAGGACAAATTAATGAGAAATTATAGAGCCCAGAAACAGGTGGACTATCATGGTCAAATGGAGGAGTAGCCTAATGGCTAGAGCAACTGCCTAGTACCCAGAAGATCAAGGGTTCAATTCCCACTGGCACTCCTTGTGACTTTGGGCAAGTCACTTTACTCTCCATTGCCTCAGAAGAAAAGGTTGGCAATCTACTTCCAGTGAAACATTGCCAAGAAAACCCAGAGGTAGCTGGATCACTATGAGTCAATACTGACTTGATGGCAAAAAAAAAAAAAAAAACAAGGTCATAAAATCTTGCTATTCAATGATTACTCAGCCTGAGTTGCTGAAAGACACAGAGAGATGGCACCCTACTGCTCCCACCTAGCCACATGGGGGATAAGATTTGCACTACAATACCCAGCAAGAGCGCATCTGAACTATAATAATCAGATAAAAACATTTTGAAACATTTGAGACCTTCAAGGGACTTTGTGGACAGTCTGGAAGGAAATGGGCCAAAGTATGCAGAAAGACCTACAACTGTAAGACTCTGGAACTGGGTGCAGCATTAAGGAGCGAGACTCCCTCTTCTCTCATAACCAAGATCACCCCTGGCAGAAGGAACCAAAAAGAAAAAAACAAAACAAAACAGAAAGCAGCAACCCGTTGCCAGTTCTGGAGGGGGAAGAGTATGTGATGCAGGACTTTGAGGTTAATACAGCACAGACTGAGAGACACTGATCAGTGTCAACAGCGGGAAAAGGAGACTTCTTCATCTCCTCCGACCTTTAACCAGGCTAAGAAAGGCAATACATTGGGGAAGAGTTTTTGTCTCTGTTGTCATATGGAACCTATAAAATATCTCCCTGGTGATAATGGGTGAACTATGGCATGCCGATAGTGGAAACATCAGAGCCCAGCGGACATGCAGGACTTTCAATGGACTCAGCTAACAAAGATGTTTGTAAGGATATGGTTTGAAGGAGGGCGGGGGAAGGTAGAGGACAAGAACACTAAGAGGGGGGAGAGGGGAAGATGAAAGAAGGAAAAGGAAGAAAAATCAGTACGGATGGAATAAGAAGGGGTGGATGGGAGGGAAGAGATGTGGATGCAATGGGTCAGGAGCATGAGTGGCACATCTATAGGGAAGAGGGCTGGGATGGAGGGTTGGGAAGCATGACAGGACGGGATGGGTCATGAAGGAGGAAGGGATGGGCGCAAAGGAATAGGGTGGGAAAGGAGATTGCTACACAAGAGCACACACTGCATAGTAGAGGCACAAGGAGAAGAGGCGAAGGGGGGCCCTGCTTGGCTAGGAGGAGGAAACCCCTAACATTAGAAGAACAGCAACACAATACTGTGTTGCTGTTCAAGACAACACACAGGCGTTGGAGAAACTGAAGGTTCTCACCCTAAATGTAGAAGGCATAAATTCTTCAGTCAAATGCACCAAGCTACTTAACTATTTTAGAAAGGAGGGAGCGGATGTGGTCTTCATGCAGGAAACACACCTAACAGCAGTTGAGCATGTGAAGTTACTGAGGGAATGGGTAGGAGAAATAGACAACGCGTCCTACAATGGAAGACAGGTGGATGGCAACGCTCATTCATCGCAGGATACCTTTTACACATCATAAAAGCATAGGAGGCATAGAGGGCAGGTGTCATATCATGAGCAGAGAGTTAGCGGGGAGAAGGGTGGCCCTATGTAATATATATGCACCTAATATCTACAGCCATGACTTTTTCTCCACACTGAGTTCCAGGTTGCTTGAGTTTGAGGGCTATCAATTAATAGTGGGAGGAGACGTCAATCTCCCCAGGGACCCAAAGATTGATTGTAAGCCGGCAAGAGGGGGGGCAACCCAAGAGCAGCGACAAGGTGCTAACTTTTTGATGGGGGAACTGGGCCTAGTGGATGCGTGACGTGTGCTACACCCAGAAGAAAGGGATTTTACGTTTTACTCCCACCCCCATAACAATTATGCTCGACTAGATTATTTGCTGGTGTCAGAGCAAATATTCAGGGACATAGAAAGGGCCAAGATTGAAGACATGGGCCTATCGGATCATGCAACTGTATGGCTAGAATACAGGTTACAGGCGGATAGGCAGGGACAGAAGGGGGAGATGTGGAGGATGAATCCCACACTTTACAAAGATAAAGCATTTGCTGAGCACCTACACGTAGCTTGGAAACAATACTGCCAGAAAAATGGGAATGACAACATGGATCCCAGAACCCTGTAGGAGGCTGCAAAGGCTACCATGCAGGGAGTCATCATAGCATATACAACAGGGGAAAAGAAAGGCCGAGATGCATGAATACTGGAGCTATCCATACAGTTTCAGGCATTTAGGAGAAAGCACATTCAACAATGGAAAGTGGCAGATAGGGAGGAATATACGAAACTGAAGAAAGAGAGTAATATGTTGTTAGATAAAAGGGCGGAGGAAGACATCCGGATGTACAAATACCAACTCTTTCGATGGGGGAACAGATGTGGTAAGATGTTGGCCCATCTGGTCCGCCTTCGAAGTGAAAGACACCGATCCGACAGATTAGAACCCAGCAGGGGGCAATAGTGGATAGAGAGGAGGAGATAAGGCGACAGTTCCACTGCTTTTACAGCATATTGTATGAAAATGGACCAGAGGAGGGAGAAAGAAGGGAGAGAAACAGACACTGAATGCAGCTTTCAGTGAAGGGGAAATTCTAGCAGCAGTAAAGAACTTAAAGTTGGCCAAGGCCCCGGGCCCGATGGGCTAGGGGCTGAGTTCTATAGGAGAATTGATGGTTAAACCCTTCCGTGCACAGTGTGCAATGGCTTTGGAACAGGGAGAACTGGGAGTGGGCAGCAAAACCAAGCGACGATAGTAATCCTCCCTAAACCGGGATGTGATGCTACACTGGTGGGTTCATACCGACCCCTATCGCTTCTTAACCAAGATGTCAAGCTCATAGTAGCTATACTCATGAAGTGCCTGGTGGGGTGATACACAGTTTAGTACATCCTGACCAGGTGGGATTTGTGCAGGGAAGATATGCCTCCACCAACCTTATGAAGACATTGGCCATGTTAGGAAGGGCCGAAAGGAAGACAATATAATATCTAGCTTAGACACGGAAAAAGCATTTGATAATGTTGCTTGGGAGTATTTGTTCTGGATAGTGGAACGCTTTGTCATTAAGGGCCCCTTTCTGGATTGGGTAAGAACTCTCCTACAACAGGCCTAGGGCGAAGATCCTTATCAATGGAGGCCTATCTGATAGCTTCAATTTGCAAAAAGGGACACGGCAAGGGTGCCTGTTGTCAACTCTCCTCTTTTATTGTCTTTAGAACCACTAATTAAGATATGAGAAACAACAGAATGGCACGGTATCAGTTTAGGGAAGGCGACACATAAGATTAATCTATTCGCGGATGATATGCTGTTGTTTATCAGTGACATTAAGACAGCCATGCCAAAAGTGATTAACACAATTGCACAATTTGGGTCTTTTGCCAAACTGAAAGTGAACTGGAGCAAATCAGAGGCTATAACAGTATCTACACCAGGCCTGAGTAAAGAGGAAGGAGGAGATTTCCTGCTCGTGTGGGTGGAAGACTCAATGAAATATCTAGGGATTCATCTTGCCACAAACCTGGGGACCCTATACAGCAAGAACATACTAGACCGGTTGCTATAAATGAAGGAATGGTGTGAAAGGTGGAGGGGCCTCCCACTCTCGCTGTTAGGAAGGGTGGCGCTGATAAAGATGACATTGCTACCATGACAGATATACCCATTACAAATGCTACCACTGTGGGTGAAGGGGAATGAGGAGAAGCTATATCGCAGTGTGATAACATCCTTTTTGTGGAGAGGCCGACTGGCTTGCATCAAGTTAGCAGAGCAGTTGGGAGTGGGGGAGGAGCTAAACCTACCAGATTTTCGACAATACAATGTAGCAGCGCTGATGCGTTGGATCCATGAGTTCCATGCGGGGGGAACCGATACACACCACCGGGCCTACTGGATGATAGCTGCGCCCCATATAGGTTCTTCAGCTTATTATAGGTGGCCCAACAGTGGAACAGAAGAAATACTCGACTACCTGATATCCTGGAATCAATGTGTCGAGCTTAGCAGTGGTGGTGCAAGCACATAGAGGGGGGCGACAGGGAAATCTCCATTCGGGATGCTCATGGGGAATTCAGAATTTGTGCTGAGTGTGGAAAAGGAGTGGAACCAGGGGGATGCAGATATGTGGGCCACCTTTTAGAATTGAAAGGAACAGCGTTTCCCTCCTTCGAGCAGCTCAAAATGCGGTGGGGAGTTCCCAATAAATATTTGATGGCATATTTCCAATGCCCAAAAGCACAAAAAATAAACTCTGTATATTGATCTGAAAGTAATGTGTTCTAGAAAAACTGCTTTTATTATTAAATATGAGACATTAAATCAATAATTCAATTTTTATAAGCAGCGATATGGTCTCAGTATCTTAGGACATGGATCAGAAACTCTGTCCCATTGTCACCTTATTCACATCAATGACCATCATAACTCCAGCCGCTTTTTTTATATATATTTTTTTTGCAAAATTTTAAAATATCTCAAGCAAAATAGAAAAGAATTGCTTAGCTTTGTTCAGATGGTGAGTCATTTGTTGCTTTCATCGTATTTCATCCAGAAATTGTTTCTTGACTCTGTCCATACATGAACATTGTCCCAACGCTAACAGGCGCTAAGCGTTTCTCCAATATCGGGTTCCTCAGGGGAAAATTGCTAAGCTTTTTCAACGACTTACGCTAGCATTCCATCTGCTTCAACATGGTAAACTGCTCAACGTTTCCAATGCCGCCATTATGTCACGAGTAAGACACAAGAAGCATCTTGGCAAGGGTTTACATCACTAGATAAGCGATTCATTGCAACACCAGTAAAGAAAAATACATTAGTCTATTGGTATAGAGTGGGCACAGAGGTCAGGGAAGGGGGATGGCTCCTGACACTAGGAGAGATAAGGGCACAGGAATTAAGGGAACCAATGGAGGAATGAGAAATGGGTGGACTTTTTGCGAACATCTTGCAACTTACTCCAGATGCTTCATTAAAAGAAATGCACTTTAAGATTCTGCAGAGGGCTTTTTTGATCAGGGAAAGGGGGAAAAGGATGTGCATTTGGAAAAGCTCAGAATGTTTAAGATGTAAAGTGCATAAAGGGGCGTGGGTGCATGCCTTCCTGGAATGCCACGTGCTGAAGAACTATTGGACAGGAGTGCTATCGCAGATAGAGCAGATAGTGGAGAATAAGCCTGAGTGGTCATACAAGATCCTGCTCCTTGGCAACATGAAATCACTTGAAAAACAACTCAGGGGGGACACCAAATGTAAGTTCACACAGGTAGCCTTGATGTCAGCTAGAAAGACTATTCTGGTGCAGTGGGTAGCAGAACAGGTGCCAGCAATAGCGCACTGGGTGGCCCAGATGTGGATGATGGTTGACTGGATGCTGTGTGGAAAACCAGAGGGTGAATCTGGGAAGAAGCAGCAACATAGGGAGCTATGGGATAAATATCTCAAAGCCCCATGACCTCACTGGCTGGCTGAGGTAGCAAAAGGCAGCAGGGAGGGTAGGGGGAAGAAGGGAGGGAAGGGGGGAAAAAGGAAAAATAAGAGATCAAAAGTTGTTGCAATAGCCCAAAAACGTGTACACAAAGGGCCAAAGAGTGCCCCCCCTCCCCTCCGGTGGGTATGAGATCTCAACAATGGAGTTAGGGGGCATAAGCACTTCTTCTTGCATATGAGGCGTACGTGACTGGACAAATATGGAAAACCAGCTGTATGGACATGTTGATATTAGTCTCATAGAGAGCAATGTTTTTCTTTTCATATGGTTGTTGAGTATTTGAAATGTATTGTATTGTTTGACCTTTCCAGTTGGTCTAATAATAATAAAAAAGGCTATTTTAAAAACCCTCAGAAGCACAAGAGGAAGAATATATCAGCTGCCCTAACACACCCCGCAAGGGTCCCCAAATGACCTGCAGCCACCAGGAGACAGACATACCGTCCTGAGGGCCCAACATGCTCACATAAGCCAAGATGAACAAATTCAGTGCTGACAGCAAACCTCAGATGATTCCTACCCATAATGACAAACCAAGGCAATCATATCATGAAGAGTAGGAGTACTCCACTGACACTCAAGCAATTAATTTATTATTGATTAAAACAGTATCTATCCACTTAATCATTAAAGCTCATAGTGGGTGATATTCACCATATAGAATATCACAAACAATACATTGACACAACAACATATAGTTGAGAAAAGATGTATAACTCTTCAATAGTTTACATGTCAATCTCAGCAAGATCCTCCATGCCACTCCATCCATCCGTGACCAGCCATGTACCAAGAGCAGAAGGCATGCAGGTATCATAGACAGGACATAAGAACCCCCACCCTGCATGGACAACAAAGACTGTGGAATTGGCTTACTGCTCCTGACAAGTAGCCTGACAACCAGGAAGCTGCACAGCCAAGACACTCCAGTAAAGGACCCTCTGCACTACTGATAGGACTGTTACATATATATCATGTGCTCTTGGCGTGGCTAATCTTCCGCAAGCCTCATTTAACCCCTCTTCTCAAGTCACTTCACTGGGTCCCTATCCATTTTTGTATCCATTTCAATCTTCTCCTATGGACCTATAAGTGCACTCATTCTGCTGCTCCTCACTACCGTTCTTCTCTTATCTCTGTCTACACCCCTCCTCGTGAACTCCGCTCGTCTGGCTGTGCCCTTCTCTTCACTGCTAACTCCAGACTTCAATCCTTTCGCCTTGCTGCTCCTTATGCTTGGAATAAACTACCTGAGCCTGTGTGACAGGTTTCATCTCTGGCCCTTTTCAAATCCAGGCTGAAAACCCACCTCTTCGAAACCACTTTTGGATCCTGATCCGCTTAGTCTCCAATGTGTTTCCTTCCAATTCCCCTAGATGTACCCTTGTCCTCAGCTGTTGTGCTGTCCTGATTAGATTGTAAGCTCTGATGAGCAGGGACCGTCTCTTACATGTGTCTGTACAGCGCTTTGTACGTCTTGCTGCACTATACAAATGATTAGTAGTAGTAGGAGTAGCAACCGTCAGCCTGATATGCCCTATTCTTAAGAGTTTTCTAACTCAACGCCATAATCATGCTCATCCCGACATCACCTCTTCCTATAGCAGTCCTGCAAAATGCACAATTGGACAACCTTCTTGAAAATAGCAAACCTTGCATTGTAGGTATGAGCGTGCTAACTCCTCCTGCAGGTAAAGAATGTGCTGAGTATTTGTTCGAGTGTCAGGATTTGTTGTTTTGCTTGGAATGCTGCTGCACTTCACAGCTCCACAGAAGCTGCTTCTGCTCCAAACAACTGCCCAGTCCTGTTCCAAGGGTTGGCATGGCCATAGCTACTGATCCCCAACCCATACAATTTGGACAACCCTACAAAAGGGCTTGCCAGCTGTGCTCCTGTTCCACCACCCCACACAGGGAAACAGCCTGGGGCAGCTGCCCTGATGGCGCTGCACTGCCCCAGTACAGGAAGCCAGCATACCCCCACATCCAGTTGTAAGGCATGGTGAGCCACTCCCAGGATAAGAACACCCACTTCCGGGGGGCTTGCCATCCAAAGCTGCCATCTGAAGTTTAAAAGAATCCAGTGGCATATTTCTCTCCCACAAGGCTACTCTTCCACTTCCTTGCCCTATCCAGCAATCAGGCTCGTCAGAAGAAAATAAACCCCTTCCTCCTAAGCACAGCCCCCCATCATATTGCCCATACTCAAATCCTCGGTTCCACAAGACCCCTTTTCCCCTGTTGCCATCCCTGGATCTGAAACCCCCACCCCAAAAATACCCTGCAACTGAGCCCCCACCCAAACAAACCGCAGACCGACCCCAACTGTAACTCATCACCAAGAGTTCCACATCTAAGGCCACCCACCACCATGCTGATGCCGCACAGCAGGAATAGGTACATCTACAACTACTACTCAACTGGCTAATAACCCCACTCCAGTACAGGCTGAATTCATTGGCGCCACGGCTTCACCAGGACATAGCCCGGGGCGGACCTGCATAGCAAACTCCTGCCACTAATCAAACACTACAGCACAGGCCTCATCCCACTCCCACTTCTACAAGAAACCCAAGACCAGTTGGCTCGCTAGGCCCAACCAGAATCTCCACCCCATGATGATCCTCCAGCATCTTCTCGGCAGCCACCACTGCCAAATAACCATACTGCTGAGTCAAACCAGCCAAGCAAAGGAAGCCCTCTCATCGCAGATCGACGTTAAGTCCAGGCTCTCACAAAATCACCGCACCATCCCGGGGAGGGGGGGCATGGCCAAAAGAGCCTACTCAAATGCTACACTCACTGCTTCCTTCTCTCTGCTAGCTAGCCCCCCTCCCCAACTGATCTTACGCATAGCACTCCTCACCCTTCCTGCTTCCCTGCCCTCAACCGCACCCAGGCTGCTCTGGCCAAACAATCCTCATCCTTGGCCGCCACTTCCCTCCAGAAAAATCACCGCTCAGAATTGGGTCTCGGCCATGTTATATGCACCTGGTTTAATCCACAGGCCCTTTACAGCATTTATACCTGCTCCCAGCGGGCATCATATCCACATCTTCAATCTAGGTGTGATTTCTGCAGGACTTATGCTAGTATTTTATCAAGCCACAAAGGCGCCTATGTGTGTTTTATAAACTTACCCCCTAGATGTTTTATACAGTAGTTAGTGCAGTAGTTAGTGCATGCTGTTTCCACAGTGCATAGATGGTTTTTAGAATTACAGACTAGCATTTATCAAGCTTTAAAACCTACATTAAACATCTAACACAATTTAGCAAATAGGCCCCAAAAGATTTTATTTCCATTTTCAAAATATGCACAAAAATATTCTTTCTGATTAAGGCCCTCATTTATTGGTTGAAGGCTGAATTGTTCTGTTTGCAAAACTTGTGAAATCATTTTTTAACAGTCAAATTGCTTGCATGGCATAAAATCCTGTCCCAAGAGATATGGTAAGGTCACCGCTTAGCTTTATGTCAAACAGGACAGGCTGAGCCAGCCTTTGGTTTACTACTGTTGCATTATTAGGAATGAAATTACAACTCTATAAATGCAATGGCAATAAAACCAGCCTCCCCCCATTTTTCATGGAGCTATATTGCCATTTTATTATTATAACAACAATAAGCAGACATATGGCAGGTTATAGAATAAGCACATCTTCCTCCAAACCCTGTTAACTTAGGGGCCTGTTTATCAACTTGTGATAGCACATGTAGTTAGTCACACAGCCCTGTTAAGATCAATGGAGCTACTAACTAATGGTATATGTTAATGTGCCTTAAGATGTAAGCACCATCTGATATATAGTGAGAGTGCGCACTGGCCATCTTTAATTCTGTTTCATTTTGGTTTGGGGACGTTAGTGGTTTTGCATTTCATTTCAATTTTTGTCTTTTTTGATCCATTTTATTTCACTTTTAGTGCACGCTATTTGCAAATAACATGCCCTATTTGCAAACTGCAAGCATTAAAAAGGAAACCAAGTACAATTTTAAAGACAAAGGGGCCAATATGGAGGTTATTCAGATAAAGTTGCTGCGAGAGATATTTGGATTATGCCACTGAATATCTCCACAGGCCATCTCAGCACTCTCTGGATAGTGCAGGAGATGCAGCAGGGGCCAATGCTGGCCACTATCTGAATAAATGACATCCTTATGCAGACAGACTATCTGTAGAACTGAGGACAGCAAAAAACTTGGGGAAAGGCAGCTGTGCAGTTGACAAGGGTCAATGGCCACTAACACATAAGAACGGTGCAACTGCTAATGGGGAATAGAGTTAACTATACCTGTGGAGCTGTAGTTAACAGTTTCATATTATATGCCTTGTTAGCAGTTAACACAAGTTAACACCACCACCCCCCACCCCCCTACTATCGTCATTATCTGTATAGCGGCTAAAGCTATGTGGATATTCAGTGCAGGCAACTATCCGAATAACTATGCTGAATATCCAGACTTTTGAATATCAGCCCATAAATTTTCCTATTTTTGTATTTCAAAATGATAAAATAAGGGTGTGTATAGCCATAAAAAAAAGTTTTGTTTATGCTCATTTTAAAATGAATTTTTCCAGACCTGATTTTCAGGAATTTTTTCATATTCATTCCACATATTTTATGGGGCATGTTTACTATAGTGCACAAAGGTAGCATGTGATTGCACCAACAAATTAGCGTGGAGACCCATGCTTATTTTGGGAGGCATATGTGTCCATCTCCCTGCTGATAGTGCAATACTAATACACATCACCACGCTAATCAGCACATGGATGCATTTAACACCATTCATCAAAGTAGTGTTAGGTACACGCACACTAACGACATCAGGCACAGTTAGAAGGCACCCAAAGCACCTCTACTATCCACGATGCACAGTTAATGCCCACGTTGTGCCCCTAACCCACCCAGTCCCCATCCAATCATGTGCTAACTTTTAGCATATGATTTTTAGCATGAAGCCCCACATTGTTAGTACAGTATCCTTAGCACCCTACACCAACTGTTAGCACACTTTAGTAAACATGCCCCTGTGTGCCAGAACTTTTTTAAGTATGAAAATCGATTGTATGTGTCTTAATTTACAGGCATACACACATATTAGCGATTGTGTGCACTTTACATTTTTAGACACCCTAGTGAACCAAGCACCTGCTCACAAAGGCCCATCCCTAAAAACAGATCTCTTAATGTGAAAACTGTAACTGGTGATGTTTGTTCAAAATAATATGAGACTATAAAATAAAATAATTTCATACATAAAAGTTACATCTGAATTCTAATGGGGCTTAAGGGGCAAAGTAATATTACATCTACAAAATGAAAGGGCAAATTTTCAAAGGAATTATGAGGTTGTTGGCAGTCAACTATCGCATAGATCTTTTATCCATATATCTTCAAAACGTTATTCATATGAAGGTACATTTTAGATAGGTCGTTTAGGTGCCCCCTGGGGACATACAAGTCAAAATGTCTGAAATTCCATAGGAGGGGCTGTAAAGGAGGTGAACACATGTAAATGTGTTCTGAAATCAGCGTATCCCCCTCCCAAAAGATAAAATCTCCGTCAATGTCCTAGACAATGGGGCCATGCAGAATAAAGCTCTGAAAACATGCAGGGAAATGATCAATTTCACACCAGGCCCTGTCTGATTTGGACATGATTATGCTGGAGACGTGTAAATTTGACCTTTCTAAAATCACTGTGGGGACATGAATGTGATTAGCACATGTGAATAGTCATTTTCATATGTGCAAAGTATGAATAGGACTTCTAAAATAACCTCCATAATTTGCGCTGAAAATTTGTCTGGAAGGCCTACTATCCATATAGCTTAAGGGCAGAAGGAGGGCGGAGTCAGAGCAGGACTAGGAGTTATCTATAAAGAAGGCTTAAAGTAAAATGCATAGACTATCCATATAGCGGCTGAACAATGCCACTCTATGGATAGAGACTGATGTGAACATGCACATTCAGCACTGCTGACTAGTACATATACATGTATTCAACACCATTATACAGATTTTTTAAACACTGCAGCCATGTTTATCATTACATGTTAACCGCTGGCTTGGAAAACAGACACCATCATCTATAGATAAAATCTAACTGTTCAATCAAATACCACATCCAACTTACGCTCTGTCCAATATTGCAAAATTGTCATGGTGATAATATGTTTGTGAATATTTCATGAAATAATCGCCATAGATTTTAATAGGAGGGTTTCCACACTAATAGTATGACTTGGCAACATTCATCAGTGTTGCATCAAATTTCTGATTTGAAAAAAGTAATTAAGGAGGGTTTGGGAATATATCAAAGTTGGATTTCACCATTTGTTTTACTTATCAACAATTTTCACAATAAAGTCTATGGAGGTTATGGGGGACATGACTGATTTTTCCTTATCAGTTTCTAAATGTTGCCTAAATACATCCAATATATAACCCTGGGTTACAAGAAGATCAAACAAGCAAAAATAGACATAAACTGCCTATTTAATATCCTCCTACCGGCAATTTGAGTATGAAATCCTCTTGACTGAACCGAAATCCAATATCAGTGAAAGTGCGCTGGAAAAACCCTGTTGGGCGAAGCACTAACACTAAGTGCAGATTTCCAGGGAAAGAGTTCTGTAAGGAAAAAAAATATGATTAAAACACTATTATATTGTTAAAGACATTTACAGAGCTTAGCTCCACATATATACCATTTCAGGCACAGGTAACTTCCCTACAGTAAAGACCGAAGCAAAAAATTCATTCAGTCTCTCCGCTATGGCCTTGTCCTCCCTTAGCAACCCTTTTAACCCTCTATCATCCAAAGGTCCAACTGACTCTCACAGGTTTTTTGCTACAAACGTACCCAAAAAAGTTTTTATTATGTGTTTTTGCTTCCACGGCAAGCTTCTTTTCAAATTCTCTCTTAGCGTCATAAGCGTTGTCTCAAATTATATTATATTGAGGAAAACAAACTTGTAAAATGACAAATTTTCCAAACTATGTGATAATATTACAACCGACTTCTAGATTTACTATGAAACTTAAGATAGAGGCTGATACAAAATACCTTGTTATCCCCTCAGGGAAGTTACAAAGGGGGTCATTCTGAACTCAGTTTAGTGGGTCTGGACATCCATTCCAGATGTTCAGACCTGCTAAACGGCCAGGCAGCCTGCAGGGTACAGAGCTCCCCATACAAATAGGTGATTTGTACAGGGAACTCTATTCGTGGGAGGGAGGTGGTGGACAGAGGCGGAGCAAGAGTGGGTAGAGTGCGACCTCTGACCTACAGAACCAATTCTGAGGTCAGCCTTGTACATTCAGGGTCGGCCACAGAGACAGGAAACTTATTCCATCTCAGAGGTGGAATAAGTCCCCCTGGACGTTGGGGGACCACTGCGCCGGGCAGAGACAGAAATGGAGGGGTGAAGGGGAATCCCCGCAGCCCAAACCTGGCCATGGAAAACCATATCAGGCTGTGAGGAAAGGAGGTTATTTTCTGCAGCCGGAGATCGCGGCTCCTGAATGGAGACACGATGCCATGGCACTATGGCTCCATTCAGGAGTCTGGCTGAGTTAGCCGGGTATGTGGGCTGGGCATGCGGCTGATCAGAATTGGGGCACAGCCTGCACATTCAGGCCGTAAAACCAGATTCTGATCCCGCGGGCACGTCTTGCCCCCGCGGGATCTGAATCAGGTCTACCTCTGTACATCCCGATTCTGATCGGCAATAAAGGGGCTGGATGGCCAGTATGGAATCGGCCTCAAAGAGAATAAATAACATAAGGAACCAAGCACTTTAAAATAACTTTGGAGTCCTTTTATTAAAGTGCTGTGAGTTTTTGTACTTACTGTGCTTTAGGAACAAAGCTCAACACATGGTAGGTGCAAGGCCACACACTATACCTTGCAGTTACCAAACGGAAACATTTCTTATTGCGCATGAAATGTAATAGCAATTACCGCAGGTGTGCTTAATGCCTCCTCTTGTGGTGTTGTTAAATGCATCTGCAGTAACTGCAAAATTGACAGTGTATGTGATAAGTACTATGAGCTAACTGCAATGTCTAATCCATTGCCCACTCTGCCCACAACCTCCCCAGTCCCTACCCCTTTGCACATTAAGCAGTTAATGCAAACTTTCTACTGTGCTGGCTGCTTTCACTACGCTGTTACCATTTTCACTGACCCGTGATAATGGTTACCACACAGTACAACAGGATTTAACTGCTTAGTGCACTTTAATAAAAGGGCAACCTTGTTTTTCAAATGTCAGCAAATTTTGATGATGGTCATAGAGGATAAAACTGCTATAAGAAAGGGGTCTTGGCGAAGCTGAACCTGCATCTAACAAATATCAATTTGCACAAACTCCAGTCAGAACAAACAAAAAGGAAATCTATGTTTTTTCTAATACAGAAATCAAGTGAGTTGCTATGCAGCTGATCTCTCTTCCACAGGTGCCAAAAGCTGGCATGTTAAGAACTTCATCCTGAGAATTTCACATTCCAAGGAACTGCAGTCTTCCAGCCAGAAGGGGGTGCTGGAGGCAGGACAATCCCTTCCTATCTCTTAACACTGTTGGGGCTCCTGCTGATAAGAGTCACAGCAGCTGTTCAGAGTTTAGAGGGAGCTTCTGTACTTAGGTTCTCTCAGTTTATAAGTCATTTCAGCTGAGTAGTAGCTCCTTTAGGAATTAAGGCAGGTAAAATACAAAAGGGAAGGGAAAGCAAAAGTACGAGAAGAAAGAAGGGGTAAAGGCAAAGACAAAGGGGAGAAAAAGGGACACAACTGCTGATTTTGGACTACTGTAACGGCAGGGGGTGGAGCTTTCAGATAGGCTCATCAAAAGGCTGTAAGATGACAAGATGACAGTAGGACTGCCTAGATGGGCTCTTGCCACCCAGGTGCTGTGTCACCTGTATTAGCTCTCTGTTAAATCTAGAGCAAAGGTCCAGATTCTCACAGCTGTTTTTTGGGTGATAGCAGACAACTGTCCATTTTATCTTAGAGATGGACTGTCAGCTAGGATGTGAATTGTGGTCCACTCAAGGGGGGAGGGGGGGAGGTATTGCTTTCCATTCTTACTAGAGAAAGCATTTTTAAGCAGTGGCATCAATTGAGAGTTTTTTCAGTCAGGGCATCAACTGTCAAAGTAGATTAAACATTAATCTAGTTCTTTGATTTTCAAAACTGTTGAAGGCCTTTTCTATTTCCTTGACTATGGATAGTGCTTTTAAGTGACTGTTTTATACTCTTTTATGTTGTAACATTTTATTTATGTAGACGGTAGTGGGCAGCTTATGACTAGGATAGTGGTAAATAAGCTTGAAAAATAAATAAATACACTGGGTGGAGACAGATAAAATGGCTTGAGATTATAAAATCGAAAACCTGGTGAAAAGCTGAGGATGAGGGAGAGAAAAGGGGCAAACTATGAGAAGTAAATACTAGAATTAGTGGGGATAACATTTTATTTATTTATTTATTTGTAAGCTTTTATATATCGCCACTTCCATAGATCAGTGGCGGTTTACAATGAACTCAACAAAGTTTACATTGTAACATTCATAAAACTTATATACAATAAACTTATTAGAAAGCTTATAGTATAACAACGAAAGCTTAATAAAATGGGTAGAAAAAGAGGAGAGAACCAAGAAAGAGATGAATAAGAGAAAGACATCAGAGAGAAAACAAATCTTAGAAAACATCATTTAATCATTTCTGTAAGCTTAAGGCAAGATTTACTAAAAGGTGTTACTGCCTTACTGAGCACTGACATGCAGTATTCGCCGCAATTCCCATTTATTCAATGGGGCCTACTTACTAATAATGCATTATTAGTACTAACAACTGCACGCTTTAGCAAATCTAGCCTCAGCTGGTGATATAATGTTTACTCACTGCCATATAAAGCGAACACGTAGGGGTATGTTTATTAAACCGTCTTAACGGAGCAGCGGCGATGTTATCGCGTGATACATAACGTTATCACGTGATATCATCACGTGATAACGTCACGTATCATACGATAACGTCTCCGGCGGTGGTGAGGTGCGCAGAGGAAGGAGAAAGGCACACCAGAGGGTGGAGTAAGGCTCCCCAGGGGTGGAGAGAAGGGGTCAATGGGTGGAGAGTGGGCGGGGAGTGGATCCATGCACACTAACGCCGTGAAAGAAAGCCCTGAAAATTAGCGCCAGTGAAAACCTTGCGCTAGGCACATTTGCAGGACAGAGAAGCCATTTCAGTCAGAAATGTATAGCAAAGGCAGGGAAACCCAGCAAAGTGATAGTAACGATACACGTGCAGGAACCAAAAAGGCAAATAAACATATAAAATGACCAGAACCACATATGAAATCCCAATAACCAAGCTGGCCAATAGTGATATTAATGATAAACATAAAGCAACACTGCTGACAAAGCATAAAAAGGAAGATATCATGTTTGGAAGGGTCTATGCTCTGTCCCCCTACAAAGTGAATGATCCCACATTGAAATAGCGGTGATCAGGGTTGTCGTTTATATTGGGCAGGTTTGTTATGGCGTGCACATGTGCAGCAACAGCAGAGTGGGCACGTAGGAAACGGCAACTATACTGATGCTGTAAATGGGATACAGGGGGCTGCAGGCGGCACATGCTGTGGTCCAGCTGGGGCACAGTGCAGACTAGACAGATGCCTAGATGGCACATAGGAATGCCGAAACTGTAAAGCAGCAAGACAGCAACTGACGAGGGTCCAACATGGGCACGAGTGTGTGTTCCACAGTGTCACAGGGGATATTACCCAGCAGGTACCCCCAAGAGCACATAACATTGGCAGGCATTGCCGGGGGAATAGGCATCCCTACTCGACAACTCACACCATAGGCAGCTGCCTACCGGCACACGGGATGGCCTGGGACTGCGCACCACCAGCACCACCGGCATAAGGGCATGTCAGCACGGTGGCAGAGGGGTGCTGGTGGCAGAGGGGGCAGTGGCATTTGCCCACACCAGACCATGGCCAAGCCCCGTTTAGCTGGGTGCAGTGCACTGCAACAGACAAGGTCTGCCTGACGTACAGTCATGGTATCCCCAGGGAATGACCTGCCCTGTGGCAACAGTGTGATGCAGTACACACAACCAGTGTGTTCAGGGGCAGAAAGTCACAGGTTCAAGTCCCAGCTGTGGCTCCTGCCAACCTTGTCCCCATATTTTACCCAGTACTAAACCATGGTAATAAAGACAGAACCTTTATTGCAGATAAATTAAACATGCCTGAAATGCCTATATTTTACCCTACAGAGCACAGACACCATAAACATGTGCAATCTCTAGAGCAGAGTTTCCCAACTGTAGTCCTGGAGGGCCAAACACCATTCAGGTTTCATGCTGTCCCTAATAAATATGCCTGTGCTGCATTTGTATGCACCGCCCCCATTGTATGCAAATGTATCTCATGCATATTCATTCGGGACAGCATGAAAACCTGAACAGTGTTTGGCCCACCAGGACTGGAGTTGGGAGCCTCTGCCCTAGAGCAGTGGCCAACAGGGGCACACACACCCACACCCACAGGCTGAACTATCCAAAGCCTCATGGAGAGTCAGGCTGTTGGGCCCTGTGTGGAGCAGCATCTCCCAATACTGGCACCTGCATACCTTAGCAATGCAGTCCTAAACTTGGGAACACATTCCATATATATCAAAAGGTTGCTATGATTAATGTCAGATAACAAATCCTAAGTTAAACATGCTTTGTCGATAGAGATTCATCATAGCAAACGTTCAGATATCCGTGGAGTGTGTTTCAGTTACTGCCTCTGACAGTGTTTATCACCCCGGGGAGTGACCCCAACAGTATTACGTACCATAGCAATGCCTGCACTGTGCCCAGGACTGGTGTGGCGGCCAGGGCTGCCACAAACCTCTATATTTGCACAATGCTGGAATAGGTGTGGGAGTGTGTATATGTCTATCCAGTGTGTT
Organism: Ichthyophis bannanicus; assembly: GCA_033557465.1. Lineage (NCBI taxonomy): Eukaryota > Metazoa > Chordata > Amphibia > Gymnophiona > Ichthyophiidae > Ichthyophis > Ichthyophis bannanicus. Next base: position 174,571,398 of record CM066036.1, on the reverse strand, counting down.
GTGGCTGCCTACACCTTACTGAGCCCACACTGCTTGCACTGTTTCCAATGTTAGCCTGCCAATGTGCATAATGAGGAGCAAGGTACTGTGGGTATGGCCCGGACAAGGTGGTCTGGGCAGGCTGCATATGAACAGGGTATAGGGCAATGGCTGGGATATTGTAGTGCGCATCCATCACCTGCAAGGACACAGTGGCCACAGCATGTCATGCTGGGAGGTCAGTCCCACTCTGACTGAGTAGTGAACACGGCATGTCCAGGTTCCCACATAATGCTATACACAGCTTCTGTAAGTGATATTTCTGGGTTCCCATTTGTGGGATCCAATCACTGACAAACCTGCTTGGTGTGTATGCCAGATCCCACGCCTGGGTGCACAGTATTCCTTTTGGAACATGCACTATGTATGTGCTACCAGACTGTCTGCAGTTAGCATGTGTATGGCTGCAACACCTTGCAGGATGTGGCAGGTACACATTGACTGCCCTCTGCTGGCGCATGTCAGAATGTAGTGGGGGCAGCTGAGCTGACCAGGCACACTGCCAGTGGTTCAGTTCCATGTGCAGATCTGCATCAGCTCTCTGTTCGCCAGTTGGCTGGGGGTTGCTGGTCCCACAATCTATCATGATGTACCTCAACTGGCCCTATTGAAAACATTGATAGTGTGTGTCTGTTGTTTGCAGATCATGTTCCCTACCCTGACCCACAGAGGGCGGGCTTGCTAAGTATATCTTTGTCATGTGAGTCCAGACACACCCCTGCTCCAAAAACAGGCTTCCATGGCAACCTCACTGAACATACATTATGTTGCAAGCATCATGGTCCACACAGGCCACACATTACTGGCAAATAGAAATGGACATGGAAAACATCCAAGGCTGTCTGCAAAGAATACCCCACACACTGTCAGTGATGGTGAACTGCAGCAAAACCTACTGCAAACAACCCAGGTACTGTGGACCTGATGCTGTCTACATGACTTTACCCTCAGGGTGAGCACAGAACATGCACAATGGCATGGTCAGTAGGCACACTGCGCCAGTAGCACGCACGGTCAGTCCCCCTACCCAGATGACATGCTGCAGAGGTGCAAACCCCATCTGGTTGAGCAGATGTAGACTGCTGTTCTGCATGTGAATTGCATTTTGGGTACTCTTGGTGCTAAACTATCCTGGTAGCCACACCAGACAGTGTCTGGTGACCTTCACTGGCTCAGTAGCTAGCCGTAGTTTACCTACAGCCAATATTGATGTAGGACTGTGGTAAATATAATGACTCTAGTGGGAGGGGTCATGGGTTCAATACCCCAGTGTGCCTGTATAATGATGTATCTGGATGGATATGATATACCATATTATCATTACATCAGAGCCTTTTACCACATGAAAAATCTTTCAAAGTGTGGCCAGTCGCATGCAGTGGGTATGTTGGAAGAGTGGTGTGGGCTGCAGGTTGCTAGATTAGCTGGTGAGCTATATACAAAGTGCGTCTGTCAATAAAACTGTTTGAGGCTTGTCAGACGGCTGCCTAGGGTGAGAACTTACACAATCTTGACGATGCATATATTCATATGATTCTTGCAAGGTATTGTGGGTATTGTAGTTCATTCACTCCCAAACACAGCTGATGACAATAATTTGAGTTGTGAAACCAAGTGGTAAGATCAATAAAATACTTCTTTTATTGATGGGGTTTAATTCACCCAGCACATGTATGCTTGATAGCACTATAAATGAGGTTACTTGCTTGCAGTGTTTAAAGGGATAACAAAAAGTCACAAAGTAAACCAGAAAACAACCTTCAGCTTGTCAGGCAATTAGCTAATGTTTTCTTAGCAAGTAATTACCAAATACAAAGGCACAAAGTAAAGAATAAACTTTGCTGGTTAGATTAACTTCCGCTTATTTTCCACGCCGATCTCAGCAGTGATTCTCCCTTGCTCACACACACAATCAGGTGCAGCCCTAATTACTATCAATGGACCAGCTGAAAGCCTTTAGCTGGCTGGCTGCTACTGTGTGAGCCCAAATCCTGCTTTAAGAGCTGTTTGCAGTGGAAATAAAGAACAAAGTTAGGTTTCTTTGTGATGGCTGATGTGTTTGCTCATAGAAAACTAGCAATAGCATTTAGATAAAGAACAGTCCATGTAAATAGTTTCATCTGCTGTATTTCCCCCTGCATCAACAATCATAGGGTCAATATCATACATTGGCACAGATGAGTCTTTCATTAAGGCACTATCATGAGAATGCTTATTCCCTTGCTGCCATTCTCTATTATAGATAGGGTCTGGATCAGTGTTCATACCTGAGCCTCTCCTGCTATCATTATTCCTCTCTGTATAGCCTGGCCAATATGTAATCCAATTCTGATGTCCAGCCTTCCAATCTTGATCCCTGGACACTGGATCTTCTCTCACATACCTTCTGGCCTTGGTCTGAAAGTCCCTTCCACATGCAGTCTTCTCTCTTCCAGGTAGCCACTGGTGATTCCTATCTCTGCCACTCCATTCCTCTGGCTGAATCCAGTCCAATGGACTCTGCTGGCCTTTGGAATACCTCCCAGTATGAGTACTGCCTTGGAATCTCCCAGACCTTCCAATGGCCTTTCTTCTCTTCCTTCCAGAGAGTTTCCTTCTCTCTCTATCTGCTTGGCTTGGCTTCTGTTTCTCCAGGTGATACTGGTGCTTGTAGCCGTTGCTGAAGCTCTCCCCTCTGTCAGGGGCGGCCCAAGGGGGGTGCGGGGCCATGTGCGGAGACTCGGTGCGGGGCCTCATTTGCATAAGAGGCCTCATTTGCATAAATATTTGCATAATGTTACCATACACAAACTTTTAGTAAACATGCCTCTTAATGAGTGTATGAATAAAGAAAGACTAAAAGACTTCTACATTACTATAATCCAATACCAACCGCCAGGCACATTAGGAACTACTACAAACACTGCCCATTTAGAACCCATAGCAAACCCGCCGTATCCTAACAGCACTACCAGGACTCATAAAACACCATACCCTAACTATCAAAAGGAAACGCTGCAAATATTAATCCAATACATTTCAGAGAACAACAATACATGACCTACTGGGGAAAGAGAACAAGTGGCAATGTCAAATAGGAATTACATAAACAGAATACCTCAGCTCAGTTACACATGCAGAACATAGACCATCACCAAACAAGGAATCACAATTTAGAAACAGGAAGACAATAATTAAACTGGGAATCCCAAAAGCCAAACTTGGAATGTACAACACTGTAGAAATAAAACTATACATTAATTTGCTCTTGTACTAAACAAAGCGCAGACGTTAATGATGCACATTTCCCAGAGCTGACATATTCCAATTAATAAATTCAAAATAAAGAGATATTTTTCTACCTTTTGTGCATTTTTTTTCAGCTGCAATTGCTCCAGCCACTTTCTTCTGGTTTCTTCGTGTCTTCCGCTAATTCTTCATCGTCTGCTGTCCATTTGTCTTTTCTTCTCTCTTCTAGTTTTTTTCCATTCTCTCTCTACATCTGCTTTAACATACTAATCTTTCTCCTTTTTGCTCTTTCCTCATTCCTATTTCATCCACTCAAATTTTACCCCTCCATCCTCAATCCCCACTTACTCTCCCAATATCCGGACAATTGTAGATTTGTCTTCCCTCCCACACAAAATATTTTTTCCCTCTCCATTTCACTCTCCCAGCTCCATCCCATTCTAATCCTCCCCCAACATCAGCTCCATTCTAGTTCCAGTCCCACCCAGCATCCGCTCCCTTCTAGTCCCCGCATCAGCCCATTTCCAGTCCTAGCCCCCACTAAGCCCATTTCCAGTCCTAGCTCCCCCATCTATTTGCAGTCCCATCCAAGTCCCTCCATCAGCTCATTTCCAATCCCAGCCCCCCATGAGCCCATTTCTAGTCCTTTCCTAGCCCCACCATCAGCCCATGTCAAATCCTAGCTCCCCTCCACTCAGCCCATTTCCAATCCAAGCCCCCCATGAGCCTACTTCCAGTTCTAGCCCCTTCATGAGTCCATTTCAATCCAAACCCCCACCACAGCCCATTTCCAATCTTAGCACCCCCCAACAGCCAATTTCCAGTCCTATTCTAGCCCATCAGCCCATTTCCTGTCCTAGCCCCCCCCCCTCACCCATTTCCAGTCCTAGCTCCCTCCCCCTCACAACCCATTTCCATTCCAAGCCCCCGTCCCCATCAGCTATTTGCAGTTCAAGCCCTCCTTCCACTCAGCCCATTTCCAGTCCTAGCCTCCTCATAGCCCATTACTAGTCCTAACCCCCCATCAGCCCATTACGTCCTAACCCCCCATCACCCTATTTCCAGTCCTAGCCCCCCATCAGCCTATTTCCAGTCTTAGCCCCCCTCCCATAGCCAATTACCAGTCCTACCCCCCCATCAGCCCATTTCCAGTCTTAGCCCCCCATAGCCCATTACCAGTCCTAACCCCCCCATCACCCTATTTCCAGTCCTAGCCCCCCCATCAGCCTATTTCCAGTCTTAGCCCCCCCCATAGCCAATTACCAGTCCTACCCCCCCCATCAGCCCACTTCCAGTCTTAGCCCCCCCATAGCCCATTACCAGTCCTAACCCCCCCATCAGCCCATTTCCAGTCCTACCCCCCCACTTCCAGCCTTAGCCCCCTCCCCATAGTCAATTACCAGTCCTAACCCCCCCCATCAGCCCATTTCCAGTCCTACCCCCCCACTTCCAGCCTTAGCCCCCTCCCCATAGCCCATTACCAGTCCAAACCCCCCCATCAGCCCACTTAGCCCCCCCATAGCCCATTACCAGTCCTAACCCCCCCATCAGCCCACTTAGCCCCCCCATAGCCCATTACCAGTCCTAACCCCCCCCCCATCAGCCCACTTCCAGTCTTAGCCTCCCCCCCCCCCCCATGGCCCATTACCAGTCCTAACCACCCCACCCCCTGGCCCATTACCAGTCCTCACCACCCCCCCCCCATAAGCCCACTTCCAGTTTAGCCTCCCCCTCCTATCATCATACTTACAGTTTAGCCTCCCCCCCCCCCTCCCATAGCCATTACCAGTCCTAACCACCCCCCCCTATCATTCCAAATTAAAATAAAAAAAAAAACCCAAACCGGCTGCTTCTGCCGCGGCAGCTTCAAGAGCTCTGCCGCGGCAGCATCAAGAGCTCTGCCGCGGGGCCACCCCCTGCCCGGCAGAGCCTCCGTGCATCTTCAGCTCTTCACGTCCAACACGCGGGCTTCTTTCAGAGCCGCGAGAGTTTCTTTTCTCGCGGCTCTGTTAATCCCGCCGAGGGTGATGGGAAATCCCATCAGCCCCGCGGGATTAAGAGAGCCGCGAGAAAAGAAACTCTCGCGGCTCTGAAAGAAGCCCGCGTTTTGGACGTGAAGAGCTGAAGATGCACGGAGGCTCTGCCGGGCAGGGGGGGCCCCGCGGCAGAGCTCTTGATGCTGCCGCGGCAGAGCTCTTGAAGCTGCCGCGGCAGAAGCAGCCGGTTTTTTTTTTTTTAACTTGGGATGCTTAAGAATGTTTTTTGCGCGGGGCCCCCTGAAACGCGGGGCCCTGTGCAAAAAACATTCTTGCTCAATGGACGGGCCGGCCCTGCCCTCTGTATCTCTTCCTGAAGCTGTTCTTGAAACTGTTGCTGAAGCTGTTATCTGAAGAATAATCTCTATTCTTATCCTTTCCTAATGTGTGCTGCTCCCTAACACAGCGCAGCTGTCTTGAATCAGGCCCTGCCCTTTGAGATGAGTGCTTAGGGATTACCTCATAGCTCTCTTGATTGCACACACATTTCCTCACTTCAGCCCCTCTCATGGCTGCTGGAAACCTGGTGCATTCTGGGACTGGTAGTCTTTTATGTGAAAACTCTGTTTTCTTGCTTCTACCAGAACTGACAGGTTGCTTGTTCAGAGTCACATCATCTTTTCTATAGCTCCTACCTGAGCTATGATAAGCTTCCTTATCACAGGCTACAGGCGTTTATGCCTATAACAGTCTGACACAGATATGAAATCAGTGTGCACACCCCAAAGCACCCTCAGCTCAGTTGCCCAAACTAAGGTGACCTGTAAAGTGCCCTAGCTGTGTCCTTACACTATCCTGGTAAGCAGAGCAGAAAGTGTGTGCAGATGACCTGGTGCAGCTGTGTAGCCAGCCATTGCTATGTCAAAAGGCATAGCACAATGGTTAATACAATGTCTCCACAGCCAGTAGTGATGGGTTCGAGACTCCAGTGCACCAACATCAAGATAAATGCCTAAGATGTATATCATGGTAAGAAGAGTCAGACACATCTCTGCATGACTGTCTGAAGCATAAATCTTTTCACCGTAGTCGTGTACCCCAAGGTGCCTCACAGCATGGCGTGGCAGGAAGTGTGTCATAAGGCACCCTATGAAGCGGCCTGGACAAAGGGCAGAAAGCCTGCAGTGCCGCGTATCGTTGCACAGGCACATAGCTAGCTCGCCGTAGTGATGCACAGCAGCACGCGTTGATGCATGGCAGCGCACATGCGCGACGTGCATGCATGCATCAGCAAGGCATCGGAGAAAATGGTGACCCAGTCAAGGAAGTCTGCATAAATGACCATTCCACCAGGATGGATAACAGACCACTTTGATCAGGTCTCAGGACATCATCCAACACAGCCGCCATGGCACCATGCTATCCTTACAACACATGGGTGATGTGTTCTGAGATAGAGCGGGAGGTGGGTGGCCCTGAACACATCGCCAGGCGCCACTACCATGACACTAGGCTTTGTACTACACCTCTGTGGTCACAACTAAGGCCTCCTGTGAATAGGGCAGTTGTGGGCGACTGCAACAGGAGCATGGCCAATGTAAATGTGTAAATAAGCCAGTTTATACATACGGCACAATGTTCACATGTCTCCCTTACAGACAGACTGTGGACGTAAGCATGGGACATGTGTGTAGATCCCTATGTGTATGCGTGGTAGACATAGGTAACATACATGGACCGTCTCCACATGCAGGTGTGGGGGCTGCCCATGTGCGTAGGCATCTGTGTCCCCTGGTGCCCCTGTGATGTGTCGATGTGCAGTGTGTCCCAATACCTATGGTCACATGAATGCTGCCTGTGATGTGTAGGCTGCATATCTGATTCACCATGCTCGTGGGGCAATAGGTGAAAAGGCTAGCAGCAGGTATGTAGCAGGAAGGGTAAGAGGGACTGCTGTACCCAGGATAGCTGGTGAGGGCGAGACAGGTCGATGCAGGTCCCGAGGATGAGCGGTGGGGAACATCAAGCGCTGGGGAAGAGTGATCAGCTGACTGTAGCGAGCTACCTTTGTCTGCCTGTGCCGCATGCAAGCCTATGTGAGTATACAGCCATGTAGGCCCTGGTGTGGGCAGGGAGGATGGTCACACATGTGTGTATAATAATGGAGAGCATATGGGGTGGGAGAGGGTGACAGATCCTTACAATAGACATGTACCACCATGTACATCTTGGGTATACCCCCACGCATAGGTAGGTGGGTGACCACCTGGCACAGTCCATGGCACATAGGGCATGGTATAACCTATGTGCATTGATTGGTGGCAGTGCAGACACCCCACCCCTGAGGGATATGGGTAGGCACATGTGGGCAGGGTGACAACATGGGGGTGCAGGGTACTCAGGGGATCACAGTGGCACACATTGGAAACAAACACATAGGTAGTAATAGGTCATGATGTCTTTATTTACAATGTTCACATCCTCCGTGGCCGACCACGGCCCAACCCCCCAGTGCCATAACCTAATGAAAGGTGCATTAGGTTATGGCACTGGGGTGCGGGTATTTTTAGCTGGAAGCACCGATTGTTGGAATGTTTCTGACTGTTACAAGCAGGAAAAGGAATTGGCTTGGCCATCCTTATTCATTACACCCACAGAGGGATCAAACTCATGACCCCTGTTGCAGCAGTCATTGTATTAACCAGTGTGCTACACCTCTGTTGCTATGATTGCAGGTCAACGCGCAAAGTTAAGGGTAATGCACGGTAACGTGTATAGCTCCCCCTATCGCGCGATAACGGACATGGCAAACTTTATCGCGTGATAACCCACGATTGCTACCTTAAGACCAGAACGCCCACTACCTTATATGGCATTCCTCACAGTAACGCTGCAACTAGCACCAGTGACATTAAGACGGTTTAGTAAACATACCCCCAATGTAATTTACTTGCTTACTATTTTCTTCAATAACATTCATAAACCATTTCTCGTTCCTTCACTCTCCCAGTTTTCCTTTAGATAAACCTCTATCACATCACAGAAATAAATGAATTCGCACACAATATGCATGGCAGTCTGAGTAGTATTACAAAATGGGCCTGATATACTAGGGGGAACGTTTACTAAAGGCCACTGTGGTATTGCACCAAATGTGCCGATAACGTTCAAATCCATGGCACATTAGGGCAACTGCGTTAACGGCCAGAAGCATGGAAAGCATGTTCTCGGCAGTTGCTGTAGCATGACAATAAGCAGATGCACTCAATGTCACTTATGGAGATGGCGGTGATTACACCTGTGATGTCAGCCCACCATGCAGGGAGCATAGGTACATTGCACTCACCCCATCCACTCTCCACCCTTAAGCCATCCACTTGCAACCCTAACATGCCATGGACAGTTAGCACCAAAATCCAGCGGTGCTATCATGGCCCTGCGCTAGGCGTCAATGCATGTCCAATGTGCGCTTTTACTAAAAGGGCCCCTAAGTCTTTTTCCCATTCTGTATCTATGGGGAAAAAGCTTAATGAATCTATACCTCCTGGGACTCACATTATAAAGCATTTCCTGCATCCAATGCATGTTTCCCATGTGTGAAACAGTAAAATTGAAAGGTAGTGCCTGCTTTTATGTGATCTGCCTGCAGATGCTTCAGAGACATGATTTGGATAGAGTAGGAGTGGAACTGCAATTTAAGCACACAGAATCGATATCAATCTGTGTCAGAGTATTTCTGCACTATTAGGGATATCTCTGAGAGACTTTATAAACTAGGCTTTTTAAATCATTTATAGGTGGTCTGTAATGAAATTACCCTCTACACACAAGTCTAGCTTTATTAGTACAAACTCAACTTAGTCAACAGTGGTCACGCAGATTAAAGATGGCGTTCAAATACATATTTCAAGATTCAAGTAAAAGATATTGAAAAAACGTAATGTAAACACAATGCAGTGGCTTGGCGGCACCTTATAGAGAAAGTTGTAATGAGGCATCGACTTTGGAGGATAGGATTTCATTTTGTCAGATGAAATTTAATGTGGCTAGAGTATAAAATAGGTAAAGTGCGGTTTTGTCTTCAAAAGCTTATGCTTCAGTATGGACTCCTTTCACTAAAGTGCATTAGGCAGTTAATAGAGGAATTAGTGAGCAATGATTTTCAGTGAACCCCCATACTAACAGCTAATGCAATGGCTCAGACACTTAGGGGTATGTTTACTAAACCATCTTAAAGTTACCGGCGCTAGTTGCAGCGATAATGTGAAGAATGCCATATAAGGTAGTGGGCGGTCCGGCGGCAAGGTAGCAAGAATCTGTATCACGTGATAGTGGGCGCCGTGGCATGTTAATGCGCGTTAACCCTAAGTTCATGCCAGCGCAGTGTTAGAAGCAATAAAGTTGTAGCCCGCTGGTTACTGCAATGACTGCGGGGGCAGAGGTCATGGGTTTGATTCCACGGTGGTGTTATGTAAAAAGGCTGTTGGAGGCATTTCCTTTTAATTTAAATCAGTGCTGCCAGCAAAAACACCCTCACAGTGCCATAACCTAAGGTGCTGCATAAGGCGCCCTATAAGGCACTCCATAGGGCACATTATAGAGTGCCCTGTCTGCCAAGGCACCTTATAATGTGCCCTATAGGGCGCTTTATAGGGCGTCTTATGAGGCACCTTAGGCTACGGCACTGTGAGGGTGTTTCTGCTGGCAGCACTGATTTACATTAAAAGGAAATGCCTCAGACAGCCACCACTGTGGGAACAAACCCATGACCTCTGCCTCCACAGTCATTGAAGTAACCAGTGGGCTACATTTCTATAACGTCTAACACACCGCTGGCTGGCTACATAAAGACTGCAGGTCACCACACAAACTGCTGTGGTTACCAGGATAGGGTAAACCCATCCGTACCCATGATGCACTGCACATGCAGATCAGCAGCCTACAGCTGCTCAAAAGATGGAGTATGCGCCTCTATAGCACCCCGGCCTGGTAGGGGGAAATGACCGTGTGTGTTACAGGCACAGAGTAGCTACAGACCGTGACATTGTGCGGTTCCTGTGCTCATCCTGAGGATGAGGTGGGGCACCCAGCACCAGGTCCGCAGCACCTGGCTTGGCTGAAATAGGCTGTGCTGCAGGTCCTCATCAGTGCCAGTGTGTGATAGGTAGGCCTTGCAGACACACCTGTGTCCATCTGTATTTCCCAGTCACGTCTAGCCCTTGTGGACTATGATGCACCCAGAATAGTGCATATCCTGTGTGGTTACCATGGTCACATGTTATAAGAGAAGGGCGGTGGTTGGACCCAAAAAGCAGATTATGTAGCACCACCCAACCCGCCCTCTGTGGGTTAGGGTGGGGGACAGGATCTCCCACCAACAGATCCACATTCTACATCTCTGCAATGGTGGCAGTAGAGGGAAACATCAATCCCAGTCCTGCTGGGGAATAGGCACCCTACAGGGCAGTCAATGCCGATCTGTATGCATCGCATAGGGCACTGGCAGTAGGCCTAGAAAGCTCAGCTGCCCTCCACCACTATCTGACATTCACCAGCAGAGGGCACAGACAGTTGCCACCCGCTGCACCCTGCAAGGTGTTCCAGCCATACACATGATAACTGCAGACAGTCTGCTAGCTAGTACATAGTGCATGTTCCTGGAGGAACTGTGTACACCCAAAAATGGGATGTGAGCACACATGCCAAGCAGATATGTCAGTGATTGGGCACCAGAAAAAGGAACTCAGATATCACTTGAGAGAAATAGCGTATAGCACTATGGGGGAACCTAGCCATGCCATGGTCACTGCTCAGTCAGGGTGAGAGTGACCCCCCCCCCCCCCTGCATGACATGCTGTGGCCACCCTGTCCGTGCAGGTGGTTATCGGGCACTATAATGTCCCAGCCATTGCCCTGTGCAGATGCATCCTGCCCAGGCCACCCTGTCCGGGGCATACCCACAGTACCTTTGTTCTCAAACACTGGATAGACATACACACACTCCCACGCCTATGCCAGCTTTGTGCAAATATAGAAGTTTTTGGCAGCCCTGGCCGCCACACCAGTCCTGGGCACAGTGCGGGCATTGCTATGGTACGCAGTACTGTTGGGGTCACTCCACGGGGTGGTAAACACTGTCAGAAAAAAAAAACTGAAAGACACTTCACAGATATCATAGAAACATAGAAACAAAGAAACATAGAAATATGATGACAGAAAAAGACCACATGGCCTATCTAGTCTGTCCTTCCATATCAACAACTACAACAGTCCCCTTTTTACCTTTAGAGATCCTCTGTGTTTGTCCAATGCTTTTTTGAATTCAGTTACTGTCCTCATATCTACCACCTCCACTGGGAGACTATTCCATGGATCCACTACTCTTTCCGTAAAAAAATATTTCCGCATATTACTGCTGAATCTATCTCCCTTCACCCTCATCCCATGTCCCCTCATAGCAAAACTTGCTATCAATTGAAAGAGGCTCGCTCCCTGAACATTTATGCTACGGAGGTATTTAAACATCTCAATCATATCACCTCTATCCCGCCTTTCCTCTAAGGTGTACATATTAAGATCCTTCAGTCTGTCCTCATATGCTTTATAATGAAGACCACTAATCATTTAGTAGCCACCCTCTGCACCGACTCCATCCTGTTCACATCCTTTTGAAGGTGCGGTCTCCAGAATTGCACACTATACTCCAAATGAGGTCGCACCAAAGACTTATAGAGAGGCATTATCACCTACTTTTTTCTGCTAGCCATTCCTCTCCGTATGCACCCAAGCATCCTTCTAGCTTTTGCCGTCGCCTTTTCTACCTGTTTAGCTACTTTAAGATCATCAGACATAACCACGCCTAGGTCCCGCTCTTCTTTAGTGGACAAAAGTTCTTCACCCCCTATACTATATTGCTTCCTTGGATTGCTGCAGCCCAAATGCATGACCTTACATTTTTTAACATTAAATCCCAGCTGCCAAATTCTAGACCATTCTTCAAGCTTAGCTAGATCCCTCCTCATGTTATCTACACCTTCCTGGGTGTCTACTCTATTGCATATTTTAGTATCATCCACAAAGAGGCAAACCTTACCTGACAGCCCTTCCGCTATATCACTAACAAAGATGTTAAAAAGAATCGGACCAAGGACAGATCCCTGGGGCACACCACTGGTAACATCCTTCTCCTCAGAGTGAGCTCCATTTACTTGTACTCTTTGTCGCCTCCCACCCAACCAATTTCTAACCCAAGCAGTAACTTTAGGGTCCATCCCTAGGGTGCTCAGTTTGTTTATAAGTCACCTGTGAGGAACAGTGTCAAAGGCTTTACTGAAATCTAAATACACCACATCTAGAGCTCTCCCTCGGTCCAACTCCCTGGTCACCCAGTCAAAGAAATCAATCAGATTTGTCTGACAAGACCTGCCTCTGGTGAATCCATGCTGCCTCGGATCCTGTAATCCGCTGGACTCCAGAAACCTCACTATTTTCTCTTTCAGCAGCGTTTCCAATAATTTACTCACCACCGAAGTTAAACTAACCAGCCTGTAGTTTTCAACCACATCCTTACTTCCGCTTTTGTGTAAAGGCACCACATGAGCCTCTCTCCAGTCCTTTGGCACCACTCCCAACTCCAACGAGGCATTGAAAAGGTCAGTCAGTGGAGTTGCTAGAACGTCCCCACGTTCCCTCAGTATTCTAGGGTGTATCCCATCCGGTCCCATTGCTTTGTCTACTTTAAGTTGAGCTAGTTTCTCACGAACACAGTCTTCTGAAAATTGTTCAAGATGTCCTTCGCTTCTGTTCCTATTTGTGGGTGTTTTCTGAGGTCCTGCTCCTGGTTCTTCATCTGTGAACACAGAACAAAAATATTTGTTAAGCAATTCCGCTTTATCCTTATCAGCTTCTACATATTCCGCCCCTGCACCCTTGAGTCTGACAATACCACTTTTGCCCTTCCTCTTCTCACTAATATATCTGAAAAATGTCTTATCCCCCCCATTTTATTGCATTGGCTATTTCCTCCTCCTTTTGAATCTTTGCCTTCTTGACTACTTTGCTAGCTTCTCTAAGTTTTTCCAAATACAGATGCCTGTCTTCCTCTCTCTGTGATCTCTTGTATTTCATGAAGGCCTCCCTCTTTTTCTTCACTTTTTCAGCTACTTCTTTCGAAAACCATAGCGGTCTCCTTTTCCTTTTACCTTTATTTACCATTTTAACAAAAAGGTTGATTACCCTTACAATATCCCCTTTCAGTTTTGCCCACTGTTTTTCTACATCCCCCAGCTGTTCCCATCCCACTAACGACTCCCTGAGGTATTGGCCCATATTCGCAAAGTTAGTCTTCCTAAAGTCTAAGATCCTCACCTTTGAATGGATTCTAACAGCCCTAGTCCTAATACTGAACCACACAATCTGGTGATCACTGGTGCTATGATGAATCTCTGTCAACAAATTCTGTTTAACTTAGGATTTGTTATCTGCCATTAATCATAGCAACCTTTTGATATATGTGGAACGTGTTTCCAAGTTTAGGACGGCACTGCTAAGGTATGCAGGTGCCAGTATTGGGAGATGCTGCTCCGCACAGGGCCCAATAGCCTGACTCTCCATGAGGCTTTGGATAGTGGAGCTTGTGAGTGTGGGTGTATGTGCCCCTGTTGGCCGCTGCTCTAGGGCAGAGGTTCCCAACTCCGGTTCTGGTGGGCCAAACACTGTTCAGGTTTTCATGCTGTCCCAAATAAATATGCATGAGATACATTTGCATACAATGGGGGCAGTGCATACAAATGCAGCACAGGCATATTTATTAGGGACAGCATGAAACCTGAATGGTGTTTGGCCCTCCAGGACTACAGTTGGGAAACTCTGCTCTAGAGATTGCACATGTTTATGGTGTCTGTGCTCTGTAGGGTAAAATATAGGAGTTTATGGCGTGTATCTTTTATCTGCAATAACGGTTCCGTTGTTATTACCATGCTTTAGTACTGGGTAAAATATAGGGACATGGTTTGCAGGAGCCACAGCTGGGACTTGAACTTGTGACCTTCTGCCCCGAACACACTGGCTGTGTGTACTGCACCAAACTGCTGCCACAGAGGCAGATCATTCCCTCGGGATACCATGACTGTTCGTCAGACAGACCTTGTCTGTTGCAGTGCACGGCACCCACCTAAAAGTGGCTTGGCCGTGGTCTGCTGTGGGCAGATGCCACTGCCCCCTCTGCCACCAGCATCCCTCCGCCACCATGCTGACATGCCCTTGTGCCAGTGGTGCGCAGTCCCAGGCCAGCCAGTGTGCCGGTAGGTGGCTTCCTATGGTGTGTGATATGGAGCAGGGGTTCCTGCCTAGACATCCACACTTCCTCCCGGCACCGCCTGCCAATGTTATGTGCCCTTTGGGGTACTTTCTGGGTACTGTCCCCTGGGACACTGTGGGACACACACTCGTGGCCATGTTTGCCCTTGGTCAGTTGCTGTCTTGCTGGTTTTCCCCTTCTACATTCCTATGTGTCACCTAGGCATCTGCCTAGTCCACCCTGTGCCCCAGCTGCCACACTGCATGTCCCGCTTGCAGCCCTCTGTACCCCATTTGCAGCCTCACCGTAGTGCCCTCTCGTACTTGGGCACTATGATGTTGCTGCACATGTATCACTACTAATACTTTTTTTGGTTTCCCTGCCTTTTCTGCACATTACTGATTGAAATGGTCTCTCTCCCCTGCAAATGTGCCTCTAGCGTGAGAATTTCACTGACGCTAATTTTCAGACCTTCATTTCACAGCATGTGCATGGGGCCTCTCCCCACCCATTGACCCCTTATCTCCACCCCTGTTGGGACGTCAATCCCCGCTATTCGTCCCCCTTCTGTTCCCAGCAGAAGCCTCCCCGTACGAACAAGGAGTTTTATATGGAGACTTAGTCCGGGGTGGGGGGGCATTGCGGAGGCAGAGCGAGGGCGGAGCATGGTTGGTCTGCAACCCCAGATGTACAAGGACGATTTTGAGGTCAGCCCTGCATGTCCAGGGTTAGCAAACTGGACAGGGGGGTTATTCCACCTCTGAGGTGGAATAAGTATCCCTGGTCGTTGGGGGATGGCAAGCCCGGGCGGCATCGAAAAGGTGAGGGGCATGTGTGGCAGTAATCCCAAAGGCTTTCTTTGAAAGCTGGGGGATTGCTCCGCGTGGGCTCCGTCAGTGCCGACGTCACCCATATGTGAGGACTGACTTCCTGCTTGTTACTGGAGAAAGAAGAACGTGGTCGGCAGCTGAGGATAGCGGCTCCTGAATGGAGCTGCGGTGCCATGGCAATGGGATGCCATGGCACCGCGGCTCCATTCAGGAGCCCGACTGAGTTAGCTGGGCAGGGGCTTGTATGTGCAAGCCGATTGGAATCGGGTCCCGGCCGGCATGTACAGACCCAGACTCGATTCTGATCCTGTGGGGCACGTCTAGCCCCCGCAGGATCAGAATCGGGTCTGCCTCTATGTGTCCCGTTCTGATTGGACAAACAGGGGCCTGGACCCACTCTATGGAATGTGCCTGTACATGTGCACATTCTTTGTCTTTGAACATCGCCATTGAGTATAAAGGACCTGTGGACTTTTGCACCTACTTTTTCTTCAGGTAAAATTTCAATGGAGATAACAACGATATACTTGAAAAAATAGAACCCAATTTCCAGCCAGCATGGCTAATGACTTCATTCAATGCTGGTCATGGCTTTTTACTCACTAGCTACAGGACTTTCTACGTTCATTATTTTGCCATCCCCGAAACCTGTAGCCCTCAAACTGGATTGAACCCTAATGTGTGTCGTGGTTAACACGGATGCACCTAACACCACCCAGGGCAGACTGCAGATACGTCTAGGCAGCAATTCTCAGGTAAATCTGTACTCCTGCAATATAGCCCCCCTCATCATGTGCCTTGCCAGAGCTACCAGATGCAAGAAAAAACTGACTTATTAGCCTATTTACATAACCAACTACTTTTGAAGAATAAAGGCCTAGTCCTGTTTGCAGCATTAACTGTCAAAAGGAGGTCACCAGTAATTGCTATTCTGTAACAATAGTATCCAGGCATAGGAGCATTACCCTAGTTTGCACTGGAGAATTTAGAGAGCAGCACCGAATGGAGATAGTAAGAGATGTTGTACACTGATTTCTATTGATTTTAAGAAGACCCAAATGTTGTAAATTCACCACCACTTATAAGTTAACTTGAAAGTTTATTTCCAGGCAAAGGGAAATTAGAAAACTGAGTATAAAACAAAAAATAAAATATGATGATCTACGTCATGATCTAAAATTGATGAGTAGCCTAGCCGTTAGAGCAACAGCCTACACCCCAGGAGATGTGAGTTCAATTCCCACTGGCACTCCTGGTGGCCTTGGGCAAGTCACTTTACTCTCTATTGTCTTGGAAGAAAAAGCCTGGCAATCTACTTTCAGTCATACCTTGCCATGAAAACCCACAGGCTGCTGAGATGCCGAGAGTCAGCATTGACTCCAAGGCATTAAAAATAAAAAAGAAGTGATCCAAATAATGGAGTTAATAAAGGGTTAGATAAAAATGATTACACTATTAACATTTCCATGTTTGCTGCAGGAAATGCTTCCAACACTATCGTAAGGACTCAAAATTATTCTGAAGGGAATTGCTTTTTTTTTGTTTCTCTTATGCAACTTTATTTTTATTGTGATTTCAAATAAGCATAAGCTGAATACTTTGGTACCTTCCATGGTTAAGATTGTCTGAAATCATTCAAAGATTTTCTGGTTTATAGTAAGAGAGCTGAAATATACAATGTTTAATTTGATTATTGTAATAAATATTGGACGGGGAGTTGATATTGCAATTCTGCAATTTGTCATTAAACTTAGAGATCCTCCTTTCACAAGAGTTGGCCTTAAAAAGTATTTTGAAAATAGAGCTCTTGTATAATTTCCGACCCATAAATCATGGCATGGGACTCTAAGAGCATGTGCTTCTGAAAGAGAAGAGATCAGTCTGGACAAGTAATCTGCATATCCCAGCTCTTGCATCATTAGGATTTTCTGGGAACTTTGACAAGGAAGGACATTTCTGTCTCAAGAATTATATACAGTTCAGAACACCTGGAAGAAAAAGAACCACGGAAAGGATGAAATCCTAAAAATACCACACAATCCTCTTTTCACACTGGAAAGACACTTGTCCTGTGTCAAGGGCTAAGGCTACAAGGAATTATCATCTGTACACTGAGGCAGTGCACGTGCTTTCAAGACTGCATAGGTACCAACTTCAAATGCACTGCATTATCTTTAGCATTATTCTTATGATTAAGGAATCTATTCTCAATTAAAGGTTTCACAGCCCAGAGAGAAACAATTAAAATATCACCAGCAGCTTTCCCTAAGAAATAACCTTGACTCCCATAAGAAATACGACGGATTGCAGTTTCACCCCATTCTCCATCTCAGCAGATCAGCAGTCTATTTTGTGACAATAAAGCAAGCTGTCACATTTGGGTGCGATATTTGCAAAGACGCTACAGGGCTCAGTAGTTTCCAGATGCCCTCCCTAGCACTATTCAGCAGTTTGTGTTACAGCATCGCACTTGCACCAGGCTGCAGCATCCCGGCGTCTGAACTCGGGATGTGCTGGGGGCAGACTGCAGGCAGAGAGCCCTTACCGCATTCCTCCGGAACCTCATCATGCATCTTTGGGGATTTTCTTCTGCCATCTCTTTTTACGCACAGTAAATGCCGTCCTCTTTTCCAGTCAGCAGTGCAGCATGGATGAAATATGATCCACTCCTCCGTTAGGTGTTCAGAAATTGCAGCAGAAAGCCCGGCTTGAGCCACGCAGCAGCTCCCATTTCCACAGCGGCAGCACTGGAGAAAGGCACCAGTAACATGCTACACAGCCAACAAACCCCCCTGCATCTATTCCCTGGTGTGCTTTTTTTTCATTTTCAGCTGACACGTTCCCACAATCAGTAATCCCTGTTCATGGAAGGTAGCTCATCTCCAGCCAGTCTGCTCGAGCAGATTAGGGAGAAGTGCAGGAATGATGAATGACTCAGAAATGTTGCGGCTTTCCTTAGGTGGATATATGATCATGTAGTATGTAGTAACCCGCTGCAATATTTAAGGTGGCAAAATAAAATTTATAAGAACACAAAAACTGAATGCATTAATGTTAGGTTGACATGCCATTCTTGTTTACATCACTCTGCTATCGTCAGAAAGATAAACTAGATGTGAGCATCATTTTATGTTCCATAATTTTTTCTTCTTTTTTCCAAACAGTCCAAAATTTTGTAATATTCTCCTGCCTATTATTTGAGGTAGTTAAAATAAGGGTGGGAAGGAGAAAGTAGAGCAGAGAGCATGCAAACCTAAAAAGCTTTCATCAATACAGAAATTTCTGCATTGCAGAAACGTACAGTTGCATATTCTACAAACAATTACTTTTAAAGACACAAGGCCACCTTTAAAAAGTACTTTAACAAATGCTATGCTTGACTGTTTTCAAAGGACTTTCTGCTTTCTTTTCTCTAAACTCTCACACCTCCTAACAATAAATGCTTCACCTTTTTTTTTGCTGTCACAGATTCATTTTGATTGCTAGTGCAGTTTCAAATTACATTCCGAAATCTTGTTAAAAAGTTATTGAAGCAAATTAAAAGAAATGCATAGGAAAATTATTTACTGAAATGTACCAGAGTAATGTGTATGCAGAATGGCATCAGTACAAGGTGTACTCCTTATATGTCCCACTTCCTCATATGCAAAATACATGAGAAGATGAGGTCACACCAGTGCACCATAGTTCCTCGAAGATAGAAAACCTTTGCTGGAACTCATCAGTCAAGCAACTAGTAGGAACATTCATTTAGAGATCTTCCTTCTACTTTAAGGGCATGTTTACTACAGTGCAGCAGCAAGTACACTGGACTACACTATCGCTCGGCACATGTTAAAATGCAGGCTAGCCATTAGCATGCTTTAGTAAATACGGCCCAGTCCGGCTTCCGCAGTTTTTATGATACAGAAATAGTAAGGGTTTCTATGCTCTCCAAATTAAGAGCTATTATGGATTAAATTGGGGGAGTATCAGTTATGCAAGTGAACTTTTCGGCTGCCTCTGACCTAGTTGCTCATGTCCTTTTATTAAGGAAACAAAGTCATGTGAGAATCACGGACCTGTCCTGCACCATTTCTGAGAATTCTTATCCAGCAGGTCCTTGACAGTGACAGAAAAAGGTAATTTGTCCAAGCAGCAGCTTATGAGGTGTGGGGAGCCCCAGGGTTCTCCACTTTTCCCTATTTTATACTTTTTTCTTAGCTCACTGGGCAGGCATTATGTGATATCAGTATCACTCTTTTCCTGCGTACATGAATGGAAATAGTTATATCATTCAAAAGACACTCTGGACCATACACATGAATCCCTAGCTGATTGGTTTGCATAAATGTGATATGGATGGACATTAATCATCTTAAAATTAAACGAGATAAAACAAAATTGTTATGGATGGAGGGCAGAGTAAAGCTATCCTTACACAGAATCCAATGCTAGAGTGCATACAGATCTTTATGCTCCTTGGCACAGATTTTGGGTATTCTGTTAAATTCTAGCTTTATTTTTGAGATTTAGGTTGCTCACACCATCAGGAAGATGTTCTATAACCTTAGGAGGGCGGGTCAAATTCAGGCACTTCTTCCGGAAGATAGTCTTTGACAAGGAATACAGGCTGTGGTTCTTTCCCCCTATGAAGCAGTGCATAGTGCGTCAATGGTTATGGAATGCTAGAGGGAGCTCTGGAATGCATGCGACAGCTCCGAGGGAGGCGAACACCAGGAACGGTGGAAGAGGTAGTTCCTGGGAGTCTTTAACAGGTAGAAGCAATTAAAATATTTATGTTCAATTAAGCAGGGGCTGGGGAATTCAAAAACCAGACCAGTTGCAGATAGAAAGCAGAGAGAGATTAGCACAGATGCCGGGGCACCCTAAAGACAAGCGACCATAAGGGAAGTATGCTGTAGAACGCAAACCTGTAAAGAAAGTGTAAATGGAAACGCCTGTACCTGGTGATTATGTGAAGTTTAAGAACATCATAAATGCCTTACTGGGTCAGACCGAGGTCCATCAAGCCCAGTATCCTTTTTCCAACAGTGGCCAATCCAGGCCACAATTACCTGGCATGTTCCCAAAGAGGCACGCAGGTTACACAGTGATTGTATTGGGGAAAGCGGTGAATTTCCAGGGTCTTCCTTAATAATGATTTATGGTCTTTTCGTCCAGAAACTTGTACAAACCTTTTTTAAACCCAACTATACTAACAGCTTTTACCACATTTTCTGGTAACAAATTCCAGAGCTTGATTACGTGTTGAGTAAAAAAATATTTTATCTTATTAGTCTTAAATGGGTGCATTGTAGTTTCATTGTGTGCCCTCTAGTTTTTCTACTTTTTGATAGCATAAGCAACTGATCTACATTTACCCATTCTACTCCATTCATAAATTTTTAGACCCCTATCATATCCATCCTCAGATGTCTCTTTTCCAAGATGAAGAGTCCTAACCTTTTTAGCTTCTCTTCATAGGGGTATCCTTCCATTCCCTTTACTATTTTTGTCGGT
This sequence comes from Ichthyophis bannanicus, assembly GCA_033557465.1. Lineage (NCBI taxonomy): Eukaryota > Metazoa > Chordata > Amphibia > Gymnophiona > Ichthyophiidae > Ichthyophis > Ichthyophis bannanicus. The sequence goes on along the minus strand of CM066036.1, from coordinate 174,550,525 downwards.
CCTCTTTATATCTTTTCTAATTCAGCTATATCCTTTTTAAGATATGGCGACCAGAACTGCACACAATATTCAAGGTGCGCTCACACCATGGAATGATACAGAGGCATTATAATATCCTTGGTTTTCTTTTCCATTCCTTTCTTTATGATTCCTAGCATTCTATTTGCTTTCTTGGCCACCGCTGCACACTCGGCGGAGGGTATCAATGTTATAATCCACGATGACGCCTAAATCTTTTTCCTGGGTGGTGGTTTCTAAGGTGGTACCTTGCATCATGTAACCATAGTTTGGGTTGTTCTTTCCTAGGTGCACAACTTTGTACTTGTCCACATTAAATTTCATCTATCATTTAGATGTCCAGTCTTTCAATTTTTCAAGGTCCTCTTGCAATTTTTCACAATCCTCTTGCATTTTAACAACTTTGAATAAATTTTTGTCATCTGCAAATTTGATCCTCATTCATTATTCCTATTTCCTGGTCATTTATGAATATGTTATAAAGCAGTGGGCTCTGCACAGATCCCTGGGATAGGCCCTGTAGCCCTACTCACTGCTTTCTATCTTTTAACTAGTTCCTGATCCACAATACTACACTGTTTCCAATCCCATTACTTTAATTTCGCCAAGAGTCTCTCATGAAGAACCTTGTCAAAGGCTTTCTGAAAATCCAGATACACAATGGGGTAGATTCTAACCCACATTTAGTAGGGATGTATGCCAGAGTGCCGATTCCACCCACAGAGCTCCCCATACATACGCAGAGATGTGCAGGGAACTCTGTAAGGGGTAGGAGGGGGCAGACCGAGGGAGGAGCAAGGGTGTGCCGGAGGCATGGCCCCTAAACCAGAGGTACAGGACAGATTCTGGGGTGGGCCTATATGTCCAGGTTGGTCATTTGGAACAAGGGAACAGATACCAAGACTAGGTCCTTCACATCTCCTATACAAGGGTTGTTACGCTGAAGCGTGGTCAGTATCTTTATTTATATGAAAGATTTTATTCAAAGGTTTGTTTCCTCATTTTGATATCCCCCTGAAGAAGGCCGTTGGCTGAAACGTGTAGGGGTCAATAAAAAGGGGTTTGACTAAACCTGAAATCTTGCCAGTCTTGGTATCTGTTCCCTTGTTCCTGTAGATCCTACAGATACTTTGTTGTTTCTTTTGTTCTACGGGTTGGTCATTTGGACGGGGGACTTATTCCACCTTGGAGGTGGGATAAGTACCCCTAGACGGCAGTCAACACTTGCTCCAGACAGGGAAAAGGAAGTAAGGGGGTGCAGGGGGTTCCCCACAGCCCGACCCTTGTCATGGCAGGCCTGATCGGGGGTCAGGCATCAGGGAAAGGATCATTTTGGGGTCTGCCATGGATCGTGGCTCCTGCAACAGGAAGCCACAACATCGTGGCTCCATGCAAGAGCCTGGCTGGACTAGCCGGGTAAGTGGCTGGACGTCTGTGGGCCCAGAATTGGGGCACAGCCAGCCTATCCAGGCCGGGTGCACCCGATTCTGTTCCCGCGGGGACATGTAGCCCCCGCGAGATCAGAATCAGATGCAATTCGGCCTATCCAGAATCTGGATGTCCGGACGGGCCAGAGGTGCCCAGATCTTAATTGGCCTCCACATCAACCAGCTACCTGTTTATTCACACCTTCAAAAAACTATAACAGATTAGTAAGACAAGACTTTCCTTGGCTAAATCCATGTTGGCTTTTTCCCATTAAACCATGACTATCTAAATGTTCAGTAATTTTATTCTTTATAATGGTTTCTACCATTTTGCCTGTTATTGACGTCAGACTCACTGGTCTGTAGTTTCCTGGATCACCCCATGTTTGAGAGTAATATGAGTGGAATGACAAGGCAGGGTGGGTGAATGGTAATAAAGCCTCACGGGGAGGAAGTGACAGCAAAAATAAGAATAAATGTTTTATGTGTGGCTTGGCAGACCACATTAAGGAATGCTGACCTTTCATAGAAGCTGTGGCTATAGGGATCATGTGGAAGAATTAGGCCCTGTGAGGAGAAAAAACAGAACCAGTATAAGCAGGAAGAAACCGCTATAACAAACCAGTCAGTAATGGGAGAGAGCAGAGTTACAGGAGTCTCGGCAAGGATGGAAGGTCTCTGAAGAGAAGTGGCACAGAAGTGGAGTGTGATATGGCCCAGTAACAGACACAGTTGAGCACCCTGACACTGGAAGCTTTAAAATGGGAACTGGCAGAGGTCAAACAGGCTACTAAGAGAAGTGCAGAGAAGAGGTGAGCAAGCTGAAGAAGGCACTGGAGGATGAAGCAAAGCTACATAAAATGCACACTATGGAGTTGAGCCAAGTACATGCACAAGTTGTAGCAGTGCTGTCTGAGCAGCTAAAAAAAACGAATTGATGAACAAGTAATTGATTAACCAAGTAGATGAGCTCCTGCAGAGCAAAAGGGACATTAAGCATGAGCGGGAAAGGGCAGAAGCCTGTTTGGGGGAACTCCAGTTTACAGTCACAGAGGGAGCTGGCAGAAGCCGTCACCAGCTTGCAGATTCAGCTGGATAATGCTACTAGAGTATTGTCCTAAGCAGAAAGTAGGGTCTGTGCATTAGCCAAGGAGGTCTCTATACTTCAATGTTAACTATAAGATACCCAACATGGTTACAAGTAAAGCCTAAGCACTAAGCTCGAGCATGTAAAAGCAGGGGTGTACCATCAATAGTGCCGGATGGTGCACATGAACTACCAACTGTAATTTAAAGTATGCAGTGAACCACCAATTGGGGGCAGTTAACTGACCAACTGCGTTCCCTTTATACTTGCAGCTACCAGTTGCAAGATCTCCTCTTGGCCACCATGAGGCAAGTGGATCTCCCTCTCATTCGCAGGAACACACCTCACCACCCTTAATGGTTGTTTGCCTGCCTACACATACATGTCTCCCAAAGGCTCCTGGCCAGTAGGTCTGGCACTGGATAGACTGGCTTCCAGCCTAAAGCCTCTCCCACCCCCTCCCCACCCACAGCAGCATTAACTGGCTTGCTCATGAGTAGTGACGATGAGGAAACCGCTCCACTTCTTTTCCTCCCAAGGCTGCACCCAATGGCTGCAACTATGGTTGATCCCATCCACCCAGCTCTACCTGGCTCTGAGATGCCTCTGCGGCTATGCCGCTGATGATCAATGCAACCTTACCTGAGGTATTTTGGAGCTAAATGCGCTACCTAATGTCAGAAAGCTAGGTCTGAATCAAAGGTCATGGGTCCTCCAGCAGGACAATTACCCAAAATGCACATCCAAAAGTACAAAAGAATGGTTAAAGAGGAATAAATGGATGTTTTAAACTGGCCAGCAATGAGTCCTGATCTCAGTCCAATCGAGAATCTTTGGGAAGAGCTGAAATCTGCCATTGATAAAAGGAATCCTGGAAACATTCATGAGCTGGAACAAATCGCAGTTGAAGAGTGGGAGAAACTACCAGCAGACAGATGTATGACACTTATAGATGGCTACCAGAAACATTTTGAGACTGTCATCAGTGCCAAGGGTTGTGCAACCAAAAATTAGTGAAGGGTACCATCAATCCTGTTCAGGTCATATTTTGTTTTGGGGGGGTTTCTTAGAAATTATTATATCTAAATTGCACAGACATCTTATTTTTATTGTATACCTTTGAACATACTATTAAAATATTATGATGACATACAGTTGGAATATTTCCAATTATTTCTCAAGATATTGTACACAACATACCTAAAATGCAAGGGTGCCAATAATGCTGACTATAACCGTAGTGCCAAATATTTAGAGGAAATTTTCAGTGGTAATATCCATATAATGGCATTTAAAATTCATGGATAGGGGACGTATAGGTATACTGGCAGCCATTAAATATATTACCTCCTTTGAATACTGATCTGAGCATGTTTAAATTAAATTAAAATAAAATACAGATTACCGCTAATCTCTGCAGAGTCATCTTGACAGACGTCCATGTATCTAGTCTTCTGTCCAGGATAAGGATAAATTTGACATCACACTCATACTGACTAAGAGAGAAGAAACAATTGACAATGGGGATATGTTAGAAGCCTTATGCATGATTTAATGTGTAAATTGCACCAAAGTGCAAATGGCCATTTTAGAAAAGGTTCATTTTACAAGTGGATGCCCATACCACATCGAAATTGCAATGAGGCATATTGAGGGACATCACCTGGGTGTGACAAAACTCTATATGGGTATTTCTCATTTCATATAGGGAATGAATGTGTAAGCCCTATATTGTGCACGTCTGGATTTCCATCTGCTCCCTGACACGTAGAAGTATTTAAAAAGTGCTCCTTTGGGCCATCATTTTACAATGTTTATTTCCCCCTCCAGATTGAAATGAGATAAAGAGGGTCCTCGGTAATTAAGTAAAAGATCTTCACATCTAGTTTGCAAAATGGATCAGATAGACATGCAAGTGCCGATATTTGCACGTACACGCTATGAAATGCGGCACTTGAATGTGCAAGTTGCCAGACATCCTCCGTCGATATTTCCCACGTATATATTTGTGAAATGACTCCTCCCACTGCACATGGATCTAGATCCCTGGATATTCCTGTGCATCCTTCTGTGTATTTCAGAAACAGCTCCACCTTTAGCAGAGCTGTTTCTAAAATATCATCAGAATTGTGTTTGTCCAGACTTTAAAGCCTCAATTCTGATCTCCATGTCCTATCTACAATGTGTCTTCATTCACAGCTGATCCCTTCAGAAGTTACTCCTGCCTGAGAACTGTCATGTTTTGCTCTACTATTTGAAAGTTATTTCTCTTTATCCTAATCACAAAATACCCAATTTAAACCTTATGTGGTACAATTCCAGAGGGCTCTAGATCACGAGAGACACATAGAGCCATAAGTACAAGTGCAGATAAGCGGTTTTCCAAGGAGACCCCAATCTATGAATAAGAAAACTACATTTAGCTGATCTTACAGTAGCACTCAAATGCTGCTGAGCTAAAAACCAGCTTCTTGTGGACACGTCTAAGTTGTTTGCTACTCCATTTTCCAAGGTCCTCTTTACTTCAAAATAGGAAATACAGCACCAGAGGTATAAGGACAAAGTACATTTTTAAAATACTGGAAACACCATCATGCAGCTAGCCAACACACTCACTGGGTGTCACACTTCCTTAACTGCAGAGAGAGTTAATTTTTAAAGCTAGTGGAAACCCTAAAAGACCCTTCCTCCTGTTTTGAACCTATCTTTTGAAGCTCAATACCTAAAGATAAGAGGAAGATTACTGAATGCCTGTCCTTTTGGCAGGCTTGTTAAAATTTTGTTTTCAGTTTGTTTATTTGTTTGTATTTAGCTCATGCCTTTCTAGTCAGTTTTTGTTACATTTGCCTTTTATCACCATGGGGTCTGTTTTTGGATTCTGGTCATTAAACATGAAGTGGCATTTTAGGAAGGACGTCCAGGCGAAATTTGGGGTGTCCAGGGCAGAACATCCAAAAAAACCTCCAGGGATGTTTATATTTTGCCCAATTTTAGCAACTTGGATGCCCCCAAAATGGGTGGCCACCTGAGTGACCTCATAGATGTCCCCCACTATTTAACACTCGGGGCAAGGACGTTATCCTATGCTGAATTCATGTCCTTGTATGCTATTTTGCATGCAGGGACATGCATCAGCATGCCAAACCGAAAAGTAGTGTCCTTGTTTTTCTGCAGTTTTAGTTATCATCATAAAGTATAGGGGATATCAGAGTAGCTTTTTCTCTATGCCCACCAGGTATCTGGATGGTAGAACGAGAGCTTTTCTGATGCCCTGGAACAGAAATAGATATGGCTGGTTCTTCTAGTGGGTGGAGATGTGTTTGCCATTTTCTGAAATTGGGTGCCTGGAACGGCCCGGTCACACCTCCGTCACACCACTTCATGACCGGACAGCCTCACATTAATGACATTTATAGAACCAACTTTAAAAATGGTGCCAGGGGTATCTTTGTGATCTGGATGCCTGCGTGCCTATTTTCTGACATCCTTGGAATACAGCTAGTCAGTCAGGTTTCCAAGACAACCATAGTGAATATGCATGAGAGAGCTTTGCAAACAATGGATGCAACATATGCAAATCTCTTTCATGCATATTCATTATGGTTATACTGAAAACGAGAGGGATTTTCATGCGACGGAGTGGTGACACGCTGCAATGGCACTCAGATGTACTCTAACAAAATCCTGCCTGCAATACGTGAAGCAGGTATTGGAGTACAACCTGCACAGAGCAAGAAGGGGTTCGCCTGCATTCCTGTGCACCACACCGAGAACCGGCACCACTTGAAGGCGTATGCCCTTCTTGTGGAGACCTTACGAGAGGCCAGGAGAATCTACACCAAATCTCGCGAGAGATTGAAGGGGGCTAGAGCTACTCTTTCAGCAGCCAAGCCGTGAGTGAGAGGGACCCCAGGTTGGGGTGTAGGAGATATCCCTGCTCCTGTGAGAGTAGCTCTGGGGCTTGGCCTAGGGGAATTAGCAATACTGTCAATAGAGAGAGGAGTAGTGGGAACTAGGCTCAGCACCAGTGATGCTCTGACATGCTGAGCCTTGAATAAAGTCTTGGTTATCAGTGGTGTCGGGGGGAAGGCATACAGGAGGCCTTCTGTCCAAGGATGAGGATTGCATCCGCCACTACCCGCGGGGGATGTAGTCTGTAAGAGCAGAAACGGGGCAACTGTGGGTTGCCCAGGCTGGCAAATAGGTTCATCACGGGGACTCTGCTTAGTTTGTCTAACAGGGCATTGTCCTGGCCTGGGAGGTAGACTGCCCTTAGGAGCATCCCTCTGCATATAGTGTAGGAACAAAGAGCTACCACCTTCTGGCAGAAGGGGTATGACCCTGTTCCCCCCTGTTTGTTCACATAGAACATTGCGATCTGATTGTCGGTCTGGATCAGCACCGTGCAGTGATGTAGGTAGCGGGGGAAGGCTCGAAAAGCTAGAAATATCACCCCAAGTTCCAGAAGGTTGATCTGCATCTCTGACTCCCTCTGGGACCATCAGCCTTGTGTCTGGAGGCTTTCGCAATGGGCTCCCCCCAGCCCATTAGACCCATGGTGAGGATCTTCTGGGAGGTGGGTGCCTCTGTATCTTTCCATGGTGCAACTGCACCTTGAATATTGTGTGCAATTATGGTCACTGTATCTTAAAAAGGATATAGCATTATTAGAAAAGGTACAGAGAAGAGTCATCAAAATGGTAAAGGGGATGGAAGGATACACCTATGAAGAGAGGCTAAAAAGGTTAGGGCTCTTCAAGCTGGAAAAGAGATGGTTGAGGGGAGATATGATGGAGGTCTATAAATTAATGAATGAACGGGTAAACGTAGATCGATTGTTTATGCCATCAAAATATAGAAAGACTAGGCAACATGCAACAAAGCTACAGTGTAACCTATTTAAGACTAATAAGAGAAAATATTTTTTCACTCGTGTAGTCAAACTCTGGAATTCATTACCGGAAGATGTAGTAAAAACTATTAGTGTAGCTGGGTTTAAAAAAAGGTTTGGACGAATTCCTGGAGGAAAGGTCCATAAACCATTATTAAAGGGGACCAAGAAAATCCACTGCTTGCTCCAATAGAGCATTGTGGAACCTGTGTCTTTTGGGGAAACTGCTATATACTTGTGACTTAGATAGGCCACTTTTGGAAACAGGATACTGGGCTTGATGGACCTTAATCTAACTCAGTATGGCGTTATTTTATGTTCTTATGCTTGGAAGGGCATCCCAGCCTGATGGTGAACTGGGTTCTGCCACCATCCGAGGGAGCTTGCCAGCTGGTAGGTCACCTGCAATCTGTCCCTGAGTCTGCCTGTGGCTTGGGTCCACTGAGGGCGGAGGGACCACTGGGCTGCTCTCATGTGCAGGCAGGCATTTGGGATCACATGGACCTTGAAGGCAGAGAAGAAGTCGGGTAGGTAGCATCCTGTGCTGCTGCACCTCTGTGACTAATTCCCTGAGGCACTCTGACCTCTCCTGAGGGAGGAAGGCTTTTGTCTGGAGAGTATCCAGCTGTGCCCCTATGAAGTCTAGGTTCTGTGCCAGAGTGATGTGGGATTTGAAGTAGTTTATGATGAACCCCACGTTCTGCAGGGCGTTTGTGGTGTGCCCGGTGGTACATTGTGCATCTGTAGCCATGCCCCCCTTTATAAGCCAGTCATCCAGGTAGGGGAAGACGAAAGCCCATTGAAGCCTGAGGTGGGCTGCGACCACCGCGAGGCACTTTGTGAAGACCCTTCGTGGTGAGGCCAGCCCAAAAGGCAGTACCCTGTATTGGTAGTGCTGCCCCCCCCCCTCACTACAAACTGGAGGTATTTTCTGTGGCTGAGGTGGATTAGGATGTGAGTGTAGGTATCCTTTAGGTTCAAGAAGCATAGCCAGTCTCCCTGCTAGAGGAATGGCAGCAGTATTGCAAGGGAGAGCATTTTGAACTTCTCCCTGACCAGAAACCTGTTGAGTTCTCACAAATCCAGTCCTCTTGGGGACAAGAAAGTATCTGGAGTAGAAGCCGGTACCCCAAAGGTGTTTTGGCACTAGTTCCACTGCTTTGTCCCGGAGTAGACCTGCTAGCTTGGTGAGGAGCAGGGTCAAGTGAAGGAGAAGCTTGGTGGGCTCTCCTGGTAAGAACGGGGTTGGTGCCCGATGCAAGTGGAGGAGATAACTCTCCTTGACCACCTGTAACACCAGGGATAGGTGGTGATGGCTGTCCACAAGTGGGCAAACAGGGCTAGGTGCCCCCATGTGGGCAGCAGAGGACCCCCTGGGGGTTGTGCCCAGGCAGTCAAAAGCTTCTCCCAGGCTGGGCCTGAGCTGGTGCCTGGGGCTTCGGAGCTTTTTGCTTTCTGGGAACGTGTCCTTGACCTTTTTGTTGCTGGGCCTGCTGAGGGCCCAAGAAGGCCTGGAAGTGCAGAGTACTATTGAACCCCCCCCCCTTTCTTCCTTGGGAAGAAGGGCTTTTCCCTGGGGTTTTCTTTCAGGGTTGCACAGAGGTCTTTTTCAAGAGCCTGGTTCTCATCACATGCTTGGTCTCTATTTCCACTGCTTTGTCCACCATGGGTTTTCCAAACACGTTTTCACCTGTGCAAGGGACATCGATCAGTTTGTCCTGCACCAACTGTTTCAGTTTGGACTGCAGCCATGCATGGCATCGTGTCCTGATTCCTGTGGCAGCCACCCTATCCGATGACTCGAAGCCATCATAGGCTACTTGGGACAGGAATTTTGAACATTCCTTTACTGCTGAGGTTAGTCTTGAATCTCTGTAGGAGTTTTCCATAAAGGCCTGCCGAGAATCCCCCAAACTCCCTTGACAATTCCTTCAGGTACATGCTGATGTAGAGCTGGTATGAGTTGATTCAGCAAGCTAGCATCGAGGCCTGAAAGGCCTTCCGGCCGAGGGCATTGAGGGATTAGGCCTCCCTGCCAGGTGGTACAGATGAGTGTATTATTTGGCTCAAGCCAGCGCATGGCCGACTCCACGACCATTGAAATGTGGGGGAGCTGGGCCTTTTGGAACCCAGGGCTCTGCACCCAGTACATGGCATTGAGGCGCCTGCTGACAATTGGTACCAATGCTGGTGGTTTCCATATCCGGAGGAGAAGGCGGTCGAGGATCAGGGGCACTGGGACCGTAAGAGTTTCCTTCAGGAGTGCTTTGTATTAGACTATCTCCAATTCCTCTGTTTGGTTCATGAGAGCCTTGGCCATATCCCTCACAAAATTGAGGAATGCAACATCTTTAGGGAGCTGTTTCGGGATGCCGGGGGAGACTGGTCCAAGGGCACGTCATGGTGACACTTTGTGTCAGGGGACTCTTCGTCCTCAGTCTCCCATTCGGACTCTAAGTCAGAATATGAGTCCGATGCCACACACAATCACCTCGGTCGGGAACCACTCTTTGTGGTGCAGGACTTCTGGAGGATCATTGGTCCAAGCCGCGGGTGCTCGTTGGGGAGGACCAATGTCTAGAAGAATGGGACCAAGACCTCAACCAGGGCCGGGAGCTCTCTCGAGACCGGTGGCGCTCAAGGACCAGCTCGATGTCTGGGGAAGCCCTCAATATTGAGAGTCCCCATCGTCGGGATGGATGAGACAAACGCCCACTGCATAACCACTAGGGCAGATATACTGCTCTCTACAGCTGTCATTCTGGTCTCCATACTAGTTGGCTCTGCAGCCTTTGACACGGGCACCGAGGACTTCGGGCCTAGCGCCAGTACTGTCGAGGGAGAGTCCTTGATGAGGCTGGCTTTGAAGGTCCAAGGCCGGTCGGTGGAAGCAGATGGCTCTTTACAGGGCAATTTGGAGGGCTGATCCTGCCACAACTCCTCCAACTCATACCAGGGATTGCAAGATCTGGAGTGAGATTTCACCTTCTTTCCAGATCCATCTTCCGAGGCGGTCTTTGAGGATTTCTTCTTCTTATGCTTCACCTCCGGGGACTTTTGCTCGGAGGAACCATGGCCGCGGGACTCCGAGAAGGCTCTGACTTTGCGGGGCACCGAGGTATCAGAGGGGGCCCTAGAGCGTGGTGTTACCAGAGCCTCAGGGGGGGTAGTCAGACTTCTGAAAAACGTTTTCCCGCTGCTGAAGGCGACTCTTTAATGCTTTTGGGGTCATTGTTCTGTAGAGCTCGCAGTCGGAGTCGTCATTCTCCTGGCTAAGGTATCAGAGGCAGCAGTCGTGTGGGTCGATAAGTGACATAATTTTGCCATACCGGTCACACTTTTTGAAGCCACTTGAGGCCATTGGAAAAAGGGAGTACCCGCCTCCCGGCATAGATCCAAGGACTTTGGCTTAAAAAGGGTACGCACGCCAGTCGAGGTGTATCTAGATGTAAAAAGTGAAAAATGGATAGATTAACACGAGGAGCGATGCTGAGGCGAGCTGGCTCGGAGGCCGGAAGAAACCGGTATGCAAACCAGACAAAATTGTGGAGTGGAGGAGTAGCCTAATGGTTAAGAACAGTGGCTTGGGAACCCAGAGACCAGGGTTTGATTCTCACTAGTACTCCTTGTGGCCTTTGGCAAGTCACTTAACTTGCCTCCATTGCCTCAGAAAAAAAAAATCCAAGTTATCAATGTCCCAAGTTTGTTTCAATGTAATCACTTTGATTGAAATGATAAATCAGTATATAAAACCTGTTAAATAAAAATTTAGCTATAAAAAAATCCGACTTTTTCAGGGGAAAAAAGGACAACGTCTGAAGGGTTTTGTGGAAAAAAGGAGACAGAGGCAAGATGGCACCCTTGGGCGGGAAATGGACCACGCATGCGTGGTGCATCTCCCAAAGGCTTTTTTGAAAGTCAAAGAGATGCTTCCAAGTGGGCTCCATTGGTGCTGATGTCACCCATATGTGAGTACTGACTTCCAGTTTGTTCCCCGAAGAAAATACCGTGTATCATCATGAAAAAATCTGAGCATTTCTAATCACTTTTTTGATATGTGTTGTAGCTGAATGATAAAAATGTTGTTTTTGATCAAGTTGTGGGTTATATAATTATATTGGCTTTATCCATGCAACCAAACAATTTTGATTTGGTAAACTTAATTTTTGTCAGGACAAGTGATAGTAGCTAGAAAACTAATTTTGTACCATTAGTTTGGATATAGTCATTGTATTTCCAGTAGTCTTATCCTTTGAGATTGTTTTAAATTCTGTTTTTCTCTGTATCTATTTGTATGTTTCCATTTTAAACTTAGATGACATATACTGCTTTGGGCATATTTAGAATGGCAACTTATAAATATTAAGATTTGTGTGGAGTCTGGCAGGCTACAAAGAACTAACTGGATAGAATCATCTATGACAACCCAAGAGAAATATAATATTAAGCACTGTTAAAGCTGCAAATATGTAAATAATGCTATAAATCCCATCTGAATCGGAACTCCAGGGTATTGTATGGAAAGGCCACAGTGCAATGGCATAGGGGGAGCCCAAGCGGAAGGGAGGGGCCAACACAGCAGAGGCGGCAGTGGCAATGGCAATGCAGCGCCGCTCTTTTAAGTTCATCAATGGCCCGGCAGCTGTTCCTTCCTGGGTTGAATTTTTGTGATATCAGCTACACTGCAAGACTTCGGCCGATGAGGAACAGCTGCCGGACCTGCAGCAAACTTTAAAAAGTGGAGGTATTTCACAAACACCTTGAAGTAAGCTGCTGCCGCTGCATGGGGACACTCACCCCCATGACAATAGGGGGCCTCAGCAAAACTTTGCTTGGGGGCCTGTGACAGGGTATATGCTCCATCATAGGAGAAAACTGTAAAGCCCCAGGTTAGGAGAAGGAGACCACATAGGTTTCTCAAACTTGTCCCCAAACCCAGCGTCCCAACATTGGCGGGAGGGTTTCCAATCCTTGCGAAAGGGTGGAGGAAGGAGGAAAACCCCATGGAACCAAAGCAAGAGGGTAGTGGAATCCCCAAAAATAAGCCCTATGGAACCAGCAGTATGGGAGGGAGCCCTTGCCTCCAATCAGGACATAGAAATGGATCACCCTCCAGAGAGTTCTAATGAAATGGAGTGCTAACAAGAAGGCCCACATCCCAGGGAGGACGCGATGTCCAAGGCCATGGATGTCTCAATGGCTGACATCAGGTGGGGCCTGCCAAGAGGTGGAAATGACTTTGCTTGCTATGTGGAATGTGGCAGGCCGACCAGGAAACTGGAGGCTTGAGTCAATTACCTGGAGAGATTTGGAACTGTTAAGGACTATGGAGACTAAGGAGCTTGAGAGAACCACCTGTTGGCAAAGTGTGATAGTGAAGAGGGACAGTTTCATTTACATAGAACCCTGGGCTTTCCCCAGACATGGAGGAAGCTAGAAAGTTACAGACTCTGATTCCGTGGAGAACAATGATGGAACTCTTTTGTTGAACTAATGTAACTGAATGTAACTGTTAGATTATCTTGTTCTCCCTGAGCGTACAGGGACTATCCCACATAGACTCTCAAATCTTGTAGACTTTTAGAGAGAGTTCCGCAGCATCTCCTGGAGATGTCAAGTGGACTGGCATAGAAAGACAGAGGCTGAGAACGGCTTTCCTAGAGACAGTGTGACTGTACAGAGACTGGGATACCTGTTCCAAGCCAGAGGAGCATCTTGGTAACAGACAGGGCTCCTCATTGTAACATGCCACTGTCACAGAGATCTAGAAAGCCAGACGTATGGACAAGAGCTATGTTGTATTTGTAGCCATGTAGGTTAACATAAAGCTTTGCAGTTAGACATGAGAAGGAAGGTGTGCTCTGTGGACTAAATAGGGGGATCATGTACAGTATGCTCACTTACCCAGGATAATGAAGCACAGAGAGAAGGACAGAAATCATCCTGGATAATTAAAGATAGCTTATAAGCAGTCAGGTGCTATGGTTGGCAACTGGGATATCTATTTAGTAGTGTGAAGAGGAACAACTGGGCACAGCAGATGGGTCATTTGATCTTTTTCAGCTGTCATATACCATGCTATTATGTTACTATGAATAAAGAGACTTTCAGCCTGATTTCAGTTCAAATAAATTTTTAGATTTTCCCCATATTCACTAGAAAATTCCACCAGGCTTCTGCAAGTGATTCTGGGGGATCTTCAACATAAATCCAAAAAAATCATCAAAAATGTGTGGTATTCAATGAATAACAATCTTTCCAAAATCCAAAGTTGATTTAAAACCTTTGCTTCAAAAAATATGGTCAAGCCAATTTGATAAAACAATGAATCTTTTTCCAGTTTATCTGAATTTTTGATAAATGTATTTTGAAGAAGTTGGTACATCACAGTTCTTCGTTGGCCCCCTGATACTTGCTGGGATACATCATAAGAACATAAGTAATGCCATTCTGGGCAGCAGCAGAATGGGATGGTGTTGGTGGCAGAGGATCACATTTCTGTGACAATGGCAGCAATATCAGAATTACCTGCGCAGAAGAAAGGCCTGGCAATTGTGGTGCCCCCACTTGTCTAGGTGGTTGCCTATAGGCAGGGGCGTACCTCCTAATGTCCCTTTTTAGTATGGGTTCCCAGAGCCGAGGCTTCTGGGGCTTGTAGTTGTGTGAAATGATGAGTAGGCCGAGGGTTTGAAGGCAAAAACACAGGAAAATTTATTTTTCTCTTCCTTTGCACCAAAAACACATATTAACAAAATTAGGATACTTCTCCCACAAAAGAAAAAGAATTTCCAGATCAAGAACTTCACAGTGACAACAGTTGCAACTGCTTCTTCAGCTGTTACATAATGCAGCTTGATAGTTCCTTTACTTCTGACTTAAACAACTGCTTTTCCAAACTGTGCAATATTCAAATTAAAGCTTCTTTTACTTCTGGCGGCTGCCCACTCAGATAGTTCTTTCTTAAACATTCAAATCAAGTCTTTGAATATTTTCTAGCTGCTTTAAAACACCAGCAACTTCATTTCAAACATTTTCAGCACTCTAGGCACAAGACATACTGGTATAATAGCTTCTGGGTCTTTCCACATTTAAACCCAATAGCTTCTTCATTTTGTCTTTATACAAAAAGAGCAATCCATTTGAGATTCTATAGAGGCATTATCAGAATCATAATTATCTATCTGCCTGCCCTCATAATCAGGATCTGTTGTTTCCTGACTGGAATCAGCTTGTGGGAATGTAAGCTTAATTTCTTCTAACAATTTTAAAACCTTTTCCCAGCGAGACCTCTCCCTAGGTTCAAGGGTTTTTGATGGGCTATGGAGATCCTTATCTTTCAATAAACTGTTCAAGGCTTCTAATGGGCTCACCTTCTTTCTAGCAACAGTTCTTTTCACAGGCCTTTCCAGAAGTGAAACTCTCCCCACAGGCTCCTGCTGGGCTGTTCCCGTACCTTGCTTATAGTCTGCAGCTTCCTCAGGCCAAACGCTCCTGTATCCAGGGCCAGCTGTAATTCCTCTACAACACGGGCTTCCTTCAGGGCTGTAGTTTCCTGTGTTTTTGCTGCAATGGGAATCCCTTCTGAGGCTGTCTTTGGAGTACCTCTCTCTCTCAGCTTCCCTGAAAGATTCCTTTCCTTCTGGTTCCCTCGTGATCTCCTCCTCTTCCATTTCCCTGGTGGTCTCCCTTCTTCCTGTTCCCTGAGGCTTAAATGAGTGGGGCTGCCCTACAGCTTCGAACTCCTCCCCCAGGTGCTTCGCATTACCTCTCTAGGTTGCCTTGGAGCTGGGACGTGGTCTGAGCTCAGCAGCCCCGTGTGTGGTTTTTTTCACTTTGGCTGTACTTTGAAAGTCAGTGCTCTCTGGGCTATCCCTTTGCTTGAAGGTAAATGCTTGTCTTTTATCTATTTCCATGGGCTCTAATACAGTTTCGCCACCATACAATCTACTCCTATATCCTGCTACAAAAACCCAGTGGATAGTCACAACAAAGCAAATAGCGCTATAGTGCTGGAAAATGAGACCCCCCAGGTCGGAAGGCACTCAACTGGCTGCTGGGGAGGAGCTGAAGACTTTTCAGAGTAAAGCCAGAATTTATGATGTGGTTGGATCAAAGCCCTTGGGACATTTGACTGCTGATATTGCTGTGCATGAAATGAGAGTCAGAAGCTGCAAAGATGTCTTACATATTAGGACATGGAATGTACGAAGCATGAACCAAGTGAAGTTGGAGGTGGTATCCAAAGAACGAATATGGCTTCCAAAATAACCCTCATTGCTGCACCTCACTGAGATGTAGTTATTTTTGTGTCAATTTTTTTCAATTCTGGATTGCATGAGATTAAGTTATCCACCTCATTTCCATGAATAGCTAAATTTTATCCAAAGAGGCCAACAATACATGTCTGATTTCAAGGGCTAGTACCTTATCCTCTAAATCAGCCAGAAACATCTCTGCTAGTAGACCCTAAAATGTGTAATAATTCCATACCTTGCAACCGAGGTTAAATAATTTAACACTGTTGTTAAAATCTTCTCAGGCACTTCATTGAAAGTTGCATTCTCTGGAAATGTTATGATGTAACAGTTGTCTTTCCCACGTCCACCTAAAACCAAAATAAGCCATAAGTTCTGCACAATACACTGAATATCTGGTATATAGTGTGTCTGTGTTTATACTATATTTGTACATGTGTATAGACACACACACACATCTGTTGCTGGAGCACAGGGTATACAAGTATGCATACACACACCCCACTGGGGCCAAGGCCAAAAATGTAGCAGTTCAGGCCATTTGGAGTCAAAGAGCAGCACCACTCGAGAAGGTGCTGCAGAGATCATGGGAGCTGAGGAGGTAAGGTGAGGGGAGAGAGTGCAACAGAGGAAGGGATGGAAGAAACAGTGTGTGCTTGTAGGGGAAGAACTAGGAAAGAGTGTGCTCCTGGAGAGAGAAAGTGAATGAGTGACTAGGTGAAGGGAAAAGGGCAGGAGGGAGAGAGAAAAAAAATATCTGGGACAGAGGCAAGCAGGAGTGAGATAAAATGTTGAGGAGAAGGAAGATAAGAGAGATTTCCAGGAAGGAGAATGAGGAATGGCAGAGAGAGAAAGAGTGAGTGAGTATCAGAAGAGGGGAGAGGGTCAATGTGTGAAAGAGAGAGAAAGAAATGGGAGAAAAGTGGTGGGGGGGCTGGGAAAAGGGAGGTGGGGGGGGGGTGAGAGTGTCAGGGGAAGGCAGAATAGAGGAGAGGGAGGAGGAATAGGAGGGTAAGAGAGGAAGCAAGATGATAGACAAGGAAGGTGATGGGAAAAGACAGAATGCTGGGAAAGAAGGGAAGAGGGAGAGTGGGGGTAACAGCTGGAGCCACTGCAAATGTTTTATAAAACTACAGATGACATTAAATAGGAACAGAGTGAGTATATCAAAAAATGTATATTTTACAATTATTCAGAGATTCAAAGGAACTTGCTGATTTGCTCAGACAACCTCTGGGTACCACTTGCTTGCACACCTACAGTATTAAATTTTTTCCTTTTGTTCAAGGCGATAAAACCTCTGCAACTGATTCAAAATGCAGAAGTCAGTTTTATTAGTGGACTTCAGAGATCTGTTTATATTGCACCAATATTACAGGAGTTGCATTGGTTACCAGTAAAACTGAGAGCAAAGTGTAAAGGTCTATGCTTAATTTACCAGACTATTCATGGTATGGCAGAAAATGAATTGAATTTTCTTACATGACGGCGATATTTACCTTCTTGCAGGTTATGGACAAAAGTCTCAGTGGTTTGCAAAATAGCTACGAATTCCTGCTGGATCATCCCAGTGAAATGTTTTACTAAGTTGCACAATGAAAAGGATTTTTTTTTTAACATTTAGAAAGAAACTAAAATCTTATATCTTTCATGTGGCTTTTGCTTGATTTTACATTATGGTACTGAATGTGAACATAATTTATAACTGTACTGTTGTAAACTGCTAGGAAGAAGAACAATACGTAGGTTATAGGATGTATCAAACAAAACGAAATGAAAATATGATTAGTGAAAAGTGAAAGGAGACATGCAGGGGCAACAGAAATACATTATTAATAGAGATTTTTCTCATAACAACACTGGTTAAAAGCGTATTTTCACAATAACTGGCAGTCACAAAACTCCACATAAAAATATTTTTCCACTAAAGCCGTGCAGTTTCTAGACTCATGGTTAGACTACTGGTAAGTAGGAAACTTTGTGATTATAAATATTCTAATCTTCACATTGTTCTTAAGAAAGAAACACAAGATGCATTTTCAGATCTCTACCATGTTTTATTAACAACAATTCCAGTAACTTTAACATCTATGTGAAGTACAATATCTCCAGTATCACTTTGCCAAACAGTGCAGAAGTTCACCTACAGTATTTAATTACAGAGGGAAGTTTTTATCATACTCACCGGAAAGGAAAGCAAGCTCTTTCATCAAGGGATCATGAATGTCCTGTACATAAACTGGAACTGTGACCTCTAACATCCACATTGACACCAGAGAAAAAAAGAAGATGCATTAGTTCAAAGCTTTATTTGTGGACAGTCAATACATGTCATATTATATATATATCTATATATATATATATCTATATATATATATATATATATTACAGATGTGCCAGATAGTGGCAACACACTGGGGCAGGGGTCTCCAACTCCAGTCCTGGAGGACCGCAAACCAGTCGGATTTTCAGGATGTTCTTAATGAATATGCATGAGATATAGTTGCATGCATTGCCCTCATTGTATTCAAATTTATCTCATACATATTCATGTAATGGCTCCCAGTAGAAGCAACATACCCAAATATGAGCCTCAGGTCAAAAGATTTACCCACCCCTGATTTAGTACATGGGCCTCTTCATTTTGGTTTCTGAAACTCAGGATGACTTGGCACATGACAAGGGAGTATTCCCTGATTCGATGTCAGTATTCTGAGACGCTTCTCAAAATGCTCCTACCTCCCTGATGAACTTAGCCAGAGGAGAAAGAGAAGTTGGGTACAAGACAAGGAAAGGACCCATTTGAGTAGGCTCACCATATAGCTCCAGTGGAGAAGTTCAGCCACTCCAGGTTTTAGCTCATTGCCTATGTGGAGGTGTAATTCTGCTATCTATGTCAACAGCCCTAAGTAAAACAGGACTACACCTCCATCTATGCAATTTATTTATTTGTACAAATTTCTAGTACACCGGTTTGGGGAATCTCTATCCTTGATGGATTAGAAACACAAAACAAGCATCCCAAGCAGCAGACTCTGAGCTGACAGGGCCGGCCCGTCCATTGTGAGAGAATGTTGTTTTGCACAGAGCCCCATGCTTCAGGGGGCCCCGCGCCAACAACATCCCCCACATGCTGTAGGCTCCCGGCAGGGCCGGCTTCAGGGGGAGCCGGGAAGGCCTGAGGCCCTGGCTCACTTCTGTACTGCCGCCGAAGTGAAGAAAAACGGCGCTGTGTTCTAGTGTAGGCTGCTGGCACACGGGAGGTTTCCCAGTACTCAGCATGCCAGTGGCCTATACTAGAACACAGCTGTCGAAGTGAAGAAAAACGGCGCTCTTCATTTCGGCGGCTGTACAGAGGTGAGTTGGGGTCTCTCTGGCTCCCTCTAAAATCAGTTAGACAGCCGTGGAGCTCTTCGTGGGGGGGGGGGGCTAGGACTGGAAATGGGCTTGGACTAGAAATTTATTTATTTATTTTATTTATTTATTTTTCTTATATACCGCGCTATTATAATCAGTGCGGTTTACATTTGAAACAGAACATACAAGAATGTAACAAGTTACATCAAATTTTTTTACATTGAACAGGGAATGTAAACATGGAGAAAAAAAACGAGGAAAAAACTATGTACATATTATATACAAATTATAATGCTCTTACAAAATTATAATGCTCTTACAGATAAATAAAAATATGACATTTGCCTAGAGGCTTGGGTGGAGGGTCAAGGAGATCAGGGCCGATGGGGAGGCTAGGATAGGACTGGAAATGGCTGATTGGTGTCTAGAATAGGACTGGAAATGGCTGATGGGGGGCTAGGATTGTAAATGGGCTGATGGGGGGCTAAGATAGGACTGGAAATGGCTGATGAGCTGCATACCCCCTGAGGAAGGCGTTGCCGAAACGCTTTGGGGTTTATCAGTAAAGGCACCTGTGACCAACATATATCTCTCGCTTCGTGTGTTCCTGTGTATTTCTGCAAGAGCTCTTGCTCTTCTTTGTGCTTGTTTGGGGGCTAGGACTAGAAATGGGCTGATTGGGGGCTATGATTGGAAATGGGCTGATGGGTGGATAGGACAGGACTGGAAATGACTGATGGGGGTTAGGATAAGAAATGGGCTGATGGGGAGGGGCTTAGCCTGCAAAAGGTTGATGGGTGCTAGGATAGGACTGGAAATGACTGATGGGGAGGCTAGGATAGGACTTGGAATAGGCTAATGGGGGCGCTTGGACTGGAATTGGGCTGTTGGGGGGCTAGGATTGGAAATGGGCTTATGGGGGGGCTTGCACTGGAAATGGACTGATGGGGGATAAGATAGGACTGGAAATGGGCTGTGGGGGGGCTTGGACTGCAAAGTGCTGGTGGAGACTAGTACAGGATGTAAATGTCTGATGGGGAGGCTAGGATTGGAAATGGGCTGATGGGTGTCTAAAATAGGACTGGAAATGGCTGATGAAGGGGCTAGGATTGGAAATGGGCTGATGGGTGGCTAAAATAGGACTGGAAATGGCTGATGGAGGGGCTAGGATTGGAAATGGGCTGATGGGGACTAGGACTGGAAATGGGCTGATGTGGGGGGATGGGAGAATGGGACCAGAAGGGATATGATGTTGGAGGAGGACTAGAAGAGGATGGAGCTGGGGGAGTGAGGATGGAGAGGGGGAAAGATATTTTGTGTGGGAGGGAATAAAACTCTACAATTGGATGGGTATTGGAAGAGTAAGTAGGCATTGAGGATGGAAGGGTAAAATTAGAGTGGATGAAAAAGAAATAAAGAAAGAAATGGAGGAAAGAGCAAAAGGGGAAAGATCAGTATGTTAAAGCAGATGTAGAAGAGAATGGAAAAAAACTAGAAGAGAGAAGAAAGGACAAATGGACAGCAGACAATAGTTAGCAGAAGACATGAAGAAGCCAGAAGAAAGTGAATGGAGCAATTGCAACTGAAAAATAAGATGCCCAAGCAGCAAAAGATAGAAAAAGCGTAGTTACTTACCTGTAAGAAGTGTTCTCCAGGGATAGCAGGAATCAGTCCTCACATATGAGTGACATCGGCACCGACAGAGCCCGCACGGAGCATTTCCCCAGATGTCAAAGAAAGCCTTTTTTCACATCCTACCACACATGCATGGTCCCTTTCCCGCCCAAGGGTGCCATCTTGCTCAGTCAGATGACATAACTAGGACGGAAACTCCTAGGGGAGGAGCAAGGGTTGTGAGGACTGATTCCTGCTTTCCCTGGAGAACACCTATAACAGGTGAGTAACTATGCTTTCTCCAGGAACAAGCAGAAGGTCAGTCCTCACATATGGGACTCTCTAGCTCCAGGCTCCTGAGGACCGAAACCATGACAGCACCAACGGCGACCAACTGGATAGCCGTGGGTTGCAGAAGATGAGTCCCCACTGAGGGACTCTGCAGCCCTTAGCATCCAGTGACACTATCACTCCAGTAGCCCGAACACAGAAGGGTCGGAGGGCAGCAGTTGCCTACAGCCCGAGAATATTACAGAATAGTGCCTGGTCAAAGGTAGTGTCCCTGCGGAACTCACTTTCCAGGCAGTAGTGAGCTGCGAACGTATGAACTGAAGACCAAGTGGCAGTCTTACAGATCTCAGTCATCCGCACTGACCGGAGGTTGGCCACCAACATGGCCATTGCCCTCACACGATGCGTTGTGATCCAGTGCTCAAGGGAGAGGCCAGCTTGCTCATAGGCGAGGGCAATACAGTTTACCACCCAAGTGGATAGAGTTCACTTAGTCACAGGGAGCCCCAGCCTACTGGGGTCATATGATACAAAAAGCTAAGGAGCTTTGTGATGGACCTGAGTCCGTTGTAAGTAGAAGGTCAGGGCCCATTTACAATCCAATGTATGAAGCACTAGTTCCTCCCTGACAGCATGAGGCCGCAGGAAGAAGGTGGGGAGGACCACCTCTTGGTTAAGGTGAAAAGGAGACACCACCTTTGGGAGGAATTTGGAGTGCATGCGGAGCACTAAGCTGTTCTTGTAGAACTGTGTGCATGGTGGATATGCCACCAGAGCCTGGAGTTTGCTCACTCTATAAGCAGACATGAGGGCTACTAGAAAAGCCACTGTCCATGACAGGTACCGAAGGTGGCAAGTGGCCAGGGGCTCGAACAGTGGTTTGGTGAGCTGAGAGAGCACCATGTTGAGGTCCCACTCTGCTGCTGGTGGGCAGAGAGGGGGTTTGGATAACAGGAGGCCCTGCAAGAACCTGGAGACCAGGGGCTGGCTTGAGAGGGGCTTTTCCTCTATAGGGTGGTGGTGCGTGGTTATGGCACTCAGATACACCCTCACAGAGTTTGATTTTTAGCCTGGTGTGAGACAGGTGTAGATGATACTGAAGAACGAATTGCACCCGGCAGGATAAGCGATTCTCCTCCTTCTCTGCACACCAGACAGAGAACCTTCTCCACTTAAAGGCATAAACCTGTCTGGTGGAGGGTTTTTGGGAGGCCAGAAGGAGCTCCAACTTTTTCAGGAACATTGAAAGGGGCCAACACTACCCTTTCAGCAGCCATGCTGTTAATGTTAGCAACCCAAGTTAGGGGTGCAGGAGGGAGCCCTCCTCCTGGGACAGGAGGTCCAGGGCCCGGCCTGGTGGGACTGGGAGTCCCACCGACAGGGAGAGCAGCAGAGGGAACCATTGTTGCCTGGGCCACCTGGGGGTGATCAGTATGACTGATCCCCTCTCATTCTGGACCTTAAAGAGGGTCTTTGTGATCCAGGGGAGGGGTCAGTGGAAACGCATAGAGTAGAACTTCTGAACACAGGATCAGGAAGGTGTCTGTCGCCACTCTCCCCAGGTGCAGTTGGTGAGAACAAAAGCGAGGTAGCTGCACATTGTCTGGGGAGGTGAAGAGGTCTATCATAGGCCAACCCCAGTGGTGGAAGAGTTGTTGCGTTACCCTGGGGTTCAAATTCCACTCGTGTGGGCAAAGGACTCTACTCAGCCTGTCCGCTAAGCAGTTGTCCTGTCCTGGCCTGGCAGGTACACCGCTCATAGGAATATGCCATTGCACGCTGTAAAGGAGAGGAGGGCTACCACCTCCTGGCAGAGGGAGTATGAGCCCATGCCTCCCTGCTTGTTGATGCAAAACATGGCAACCTGGTTGTCCATCTGGATCAGCACAGGTCGATGCCACAAGCAGTGGCAGAATGCTCACATGGCCAGGAAGATTGCCCTGAGTTCTAGGAGGTTGATCTGCAAGAGTGACTCCTCCTGGGACCAGCTGGAGGGAGACATCTATTGTCAGGGTCCTCTGTGGTGCTAGTGCCTGGAAAGGCATTCCTGCATGGAGGTGGCACAGGTTTTGCCACCAGGAAAGGGACTCCGCCAAGTGGCATTTGATTTTGACCCTATCCCATAGCCTGCCCGTGGCTTGAGTCCACTGTAAGTGGAGGCACCATTGGGTTGTCCGCATGTGCAGGTGGGCTAATGGGGTGAGATATGGACTGTGGAGGCCATGTGGCCCAACAGGCGGAGAAGGAGGCGAGCCAGTACTGACTGGCAGTGTTGTACCTTCCCTGCCAGTTATATGAGGCAGTCTGCCCTTTCTCTTGGGAGGATGGCCTTGACTTGCAACGTGTACAACTGAGCCCCTATGAACTCCAGATTTTGAACTGGAGAGAGATGGGATTTGGGGGAGCTGATGATGAACCCCAGGTGCTGCAGTAGGAGGGTTGTTCGCTCTGCAGTCTGACTGACCTCTGAGGCTGAATCCCCTCTGATTAGCCAGTCGTCCAGTAGGGGAAGACAAAAGCCCCTTGTAGGCGCAGGTGGGCAACTAACACTGCCTAGCATTTGGTAAAGACTCTTGGCGAGGAGGCCAGTCCGAAGGGCAGCACTCTATACTGGTAGTGTCCTCCTCCCACGACAAACCAGAGTTACTGCCTGTGGGATGAATGGATTAGAATATGTATGTATGCATCCTTTAGATCCAAGGGGCACAGCCAATCTCCCTGGTGAAGGTAAGGCAGCAGTGTTCCAAGGGAGAGTATCTTGAACTTCTCCCTCACCAGAAGCTTTTTCAAATTTCTCAGGTCTAGTATGGGCCTGAGGTCCCCAGTCCTTTCAGGGACAAGGAAGTGCCCTTGAGTAGAAGCCTTTTCCCCCACAGGTATTTGTATATAGGCTCCATTGCTTCGTCCCTGAGCAGACATGCAAGCTCTGAAAGCAGAAGAGTCTGGTGAAGAAGAGGTCACCCAGGCTCTCCTGGGAAGAACTTGGGTGGTAACTGTTGTAAGCAGAGGAGGTAGCCCTCCTTTACCACCTGCAGCATCCACTGGTCTGAAGTGACCTCAGCCCATCTGTGGGTAAAGAGTGCCAGGCAGTCCCCCTGTGGAATCGTGAAGGTTTCCCAGGGGAGGAGAGATCTGCCCTGGGAGTCAAAAGCTCCCCCTGGTTGGGCTGGAGCTGGGGCTTGGGGCTTCTGAGCCATGAGCACCTGAGCTCCCTGTCCCTGTCTCTTGGGGTGAGAACCCTGTTGCTGGCCCGAGAAGGGCTGATAGCAGTGACTCTGTTGGAAGTGCCCCTTTTTCCCTTTGAACAGGGGCCTTTTCCCCAAGGGGTTTTTGCAGGGAAAGGAAGAAGTCTTTTTGAGAGCCTCTGTCAGGTCACCACTTTGGCTTCTATCTCAGCTGCCTTGTCAGCCATGGGTTTGCCGAACAGTATCTCCACAGTGCAGGGGACATCGAGCAGCTTGTCCTGGACCCATTGCTCAAAGTCAGATGACTGTAGCCAGGCTTGGCACTGAGCCCCAATGCCTGCTTCTGCTACTCGAGCTGCTGACTCGAATCCATCGTAGGTTGCTCGAGAGAGGAATTTTGAACAGTCCTTGATCCCGGAAGTCAGGGCTTGGAACCGATAAAGAGGTTCCCCAACCAGCCCCACAGAGATCCCAGACAGTTGTACATAGGCATGTACCCAAAGGCCCTGGGTTAAGGCCTTTGGGTACATGCCTATGTACAACTCATAGGCCTGGATTCAACACCCCAGTATCAAGCCCTGGTAGCACTTGTGTCTAAGGGTATCAAGGGCTCTAGCATCCCTTCCAGAAAAGTAATTCTTCTGGCTCTTGAGCTCCTGCATGGTTGCTCGACAACCATGGAGTTATGTGGGAGTTGGGGCTTGTGAAACCCCGGCCCCTTCCTGATGCGGTATATGGCATCGATGCGTCGGCTGTCCACTGGCACCGATGCCGAGGTCTCCCACATTCTCAGAAGTAGCCGTTCGAGGATCGGCTGCACCGGCACCGTGAGAGTTTCCTTGGGTGGAGACTTGAACTGGAGGATCTCCAGTTCCTCGGTGTGGGAGTCTTCCTTCACTTCAGTTTGCACAGACAGGGCTTGGGCCTTATCCCTGACAAAGTCATGGAAGACCACGTGCTCCAGAGGAGAATGGCATCGGGGGAGACGGGTCTAAGGGGTTGTCTCAATGCCTTCTGGTTTCTGGGGAGGCCTCGTTGTCTGTTTCCCACTCGGAGTCTAGGAGAGACGATAAGTCTGAGGCCTTGCAGCTCCGTGCCTTGACACCTGGACTGAAAGACTGGGGGCCCCCTGAGGACCAGGAATCTGAGTCTCAGAAACTCGCTGGGGAGGACCAGATACCCAAGGAATGGGATCGGGATCTCAACTAAGGCCGAGGACTTACTAGAGGCCGGTGGCGCTCAGAGCTCGACTCGACAACCAGGAACTCCCCCACAGTTGGGGACCTGGTTGTCGTGGCAGATGATGCGGACGAACCTGACATCATTGCCTGCTGCATGGCCAGGATAGCAGTGCTGTTCTGCTCCATGGCTGCCATTCTGGTTTCCAAGCCAGAAGGCTCCGCAGCTTTCGGTATGGACACCGAGAATTTCAGGCCCAGCGCTGGCACTTGCGTGCGTACGACCTCAAGGAATCTCGCATGTTCTCCGCCAGCCAAGGAATCTTTCTTGAGGAACTTGTTGGGATGATTCTCGGAGTCGCCTGAGTACCTCAGACTTGTCTTACTGGGTTTCCCCAGTGGAACCTTAACGGACTTCGAGGACTTTTTATCTTTTGTTCAAGGTCCAAAGTCTTCTCGGAGGAGGAGCCGCTGCCTCAGGACTCCGAGGACGCTCGAGCCTCACAAGTAGTGCTGGGCTTGGCGTTAGGGAGGCTGGTGCCGAGTTGGACCTTGGGAACAGCTTCTCCTGCAATTCTGACCTCTTTTTATTAGTTTTAGGCATCAAGGCCTGGCACAGGTCACAAGAGGTGCTATCATGGTCTGATCCCAAGCAGCGTAAGCAGCACTCATAGGTATCATTGACAGACATGGTTTGACTGCAGCAGTCACATTTTTTGAACCCACCAGGAGACATGGTGTGGGACCCCCGGGCAAAAAATGGCATGAACGCAGGTCACGACAAGCCTCAATTAAAAAAAAGAGAAAGAGCCGAGAACAGTGCCGGGCCCAGAACCGGCTCGAGGTGGGAAGAGGAACTGATAAGCAAACCGGGAACAGCTAATTTCTTTATTTTATTTTATTTAACAATCATTTATATCCTGCATCTTCCAGAGTTCAGTTGCGGTTCACAATAAAACAAAATCCACAAAGCAAGAGCTTGGTTTTACATCGAACATTTTGTAACAATAAACAATATAAAGGTTAACAGTATGAGCTAATATATAACAGCATAAAACTGGCTTATAAACTATGTACAATAAACTATATACAGTTACAAGTTGTAGGCGCTTTAGGGTTGAGACATTGTGTTTTTAATTCATTGTATTTTCTGTTAAGTTGTTGGTTTTAGTATTACTCAGTCAGGTGATTCTAGCCATTATCTGAGTATATCGAGGGATTATCTATGTTGCCGTAGTGTTTGGAGAATAGATAGGTTTTTAGTTTTTTGCGGAGTTCCATAATTTCGTTTATAGTTCGTAGGTTCTCCGGAAGGGAATTCCATGTGGATGGGGCAGCATGAGAAAAAGCTCTGTTATTAGTTAATTTATTTGCTTTTATGAAATCATTAGGAGATTTTAGTTTATTTGAGTGTCCTTTTCTGTGCGTAGTTTTTTGAGATTCCATACTGATTAGGTTGCTTAGTGGGTTTGGAGCCATGTGATTTAAGGCTTTAAATGTAGTTATTGTAGTTTTATATATTATCCTGCTTTGAATTGGCAACCAGTGAAGGGAAGCTAGAATTGGTGTTATGTGCTGAAATGAGTGTGCTTTCATTTTAATTCTAGCTGCGGCGTTTTGTGCTAGTTGGATTCTTTTGATGTTTTGTTTCGTTATTCCTAAAAGAATTAGGTTGGCAAAATCAAAGTGCGGGGTTATTGTAGCCTGGATTATATTAATGAAATCTTGTAGGTGTACTAATGGGCGAAGTTGTTTAAGGATTTTGAGTTTAAAATATATTTTCTTTATGGTGTTTCTGATATGAGTGTTCATCGTCAAATGTGTGTCTAGTATAACACCTAGGTATCTTATTTCATTTTTTATTTTAATGTCATGATTTTGTATTGTTATGTGGGTTGGAGGGATATATGATTGGTTTTTTGTTACAATTAGAACTTCTGTTTTTGAGTGATTAATGTGAAGGTTTTGAGCTTTTAGCCAGGTTGTTATTTCATTGAAACAATCTGATAGTAGTTTTATTGGTAAGTTAGGGATTGTAAATGGGATGTACATCATAATATCATCTGCATATAGATGACAGTATACTCCGAATTTTTTAAAAATATTGCAGACTGGTTTTATGTAAATATTGAACAGGAGGGCTGATAGCGCAGAGGCTTGTGGGAGTCCAATTTCTTGTTTATATATGTTTGATGTTTGGTTGCCTATTCTTACATTTCTTAAGGATTTTTTCCAGGGAAATTGGACATTAGTCCGTTGGGCTCTGCAGAAAAAAGGAGACTGAGCAAGATGGCACCCTTGGGCGGGAAGGGGGCCACAAATGCATGGTAGCATGTCTCAAAGGTTTTCTGTGAAAGCTGGGGAAATGCTCCGCGTGGGCTCCGTCGGTGCCAACATCACCCATATGTGAGGACTGACTTCCTGCTTGTTTACAGAGAAATACTTTTTATTTTGAATTTATTAATAGGAATAAATCAGCTCTGGGAAATGTGTATCGTTAACGTCTTTGCATTTTGTTTAGTACAAGAGGAAATTAATTTATAGTTTCATTTCTCCAGTGTTATTGTACATGCCAAGTTTGGCTTTTGGGGTTCCCAGTTTAATCATTGGCTTCCTATTTCTAAATTGTGAACCCTTGTTCTTTGTTTGGTGCGGTCTATGTTCTGAATGTGTAACCGAGCTGAGGTATTCTATTTATGTAGTTTCTATTTGACAGTGCCACTTGTTCGCTTTCCCCAGTAGAAGATGTACTGGTATTCTCTGAGATGTATTGGATTTAATATTTGCAGTGTTGCCTTTTTGATAGCTAGGGTTTGGTGCTTTGTGAGTCCTGGTAGTGTTGTTATGATATGGTGGGTTTGCTATGGGTTCTAAATGGTCAGTGTTTATAGAACTTCTTAATGTGTCTGGCGGTTGGCACTGGAGTATAGTAATGTAGAAATCTGCTGGTCTTTCTTTATCCAGACACTCATTAAGCGGCATGTTTACTAAAAGTGCATGTTAACATTATGCAAATGAGGGCACCTTATGCAAATAAGGCCCTATAATGAGTCTATGCACATAGTCCCATACCCCCCTTGGGCCGCCTCTAAGAGCTGGACACACATGCTAAATAACATAAACCCCATTATTCTCAACAGGGCTTATTTACTGTGTGCTTCAAACTGCTTAGTAAATAAGGGGGTAATTTTGATAGACTTAACTTGCTTGCAGAGTTCCCAAGCAACCCAGTTCTAGGAGTGAGATGAGTTCAAAACGAGCACAGGATAAACTAACATTCCAATACATGACAGTATTTGGATTCCCTGAGTCTAATCCTTAAAATCAGCACTGCGAGTATCAAAATGTATTAGGAGTAGGTTGTCAGAAATTCAGGACAGCCTCAAATCTTCCTCCTGAAACTTGGTACTCTGCAACTCTGCATCATGTGAGAGAACGGATATATCTCTTATTTAGTTATATGATAATAATCATCATCCCAAGTGATTGGATATGGCCCAAATTAATGGCATTAAAACCAGTCAATACTGCCTGTGATGCATCACATATGAAGGATAAATGATGATGATAATAATAATTTGGAGTCTCAGGAACTTCTGTTAAACAATTATAATAAAGCTCTGTAATTTCTAGAAATGTTTTTGCCAACAGCTTCAACAGAAAACAATGGAAAATTGAAATCAAAAGCTGGCTAGAATTGCTGAAAAGGCAAATTACAAAAATTGCTACCTAGCTCTTCTCTTAAACCAAAATAGTGAGAGCTAGAGCACTTCCGTTTTATCTGATGCAAACCAAAAATGGACTCTTGACTCTTTTTAAAAACATTGGGGGGAGTGGGGACGTGGAGTGAAAGCACAAAAAAGAAGATTGGTGGTAAAAGCACGAACAGATTCTCCAGAAGGCATCGCACTCTCGTACAGTTGAATGGGATCCACAAGGGTGCAAATATTGATTTATAATTTTTTAAGAAACACTTGGTGGGGATTGGAAAGCAGTGAAAGTGAACACGCTCATTGTACTTTACCACACCCATGATGTTGTGACAGGGAGTAAAGGTACTAAGGAATTCATAAAAGACAAATGCCAAGAACAAAATGCCATAGATTCCTGTCAGGATAAGCAAACCTTAAACTGATAGCCTCGGAGATGCCAAGCCCAGAGTTAGGAGGGAGAACCACAGGACTGGCAGAAGTAAGATGAAGGCAAACTTAATTCACTTTGTAACAGGAAGAATTAGGACTATCTGTTAAGTGCTTACTGGTTCTAGGCTACGGACCTTCAAGATTTTTTCTTTTTGTTATTTGATGTATTTCATTCACTTTTATGATGAATTGGAGTTCCTCTTTCTTTTATGCTGACTTGCTATTTTATTGTAAACCGTTTTGCTCTTTGAGAAAGGCGATAAAACAATTAAGAAACCATAAACCATGTGCATGTCCTGCCTAAGAGCTGAACCCAGTCTAAGACGTGATGAATGGAAAGACAGAGCTTTATTTATCATAAACCAGGGACAACCCGACACAGGCCATATTTCGATAACCTTTGTCAGGGGTTAATCTGGCAAACTAAAAGCATAAATATATAAATTGTAATTAAAACATAAACGAACAAATCACAGATTAAACCATAAAAACAGCAAACATATAAAAAGAATTAACAACATAATTATAAATAGCATGAACAAATGTTAAATGATCACATATAAATATAAAAATATAAAACCATCTTGTAATAACAATTAAAATCATAAATAATCACATAAAAACATATAAAAACAATGTATAGGGGTGTGACAAACTCATGTACCAAATTTGTATGTGGGTACCTCTGTTTTATGTTAGCCCACTGAAATGAGTTCAAGATAGCATCCTCTATAGTTAGATGTGAGTTGCTAGTTAAATGCTAACATTTACACATGTAAGTTATGAAACGCTAGCACCTACATTTATTTTTTCAGCCTGTTTATTCTTGCTTTATCTACTTTACTGGTTTCCTCCACTGATTTTGCTCTACGTGCATTCCTGCACTTCCTTCTATGTATTTTAAATCCATGTTTAACAACCCCATTTCAAAAATACTGTTGAAATTGAATACATCCCAACCTCAACGTCACAATTTCGATCTCCATGTACTAAAATGTACCTTTAAACATAAATTAAATCTGCCTCATCACCAGCAGAGATCCCAATTTATTTTGTCTGCAAGAGCAATGGATCATTACACCCATGGGTAGATAAACAGGCATTCAAGGCAATAGTGATCCAAATCAGATACCCCCTCCCACTGATAAACAAATTATTGCTCAAATCTTTACCAGACGAGACTTACAAAAGGCCTATATGCTGGTGGAAATTTGAGAAAGTGACAAGTAGAAGACAGTCAGAGCTTGATAAGAACAATTTGAATATTTGGTAATGCTTTCTTGACTCTACAATGCACCCACAACTTTACAAAAGCTTAATTAACACTTGTTTCTATGACATGCTGAACTACTGTAAATCATGATTATCTACCTGGATGACATTTTGATATTTTCAGAAATATCACACACACACACTATATACGTCTTGTCCTAGATCAGATAAGAACCACAAGCTCTATGCAAAATTAGAACAATGTGAATTTGATAGCTGAGGTATTGAGTTTCTGGGCTATATCATCAGCCTGGATGGGATGCATGTGAACTGCAAGATTAGGGCAGTTACCAAATGGCTGCTGCAAGGATACCAAAGCTGTGTAATATTTCTTAGGCTTTGCTCATTTCTCTCAATCATTCATGAGAGAGATTTTAAAGACATCCAAGCCTATTAAGAAGTGTAATGTAGGAGGACAGAGGAGGTCTAGGACGTTTTTGAATGGTTCAAGTGGATATTCGTACCTTCTTCAATCCAGGCACACCAAGATTCAGTACAACCATTTATAGTAAAGGCAGATACATCCAGAAAAGCTGTGGGAGCTGTGCTAGGCCCATGGAAAGCATCCAGGAACCTTCTCTATGTGTCTTCTATTCCTGGAGAAGGACCTTAGCTGATAAGATTTATCATATCTGGGTCAGAGAACTGCTATTACAAATCCCAGTAAACTATGGAAATGAGCCTTGATGAACTACCCTCTGTACAAGTGTATTTGACCATCCTAGTAGTGATACAATGATTCATCTTCATCAATGAATCTATCATAGTAGCAAGACTTTCATTATCCCTCCAAATAACAGTTGAGTTCTGGATGCAGTTGTGAGAGTACACAGCCTCCCATCATACATCACATCACGGTACTCATGCTTTTGACAGGAACTGCTAAGATTCCTGGGGATTCTTTTGTACTTATCATATTCTTACGTCTATAAACCACTGGCCAATAGCTTCGAGAAAAAGGAGTGGATTATGTTATTTGCCAAGGAATTTTCTTATAGCAACTTGATCATGTGACCACCTTTATGTCCCCCATTCTACACCAACTATGGATTTCATCCATGCAGGCATTCAGTTAACAGACACCAATGCAAAGTCTCTGCAACAAGACAGTGGAATAAATATGAAAAGTAGAATCAGGAGTGATTGCAGCAAAAAAATAAAAATCAAGAATTTACAGGAAGTCTAGGCTGACTGGTGTAATGGGGAAAAGATATCCTGTGATAGAAAAACAGAGGAACCTATGAGCAATAGGGCTGTTTCTAGCAGGAAGGAAGATATCAGGACACCCAGTTGCCAAGAGCAACACAAACATTCCCAGCCACGAGGGAAAGAACCCCATACAGCTGATAAGCAATCCCCAGCTCATAGCTCTAATAGCTTTCACCTGGGAGGGGGAAGGGCTGGATTAGAGCCTCAGCAAACGTATAAGGGAGGTTCACTAGAGTTAGAGAGCAGCAGTGGCAGTAGGAGGAGCAGGAGCTTTAGCTTTGGTAGCTCCAGAGAAAGCAGCTCAGAAAATTCAGAGAAGCCAGAAACAGGAAGCAGGAAAGACGTGGTGAATCAGAACCAGCTGGAGTCTGTGTGCAAGCTGAGGTCTGAATCTGGAAAGCAACGTCTGCCCTGGGCTGGTAGGAAAACTTACGTGTGTGACTCTGATTCTGAATGGGAAAGAGAAAGGCAGCTAACAGCTAATAGAGTTAATTGGAGGAGAAAGGCACAGAAACCTTTTAACCAAACCTCAAAACCTATTCCTTATGGTGAAGGCATTCACAAGGAGAAAGTACCAGTCAGGATAACTGGAAAGTATTTGCAAGCTTCAAGAAAGGGAGAATATACGGTGCCAGACATTTGTATGTTGGAAGAGGGTGCTGAGCAGCCTGAACGTAGAGAAAAGCCTCTAAGGTTTAAACCCCTTCTAAAAGGAGCAGTGCACAGACTTTCTCTTGCCTCAAATCAAATGTAAAGCTGGATACAAGACTTTCTCACGTAGGAGTTATAAGGGACATAACTCTCATTACAATTATATGCCAAGATATGGTGATACAGACCCTTACCTGCTAGAGCAGATAGTAGGGAGGTCACGGGAGCTGGCAGAGGAGAATAATCTGCCAACACTCTATAGGCAGCAGCAGAGTGGTACAGATGATAGTCAGATTGAATCAATAATTGATCCTCCAGAAACAGAATTATCTGACAATCAGATGGACTGTTCATTGGCTGTATTAAGTGATGTGGTTTCACTGTGCTGAAGAGATACAGTTGTGAAAATAATTTAATTGCCTGTTTAAAAGTACAAGACTTTACTTTATCCTATCCTTTTTGCCAGAGTGTATGGCTTATGTTTCTTTATTACCTGTGTTTGGAATCCGTCCCCGGGAGGGGAAATAAAACCCTGTCTTGACCTTAACCATTCGTGCCCCAACTACCTTATTGCAAAGGAGCCCAACTACAACCTTTCAATAAAAGGTCCCCCTGCAGCCCAACCAGTACGCTAACGCTACAGGCGGCCCAGGGTGTGACACTGGCTAAGTCAGCTGGTTGCTTAACAGGTTGGTGACATGATGTTTATTGCAACATCAAACATAAGGTCAAAAGGGCCAAAGTCGAAATTTGACCAAAAGTTCATAAAACCTTTCCAGATAGAAAAAAAGTATACCAGGTCTCATTCAGAGTGTCTCCAACCAACTTTGACAATACACTCGGTCTTCAATGTAACACTATCAGAAGAACTGGTTCCTGTCACCAGGTGCCACCCTTCCACTGAGTGGACCTCTCCCCTAGACGTCTCTCAGACTTCCCTCTAGTCTCATTTGGACTGCTGCTTGACTGTCTCTAGGTTTTAAAAACTTTCCATCAACTGACCTGAAAAGCACTGGAAATTCTGCTGATGGACTGGAGCAAATTCCCCATCACCCTTGATCATCAAGCAGCTACATAAGCATAATTTTTAGAATGGGAACAATATTAAAATGCGGCTGCCACAGGTGAAATAAATTCTAGATATTCAGCACCGATGTCCAAGAAAGGGCTGGTGTTATCTGGAGAGCAGCAATATTCAGCTCGTCATCCAGACAGATAACTCTATAAAGTTAGGAACGCCTTTTTGTTGCCCCAACTTTATCCAGATAGTTGCCTGGTTAGCAGACTGAATAATGGCCCCCAGACCACCCCAGTGTTATCTGGATAGTATGGGGATGGTCTGCAGTAATTTACAGCGGTATTATCCAGATAATGCCACTAAAAATTAAAGGATGGTCCCCGTCAGCAGCACTTATCTAAGCAACAAGATAAGTGGCTTCAAATATAAGCCCTTCCTATTTAACCTACTAATATTTCTTGACCATAGCCTGCTAGTGAGCTTGGGTCTGTCCCAACCACAACCCAAAAATATTTAAAATCTGCCATCTTTAGCTTCGTGCAAAGCAGAATCTATGACTAATTGCATTACAATCATTCCTGACAAGAATTCGAGGCTTCCACCTTCACACAGCTCTGCAAAAAGGCTTGTTTGATAAGTAACCTGTACGGTTGTGTCAGTTAGAAAAGCCATTTCCCGGTCTCTGTAGGTCTGATAAAATACAAAAGCTTCTTCTATTAATATCTGAATTGCGCAATGTTTAGTAATTGGGTGCTACCCTTCAGGTGATAACTTATGTTCCCATTCTAAAAATAAGTCATTTTAAATGTCAGCACGTCATGCTTTACTAAAGTAGGCTAGAGGGCACACCATATGCTTTTTACTTAAGAAAGAGATTGTCAACTTTGCCTTCTGCCTTCTATGCTTTCCAGGAGACATTTCACAACATTGTTGCTTTCTTACCTTTCGGATTGTGGGTTGCGGGTCACTGTGCTATGCTGGTTTCAGTCTTTTCTCTCCTCTCGTTCCTTCTCTGTGGCGCGGCGTCCTCTCCCTCACTCCCTTTAGCTTGCGGTGTACCCCAGGGCTCAGTCCTGGCCCCCCTCATTTTCAATATTTTCCTGGCCCCCTTGCATTGTTAATCCAACAATTCGGCATTTTAGCGCATCTCTACGCCGACAATATTTGTCTCCTTTACCACACTGATTCACACTGTCCCGATCTGACTCCTTTGAATACCTGTCTGTCCGCTGTCTCTGAATGGCTTTCTAACAATCACCTGCACCTCAGCCTCTCTAAGTGCGCTGCCATATGGTTTGCTCTCACTACCCCCCCCCCACCCCCACCCCCCAGCCCTCACACTAGCTCCATCTTTTTCTCACTCTTCAATTCCCTTAGTCTCTTCTCTGCACTCTCTGGGTGTCACGCTAGACCCCTCCTTAACCTTCCACGACCACTTCTCCTCTCTGGCCCAGCAGTCTTTCTTTTTTCCACATCAGATTTGTGCCTTTCACCCATCCCTAGACACGCACTCCCTCACTACCCTCCTTCTTTCTTTAGTGATTTCCAGACTGGATTATCTTAACAGCGCATTTGCAGGTCTTCCACTCTACCAGCTATGCCGCCTTCAACTCATTCAAAATACAGCAGCCCGGATTCTGTCATACTTCTCTCACCATGATCACATTACACCCACCCTCGTCCGTTTACACTGGCTCCCCATAAAGTACCGCATTAACTTTAAAGTACTCATAATAGCACATCAGGCACTCCACACAGGTCTCCCATAATACTTAGCTGATCTTCTCCATTTTCACACACCCCCATCGTCTCCTCTGATTCCTTCAAACCCACCGCCTGGCTCTTCCCTCCGTTTCATGAGCATGCCTGGAACACAACATTCTGCTTTCTTCTTTGTTGCCCCGCACTTTGGAATTCCCTACCAACCTCCCTGGGTGCAGAGCCCTCGCTGACACGGTTCAAATCCCTCCTCTTTCAGCTCGCCTATGACCTGCCCTCCTCTCCCTCCTGATCCCGCTCCTCTTTCTCTCTGCTCTCCTCTATATGTTATCTTTCCTGTCCATTAATGGCTTTCCTGTTCTTTTCCTACACTTTGCTATTATTTTTATTATTTGTACTCCGCTCTGATGCCTTTGCTGCCTAAAGCGGTATATCAAGAAACAATAAAGATAAAGAACACCAGCTTTATCGATGGCAGTAGATTTCATAGAAACAATTTAAATGTGTTGTTATTATTCAAGCTTTATAATTTGGTAGACATGCTGAATTCTTCTAACATGGAGAATAAATTAAAATTGATAAAATAATGATTTTTTAATAATGGATTTGCATATTCAATAGGTGGTAGACCATGTGCAATCCAATTTTGGATCTACAAATATTTGGCTGAAAGATATTTGGAAGCTCAAAGAGTTTCTGTTTTGGTCAAGTAGCCCCTAATTTCTCCTTCTCCTTCTCCTTCCAGCTTAAAAAGAACAAGCACTGAATTCTGGAGTCACCAGACCCACTTTTCCATTGTTTCCAGGCTTGTGGTTGCACCAATAGCCCTGGGAGCCATGCACAAGATATAATCAAATAGTCACAGATTTGAACTATTCAGGGTAGCTGTAACACACCCTGGCTACATCAAAATGGCTCCAACAATATCCCTATCAACACTGTCTCCAAAGGAGATAATGAAGTTCATCTCTGTTCATGTAGGACTTTATGGACAGACTGGGGTCATTAGGTACAATACCTATTTTGAGTGGATTTTTTACTCAGGGGTTAAACTATGATTTCTAGGGCACTTCTTTCTGGCTGTACCAATCAGTGATATCAATTAGTCAATAAGGTGAAGAGCTGGCATAGACTCTGGAAGCCGCATTAAGTCACATTGAATAGTTACCATGTCATCCTGGCCGACATTGCCCTAGTCTCTTATCTCTCAGGATTTTTCAGACAGACAGTCTTGTACTGCACCACTAACAGTAAATTTTCAGATAAAATACTTCATACATGCATGTTTATATTTACCGTTGGAGCTGGATTGACAGAGG
Organism: Ichthyophis bannanicus; assembly: GCA_033557465.1. NCBI lineage: Eukaryota > Metazoa > Chordata > Amphibia > Gymnophiona > Ichthyophiidae > Ichthyophis > Ichthyophis bannanicus. Next base: position 174,513,892 of record CM066036.1, on the reverse strand, counting down.
GTGTTCAAAAATCTAAGCTAACCTTTACTCAGTTTTGAGGTTTGGTTAGGGGTGAACCAGTTAGCATTGAAAGCGTAGTTACTCACCTGTAAAACGTGTTCTCTGGGAACAGCAGCAATCAGTCCTTACATTTGGGTGATGTTGGCACCTACGGAGTCCACGCAGAACATTTCCCCAGCTTTCAAAGAAAGCCTTTGGGACATGCTACCACGCATTCGTGGCCCCCTTCCCGCCCAAGGGTGCCATCTTGCTCAGTCAGATGACATAGCTAAGACGGCAGTAAAATAAAACAATGTATAGAGGCAACTCCAATGGGAGGAGGAAGGGTTGTGAGGACTGATTCCTGCTGTTCCCGGAGAACACCTATTACAGGTGAGTAACTATGCTTTCTCCAGGAATAAGCAGGAAGTCAGTCCTCACATATGGGACTCCCTAGCTTCAGGCTGCCAAGGACCGAACCACGACAGCACCACCGGCGACCCATCAGGTTGCCATGAGCTGCAGAAGATGAGTCCCCAACTGAGAGACTCTGCAAGACCTTACCGTCTGCTGACACAATCACTCCAGTAGCCTGAACACAGAAGGGTCGGAGGGAAGGAGTTGCCTACACCCCGAGAATGTTATGGAGCACTACTTGGCCAAAAACACTGACCCCGTGGGACTCGCTCTCCAGGCAGTAGTGAGTATTGAACATATGAATCGAAGACCATGTGGTAGCCCTGCAAATCTCCATCATTGGCACTGAGCAGAGATTGGTCACTGATGTGGCCATCGTCCTCACGTGGTGCGCTGTGATCTAGTGCTCAAGGGAGAGGCCTGCTCACTCATAAGTTAGGGCAAGACAGTCCGCCACCCAAGTGGACAGGGTTCACTTAGATACGGAGAGCCCCAGTCTGCTGGAGTCATATGACACGAAAAGCTGAGGGGCTTTTTGATGGGCCTGGGTCCATTGCAAGTAGAAGCACAGGGCCTGCTTGCAATCCAGTGTATGAAGGATTAGTTCCTACCTGCTAGCATGAGGCCATGGAAAGAAAGTGGGGAGGACCATCTCTTGGTTGAAATTAAAAGTAGACACCATCTTCGGGAGGAATTTGGGGTGTGTGCAGAGCACCACTCTGTTCTTATAGAACCTCGTATATGGTGGATCTGCCACCACAGCCTGGAGTTCACTCACTCTTTGGGCGGATGTAAGAGCCACCAAGAAGGCCACTTTCCACGATAGGTACCGCAGGTGGCAGGTGGCTAGCGGCTCGAATGACAGTCTGGTGAGCTGGAAGAACACCATGTTGAGGTCCCATTCAGCCACCAGAGGGCGCTTGGATAGCAGAAGGCCCCGGAGGAACCAGGAGACCAGGGGCTGGTTGGAGAGGGGTTTCCCCATGACGGGTGGTGATGAGCAGTTATGGCGCTCAGGTACACCCGTACCGAGTTAGATTTCAGTCTAATGTGCGGTAAGTGCACCAGGTATTGGAGGACAAGTTGCACATGGCAGGAGAAAAGATTCTCCCACCTTTCCATGCACCAGATGGAGAACCTCCTCCATTTAAAGACAAAAGCCTTCTGGTGGAGGGCTTCTGGGAGGCCAGCAGGATCTCGACATCCCTTGGAAGATTGAAAGGGGCCAAGGCTACCCTTTCAGCAGCCTCGCTGTTAGTGTCAGGGACCCCACATCAGGTTGCAAGAGTGAGCCCCCCTCCTGGGACAGGAAGTCCGGGGTTCGGCCCAGTGGGACAGAGAATGCCGCCGACAGGGAGAGCAGCAGGGGAAATCAAGGTTGCCTGGGCCACCTGAGGGTGATTAGTATTAGATGCCCTTTTGCTCTGGATCTTGAAGAGAGTCCTGGTGACCAGGGGTGTCAGCAGGAACACATACAGTAGGCCTTCGACCCATGAGATTAGGAAGGCATCCGCTGGCAGTCTCCAGGTGCGGCTGACGGGAGCAGAAGCGAGCCAGCTGTGTGCTGTCCAAAGAGGTGAAAAGCTCCATCATGGGCCTGCCCCAGAGGTGGAATAGCTGTCTTATTACCCTGGGGTGCAAGCGCCACTCCTGTGGATGCAGGACTCTGCTCAGCCTGTCCACTAGGTAGCTGTCCTGGCCTGGGAGGTATACTGCTCGCACAAGCATGCTGTAGTGTGCTGCAAAGGAGAGGAGGGCCACCACCTCCCAGCAGAGGGAGTATGAGCCCATGCCCCCCCTGCTTGTTGATGTAGAACATGGCAACCTGGTTATCCATCTGGAACAACCCTGGTTGATGCTACAGGGTGTGTTGGAATACTTGTTGGGCTAGAAATATTGCCCGGAGATCCAGGAGATTGATTTGTAGGAGGGACGCTTCCGGAGACCAACTGCAATGTGCTCCCCAACCCAGGAGGGAGGCATCTGTGGTCAGGATCCTTTGTGGTGTGGGCACCTGGAAGGGCATTCCCACCCAGAGGTAGTGCAGGTCCTTCCACCAGTTGAGAGAGTCCGTCAGCCGGTGGGTGACCTTGACCCTATCCCTCAGTCTGCCTATGGCCTAAGTCCACTGTGAGAATAGGCACCATTGGACCATCCACATGTGCAGGCAGGCTGAGGGTGTGACGTGGATCGTCGAGGCCATGTGGCCCAGAAGGTGGAGAAGGAGGGGCACCGGGGACTGACAAGTGGTGCTGTAGCTCTCCTGCCAATGCTGGAGACGTGTTGCCCTTTCTCTTGGGAGGACCGCCCTTCCTTATAGTGTGTCCAAGTGAGTACCTATGAACTCTAGGCCTTGAGCCAAGGAGAGATGGGATTTGGGGTAGTTGATGATGAATCCCAGGTGCTGCAGGAGGCAGATTGCCCGCCCTGCAGCCTGACTGGCCTCAAGGGCCATTCTGTCTCTGATGAGCCAGGGCAAAAAGTGCCAGACGGTCCCCTGTGGGCTGGGGAGGGTCTCCCTGGGGAGAGGAGGCCCTGCCCCAGGAGTCAAAAGCTCTCCCCAGGGTTGGGTGGATGTCAGGGTTGGAGGCTTTTGAATTTTCTGGGCCCATGGCCCTGACCCTTAGGCTGAGGGCTCTGCGATTGTTGGCCCGAGAAAGGCTAGTAGTAGCCCTGATGGAAGGACTCCTCTTTCCTCGGGAAAAGGTTTCTTTTCCCTGATGGTTTCTTTTGGGGAAGGGCTGAGGTCTTCTTGGAGAGCCTCCTCCTGGTCATGAACTCAGTCTCTATCTCAGCCGCCTTGTCGGCCATGGGTTTGCTGAACAAGTTTTCCCCTGTTCAGGGAACGTCAAGCAATTTCTCTTGGACCACCTGCTTGAGATCCGAGATCTGCAGCCAGGCCTGGCACTGGGTGCCGATGCCAGCTGCTGCCACTCGGGCTGCTGACTCAAAGCAGTTGTAGGTGGCTCGGGACAGGAAGTGAGCAGTCTCAGATCCCAGCTGTCAGGGAGTGGAACCGCTGGAGGGCTTCCTGGCAAGGCCGGCCAAGCTCCTGGATGAAGGCCTTAAGATACATGCCTATGCCTATAGTTCGAGTCTCTCTGCCCGGGGGGACAGAGGAATAATTCTTCTGACTCTTGAGCTTTTACATGGATGACTCCACAATCATGGAGTTATGTGGGAGCTGAGGTTTGTGGAAGCCAGGGCCCTTCTTGATGCAGTAGATGGCATTGAGGTGTCGGCTGATGCTGGCACTTAGGCCAGGGTCTCCCACATTCGCAGAAGCAGCCATTCGAGGATCGGTTGCACCGGCACCAAGAAAGTCTCTTTTGGCAGGGACTCATACTGGAGAATTTCCAGTTCTTCGGTGCACGGGTCCTCCTTTGACTCGGTTGGGACCAACAGTGCTCGAGCCATATCCCAGAAAAAGACATGGAAGGCCATGTCCTCCAGAGGGCAATGGCACTGAAGTACCGGGAGAGACGACTCTGAGGGAATGTCTCGGTGTAAAGTGGTCTCCGGGGAGGCCTCAATTTTAGTTTCCCACTCAGAGTCAGCTGATGTCGATGATTCTGAGGCTCAGGGGTCCCATGCCTCGAGGCTGGCCCCGAGGAACTGGGGTCGCCCGGAGAATCTTGGGTCCAACTCCCAGAAAATGGCCGGGCAGGGCCGGATACCTGAGGTTTGGGACCGGGACCTCAATCGGTGCTGAGGGCTCACCTGAGGCTGATGGCGACCGGAGCCTGGCTCAATGCCAGGGACTCCTCTGCAGTCGGAGGCCCAGTTGTCGAGGCAGATGATGCAGACAAACCGGCCACCATTGCCAGGGCCAGGATAGCAGAGATATTCTGCTCCAGGGCCACCATTCTGGTTTCGAGGCCAGAAGGCTCTGCAGCTTTTGGCTTGGGTACCAAGTGTCTCGGGCTCAATGCCGGCACTCTAGCGAGGACTCCTTCTTAGACAGCTTAGTGGGGTGCTGCTCGGAGTCGCCCGAGTCCCTCCACGGGACTTTACTAAGTTTCACCAGTGGAACCTCGACTGGCTTCGAGGATTTTTTCTTTTTCTTCTTGAGGTCTGGGGTCTTCTCAGAGTAGCCACTGCCACGGGACTCCAAGGATTCCCCAGCCTCATGGGACATGCTCTGCTTGGGGCTCAGCGTCGATGAAGCCAGAGCTGAGGCAGACCTCGGGAACATCTTTTCCTGCAACTCCGACCATTTTTTAATGTTTTTTGGTGTCATGGCCTGGCACAGGTCACAGGTGGTGGTATCGTGGTCTGGGCCCAGGCAACATAGGCAGCAGTCGTGGGTGTCTGTGGCAGAAATAGTCTGAATGCAGTGGTCACATTTATTGAACCCACCGGGAGATATGGTGGGAGTCACCCAGCCGGGGTGGACGATCCCCGAGCGAAAAAGGGCATGAACACTGGTTGAGGCAAGTCCTTATCAAAAAGGAGATGAGAAACGGAAGTGCAACCGGTACCAAACCGGGAAAAGCCAACTTTTGAGGATGACTAGAGAGATTTTTCCAGGGAAACAGGACAAACATCTGTTGGGCTCCGCGGAAAAAAAGGAGACTGAGCAAGATGGCACCCTTGGGCAGGAAGGGGACCACACATGCGTGGTAGCATGTCCCAAAGGCTTTCTTTGAAAGCTGGGGAAATGCTCCACATGGACTCCGTCGGAACAGTCACCCATGGGAGGACTGACTTCCTGCTTGTTCCTGGAGAACACAAAAAAGACAATGACTCAGTAAAAACAGAATGGGTTGCATGAATGCTTATATTTTCTGGTTTATTCCAAGGGAAAGACCTTAGTGGTCATCCTTGATAATTCTCTTTTTATGGATCAAAGCCATAGGACTTGTCAGCCGTATTTTACTATTCTCCATTTCTTACGCCAACACAATGCATTTTTGTCCACAAGATATATGAGATGAGGTGTACAAGTGTTGGGTTTGACATAATCGAACTGTTCTAATGACATACTGATACAGGTCCTTAAAAAATATCCTTTGTTGAGAGGAAGTGACGTCATCGGTGTGGATGGCAGCCTAAGTACGGAGCTCCGGCGTTGAACCCCGAAAGCTGTGAAAAATAAGACTCCCCTGCCCACTGGAATACACCAGACCGCAGGAAGAGGTGGCGGAACGGGTGGCAAAAGAGCTGGGCGAGATGACGACTCGCAAGAAGGCGGCAGATTTGAGGGAATTCGCCTACAGTGGCGGGCAGGCCGGAGGACGAGAGCTTAAGATGGCGGCGGGGGAGAGGCAGCCCCAGGAGTCCGTAGAGCGCCTGGTGCCACGTGCGACGGAGACGGGGAAGGGTGCGATGGTGGTGAATGATGTCTCCAGGGCCGAGCTGAAAGCTTGGTTTGGGGAGCTTAAATCGGAGCTGGCTGCAGTAAGAAGTCTGTAATGAACTACGGGAGGAAGTGAATGAGCTGAGCAGGAGAACGGAGGTACATGAACAGCATCTGGAGGGTGTAAAAAAAAAGCAGGGGGAGTTGGAGAGCTCTGTGAAAGACTGGGAGAATTGGAAAGCGCAAATACTGTATAAAATAGAAGATTTAGAAAATCGCACTAGAAGGAATAATTTGCGTATCAGAGGAGTCCCCGAGGAACCGGAGTTTACTGACAGTCGGCGCGTGACTGCAGAAATTTGCAAGGACATTCTGAGGGAAGGAGAAGATGCCATGGAGGTCGATAAGGTGGTCCTGGACAGAGCGCATCGTGCGCTGGGGCCTAGCAGGCCTAATCGGCCGCGGGACATTGTAGTCTGCATACATGATTATGCTATTAAGGAAAAGATTGTCATGAAGATGCGGAAAGCGAGGGAGTACGTCTGGCAGGGATATAAGGTGGCGATCTATGCAGATCTAGCGGCGGGGACCCTGCAAAGAAGACGTGAGCTGCAGCCTGTCACCACGCTGTTGCGACAGGAGAATGTGCGTTATCGATGGCTCTACCCATTTGGACTGTGCTTTACTGTGGGTACACGAAATTGGAAAGTGCAGAACAATGTGGAGGCAAACAAGGCCCTACGGGAGGCGGGACTGCGCGGAATGCAGAGTCGGCTGGGGGAGATCCCGGATGAGCAGCTGGAGCGGGGACCACAGGCGGCGGCGAAGGAGAGACTGCCCAGCACTGTACAGAGTCAGCGTGTGGCGGAGGCCCAGTCGGGGCTGACGTGATTGGGAGTATTGGGACTGCTGGACTTCATAGCATCCTAATGGACTTGTTCTGTACCAGTATTTGGGGAATGAGGTTCACGGCTGAGTTGGGAGGGGAGGGGGGAGGACGGGTGGCTGGGTGGACGGGAGGGCGGAAACTCACTGTTGATTATATTGTGCCATGGGGGCTAGGAGGTTGGAGGATGGGGTGCTAGAAGGTGAGGGGTGGGAGGGTGGCTTGATAGGAGGTGGCTGGGAGGGGTGGGAGGGTTTTGATGTAAGGGGATGTGCTCTGCGGAGGTAGGGGTAACATAGGTTGGTGGGTTTTGTGTTTGGGAGGTTTGGAATGGATGCGTGCTTTTACCTAGATGAAAGTAGTGATTGGATTTGTGGTGGAGGGAGGGTTGGAGGGCTTGGGGGGAAGTAGAGGGGCAGGTGTGGGAGAGGTGGGGTCTCATTGGCTTTACTGGGCGGTAGGGGTGGAGTTGGTGGGGGTTTGGAGGAGGCCAGGGGGGAGGGAGAGGATGGCTGCTGAGGGGGGCGGGTGAGGGGGTCTTGGATGTGGATTGGGGGGAGGGGGAGGGAGTGAGGGGTGGCCGGGGAGGGGACTGGGCTGCTCTGCACTGATGGGCACTACTCTGCGGGAGGCCGCAGGAGGGCGGAGGAGAGGGTTGGGTGGGGGCGGGGGGAAAAAAGGGGGGAGGGTAGAGGAGGCGGGGAGGGGCTGGGGGAGGAGGGGGGTGTGGGGGGGGTGGGGGCGGGAAGGAAGGGAAGGGAAGGGTGGGAGGAAGCAGGGGATAGTGGGGGAGCAGAAATTGCGGGTGGTTACAATTAATGCTAAAGGATTGCGCACTTGGCGGAAGCGTCGATTGGTAGAGAAGGAAGGAGTGAGGACACGGGCAGAGTTCGTGTGCGTTCAGGAAACGCATTTGAGGGTTGGCCAAGAGAGATTGTTAGAGACAAGAAAATACCCCAAGGTGGTGTTGGCGGGGCAACGGGCCGAATCGCGGAAGGGAGGGGTGGGCATAATGGTAGGGGCTGAGATGCGAGATAAGGTGGTGGGGGAATACCGAGATAAGAAGGGGAAGTATGTGGGAGTTAAGGTGAAGTTGGGGGAGGAGTTGGTCTGGATTTTTAGTTTGTATGGGCCGAATGAGGGGCAGGGAGAGTTCTATGACCGTATGCGGGAAGATCTAGAGAAGTTGGGGGATTTGCTGATAATTATAGGGGGGGATTTTAATTTGACTATTAACCCCCGCCTAGTGTCAGACGGCTGCCTAGGGTGAGAACTTACACAATCTTGACGATGCATATATTCATATGATTCTTGCAAGATATTGTGGGTATTGTAGTTCATTCACTCCCAAACACAGCTGATGACAATAATTTGAGTTGTGAAACCAAGTGGTAAGATCAATAAAATACTTCTTTTATTGATGGGGTTTAATTCACCCAGCACATGTATGCTTGATAGCACTATAAATGAGGTTACTTGCTTGCAGTGTTTAAAATGGATAACAAAAAGTCACAAAGTAAAGAATAAACTTTGCTGGTTAGGTTAACTTCTGCTTATTTTCCACGCCGATCTCAGCAGTGATTCTCCCTTGCTCACACACACAATCAGGTGCAGCCCTAATTACTATCAATGGACCAGCTGAAAGCCTCTAGCTGGCTGGCTGCTACTGTGTGAGCCCAAATCCTGCTTTAAGAGCTGTTTGCAGTGGAAATAAAGAACAAAGTTAGGTTTCTTTGTGATGGCTGATGTGTTTGCTCAGAGAAATCTAGCAATAGCATTTAGATAAAGAACAGTCCATGTAAATAGTTTCATCTGCTGTATTTCCCCCTGCATCAACAATCATAGGGTCAATATCATACATTGGCACAGATGAGTCTTTCATTAAGGCACTATCATGAGAATGCTTATTCCCTTGCTGCCATTCTCTATTATAGATAGGGTCTGGATCAGTGTTCATACCTGAGCCTCTCCTGCTATCATTATTCCTCTCTATATAGCCTGGCCAATATGTAATCCAATTCTGATGTCCAGCCTTCCAATCTTGATCCCTGGACACTGGATCTTCTCTCACATACCTTCTGGCCTTGGTCTGAAAGTCCCTTCCACATGCAGTCTTCTCTCTTCCAGGTAGCCACTGGTGATTCCTATCTCTGCCACTCCATTCCTCTGGCTGAATCCAGTCCAATGGACTCTGCTGGCTTTTGGAATACCTCCCAGTATGAGTACTGCCTTGGAATCTCCCAGACCTTCCAATGGCCTTTCTTCTCTTCCTTCCAGAGAGTTTCCTTCTTTCTCTATCCGCTTGGCTTGGCTTCTGTTTCTCCAGGTGATACTGGTGCTTGTAGCCGTTGCTGAAGCTCTCCCTCAAGCTCTTTCTGTGGCTTTTGCTGAAGCTGTTCTTGAAGTTCTCCCTGAAGCTGGGCTGGAGCTTGTAGTAACTATTATCTGAAGAATCAGCTCTATTCTTATCCTGTTCTAATGTGTGCTGCTCCCTAACACAGCGCAGCTGCCCCGAATCAGGCCCTGCCCCCCGAGATGAGCGCCTAGGGACCACCCCACAGCCCTCCTGACTGCACACACACCTCCCCACTTCAGCCCCTCCCATGGCTGCTGGAAACCCGGTGCACTCTGGGACCGGCAGTCTCCCATGTGAAAACTCTGCTCTCCCGCCTCCACCAGAACTGACAGGTTGCTCGTTCAGAGCCACCCCATCCCCCCTACAGCTCCTACCTGAGCCATGATAATCTTCCTTATCACATACCCCCCTGCTTAAGTTATTACGGACTGGTTTTACTGGTGAAACTTCTTCTCTACAGTCCGTAATACCTACGAGAGTGTTATCTTCTTGAAGCTCCCTTACTTCCTGACTGGGTTCAAGGTCATTATTTACAGGCCTCTCCCTCCAAGACTTAAGTACATTAATATGGTAGGTCTGCCTACGCCCTCTGGCATTTTCTACCATATAAGACACTGGGCTTACTTGTTTAACAACCTCCCATGGCCCTTTCCACTGTACCTCAAATTTTGGAGCAGTTCCTGCTACTTGAACCAAACCTTTTCACCAATGCTTAATTGGCGGCTTTTGGCCTTTCTATCATACCACCCTTTCTGGCGAACTTGACTGTCCTGCAGGTTCCTCTCAGCAACCTGCGACGTCCTTTTCAAACGTGCTCTCAAGTCACGTAGAAACAGTGGCACCTCCTGACTTCCTGGTTCAGGATCAATCCATTGTTCCCTCAAAATATCCAACAAACCCCGGGGAGCCCTACCATACATCAACTCATACGGAGTTACACCTAGGGACACTTGAATTCTTTCCCTGCAGGCATATAAGGCAAAGGGTAATAACATATCCCATTCTTTTACCTCTCCTGCTAACCCCCTTCTCAACATTTGTTTGAGAGTTTGGTTGAATCTCTCCACCAAACCATTTGATTGTGGATGGTAGGCTGAGGTTTTCACGTGACGAATGCCAAAGGCATCCCAGACCTGGGCCAAATATTTGGATACAAAATTGGACCCTCGGTCAGTCAACACCTCTCTTGGGAATCCCACTTCACAAAACAATTTTACTAGCTCTAAAGCTATTGTTTTTGCAGAAGAAACATTCCTCATTGGTATGGCCCAGGGAAACCTTGTTGCCTGATCTACCATAACTAGGATGTATTGGAAACCTCGGGGCGTTTTAACTAATGGGCCTACAATATCCATGGCAATGCGACCAATTGGGTCTGTGATGATTGGCATGGGGATCAATGGCACCACCGGTGGGTGTGCCGCTGTAACTCGCTGACATGCTGGACATGCAGCACAAAACTGGGCAGTTTCTTTGAATATACCTGGCCAGTAAAACGCACAAGAATTTGATCCAGTGTTCCTTGCATACCTTTATGACCTCCCACTGGATGATCATGTGCTAGCCTAAGTACTAGCCCTTTGAAAGTTGTGGGTACCACCAATTGTTTACGTATGGCACCATTTCTGGGGTCCTGACTCTCTCTATATAATATGTCATTATCTAGTCTGAATCTGGGCAACTCCTCCCTGACCTCCTGAGCATACTTAAAAGCTCGGGTGAGAGCTTGATCAGCTCGCTGCTCTTGTGGAAAGTTAGGAAACTTTGCCACCAACTCAGCTGGCACCCAGGGTAAACTTTGACCAGCTAACAACTCAGCCCTACCCTGTGCTCTGCAAAGTCTCTCACGCCTCTTTTGTGCTTTCAACTTTCTTACTTTACCAGATGATGGGGTTATTAAATCATCATGAGAGGGTAAATCTCCTAATAACTCTGCCTGCTCCCCCTCCTCCTTCTGCTGGCTCTCTAACTTAGCCTGCGAGCGGGTGGATACAAGGCCCCTCTTATTACCCATAGTTTGGCCTTCTGGAAGCTTAACCATCTTTTTAGCTAGGGACTGAGGACTTCCAAAGAAAGGCCCGGGAGCTATTTCCATTATTAAACCTTCTCCCTCCTTCTTTCCTAGCCCTTTCACTAGTTCCTGCTTAAATCTTGGCCAGTCCTTTCCTAGGACCAAATCAAAGGGTAGCCTAGGCACCACTGCTAATAGGACTTCCTCTTGTTCCCCTAGGCACTTAACCTTTAGCCTATAGGTGGGATATGATGATGCAGCACCATGAATGCATCTGATGTGAACTTGGCTTTCAGGGGTTCTAGGCACAAATCTTTCTTGGGCCTCTATCCTCTTCCAAAGCCTTTTTGACATCATACTCTGGTCTGCCCCAGAGTCTAATAATGCATTTGTGGTAATTCCTTGCACATCAACCATCAAAAGAAATCCTTCCTTGGGCTGTTTTAAATCCAGACCCATTAAACTAGTGTGTGTCTGGCATCTCTTTTCTAAGTGTCCCACTTTTCCACACTTGAAACATTTCTTTCTATTCCACTGTGTCATCTGGTTTGATACAGTACATTCATTTTCAGAAACATTCTTAATTATTCTCTTTTTTGATACAGCACATTTAGCCTCAGCATCCATCTTTAGAGGGCCACCCATTCTATGGCAAGCCTGCGTGGTTTCCAAGAATCTCTCTGCTAGCATGGTTGCCTCTCCAAGATTTTGGCAATTTTGCTGTATAAGAAAAACATTCAAATCTTTAGGTACCCCAAGCATAAATTGTTCCAGTGTGGCAGGTGCAGGCCTGTGACCCACGGTGTCTGACATAGGCAGGCCAGCATGGCTAGCTGGACCTGTAAATGAGGCCTGTGGAGAGGCATATAGGATTGCACATCCCCCAATATGCTGCTATTGTAAGAAAGAACTCAGTAGAAATATTGAATTAGCTTAGATAAGCAGAATTGCAGAATTAAGAAATGGAAAAATACAGAAAAGATGTGTTTTAAAGTTACTGATAAGAAAGAGTACATTTGCAGAGAAATATTGAGGAGTGCTGACAGATGAGTTACAGAACCTTGCTCTTCTGCACGCACAAATGGTCCCATAGCCTTGAAAGTGTGAAAGTAACAAGTTGATGAACTGACCATTGTAATTGGGACTAGAAGGGGGGCAGGCAGGTGTCATGCCTACAGAAGCCCACAGAAGGAACATAATTGGAGAAACTTATCAGTACCGGGACCAATAGAAGGGCTACGGGAGGTACGGGAGCGTACCGGGACCAATGAAATGTTTTTCTATACCTAGAATGGAACAGAAGTCTATAAAAGTTGTTGTAATGCTTGAAAACTTTGCTCAGCCATTTTGAAATTGCCTTGCTTGAGACTTGTGCACAAATAAATGATTTGGACCTTCTGAACAGACTCCTGGTATCATTGGTTTGTCTGCGCTTTGCTGCTACATATTCCTTGGTGCGTTGGCCGGGAAGTTGTGGAATCAAAGTGTATATAGGGCAATATACCACGACTTTCCGCCTCTATAGGCTTGGTCCTGCCGGGATCGCGCCCTTCCGACGAGGGCCGCTCCCTGGCGCCACCGGTCCCTTGTATCGGAGGGAGCTGGTCGGACCTCGGCGGGTGCGGGCCCGGTCGGAAGCCAACGCCTCGAACCCGAGTGAGGGGAGTCCGAGGTCCAACTCATGCGCCTGCTTGGGAAGTTTTGAGGACCGGATCCGGTGAGTATAGTTTTGATTTTGGGTCTAGACAGAAATAGAAAGAGCAGTACTGCCATTGGAACTTGGAACTTGGAATTTGTAATCTCGAGATATTGGGAATTGGTAAGAGAGCTTGATCAACTCTCAAGGAAGAGCCGAGTAGCCTGGCATGGGAATGCGCTGGGTGAAACCCTCATCCTTTTTGTAATTTGGGAAAAGACTAGTCAGAACAGATAGAAACGAATGCATTCTGGGAATACGTTGCTAGCATGATTGTGTGAATGAAGTGTGATTGAGAGGTCTGGCAGCACGGACCAAGTGAAGGCGGACCCCTGATTAGCGCATTTCCTGACCGGGCGACCGCGTTCAGGTCGCGAAAAGGGGGAAGCGATTGTCGTCTTGTCTTGTTATTTGTATTCCCTATACGTTTCCAGGGCCGTGAGGACCCCTTACCCACGGTCCGCCCACCTTTTCCCTTCTGTCTGTTGTTGCGCGCACACATCGAAATGGGAGGGGCGGAGTCTACTAGAAACACTCCATTAGAATGTATGATCGCACATTTTAAAGAGGGATATTCAGGAGATTATGGTATTAAAATGACAGCAGCCCGTTTGCAGATTTTGTGTACTAGGGAGTGGCCCGATCTAGACCCCATCTGGCCCCGAGAGGGAACGTTCACTGTAGAGATTATCCAGTCAATACACCGTAGAGTGCGGGTAGCGCACCCCGATCAGTACCCCTATATAGATTCCTGGTTAAGTATTTGTGAAGATCCGCCCTCCTGGGCGCAGCGCTGTTATGAGGAACAGTGCAGAATAATGTTAGCTAAAACAGATTCTAGACAGAAAAAGGAACAGCCTAGAATGAACGAGCAGGATAAGAAAGCCAAGAAGAAACCCATCTTGGCAGATCCCGATTCCCCAGAAGTAGTCCTCAGGCAGCCCCGAACCCCAGGTCCAGTAAGAATAGCTCGGCGGCGTCCTGCCCCAGAACTCCAGAGACTGCCAGAGCCGAGGCGAGACCCAACCCCTGACCCCCCTCCTCCTGGAGGAGAGGAAGAGACAGAATTAGCGGGAAGAGAGGAGGAGGATGTAAAAGGTGAGCCAGAAGCGGAGCTAGAAGAAGAAGTAGGAAGGAATCCCCAGAAGAAGAAGAAGAGGACAGTGTACAAATAATTGAGAAAGCCAGCGCTAGCACTAGCAAGCCAGTGAAAGAAAAACCCAAAGCAAAAACCAGTTGAGAAAAAGAAAGCAACTCCTGCAAAGACAACGACAATAGCCCTTAGATCCCAGACCCAAATGACGCCTGGGACGACAGCCAAACTGTTTCCCTTAAGGCAAGTCCCGGGGTGCCCGTAAAGAATGATAATGATGAAGTGGTAGCGGGACCCCTAACTTATGTGTATATCCCCTTCTCTACAACTGATTTATTAAATTGGAGGTCGCATTATGCCTCCTATACTAGCAAGCCCAGGAGCTGACAGAATTAGTAACTAGTATTATGGAAACTCACCAACCCACTTGGCCAGATTGCCGTCAGCTCCTGACCACCCTATTCACTACAGAGGAACGAGCGAGAATTAGAAAAGCAGCTATTGAATGGATGGCAGAAAACCCTGCAGCTCCGGCGCAGGGGCAGAATATAATAGATCGTAGAGAAGCAGCTCAGAGAGAATTCCCAAATGAAGACCCCCAATGGGATCCAAATACAGATGAAGGATCCACCGCCCTAGCCCGTTTTCGCCAAGGCTTTTTACAAGGCCTGCGAAGAGGAGGCCAAAAAGCTATGAACCTTTCCAAAGTAGCAGGAATTATCCAAGGAATAGATGAGAGCCCAGCAGATTATTATGAAAGATTAACTGAAGCCTACAGAATGTATACTCCCTATGATCCCGAGGCACCAGGAAGTTTATGCATGGTGAATTCTGCTTTTGTAAACCAGTCTCAACCAGACATTAGACGTAAATTACAGAAATTAGAAGGGTTTGCGGGCATGAATGCAACACAGTTATTGGAAGTCGCTCATAAAGTGTATGTGAATCGTGATACTGAAAGACAGAGAGAATGTGATAGAAAGATGAAGAAGAAAGCTGATTTTTTGGCTGCGGCCATAGTTGAAAAGAAAAGGGGAGGTGTCCCTAATCGAAGGAGCAGAGGAAGAGGGCGGGGTCAAGGCGGAGGCCGGACCCAGAGACTAGGCGTGAACCAATGCGCCTATTGCAAAGAGGAAGGACATTGGAGAGATACATGCCCGCAACTCGAAGACGCCCAGCAAGATGACGAATACGATCATCAGTGGCGAGAAGAAAGACGAGGCCGTCCCCGAGGCCGAGGAGGAGCCAATCGAGAACAATTCCAGCGAGAGAGGGGAGGAGGAGCCATCCAAGCATTGGCCACACAGGCCCATGATGAGGATGACGTGGATTAGGACAGACCGGGCTCCAAGTTTGCTTTAGGTCTCCAGGAGCCTATGGTCGAAATACAAATAGGAGACCAATTTATGAACTTTATGGTTGATACTGGAGCAGAACATTCAGTAATAGACAAAAAGATAGCCCCATTCACCAAGAAAGCAGTCACCATTATAGGAGCAACTGGTGCCAAAGCCACAAAGTCTTTTCTACAAAACCGAATATGCAGTCTAGGAGGACAGCAAGTAACGCATCAATTCCTTTACATGCCCGAATGTCCAGTACCCCTACTGGGACGAGATATGCTAGCCAAGCTTCAAGCCCAAATATCTTTCTCTGAGCAAGGAGAAATGCAAATGACAGTGAATTCTCAAGCCAAACCAGCAGGAGTAATGCTGCTGACAGTACCCCGAGAAGAAGAATGGAGATATTACATTGATGATTCGATTCAAGATACCTATTTTGAACAAACTTTAAAGAACATTCATGCACCACTTGAAGTATGGGCAGAAGGCAGTCCCCCAGGCCTAGCCAAACATATAGCTCCAGTGATTGTAACCCTCAAGCCTAGTGCTACACCAGTGCACGTCAAACAGTACCCTCTCCCAAGAGCCGCAATTGAAGGCATTCATCGCCACCTACAGAGATTGCTCGAGTATGGCCTACTGAAAGTATGTCAATCCCCATGGAACACCCCACTTCTGCCAGTAAAGAAACCTGAGACAGATGATTATCGCCCAGTGCAAGATTTGAGAAGAGTGAATGATGCAGTTGAAACTATACACCCAGTTGTACCCAATCCTTACACTCTACTAGGATTGATACCCGCTGAAGCTACCCATTTCACTGTACTGGATTTGAAAGATGCATTCTTTTGCATAAGATTAGCCCCTGTAAGCCAAATATTGTTTGCATTCGAATGGCAGGACCCCATCTCTGGAAGAGGGGGCCAACTCACCTGGACAAGATTACCCCAAGGATTCAAGAATTCACCTACCATCTTTAGTGCTGCACTAAATCAAGACCTTTCAAGCTATCCAGTAGCCCCGGGGAAGAGAGTACTTCTCCAGTACGTGGATGATCTGTTGATAGCTGCCGTATCAGAAAGAGAATGTATATTAGCCACCAAAGATCTCCTGCAGTTACTAAATGAAGCTGGATATAAAGTTTCCAGAGCCAAAGCACAACTATGCCAAACAGAAGTGAAATACTTGGGTTTTCGTATTACCCAAGGAAGCAGAAGATTAGGCAGAGAAAGAAAAGAAGCAGTATGCAGAATCCCAACTCCAACAACCAGAAAGCAAGTCAGAGCCTTTCTGGGAGCAGCAGGATATTGCCGAATCTGGATACCCAACTTTGCCCAAATTGCCAAACCACTGTATGAAGCCACAAAAGGAGAAGAGAAGTCACCACTGGAGTGGGGACTTGAGCAGGATACAGCCTTCCAGAAGTTAAAAGAAGAATTGATGTCATCACCAGCACTTGGACTACCAGATGTCCACAAACCTTTCCACTTGTTTGTACATGAAGCACAGGGAAATGCCTTAGGCATGTTGACTCAGAAATTAGGAAATTGGGAACGACCTGTAGCCTACCTATCGAAACAATTGGACCCTGTGGCCAAGGGATGGCCACCCTGCTTGAGAGCAGTTGCAGCTACAGCACTACTAGTGAGTGAAGCAGACAAACTCACACTAGGACAGAACATACGAGTCACTGTGCCACATGCAGTCCTTGCCCTTATGGAACAGAAAGCAAATTATTGGCTCACCAATTCCCGAATGTTAAAGTACCAGAGCATGTTATGTGAAAACCCACAGATACAACTTGAAGTGAGCCATGCCTTGAACCCAGCTACCTTGATACCCATCAGTGAAGAACTCCCAGAACATGACTGCATCGAAGTCATGGAAACTGTGTTCTCTAGTCGACCTGACTTAACAGATGTGCCCATAGACAATCCCGACCAGATCTATTATGTTGATGGGAGCAGTCTCATCCTTGATGGACGACGCTGTGCCGGATATGCAGTCGTCACTCAACACGAAGTAGTTGAATCATCAGCCCTAGCCTCAGGCACATCAGCCCAGAAAGCCGAATTGATAGCACTCACCAGAGCATTGTTGTTAGGAGAAAAACTTGTGCTGAATGTATATACAGATTCCAAATATGCTTTCACTACCTTGCATGCCCATGGAGCTCTCTACAAAGAAAGAGGACTCATCACATCCGGAGGAAAATCAGTCAAATATGGTCCCGAGATATTGATGTTACTTGATGCAGTCTGGGCCCCAACACGTGTAGCTGTCATGCATTGTAGAGGACATCAAGCAGGAAAAGGAGAAGTTGCTCGAGGAAATAGATTCGCAGATGCCTCAGCACGACAAGCAGCTATGACAGGACAGATTGCCCCACAAGCTATGCCAATGCAAGCAGCATTGTTTCCAGTACCCTTGAATCTATGGACCCCACGATATACCACCAAAGAATTGGATTACTATTGTGACAAAGAAATGGAGTATTGAAAGACGGATGGATTGAGCTGCCACCAGAAGAAGGCAGTCAACCTCCGGGAAGAATAGTAATTCCTGAACTGTTAGGACCATCCTTTGTCAAAGCGTTTCATGAAGCCACCCACTATGGAAAGAGTGCTATGGAGAAAGCACTCAGACCACATTTCTACATCCCTCTGATGACAACCATATCAGCCTCAGTAGCCCGACAATGTCAGATCTGTGCCAAGAATAATGCCAAGCAGGGCCTTATTACAGCACCCCGAGTTCAGTCAAGAGGTGTGACCCCCATGCACAACCTCCAAGTTGATTTCACCGAAATGCCAAAAGCCAATGGATACCATTACCTACTAGTATTAGTTTGTACTTTCTCCGGGTGGGTAGAAGCCTTCCCAACCAGAACTGAGAAAGCCCGAGAAGTTACCAAAGCCTTAATGAGAGAGATTGTCCCCAGATTTGGAATCCCAGCAGTAATAGGGTCAGACAATGGACCCTCATTTGTCTCAAGTTACTCAGCAGTTAGCAAAAGCTTTACAGATACAGTGGAAGCTCCACACTGCATACAGACCCCAGAGTTCAGGGAAAGTTGAGCGAATGAATCGTACATTGAAAGCCCAAATATCTAAGCTTTGTCAGGAGACACACTTGAAATGGCCCCAAGTGCTTCCCATAGCTTTACTCAGAATACGCTCAGCCCCTGTAAAGTCAACAGGATTTTCCCCTTTTGAAGTTTTATATGGTAAACCCCCACCAATAGTGCAGGGAGTCAAAGGAAATCTAGCCCAGATTGGTTCAGAAGTAACCAGACAAGAACTCCTAGCTCTTAGTTTTGTTCTGCAGACTCTCCATACGTGGATCCAAGACCAGTTGCCTATCAACTTGACGGAACCCTTGCATCCCTACCAGCCTGGAACTTCGGTGTGGATCAAAGATTGGAAGAAGATACCGTTGGAACCCCATTGGAAGGGACCGTACACCGTCATCCTGTCTACCCCAACTGCAGTAAAGGTAGCCGAGATCGACGCCTGGATCCACCACAGCCGAGTCAAGCCCGCCGCCGATCCTGAACCAGAGCGGTGGACAGCAGAGCAGCACCCTGATGTACCCTTGCGAGTTACTTTGAGACGGCAACCAGCAGCATAGACACTTCATCACAAGTGCTTGCAGTAGCCAAGTCTTTCGAAGAGGATTGCTGTTTTCCATGCAGCAACAGCTTTGTTTCAACGAACCCAATTCGTGTGTGATTTGACACACTACTGTGAGACTACATTGACTAAGCCAGACTTCACAAGCCAACTGAATTGCTAAGTTGGTTAATGTGTGCTGGACATCTTGAGGATCTTCAATCAACACTCAGCACCCGTTAAATTGCTTCATTAGCAAACGGGACGAAGAATAATAGACCGTCGTGATCAAGATTAGAAGCTGAGGATTCAGAGAAGAACTCCAATCAACATCAACATGTATCTTGCTTCTGCTTTGCCTTGGTTGCCTTCTTCGGAGATTTTGAACAGACTTATGCTCTACCTCCATGCACCGCTTGCATTACTTCTACTAGAACTGGACTGAAAGTAACTCAGACTTTGCTTTACCATTCTTACTATACCTGCAAGGGAACAATAACTCGGTGTATCTATAACACCACTGAACTAAATGTTTGCACTCATGGCAAAATTAAAGCATGCTATAATCCGCATCAGAATCCATCCTATTACACGTTGGAAATAAGATGGAAGGATGCAGATGGACCTATCTTAGCTGCTACAACCACCACTTAAGGACATTACTAAACCTGCTGTTTTGAATTTTGATGCATGTAATGCTATTAATAGAGATAGTCAGTCCACCTGTGGTACATGGGAGAAAGCGTATCGAAATGACCATAAGTATATGTGTCCAGAAGGTGCCACGGGATGGAGGAAGTGTACAGGTAAAAAGGAACCAGGGTATAGTACTGCTACAGCGGCAGACTACTATTGCCCGTATTGGGAATGTGTTTTCTATGCTACCTGGAACACTGGTATAACTGATGAGAAAATAGATAAACGGATGGCTACTCTAACCAAGCCAACCACAAATGATAAATGTCAGAAAGATGCTTGCAACCCCTTACATTTGCGTGTACATAACCCCCATGCATGGAAACAAGGATATAAGTTTGGTTTACGTATTGCAGGAGGAGGAACAGATCCAGGGACCATTGTGTATGTTAGATTGAATACCCAAGCCCACAAGTCATCTAAATATCATATTCATAATACCTTTTATGAAGCTATGCATGTAAATAAGTTTGAGATCCCTCACCCTTCACAGAATTTGTTTCTAGAATTAGCCGGAGCAGTAGTATCTAGTCTTAAGATCACAGATTGTTATTTCTGTGGCGGAACCCAAATGGGAGACCAATGGCCCTGGGAAGCCCAAGAATTGAATTATTCCATGATTTACAATCAGACTGAATTACACAAGACAACCAGTGAATGGGTGTTAGCGCACTCAATCGTTGGACGTCTTTGCTTTGCCAGAACTGGACCCAGTTCACCCAAAAGGTAGGACAGCTGGTCTGTCTTAGCCAGAAGTACTATAATGCCACGACTAAAAAGACAGCATGGTGGTCAGGAATCAGACATCCTGAACCTCCTAACCCATTAGCCAGATTTCCTGAACTTGCAGGTCTATGGACTAACCTTGCCAAAGTCCAAGCTTGGCAAGCCCCACCTGGCCTATATTGGATCTGTGGAAACCGAGCATATGCGCAACTCCCACCACAATGGGGAGGAGCATGTGTCTTAGGAACCATCAGACCTTCTTTCTTCCTGTTAAACACTGACATGGAGAACAATTAGGATACCCTGTATATACTACCCACAAACACAAAGGACCATCTAGACAGAAAAGAGAGGCCTTACAGATAGGCAAGTGGGAGAAGTGGCAAGGTGATGATTGGCCACCAGAAAGAATTATTGAATATTATGGACCTGCCACTTGGAATGATGATGGTATGTATGGTTATCGTACCCCAATTTATATGATTAATCGTATTATTCGCTTACAAGCAGTAGTTGAAATAATAACCAATGAAACTAGTCATGCTCTCACGCTCTTAGCTAGACAGAGTACTCAGATGCGCACTGCCATATACCAGAATCGCTTAGCCCTTGATTATTTACTAGCAGCTGAAGGAGGAGTATGTGGTAAACTGAATTTAACCAATTGCTGTTTGAAAATAGATGATAAAGGTCAAGTAGTTGAAGAAATTGCTAAAGATATGCAAAGACATGCTTATGTGCCAGTACAGACTTGGCACGCCTTGAAATTTCCTAATTGGTTTGCTAACCTTTTCTCTTGGCTGGGAGGATTTAAGACTTTCGTTATCTTAGTACTAATCCTTGTTGCTGTTGTCCTCTGCTTACCATGTTTAATCCCATGTTGTATGCGTTCCCTTCATAGTGCTATTGATAGTACAGTAGAGCGGAAGACCGCAACTAAAATAATGGCTTTATACAAAGCTAGTCCTAGTAGAAATCCTTCAATCATGATGTGATTCTTCAGAAAGTGATTTAATTCTCACACCTTATTAAGTAATAGGGTGAGATTAATCAAAGGGGGGAATGTGGCAGGTGCAGGCCTGTGACCCACGGTGTCTGACATAGGCAGGCCAGCATGGCTAGCTGGACCTGTAAATGAGGCCTGTGGAGAGGCATATAGGATTGCACATCCCCCAATATGCTGCTATTGTAAGAAAGAACTCAGTAGAAATATTGAATTAGCTTAGATAAGCAGAATTGCAGAATTAAGAAATGGAAAAATACAGAAAAGATGTGTTTTAAAGTTACTGATAAGAAAGAGTACATTTGCAGAGAAATATTGAGGAGTGCTGACAGATGAGTTACAGAACCTTGCTCTTCTGCACGCACAAATGGTCCCATAGCCTTGAAAGTGTGAAAGTAACAAGTTGATGAACTGACCATTGTAATTGGGACTAGAAGGGGGGCAGGCAGGTGTCATGCCTACAGAAGCCCACAGAAGGAACATAATTGGAGAAACTTATCAGTACCGGGACCAATAGAAGGGCTACGGGAGGTACGGGAGCGTACCGGGACCAATGAAATGTTTTTCTATACCTAGAATGGAACAGAAGTCTATAAAAGTTGTTGTAATGCTTGAAAACTTTGCTCAGCCATTTTGAAATTGCCTTGCTTGAGACTTGTGCACAAATAAATGATTTGGACCTTCTGAACAGACTC
Source organism: Ichthyophis bannanicus (assembly GCA_033557465.1). NCBI lineage: Eukaryota > Metazoa > Chordata > Amphibia > Gymnophiona > Ichthyophiidae > Ichthyophis > Ichthyophis bannanicus. The sequence continues at coordinate 174,492,081 of CM066036.1, read as the reverse complement.
CTGGTATCATTGGTTTGTCTGCGCTTTGCTGCTACACCAGCATTATAATATCTAATAACATTTCTACTGTCTTTTGCTCAGGCTCCAACCATTTTACAGCTAGACTTCTAATTCTCTGACTCAGAGCCCTGGGTGTCTCACCCACTTTCAATGTAACAGCTCTAAACATTCGCCTATACTCTGAAATAGACAACCCTAGGCGATCTCTAATAGCTGCCTTTACATCCTTATAAATCAAAGCCTGGGCTGCTGGCATTGCTCTGTAAGCTGCTAGTGCCTCACCAGTTAATGAGGCTGCCAGCCTTACTGCCCACTGGGTCTCTGGCCATGCTAAAGCCTGTGCCACTCTTTCAAAAGACTCTAGAAAATCATCAACATTATCTTCTGGAGTTAATTTCCCAAAATTAAATGCCCCAATCCCTTGATTGAGTCCCACATTGTCCATATGTGGTGTACCAGTACTAACTGCTGGTCTTGCATCTGTTCCACTTTGGCTCTGCAGCTGAACTAGAGCTTGCACCAGATCAAGCACTGGTTTTTCTGCTGTTCCATTAAGGCCTTCATAGCAGTGTCCTGGGCCTGCTGTGATAGCTCCTGCTGCTTGCAAAATTGGGCTGCCATCCACTGAGCCATCTCCCTCGGATCCATCTTGACCCCTGCAAGAAAAGAAAAAAAAAAAAAACCAAAGAGCAGCACTTTCCAACCAGGTGTGTTTTGTTTTTTTTTTCAACTTTTTTTTTTTTTTTCAATTACCCCCTGTGCTTACACACATCCACCACTAGACATGCCCAGGTACATATTACCTTGTCTCAGTGATGAATCCAGCTTTGCACAGGGTCTTTTCCTCTGGGACAGCTTCCTGGAACAACCACTTTTCCTCCAAAGTTAAGACGAGGAAAAAAATCTTCTTACAGCTTTAAACTTGACTTTTATTTGTAATCCACAACAAGTAAATCCTCTTGGTGCAAGAGCAATCCGAAAAACTACGCCATTTGTCAGACGGCTGCCTAGGGTGAGAACTTACACAATCTTGACGATGCATATATTCATATGATTCTTGCAAGATATTGTGGGTATTGTAGTTCATTCACTCCCAAACACAGCTGATGACAATAATTTGAGTTGTGAAACCAAGTGGTAAGATCAATAAAATACTTCTTTTATTGATGGGGTTTAATTCACCCAGCACATGTATGCTTGATAGCACTATAAATGAGGTTACTTGCTTGCAGTGTTTAAAATGGATAACAAAAAGTCACAAAGTAAAGAATAAACTTTGCTGGTTAGGTTAACTTCTGCTTATTTTCCACGCCGATCTCAGCAGTGATTCTCCCTTGCTCACACACACAATCAGGTGCAGCCCTAATTACTATCAATGGACCAGCTGAAAGCCTCTAGCTGGCTGGCTGCTACTGTGTGAGCCCAAATCCTGCTTTAAGAGCTGTTTGCAGTGGAAATAAAGAACAAAGTTAGGTTTCTTTGTGATGGCTGATGTGTTTGCTCAGAGAAAGCTAGCAATAGCATTTAGATAAAGAACAGTCCATGTAAATAGTTTCATCTGCTGTATTTCCCCCTGCATCAACAATCATAGGGTCAATATCATACATTGGCACAGATGAGTCTTTCATTAAGGCACTATCATGAGAATGCTTATTCCCTTGCTGCCATTCTCTATTATAGATAGGGTCTGGATCAGTGTTCATACCTGAGCCTCTCCTGCTATCATTATTCCTCTCTATATAGCCTGGCCAATATGTAATCCAATTCTGATGTCCAGCCTTCCAATCTTGATCCCTGGACACTGGATCTTCTCTCACATACCTTCGGGCCTTGGTCTGAAAGTCCCTTCCACATGCAGTCTTCTCTCTTCCAGGTAGCCACTGGTGATTCCTATCTCTGCCACTCCATTCCTCTGGCTGAATCCAGTCCAATGGACTCTGCTGGCTTTTGGAATACCTCCCAGTATGAGTACTGCCTTGGAATCTCCCAGACCTTCCAATGGCCTTTCTTCTCTTCCTTCCAGAGAGTTTCCTTCTTTCTCTATCCGCTTGGCTTGGCTTCTGTTTCTCCAGGTGATACTGGTGCTTGTAGCCGTTGCTGAAGCTCTCCCTCAAGCTCTTTCTGTGGCTTTTGCTGAAGCTGTTCTTGAAGTTCTCCCTGAAGCTGGGCTGGAGCTTGTAGTAACTATTATCTGAAGAATCAGCTCTATTCTTATCCTGTTCTAATGTGTGCTGCTCCCTAACACAGCGCAGCTGCCCCGAATCAGGCCCTGCCCCCCGAGATGAGCGCCTAGGGACCACCCCACAGCCCTCCTGACTGCACACACACCTCCCCACTTCAGCCCCTCCCATGGCTGCTGGAAACCCGGTGCACTCTGGGACCGGCAGTCTCCCATGTGAAAACTCTGCTCTCCCGCCTCCACCAGAACTGACAGGTTGCTCGTTCAGAGCCACACCATCCCCCCTACAGCTCCTACCTGAGCCATGATAAGCTTCCTTATCACACTAGATAATGGGAAGGGGACGGGAGTGGGGAAACGAAGGGAGCAGATGAAAATGTTGGAGATGAAAGCAGGTCTAGGGTTGGTGGATGTATGGCGCTGCCGGAATCCGGGGAGGAAACAATATACTTACTATTCAGCGCCTCACGGGAGTTATAGTCGTATAGATATGATTTGGGTGGAGGGTAGTTGGATGAGTAAGGTGGAAGAGGTAGAGCAGGGGTCCATAACTTGGACTGATCATGCACCCGTGAGTGTAGAGTTCAATTTGGGGTATAAGGATACGGGCTTGAAGTTTTGGAGACTAAATGACTCGTTGCTGGATGATCCCGCTGTTGTTGGACGTACCGCAGGAGTCATTAAGGAATACTAGGAGTTCAATTTGAATGGGGAGGTGGAGCTTGGGATGGTGTGGGACGGGTTGAAGGCAGTGGTACGGGGGCATCTGTTGGGAGAAGCCTCACGCAGATGTAGGTTGCAGGGGGAAGAGGAGGGGCGTTTGCTGCGGGAAATAAGGCAATTGGAGGGGAGCCATCAATGTGACCAGGATGAGGGAGTCCTCACGGATTTGCAGAGATTGAGAGGGCGGCTGGGTCAGCTACGCGCTAGTAAATTGGCCTATGAACTTAATGTTCTTAAGCAAGCTATGTTCGAGGGGGGAAACAAGGCTGGGCGTCTCCTGGCCCGTCGTTTGCGGGCAAGGGTGGCGCAGTCGGCTATAGGAAGCATACGAAATGGGCGGGGGCAGCTGGTTACGGGAAATAATGAGATTCGTCAGACGTTTCGGGAGTATTATAAGAAGTTATATAGTAGTGAGGTTTCGGGTGGGGTGGAAAAAAGTAGGCAATATTTGGAGGGGTGTACTCTGCCAAAGTTAGACCCGGGGGAGGCGGGGGGGCTAGATTGGCTGATCACTGAAGACGAGGTGGCGGAGGCTATAAAAACCCTGAAACTGGGGAAAGCGCCGGGCCTCGATGGCTTGACGGGTAAATTTTATAAAGTGTTCCAGGCTGCGCTGCGGCCGCTTTTGGTGGAGGTGTTTAATGGGGTGCTTCAATCGGGGGCAGTTCCCGGATCCATGACTGAGGCAGGGATTACTATTCTACTTAAGCCGGGTAAGGACCCCATGGTGTGCGGCTCTTATCGGCCGATTTCTTTATTGAATGTCGATGCCAAACTATTGGCGAAAATACTGGCCACTCGATTGCAGAAGGTGTTGCCTAAATTAGTGCATGTGGACCAGACAGGCTTTGTAGCAGGGCGACAGGGTGGGGATAATATCCGCCGCCTCTGTAATTTAACCTGGGAGGTACAACGGACGGGGCAGAAGGCTGTGTTTATTTTTATCGATGCTGAGAAGGCGTTTGATAGGGTGGAGTGGGATTTTTTGCTGATGGTCCTGGAGCGGGTTGGGTTGGGAGAGAACTTTATCAAATGGATCCGTGCTTTCTATAGTCGGCCCCAGGCCCGAGTTCGAGTTAACGGGAGCTACTCTGAGGTGTTTGGGTTGGAGAGGGGAACTCGACAGGGTTGCCCGCTGTCACCCTTGCTCTTTGCCCTTGCTATAGAACCTTTAGCTGATCGGGTCCGGCGAGCGGTTGATGTAAAAGGGGTGCTTATGAATGAATGGGAATCAAAAATTGCTTTATTCGCGGATGATATTATTTATACCCTTCGAGAGCCCTTAATCTCTTTGCCTGTTTTAATGAAGGAAATTGAACAGTATAGTGGGGTTTCGGGATACAAAATAAATGGTAGTAAGACAGAGCTCCTAGGGTTTAACCTAGGCGAGCGGTTAGAAATGAGCCTCCGTGGTAGTTTTCCCTTCCGGTGGGTCAGGGGTGAGTATCGGTATTTGGGGATACAGATGGGAAAAGATTGGCGGCGGTTATGGGATCAAAATTTTGGTCCACTTATGCAGGCGGTGAAGAGAGATTTGATCAGGTGGAAGAGTTTATATTTGACGTGGATCGGGCGCATAGCGGTTATAAAAATGAATGTCTTGCCTAGGTTTCTCTTTTTGTTTGGGTCTATTCCTAGTAGGATTCCTTCGAGTTATTTAAGAAGAGCCCAACGTATGATATTAGATTTTATCTGGGCGGGGAGAAGACCTCGGGTGTCGCAATATACTCTCTATCGGGATCAGCGGGAGGGAGGTATGGGCGTTCCGTGGTTGGCAAAGTATTATGATGCTGCGCAATTAAAGGCCTTGGCGAGCTGGCAGGGGGGAGGGGAGACCCCAATTTGGGTGGAGTTAGAACAGATGAGAAGGGAGGGGGCGAGCTTGCGGATGTGGATTTGGGATCCAGGAGGGCGGCGGGGTGGGGGTAGCGGGGGGAATCCGTTTCGAGAGTATACGCAGGGGTTGTGGGGGGGTGTTAAGGGGAGTTTGTTGCAGGGGAAGCGGTATACACGGGACACTTATATTAGGGGGATGCAGGATTTCAGTCCAGGGAAGGAGGGGGGGTGTTTAAGGAGTGGTGGGTTAAAGACTTGCAAACCTTGGGGCAACTCTTGAATACTGGTGGGGAGCTTAGATCTTTTGCAGAATTGCAAGAACTGTATGAAGTGGAGGATAGACATTACTTTGCGTATGTGCAATTAGTGTCGTATGTACGGAGGATGGGGGTCTTGACTGATTTAAGGAAAGTAGCTACTCCCTTTGAGGTGGCGCTGCAAAAAGAGGGAGTGAGGAGGGGATTGATTACACTATTGTATGCTGAGTTGCGGCAGCAGGTTGCGGAAAACAGGCAGGGGGAGGAGTAAAGGGGAGCAGGCCTGGGAGCAACAATTGGGAGGGGAGTGGGGGGAGGAGCGATGGGCTAATATTTACAAGTGGTCCCGACGTCTAGTTCCGGGACCCACCTATCTTGAAAATAGTCTTAAAATGCGATACCAAATGTATTGGACCCCCTGGAAGCTAAAGGCGTTTAGCCCGCAGGAGACTGGGGAGTGCTGGAGGGGCTGTGGGCAGCAGGGAGATCTGTTACATATAATTTGGGAATGTACAGAGGTTCAACGGATGTGGCGGGATTTGAGGGTTTGGCTTCAGGCCATGGTAAAGGTGAATATGGCCTTTACAGCGCCTATGATCCTCTTAAATGAAATGCCGGGTGTGGGGGAAAGGGGGCTACTTACGCTGGTGGGATGCTGTATAGGGGCAGCGCGGGGGGCGATCATGGCCCGGTGGAAGTGTGTGGAGGCGCCATCGCTGCCTAAGGTTCTGCAGCGAATAGACCACCTGTGGACTTTGAGTGCTATAGCAGCCCACCAGCGTCATACCCTGAAGGCTTTTAGGGATGTTTGGGGGCGGTATGAGGAATGGCGGGAGGGAGGGGGGATGGGGAGGTAGCTGGGGGAGTTGGGTGGTGGGGGGGGAGCGTAGGGGTTGTGTGGGGGATCTGGGGGGGGGAGGTGGGGTCTGGGGAGGGGGGAGGGGGGAGGGGGGAATCACGCAATTGGTTTGTGGTTGTGCTGAAGGGTGGGGGTTATATGCTGTGTTATTGTTGTTGGTGTACAATGTTTTTCAATAATTTTACAATAAAAACTCAAGTTAAAAAAAAAAAAAATATCCATTGTCTGCAACTGATTCAGAATTGTGCTGTCAAGATTATTATCTAGACTTAAATATGGAGACAGTATATCACCAGTCATGAATGTTTTACATTGTCTCTCTGATCATCTAGGTGTGGTTTTTAGTCACTTGTCTGATGTTCAAATATGTACAGTGTCCATTTACAAGCCAGTGTGCATCCTTCGTTCTTCACCATTGGAACAAGCTATAATTCCTTCTCTAAAATGTGTTCAACTGTCCTCACTCAGGGGCCTACTTTTACATGTGCGAGACAATGCAATTGGAATTCTTTCCAGGTAGAAGCTTAGTTGTGTGAAGACTATTTAGTCTTCTGTAAAATGGTAAAAATATTGCTATTCAAGAAAACCCTGCTAGATAGACCACTGGGGAATGTTGCTAATAGCAATTCTGACATAGAGGTGATTGTGGGAGATGATTTTAATTATGCTTTAATATATGTTTTGTTTTATAGTAGTTTTATATTTTTAATGGTATTTTGAAATGCTGGATGTGGCTATCTAATGTCTCTGCTGTGCTGAAAGTGTATATGAGTCAATGAATGAAGAGAAGGTAATTTAATAATTGGCTGCATATATGTAAAAGCCGTACAGGTGCCATCTACTTTTCGCCTATTTTAGAAAAATACATGAAGACTCATTTTAGAAATGACATCTAGGTGCAATCTGGGACATACAGGTCAAAACATCTGTAAAACCGCTGTCCATGTGCTAGTTTCATCCCAATTGTAGAAGTTTCTATGTGCCAAAATGGACGATGTTGCAGCCCCAGCCACACAGACATCCCTGTGATAAAAGATTAGGGTGGGGAAATCTATCCCATGCTGAATGCACATCCCGGCCTGCTATTCTGCAAGTGGAGACATGTATTAGCATGCTGACCAGAAAAACAACTTCCCACATTTCCCTTCCGTTTTCTTTTTTGCCTTGAAAAGTATTGCGGATATCAGAATACCCTCTTCTCTACTTTCTCCAGATATTTTGGTGGCAGAACAAGAGCTTTTCTGATGCCTATTTGTGCCCTGCAGCAGGAACAGACATGAATGTTACTGCTGGTGGATTAGATGTGATCGCTATTTCTGAAATCAAGCATACACACATATCTTTTCCAGATTTGCCTCCAGCACGCCGCCATGCAACATGGACATGTTTGTCCCAGAGATGTTGACATAGTTGGCTTTATAAAAGGGTTCCTGGGGCACTTTTGGGATTTGCACATCTATGTGCCTGTTTTTAGACATCCAACTTACAAACAGGACTTCTAAAATGATCCCCATGGGGCTTTGGATATCCAAAAACGGGCATAAAGACATCCACATAGCACAAAGATGTCTCCAGAGCGGTTTTAAAAACCAGCTCTGGGGACGTCCCCTGCATGAGGACATCAAAGTCTGAACAGGGGCGTGGTTGAGGCATGGCCAGGACATTCTCAGGAATCTGGACATCCCTGCCTGATTTCAGAAATCTCATGGACATCCAGGAGGAAGGCACTCCATCACCCGCAGAACTCGGCATGATCTCAATGACAGCAGCAGTGGGATTTGTACTATTCCTAGTCCACTTCTCTAACCATTACGCTATCCTAGACATCCAAGTTGTAAAACACAGTTCTGGCGATGTCTATGTAGACGCCCCTGCAGAAGTCCATATCGGGCACATTCATGCTTGTGAAATCGTGTCTGCACCTGGATGTGCCCGCATGTTTTTTAGACAATCTGACTTAGATGTCCCAGATTGCACTTGGACATCCCTTCTAAAATCCCCCTCCATACTGTTAACATGCTAAATCCCGAATGCAGCTGGGATCAGCAAAATGAGGGTCTTCATCAGATATGATGTACTGAGAGCTACAGAGCCATAGAGATAAGTATTTCTGATAAAAAAAAGTAACTTTCACGACCATTGTAGCAATCTTGCCACGGTTTTGTAAGAGGACATTGAGCTTCCTGTATTGTTGAATGACCCAAAAAATGGGAGTATAAGTATGTGAGTATTTTAAGAAAAAAAGATTAAAGAAAATTTTTAAAAAAGAATATAAAATACATATAAGTTGTGTGAAAGGAGGAATTTTTTGGGAACAAATAGATGTTATGTGGCAGAATGTAACTTGCTTTGCAAAGTCATTTCCCTATTCTTTTCTTTTTAGTTTTGAAGTGAACTCAGTACTAGTAATTGTTTTGTGTTTTGTGAATTAAGTGTAGATTTCTTTTGAGGTATGAATATTTTTTAAATCTTCTAAGTATTTTAAGAATTTTTTCACTGATGATCTGAAAATCTTCTCATCAGGTCAGGATCATAAAAGACCAGGCAAACATGGTCTTTAAAGTCAAGCTGATATCAAAGTTGAGCCTAGAATGACTCAGAGCTAACAAATCAATTCACATCCTGTCCCAGTTCAAGGGGTTATCAGAGCTCATTTTCCCACACCTAACTTTAAACCTGCAGGAAGTAATTTTATAACAGGAAGCCTAAGAAAATCTCCCAAAATGCATCTATTAATGTATGTTTTATAAAGTTAAGATAGGTGCATAGGTGCCTTTATAAAACAGGCTCCCAGAACTATCCTCAATAAGGTATAATACTCTCACACAGCTTTATTCCAGTTGCAAGACTCTATTTATATACACATAAATTTTATAAAGTACAAATGTGCACTGCAGCTCCATCTCATCTCTTACCATGGGAACACCTACACACTGATCAAGTCAGAATATGTGTGCTTTGCCAGTACATATACCTATAGAATTTTATAGCAGCCATTTCCCATGTACAAAATATTTAAAAAAAATTACCCAAATAAATGAAAACAATCCTGTGAGACCAGAGATGCCCTGTCTTTATCAGCACCGCCTCCAGTGACTATTTGTCTAAAGCAGTGGTTCCATTGTGTGCAGATCTATCTCATGCATATTCATTGTGGATACCCTGAAAACCTGACTGGTCTGGCGGTACCCGAGGACTGAGTTGGAAACCCACTGGTCTAGAGCCATCTCTAGTTTCCCAATTTCATATATAAATAAGGGGTCTTTATCCCCTAAAACATGGAGGATGTGCTGAGTGTACCCGTGCTACTAGCCTACTGTGCACACCTCATCCACTCTACACCCCAACCCGCCCACTCGCAACTCTCATGTGTCATGGACAGTTAGTGGCATAGACAGGAGTAGAGGAGTAGCCTAATGGTTAGAGCACTGGCTTGGGAACCCACAGACCAGGGTTCAATTCCCACTAGCACTCCTTGTGGCCTTGGGCAAGTCACTTAACCCTCCATTGCTCAGAAAAATCCAAGTTGTCAATGTCCCTGTTTAATATACATTACCAAGTTTAAGTTACAATGTAAACCACTTTGATTGAAATGATAAAGCAGTATAAAAAAAAACCTGTTAAATAAATAGTGCCAAAATCCAGTGATGCTAACTGTCACAGCCCCATTCTAGCTGTCAATGCACTCCAGACCCACACTGACAGGTAGCACCCTTTGGTAAAAGATCCCCTATGTTTTAAAAAGGATGATGTTGGATTGTTCTCTGAGCTTGATAATTTGATTGCAGATGTTTCGTCCCCATTCACGGTGACATCATCAGTGCAGGGTTTCAGATTGTAATGTGCTTGAATGCTTGCGTTTGTACTTATATTGGGGTTGGTGGTAACAGCACTTTGGTTCACAGGAATTGATTGGTTGGTTTCCCTGAGGGTTGCTTATATGTCAATCATCAGTCAAGCTGACTGATGATTTTGAAGAAATCATTGTTACTCACCTGTAACAGGTATTCTTGGGGGACAGCAGGAATCAGTCCTCACATATGGGTAACACTGGCAGTGACAGAGCCCATGCAGAAGCATTGTCCCAGCTTTCAAAGAAAGCCTTTGGGAGATGCACCACGCATGCGTGGTCCCCTTCCTGCCCAAGGGTGCCATCTTGCCTCAGACTAATGACATAACTAAGATGGTATAAATAAAATATGGTAAAGAAGCAACTCCAAGGGGAGGAGGGAGGGTTGTGAGGACTGATTCCTACTGTCCCTGGAGAACACCTGTTACAGATGAATAACTACGCTTTCTCTGGGAACAAGCAGGAAGTCAGTCCTCACATATGAGACTCCCCAGCTACAGGCTACCGAGAACCTGTACAAAACAGTTCATCTGACCAGGGAAGGTGAGCCCTGAGCTGCAGAAGTTGAGTCCCAACTGAGAGACTCTCACAAGACCCAAGTGTCCAGTGGGGAATCAGCACTCCAGTAGCCTGAACACAGAAGAGTCAGAGGGCAGGAGTTGCCTACACCCTGAAAAGATTACGGAGCATGGCCTGGCCAAAAGCGCTGTCCCGTGGGGATTGCCTCTCCAGGCAGTAGTGAGCTGTGAAAGTATGGACTGAAGACCAGGTGGCAGCCCAGTAGATTTCTGTCACAGGTACGAAGTGCAGATTTGCTACAAAGGTAGCCATGGTTCTGAAGCGGTGGCCGTGTCCTGGTGGTCTAGCTAAATCCAAGCCTGCTCATAGGCAAGGGCAATACATCCACCACCCAAGTGGACAGAGTTCACTTGATTACTGGAAGCCCCAGATGACTGGGGTCACATGAGACAAACAGCTGAAACACACTGTGGTGACCCTGAGTTCATTGCAGATAGAAGGACATGGCCCTCTTCAAATCCAGAGTGAGTATGGAGAACGGTCTCTGCCTTGCCGGCATAAGGCCTCGGGAGGAAGGTGGGGAACACCACCTCCTGATTGAGGTGGAAGGGGGACACCACCTTTGGCAGAAACTCGGGATGTGTGCGAAGCACCACCCTGTTCTTGTAGAACCTCGTGAAGGACAGCTCTGCCATCAGAGCCTCAAGCTTGCTGACCCTGCGAGCCAACGTGAGTGCCAAGAGAAAGACAACCTTCCAGAAGAGGTATCACAGGTGGTAAGTAGCCAGGGGCTCAAGCAGCGGCTTAGTGAGCTGTAAGAGCACCACATTGAGATCCCACTCTGCCGCTGGTGGGCAGACAGGGGGCTTGGACAACATAACGCCCTACAGGAAATGAGAGATAAGGGGCTGAGCTGAGAGGAGATTGCCCTCGACAGCGTGATGGTGCGTCGCAATAGTGTTCAGGTGCACTCTGAGTGAGTTGGACCTCAGTCCCACCTGGGACAGATGGAGTAGGTACTGGAGCATCAGCTGCACAGAGCAGGAGAATGGGTTCGTCTGCCTCTCGGCACACCACACCAAAAATAGATGCCACTTGAAGGCATACTCCCTTCTCGTGGAGGCCTTGCGGGAGGCCAAAAGGACCTCCTCCATGTCATGTGGGAGGCTGAAGGGAGCTAGAGCTACTCTTTCCACATCCAATCTATGAGCAATAGGGACCCTAAGTTGGGGTGCAAGAGAGAGCCCTCCTCCTATGAAAGTAGTCCTGGGGCACAGCCCAGGGGAATCAGAGGTGCCACCGACAGACAGAGAAACAGCAGGAATCAGGGTTACCTGAGTCACTGGGGGTCTACCAGAATGAGTGATGCCCTGTTGCACTGGACCTTGAAGAGGGTATTGGCGACAGTAGTGTCAGTGGAAAGGTGGAAAGGAGGCCTTCCGTCCATGGGATGAAGAACGCATCTGCCGCCACTCGGGACAGGTGCAGCTGGTGGGAACAGAAGCAGGGCAACTGCGTGTTGTCCAGGCTGGCAAACAGTCCACTAGGGGAATGCTCCAGAGTCGTAAAAGCCTGTTGCGTATCGCATAAGAGGAGAGGACTGCCACCTCCTGGCAGAGGGAGTACGACCTTGTGCCTCCTTGTTTGTTGACATCGAAAATTGTGACTTGGTTGTCCGTCTGGACCAGCACAGACTGATGCTGCAACCAGTGGCAAATGGTTCAGAGAGCCAGAAATATCACCTGAAACTCCAGGAGTGCAATTGGAACACCATTTGGGACCAAGTGCCTTGGGTACATCAGTCTGCATAATGAGCTCCCCATCCTCGCAGGGAGTCATCCGTAGTAAGCACCCTCTGGGGAGGTGCGTGCCTGGAAGAGCATCTCAGCCTGAAGGTGGTGGGGGATCTGTCACCAGTCGAGGGAGTCCGCCAGTTGGTGGGTCACTTTTACCCTGTCTCGAAGCCTGCCAGTGGCTTGTGTCCACTGAGAATGAAGCCACCACTGCGCCGTCCCCATGTGCAGGTGGGCATATAGGATTATGTGGACCGTGGAGGTGATGTGGCTCAGCAGATGGAGGAGAGGGTGAGCTGTCGCCGACTGGCAGTGTTGCACTTCTGCGGCTAGTGCCCTGAGGCATTCTTCTCTGGAGGGAGGGAGGACTTGGCGTGGAGGGGTCCAACTGAGCTCCTATGAACTCCAAGCACTGTGCTGGAAATAGGTGGGACTTGGGGTAGGTGATGATGAACCTCAGATTCTCCAGGACATCGATGGCGCGCTTGGTGGCATGGTGCACCTCTGCAGCTGTGCCTCCCCTAATGAGTCAGTTGTCCATGTAGGGAAAGACAAAGGCCCTTGGAGACAAAGGTGGGCTGCGACCACCACTAGGCACTTGGTGAAGACGCCAACCTGAATGGTAGCACCTTGTATTGATAACGACTCCTACCACCATGAACCAGATATTGCCAGTGGCTGGAATGGATCAGGATGTGTGTATAATAATCCTTCAGGTCTAAGGAGCATAGCCAGTCTCCCTGCTGGAGGTAAAGTAGCAGGGTTCCAAGAGAGAGCATCTTGAACTTATCCCTCACCAGAAATCTGTTCAAGTCTCGGAGTTCCAGGATGGGCCTGAGACCCCTTGTTCACTTGGGAATGAGGAAATATCTAGAGTAGAAGCCTTTGCCCCATAGATGTTTGACAAAGCCTTGTCTGTGAGGAGGCCTGTGAGCTTGGTGAAGAGCAGAGTCCGGTGAAGGAGAGACCTTACAGGTTCTCCTGGAAAGAACAAACAGGAGTGGTGTCTGTTGCAGGTGGAGGAGGTATCCCCTCTTGATTTACCTGCAGCACCAAGGAATCGGTGATGATTGAGAACCACCTTGGGCAAACAGGGTCAGACGCCCCCCTATGGGCTGCTGAGGGACTCTTGGAGGACAGGAGGCCATATCCAAGGAGTCAAAAACTCCCTCCAAGCTGGGCTGGGACTGGTGCCTGGGTCTTAGGCTTGCGGGGGCCATGCCCCTTCCCCTTGGACTGTTGCCCCTGATGTGGGGCAGACAAGACCTGGTACAGTGGAGCATTGCCAAACACCCCCTTCTTTCTCTGGAAGAAAGGCTTCTTCACCAGGGCCATCTTACAGGGGTGCACCAAGGTCTTCTTCGAGAGTCTGGTCCTGGTCAGGAACTCAGTCTCTATCTCAGCAGCCTTGTCTGACATAGATTTTCTGAAGAGGTTCTCTCCGGTGCAAGAGACATTGATGAGTTTGTCCTGGACCCACTGCTCGAGGTCAGACAATTGCAGTCATGCCTGGTGTCAGGTCCCGATGCCCACGGTGGCCACTCTGGCTGAGGATTCAAAGCCATTGTATGCTGCTTGAGACAGGAACTTCAAGCACTCCTTGACTGTCGAGGCCAGAGACTTGAACTGCTGAAGATGTTCCCCATCGAGGCCTGGAGAGAAACCAGCGAGCTCCCTTAGGTACATACAAATGTACAACTGGTAGGATTGGACTCTGCAAACCAGTATCAAGCCTGGTAGCACTTTCAGCCGAGGGCATCCAAGGTCCATGCCTCCCTACCCGAGGGCACCGAGGAATGAGTTTTTTTGGCTCTTGAGTCACCACATGGCTGACTCGATGACCATAGAATTGTGAGGGAACTGGGTATTTTGGAACCCTGGGCTTCGGCAGACTCGGTACATGGAGTCAAGCAGTCTGCTCATCATGGGCACCAATGACGGTGTTTCCCACATATGTAGAAGGAGGTGCTCGAGGATCGGAGGGGCCTCGTATTAGAGGATCTCAAGTTCCTTCATGTGGGAGTCCTCCTCCACTTCAGTCTCGAATACAAGCACCTTTGCCATATCCTGCACAAAGACGAGGAAGGCAACATCTTCAGGCGGGGAACAGTGCTGAGACACTGGTGGAGACAGTTCCATGGTCACGTCTCGGTGTTGCTGGGTGTCTGGGGACACCTCATCCTTGGTCTCCCAGTCTGACTCAAAGTCAGAGAAAGAATCCAAGGCTCCACGGCTCCCATGGTTGAGCTCCAAGCCCAAAGGCCCACAACCCCAGGAAGACCTGCAGACCAGCCGCCTGCACTCACCAGAGAGGACCGGTGTCCCAAGGAATGGGACTGGGACTTCATATGATGCCAATGGGTCTCTCGAGGCAGATGGCACTCGAGAATCAGCTCAACAACCAGGGAAGCTCTCAAGATTGAGGGTCCGATCGTTGGGGTGGATGAACCAAAGGAACCAGATATCAATGCCTGCTGCTGTGCTAGGAGGGCAGTGATACTGCACTCCAAGGTCGCCATTCTGGTTTCCATGCCAGATGGCTCAGCAGCCTTCGACACGGGCACCGATGGCTTCAGGCCTGGCATCGGTTCTGTTGAGGGGGAATCCTCTACCAGGATGGTCACCTGATGCTGACTCCTCCTTCCGGGGCAGCTTGTGAGGCCGCTCCCACTCCATCCCCTCAGATTCACGCCAGGGACTGTGGGGGCCTGGTGTGGGATTTATCCACTTTTCCAGACTCATCCTCCAAGGTTGATTGTCTTCGAGGGTTTTGAGCTCTTCTTGCATTCCACCTCCAGGGAGTTCCTCTCGGAGAAGCCACAGCCACTGGACTCCGAGGCAGCCTGGGCATTGCGGGGCTCTGAGGTACCGGAGGAGGCTGTTGAGCATAGTTTCGCCGGGGACTCAAACGCAGAGATGGATCAATGGAACAACTTCTCCTGCAGCTGGTGGCTTCATGGCCTTTGCGGACATGGACTAGCAAAGGTCACAGCCCCAGTTACTGTGGTCTAGTCCAAGGCAATGGAGGCATCTGTCATGTGGGCCGGTGAGGGACATCTTACTGCACCGATCACATTTTTTGAAGCCACTGGAGGCCATGGGGAAAGATAGGCCCTACCAGCGAAAAAAAACAAGAAAACAAACCCGAGGAGTGACGCTGAGGTGAGCTGGCTCGGGAACGGGAAAAGGAACCGGAACACGTACCAGAAAGGAAAATTTTTAAAGCAAAAAAGAGACATTTTTTCCGAAGAAAGGGGATAAATGTCCAGTGGGCTCCGCAGAAAAAAGAAGAATGAGGCAAAATGGCACTCTTAAGTGGGAAGGGGACCACGCATGTGTGGTGCATCTCCCAAAGTCTTTTTCTGAAAGCTGGGGGGATGTTTCCCCATGGGCTCCGTTGGCGCCGACATCAGCCATATGTGAGGACTGACTTCCTGCTTGTTCCCAGAGAAATGGCATTTACACTATAATGATTTCCTTCCCTTTTCTGATGGTCACTCCATTCTCTTTTTTCAAGAGCTGCAGTATTAAACCATAATGAAGTGTTACATAACCTGTATTGTTGGGTTTATGAATATTACTCCTGGTTGACGAGATCCAATTACTTGCTCTTTGGTATCTTTAAACTATGGCACCCACAGGGATGTTTGCTTCCGCCCACTCTCCTCCACCCAATGCTGACTTCCTGCCTGCAAAAAACACATATACATGTACCCAACTCCTAAATTATCATTCCACTATCTATAAAGCATATAAAGATAAAATTATCTTTAATCTTTAAAATTAAAATTAGCTTTTTTTATGCTTTATAGATAGTGGCATGATAACTGTAGGAATGGGGATATGTGTATTTAGGTCACTGTGGGACTACTCCTGTTGAAGACCATATTGTTTTGCTCTATGTGACTTCTTGTTTGCAGCAGGAAGTTGGCATCAGACATTGGGGGGGGGGGGCAGAAGCAAACAGCCTAGCAATATCAAAGTTTAAAGTTAAGCACAGTGGGGGTGTTGACAACCATTGCCGCTGATGCCTAACCTGAGAGGGGCAACAGCAATGACAATGGGCATCCCTGGAGGGTCGGCACTCTAAGTGGCTGTCTAACTTGCCTAATGGTAGCACCAGCCCTGTTCCTACTTAAGGATATTATCCCGGAGTATGGCATTGCCATTTAACTACTGTCAAAACTGGATATTATCCCAGAATATGACATGCCTGTTTTACTACAGTCAAACTGCATAAATATCTCTGTAGAAATGGATAAAAGGGGCAACATCTGGAAAGCAGTGTCTATAAATGCCCATAGCATGGGAAATAAGATCCCAGATGCTGAGGCTTTAATGGCACAGGCTTACTTGAATATAGTGGCAGTTACGGAGACATGGTTCACGGAAAACCATGACTGGAATGTAATTATACCAGGCTATACTCTATTCAGGAAGGCCAGGGTAGGAAGAAGGGGAGGAGTGGCACCATATGCAAAAAATATTAAAGCTACAGAATTACAGATCTTAAAAGAGAGAGAGAGGAGGCACTGTAGGTTAAACTAGAAAGAGAGAAATCCATTTGCAATGGAGTGATATACAGATCCCCCTCACAGGGAGAAGAAGTGGATGGAGATTTAATAGAAGACATACGCAGCATTGCCAGGACAGGGGAAGTGCCACTCCTTCCCTCCGTCGCAACTTGTCCCCGGAAACACTTCAGCCGTTTCCTCCAGCTCCCACAATTTTCCCCACTGATTTCGCTACTCGCTCTATTGATGACCAGGCTGCTCTCTGGGATTCCCTCTTATCTAACTCCCTCGATGGCCTGGCGCCTCTTCGTCCTGTTTCCAGGACCACTAGGGCACCTTCCTCACCCTGGTATGAGCCTGCTCTACGCATTTTGCGCTCTCAGTTACATCAAGCCCAACGTCATTGGGCTCGACATCCTTCACCAGAGCTCCATCTTCGTTTCAAACACTTATCATCTGAATATCGTTCAGCCATACAATCTGCTAGACTCACCTTCTATTCTGCTCAGATCTCGGCAGCAGCTAGCTCTTCACGTCAGCTTTTTAACATCCTGCGATAGCTGTCATCCACCAATGCTAGGAACCCGCAGGCCATTTCTGCCCCGGACGTACATCAAGCTTGGATGTTGTTGAAAAATACTATCTTGGAAGCCCAGACCAGCTGTATTCCACGCTTTAAGAAAAGTGGAAGGAAGTCCAAAAAACTGCCAGCATGGTTTAAAGGTGAGGTCAGAGAGGCTGTTGTTGCCAAAAAAGCATCTTTCATGAAATGGAAAAAAGAGCCAAATGACGAAACCTGGAAACAGCACAAGCACTGGCAAGTCAAATGCAAGGCATTGATAAGGCAGGCAAAGAGAGAATTTGAGAAGAAGCTTGCTGCGGAAGCAAAAACACGAAATAAAGACCTTTTCAAGTACATTTGTAGCAAAAAACCTGTGAGAGAGTCAGTTGGTCCATTAGATCAGTGGTCCTCAACCCAGTCCTCTGGGGCCCACAGGCCAGTCAGGTTTTCAGGATACCCACAATGAATATGCATGAGATAGATCTGCATGTACTGCTTCCATTGTATGCAGATCTATCTCATGCATATTCATTGTGGGTATCCTGAAAACCTGACTGGCCTGTGGGCCCCAGAGGACTGGGTTGAGGACCACTGCATTAGATGATAAAGGGGTTAAAGGAGCACTAAGAGGCGACAAGGCGATAGCGGAGAGACTGAATGAATTCTTTGCTTCAGTCTTTACTGAGGAAGATGTAGGGATGTTTTCCATGACTGAAGTGGTATTTAAAGGTGCGGAAGAATTGAATGAAATATCGATACATCGGGAAGATGTCTTACAACTATTAGATAAACTGAAGAGTAGCAAATCACCTGGGCCGGATGGTATACATCCAAGGGTGTTGAAAGAACTGAAATATGAGATTGCAGACCTGCTATTAGTAATCTGTGAACTATCATTAAAATCATCTCTAATACCTGAAGATTGGAGGATCGCCAATGTAACACCAATTTTTAAAAAGGGTTCCAGGGGTGATCCGGGAAACTACAGACCGGTGAGCCTGACGTCAGTACCGGGAAAAATGGTAGAAACCCTCATAAAGAATAAAATTACTCAGCATGTAGATAGTCATGACCTAATGGGAGACAGCCAACATGGCTTTAGACAAAAGATCTTGTCTTACTAATCTGTTATGTTTTTTTGAAGGAGTGAATAAACAGGTGGACAAAGGTGAGTCGGTTGATATTGTGTATCTGGACTTTCAGAAAGCCTTTGACAAGGTCCCTCATCAGAGACTTTTGGCAAAACTAAAGAGTCATGGGATAGGAGGCAGTGTACTATTGTGGATCAGGAACTGGTTAAAAGATAGAAAGCAGAGGGTAGGGCTAAATGGCCAATTTTCCCAATGGAGAAAGGTGAATAGTGGTGTACCCCAGGGATCTGTGCTGGGTCTGCTGCTTTTTGACATATTCATAAATGACCTGGAAAGTGGAATAACGAGTGAGGTTATCAAATTTTCAGATGACACAAAACTATTTAAAGTTGTTAAAACCCAAGAGGATTGTGAAAAATTGCAAGAGGATCTTGATAAATTGGAAGACTGGGCATCAAAATGGCAGATGAAATTTAATGTGGACAAGTGCAAGGTTATGCACCTAGGGAAGAACAACCCAAACTATGGTTACACGATGCAAGGTTCCACATTAGGAACCACCACCCAGGAAAAAGATTTAGGCGTCATTGTGGATACCATGTTAAAACCCTCGGCCCAGTGTGCAGTGGCAGCCAAGAGAGCAAATAGAATGCTAGGTATGATAAGGAAAGGAATGGAAAATAAAACAAAAGATATTATAATGCCACTATATCGTTCCATGGTGAGACCGCACCTTGAATATTGTGTGCAATTCTGGTCGCCGTATCTTAAAAAGGATATAGCGATTTTAGAAAAGGTTCAGAGAAGAGCCACCAAAATGGTAAAGGGGATGGAAGGATACTCCTATGAGGAAAGGCTAAAAAGGTTAGGGCTCTTTAACCTGGAAAAGAGACGGCTGAGGGGAGATATGATAGAAGTCTATAAATTAATGAACGGAGTGGAACGGGTAAACGTAGATCGATTGTTTACGTTATCAGAATATAGAAAGACTAGGGGACATGCAATGAAGCTACAGGGTAAACTATTTAAGACTAATAAAAGAAAATATTTTTTCACTCAACGTGTAATCAAACTCTGGAATTTGTTACCGGAGGATGTAGTAAAGGCTGTTAGTGTAGCTGGGTTTTAAAAAGGTTTGGACAAGTTCCTGGAGGAAAGGTCCATAAACCATTATTAAGAAGTGACCGAAGATATCAATGCTTGACCCAGTACAAGCATTGTGGAACTTGTGTCTCTTGGGGAAACTGCTAGGTACATATGACCTAGATTGGCCACTGTTGGAAACAGAATACTGGGCTTGATGGACCTTGGTCTGACCCAGTATGGCATATCTTATGTTCTTATGACCCTCAGTCCCTTGCCACCTTCTTTTCCGATAAGGTACTAACCTTACGCTCCTCTTTCTCCACTCCTCCCCCTCTTTCCCCTTCCCCCTTTCCCTCTGCTACGACCTCTGCTCTCCCCCCGATCTCTTTATCTGCTCACTCACCACCCACTTCTGTCTCTAGTGACCTTGTCTTCACTCATACCTGGTCATCCTTCCGTCCTGTCCTCTCAGCGGAGGTGCTAATGTTTTTATCTAATTCTAGGAGAACCACTTGCATCCTAGATCCCATCCCTTCTCGGTGGCTCTCTGAGCCCTCTTTACAATTAGTCCCGGTCATTACTACCATCATTAACTCTAGCTTTTCTTCTGGCCACTTTCCGACATCTTGGAAATCTGCAACCCTACACCCTTTACTGAAACAACCTTCTCTAGATCCATCCATCCTCTCTCATTGGCACCCAGTATCCAACCTTCCATTTCTTGCTAAGCTCCTAGAACGTTGCGCTTTCGACCAATTGAGTTCACACGTTGAATTCACCAATTCACTCCACCCACGTCAGGCTGGTTTCCGCCGAGGGCATAGCACCAAAACTATCCTTCTTGCATTACTAAATGAATTACACGTCACTCACGATCGTGGTGATATCACTCTCCTTGTATCACTTGATCTGTCCGCAGCGTTTGATCTGATCGACCACCGTACACTCCTGTCCCGGCTTTCCGACATTGGTCTCCGAGGTACTGTCTGGCGTTGGTTTCGTTCCTTCCTCTCCTATCGCTCTTTTTCTGTGCATGTTAATGGTCAGTCCTCACCCGTCCTTCCTCTCACTTGTGGTGTCCCGCAAGGCTCTGTGCTTTCCCCTCTATTGTTCAATATTTTCCTTGCTCCTTTGCCCTTGATCATTCAGCAATATCCGGTTTCATCTTACTTTTATGCAGATGACATTGTTCTCCTTTTCCATATCTCACCCTTATCCCCTGATATTTCTCAGCTGAATCTCTGTCTTTCTCACATTGCTTCTTGGCTGTCAGAGAATTTTCTTCACCTCAATCCAGCGAAGTCCTCAGCAATGTGGGTTTCTTTGAGTGGTTCATGTCCCACTCTTGCTCCCTCCATCGGAACAACCAGCATTCCCCTTACATCCTCTTTTCGCTACTTGGGCGTTCTTTTGGATCCCTCTCTGACCTTTCACAAGCACATTTCCATGATCTCCCGCCGCTCCTTTGCTGCTTTAAGACAAATTAGGGCCGTCCGATCTGTATTACCCCTCCAGTTCCCTAGTCACCCTTGTCATTGCTCTCATCATCAGCAGACTGGATTATTGCAATGTTTATTTGGCCAACCTCCCCAAATACTGCCTTCAAAGACTGCAACGCATCCAGAACACCGCAGCTCGCCTCATCACCTTTTCTAGTCGATTTGACCATATTACCCCCATCCTCCTTCGTTTGCATTGGCTTCCTCTTCATTACCGCTTCCACTATAAATTTCTGATTCTACTTCACCGGGCCATTTACACCTGTACTCCTCTTTATTTAGCAGACTGCATTTCACTATATTCTCCCCATCGTCAACTCCGCTCAATTCATACCAACCGTCTATCCCTTCCTTCGCCCTCCCAAGCCCGTTTAGAACAGACACGGCATTCTGCTTGGTTCTTCCTCGGATCATTGTTATGGAATATGCTGCCTACTTCTCTTCGGTTAGAATCATCTTACCCCCAGTTCAAGTCGTTGCTTAAGACTTATTTATTCCAGAAAGCTTTTGACCTCCCCCCTGAAGCCCCCCCCCCTGACTGTCCTTTGTTTTTGTCTGGTGTCCCATGAATCGTCCTTGTCTGTCTTCCTTCTGTCCTTATGGTTTATTATGATTTGGCATTAATGTGTGATGTCTTTGCCCTTTTCTGTACCCTTCTTTCCTATCTATTTTTGGCGTTCCGTTTCCTGGTTTGCAGTGTTTAATCAGTTTTTATTGTACACTGCTTAATGCTTCTGCCATAGCAGTATATCAAATATTGAATAAAGATAATAAAGATAAAGATAATACTGACAGGTAATTTCAATATGCCAGCTGTTGACTGGCACATCCCTGCTGCAGTGTCATCTAGAAGTAAGGAGATCCTAGATTCTCTACTGGGAGGACTATTCCGGCAACTGGTTACAGAACCTACAAGTGAAGGGACTATACTGAACTTTGCTAAAATAGGACAATACCTCAAAGAGTTGCTAGCAGGATGGGAACAGCTGGGGGATGAAGAAAAACTGTGGGCAAAACTGAAAGGGGATATTTTAAGTGCAACCAACCTTTTTGTTAAAAAGGTAAATAAATGTAAATGGACAAGGAGGCCGCTATAGTTCTCAAAAGAAGTAGCTTAAAAAGTGAAGAAATAGAGGGAGGCCTTCAGGAAATACAAGAGATCACAGAGAGAGGAAGACCAGCATCTATATTTGGAAAATCTTAACGAAGCTAGCAAAGTAGTCAGGAAAGCAAAGATACAAAAAGAAGAGATAGAATGCAATAGAATGGGGGGATAAGACATTTTTCAGATGTTAGTGAGAGGAGAAAGGGCAAAAGTGGTATTGTCAGACTAAAGGATGAAGGGGAGTAATATGTAGAAGCTTATAAGGATAAAGCGGAATTGCTTAACAAGTATTTCTGTTCTGTGTTCACAGATGACGAGCCAGGAGCAGGTCCTCAGAAAACACCCACAAATAGGAACAGAAGCGACGGGGATCTCAAACAATTTTCAGAAGACCGTGTTCATGAGAAACTAGCCAAACTAAAAGTAAACAAAGCAATGGGAATGGATGGGATAATCTGAGAATACTGAAAGAATTTGGGGACATTCTAGCAGCTCCACTGACTGACCTTTTCAATGCCTCTTTAGAGTCGGGAGTGGTGCCAGAGGACTGGAGAGAGGCTCATGTGGTCCATTTACACAAAAGTGGAAGTAAGAATGAGGTTGAAAACTACAGGCCAGTTAGTCTAACCTCTGTGGTGAGTAAATTATTGGAAGCGCTGCTGAAAGAGAAAATAATGAGGTTTCTGGAGCCCAACGGATTACCGGATCGGAGGTAGCATGGATTCACCAGAGGCAGGTCTTGTCAGACAAATCTGATTGATTTCTTTGACTGGGTGATCAGGGAGTTGGACCGAGGAAGAGTCCTAGATGTGGTGTATTTAGATTTCAGTGAAGCCTTTGACACCATTTCGCGGAGACGATTTATAAACAAACTGAGCTCCCTAGGGATGGACCCTAAAGTTACTGATTGGGTTATAAATTGGTTGAGTGGGAGGCGACAAAGGGTACAGGTAAATGGAGGAGAAGGTTACTAGTGGTGTACCGCAGGGATCGGTCCTTGGTTGGATTCTTTTTAACATCTTTGTTAGTGATATTATGGAAGGGCTGTCAGGTAATGTCGCCTCTTTTCAGATCATACCAAAAATCTGCAATAGAGTGGACACTGAATTCAAGAAAGCATGGGACAAACACAGAGGATCTCTAAAGGAAAAAAGGGCACTATTGTAGTTGATATGGAAGAGCAGACTAAATAGGCCTTTTTCTGCCATCATGTTTCTAATAGTTATGTTAGTACTGCACAGATTCATTCAACATAGAGTTAACTGTGAACAAAGCAAGACCAAAAACAACCAGAAAGGCATAAAAGCCCCCACAGGACATCGCATCATGTTTATGACACCAGTATATATTTTAGGTTGCTGAGTACTGGCAAAGGTGATATTAAATGCGTTTGCACACAAGATTGCTCAGGATTTTGATGAATGAATGTTCCCATACCTGCACCAGTTCACTAACTTGTTCAGTTTGATTTTTGATGTGAGGGTTATTACATTCAAAAATCAATTGTAAGAAAGTAACACAAATCTGATTCAGCTTTGCTGGCATGAGCACCGTAAATGTGGAAGAAAGACATTTGAAACAATAGCACAGAGACAAGACCCTAGTCAAATACTTTATACCAAAGGCATTCTGTAAACTGTCTGCGTTTGTGAGATCTGCAGATATACAACAACAGACACCTACAACACTCTTGAAAGTGAAATATCTGTGAAATTAGCTTTCTTAAAGCAGACCAAGAGCACAGTCCCATTGAAATTGATTTAACACAATGATGCAAAAGACTAAGGGGAATCAGTAGTTAACAAATAAAATCCCTTAATACACAGAAGAGTGCAACGCATATTATTCTAAAGGAATAGATGTAACTCTACTATTATTCATCACTAATACGTCCAACGCACTGAGCAGAGCAAAGCAAAGGTCAAGCAAAGGATTATATTAATTTTCTGAATATTTAATCTAATTAGATGGTTCATTGCCAGACCACATTTCATAAACAGAATTGGAATTTAGTTATGCAGCCATGATCAGCATTTCTCCATTTGCAAAATACAATGCAGGAGCTGTCACAGTGCAGACAGGCCTTTGGTTTAGCATCTTATCCAAAACAAAGAACTCTCAATCTCATAGCGTGACCTCATATATCATCCCCCCTTGTGGATGACATCATCAACGGCTGACGCCACCTCTACAAAGGAGCGGGCCCAGGAATCAAGAGCACATTACACTTTATGGCCTAGTGGGACCTGGATTTTTGACATGCAGCACTTAGAAGTGAATTTGGGGGCAGGTCTCTACTTACCTTGCGTACGGGAAGCCACCATGAATACTTACTCTCACCCCTACCCCCTTGAGGATGATATTGTCAAGAGTTGACGCTGCCTGTACTAAACAGCAGGATAACAGACATGCTTCCACTAGCAGGCCAACTGCCAAAGAGCTACTCCAATAAGCCTTGCCTCTTGCTGTGCCTGTTACTGCAACACTGAGTGGGTAGCTGAGTGTAGAGGTTATATATAGTTGAAGGTTTTACAAACTATTCTATTGAACATATATGAATTATTCCCTGTATCCTTTGGGCTTTATTGTGGATGTTTCGGCATTTTTAATAACGCGCTGCTCTAAATTTTCACCTATATTAGTGGAAAGGATCAGGAGGAATGGAGAAACCGTCATCATGGGAGGGACGGCAGGGCTGGTCTTGGAAGAATTCAATCAATGAGAAGTGGTTGTAGAGCTACATTTTTAACACTAGTTCATCTTTAAGGCGGCTTGGCGGTTGTGGTAAACTGTGGTGTAAAGGAGCAGCTTACTGGATAAAGCAGCAGACTAAGGACCAGGGGAACCAGGGTGAAGATCTTGTTTCTCCCACTGATGCTCGTTGTGATGGCAGCCAAGTAACCTCCTTCTCCACTGTGTCAGGTACAACTTCGACTGCTAAATTTCCATGGGTGGGGAAACTACAGTCCTTGAATTGAATTTGGAAAAGTCAAGCAATTACATCTATTAGCAACCCTAGTAATTAGACGTACAAAGGAAAGAAGAAGAAGAGGAAGTAGGTCCTTGTGAATATTTCTTTTCGATTAAATCTGAACTGTGATTAGAGGACCTATTAAATCTGAAATTTGCTTTAGTGAATACAAGATTGAAATTTGTCTTGATACTATTTAAGACTATAATTTGGATTTGTTGGCTATCACCAATTCTTGATGTCATGATCAAGATAATAGCTGGTTCAATCAGTCATGTCCAAAGGGCTTTTCTTTCATTAGTGCCCAAGGACAGGATATAAAGGAGAAGAGGTCATTTTAAGAGAGATAATCAGCATGGAATGATTGTTAGCTAAATTGGAGGGAACTGAGGGATTAGTCATTTTGTTAATTTACTTGCATCTACCCAGAATATTTCATCCTTACAAGATTTGTTGAATATAAATGCAGATGTAGCACATCAGGCTCCATGTCCAGTAGTGTTTGGTGATTTAAATTTCCATCCAGCATTGGCAAAAGCTGAAAGTGTGTGCCTTTTTGTAGATGGTCTGCAAAATTTGGGCTTCAGGCAGAGTAGGAATAGTCACACCACTCCAACCAAACACTGGTTCTGGGTGGTTTTTTTTTTTTTTCCAAAAGTGAGGATATGAATAAGTTGCAAGCTCTGAATTTAACTATTGGTACACAGACCATTATTTCATTATAGTTGTTCTTTTGTCAGAAGAAGAGGGAAATAAAGGTGAATAGGTTCCTGGGGTCCCTAGGGCCCATTGCATTAGAATCAAGGTCCCAGGAAGCACAACTTTGGGTGGCAGATTCAAATTTTTAATTGGGATAAGCCCTGGATATAACTGATCAGGAAACTTTACAGAAGGAATAGAAAGAAATCAACCCCTCCGTTTTTGCTCATTGCAATTGTTAAGACAGAAGGAAACGAGGTTAGAAAGGGTTTGATGCAAAGGTAAGGAAGTGAATGATAAAGTGAGATGTGAATCTTTGGGGTTTGGGGTGAGGAAGAGAGAGGCTCTGGGAGAAGCGCTTAATGTTCATAATAGTCCTATTGTGTCTGTTGCTGTGTATTTTTATGACTTCTTAAGTAAAATTAGGCTCATACTATTGTGCACATACTTTATAAATTGCCTTGCTGGCTTTAGAAATGAAAGGAAGTTAATCAAGCTATATAAAACATTAAACATAAAATTTTGTAGCAGGCAGTAGAGGAAGAGGAATGTTAATTTTTTCAACAGAAATACCGAGTCAACATGGAATTGCCATAGGGCCTTGTGTTCTATCATTACGGAGCTCTCTGTACAAAATGAAACTTTGAGCGTGGACGATAGTGATTTGACAATGGAGAAGAGGTTATAAAGGGGACCTGGTGGCCCCAGTGGGGGAATTCAGTGCAAGAACAGAGAGGAGGGGGGATAGGGGAATCTTGTGAGAATGAGTTTTTAAGATACTGACTGCAAAAGGACTTTGATGAATGAGAGTTGGCTTCTGAGCTGTTAGTTGGGAAGATTTTGATCTGTCATCTGAGGACTATCTGCCTGAGGTCTTGCAGATCACCAGAATGACAAGCTGTGCTCTCAATCCCCTTAATTAAAAGCAGCAGGTTCAGGACGTGTCAGCAATCTGGTACAGATGGCTAATGCCTTTCCTGGGTCATGTATCTTTGCAGGATGTAGTTTGTCCCCTGTTGAAAAGCCACAAATGGATCTGGGATTTAAGACTCATTATACATTAGTGACTAATTTACCTTTTTTTTAGGTAAATAGATTGAGAACACTGTGCTGCAGTAATTCTTCGTCTTTTTAGAGGAAACGCAGTTGCTGGTTAAGTTTCAGGCTGGCTTTTGAGCTAATCATAGTATAACATTCAGCCTGGGCAGCCACCACATAGAAAGTTAAGTACCAACACTTAACTGTCTATGTACGCTCATCAGCACTTTCCAAGTAGTTAGTACTGCTGAATTTATGTATAAGTGATAACAGCACGATCGCTATCTATTTAATTTTAGATCTGCAATTTGGAAGGTCTAATTAAACAGCTAACTTACCTGTTTAGTATCCAGTTATCACCACTAAACAGAGTTCTGCTGTTGTTTCTCCCCTAAAAAAAACCCTTTTTTATACAGATATCATCTGGCCATTCTGAAAGTTAAACATCCTGAAATGATCACCATAAGTTTTAAACATTATAAGTGAATTACTCATTCACCACCTGCTGGAAAATTCATAAGTCACTTTGAAAATCAGGTCCTTTGTTATTTACTTATTGCAACTTGTTGATCATCACTTACTAGTGATTTACAACAGAATTAAATTACAATAAAAAACCCACTCCCTGGCCATAAGTCTCCATTTCAATAACATGATAGTACTGTATGTGTTAAATGAGCTACATATGCAAAGTGACATTGGGCAGTTTCTCCAAATGGGTTAGTTTTGTGCATACACAAAACAGCTGCTAAGAGCAAAAAAGGATAACCAACAATGCAAGAACTGCTCTTAATAATAAACTCTAATATTGCCAAAATCTACAACAATACCAATATCAAAAAATCATTCCCAGGCAAAATGACCTCAGATGGCACAACCCCACATTTAGTGAACACGTAGCTTTTAGGTGATGTCATTGTTGGGAAATGTTTCTGATTGGTGGTTAGTTTAGCATAATTGATGTGTAACACGCTGTTGTTGGGTTAGCGGGAGGATTTGAGTTGCCATTGTGGAGTGATGATATTTGTACGGCGTAGCTCCTGATGAAGCCGGTTTATGGCGAAACGAAAGCTTTTGTAGGGCTCAGGTCGTCATGACATGTCAATGAAGAGCAGTAATATCGACTGCTGATTTTTCTATTTCCCGCGTTGGAGGTCGAAGTGGACCTATTGTAACGAGCGTTTATTCTGAGGGCTGTGGACCCGGCTGGCTGCAAGACCTCTGCTATAAGATACGTTTTTTGAACCACTACGTTGGTGTCATTAAGTTGGTTACTTAATTTTTTTGTTTTTGTTTTTGCAGGTGCTATTTTTAAAGCTGTCCCGGCTGCGTTCAGCCCCGTTGGTATTTAATAGCTATGTGCATTATAGACGCTTTTTTATGGATGGAATGATTGAGTGTGAGTGTTTGTATGATTGTTTTAATATTAGATGGTGGTAGATGGTTTCTAGGTTTATATAAGTTTCTTAGAATTTTTCCCAGAGGTAAACTTGTGGTTGTTTAGAGAATTCTGTAAGAATTTTGGGAATTTGTTGGAGAGGTTGAGGGAGGCTTTGACCGGTGATGTGAGCGTCTATCAACACCATATGGTGATTGTTCACTAAATGAGGGGTTGTGCCATCTGAGGTCATTTTGCCTGGGAATGATTTTTTGATATTGGTATTGTTGTAGATTTTGGTAATATTAGAGTTTATTATTAAGAGCAGTTCTTGCATTGTTACCATGACAGTCATATTTCTTTACAGAAAGAGTAGTGGATCCATGGAATAGTCTGCCAGTGAAGGTGGTAGAGATGAGGACAGTAACTGAATTCAAAAAAGCATGGGACAAACACAGAGGATCTCTAAAGGTAAAAAGGGGACTGTTGTAGTCGTTGATATGGAAGGACAGACTAGATAGGCCATGTGGTCTTTTTCTGTCATCATATTTCTATGTTTCTATGTTTCATGAACCTCACTTCTAAGCCAGGGCATGTGGAGTATGATCTCAGTCTCGCAAATTTACTGCTAATGCTCAGCATAGTACCTGCATCGTGCCAAAGAGAGCCTCCTCCTGGAGTTCGTAAGATGTATCATGTATGGATAGTTTGTCAAGATGTGCTTGGAAATTCTTCTTTATCAAGCCTGAGGCTCCCAATATGATGGGAAAGATTTCTGTATCTTTCTGCCACATTTTCTTGGTCTCTGACTGCATTTCTGGGTACTTCAGAATCTTCTGCCTCTCCACATGGTTCACAGAATAATCACTCGGGACCAACACCTTTATTATCAAGCCGTACTGGTGTTTTCCCCCTTTACTAGTAGGTCAGGTTTCTTTGCATCCAGTTTCTTATCAGTCAGAATGGGAATGTCCCAGGAGATCATAACCTCTTCATTCTCTGCAATTCTCTTAGGGTCATGATCCCAGGGCTTTTCAGGCACAGTGATGAGGTAGTGTTTATGGCGTTTCCACTGTATTAGGCATGTTCTTTTGTTGTGCCTTTCTTACAGAACTTTTCCACAATCAGAACATCACAGCCAATTTTTTTAGTGTTCAGTATAAACCATCTCGTCCATAATTTACTGGTCTGGTTGAAGGTGGCTGTGACAAGTTCCTGGAGGAAAGGTCCATAAACCACTATTAAAAAGGGACCCAGGATATCAATGCTTGACCCAGTACAAGCATTGAGGAACCTGTGTCTTTTGGGGATATTGCTAGGTACACATGACCTAGATTGGCCACTGTTGGAAACAGGATACTGGGCTTGAAGGACCTCGGTCTGACCCAGTATGGCATGTCTTATGTTCTTATGTTCTTATCTGTGTGGTGGTTTTAAAATGACATCAGAGCAATATTTCTCATGCGAAAGGGTTTTCGGATGTTGGGTACTGCAGGAATAAGTCTTGCCTCCCTAATTTTTTAATTTTACCTTAGCTTCCTGATTTAAGATTATTCAGATAACACAACTGAAATATCATTGTTACATCTCTTTCAAATTGTCTGCCCTATGGCTTCAGAAGGTTTGGCTGAAATGAGCCAGGTTAATAAAGGTTTGCAGGAGATCATGCATTAGCTATTTGGTAGGCACTAAAACTGAATACTAAGTAGGCCAGAGAGATCTGCATCCTTCCATCCAATGTTAGCTGGATCAACCATTCCATTAAGCTCATCTATACAGAATTTATGAGTCAACCTGTTGTTTGTAATTAAGCTTTAAAGATCAGATTTCTTTTGTAGTCAGGACTAGCTCTGTTCACTTATTTTCACTATGGCATCCGAAATTGTATTTACCCCCATAAAACTGAGATTGGCTACTCATGTTATGATTATGATCAAGCTAAATTATTGCAACAGTCTATTTGGGTCTACCTCAAAAGACCTAAAGAGTCTGCAGTTAACGCAAAATACCTTGAAAAAGAGTTGCATTGGTTGCCAATATCAACACTGCCCCTATAAAATGATCAAGCTGATTCTCAAAGTTTTAAGAAGGGAAGGCCTGAATACTCATAAGACTGCTATCCATTATTCCCAGGGATAGAATACTCATTCATCTCAAGAAAATCAACTGACTATACTTTTGGTGAACATTATTCCCTTACAGGAGACTCATGATTGAAGCTTTTGATGCTAGTGCCAGGTTTTTGAGTGGAGGAGTGGCCAAGACCACAATTCAAATCCCACTAGCACTCCTTGTGGCCCTGTGCAAGCCAATTAACCCTCCACTGTCTCAGGTTCAAACTTAGATTGTGAGCCCTTTGGGGACAGGGAAATACTTACTATACCTGAATGTAACTTGCAGTGATCCTCTCCTAGAAAGGCATGAGCTAAATACTAATAAATAAACTCTCGTAGGAGTTATTTTATTCTCTAAACAAGTGAAAGTATAGCTCTGTTATCAGTTTAGTGCAGTATGAATTAGGATAGATAAGAATGCAAGGCCATCTGAAAATTTGGAGGCAGTGAATTGAAAAAGAAGCTTGGGGCATGAAAGTTTATTAGGGAGAGAGGATAATGCAATAGGGGGATATGTTGTAATGAAATGATATTTATTGATTTTATATTTTATCATTTATATGTAAGATATGTTTATTGGTATGTTGTATTTGTTGCAACACTACAGGGTATGTTTACTAAACCGTCTTAATGTGCGCCCGGCGATAGTGTGCAGGATGCCATAAAAGGAGTGGGCGTTTCAGTCTTAAAGTAGCAAAACGGGATTATTGCGCAATAATGCGCAATAATCTTAAGTAGGCGCGCAGACATGCAAACATAGAAGCAGAGGTGTAGCACGATGGTTAATACACTGACTGATGGTACAGGGGTCATGAGTTTGATCCCCCAGTGTGCCTAATGCATAAGGTTGGCTGAGGCATCACCCTTTACGTTTAAGTAGTGATTTTTGAGGCATTTTACTTTAATTTTAATTAGTGCTGCCAGCAAACACACCCTCACGGTGGCGTAACCTAAGGTGCCACATAAGGCACCCCATAACGCACTCCATAGGGCACATTATAAAGTGCACTGTCCGCCAAGGCACCCTATAATGTCCCCTATAGGACACCTTATAAGGCGCCCTATAAGGTGCCTTATGGGGCGCCTTATGAGGCACCTTAAGGTTACAGTACTCTGAGGGTGTTTTTGCTGGCAGCACTAATGTACATTAAAAATAGACAATGCCTCAGACAGCCCTATCAAATAACCCCACCATGGGTTTGAACCCATGACCTCTGGCTTTACAGGCAATGAAGTAACCAGTGGGCTACAGCTCTATAGCTGCTAACAAACTCCTGGCTGGTTGCAGAAGGACTACACGTCACCACACAAACTGTCTGCTGTGGTGACCAGGATAGGGTTAACCCACCCATACCCATGATGCACTGCACATGCAAATCATCAGTCGAAAGATGGACACAAGATGGGGTATGCACCCCCACAGCACCGCGGCCTGGTAGGGGGAACTGACCGTGTGTGGTACTGGCACAGAGTAGCCACAGACTGTCACATTGTGCGGGTACTGTGCTCACCCTGAGGGTGAGGTGGGGTGCCCAGCACCAGGTCCACAGCACCTTTCATGGCTAAAATACACCATGCTGCAGGTCCCCATCAGTGCTAATGTGTGTGATAGGTAGTTCCTGCAGACACACCTAGGATACATCTGTGTCCTTCTGCATTTCTCAGTCATGTCTAGCCCTTATGGGCTATGATGCACCCAGAATAGTGCATATCCTGTGTTGGTGCCATGGTTACATGATGTAGGTGAAGGGGGGGTGTTTGGACCCATAGGCAGATTATGTACCACCACACAACCCACCCTCTGGGGCTCAGGGTGGGAAACAGGATCGCCCACCAATAGATCCACATTCTACCTTCCTGCAATGGTAGCAGTAGAGGGGACCATCAACTCCAGTCCTGCTGGGGAACAGACACCCTACAGGGCAGGCAATGCAGAGCTGTACACATCCATAAAGCAATAGCAGACAGACAGTAGGCCTGGAAATGCTCAGCTGCCCCCCACCACTATCTGACATTCTCCAGCAGCAAGCCTCCAGCCGCTGCACCCTGCAAAGTGTTCCAGCAAGACACATACTAGCTGCAGACAGTCTGCAAGCTAGTCCATAGTGCATGGTCCTGGAGGAGATGTGTGTACCCAGAACTGGGATGTCAGCATACACACCAAGCAGATAAGTCAGTGAGTGGGCCCCAAAAGGGACCCATAAATATCACATGAGAGAAATACCATATAGCACTATGGGGGAATCTAGCCATGCCGTGGTCACTGCTCAGTCAGGGTGAGAGTGACCGCCCAGCAGGACATGCTGTGGCCATGCTGTCCGTGCAGGTGGTGGCTGGGCACTACAATGTCCGAGCCATTGCCATATGCCCTGTGCAGATGCAGCCAGGCCAGGCCACCCTATCCAGGCTATTCCCACAGTACCTTGCTCCTGATTATGCACATTGGCAGGCCAATACTGGCAACAGTGCTAGCAGTGTGGGCTGTGGAGGGTGTTGGCAGCCACCACACACTGGATAGACAGACACACACTCCACACACCTATGCCAGCATTGTGCAACTATAGAGGTGTTTGGCAGCCCTGGCCACCACACCAGTCCTGGGCACAGTGCAGACATGGCTATGGTACGCAATACTGTTGGGGTCACTCTGTCAGACACCAGACCTGAGGCACACTCCACAGACATCAGAAAGGTTGCTATGATGCAGCTCAATCAGCCAATTGTGCTTAACGTAGGAATTGCTATCTGCCAGTTATCATAGCAACCTTTTGATAACTGTGTACAGTTTTCCCATGTTTAGGGTGGCATTGCTAATGTATGCAAGTGCTAGTATGGGGAGATGCACGCAGGGCCAAACATCCTGCCTCTCCAGGAGGCTTGGGATAATGGAGCCTGTGGGTGTGGGTGTGTCCGCCCCTGTTGACCGCTGCTCTAGGGCAGAGGTTTCCAACTCCAGTCCTGGAGGGCCAAACACTGTTCGGGTTTTCATGCTGTCCCTAATGAATATGCATGAGATACATCTGCATACCATGGGGGCAGTGCATAGCAATGCAGCACAGCCACATTTATTAGAGGCAGCATGGAACGTGAATGGTGTTTGGCCCTCCAGGACTGCATTTGGGAGACTCTGCTTTAGGTAATGCGCATGGTTATGGTGTCTGTGCTCTGTAGGGTAAAATGTAGGTGTTTTGGGCATGTCTACGTCATCTGCACTAAAGGTTCTGTCTGTATTAGCACGTTTTAGTAGTAGGTAAAATATGGGGGCTGGGTTGGCAGGAACCACAGCTGGGACTTGAACCTGTGACCTTCTGCTCCTGAACACACTGGCTGTGTGCACTGCACCACCGTGTTGCCACAGAGACAGTGCATTCCCTGGGGATACCATGACTGTTCGTCAGACAGGGCCTGTCTGCTGCAGTGCATGGCACCCACCTACACAGGGCTAGGCCACGGTCTGCTCTGGGCAGCTGCCACTGCCCCCTCCACCACCAGTACCCCTCTGCCACCCTGCTCATATGCCCTTCTGCTGGTGGTGCTGGTGGAGTGCAGTCTCAGGCCATCCAGTATGCGGGTAGGCAACTGCCTATGGTGTGGGTTCTGGGGTAGGGGTGCCTGCATAGATGGCCACGCTTCCCCCCAGCACCGCCTGCCAATGTTCTGTGCCCTTGGGGGTACCTGCTAGGTACTATCCCCTGTGACACTGTAGGAAGCACACTCATGCCCATGCTGGGCCCTCATCAGTTGCTGTCTGGCTGATCTACTGTTTCAACATTCCTATGGGCCACCTAGGCATTACCCTAGTCCGCACTGTGATCCAGCTGCAGTACAGCATGTGCCGTCTGCAGCCTTCTGTGTCCCCTTTCCCCGCATCTGTCCAGTTGCCCATTCCGACATGCCCGCCCTGCTGTTGTGGAACATGTGCACGCCATAGGAAACCTGTCCAATGGAGAGGGAAACCCTGATCAGCGCTATTTCACTGTGGGATCATTCACCTTGTATGGGGACGGAGCGTAGACCTTTCCAAAATTCATATCTTTTCTTTTTAGCTTTCTTGGGAGTGTTTTTTGATGTTTCCCATTAATATCACTATTGCCCAGCTTGGTTATGTTTTTTTTATATTTTGTTGGGGTCATTTTCAATGTTTATTTGCACTTTTGTTCCGTGCACATGTATCACACATCACGTTTTTGTAGGTTTCCCTGGTTTTGCTGTACATTGCTGACAGAAATGGTTTCTCTTCCTTTTAAATCAGCTCTAACGCCAGGGTTTCACTGGTGTTAGTTTTTAGCCTCGGATTTCACAGCATTAGTGTGCGGGGAGCCTCTCCCCTCCCATTCTCCACCCATTGACCCCTTCTCTCTGCCCCTGGGAAGCCTTCAGCACTCGTTTGCGCCACTGCGCGCGTTATCGCGCAATAAGGTACCTGTGCGCCCGATAAAGCGCCCTTATCGCGTGATAACGTCACAGAACGCACATTAAGATGGTTTAGTAAACATACCCCTACGTGTTGTACATTGCTGTAAGAATGTTGATACAAACCTTTTGGAAATATTAATAAATACCAAGAACTGGATCTGAATTGACTGAGTGAAACACATCCTACTGAGCTTTCAATATCACTTCCTGCAGTACCTGGTATTCTTTGGACACCTGCCAATTATTATCCAGGCCTGACTACTTATCTAATGCAATCTTAATGGACTAGTGCCCAAACAGTAAGACTGCAGATATAAGCAGCACGCACTATTTTCCTAAATAATGCTCATGAGAGGGGGCATATAAATGTGTTGCTATGAGCCACAGTATATCTGACCACAAGTCCAGA
Source organism: Ichthyophis bannanicus (assembly GCA_033557465.1). Taxonomy (NCBI): domain Eukaryota; kingdom Metazoa; phylum Chordata; class Amphibia; order Gymnophiona; family Ichthyophiidae; genus Ichthyophis; species Ichthyophis bannanicus. Next base: position 174,457,183 of record CM066036.1, on the reverse strand, counting down.
TTGCTCAATATTTAATTTTGAAGTTCTTAGACTGTGCAAGGGACATACATGTGCTAACCATTAACTGCAGAATTTAAGAGGGAGAGATTGCATTATCATGCAGGGCTAATGAAGAGTCATTCCAAAACAAAATAACCTTTTAGAAGTTTTTAAGTATTCCTACCTCTTTATAATCCCTTTTGCTCTAGATGCTATAGCTCTGCCGTCCTGAATGAGCCTTTTTTCAACTGATCTCAAAAGCTAAGCAGGGTTAGACCTGCTTAGTTTTTCTCTAGGTAAGCACTTTGGAATACCAGGTGCGGTAGACTTACTGCATGGAAGAAAGGCCTAGTAATCTATTTTTGGTCACATCTTGCTCAGAAAACCCTGTGGCGGGTCACCAGGAGTCAGCATTGACTTGACTGCAAACACTTTCACGCTGGATGTATGCCCAAATAACACTTTGAGAGTAATCTATGGTGCTTCTCATATACCAGGGATTCCAACTATGGATTTACCCTCCTTCCCACCTTTGAGCTGAAATACTTTGCCTGCACCTTGTACCCGAGCTCTGTCAGCCTCATCAATTAACATTAGACTAGAAATGAAGCACAAAACATATCATGAATTTAAACTTTGGGGATGGCCAAGTCATGTTCATTTTATGAGCTACTAAGGACACTTTTCAATGTTTTGTTCTCAACAACTATCCCTTTTCTCTTTTACCGAGACTTCATGCTCGCCCACACCATCAGCAAACAGCAGCTGGACAGCACACCCATCAAGCTGATGATGTAACTCGTTAAGCTATGTGCTTTATGACATGAATAAAATGCGTGCTCTTTATATTACAAGCTAGCTCAGAAAGAGCTACTCTGTAAAGCTTAAAAGAGTATTCGTAGTAAATGCTGTAGGCCCCTGCTGAAATCAAGGAAAATCGAGCATCATGACTCGGGTAAAGCTACTAGATCTCATGGGGCTTTAGGGAAATTGAATACATCTCAAGAAAATCTTCCAAGAAATTATTACACATTTCTGCACTGTATAAAACACAGTGGGGGAACTTTCTTTTCTTTAAACGTATGCTGGATCTGAAGGAAATTAGATCACTGCAGTGTCCCCCTCTGAACTAAGTTTGAAAACCTTTATAAGAACCTGAAAAGCAAGGATTAGTAAGGATTGACAGCGGCACTAGACTGGGGGAAATCATGGCTACGCTGTATAAATACCTTCATTTGTGCATGAAATGTTTTCAAAAATGGAAAGTCTATCTAAAATCCTGTGTAAAATTAACATGGCACACTAGTGGTAATTACTAAGCCGCAGCAACATCTGCTGTTTCACTGCAGCTGTATTTATGCGAGTCACTAGCCTGCTTAACCCTCAGCAGCAGCATCGCTACTAAGGAGGTTTCAATGCCATATTTTGAACATGTGCATCAATAAGGCAGGATGGACCAGGGATAATTCCTGCCTCCCCCACTAGCTTCCAGGTAACCCCCGCTAAGTGCCGAGGGTGGGAGTCTGGGAGAGGTGTTGGGGATGCAAGTCTCCCAGCAATGACCCTTTTAAGAAGTTCCCTGGGAATATCAGGCTGCAGGTCAGCAGTCGAGTGTCCACAATAAGCAAAGAGGACACCAGCTCAGCACAGCTTGCGTTATTCGTTTTACTTCTCATTGTTACTGAATCTGCGTTGCACTAAAACACTTGTGCATTAAGAGCAAAGAATGAACAATCTGCCATTTAGCATGCATTATTTGGTTAAACAAATGTTATTGCTTTAACACACTATTGTGTGTGTTATGAATACAGAACAGCTGCAGATCCTAAATAGATTTAATGCTTACAACAATAATCTAATGAGTAAATATAAACACAGTTGAGCACAATATTTGGTGCCAGTGGCTAGCCATCGGTGCTGAACGTCAAACGCAGATATTCAACGCCGCGGGCATATCCCGGCTCCGGCACGGAATATCTTCGTTTCCTGGCTTGCTGTGAAACTAACTGCGCAGCGGCGATATTCTGCAGCGAATGTTAGGCCAGTGTTTCTTGCGCCTAATTTTCACTGCATGTCGCTAACCAGGCAGTGGCGCAATATCACTGCTGCCCAGTTCGCGAGGGGCGCTGCCTTGCAATGCCATGATGCTAACTAGTTAACACTGACGCTTGTGGCAGCGGCACCCGTGGGTATTCAGCGGTACTAACCATGTTAGTGCCACTGAATATCCTGCACAGCAGTATTTACATGGTTCGCAGGTCTGCCTTTGAATATTCCCCCCCCCCACCCACCCTTTCCCCAGTTTCTCTTTACATCTGCAGCCGTGAGAACAGCTGCAAAATCTGGCCCTTCGCAAGGAATTGCCTGTTCCGAGTGGAATTACAAGAGAAGACAGAGAGCCGAGATATCCGTAGTAGGAGCAACACTGAAAGTCGTCCTCTGACTCCGCTCACGCCCTGCATTCATGCTGATTTCACAGGAGGAAGACGACAGTGCTACAGCAATACTGCTTCATCTCATATACGAAATAGGAAACGGAGGTGCAGAGTCACGGCCCGGACATGCCCCCCCCCCCTCTAAACTTCCCACTAAGGACATCCACATGTAAATAGGGCTCTTTCTAAAATGGACATACATGGATTTACACATGGAATATACATGTGTAAATCTATTATTTTATTTATTTAATGGTGCTTATATACCACAGATCTATTGCAATTGCTTGTGAACAAGACTTCTAACATAAGCCACTTAGGGGCTTGTTTACAAAGCCGCGGTAGCGGTTTGCGATCGTAATCGGAGCCGCGGCCCCATTGATTTCAATGGGGCCGCGGCTGCGATCGCGAACCACTACCGCGGCTTTGTAAACAAGCCCCTAAATGTATGAAAGTAAATGAAAAATACAGACATAGCCAGTAGCGAAACCTTTGCAACTAACTACTGCTACTGCTCACAACTTTCAGACTTGTAGTGGGGTTGAACCGCTTTCTTTTTTTGAAGACTTCTTTTTTTTTTCATTTAACAGGGGTTTTGGTTATACTGCTTTATCATTTCAGTCAAAGTAGTTTACATTGTAACTTAAACTTGGTAATGTACATTAAACAGGGACATTGATAACTTGGATTTTTCTGAAGCATTGGAGGGTTAAGTGACTTGCCCAAGGGCACAAGGAGTGCTAGTGGGAATTGAACCCTGGTCTCCTGGATCCCAAGCCAGTGCTCTAACCATTAGGCTACTCATCCACTCCAGCTTGTAATGAACAACTTCTGGTGAACAACTGATCCCCAGCACAGAATTTCAATGTGAAAAGTTACACTTATTACTGGGTAAGGAAATAACTATCACGGCCAGTTCTGAATTTCTTACTTTCATACTTCAACTTCTACATAAGGATGGGAATAAAGTACTTGCCATGTTGGTCCATTTGGAGACAGGGAAACAAAAAGTCAACAAGTAGGTTGCAGGTGATATCTTTTTATTGGACTATGTCTCAGCTTTACATTCCTCTGCAAACATATCCCCTCCCATCCTTTTTACTATACCACTATTTATAGCTTTTGAAATAAACACCAGCACATCATCGTAAAGAGGGCTATAATTTGTGTGTCTATGTGGTAATTTCAGATCTATCTCATTTTTCATTGAACCGGACGAAGGGAGTGTAAATCTCTAAAGCAGGTCATAAATTCATTACGCTAGTTCAATAAAAAGACATCACTGCTAAGTTCAAATTCAGAGCCCTCAAGCAACAATTTCTGAAGGGGCAACCAAGGTGCGAGGGGGGGGGGGGAGGCAGTGTCCACTAGGGATCTGCTTTTGTGACTCATAGTTCCTTACACATAGGAGCTTAATATATGATAAAAAGGCAGAAAAGATGAATGACACCAACACTTGCGGCTTCTTTCATTAATGTAGCAATAATGTTTAGCTTTTCCTATTAATCAGTTGCAGTCTTTCTCTGGATAATACAGTAGATAAATCTAACACAGGGGTAGTGGAACACCCTTTTTGGCCAGGAGGGGAAAGAACAAGTCAATCTCAATCCCTAAACCCGAAGATCCCTAGTTACTGTTACTATGGGGTAGATTCTGCACAGCGAATAGCAGGGATGTACATCAGCTTCAGACGTACATCCCCCACCATCTGCTGTGTGCCGATTCTGCCCATGGAGCTCCCGGGACATACAACAGCTTTGTGCACGGAGCTCTGGATGGGGGCAGGAGGGGGACGGCTGGAGGAGGAGGAGTCTGGATGAAGCAAGGGCGGGCCGCTCAACATGGACATGCAGGGCTGATTCAGGTCATGGCGCTGTATGTCCAGGGTGTCAGGGATGCACATCTTATTCCATGTCAGAGATGGAATAAGTTAAACCAATGCTGGCGATAGGGCCAGGGCCAGGGTCCCTTCCCCAATCCACAGCATAGGGTCTGGGAGACGCGCCCCAACCAAGATCAGCCATGGCATCTCCCGCTGAGGCTCGGGAGGGCTGTTTCGGCGGTCAGGCCCTCCCAGTGCTACAGCATGGTGTCCCGGTGCCATGGTGATAGGACGCCACAGCACTGAGGCTCCATGCCGGAGCATTGGGAGGGTTAGACGGAGAGTAGTGGCCAGATGTCCAGGCCTGCAGAATCGGGTCACATCCGGCCTGTGCAAGTGCCCTGAATCTGCTCCTGCGGCGCATCTAGCTCCCGCTGGTGCAGAATCAAGTGGAACTCCAGCCCATCCAGATTTTAGATGTCCAGATGGGCCAGATGTCCCTGGTTCAGAATTGGCCTCCACATGGACAAAATGTTGGTCGGCCCAGGGTGCTAATTAGCTTACCCTTCTGCCTATAATATACGTTTACATGTGTTTGAGAACAAAATGAAGAAAAAACTATCTAAAATATGTTCATTAGTCATTTCATTTTCAATAGCCATTAAGCAGTCAGCCCCCACCCCTACCTCCAGGATTAAACCCTAAAGTCAGTTGATGACATGTTGCAGTAAAGCACCAGCGGAACAGTAGTAGTTAGGACCCCCTCATGCTCTCTCAGGACCCCCGAATCAGTAAGCTTAAGATGTGGGGTCCACAAGTGTGTAGGGGGAGTGAGCAGAAATCCGAGGCAAGGGGCTTGCTTCTCATGTTTGAGCATGTGCTGTTCTGCGGCAGGTGGGAAGCTGGGCTGGCTGCTTAATGGGTTTTGAAACATTGACAAGAAACAAACAAAACTGCAGCAAAGCAAAACTTAAATGGGGAAAACTCACTCCTAGGATCCAGCTCAGATGCTTAGGAGCAGCCGCATGTGGTCTATATCTTGCTCGGACCCCCCCTCCCCCCCCCACACTGTTTTTTTTTTTTTACTAAAGGAGCTAGTTGGCAGTGCGTGTTCTGATGAGCGCTAAATGTGCACTGCGACACGCATTGCCAGGTCGCGTGGGGCCACGACAGCACGGGAACTGTGCAATCTGCATTAGGACGTGGTAAGCTCAATGCACTTAACGCTGGATTCACCTAATGCTGTCTCAACAGGTGGAGTTATATGCACCTGCACTAATGCAGCCCGAGTTAACTGCCAGCGAAACACTTTCCACACCCCCGACAGTTAACACAGTGCTGCTGCATGTAACGTGCCATAGTGTCAGTGCTATTAGCACGTTAGGTACAACACCTTTAGTAAAAGACCCCCACTGCAAGGGCTGCTTGCCACGGCTCAGAAAATGGTATTGCTACATACACACAAATCTTTCTCAGACTCAGCAAAGCAGCATCATACACTGGATGAGATTTTCCGTATGCCATGTTTCGGCGGGTGTGGTTATTTTCCTGCTGGAGTGGTTTGCCTTTGGGGACAGGGGCTTATAAAACGAATGTAAGAAGAGGAGCTGGTGGAAGGGAAAGACAAAGCTAGAAGAAGTTAACCCACGGCAGCTTTCGTATGCTCGGCTTGAAGGAAAACGGTTACCATTTATCTAGTGTTATACAGCGATGGGTAAACCAGTTGATATTTCATCTTAATGTGTTGCTGTCATTACGTGCAATGAGCTAGAAAGTGCCACAAAAGATGGAATTAAATATTGATGAAAGGTAAAGTCTCAGTGTCCTCCGGTGCTACCTGATAGAAGGCAGCTGATTCTCACAGCTGGTCAGATCCTTACTGTAGGCTCAGTCTACACCTCTCCCATGTGTCCTCGGGTCACAAAACAGCAACTGTTAGTTCCTCAGCTAATAACGCTAATGGCTTTCTGCCTCCGGTTTGACTGCTCTCTGTCACCACTAGGTAAGCATGAACCTTTGAGCTGTATAAAGCTAGTAGCTATCGGGCCAGCAAACTCTATTGAACACAGTAATGCAATCTTTGTTCAATTATGCAAAGAAATAAAGGCTAACAAACAAAATAAATATTATAAAGGGATATCTTTTTATTGGAGTGGAGGAGTAGCCTAGTGGTTAGAGCAACTGCCTCATACCCAGAAGATCAAGGGTTTGATTCCCACTGGCACTCCTTGTGACTTTGGGCAAGTCACTTTACCCTCCATTGCCTCGGAAGAAAAGGCTGGCAATCTACTTCCGGTGATACATTGCCAAGAAAACCCAGAGGTAGCTGGGTCGCTATGAGTCAACACTGACTTGATGGCACTAAAAAAAAAAAAAAATCTTTTTATTGGCCCAAGGGACCCTTTTACGAAGCACCACAAACCAGTTAATATGCACAGGGCCAGCCCAAGGTTTTCTGAAGCCTCAGGCTGAAACCCCGGCTGTGCCGCCCCCCCCCCCTTCCCTGCCATGCCACACTACCAACCCTGCTGCTGCTGATTCAGCCTTCAGGAGGGAGGTGGCAGCAGTGGGATTTTAAAAGTGGTGGCAAGCGAAGGGATTCTCTTCCTTTTCCGCACACCAGGCAGGGAACCTTCTCCACTTAAAGGCATAAGCCCATCTGGTGGAGGGTTTTCAGTAGGCCAGCAAGATCTCCTCGACTTCTCCTGGAAGACTGAAAGGGGCCAATGCTACAGTTTCAGCAGCTATGCTGCTACCGACACCAGATTGGGGTGCAGGAGGGAGCCCTCCTCCTGGGACAGGAGGTCCGGGGCCCGGTCCAGTGGGACTGGGAGTACCACTGACAAGAAAAGCAACAGAGTGAACCAAGTTTGCCTGGGCCACCTGGGGACAATCAGTATCACTGATGCCTTCTCACTCTGGACCTTGAAGAGGGTCCTGGTGATCGGGGGGGAGGGAGGGAGGGAGGGGTCGGTGGAAACACAGAGTAGGCCCTTGGACCACAAGATCAGAAAGGCATCCGCCACCACTCTCCCTGGGTGTGCCTGACACAAGCAGAAGTGAGGCAGCTGCACGTTGTCTGGGGAGGCAAATAGGTCCATTACGAGCCTGCTCTAGAGGTAGAAGAGCAGCTCCGTTACCCTGGGGTTCAAGCATCACTCATATGGATGAAGGGACTCTGCTCAGCCTGTCCGATAGGCAGTTATCCTGGCCTTGGAGGTACACCACTTGCAGAAGCATGCTATTACCTATTGCGAAGGAGAGGAGGACCACCACCTCCTGGCAGAAAGAGTACGAGCCTGTATCCCCCTGCTTGTTGATATAAAACATGGCAACTTCATTGTCTGTCTGGATCAGCACAGGCCAGTGTCGCAGGCAGTGGCGGAACATTCGCAGGACCAAGAATATTGCCCTGAGCTCTAGGAGATTGAGCTACAAGAGTGACTTCTCCTGAGACCAGCTGCCATGTGTGCGGTGGTCCCCACAATGCACCCCTCAACCCAGAAGGGAGGAGTCTGTAGTCAGGATCCTCTATGGTGCGGGTGCCTAAAAAGGCATTCCCGCCTGTAGGTGGCACAAATTTTGCCACTAGCTGAGGGACTCTGCCAGCTGGTGGGTAACGCTGACGCTGTCCCATAGCTTGCCCATGGCTTGAGCCCACTGTGAGCTGAGGCACCACTGGGCTGGCCGCATATGTAAGCAGGCTAAATGCATGACGTGGACCGTCGAGGCCATGTGGCCCAGCAGTCGGAGGAGGTGGCGAGCCAGTACCGACCAGCGGCGTTGTACCTCTCCTGTCTGTTGCCTGAGGCATTCTGCCCTTTCTCTCAGAAGAACGGCCTTGACCTGTAATGTGTCCAACTGGGCACCTAAGAACTCCAGACTTTGGACTGGAGAGAGATGGGATTTGGGGTAGTTGATGACGAACCCCAGGTGCTGCAGCAGGAGGGTTGCAAGCTCTGCGGCCTGACTGACATCTGAGGCTGTACCAACCAATTAGCCAGTCATCTAGGTAGGGGAAGATAACAGCCCCTTGTAGGTGCAGGTGGGTGACTACCACTGCCAGGCATTTGGTAAAGACCCTTGGCGAGGAGGCCAGGCCGAAGGGTAGCCCCCTGTACTGGTAGTGCCCTCCTCCCACCACAAGCCGTAGGTACTGCCTGTGGGAGGGATGGATTAGCATGTGAGTATATGCATCCTTTAGGTACAAGGAGCACAGCCAACCTTCCTGGTGGAGGTAAGGCAGCAGTGTTCCAAGGGAGAGCACCTTGAATGTCTTCCTCACCAGAAACTTGTTCAAGTTTCTCAACTCTAGAATGGGCCTGGGGCCCCCAGTTCTCTTTGGGATAAGGAGGTACCTGGAGTAGAAGCTTTTTCCCCATAGGTGTTTGGGTACAGGCTCTATTGTGTTGTCCTTGAGCAGATCTGCGAGCTCTGAAAGCAGACAGGTCTGGTGAAGGAGAGGTCGCACCAGCTCTCCTGGGAAGAACTTGAGTGGTAGCTGCTGTAGGTGGAGGAGGTATCCCTCCCTTACCACTTGCCATACACCCACTGGGAGTCAAAAGCTCCCCCCTGGTTGAGCTGGAGCCACAGCCTGGGGCTTCTGAGCCTTGAGTTTCTTAGTTTCATGGCCTTGTTGCTTAGGGTGAGAACCCTGTTGCTGGCCCGAGAAAGGCTGGTAGTGGTGACTGCAGGAAGTGCCCCTTTTTCCTCACAAACAGGGGTCTTTTCCTTGAGGGTTTCTTATGGAGAAAGGAAGAGGTCTTTTTTGAGAGCCTCTGGCAGGTCACCACATTGGCCTCTATCTTGGCCGCCTTGTCGGCCATAAATCTGCTGAACAGGTTCTCTCCGGTGCAGGGGATGTTGAGCAACTTGTCTTGGACCCACTGCTTGAGGTCCGAAGACTGTAGCCAGGCTTGGCATTGGGCACCAATGCTGGCCGCTGCTACTCGAGCTGCTGACTCGAAGCCATCATAGGCCACCCAGGAGAGAAACTTAGAGCCATCCTTGATCCCAGAGGTCAGAGCCTGGAACCACTGCAGGAGTTCCCTGGCAAGCTCTGATGAAAACCCAGACAACTCCAGGGTTAAGGCCTTCAGATACATGCTTATGTATAGCTCATAGGCCTGGATTCGAAACCCCAGCATCGAGCTCTGGTAGCACTTGCACCCAAGGGCGTCGAGGGCCCTAGCCTCCCTTCTAGGGGGAACAGAAGAGTAGGTCTTGTGGCTCTTAGTTTTTGCAAGGTTGACTTGACAACCATGGAGTTAGTGGGAGGCTGGGGTTTGTGGAACCCTGGCCCTTTCCTGACGTGGTACATGGCATCAAAGCACCGACTGACCACTGGTACCGACGCCGAGGTCTCCCACATTCTCAACAGGAGCCGCTCGAGGATTGGCTGCACTGGCACAGTGAGAGTTTCTTGGGTGGAAACTCATACTGGAGCTTTTCTAGTTCTTCGGTGCGTGGATCCTCCTCCGCCTTGGTTTGCACAGAGAAGGCTCTGGCCATATCCTTGACAAAGTCGTGGAAGGGAAGGCCACTTCCTCCGGAGGTAGATGGGTCGAGGGAATGTCTCGGTGCCATCTGGTTTCTGGGGATGTCTCGTCGTCGGTCTCCCACTTGGAGTCGAGGAATGATGACGAATCTGAGGCCCTGCGATTCCTTACCTCGAGGCCAGCGCTGAGGGTCCAGGGGTCTTTGGAGGACCTGGAGTCCAAGTCACAGAAACTGGTGGGGGAGGATCAGATTCCCAAGAAACAGGACTGGGACATCAACTGGCACTGAGGCTGGTGGCACTTGGAGCTCAGCTTGATGACAGGGGACTCCCCCCTACAGTCAGGGACCCAGTCATTGTGGCAGATAAGGACAAACCAGACATCACTGCCTGCTGCAGGACCAGGATAGCAGTGATGATCTGCTCCAGGGACACCATTCTGGTTTTGGCGCAGGCATAGAGGATCTCAGGCCTGGCACCGGCACTCTCGCGAGTGCATCCTCGATGAGGATCATGGTCTTGAGGAATCTCGCACAGTTTCGGCTAACCAAGGAATCCTTTTTGAGGACCTTGGTAGGGTGCTTCTTGGAGCCACCCGAGTCCCTCCAAGCGGTTTTACCGGATTTCTCCAACGGACTTTGAGGATTTTTTTTTCTTTCTCTCGGGGTCTGGGGTCTTCTTGGAGGAGCCACCGCCGCGGGACTCCAAGGATGCTCAGGTCTCATGGGAAGTGCTGGGTTTGGAGCTCAGCGTCGGGGAAGCCAGTGCAGAGTCAGACCTTGGGAACAGTTTTTCCTGCAACTCTGACCTCTTTTTATTGGTCTTAGGCTTCATGGCCTGGCACAGGTCACAGGAGATGCTGTCATGGTCCGATCCCAGGCAGCGTAAGCAGCAGCCATGGGTGTCAGTTACTAACATAGTTCGACTGCAGCGGTCACCTTTTTTGAACCCACTGGGAGGCATGGTGAGAAAAACCTGGCTGGGGTTGACGACCCCCGGGCAAAAAAAGGCGTGAATGCCGGTCGAGGAAAGCCTCGATCAAAATAAGGGGGAAAAAGCTGAGAATAGTGCCGGGTCCGGCACCGGCTTGACACGGGGAGAGGAACCGGTATGCAAACTGGGGAAAGCTAACTTTTAAGGATATAGCAAGGATTTTTTCCGGGGAAACAGGACAAATGTCCGCTGTGCTCCACGGAAAAAAAGGAGACTGAGCAAGATGGCACCTTTGGGCGGGAAGGGGACCACACATGCATGGTAGCATGTCCCAGAGGCTTTCTTTGAAAGCTTGGAAAATGCTCCACGCGGAATCTGTCGGTGCCGTCACCGATATGTGAGGACTGATTTCCTGCTTGTTCCTGGAGAATATACATTATAGAGTGTGGTACTGGGTCATGGTAAACACTAATGCATAGGCATACCAGTCACTGACCACCAAAATGCATGTTCAATGGCACTGTTGCACTAATGTGGAGACTGGGCGGGTTGGGGCAGAGTGTGGACATGGAGAGCACATTGGTATGCAATCACCACAATTAGCACAGTTAACATGCTCAGTCACGCCGGGAACGTACTGGTCATGCCCCTTTATACTTTGGCCTATATCTCTGAGATGTGCGCATATTCCCCAGTCAGCATTGTCTGCTCATCACTAGCCTCTTGCGCTGTGCTCTGTTGCTGGGACTGGGTGCCACGTGTCATTGCCTGTTCTCTCTGTTGGGATGTGGAGACTGCATCCTCCCATTACATTGCTCTTTGTATGGCACAGACTCTGTTTGCATTGGCATACGTTATACTGTGGCTGTCCCCTGGAGTCCCATGGACAGCCTTTCTGCTCTCAGGCCCCTCTGATTCCACGGCATGTTGCAACGATCCTGCTGGTCTTCTCGCACCCTGCAGGCACCCTCCACACAGCACCGTGCGGTTGCCCCCTGGCATACACATGTCTAGGAGAGCTGCAGGGGTGTTACGCGTGCAGGTGTGGGGTACAAGTAGTGTGCGCCTTCACAACACACATGTATTGGATGTGTGGTCAGTACCGTGGCATTAATTCCCTACTGAAACCGCACCCCTTGCATCTACCTCAGCTGCTCTGTCCCTACCATGGCAAAATCTGGCACTGTGTATTAGTACCGCACATGATTATAATGCACCTTGAACTTCTACTGGAAAGGTGTTAACTAAATAGTAATAAATGAAAGGACATTGTGCAGGCTGTTTGTTCCTGCTATTCAATTTTGTGATCTTCCCATAAACCATTAAGGGGGATAAACACTAAACTATGTTAAGGGAATAACGCAAGATATTTGTCCCTTAACAGTATGCCAGGAAAAGTAACACTAGCTCAAAATGGCATTATTTTTTTCACCCAAGAGCATTCGTAAAGAGACTGGTACTTTTCATGAAAAATCTTGGTCTGGGTACCCTCTTGCCCTGGCTAGAGGCCACGGATACCAGTTTGATCCAACGCTGGCCTGGGAAGGAGTGGGGATCGCCTGCATCTTCTTAGATAACCCAGTATGCTTTGCTAGGGTGGGCAAAGAAGGGGTCTTTGGTGGGGTGATTGACTGGGGATTCAGGACAGCAGAACACCACAGCTTGCAAGCGGATCACAATCTGTTTTATTCAATTACCACAGGAGATTAACCTCTGAAGTACTGAGTTACCATAAGTTAGCGACTTCTGTGTTAAACTAAGCTGCAGTAAAATAAGATATTTTACCGCAGCTTTGTAACTAGTCCCTTGAGTGATTATTTCTCAAACTTAAGTTTTACCAAGGGAAAGCTACTATTTAACAAATCTAGAGTTACAAGGCTTAAGGTCTTGATGCAACACAAACACCCCAATATGAGAGTTTAAATATAACGACGTTCTGGCTCCCAGAGTCAAATACTGCAAAGCTACCTAATGAAAAATTGGTGGTGATTATATTTTCTCGAGACAGGTCACTTCCCAGCGTAGCATATGAGTGAATATTTAAATTTCTAGGAGGCCAGTGTAGCTCAATTCACTGGTTGCTGCTATGAACAATTATGGTATTTACATTCCAGAATTCACTGAGAAGAGATAAAGCAGCGAATAAAACCATATCAGAACTGTACGATCATAAGGGATAATTCTCAATCAAATAGACTTTTCCCTTCTTACTTATTTTAGAGCAGATTATATTCCTCAGTGAAACACAGAGCCATAGAAGTCGTGGGCAGATTGGTCACCAGATAATCCCCTTCCACCCCCCATGCTACCCAATTTACGATTGATGTTATTATTACTGGATCTAGAATAAAGTGAGTCCTGTTAACTGCAAACAGCATCATAGTTGCGGAGTAGAAGAAAAGCAAGGTTCCACCCTATCAGCAGCCTTATACTGAAGTCAGGCAACAATTGATAAGCAAAATGACTTTCTTAATAAAAGTCAGACAACACGATAAAATCTAACTACAAACCTTGAAAAAAATGGGAAAAATGTAATTCAACTGCACCTATAACGCATGACAACTTTCAGTAGCTCTTTTTATTTTTATTTTGTTTATATATCTATTCCATTTCAAATAACATTTTACAATGTCATTAAAAAATAAAGTGTAGTTACTCACCTGTAACAGGTGATCTCCGGGAACAGCAGGAATTTAGTCTTCACATATGGGTATCATAGGCACCGACGGAGCCTGCGCGGGAACGCTCCCCAGCATCCAATAGGAAAGCTTTTGGGAGCATCCCACAGGGCCTGTGTGCTGCCTTCCTGCCTTTCTACCTCTCTCAATTCAGTTGAGTTTATAGCTGAGACCAAAGGAGAAGAGTAGAGAAAGAGAGATAGATAGAGACAACTCCTAGGGGAGGTGGGTGGGTTGTGAAGATTAAATTCCTGCTGTTCCTGGAGATCATCTGTTACAGGTGAGTAACTACACTATCTCCAGGAACAAGCAGGAATGTAGTCTTCACATATGGGGACTCCCCAGCTTATAGATGCCAAGGGAATGACCCCAGCAAGCTGCAAACCCAGGTGAGATGGGTCATGCTTCCTCCCATGGACCTCTGGCATCAAAATTCGGGCCGGCGGGTAGGAGTTGTATTAAGTATGAAAGAGATGCTGGAGAACAGCTTGGCCAAACAAGGCATCCCGATGGGAGTCCTTGTCTAAGCAGTAGTGGGCTGTGAAGGTATGCACCAAAGCCCAAGTAGCTGCTCTACAGATGTCGTTAATAGACACAGAATGAAGATTAGCCATCGAGGCTGCCATGGCTCTCACATTGTGAGCTATGATATGGCCCTCGAGAGAAAGTCCTTTACTCTCATATGTAAAGGATATGCAATCTGCAATCCATTTAGATAAAGTTCTTTTGGAAACTGGAAGTCCCAAATGGCTAGAGTCAAAAGCAACAAAAAGCTGAGAAGATTTTCTATGTTGCTTAGTTCTTTGAAGATAAAAGGCTAAGGCCCTTTTACAATCCAAAGTGTGAAGATTCCTTTCTGCACTGGAGGCATGAGGCCTAAGGAAGAATATAGGAAGATAAACCGAATGGTTTAGATGAAAAGGCAATACCACCTTTGGCATAAAGCGGGATGAGTCCTGAGGACTACATTATCATGGTGGAACCTTGTATAAGGAGGGCCAGCCACTAAAGCCTGCAGTTCACTAATGCGTCTTGCAGAAGTGATAGCAATTAGGAAAATGACTTTCCATGAAAGAAACTTTAGGGTTGTAGTGGCTAAAGGTTCAAAAGGCAGTTTCATGAGCTGCCCGAGAACAAGATTTAGATCCCATGCCACTGGTGGTGGTTTAATGGGAGGTTTTGTTAAGAGTAGGCCTCTCATGAACCTTGACACAAGTGGATGAGAGGAAATAGGTTGTCCGTCAAAAGGTTTGTGAAAAGCAGCAATAGCACTAAGATGGACTCTCACTGAATTGGTCTTAAGACTAGAAGTGGATAGCTGGAGGAGATACTCCAGTAGCGACTCCACAGGTACCAAAAGGGGGTTAAGTCCCTTTTGTGAACACCAGACAGAGAATCTTTTCCACTTAAAAGCGTAGAAACGCCTCGTGGAAGGTTTTCTGGAAGCCAGAAGGATATCTTTTACCTGCTGAGAGAGGTTGATATCCAGGAAATCTAGGTTTTCAGCAACCAGGCCCTGAGATGCAGGGACTGGGGATTCGGGTGCAGTAAGAATCTGTTCTCCTGGGAAAGGAGATATGGAGAATTTCCCAACTCCAGAGGAGTGGTTTGAAAGAGACGCAGAAGCAGAGAATACCATGTTTGCCATGGCCAACGTGGAGATATAAGTATCATACGACCATTATCTCTCTGAAGTTTGAATAGAGTTTCGGGAATGAGGGGAATGGGTGGGAAGGCATAGAGGAAGTCCTGACCCCAGTGGAGTAGGAAGGCACCCTTTGTCTGACAGTTTTGAGCCGGTATTCTGGAACAGAATTGGGGAAGTCTGGCATTCTGTGGACTTGCAAAGAGGTCTATATCCGGTGTTCCCCAGATTTGAAACACTCGAGCAAGTTGGTCTGAGTGGAGAGACCACTCGTGTGGCAGCAGTACTCGACTGAGTTTGTCCGCCCATGAATTTTGAATGCCTGGAAGGTATACCGCAAGAAGGTGGATTTGAAGCTCTCTGGTGAGGGCCCATAGTCGCAAAGCTTTGTTGCATAGCAACAGAGAGCCCATTCCGCCTTGCTTGTTCAGATAGAACATAGCTACCTGATTGTCAGTTTGGACCAGAACTGTCTTGTGGCCGAGATGGGCCTGAAATACTCGAATAGCAATGAAAATGGCTCTCAGATCTAGGAGGTTTATATGAAGAGAAGCCTTCTGTGGGGTCCAGAGACCCTGAGTTGAGAGATTGTGCAAGTGGGCCCCCCAACCCAACTTGGGCGCATCTGTTGTTAGGGTGGCTTGGCACAGAGGCTGCTGGAAAGGAGAGCCTATGAGGAGGTTTTCCAGTGATTGCCACCATTGGAGGGATGAAATTAGACGTGTGGAGTTTCTGATTTTGTCCATTAGCCGACCCGAGGCCTGTGTCTACTGAGAGAATAAGGTCCACTGGGCTGCTCGCATATGAAGGCGAGCATAGGGAACCACATGGACAGTGAATGCCATATGCCCCAGAAGCTGAAGCATCTCCCGAGCAGTCAGGAAGACCTTCATAGCTGCTTGGGATGCCAGCTGTATTATACATAGACAGCGCGGCTGTGGCAGGAAAGCTTTTGACTGCTGTGTGTCTAGACAAGCCCCTATGAACTCAAGAGATTGAGAGGGGGTGAGATGAGATTTTGGGAGGTTTATGACCAATCCCAAGTATTGAAGGATTCTCATTGTTCGAGAAAGAGTGAAGCTGGCCTCTGGAGCTGTTGATGCTCGAATGAGCCAATCATCTTAAGTAAGGGAAGACGAATATTCCTAGAGTTCTCAGAAATGCTGCTACCACTGCCATGCATTTTGTGAACTCTTGGGGCAGAAGCCAGACCGAAGGGAAGAACTCTGTACTGGAAGTGTCTTCCCTGGACCAGGAATCGAAGGAACTTCCTGTGATTTGCGTGGATGAGAATATGCGTGTACGCATCTCTTAGATCTAGAGAACATAGCTAGTCCTGACTCTTAAGGTATGGTAGGAGTGTTCCGAGGGAGATCATTTTGAACTTTTCTCGGAACAGATATTTGTTTAATTCTCTGAGGTCCAGTATAGGTCTGTGTACCCCTGTTTTCTTTGGAATGAGAAAATAGGGAGAGTAGAACCCCGTACCCTGTTGGGATATGGGTACTTCTTCTATTGCTCCTTGAGCGAGAAGTGATGTGACCTCCTGCCACAAGAGGTCGGTGGCAGGGACCTGAGAATTGAACTGTTTGATTATTGTAGGTGGGGGCATGTTGAGAAAGAGAAGCTTGTACCCCAGTCGTACAATGGACAGAGTCCAGTTTTCTGATGTTATTTGTTGCCATCTCTTGGCAAAATGGCATAACCTGCCTGGAATGGTTACGGGTTCTGGTCCTTTCAGGGGCAGAATGACTAAGTTCTCTAGGTAAGAGTCAAAGCCCCTGAGGAGGCTGAGTCTGCTGGGCCGGTTGAGCTCTTTGAGCTTGTGGCTTTCTTTGCTGTCTGTTCTGTTGTTGTCCCTTTTGGGGAACATGAACTGGACAGTGGCCCAAATGGGGGTATGATTGGTAAAACCTCTTTTTCTTGTTGAAAAAGGGTTTCTTGAATGACTTTTTCTTTGCTGGGTTGGCATAGACTTTGATAGTCTGTTCAAGGTAGTATTTTCAGATACAAGCTGATTAGCCTTGTCCTGCCAGTCCTTGCCAAAGAGATTTTCTCCTGTACAAGGAATGTTTCCCAGCTTGTCTTGCACCCACTGCTCTAAGTCTGATGCCTGAAGCCAGGCAATATGATGTGCACCTATGGAGATAACAGAGGTTCTGCTTATGCATTCAAAGCAATCAAAGGTTGCACGGTTCATGAATTTAGAGACATTCTGGGCATGCTTGACCAGGGTAAGGAAATCTTCCCTTTTGTACTCAGACATATTAGGGCTCATGAGCTCTAAGTCACATGCGACTTCTTCCAGGAACATACCCATATAAAGAATGTAGGAATTGATCTTGGCTGATAACATGGAGGATTGGAAGCATCGATGCCCAAAGGCATCGAGTGTCCTCGATTCCCGGCCTGGAGGATTAGAAGAATGCATTTTAGCATTCTTAATTCTACGCATGGCCGATTCCACTACCATTGAATGGTGCGGTAACCGAGTCTTTTGAAAGCCAGGACAGCTTGGTACTCGGTACATGGTATCGAGGCATCGGGAATGTGGAGACACCGTTAAAGGAGTTTCCCACATCCTTAACATAAGATCATGTAAGATTTTGTGAATGGGAAGCGTAGCTGCTTCCTTAGGAGCCATGGGATATTGTAGAATTCTTAATTCTTCTGCCCTAGGTTCCTTTTCTGGAATCACCGTGATTGAAAGATCTTTGGCTAAATCACGTATGAAATCCTGGAAGGACATGTCTTCTGGAGGAGACATTTGAGGAGAAGGTGTTGGATCCTCTAGTAGGATTGCTCTAGTACCGGTAGAGTCAGAGTCATCGGAATCGAAAGACTCGAAGTCACTCTGTACCGGGTGCTCCTGTAACGCACAATACCGGTACTGCTCGAAGTCGGTACTGGAGTGTCTTGGATCCTGCCCCCTGATACCTGAGATAGACTCAAGGCTCAGCATGGGGGGGAAGCATACCTGCTGAAGCAGGTGCACTCGGTACCGGTACCGATACCTGTGGAACCATCTGTAGCGGTCTTAGCGGTACTGAAGCTGCTAAGAGGGTCGCTAGACTGCGTTCGATAGCGAGGATTCTCTTATCCATCGCTCCTGCCGATGTCTGGGTGTTGGTACCGGTGGAAGTGGCCATGACCTCAGAACATGGCACCAGTAGTTCTACAGAGGTGGAAGCCTCGAACATCCTGGAGCCCCGTTAATGCTTTGGAGACCGAAGACTCCCCCCGGGGCTGTTTTGCCGGTGAACTTTCCTCGAGGGCAACACTAGTGGCATCTCGATACCTGGAAGGAGATCTACCCTTTGAGGACCGGCCAGTCTTAGAAGACTTAGGTTTAGTTACCTGAGATCCATGGGAGGAAGATGAAGCCCTGGAATACGTTGATGCAACTGACATCGTATCTGCGGAAAAAGGGTACCGAGTTTTGCAGCTCTATTTTGCAGGCCCCTCTTGGTCATCTTTCTGCAGGAGAGACACTCCGATGGACAATGTTCAGGACCTAAACAATTTAAACACAATCATGGGTGTCAGTGACGGATATAGTACTGCCACAGTTAGAACATTTCTTGGCTGGCTTCTCCATGTTTGAAGAAAAGTGGGCCTAGTGCCCAAAATGGCGCCTAGCACCAAGAGGGGAGAGGCCCCTGAAAGAAAAAATCTTTTAGAAAGCTAGTTTTTTGTTTGTTTGTTTTTTAAGAAGAAAAGAGAATCAGCGATACCGGTAAGCGTCGAGGGAAGGCAGATGCGACCACAAGAAAACAAAAGAATAAGAATAAATTTTCTGCGGTGACAGGGTACACGTCCTGTCGGCTCCACGGAAAACGAAGAACTGAAGTGAGAGAGGTAGAAAGGCGGGAAGGCAGCATGCAGGCGCCGTGGGATGCTCCCAAGAGCTTTCCTATTAGACGCTGGGGAGCGTTCCCGTGCAGGCTTCGTCGGTACGGACGATACCCATATGTGAAGACTACATTCCTGCTTGTTCCTGGAGATTTAACCTAACCCCCATCAAAATAGGGCAGAGAACACATTATGCAAAAAGGAATATCAATAGTACAATTCAAGCCCACATTAAGGAAGCCGGAGAACCCCTGAAAAACACCAAATACCTTAATTGTTAGCCACTACAGACAAAACAAAAGGTAACAAAAATCAAACTACTTGCCCTTCAGAAAATGCTCTAATTGAGAGGCCTCAAAAAAGACATATTGTATACCCTGATACAAAATAATACATTTTGAAGGAAATTTGAGGAAGAAGGTTTCAGCAACAGGAAAACCTCCTCCTCATTTGTGTAGCTTTCGAGACATTCGAGGATATATTAATTTTCTGGCCACAAAAAGGTTGATTATTCTGCTGAAAAAACAGGCGTAAAAGAAACAACTAATGTGGCATGAGACAAAATGTTATCTGCAGAATTTTCTAGAAACTCAGGTCAAGAGGATCTATCAGAGGTAACTGATACAAAGCAACAGCATCAGAATTGCTGACCTCAGGCTTAACCTTCCCTCTCTGGAGGTAGTGAATATTTGAGATTGCTATATTTTCCACGGCCGGGAAACCACGGGGTATGTTTACTAAACAGCGGTAGTGCCTTACGTGCGATATCGGAGCCATGGCCCCATTGGAAGCCGCTACTGCTGTTTAGTAAACATACCCCCAAGAGTCCCTTTTAAGTATTTCTGAAGAAGAATAGTCGAGGAAAGGTAACATGTGTGGGGGAAATTTAGGAAGCTCATGTTATGAATATGTTGGGCATTCTCCAACGCCTCAAGGCGTCAGTGAATGACCAAACTATCCTTCATAGCTGAATCCCGAATATCATGCAAGATAGAATACAAGGAGTTCAATTGACCCTCGATATAAGAAAGTCGCTTATCCTGTTCAAACAACTTTGCTACAGAATCTACTGTAAAATCAGATAACTCTTTAAGGGAGGATCAGAAAGATAATTCAAACAAGTTATGGCCAACAAAATGACTTTCAGAGTAACTTCTCCAACAGGAACTGAAGCTGGCTTAACAGTTAATGAAGGAAAACTTACCTCCTTAGGAAGAAAAATTGCAATTGAATCACCAGCTACTTGTCCTTCACATACTTCCCCTGAAGAGGCCTGAGCAATGAACACCAGTGGCTCATTCTGCATTAAAGGAGAAACACCTCAGATATCACTCCCAACAGCACTGGAGTGGCAGGGTGAGGTGAAAACACCTCCTAGTGGAAAGGAGCCAGAAGAGACGTCAAGACTAACCAAGGGTGCTATAAACGTGTGATCAGTGCGGCGTTCCGACATGCTCCTTGGGTGAGCTCCTTGGGGCGACTCCTGAGAAACAGCAGCTCACATTAACACTAACCTCTACAAAGAAAAAATACCAAAAGAAAACATAAGAGCAACTCTTTCAACTCTTCCTCCCCCCCCCCCCCCATTCATTTTCTCCTTGTCTACATCACCTTCACTTTGCCCTCATTTCTGGGAAGCTCTTCTCCTTACCATGTCCGATTCCTTCCTTCAACTTCCAAATTTGTTTCTCTTCGGTGATTTCAACATTCATTTCCATTCCCCATTCTCCACTCATGACTGGGCCTTCGCTGGCCTCATCCGAGACCTCAGTCTCATGCAGCATATTACCTTCCCTACCCACACAGCTCAGCATACCTTGGATCTTCTTATCACCTCATCTGACTCTCCATATGCTCCCATCCACATTCTTGCCATGCCTCTCCCCTGGACTGATCATTCATGCATCATTTTCACAATATCATCCGTGTTCTTTCGTGGAACTTCAGGCCCAAAGGATATGCCCCTCTCTTCTACCCCAACCCTTGTTTCCCCTCGGTATCTTCCCCCTTCTTCCCTCCACTCTTCCCTTCCACTGACCAGCTCTTCCTCGCGGACTTCTCCACACTTTCAGTTAAGGCCCAGACGTCTCTCTGGAACTCACGTCTTTCCACCGCCCTTGACCTTGCCCCTCCCTGCCCTCGTCATCCCCGGCGCACCTCCTGCCATTCGTGGTATCATCCCGGCTTATAGTTGCAGCGTCAACAGCTTCAGCGGGCAGAGAGACAATGGAGGAAGGATTCCCTTCAGCTCTTCAATCATTGTCACCAGTATTATCGCTCCCTCATCACCAAGGCTAAGTGCTCCTACTTTTCTGATTCAATCTCATCTTCATAAAGTTCCACCGGTCAGCTCTACTCCTCTTTGCAGTTCCTTACTTCTCTCAATGCTCCTCTGACTGGTGACAATCAGCCTTCTGCACCTAGCCCTTCAGACCTGGCCTTATTCTTCTCCACTAAGATCCAACATCTCTGCTTCTCCCTGCCAGTCATCACGTCCCCATTGGGATCACCCTCCCCCCTCGCGTCCCCCTCCCTCTACTTCACACGTGTGGTATTCCTTCTGGCCTATATTCCCCCTTGAATTGTCCAAAATCATTACCGCCTGACGTACTGCACTCTTGACCCCATTCCTTCAAAGTGGCTTCTTGAACCATCCCTCGCCATGACCCCTGTTTTGCTTTCCATGCTTAACTCTTGTCTGATCTCCAAAACTCTCCCTGACCCTTGGAAGCATGCCCTGGTTTGCCCTCTTATCAAGAACCCCTTTCTTGACCCTACCAACCCATCCCACTATCGTCCAGTCTCCAATCTTCCCTTCACGTCTAAAATCCTTGAGAAAGCAGTCTTCTCTCAACTATCCTCACACCTGGACTCTATTCATTTTCTGCACCCCCATCAATCTGGTTTTCGTCCTGGTCATAGTACCGACTCTATCCTCCTTTCTTTTCTCAATGGGCTTCACATTGCACATGACCGAGGTGATATATCACTGGCAGTTTCTTTGGATCTTTCAGCCGCTTTTGATTTAGTTGATCACACTATTCTCCTTTCATGTCTTTGGGATGTGGGCCTGCATGGTGTTGTCCTTCACTGGTTTCATGCCTTCCTTCACTCCCATTCTTTCTCTGTTGTCTCCTCACAGGATACGCCTACCTCCCTACCCTTACCCTGTGGAGTCCACCAAGGCTCGGTTTTAGCACCTTTAGTTTTCAATATTTTCCTCACTCCCCTCGCACTCTTGATACAGCAAACCGGAGTGTCAGCTTACTACTATGCTGATGATGATGTTCTTCTTCACCACACCTCCTCCATGTTCCTGGACCTTTCACCACTTAACACCTGTCTAACACTTGTTGCAGACTGGCTTTCTTCTGATCTCCTTCACCTCAACCCCTTAAAGACATCAGCAATATGGTTCACTTTTGGTAATTCTCCATCCCTGTTCCCATGCTTTATGACAACTCAATTCCTCTGGTATCCTCTTTTCGGTACCTTGAAGTAGTCCTTGACTCTGATCATATCTCCTCCATCACACGTCATTCCTTCTTCTTCCTTTGACAGATCAAAGCAATCAGTGATATCTTGTCCCCCTCCTCCCTCACTACTCTTTTCCTTGCACTGGTGATTTCCCGTATCAGCTACTGCAATGTCATTCTTGCTGGCCTTCAACAACTCCAGATTCACTTCCTGCAATTGGTTCAGAACACTGCCACCCGGATCATTTCTTATACCTCCTGTTATAGTCATATTATGCCTCAATTCAATTCCACTGGTTACCGGTTCCTCAACACATTTTCTTTAAATTCCTCATCCTGGCTCAAAGAGCACTTTATACCCAAACACTATTATACTAAGCTGATTCTCTGCAGTTCCGTCCGGCACCTTGCAGCCTTTGGTCCATCCATATCAACCGTTTCGTGCTTCCCTCCCCGGCCCGTGCCCACCTGGAATGCACCCGCAACTCCGCCTTTTTCTTCCTGGCACCATCCCTTTGGAATTCCCTCCTCCTTCCTCTCTGTCTGGAGCCATCCTATTCCTAGTTCAAAGTACTCCTTAAAACCCACCTCTTCTGTTTAGCCTATGACCTCCCATCCAGCCTTCACAACTAACCTCCTCTTCCTCCTGTCTGCTTCTTCTCTCCTTCCATTCCTCTCTTCTATCCTGGGTGCTTGTTGCTTTGCTATCATGAATTGTAGTTCCTTTCTGTTTTCTGTAAAATTTGGCCTCTCTGTGGGTTTTAGTTTTTTTTAATGTATTGTAAACTGCCCTGCTGGCCACTGAAGGTGCGGTATACTAAGAACCTTAATAAAAATAAAAGATAAAGACTGTCACAACATGTCCATCCATAGGACCAGTCACAGATTTCTTCTCAGTTAATAAGGGTAACTACTTCTTCCTCTTACCCATGAGATGACAAATACCTGGCCCCAATGGCTCTGATGTACTCCAAAGGGCTCAAAAGGGGCAGAAACTGCCCCTTTGGAATTTTCCTTCAGACACATGCCTGCAACCATGTCCTGCAGTGGAGCCCATTGTTTGAAGACCCTCAAATCAGCTGATTGATGGAGAGAGAGCTGCCTGGAGAACGCCAACAGCAACCAGCGATTGCAGCAAGGGAATCCGACTCCATAAAACCCTCGACAAGGCCCATTATTTGAAGGTCCTCTAATCAACTGATTAGTGGAGAGAGAGCTGTCCGGAGAACATCAACAGCAAACAACGATTGCAGCAAGGGAATCCGGCTCCTGAGCAGTTCCTTTTATAAAAATATCAGTCTGTACAAACCTGAAGTTTCTGTTTTGCAAGAAATGATTGAAACAGATGGAGTTTTTGGCTGATCCTTCATCAAGTCGTAGATCACATTCATAAAAACCTCTCTTGCAAGTAATTTTTCAGCACATCGGATATGAAATGTTCTGATAATGTATATGAGGCAAAGAAATAACACTTGGAGTTGCTGGGATCAGCAGCAACGGATTGATAGATACAGGATTATCACTAAATAGGGGTTATTGTGTCATAAGGAGGAGTTTCCTAAAAATTTCTTCCTGCTCTTTGGAACCTCCAGCTGAATTTGAAGTGGGTCCTAGTTGATCTGTGGCGCCATAAGCTTTTGTTTCCAGCAATCTGAGGTTCTTCAGTCATTTTCAACCCTCTCCTGTATTCCAGTCATCACAGCAATGATCTTTCAGCTCAAAAACAGAGGCAGCAGTTCCTGACAGAATCTGGCACAGTTGTCTTTGCATGCTACATGCTATGAAATCCAGAAGGAAGCTCTCTTTGGCACAATGCAAGTACTCCACTGAAGGAGTAGTCAATTTGAGAGCATGAGATCATGATCCATATATCCTAGCTTAGGAGTGAGATACACTACTGGCACGGCATGTGCCCAACTAACCCATCTGGAGACATTGAGGGGTATTTTAGAAAGGACATTCTAGTGCAATCCGGGACATCTAAGCCAGAACGTCTGAATAAAAACAGGTATCTCCAGGTGTAGACATGATTTCACAAACATGAATGTGCCCAATATGAACATCTGTGGGGTCATCTACATAGACATCACCAGAATAGTATTTCAGAACCTGGATGTCTAAGAATAGTCAATGGTTAGAGTAGTGGGCTAGACACAGGGAAGCCAGGCTTCAAATCCCACTGCTGCAATCATTGAAACTGTGTCGAGTACTAGGGATGATGGAGTGCTTGCTTCTCTGCACCCTCTGGATGGTTCTTCAACCAAAACGAGCAGTTTTCAGATGCCCGTTCATGCCTGGAGCAGGTCTAAACTTAGGCATGACTCAGGGGCGGCCCAAGGGGGGTGTGGGGCCATATGCAGAGACTGGGTGCGGGCCTCATTTGCATAAGGGGCCTCATTTTCATAAATATTTGCATAATGTTACCACACGCTTTTAGTAAACATGCCTCTTAATGAGTGTATGGATAAAGAAAGACTAAAAGATTTCTACATTACTATAATCCACTGCCAACCGCCATGCACATTGTAGTAGTTCCTAAACACTGCCCATTTAGAACCCATAGCAAACCCGCCGTATCGTAACAGCACTACCAGGACTCACAAAGCACCATTCTCTAACTATCAAAAGGCAACACTGCAAATATTAAAACAATACATTTCAGAGAACAATAATACATGACCTACTGGGAAAAGAGAACAACTGGCAATGTCAAATAGGAATTACATAAACAGAATACCTCAGCTCAATTACACATGCAGAACATAGACCAACACCAAACATGGAATCACAATTTAGAAACAGGAAGACAATTATTAAACTGGGAACGCCAAAAGCCAAACTTGGAATGTACAACACTGTAGAAATAAAACTATAAATTAATTTCCTCTTGTACTAAACAAGCGCAGACGTTAATGATGCACATTTCCCAGAGCTGACATATTCCAGTTAATAAATTCAAAATAAAGAGATATTTTTCTACCTTTTGTGCATTTATTTTTTGAGTTGCAATTGCTCCAGCCACTTTCTTCTGGTTTCTTCGTCTGTTGTCCATTTGTCCTTTCTTCTCTCTTCTAGGTTTTTTTTTTCCATTCTCTCTCTACATCTGCTTTAACATACTAATCTTTCTCCTTTTGCTCTTTCCTCATTCCTATTTCATCCATTCAAATTTTACTCCTCCATCCTCAATCCCCACTTACTCTCCCAATACCCGGCCAATTGTAGATTTGTCTTCCCTCCCACACAAAATATTTTTCCCCTCTCCATTTCACTCTCCCAGCTCCAACCCATTCTAATCCTCCCCCAACATCAGCTCCCTTCTAAGAAGTTCCAGCCCCACCCAGCATCCGCTCCCTTCTAGTCCCGCATCAGCCCATTTCCAGTTCTAGCCCCCCATCAGCCCATCATTTCCAATCCCATCCTAGCCACATCAGCAGCCCATTTCCAGTCCTAGCTCCCCCATCCATGTTCAGTACTATCCGAGTCCCTCCATCAGCTCATTTCTAATCCCAGCCCCCCATCAGCCCATTTCTCATCCTTTCCTAGCCCCACCATCAGCCGATGTTAAATCCTAGCTCCCCTCCACTCAGCCCATTTCCAATCCAAGCCCCCCATGAGCCTACTTCCAGTTCTAGCCCCTCCATGGGTCCATTTCAATCCAAGTCCCCAACACAGCCCATTTCCAATCTTAGCACCCCCCAACAGCCCATTTCCAGTCCTATCCTAGCCCCTCCATCAGCCCATTTCCTGTCCTAGTTCCCCCCCACTCAGCCTATTTCCAGTGCTAGCTCCCTCCCCTCACAGCCCATGTCCATTCCAAGCCCCCCTCCCCATCAGCTATTTGCAGTTCAAGCCCCCTTCCACTCAGCCCACTTCCAGTCCTAGCCCCCCCATAGCCCATTACCAGTCCTAGCCCCCCATAGCCCATTACTAGTCCTAGCCCCCCCATCAGCCCATTTCCAATCCTAGCCCCCCCATAGCCCATTACCAGTCCTAGCCCCTCCCATCAGCCCATTTCTAGTCCTAGCCCTCCATAGCTCATTTCAAGTCCTAGCCCCCCATCAGCCCACTTCCAGTCTTAGTCCCCCCCCCCATAGCGCAGGTAGATTTTAAAAAAAAAAAAACTTTCTGCTGCTGCCGCTGCTGTGCAGCAGCAGAATCGAGCGTCCCATGGGGGCCCCCCTGCCGGGCAGAGTCCTCCATGCGGTCTCAGCTCCCTAAGTGCTGGCTTTCAGAGCCGCAAAGGGAGAGTTTCCCTTTCTCGTGGCTCTGTTTAAGCCCGTGGGGCTGATGGGAAGCAGGAAATCCTGTTTCCCATCAGCGCCAGCGGCTTAACAGAGACGTGAGGGAGAAGCTCTCTCCCTTCGCAGCTCTGAAAGCCAGCACTTAGGGAGCTGAGGTCGCATGGAGGACTCTGCCGGGCAGGGGGGCCCCCACGGGACACTCGATTCTGCCACTGCCATAGCGGCAGCGGCAGCAGCAGCAAGTTGTTTTTTTTTTAAATTTACCGGGAGATGCAGAATGTTGTTTACGCGGGGCCCTCTGAAACGCGGGGCCCTGTGCAAACAACATTCTTGCACAATGGACGGGCCGGCCCTGGCATGACTGGATGTCCAAGATGTTTCTGAGATCAGGTGGAGACGTCCAGGTTCCTGGGAACGTCCCAGCCATGCCACCCCTGTTCAGACCTGGATGTCCACAGACCTGGCTTCTAAAGTGGCTCTAGGGATCTCAGTCCTCATTTTCAAACATCCAAAGCATGAATAGTGCTTCCAAAATTATCCCCATTGCCTCTAGCAAAGATAATTTCCAATCCCCAGTTCCAACAATACAAACAAGGTATCCCCCACACAGCACTGCTGCTCAGCCTTTAAACCAACTTCAGCGTAACAAGCTCAAACGTGTCTGTGCTTGAACAGTGTTATGGTTTCACAATATATATCCAGTTTAATTATTTGCCTCACTTAATTATACCCTTTGTGATATTTTTGGTTATAAATGGAAACAAAAATAGTGCATGTAACTGGGTGGTACAGTCCTGGATTTGTTCTGTATGACTGGATTTGCTACATACATAACTTATTATGGAATAAATATATACAGTACTCCCACATTTGAATGTGATAATGTCAATGAGTGACTAGAAGGGACTGCATACATTTAATTAGCAGAAGTACAGTAAAACAATCTCAGTAGCAGTAGCTGCTGCAGTGAACTTGGGTATTATTAACTGCAGCTCAAAAAATTACTGGATTATATAAAAGCATGGCAGCTACTGCCAATTACAGCTGAGATTGCCAATAGGATAGAAATGCTAAAATAGGATCAATATCTCATTCTTCATCATTAATACTCCTTATAGTCAACGTAGGCTGAATATGCAGAAATTCATTGAGATCCAGTCGCAGACTGATGCATTCAACCCTTCAACATCTTGGCTTTCCACTGGTGGTATACTATTGAATTGTCTCCTCCTGCTCAGACACTTCTTCCCTTTTGTTTTATTTTTGGGGGGATTTTTTAAAGTTTTATTTAAATGTGTTATATAGTTGTGTTTAGTTATTCTTTATCCAGTTTGGGTGAAGTTCTGAATGTTACCCTATAAACCACTTTAAACAAATGAATTGTTGGTAACTGTGATATGAAAAATTTAAAAATAAAATGTTTTATTTAAAATAAAAACAAACATCAAACAAAATTTGAAAGAAACAAACTAAATTTTAAAATCTAAGGTTCATTCCACAATGCCAGCAACAACCCAAAAAATTCCCAGGCCCTTTTTGTCCATAGCCCCCATCTGATGCACTCCCCTCTCACCCCCCCCCCACCTCCCCCGACTCTGCAGGGCTGATTTGATAAGGCAGCTGCATAAAGATATGTGTAAACAGAAACAAAAGACAACTACTGTAGGCAAATATCATTTCAAACAAATGACACCAGACGCAACAGCACTGGCTAGAAACAAGACAAACCACAAAGTACTATACAGAGAGGAAAAAAGACCTCAGTATCTCCCTCAGGGCCAGCATCAGACCCAAAAGATATCAGAGGGCAAGCTTAACCAGATAATAGCAAAAAACAGCTCAATACATCAGTGGCCTGAAAAAAAACCTCTCTCTGCCAGGTCAATTATAAACAGAAACCCGTTCACATGGCTGTAATGTTGAATTGATGGAACTAGTAAAACAGCCTGCGGGAGACCGGTCAGAGTCTCATATACACATCAACACCGGGAGACCCGTCAGAGTCCCATATACACTTCAACACTGTAATAAACGCTGTAACAAACAAAAAGCCATGTAATACACAGCATAAGGTTTGCTCAGTCTTAGCTTGGCAGCTGTGGTGAAAAAAAGCTATGCACTATACAGCACTATAAAGCATAAATCCAAATGTGATGCAAATGTACAGCATAAATTCAACAGTTATTTAGCTTGGCAATAATATCCCCATTTCAAGTCAGCACAGATGATTGAAGTAAGTCCCATCAAAGTCCCGACACCGGGTGTTTCACCATCCTTGGCTTCCTCAGGGAGCTTGATGAAGCAGGACACATCAAACCTCTGGGACAGTCTCTAATAATCACCACCGCCGCGAGCTTCAGCTGACCACCTCAGCAAGAAACAATCAGATGTTCTGGTATACCCATGCTTCTTAATGTTGTACAGAGTTTATCATGGTTTACACAGTCAAAAACATTTCTGTAGTCGATAAAACACATATAGATATCCTTTTGGTATTTTTTTTGTCTTTTCAAGGATCCATCTCACATCTGCGATGATGTCTCTCATTCCTCTCTGAATGATCTTGAGTAGAATCTTGCTGGCATGCGGGATCAGAGTGATTGTGGAATAATTTCCACAGTTAGTTGGATCACCTTTCTTTATTATTGGTATAAACACAGATTTTTTCCAGGCAGTTGGCCATGATGTTGTCTTCCAGATTTCCTGGCAGAGCCTTGTAAGTATGGTAACAGTTGTATCCAATTGCTGTACTATTTCAATGGGAATGCCTTCAATGCCTGCTTCGACTTCTTTCATCACCAGTGGTTTCTGATCATAAGGTTCAAGTTGAAACGGCTGTTGGTCCACTTGATCTTTATGGTATGACGACTCTGTATATTCTTTCCACCTTTTCTTGATCTTCTCAGCATCATTCAACATGGATCCTTGAACATCTTGTAGCATTCCAATACAAGGCTGGAATTTTTCTTTAACTCTTGTAGCATTAGGAAAGCTGATCTTGTTCTTCCTCTAATCATTTCTGATTCTATTTCCTTGTCTTGAGGTACTTCTCCTGGTCTTGTCTTGCTGCATGTTGAAAATCTCAGCTCAGTTCTGCGATTGCCTCTCTCTCTCTCCTCTAGCTTTAGCTTCTCTGTGTTTCTGGGCAATTTTCAGTCATCCAGTTTGGCCATTTTTGCTTTTTCACCTTTTGTAGAGACTTCTCACTTTCTTCCAATGCGACCTTCTTGATGTCATCTCAGAACTCTTCTGCAGCTCTGTCATTTGTATTTAAAACAGCAAATCGATTTTGCAGGCAGTCTAAATTCCGGTGGTGTATTCTCAAGGTCATATTTTGCTACATTAGATAAGTGGTTTAATTTAGATCAGAAAAAGAGACTCTCCTAAATTAAACCAGATACCTATACAAGTAGAGACTACTTTTATAACCCAGAGCATGCCTTTTGTAAGTCTATTTTATGAAGAAAAACAAGTTTCTACTTTTCTTTGTAATAGTGGCCAACACTGAGTGTTAAGGCACGGGCACTTACACCGGCCATGGGGCTGGCATAAATGCCTATGCTTCATAACTTACACGTGTAACTTTTCACTCTGCCCCTGTGCATGCCCACACCAGAAGTGTCACCATCAGCCATATGCGCATACTTAAAAAGTAGTGACTGGCTAAAGTATATGCTTAAAGTCCCATCCATACACTAAGTCATTCAAAATATACAATATATGTGCATTGATGATGTGTAACTTTACACAAATCCTTATGAAATTACCTTGACAGTGGCTGAATATTAAACTTTGTAGCTAAAGAGAGGAATTTTAGAAGGGACATCCAGATGCAACCTGGGACATTTAAGCCAGAAGGTCTGAAGGAAAAAACAAACAAACAAACAGGCATGTCCAGGTGCAGACACAATTTCACAAACGTGGAAGTGCCTGATATGGACATAGACACCCCTGACTGTATTTCAGAATCTAGACATCTAGGACAGCCTAGTGGTTAGAGTAGTTGGCTAAAGTAGTAGACTAGAAACAGGATAATTTGGGTTCAAATCCCACCACTGCTATCATTGACAGTGTGCTGAATACCGGAGATGATGGAGTGTCTTCTTCTCTACACCCTCTAGCGGTTCTTCAGCCAAAACAAGCACATTTCAGATGTCTGTTTGTGCCTGCAACGCCGGACGTCCATGACATTTCTGAGATCAGGTGGGGACATCCAGGTTTCTGGGAATAAGAACATAAAATATGCCATGCTGGGTCAGACCAAAGGTCCATCAAGCCCAGCATCCTGTTTCCAACAGTGGGTATTCCAGGTCTCTCCTGTCGGGTTCCCAAGGTATAGCCATTCCATGCTGCTTGTCCCAGTGGTAAGCTGTGGATTTCCCCAGTCCTCTTTAATAATGGTTTATGGACTTTTCCTCCAGGAACTTGTCCAAACCTGTTTTGAACCCAGCAACACTAACAGCTTTTATCACATCCTCCGGTAATGAATTCTAGAGTTTGATTACACGCCGAGTGAAAAAATATTTTCTCCAATTACTCTTAAATGTGCCAGATTGTAGCTTCATTGCATGTCCCCCTAGTCTTTCTCCTTTTTGAAGGAGTAAACAACTAATCTACGTCTACTCATTCCACTCCATTTATTATCTTATAGACTTCTATCATATCTCCCCTCAGCTATTTCTTTTCAAAGTTGAAGAGCCGTAATCTTTTAAACCTTCCCTCACAGGGATAATGCTCCATATCTTTTACCATTTTGATTGCTCTTTTCTGTATCTTGCTCAATTCTGTTATATCCTTTTTAAGATATGGTGACCAGAACTGCACACAATATTCAAGGTGCAGTTGCACCATGGAGCGATACAGAGGCATTATAAAACCCTTGGTTTTATTTTCTATTCCTTTTCTTATTCCTAGCATTCTATTTGTTTTCTTGGCCATAGCTGCACACTGAGCAGAGGGTTTCAACATACTATCCACGATGATGTCCAGATCCTTATCCTGAGTGGGGATTTCTAATGTGGAATCTTGCATTGTGTAACTGTAGTTTGGGTTGTTCTTCCCTAAGGAGGTCATTCTGAAACACAAATAAGCTCTATGCACGTGCTGGACAGACATTTTTCATTCAAAAATGTTTAGACCGGTATTCTGAAACCAGGCAGCCCTGCATGTACACGGTCCTAAAACGGGGATCTCAGAACATGAGCAGGAGAGGGTGGAACAGGGGCTTGGTCATGCACAGAGATATATAAAGCATATCCAGGCAAGGCCCGTGTACATCCCCAGCATTTCACCCATACATCCACGTTACACCTGCTGAAATGTGGAATAAGGGCTGGACTTAGAAAAAACCCCTGCTCCTAACTCCAATGCATCCCATAGAGATGAATGGCTGTGAGAAGTCTGTATTGATCTGGTGTGTCTGCTGTCTAGGCAAGCACAAGATGCAGTGGTAATGAATAGAATGCAGAGGTGAGGGATGTTTGTAAGGTAAAGTAACAGTAAAAAAACCCCACCCCAACAGAAATGTAAAGCATTGCAAAAGTCTTTATTCTGGGATGTACTGTATTTTTATTTATTTATTTAACATCTTTATATACCGCTCTATTTATAATCAGCGCGGTTTACATAGAACAAGAAAACATCAGATAAGGTACATGTTATCTGTTTTTTACATAGAACAAGGAACAAAAACTTGGATAACCGGGGAAATTATTTACAATGAATACAACACATGTGACAAAGGTGCTCCGCAAGGCCTCCCCAACAAATTCTTTGGAAAAATGGGAATATAGCTGAAGGAATGGTATGTTTTTGGCTGAAAAATGCAGATCAGATATGTAGTTCTGAGACGCCATGCAATTACGTAGTAGCAGCAGTTGAGTATAGGTGCACGACATGGTCATGGCAGATGTATGTTATCTGTGACTGCAAGCAAGTGTGTGTGTGTATTGGATGTATGAGGGCTGCAGGAAAGGCCCTGGTGTGCTGATCCACAAATCTGGGGGGGCATGTATGCATGGACAGTACCTGGACCGTAGGGCTGACCGCAGCATCACCAGATGCCAGTGTGAACGGGCAGTATATTCTGACAAGCTGCTCTGCATCAATCTAGCAGGGCATGTCCCTGTGAATGGTGGGGGGACCCTCAGAGTAGAGGCATGCTGCAGTGCAATCAGCACAAATATATATCCAAATGCACCATCAGAAGTCTCTAACATTGTACACATCTGGAAGGAAAGTTGATGGTGCATATGGGCCTGTATTGCTCATGTTTTCACTATTGCATGTTCTCATCTTGATGGGTCCCTGTTATTGACAGGGATACATATTGACATATAGTTGTAAGAACCCATTTTGGTCTTTTCAAATACTGTTTGCAGCAATATCCACCACAGAAATACCTAAGGTGTTTTGCAAATGCCATAAATGTTTTGCTGTCAGGACAAACATCTTACATTCCACTTGCTGTTACATTGGTGCACTTAGATAACCTTGTACAGTTCTGGGAATGCAACAGACAAGTGTACATAGTCTTGTTTGCATGAACATACCTATTTCAACTGTATTCCTGTCTTGTTTGCATGAATACATCACTGTCAGTGTTAGCATCAGCTTAGGAAATGTATGTTTTAACCAGAGGTGGTGTGGCGGCACAGAGACAGGCAGCATCAGACACGTATAACATTTCAGAATATGGTGAGCATGAGCATGTACAGGCCGTTTGCTGCATATACCTGTGACAGGTCACATAGCTTGTGGAACAGGGGAGGAGGCAAATCGGGCATGGGACTCATTATGAGTTGAATGCCAAAGGAGCGCCTGGGTGTCACCTGGAGGAGTGGAGACATCGTTGGGAGAGGTGGAGATCTAGGAGGGCAAGTGTTACAGGAAATGCAATGGGAGATTGCTAGTCCATACTACAGCCGCAGAGGGGGCAGGGGAGGTAGCCAGTGATGATGAAGGGGTAGACAAACAGGTCGGATGAGTTACACAGCAATGTACTGCCCATGGGTGGTCCAGGGGTGACAGAACAGGGGGAGACTGCAGTTGTCTCAGGAAGACAGGGGAGGATCCTGAATGTGACCGGCAGGAGATTTCTTGACAGACAACTTAGTCAGCTTCCCAGAGAGGACCAATATGAGGGGGTTGCACTGGATGCATATTCCTGCTGACAGCTAAATTGTGGCCACATAGCGTCTTGACCAGTGTGACCACTCCCCTTGCACCAGGTGCATGTGCTGCACCGCTCCTGTGATCTGCCAGCTGCTGTGACATCGGTGCCGCATGATTATTTTCAGGATCATATGGGCTATGTTGCATTCTGTATGCTGCTCATCTATTTCTTTGCTCTCTCATGTATGTCTAACTATGCATCTCGGGGGCCACTCACTTGTGGAACACTCCTTTTTCTCAGTGCCCTTCGTTGCTAATGCCACCTCAACAACTTTCTACATTATACCAGACTACTCCATATGCCTGGGACACTGTACTATTGTCTGTGAATCATGGTCCTTCTCTGGCCCTATAGCCCATCTACAGTGAAAGATTGCAGGCTCAGCTCTTCCCAGCTGCTGAGGTGTGCATATGCTCCCCTCTCTCTTGTGCAGTACTTGTGTGGTACTCTGTCCCTGGTTTGGGGTGGATTGTCAGCTCTGCTGCACATTACAAATATATGACATCTCTGTGTGCAGCACTGCATGTCCCTTGTAGCTCTGTTTTGTGGCATGGGAGATAGTGGTCCTGGTTGTGGGCCTCTGTGATTTGTGAGTAGCTGGCTCTCAACTGGTCTTGATCACAGTAGCATCATTCACCTTGCTCCGTCTCAATCCACTGATGTATTCGGCAGAGTAGTCCTGGCCTGGTGCGCCGGATGGTCCGATAGCGTACACTATAGGCCTCCGTATCCCTGAGGATGTGGAAACATCTCTGGAGAGGGGACACACATACACCAGCATGAGGACATGTTCTGCTATACTGAATGTGCCCACAGTGCACCATAAATGGTATCCTGTCTCTTACAGTGGCCACTCCATGTTGCACCTACTTGGCACCTACACATTCTTGTGACTGGGTGGCGACTGGAATCCCCCTGTCCCCCATAGTGCTGGTTTGGGACCTTGCCTCAGATTGCTTTGCCTAGGATCCTTTTCCAGCCAGCTACACTTGGTGTGTTTATTCTCTTCCAGATACCTATTTCCAGCAGTGGATTACACATTGACTGCTGATGTCATGGGGGGGGGGTGGACTATTGGTTACAGCAGTGGCTTGGACACCAGGAGACCTGAGTTCATATCAAATGACACTCCTTATGGCCTTAGACAGGTCTGTTGACCATCCATTGCCTCAGATAGATCAGAGTTCTGACCGTCCCTGTGTAATGTACATTACCACGTTGTAATGCAGCACTTAGACCAAGGGATGCGGCATTGTGGACACACCAGGAAGATACATGTCTTTCACCTCTTGGGTTTGAATGTGTTGCTGTGTTACTGTGTTGCATTGTCCACTGGTCCTTACACATTTGGATGATGTTCTCACACAGAGTGGAGGGGTAACCTAGGGGGCAGGAACAACTGCCTAACATTCGGGAGCTCTGGGTTTGACTCCCACAGGTGGCCATTGGGAGTTTAGCCCTTTCAATTCACCCCCTAAATGGCATCTATGGAGAGGGACTGCCAATCTACCTCTGGTCATCCCTTTCCATTGCACACAGGAGCTACTCATATGTACTTGGGAGCCACATGTTAACCATTTATACTGCATATACTGATGTTTGGACTTTGTCACATCTTCCATCTGTTTTCTACATTGTGTGTCATTGAGCTTGTGCTACCTTTCCTCATGTGAGTATCCTTCAATCCCCTTTACCATCTATTGCCCTCTTCTCCATCCCTATTCACATTCACCTGTATCCTTCTTGATATGTGACAGCATGATTTGCACTCACTACAGCCCTCTTATTGAGTGGAGGCATAGTGTAATAGATGGTGCACTGCCATTCTGACCAAAGGGTACTGAGTTCAAATCCAACAATATGCCTTGTGGTTTTAGTGCTGTCCCTTCACTCTCCTTGGCATTGATTTTATTTTTTTGGTAATGTTTGTCTTTATTTATTTAACTAGGCTTATATGCCGCTTTTCTACCAAAGTGGTGTACATTCAGTTACTATATATTTTTTTTCCCTTATCCCTGGAGGACTCACAATCTATGTTTTTGTACCTTTCCATCAGGAGGTCAGGGCAAGTTGCACTCAGGTGCAGTATGTTGATGTATGCCCTGGTTGCCACAGTCCCTGCTAGACAGATATTTCTAGGTATCATTTACCGTGTTCTGCACTGTGACAACATGATAATGTGATCAGGACAGTCTGCTGTTTATTTAATTGCTCACATCCAGAGTTTCACTCCCCCAACCCCCCAGTCCTTTCCTTAGGATATCTTGCATTTTACTTAATGTCTTGGCCAGCAGCATGCACTAGGCAGGGTATTTTTTTTATTGTTATCCACATGGATACCTATTTCACTGCCCATCTTGGGTCTTCCTAATGAGGTTCCATGCTTCCTTGTGCCCATCTTGGGTTGTCTTATGTTGCTGCTGTCATTGCTATCTGCTCTTCAGTTGTGCCTCTACAGGCAGGCAGGTATCTCCTTACTCATTACACATCTTTGCCAATGCTGGCCTCTGTCCCTCACTTTGTGCCTGTCATGGTTTTGTCTATTCCGGTGTGCTACCATTCTGGGACTGCATTTCTTGTGCATCACAGGCACAGTACACACTCCTTTCCTGTCTGTACCCTGCTTTTTCTTATGTATGTGCAATGTGCAGGTCCCCTACAGTGCGGCCAGCCTTCTGCAACTTCTTCCCATATGTATTCTGCCATGTTTGTACTTACTGTGCTAGGGTGCTGCGGATCTTCTCCCAGTCCCTGATTGCTGCACCAGGTGCAGGTCAGCACACCCTGATTCTCCAGCATTAGCCTGCACAGGTGTCGGGTCTCTTGCTCTGTGAATTTAGGTTGCCTTGTAGCCATGTTCATAGATGTGCGCTATGGATTTGCTAGTTCCTGTTCCACATGTTGGCTCGGGGTGGGGAGCATTTTGAAACGTACACGTGGATATCAAGGGCAACAGCAAACATGGTTTAGATGTTTTAAGATATGGACACAGTTTAGATGGTTTGACACCCTGGGTGTTTCTGCCCCAATTCCAGTTTTATATATGCAACTGCGCACCCAGATCCAGAATGCGCATTGGCAGGGGCACGTATACTATTTATACATGCCCACAGCCTGGACATGCATGTTTGAGAATTGTGCTCTAAAGGCCCCATTCTGATCGGGGCACGACTGGCCTATCCGGCCGTCCAAAATCTGGACAGGCCGGATCTGCACCCATGGGAGCTAGACATTGCCACAATTCTGATTTGCTGCACACACTGCTCCCTCCCCATCTAACCCACACAATGCTCATACATGGAACCCGGTGCCATGGTGTCCTGTCGCCATGACACCAGGACACCATGCAGGAGCCCCTCCCCCACACAGCCCCAAATGTGCTGTTTACCGCCACCTGACCCCCCATATGGGCCTTTCATGGCCAGGATCAGGCAGCATGTGTAGAATAAGTTACCCAGCCATCGCTAGTTCCTTGCACATACAGGGCCATGACCAGACTCGGCCCTGTATGTCCGGAGTCAGGGTCCCACCTCCACCCCGCCGGCCCCCATTCAGTGCTCCCTGCACATCTCCTCTGTATGTGCTGGAAGCTTTGGACAGGGAATTGGGCACAAGCGTTTGGCAGGTGATATACGTCCAAATTGGACATACATCCCCACTAAGTGCTGCATGGAATGCCCCACTAAGTGCATAACTTTGCATTTTTTCACATTAAATTTCATCAGCCATTTGGATACCCAGTCTCCCAGTTTTTCAAAGTCCTTTTACAATTTTTCATAATCCTCTTCTGTTTGAACAACTTTGAATAATTTTGCATCATCTGCAAATTTTGATCATCTCACCAGTTATTCCCATTTCCAGGTCAATTATAAATATGTTAAAAAGCAGCAGACCCAGCACAGAACCTCGGGGTATTCCACTACTCACCTTTCTCCATTGAGAAAATTGTTTATTTAGCCCTACCTCTTTGCTTTCTATCTTTTAACCAGTTCCTAATCCACAATAGTACACTGTCTCCTATCCCACAACTTTTTAATTTCCACATGAGTCTCATGAGGGACCATGTCAAAGGCTTTCTGAAAATCTAGATACACTATAATCAGCCAGTTCACCTTTATCTGTTTATGCACACCTTCAAAAAAATAGAACAAGATTAGCGAGACAAGACTTTCCTTGGCTGAATCCATGTTGGCTTTCTCCCATTAAACCCTGGCTATCTACATGATCAGTGATTTTATTTATTCAGCTAGGCTTATATACTGCTTTCCTATCAGTCAAAGCAGTGTACATTCAGGTACTGTATATATATTTTTTTCCCTTGTGTCCGAAAGGCTCACAATTTATGTTTTTGTACCTGAGGCAACGGAGAGTTAAGCGGCTTGCCCAAAGCCACAAGGGGCACCTATGGGACTATAAACCCCAGTCAATCCAGCCCAAGGTTGTTGTCCTCTAGTGGGATTTGAACCCCTGGCCTGAGGTAACTTGCCCCAACCACTAGGCAACTCCACCCTCATTTTATTCTTCATAATGATTTCTACCATTTTACCTGATACAGACATCAAAGCTCATCGGTCTGTAGTTTCCCAGATCATGCCTGGAACCCTTTTTAAAAAGTGGCGTTACACTGGCCACTCTCCAATCCTCAGATACTACAGATGATTTTAAGGATAGTTCACAGATTACTAAAAGTAGGTCTGCAATCTCATATTTCAGTTCCTGCAAAATCCTGGGATGTATGCAATCCTGTCCAGGTGATTTGCTGCTCTTTAGTTTATCAATTAGCTGTATTACATGTTCCCAATTTATCAAGATTTGCTTCAGTTCTTCTGATACATTACCTTTGAAAATCTTTTCTGGCATGGGTAAGTTTCCTACATCTTCTTCAGTAAAGGCTGAAGCAAACAATTCATTCAGCCTCTCCACTATGGTCATCTCATCTCTTAATGCCCCTTTTACCCTTCTGTCATCTAATGATCCAACTGGCTCTCTCACAGGTGTTTTGCTATGAATGTACTTGAAAAGTTTTTATTATGTGATTTTGCTTCCACAGCCAGATTCTTTTCAAATTCTCTCTTTGCCTGCCTCATCAATATTTTGCACCCAGGAAGAAGATAATAACAAGAGTGGGGATCTAGCTAAGCCTGAAGCATGGTCTAGAATTTGGCAGCTGAAATTTAATGCTAAAAAATGCAGGGTCATGCATTTGGGCTGCAAAAATCCAAAGGAGCTGTACAGTGTAGGAGGTGCAGTACTTCTGTCCACAAAAGAAGAGCGGGACCTGGGTGTAATTGTGTCTGACAATCTTAAAGTAGTTAAATGGGTAGAAAAGGTGACTGCGAAAGCCAGAAGGATGCTGGGGTGTATAGGGAGAGAAATGGCCAGCAGAAAAAAAAGAGGTGATAATGCCTCTGTATAAGTCTCTGATGCGACCTCATTTGAAGTACTGTGTGTAATTCTGGAGTCCGTACATTCAAAAGGTTATAAATAGGTTGGAGTCAGCACTAAGGGTGGCTACTAAAAGGGCTAATGGTCTTCTTTAATAAGCATATGAGGACAGACTTAAAGATCTTAAAATGTATACTTTAGAGGAAAGACAGGATGAGGCGATTTGATAGAGACATTTAAATACAGAGACATGGCTCACAGACACAGTGATCCTGAACCAACTTACACCACCCAACTTCTCAATCCACACCTGCCACAGAACCAACCGCAGGGGGGGGGAGGAATTCTTGCACTCACGAGAACCGACCTACAATGCCAACAGTACTATGCATCTTGACTTCATCACTCTAGCAAATAAGCACATCTCCATCAACTTAATTTACAGAGCTCCATCAAATACCCCAGACAACCTCTCAACATTAATCGACCTGGCCTGCAACACCAAGAGACCACATACACCAAACTGGCTCATGGGAGATTTTAACCTCCCAGCCCTCCCAGACGATCACGCCAACTCCCTCTTGAATACCTTCAGCCAGCTGGGATAAGAGCAAGTGATCAACGAGCCCACTCACACAAAAGGAAACAAGCTAGACTTAATTTTCGCCTCACAGACAGCCACAAGCCAGAATTATCCACTGGA
Source organism: Ichthyophis bannanicus (assembly GCA_033557465.1). Lineage (NCBI taxonomy): Eukaryota > Metazoa > Chordata > Amphibia > Gymnophiona > Ichthyophiidae > Ichthyophis > Ichthyophis bannanicus. The sequence continues at coordinate 174,417,363 of CM066036.1, read as the reverse complement.
CATCTCCCTCTGTCAGTCCCATGGTCTGACCATAGCCTAATAAAACTCTGCTACCCATCCAGCAGACTCAAGCAAGTTGTCAGTCCACCTCTGACGCCTGCCCGAAAGCAAGATTCCGTCACTTCAACAAGGAAGAAATACTTAACAAAACCTTACCCCTGTTCAACATTACAGAGACCAAGCTCGAGGAAATGCTCTCCGCTTGGAACAAGAGTCTAAACTCCATTGCTAACAAACCAAATGGCGATGTAATGCCAAGAAAAAGAAAGTCCTCCCCATGGTACTCTCTAGAGCTATGGATATCCCTTAGACATCTAAGGAAACTTGAAAGAAGATGGCGTCGCTCACGTACCACCGACGATCTAGACACTTACACCTCACACCTGAAGAAGCATCGTGCAAAAGTAGCTGAGACAATGAGACGATACCATGCCGAGATACTGCAGCGCTCTCTAAACAAACCGAAGGATCTATTCAACCTAGTAAGGACCCTTACAAAGGAACCTTCCCCTATACAACGATGCATACTGGATCCACAAGAATACGCAGATTACTTACAGTCAAAAATAATTAAGACTGACAAAATTGCATCAACCAACCCTGCGAAAGGCCCACTGCACCCTTCACCACTATTCACCTTCTCAATACCAACAGCGGAGAACGTTGAAGACACCATCAACGCAATTAACACCACTACAGCACCAAATGATCCCTGTCCGGCGTTTTGGATAAAGACACTGCGCAAGGAATTTAGCCCATTCTTAGCCAAACTCATCAAACTCTCCTTTGCTACAGGAGCATTCCCACAATGCCTAAAGCAAACGTCCATTAGACCACTCCTAAAAAACTGCAATCTGGACACCCAGAAGGTGGACTCATACAGGCCAATTGCGAGCATCCCACTATTGGCCAAAATAATCGAAAAACTCGTCCAACAGCAAATTCAGGACCATATTGATGACACTGCCCCATTAGACCATTGCCAACATGGATTCAGAGAGGCGCATGGTGTGGAGACGCTCCTGACTGTACTCTTCAACACATTAATCACCGGCATAGACAACGCCAAAAGAGGATATGTCCTAATCTTCTTAGACATCGCAGCAGCCTTCGACTGTCGACCACGAACTGCTCTTGGCGCGCCTGGCAGAGAAAGGGATCCAAGACACAGCCTTGGAATGGTGTAAATCTTATCTCTCAGACAGATGGCAGCATGTAAGGACAGGGCTTTCGACTTCTAAACCATTCCAGCAGAAACAGGGAGTTCCGCAAGGTTCCGCACTCTCAGCGCTGTTCTTCAACATATATATGCAGCCCCTCTGTACACTCGCCCGTTCCTTCGGCATCTCATGCCTTATCTACGCCGATGACGTGCTACTATACATGCCATTTACAACCAACCAGCCGGATTTCTCAACATTAACCGCTTGCTTCAATGCCATAACTGACTGGCTTCAGTCCCAAAACCTCAGGATAAATTTCAAGAAAACAGAGGCTCTATTCATTACCAGGGACCAGTCATTTGTTCTGCCAGCAACACTAAAAGTAAGAGGTGCCGAACTCCAAAGTAAGCACACAATCCACTACTTGGGCGTAACACTCGATCAACAGTTGGATATGAAAACACATATAGGCAACACCGTCAAGGCAGTATACCTCAAGATCCGGACAATCCGTCACCTACGCCCCCTCCTGGAACCTGATGACGTTAAGACAATCTTCCAGGCCTTAGTCATCCCCCACTTCGACTTCGCCAACGCCATCCTACAGGGTCTACCGAAAAACACGCTGTACCCACTTCAGCTGGCTATGAATGCTGCAGCCAGAACACTACACGGAGCTTCCATGAGGGAGCACATAACACCAATCTTGAAGCACCTACACTGGCTCCCAGTCTACTGTAGACTCATCTTCAAGATCCTACTAATGACCTTCAAGCCTATCAACAGATTAACCTCTACATCCATCTTAGATCTCATTCTTCCCACTCCCTCAAATAGAACTAGAAGATTGGTCTCAGCCAATACCCTATGTATCCCTAGCAAGATTACAAAATTCCTGCAAGCAACAAGAAAGAGAGCCTTCATGCTCTATGCCCCTTCGTACTGGAATTCGCTACCGCCTGACATTCAGGCAATTACGGACCTTACACAGTTCAGGAAGGCACTGAAACATCACCTCTTCCTGCAGCATTATGATATCACACAACAACCACCTACCTGCAGTCACCAAGACACATACACCAAACTCCCTACTATGCACGCACCCTGTATGCCACGATAGGACATTCAAACCCCATCTAGAGCATGTATATAACTACCTAAAAGCTGTAAAATACCTTAACCCAGATCTTGTATATAGTTCCCCCAGTTAATCCAAGTTGAATGACCTTGTTTTCTGTAAGTCCAGCACGGGCGTTTATCTGTGTCTGAACTAAGCTGATGTTATCTGTAAACCGAGCTGATACCAAAGAGCGCGGTATAGAAAAATAAATAAATAATAAATAAATACCTCCGTGGCATAAATGTACAGGAGGATCTCTTTCAATTCAAGGCAAGCTCTGTTACGAGGGGACATAACACAAGAGTGAAAGGGAATAGACTCAGGAGTAATATGCAGAAATATTTCTTTACGGAAAGAGTGGTAGATACATGGAATAGTCTCCCAGTGGAGGTCGTGGACACGAGGACAGTATCTGAATTTTAAAAAGCATGGAACACACACAGAGGATTTCTAAAGGTAAAAAGAGGACTATTGTAGTTGATATGAAAGGGCAGACTAGATAGGCTATATAGTCTTTTTCTGACATTGTGTTTCTGTGTTTCTCTGTTAACTTGGCAAAACAGGTAGAAAAGGCAACGGTAAAAGCCAGAAGAATGCTTGGGTGTATAGGGAAAGGAAGGTCTAGCAGGAAAAAAGGGGTGATGATGTCTCTGATCAGACCTCATTTGGAGTATTATGTACAATTTTGGAGGCCACACTTTGAAAAGGATACAACAAGATGGAGTTGGTCCAGAGGGTGGCTACTAAAATTGTTGATGGTCTTCATCCTAAAGCATATGAGGACAGACAAAGATCTAAATATGCATACTTTTAAAGAAAACAAAACACCAATCAAACCAAAAAAGGGGTCAAAATTACTGCAACAATCCTCATGTATTTCACATATAAAATAAGGCCCAAGTTCAAAAGTGCAATCACTTACAGCAACCCTACAGCTGACCATGCCTAGATTGGTAAAGAACGCACATAAATCATAAGATTTTATATTCTGCACATGTACTTTTATGTTACCCATGCTCCGCCCAAACTCTGCACATACGCATGCCCACCAATGAAAGCATGTACCACTTGGGCAACATGCATACGTATGAAATCACAACCACATCACTTAACCATGTCAATGCACATTTACACACGTAAATTACTAAAATGCCATGGTTTACACAGATTGATGGCACCTACATTTGGATGGCTCCTTATAATACTACCCCGTTATCGAAACCAATATAATTTTGACGATATTGGTGTTACTCTCTGATGCATTTCACAACCAAAGATAGCACTGTTGCTGAATTCTGAACAAGCTGCAGTCTGCATGTCTATTTCTTTGGAATGCTAAGAAGTAATGCATCCTAGATAAGACCAGGGCATGGATTACCTAAATGAAAACAGATCTTTCCAGCAACCCATTCAATCACCAAATCTGGCATAAATGAAAATAATTAGAAGGAGCAATAGAAAGACCATGAACATGCATGAACTACTCAGCACCTATCATGACCCCTAAATTCCTTATTTTATTCTTAAATTAATCTTGTGTCCCACCATTCATAATAAAAACAATAAAATCCTATTCCGCTGGCACCTTGGTTTTCACAGAAATCAACTTCAGCCAGTTTCCCCCCAATCAATGCAACCATTCACCTGGGCCAGGGTTTCTCAACCCACTCCTTGGGACACACCTAATCAAATGAGATGCAGGATAATCATAATGAATATGCATGAAGAGAGATTCGCAAGCACTGCCTCTATTGTATACAAATTTTCATTTCGGGCATATTCATTGTGTTTATTGTGTTTATTCTGAAAACTTGACTGGCTAGCTGTATCTCGAAGTTTGGGATGAGAACCATTAGCCTAGACAAATCCTCCAGTGCCACTACCTATCCCTTTTTAATGGCACTTGCAGGTAGACGTCATCTACATAAAACATTCTTGATACTTTTTTTTGTTTTATTAATGGGGAGTAATTCTCAGCCAGAAATAATAATCTAGAAATGCCCTCACACTGCAGTGTAGATAGTTTATGTATATAGTTAACCCAGTTATCCAAGTTTGTACTCCTGTTCAATGTAAAACCTGACAGTTTGTCGTTATGGTCGTTTTGTTATGATGTAAACCGCGCTGATTCTAAATAGCGCGGTATATAAGAAACTGTAATAAATAAATAAATAAATAAGATTAGAAGGTAATTTTCTTTCATTCAGGAAGAAGGTAAAAACATATCTTTTTGTATCTTGTGTTTCGATCAAGCTACAAATGTCCTATGATAGCTTAACAGTAGTGGTCTTGTTGCACTATTTAACTGGTAAAAGTAAATACCTAAAACAATACAATTATCTTTTGCTTTTAATTTTGCTATTGGATTGTAATTGTTTGTTTCATTAGAACTGTGGATGGACAGGCTACAAATTTTTTCAAAAAAAATAAACCACCCTTAATCCCTGTTACTATAGGTTGAAGATAAATACTAAATAAAATGAGGGAGATAATCACCCCCTGAAGGACATCCCCCCCCCCTTCATTTCAAACGTCACGGATCTAAACCTATAATCTGACCTCAACCTACTGGGAATGAAATAAACCAGCACAGTAAATCCCATATTTTGAAGATGTTCTACTAACATATGATCTAAGGCAGAGCTACTCAATTCCGATCCTGGAGGTCCGCAACCCTGCAGGTTTTCGGGATATCCCTAATGATATGCATGAGATATATATACATTAGAGATAGCCTGCCAACCTGACTGGTTTGTGGTCTTCCAGGGCTGGATTTGGAGACCCCTGCCTTACACCTCTGTCATTTAAGATTGTGAGTGGGCAAGGTACAGATGTCCTAGACATCAAAAGGGTAGATAGAATGTGTCACATTCCTCCTCGATTCTCACCACCACCACAAAGTTGTCTAATAGACAATATTTTATTTTCAAAATAACAAACTTGACCCAAAGGAGGAGGACTCTTATCGTCCAATTTCTAGTATTCCCCTATTAGCTAAAATTCTAGAAAAGGTGACCTTGAGACAGATCCAACAACATATCGATACTGAAGCCCCTTTAGACTCAAGCCAACATGGTTTTAGGGAAGCACATGGAGTTGAGACTCTTCTTGCCTCTTTAATGAATTCCCTTATCATTGCTATAGAATAGATAATATCAAGACCGGAGTTGCATTGGTCTTCCTAGATATTGTAGCAGCATTTGATTCAGTTAATCATGAATAACTTCTAGTCCGCCTCCATGAGAAGGGAATACAAGGAATTGCATGGGACTGGTGCAAGTCTTATCTAGAAGACCGATGGCAACAAGTTTGAATTGATAACAATACATCTTATCCATTCCAACAGAAACAAGGTGTTCCACAGGGTTCCTCACTATCAGCATTGCTTTTTAACATCTATATGCAACCAATCTGTAATATTGCCTGTACCTTTGGTATATCTTGTCTTATTTATGCAGATGATGTGCTGTTGTTCACACCTATTAATGTGATTAGCCCTGATTACACAGTTTTAATTAACTGTTTCAATTCAATAACCGATTGGCTGCTCACTCAGAACCTTCAAATAAATTTTAAAAAAACTGAAGTCCTTATCGTTACAAGAAACAATGACTTCTCTTCACCACCTTCATTAAGAGTACGAGACGCTGATTTACCTATTAAATCCACCATTCGATACTTAGGTGTCATTCTCGACCAGCGACTTGAATTTAATGAGCATATAAAGTCCGCAGTAAAATCCATTTATCACAAGATTAATACTCTACGACACCTAAAACCCATGTTAGACCCCGATGATTTCAGCACAATATTCCAAGCGCTAGTCACTCCACATTTTGACTATGCGAATATTATCCTGCAAGGCCTACCTAAATCTACGCTTAATCCATTACAGCTTGCTATGAATGCAGCAGCTAGATCACTATGCGGAATTACAAGGAGACAACACATAACCCCCATTCTAATGGAGCTTCACTGGCTCCCAATAATTTGTAGATTATCTTATAAAACACTTCTTATGACCTTCAAAGCGTTCCATAATATTTCACCTCCTTCAATCTCTGATCTACTCATTCATACCCAAAACAACAGATCAAGAAGATCTACAACTGAAAATACTCTAGTGATTCCAAATGAATTAGTAAAATGTACTCAAACTACCATTAACAGATCATTTTCATTCTTTGCTCCAAGGTGCTGGAATAAGCTTCCATTAAACATCAGATTGATAAAAGATATATCACAATTTAGAAAAGCTATAAAAACCCACCTTTTTTTACAACACTTCTCTTACATCAATATTTCCCCCCCTCTCACCCCATTATCTCAACTCAGCAATAATAGTTAAATGATGATGTTAGACCGTTCCACCTTATGATATTTCACTGTATATACCTGCTCTGTTAAATGTTATTTATGACATGTCTCTATACCCACTCAAGATCTCTAGTCTGATGTAATTGCTTTTATTGAGTTATTTATATGCTATTCCCCAGTTAATCCTTGTTTTATTCCCCTGTTACCTGTAACTTGGACAAGTTCTCTAAATCTGAGTGTATTTTGTTTAATGTAAACCGCACTGATGTCAAATAGCACGGTATATAAGAGCTGTTAAATAAATAAATAAATAAATAAATTTTAATTCCAAAGCTTGTAAATTTTATAGTCTTCTGTGGTTGGGTCAGCCCCATTGGGTGGGGAAGTCACACAGATTTGTGGGGTGTGATTAGTGCTATTGATGTTAAACTTTCTTCTACTATAGTTTCATTATGTACTTTTACTCAGGGTGCTGTGGAAAAGATTTCTGGAACGGATGCTAGGCTGTCTAGGGTGCAAAATTTGGTGGTCAGATGCAGTTGGTTTCCACTGTGCAGGTGGCTTCAATTAAGGATTCACTGATGGTTCATGTTCGTATTGAGGCATTGGAAAGTCTCTCTCGAGCCTGTAATTTGCGCTTTTTAAATTTTCCAGTTACGCATTTATTAGCACCAGAAATTCCTCTTACTAAATATTTTACTGAGATATTGAAATTGCCTCAATTTGTGGATGTTGTTCAATCATATTATGTACCCTCTAAAGCTCGGGTGGTTTCATTGGATGAAAGGAAGTTTGATTTCCTTCGTCCGACTGTGAGCCAGAACCTTACTGAATTATTGGAAGATTCTTCCGATATGATCACAAAGAGAAACACCTTATTGGTTACCTTTGCTACTATGGCAGTGAAGGTAAAAATCTTGAAGTTATATTTTAAGTATAAGGATGTTCTCTTTTGTGGTAAAAAAATAAATGTATTTCCTGATGTGACTAGATCAACTCAAGCACACTGGAAGCAGTTTCTTGCTTTGAGGCAGAGAGTTGTTTCCCTGGGTGCGACGTTTTATTTACAATTTCCTTGTAAATGTCTTATTACCTTACAGGAACAGTCCTATGTTTTCCTTGATGTTTCTCACTTAGAAATGTTTTTGGCAGAAGTAGGGTTGAGCAGAAGTAGGGTTGGGCTGTGTTAGTTGGAAGTATAGAAATCCTCCTAAATATGCTGCATTTTGTGCATAATTATCTTATTTATGTGGTCCATAAATAAATTCCCTGAGATGTGGGCTTGAATATCTTTTCTTCTGATTTGATGTAATGTGATCATTTTCTTCTTATGTGGATTGTATGATTTTTTTCCTTTTGAAAGTGGAAATGTATAATTTGCAAATTCTATTTAAAAAAAATAATTCCCACAATGAATATGCATGAGAGAGATTTGCATACAATAAAGGCAGTACATGCAAATCTCTCATATGCATATTCACTGTGGGAATCCTGAAAGCCCAACTGGCCTAGGTGTGCCCCAAGAACTGGGTTGAGAACCACTGATCTAAGGTATCAAATGCAGACAAACCAGCAAGACATCATTTCTTTTCTCATCTTAGGAAAATCATCCGATAAAATAGTGAGCACTCTTTTCTATCAGACTCCTCCTAAACCCAAATTGAAATGGATTCAAACACTCACACTCATCCAAAAACTCCTGTAACTATCTCTCTGCTTCAGTGATTCTCAACCCAATCCTTGAAGTACGGCCATCCGATCAGGTTTTCAGAATATCCACAATGAATATGCATGAGACAGATCTGCATATCAAAGAGGCAGTGTATGCAAACCTCTCATACGTTGTCATTATGGATATCATGAAAACCTGACTGGATGGGTGTGCCCCAAGGCCTGGGTTGACAACCGTTGCTCTACTAGAATACTTATCACCATGATACAGTACTGGGTGCGTCCAGTAGTACCACATGAAAGTGATAACTACTGATAGGTGGGAAACTGAAATCTAATGCACCTGCAGGCAAAAAAAAATTATACTTATGATGTTGCTACAGCTTCATACATGGCCACTGTTCTCACAAGTGAGCACAACAATCCCAGGACCCATAATGGCAATACTGGTGGGATCAGTTACCAGTATAGTATAAAGAAAATATATATGCACATATTTTAAAAAAGAATGAATTTATTTTTAAAATGAACACAGTTTCAAGAAACCACATCTTCCCAAGCATGTGACTAGTGAAATTATCTATAGTAACAATCTTAACAAACCAATGCATGATGGTGGGTGGCCCTTTCACTATAAGCATCTCAAGTTAAATGCCTAGCATATCCAAAACTGGTTCTTCTACATTCGAAAGGAGATATCATTGCTCTAGATTAAATTTCACAAATGAAAAACTGCAATGTTTTCTTCTAAGCATTCTCTTGTTAATCTTGTTTACCTAGATAATGCACTTTGGAGCCTATTTCCATAACAAATTTCCTTTCGGCTGCCAATAAAGCAAAAGAGAGACTCACAAATTCTCCTAAATTAGATATGGATATACATAGTAACAGAGTATATGAAAGTAGATAAAGACCAATATGGTCCATCTAGTCTGCCCAGCAAGGCGGCAAGAGTAGGTGCACCTGCCGCTCCGTGCAGGTCACTCTTCCCCATGCCTTTGTTTAGGGGTGTACCCACCGCTTCGTGTAGGTCACCCCTATTTGTTCAGATATAGGAGATAGTTATGTTTATTTAGATTTTATCCTGTGTCTTTCCCATGCCATTTTGAATTCTGTCACTGTATTTGCCCCCACCACTTCCATCGGGAGGGCATTCCAAGCATCCACCACCCTTTCAGTGAAAACGTATTTCCTGACATTGCCTTTCAGTTTACCCCCTTGCAGCTTCACGTTATGCCCTCTAGTTTTACAGCTTCCCCGTCTTTGGAAGAGGAAGAGGTTTGTTTAATAGGGCATCAGTACGGATCCTAATTCATTTCTCAGATTTTTTTTTTAAGTGCTACTGATTCCATTTGAAATGTTAGCTTTGTTTTCAGTGTATTCTATCTGACCATGTGTATGGTTGATTGTGTTAAGGGGTGGGTTATATTGATGTTTAACCTTTAAAGTAAACAAAATATGGAATTCAAAAAAAATGCCAGCCTGCATGATTTTGAAATATTGCTGGTACAATAATGAAGTGCAACAAACAGAACATTACATAGTAACATAGCAGATGACGACAGATAAAGGCCAAAATGGGCCATGTAGTCTGCCCAGCAGCATGGTTAGGGCTGTAACTGAGGCCCTGTGCAGCTTACTCCCATGTCTTCACTCTGGGTGGGGTTATTCCCTCCTCCCTGCCCAATGTCCCCTAGATGTGCAAAAAAGTCATTTCACTGCTGTTCTGAGATGAAGTGCCTCATTTCCATCCTCTTGGCATTTAGGGATTCTCTGTGTGTATCCCATACCTTGATTTAGGCATAGGCAAAGGCAACACAAGCAACGGCCTAGGGCACTACATTTTGAAGGCACCAAATACCTGAACTAAATTCAGCATGCTTTTAGGACTGTGTGCTATGATCTCTGTGGGAGAAACCTCCCCTACACACCTCTCCAAAGCTCTAGTGAAGTCATTCCCACAATTCTTACATTATGCACTAGTCAGCCATGAACCAAGGAGCAAATATATTCCAAACTTTAACAAAATTGTCAATCTGCTTGTGTTTCAAAGCTATAAGCATAGGGCCCAATTGTCTAAAGGCATTTACACGGTTTATTGACCTGTAAAGAAGTGTAGGTATTGCTGAACGGGATAGTCATCGGTATTAAATGATTAGTGCCACTGAATATCCCCAACTAACGATGCTATATGCCCCGATGCTAACCCCTTGGCTTCGGAGTGTGTCATGGGCGGCAACAGTCACTAACCAGGTAGAGGTGCAATATTGCCACTACCCAGTTAGCTTCTGCAGCATCAGAGGCTGTGCGGTGACCCCTGATATTCAATACCAGGGCCGCATATGACCCCCAGCACTGAATATCTAGGGTTAGGTGTCGGCAGTGACGGCTACACCGTAGCAGCACATAGCCATCCCAATGAATATCGGGCCCGTAACCATTAAATAAATATAGCTCAACCTATTCTGCATATCCTCTAAGTTAGGAGATTCTTCTCACTTCCATACCTGGTCTATTTCCATTCTGACAATCATAAGATCCGTTTTTAGAAACTGGGCCTCTTTGCTAGACATTAAAAGGGCCACTGTCATACAAAGGGGGAGAAATTGTTTCCCAATACTTCTTGATCTTTTCACACTCCCACTAAATCCAAGTGAAAGTCCCTTTCTGCTCACACTTCCTCCAGCAAATACCCACACTCTTTCAAAATATTTTCAATGCTTAATACCATGGAACTGGGCAACTCTTGTGGGCTCCAAAGGTCCTGTGGGTCTCTGCTTCCCTGACAGCTGGGGTGCTCAGTCTGGTTTGGCCACTTCCATGAAGCTCTTCCCTGTGGGGAGGAGAATGGATGCCCTGTATGGACCCCCACTGCCTTAGAGATAACAGGTCACAGGGGTGGATGCCCTATGAGTTGGGTTATGGGGGTGCTATTCAATCGCATGTGGTAGAGTTACTGGTTGGTAGGATGCCCAGAGCATGTGCTTACCCCCTACCAATATCTATGTGTTCACTGTGTTTGGCCTCCTGATTCATGTACTCTAGCCCCCCCCCTTCCCCCCACATGGGGGACACAATTCACGGTTGCAAAGAGGAAACACAAGTCATATAGGAGAGGTGAATAAGAGAGGAGATCCCACCCCACACACTAGAGGCCTTGTACTATAGTCCCTGGGTGCCTTAGGTTGAGGGGGGTTCGTATACCCGATCCACATGACAGACATTGAGGACACCTGATCCCATACTAGGCCCCCAGCATCGTCAGATGCCACATTTGCACCTTATCTCCCAGAGTTAGGGGCACAGCACAGACCCTCTGCATGTGTTTCGTTTCCGATTTGTATGCCCCGCCCTCTTGTACTTAGTCCCATTGTTCTGAACTGTGCAGCCATTTGTGCCTATTCTCAGTCATACCTCTCTATTCTGCTCGGGCCTTTTACTACTATCCTATAGGTGGGGGCCAGGGCACAGTTATTACTGTCTTCAGTGGTTCTGTAGCCCACTGCCACCATAATAATCCATTTGTTGCTTACAATTGGAGGGTGCACTAAGGCCACGCATTCGTAATTTCTGTGATACTGATGCGCCTAGCGCAGCGGCCCATCCCTATCACAGCCACTATGCCCTGGTATGATAAAAACACATGCTATTCACATCATAGTCTGTGATCCTGTCTGTTTTTATTTTCAGCCTAACCATTTTGGGGACACTACGTGGTAGGGGGACACAGTCCCTGATTCACTTCAGAACCTGGATGCATGTACCCTGAATCCCACCATTAGATGCCATTGCCATGCAATAGTTTGGAGTCCTTCACTCATAGACCTAGAGAAGTTGCTGAGAAGGTGTTCATAGCCGATATGGAGGGGAATGATAACTATGATACCAACATAAGATATGCTGTGATAGATCAGACTAAAGTATATTAAGCCCAGAAAACATGGCCAATTTAGGTCAAGTACCCAGCAGGATTGCAAAGTATGCTAACTCCCAGAAATATGCAGTGGATTTTTCAAATCCACATAGCTAATAATGGTTTATGATGTTTCTTTTGGGAACTTCTCTAATCCCTTTTTAAACCTTATTGCACAAGATGCCTTGACCACTTCCTCTGACAACTAATTCCAAGCAATTAATGGAGTGTCCCCTTGTCTTACTGCTATTTGAAAGGGTAAACTGTTCCTTACCTATTCTACTCCAGCCATGACTTTATAGTCTTCTATCATATCCCATCTCAGCCATCTCTTCTCTAAGCCAAAGAGCCCTAACCTGTTCAGCCTTTCTTCCTGGAAGTGCTTTCTATACCCTTTATCATTTTTGAGGCACCTCTTTCCACCTTTTCTAGTTAAGCTACATCTTTTTTCAGATGGGCAACCAGAATTGCACAATATTCAAAGGACAGTTACATCATGGATTAATATTATCTGTTTTATGTTTTTATCATTTCCTATGATTCCTAACAGTTTATTTGTATTTTTGATTGCAACTTTCAATGTGTTGCCCACAATGACACAATGTACATATACTTAGGGTTATTTTTCCCTATTATTGTTCCAGCCCACACTTAATTCCATCCTGACCTGAAGAAGGTTTTAACCTTTGAAAGCTAGTCCAAAAGTGCATTAAGTGAGTCCAATAAAAAGATATCACAGCCAGTCCCCCTCAGTATCCCATGGTCCTCCAGTATCTCCTCAAAATTCACTTGCAATTGAATTGTTAATAGTTTTGTGTCACCTGCAACAGCTATATCTAATGATGGCATTTCGGGTGTATTCATGTCACACAGGAAAGCAAAAGCCTGGTCCAGGAATCACACCCAATCATCTCAAATGACAACCTGCAGTACTGTCTCTGGATTATCAGATCAGTTCATGTCTAGTTCTGTCTAAAGCAGAGTTTTTATCTAAAGAAAAATGCAGAAAGATATAGTTAACATGAAAGGGATTTCTAGGATGTCTACAAATAGACACAAGCTATCATCCACATTAGAAACGTGTTATCATCTAGTTTAAAAACATCTGTTCAGACCACAGTCTAAAATACAAGGCCATAATTTCCGATTTTCTTGCCTTGACCGTCAATGTTAGAACTACAGTAAGCCACAGAAATTTGCCTCAATGCAGAAAAGTAAAATAGCTGGTGTGTGTAGTTTGGGGGTAGGAGGTATAGGATGTATGTACGTTTGTCGGGAATGTTCCACAAATTGTAGTATTACAGTCTATTTTTTATCCTGGGATCTTGTGTTTGTACATTTTTGGTTTCCAACCAAGGATTTTCTATCCTTGAAGCAAGTAGGTCGTCTTTTTTCTGGATATGCAAGACTTCCATTGTTTCAGCTTGCTCTTTTATTCACTCCCTGCTCCTTTTACGCAGCTCACACACACACACACATATATATATATATATTTTTGAGTGTTGAAACAAAAATTTATTTATTTATGTATTTATTTTCTTTTATATACCTCACTATTTCAAAATCAGTGTGGTTTAAATAGAACAAGACTAAACGCTTGGCTTCTGGCAAGTCAAAAGTAGAAAGTCCAGTTATTTAAGATATGTTTCAGAGTTAGTAGCAACAGATCCAATAGGTGAGCTTTGGTTTTACTTAGCTCTGTACACACTACTAAAGATTTCCAAATTATAATTTTATATAATTAGAGCATCCTAGGCGTCGTAAAACAGCAGCGATATGAGCCTGTACATATAGTTTTCCAGAATACTGTGAGAGCATACCAGAACAATTCTGGTAAGCTTTTCTATTTTACCCGACGTCCATAACACTCTGTAGGCTATAGCCATTAGCCTACATCATAGAAGGGTTTACTGAATGAGTGGCTTATTAAACTTTTATTTATATCAATACAGCTTTAATATATTAATGTTATGTTAATATTAATTCATAAAAACACATACATATTTTAACATGGAGTTCACATGGCCTCACATAGAAACAAATATTGCAAATTCATGCTTATCAGCTCTTTAATATTAAATTAGGGTTATTGTGATTTGCGTTAACCCACTAATAATGCAAAAGCTCAACTACACTTCCATAAGGTGTAGCTAAGTTTTTATACCAGAACACCTGATCGTTCTTTTGCACAATCTGTACATTGATCAAGAAGCAACAGTTCGAACGGAACAAGGAGAAACAGAATGGTTTAAAATAAGCAAAGGTGTAAGACAAGGCTGCATACTTTCCCCCTACCTATTTAATTTATATGCAGAACAAATCATCAGAGAAGCAGGATTGTATGAAGACAACAGAGGTGTGAAGATTGGTGGAAGACTCATCAACAACCTTCGCTATGCTGATGATACCACATTACTGGCGGAAAGTGAAGATGATCTGAAACATTTGCTTCTCACAATCAAAGAACATAGTCTCAAAATGGGCCTGCACCTTAATGTAAAGAAGACAAAGATCATGACAACTGGCATAATCAACAGGTTCATCGTCGAAGGAGAAGAAATTGAAATCGTGAATAACTTTAACCTACTTGGATCAACTATCAATAAAGAAGCAACAAGCAGTCAAGAAATCAGACGACGCATTGCTCTTGGCAGAATGGCTATGAAAGACCTAGATAAGATTCTCAAGAGCAGAGATGTCTCTCTCCATACAAAGATTCGACTTGTTCAAGCCATGGTATTTTCAATAACATCATATGGATGTGAAAGCTGGACAGTGAAAAAGATAGACAGGAAGAAAATTGATGCCTTTGAATTATGGTGCTGGCGGCGAATACTATGTATACCATGGACTGCCCGAAGAACAAACCAGTCTGTACTAGAGGAGATCAAACCTAAGCTTTCTTTAGAAGCTCAGATGACAAGACTTCGACTTTCATACTTTGGACACACATCATGCGGAGAGAGAGATCATTAGAGAAAGACATCATGCTTGGCAAGATAGAAGGTCAACGCAAAAGAGGAAGGCCAGCAATGAGATGGATCGATACAATAACAGCAGCTACGGGTACCAGTCTGTCAACAATGAGCCGCCTGACTGAAGATCGAACACAATTTAGGATAGCTATCCAGAGGGTCGCCATGAGTCGACTCCGACTCGACGGCACTTAACAACAACAACAAGTTTTTATATTTCACTCCAGGGGCTAACAGACCAGGCTAATCCCTGATCCATAGTTAGGCTCTGGAACTCCTTACCAAAGGATATCATAGAAGCATTTAAAAGTAGCCCAGTTTTAAAAAATGTGAACTAATTCCTGGATGAAAAGTCTATAAACTATTATAAAGGTAGACTTGCAGAAATCCACTGCTTAGCCTTAGGGATAATCAGCATGGAATCTAACGACGTTTTGTGAACCTGCCAGGTTATTTTGTGACCTGGATTGGCCACCATTAGAAACAGGATACTGGGCTTGATGGACCTTTTGTCTGAACTAGTATGGCAAATCTTATATATTCTTCATATTGCTGATGTCTCTCTAGTCTCCCTTCTCCCTCAGTAAATGGTTCTCATGGACTATAGGAGTTATCCTCCCCCTGCCACAATTAAAAAGGCTCCCAAGGGCCAAGAAACACTCCTGTGATGCATGAGGTCAACAGCTGTCATTTTGAGTTCTAAAGAAGATGGGGAGGGAAGCTACTCTTTTCTACTACCCTCAGTATAGTGGCACATTTGGATGGGGTAGGTTGCTATGTTCATCAATGAGAGAAAAAGACAACCCAAAGGAGGACTGCCATGGCCTGGGAGGCTTCTTGTATGGGTGAGCTCATGGCTGCTTTCCATCAGAGGAAAGGAAGATGAAGGGAAGAGAAGAGGCTTTTATGGCCCAGGGCAGAACTTTGTCAAGGATAAGGAAATTGGAAGGCATGCTCCTCTGACCCATAGGCGGCTCTTATCTGTCATTCATGAGGAAGGATTCAGGGATCACAACAGCCTGCGCAGGCATTGCATTAACTCTCTGAGACTAACATCAATGCCCTTTCCCACAGGTCACCGCAAAGAACTGCTTATTCCTCTTGCTTCCCCTATAAAAAAAACTATTGAGCATGGGTGAATCTGAAACCTATCCTTGTATTCTCTGGGTCATTCTGGTTGCCCAAAAATACAAACTTTATGTTTAATTAAAACTTGATATACCACTCCTTTACCAGGTAGCAGGACGGTGTACAATTAAAATACAATAATAAGGAAGGAAAGGAACACCAGGATTCGGAATAGGAAAGCTTTCATTCATACAACAGAGAAGACAGGGAAAGGAGATAGGAAAGAAGGGACTAGGACTTCGAGGGGGATAAGTTAAAAGCAATCTGAAAGAAGTAGGTTTTGAATTGGCTCGAAGAATTTTTAAGATGGCTCCAGGCGCAGTGTTGGGGACAGAGAATTCCAAAGAGTGGGGCCAAGACAATAAAAGGCTGAGGAGCGAGTGGACGCTAATCTAGCAGCAGACAGTGGGAGGGCGCAAATAGAGGCAATTGGCATGTATACTACAGAGCGTACAGGGTGGAGCGTAAAATTGCAAATGATCGGGAAATGTAAGTGGGAGTATTGTTATTTAAGGCCTTATGTACCGAAATCAGGAGTTTATACTGGGGACAGTAGCAGAGGAGAAGCCAATGGAAATAGATGAGCAATGGAGTTATGTGATCGAAACGAGTGACTTGGGCAATGTTATGGGCGGCTGTGTTGTGGACTAACTGTAACCAATGGATCTGGTATTGCGGGAGACCAAGAAGAATAGTATTACTAACGCAATGAGAAGGGACAGAAGAGAAGAGGGAGACAGAAAAGGGTGAATAGCAGGAATATGGTGAAGGGAGAAAAATGCAGAGATACGAGTATGAAAAGAGAAAATAACCCTGAGGTAGCGGAGCGAATCTGTTAATGGAATGGGGCCAGAGGGAAAGGAAGGGGCCAGCAAAGGAGATGGACCAGATAAGAGCAGCCAGATAGTAGTTGACTCGGAAGAGTTAAGGTGGAAAAACTTTTCAAACAATCAAGAGGAGACGTGAGCCAGACAGGTGTTCAAGGAGGATATGTCAGGAGGGGAAGAACTAGTGTGGTGAAGTAATATAATATCATCAGCGTAGTAATATGCAGAGATACCAAACTGCTGGATATACAAAGACTATTGTCACTTGTCAATATCATCATACCATTGTCATTACTATCCATGAATAATTATATCTCTCCCTGAGATCATTAATCAAAGAGTAAGTGCTACTGAAGACTGACAATAATGTGATTGATATTCAAAGGCTTTATGTTCCAAAATTGGCCTCTCTGAAAATTTACTAGGGATGACTACCTAAATTTATGTTCAAATTTTCACTAAACTTCTCAATTTAAAAGTGGGTGGCAATCGCAGCAGATTTAGGGCAAGAAAAAAGTTAAGAGTTTAGCCTGGATTTTCTTTTCTTTTTTTAAATGTATTCTTTATTAAATTTTCAAAATAGCTACAAGCATAACAACTTGCATCCGGAAAGTGAAACAGTACCCGCATAGGAAAAGCAAATATCTTGGAAAAAAATAGCTGTTCGCCTCACACCAGCCATCATATAAACGGGGGGGAGATCATATGGAAACAATACCACTATTAAATCCCAAAAGGATAGACAGCCAATACAACCTATAATCTGGATATCTAAGGCCCGGCCCAGGATACTGGATGCCAAACTAGGCAACAGTGGGCCTACAAGAATTAATAAATGCTAACAATTGCGAAGGTTCATAAAAAAGAATTATGCCCTTGAAATCTGATCAGGCATTTACAAGGAAATTTCAAAAAGAATAATGCTCCCCAACTGCAGAACCCTAGGCCTAAAGAGAAGAAACACCCTCCTCCTCCTCTGATTTTCCCTGGGTAAATCATGTAAATATGCTCTAAAATTATCCCTAATGAAAATATTGTGAACTCCACATCGTTGTGCTCACGCTCGATAATCCACACATACAAGAGTCACCCCTTCATGTTCTTATAAATTTGTAATCCTATATTAACATGCTTATAGTGTCATATGGAACGTCACTGAACATAAAGTGCAACAAAATTTTGTACATAAGGACCTCAGCTGGGGTGCTCCCACCCTTCTTATCAGCTTTAGTAAGCAACAGGTAAGTGGCTATCCCCGTAAATCTCTTTCATCGGTCCTTACATAAACAAGTCCATATTTTTAAATTTTTAAAGTGCAAATAAAAGCTACTTAGCTCGACAGCAGACACTGACGATGGTTATTATGTGCTCTTTTATATGCCCATGATATCATCCTTTCTGGGTAACCTCTCGCTTGGATAGCCTTCTGAAAGCGATACTCAGCTGTTGAATAAATGCGCCTAGAGCCCAAAAATTAGGAACAAGGAAGACCATCCTTCAAATGAGCAGGATGGAAACCACTTTACTTCAAAAGCATATTGCAATCAATCGGCTTAGAGCAGGGGTCTCAAACACGCGGCCCGCGGGCCACATGCGGCCCGCGAGAGAACATTGTGCGGCCCGCGACGGAGGGAAAGAAAAAAGCCTTGCTTCTGCTTCTGCCGTTGCTGCCGTGGCAGCGGCAGAATCGACTGTCAATTTTTTTTTTTTAAACCTGGCTTTGCTGTGCAAGCAGCAATAATCAGCTGTGCTGAGGTCCCTTCCTCTCTGCCCGGAGATACCTCATTGTGCTCCATCAGAGTGTGCTTTTCAAGACGCGAATAGAGTATTTCCCTCTCGCGAGTCTTGAAAAGTGAATAGGATTAAGCCGCGCGAGAGGGAAATACTCTCTTCGCGGCTTTAAAAAGCACGCCGCTGATGAAGCACATGAGGGATCTCCGGGCAGAGAGGAAGGGGCCGCGGACAGCTGATTTTCTGCAAGCAGCAGCAGAAGCCAGGTGTTTTTTTTATTACCGGGGGGGGGGGGGGTAGGACTGGAAATGGGCTATGGGCAGGGGGGGTGTAGGAATGGAAATGGGCTATTGGGCAGGGGGGGGGTATGACTGGAAATGGGGCTATGGCAGGGGGGGGTTGTAGGACTGGAAATGGGCTATTGGCAGGGGGGGTTGTAGGACTGGAAAGGGATATGGCAGGGGGGGGTTATGACTGGAAATGGGCTATTGGCAGGGGGGGGTATGACTGGAAATGGGCTATGGCGGGGGGGTTATGACTGGTAATGGGCTATGGTGGGGGCTAGGACTGGAAATGGGCAGGTGGGGGTTAGGAAGGACTGGAGGTGGGCTGATGGGGGGAGTTAGGACTGGTAATGAGCTATGGAGGGGCTGACTGAATGGGGTAATGGGGGGTTAGGGCTGGAAGTGGGCTATTGGCAGGGGGGGTTATGACTGGTAATGGGCTATGGGGGGGGATAGGACTGGAAATGGGCAGATGGGGGTTAGGACTGGAGGTGGGCTGCTTGGGGGGTTAGGCCTGGAGGTGGGCTGTTTGGGGGGTTAGGACTGGTAATGGCCTATGTGGGGCGGTAAGACTGAAAATGGGGTGATGGGGGCAAAACTGGAAGTGCGCTATGGGGAGGTAGTAATGGGCTATGGGGGGGGTAAGGAGGAAGTGCGCTATGGGGAGGTTAGGACTGGTAATGTGCTATGGGGGGTCTAGGACTGGTAATGGGCTGGGGGGGGGTTGCTAGGACTGGAAATGGGTGAGTGGAAGGGGGGGCTTGAACTGCAACATGGCTGATGGGGAGGGGGGCTTGGAATGGAAATGGGCTGTGAGGGGAGGGAGCTAGGATTGGAATGGGCTGATGGGGGGCTAGGATTGGAAATGGCTGATGGTGAGGCTATGATAGGACTGGAAATGGACTGATGCAGGGACTAGAAGGGAGCGGATGCTGGGTGGGGCTGGAACTAGAAGGGAGATGAGCTGATGTTGGGGAGGATTAGAAATGGGATGGAGCTGGGAAAGTGAAATGGAGAGGGGAAAAATATTTTGTCTAGGAGAGAAGACAAATCTACAATTGGCAGGTATTGGGAGAGTAAGTGGGTGATTGATGATGGAGGTGAATAGGATGAGGAAAGAGGAAAGGAGAAAAAGGAGAAAGATTAGTATGTTAAAGCAGATGTAGAGAGAGAATGGAAAAAAAAACTAGGAGAGAAGAAAGGGCAAATGGACAGCAGACGATGGAGAGTTAGCAGAAGACATGAAGAAAACCAGAAGAAAGTGGCTGGAACAATGCAACTGAAAAAAATGCACAAAAGGTAGAAAAATCTCTCTTATTTTGAATTTATTAACTGGAAAATGTCAGCTATGGGAAATGTGCATCATTAATGTATTGGCTTTGTTTAGTACAAGAGGAAAGTAATTTATATTTTTAATTATACACTGTAGTTGTAAATTCCAAGTTAGGAGTTTGGGTTTCCCCGTTTAATTATTGTCTTCCTGTTTCTAAATCTTTTAGTCTTCTTTATCCCTACTCATTAAAGAGGCATGTTTACTAAAAGTTAGTGTATGGTAACATTATGCAAATATTTATGCAAATGAGACCCTTATGCAAATGAGGCCCGCGTCTTATGCGGCCCCCGGGTTACTTTACAAGTCCTCATTTGGCCCTCAAAGCAATTTGAGTTTGAGACCCCTGGCTTAGAGTATACCATCATCTCCAGTCTACTCCCCCCTCCTTTCGTACCTGAACATCCAAAAAAGTAATCATGGACTGGTCACATTGCATGTCAAAATGAATTGCCCGATTACAGCTGTTCAGATCATCTAGAAATTGCTGCAGTTGATCTTTTGTGCCCTCCCATAACAAAAATACATCATCTATATCTCTTTGCCTTCCAAAATATAAACTGCAAAGGTGGAACAATATACCCATGCTTCCTCGAACGATTGCATATAGAGGTTAGCTAAAGATGGGGCAAATGCAACCCCCATTGCTAAACCTGGAATCTGTAAAAATAAATCATTCTGATATTAAAAAATAGTTCTTCTGAAGAGCAATTTCAACAAAAAGCATCAAAAAGCTTGTAGACACGTTATTTATTTAACAGGTTTTTTATACCGCTTTATCATTTCAGTCAAAGAGGTCTACATTGTAACTTAAACTTGGTAATATACATTAAACAGGAACATTGACAACTTGGATTCTTCTGAGACAATGGAGGGTTAAGTGACTTCCCGAGGCCACAAGGAGGTCAACTGGAATCAAACCCTGGTCTCTTGGTTCCTAGGCCAGTGCTCTAACCATTAGGCTACTCTTCTACTTTATGCGGTCATAATTGTTTTTCCCAAACTTCATATGACATGCAGGGCCTCATCTTGCAGGATAGAGATACAGTATATAAGGAATTCACATCCATAGTGACCAATCAGACACTGTATCCAAAATTTGCAAAAAATGTGTGCTATCCTTCACTTAAGTAATAATATGTGGGACCTCATATTTTAAAAATTCATCCAAGTACTTCCCCACAAACTCCAACAATGAATCATTGTCTGATAAAATCAGCCTCCCCGGTGGACAATGTAAAGTCTTACGGATCTTAGCTAAGATATACAACACGGGCACTTGAGGGTGGACAGGATTCAAAAAAATCCCTCGGTTTGCTGGCTTTATTCATAATAAATTCAACCTCTTTCTGAAACACAGATGTAAGATCCTCACCCAACTTGGCTTAATGATATACATTTGATAATGTCACTGTATTTCAGCATCATATTTCTCCCGATCCATAATTACTATTGCCCCTCTTTGTCCACCCTCTATAACTAAAGAGCCATTGTTCTGCAATTCTCATTGAGTAGACCACTCATTTCTTGACAAATTCTTATACAAGGGGCACTTATTCTTCTCTAGTTCTTCTATATCACCCAAAATCAATTTCTTATGAATGCAAGTTGAAGTTCTAGAGTATTCTTGGAACAGTCTTTTGCAATATATAATGAACAACTAGTTCCATGCAACTTATCCCCCAGGGCTAAGCAGTGGCCTTCTCTTGGACTACCTAAAAACAGTTTATGGGCTTTTTCCTCTAGGAACATATCCAAATCTTTTCTAAACCCAGCTACACTACCTGATTTTACCACGTCCTCTGGCAAAGAGTTCCAATCTGTTTGCATCTACCCATTCCACTCCACTCAGGATTTTATAGAACATAACAATGAACCTTACTCCTAAGCCAGGTATATGGAGTACAATCTTGGTCTCTCAAATGTACTGTCGATGTTCTGCATAGTACTTACATCATACCAAAGAGTTTCCTTATGGATTTTATAAGATGTAACACACATAGGCAATTTGCCAAGGTGTGCATTGTTGCCCTACCATTCCTGATTATCTGTGCAGTTCATACAGCAAGACTGACCCCAAGATCAGAGCATAAAATGAAAAGTTGGGTCAGGGCACCACAACCCCTTGAACTAGTCCTGTTTTCTCTTTACATTATTAGCCTCAGTTTCCTAAATAATCACAGAGCACATATCAAAATTCACCTAAAATATGCATCATATAAACAATCAAAATAATAAAAAAATAAGTAATAACATATTTCACATCTTCCTATAACTAGCATCTTCCAGACTTGATGTCCAGAGAGGTATGCTGTCTGCCTGGTGCCAAAATCCAAGATGTTATGGAGAGTTTACCGAGACTCATCAAGCCCACTGACTATTACCCAATGTTGCTAATCCATGTTGGAACAAATGATACTGCCAGGTATACCTCAGAACGTATCAAAAGTGACTTCATGGCTCTGGGACAGAGGGTGAAGCAGTTAGGTGCACAGGTGGTGTTCTCTTCAATCCTCCCTGTTGAGGGTAAAGGCCAAGGCAGAGAGGCTCGCATCCTGGAGATGAATGCATGGCTGCGTGGATGGTGTCATCGAGAGCGTGTTGGTTTCCTAGACCATGGGATGCTGTTCCAAGGGTTGCAGAGCAGAGATGGCATCCATCTGTCCAAGAAAGGTCAACGCGTCTTCAGTAGTAGACTGGCTAATCTACTGAAAAGGGTTTTAAACTAGATTCGTTGGGGATGGGTGAAGAAACCCCCCAGGTAAGTGAAAGCCCCCAGGTAGGTGATACATTAATTAACTTTATGGAAATGGGTAACAGGGGTAACATATGGAAAGCAGTGTGTATAAATGCCCATAGCATGGGAAATAAGATCCCTGATGTTGAAGCTTTGGTGGGAGTGGCTGACTTGGATTTAGTGGCAGTTACAGAAATATGGTTCACAGAAAACCATGATTGGGATGTAACTATACCTGGCTATACTTTATTCAGAAAGGACAGGGTAGGAAGTAGGGGAGGAGGAGTGGCACTATATGTAAAAACTACTATTAAAGCTTTGGAATTACAGAGTTTAAAAGGGAGAGAGGAGGCATTGTGGGTTACACTAGAAAGAGGGAAAGAGAAATCTATTTACATTGGTGTGATATACAGACCTCCCTCACAAGAGGAAGAGGTGGACAGAGAGTTAATTGAAGACATGCACAGCATTGCTAGGAAAGGGGAAGTGCTACTGATAGGAGATTTCAATATGTCAGATGTTGATTGGCACATTCCTGCTGCAGTATCATCTAGAAGTAAGGGGATCCTGGATTCTCTACAGGGAGAACTATTCAGGCAATTGGTAACAGACCCCACACGTGAAGGGGCCATACTGGACTTGGTGCTTACCAATTGAGAAAGTGTTTCTGATGTTGTAGTGGGAGATCATTTTGCATCCAGTGATCACCAGATGGTGTGGTTCAGTATTAGGACTAGGGCTGTTCGAATCCATTCAAAGGCGAGGATCTTAGACTTTAGGAAGACTAACTTTGCCAAGATGGGCCAATACCTCAGGGAGTCGTTAGTTGGATGGGAACAGCTGAGGGATGTAGAAAAACAGTGGGAAAAACTGAAAGGGGATATTTTAAGGGCAACCAACCTTTTTGTTAAAATGGTAAATAAAGTTAAAAGGAAAAGGAGACCGCTATGGTTTTCGAAAGAAGTAGCTGAAAAAGTGAAGAAAAAGAGGGAGGCTTTCATGAAATACAAGAGATCACAGAGAGAGGAAGACAGGCATCTGTATTTGGAAAAACTTAGAGAAGCTAGCAAAGTAGTCAAGAAGGCAAAGATTCAAAAGGAGGAGGAAATAGCCAATGCAATAAAATGAGGGGATAAGACATTTTTCAGATATATTAGTGAAAAGAGGAAGGGCAAGAGTGGTATTGTCAGACTCAAGGGTGCAGAGGAGGAATATGTAGAAGCTGATAAGGATAAAGCGGAATTGCTTAACAAATATTTTTGTTCTGTGTTCACAGATGAAGAACCAGGAGCAGGACCTCAGAAAACACCCACAAATAGGAACAGAAGCAAAGGACATCTTGAACAATTTTCAAAAGACTGTGTTCGTGAGAAACTAGCTCAACTTAAAGTAGACAAAGTGATGGGACTGGATGGGATACAACCGAGAATACTGAGGGAACTTGGGGATGTTCTAGCAGCTCCACTGACTGACCTTTTCAATGCCTCGTTGGAGTTGGGAGTGGTGCCAAAGGACTGGAGAGAGGCTCATGTGGTGCCTTTACACAAAAGCGGAAGTAAGGATGTGGTTGAAAACTACAGGCCAGTTAGTTTAACTTCAGTGATGAGTAAATTATTGGAAATGATGCTGAAAGAGAAAATAGTGAGGTTTCTGGAGTCCAGCAGATTACAGGATCCAAGGCACCATGGATTCACCAGAGGCAGGTCTTGTCAGACAAATCCGATTGATTTCTTTGACTGGGTGACCAGGGGAGTTGGACCGAGGGAGAGCCCTACATGTGGTGTATTTAGATTTCAGTAAAGCCTTTGACACTGTTCCTCACAGGCGACTTATAAACAAACTGAGCACCCTAGGGATGGACCCTAAAGTTACTGCTTGGGTTAGAAATTGGTTGGGTGGGAGGCGACAAAGAGTACAAGTAAATGGAGCTCACTCTGAGGAGAACGATGTTATCAGTGGTGTGCCCCAGGGATCTGTCCTTGGTCCGATTCTTTTTAACATCTTTGTTAGTGATATAGCGGAAGGGCTTTCAGGTAAGGTTTGCCTCTTTGCGGATGATACCAAAATCTGCAATAGAGTAGACACCCAGGAAGGGGTAGATTTATTTATTTATTTAATGGTATTTATATACCGCCTTATCATTCAATCAAAGTGGTTTCCATGGCAAACAATCAAGGGGGCAAATGTTTCATGCAGTGTACAGAGTGGTGTGTATGTGTTGGCGGGGATTTGATTAGATTAGATAACATGAGGAGGGATCTAGCTAAGCTTGAAGAATGGTCTAGAATTTGGCAGCTGGGATTTAATGTTAAAAAATGTAAGGTCATGCATTTGGGCTGCAGCAATCCAAGGGAGCAATATAGTATAGGGGGTGAAGTACTTTTGTCCACTAAAGAAGAGCGGAACCTAGGCGTGGTTGTGTCTGATGATCTTAAAGTAGCTAAACAGGTAGAAAAGGCGACGGCAAAAGCTAGAAGAATGCTTGGGTGCATACGGAGAGGAATAGCTAGCAGAAAAAAGGAGGTGGTAATGCCTCTGTATAAGTCTTTGGTGCGACCTCATTTGGAGTATAGTGTGCAATTCTGGAGAACGCACCTTCAAAAGGATGTGAACAGGATGGAGTCGGTGCAGAGGGTGGCTACTAAAATGATTAGTGGTCTTCATTATAAAGCATATGAGGACAGACTGAAGGATCTTAATATGTACACCTTAGAGGAAAGGTGGGATAGAGGTGATATGATTGAGATGTTTAAATACCTCCGTGGCATAAATGTTCAGCAAGAGAGCCTCTTTCAATTGAAAGCAAGTTCTGCTATGATGGGACATGGGATGAGGGTGAAGGGAGATAGATTCAGGAGTGATATGCGGAAATATTTCTTTACGGAAAGAGTAGTGGATCCGTGGAATAGTCTCCCAGTGGAGGTGGTAGAAATGAGGACAGTAACTGAATTCAAAAAAGCATGGGACAAACATAGAGGATCTCTAAAGGTAAAGTTAAGTTAAGGCCTGATCCTTCTTTGTCCGCTCAGTTTTTTTTCCAACGGAAAATTAGCAATATACGTAGCTTGATTGTCTTTAATACCTTGGATGGATCAGACTGGCCCATATTTTGTAGATGGTTCCTGGTCAACATTTTTGCAACCACTGGTAACTGATGCAAGGCAGAAAGGTGTGATGTAGCTCTCTCTCATCCACTACTACTGTTGATATTCTTTTTAAGAAATATTCCAAGACCTTTTCACCAGCTGATCCTTGTCCTACCTACTTCTGCACTCATGCACCTTTAGATTTTTCTCTTTGGTTTTATTGGATTAGTATGGAATTATTGTCACAGGGCACATACCCTCAAGAATTGGGTGACATTCTTCTTACTCCAATCCCTAAAGACAAAAAAAACCATTCTAAAGGATATTGCAAATTTTTGCCCTATTGCTAATATTCCGTTGATGATTAAGGTGCTCAAAACATTTGTTGCCAGGCAACTGGTACAGTACCTAGACAATTGTGACTGTTAAAGTGATTCACAATTTGGTTTTAGGAAAGCCGACAACACAGAGATGCTTTTAGGAATTTTAATCTTGGACATCATTGCTATTTTAGCTAATGGACATATAGTAGTTTTACTGTAATTTAACTGCAGCTTTTGAACTAGCTGATCATGATATCCTGTTGGTTATTCCAGACCACTTGGGTATTTCCAGAATAGTCCACAAATGGTTTTCAGGATTTCTAAAGAATAGATTGAATCAAGTTCAGACTGGTACTGATAGCTCTGAGAAATGAACGGCTGCCTACTGTGCTCCACAAGGATCTCCACTTTCCCCAATTCTTTTTAATATTCTTATGATTTCTTTAAGCTGGTTTCTTAATCAGGTTAATTTTAAATGTTATACTTACACAGATGACATTTCTATTTTACTTCCCTTTCCTTCTTGAACAAATGCCTTACTGCTGTTAGAGAGATCGGCAAGAATTTTGCTTCTACAATTAAACATGTCAAAAACAAAGGTTCTTTGCTTCAATAATACTAAACGACTTCCTGGTTTATTGGTAGAAGCAGTGAATTAGTTAAATCTTCACGTCGATCCAGTCCTCCGTGTTCTTTGGGTTTTGACTGATGAAAATCTATCATCTGAGGCCTACATTAGTTAAGTTGTATCTAAATCATTTTTTCAACTGCGCCAATTGCATAGACTTAAAACACATTTTTCTTTTGGTCATTTTTGACTTCTAGTGCAAAGCACCATCCTCACCTAGTTAGATTATGGTAATATGCGGTTTCTAAACTGTTCACAACAGCAGGTGAAGCGTTTACAACTTTGCCAAAACACCGCAGCTCGACTTATATTTGGACTTTCCAGATATACAGTGGTGACTCCTCTACTTTGCGAGCTGCATTGGCTTAAGGTTTCTAAACAGGTTTATTTTAGATTTTATACGTTTTTGTATATATTTTTTAATGACTGTGGGCCTGATATTCATTTGTGACAGCTATACGCCAACTTTAACCCCGGATATTCAATCTGGGGCCAGTTCCAGCCACTGGTATTGAATATCCGGGGTCACCACACAGCCACACATGGCGCAGAAGCTAATCATGCAGCGACGATATTCAGCCACTGCCCAATGAGCTGCAATGGCGAAAGTTAGGATAGCGTTTGCTGCGCCTAACGTTCGCCACTGAGGGCTAACCGGGCAGCAGCTGAATATCGCCGCTGCACAGTTATCCCTGGGTAGCACCCCTGGAACATGCCCTGATGCTAAGTGCTTAACATCGGGGCGTATAGCAGCATTACTCAGGGATATTCAGCGGCGCTTAGGGGTATTTACACGCTTTACAGCCCTGCAAACCGTGCAAATGCCCTTGAGTATCAGAATATAGAAAGACTAGGGGACATGCAATGAAGCTACAGGGTAAACTATTTATGACTAATAAAAGAAAATATTTTTTCACTCAACGTGTAATCAAACTCTGGAATTTACTACCTGAGGATGTAGTAAAGGCTGTTAGTGTAGCTGGGTTTAAAAAAAGTTTGGACAAGTTCCTGGAGGAAAGATCCATAAACCATTATTAAGAAGGGACCCAGAATATCAATGCTTGACCCAGTACAAGCATTGTGGAACCTGTGTCCCTTGGGGAAACTGCTAGGTACGTATGACCTAGATTGGCCACTGTTGGAAACAGGATACTGGGCATGATGGACCTTGGTCTGACCCAGTTTGGCATATCTTATGTTCTTATGAGTATCAGGCCCTTTGTTCCTACATGTTTTTCTTTATTATCACTCCCACTCTTGACAACTAGGTCAAAACATTTGCAGTCCTCTCGTGCTCTGCTCTTTATTTATTTATTTAGACAGATTTGTATGCCACCTTATCCTTCAATCAATGCAGGGGTATTAGTTTCAAAGCACGGTTTATACCCACCATCCCTTATAAAGCAGCAGAACTTCAGTCTAGATTGCCAGTGAGGATTAACTATTTTCAGAAAACTTTGAAGTCTTGGTTATTCAGAGCCCGATATTTTATTTTATTTAGACAGATTTGTATGCTACCTTTTCCTTCAATCAAAAAGCATTTGCATGGTTAACAGCCGGTTAACCGTGTAAATGTCTGCTAACCAGATATTCGGTGGCACATACACGGGTAGTGCCATTGACTATCCCCTACGTGCCCCAATGCTTGCCAGCTGGCATCGGGGCGTTCCAGGGCAGAGCAAAGGCAGGGACTGGTGCCAACTGTGCAGCATCGATACTGGAAGCTGCACGGTTAGCGCTCGGCAACAATAAGATAGGCGAGGAAAACCCTTGCCTATCTTACAGGCGCCGAGGTTAACCGTGCATCATCCAGTATCGATACTGCACAGTTAGTCTTGGCAGCTTCCCGGCAGCATGGCCAAACACAGATATTCAGTTCCGTTGCCACAGAAGTGAATATCTGGGGTTTGGGGGTGGGGGGACAGAGCTAAGCGGCTGTGATGCTTAGCCCTGCCCAGTTGAATATCGGGCCCTTAATTCTAAAGTGATTTTAGTTGTATTTTTCAGTTCTTTTTAATGTGATTTTTTTTCTTACTGTAAACCACACTGAACCACAAAGTTTGGGACTGTGACGGTACATAAGTATGTTAGAATTAGAATTAGCCTCCTATCTCTGTTTTCTCAGTATTCAGCTATAAATGATTCTGTCCCATCCTGTTTGCCAAAGTATTCATGGCATTCTCAGTTATCTTCCGAGACCTTTAAAGGAGTGCGGCCCTTGCAGTAATATCCGAGTACCATCCGTGTAAAGATTTACCTTTACCCCAGAATTTGCTCTTAGTCTTTTACTTTTTTCAATATGCAAGTAAATACATATACATATATAATAGCCCATGTTCCCTGTAAAATAGTTATCTCCAAGTTATAATGCCCTGTTCAATGTAATTTCAGCTTGTTCAATGTAAACCGCACTGATGCAGAATAGCGCGGTATATAAGAGAATGTAAATAAAATAAATAAAATAAAATATACAAACATACATAAACATACATACATATAAACACTCTCAAAAATTTCAAAATAAGCCAACATATGATCTGTTTCAAGAATGAATGAATCTCTGCATCAGAGGTAGAAACAGAACCTCCATTCCTCTGACCTTATGCCAGAATATTCAGATCACGACTCTGACTATCATTCAATCACTGGACTGGCTTCAACATATTACCAAGAAGAAAGAATTAGATTTTCAAATTCTTTCACAACAATGATTTCTAAAGACTGACGATGGAAACAAGTGTGTGCTTTCCAGAAAAGGACATCAGAAATGTCATTATTCCTTTTAATGGTATTTATGCATTCTGCATCTCTTAGAATGTTTCACTGAATTTCTGTGTTTTAGTTTGGAATATGGAAATGTGTGTCCTGTAAGATGATATTCTTTAAGACCAGGTTCTGCATAATAATAACTGCAGCTATTTTAGTTAGCTGATTTCACCCAATGCCACACCATACCATGTATATATATTCTTCTCAATTCTTAAAGAGTGAAAAAAATCTATTACTGCTTCAAGACAAACCTAATGAAACACCAAAAACCTTCTAAACTGAGTCTAAACAACAAGTGTATCCCTGAGAAACCCAGCAAAAAAAACAAAAGTAATAAATTTTTTTGTCGGAGTAGCCAGCACAGTTAACAGGAATTTTCCTGCTACCACCGTGGCCCGTCCTTTTTAATCAATATAGAAAATCAATTTAAAAACAGCTCTATTCAAAAATGGCTGGTACTTAGCTTTGTAGATGAAGAGCAGGCTGTGAAAACGTTATAAGCAGCAGTAGATCAATTTTACATCAGTAGGCCGTTACTACACTGACGTTTTTTACACAGAGGTCTGACCTGAAGCAGGGGGTTGAAGTGTGTACCCCCGAAACGTGACACGTTGTAGTAACGGCCTACTGATGTAAAATTGATCTACTGCTGCTTATAACGTTTTCACAGCCTGCTCTTCGTCTACAAAGCTAAGTACCAGCCATTTTTGAATAGAGCTGTTTTTAAATTGATTTTCTATATTGATTAAAAAGGACGGGCCACGGTGGTAGCAGGAAAATTCCTGTTAACTGTGCTGGCTACTCCGACAAAATAATTTATTACTTTTGGTTTTTTTGCTGGGTTTCTCAGGGATACTCAAGACAAACCTAAACAGCAGCACATGAAAACACTGTGGAAAAACTCTCTTAATCTGAATAAATCCTATGAGATCAATCAAGTACAAGAGATAATGCAAAAGGACATCATTCATCACTTTCCTGGCAAAAGTCTTTTAAAGTAATTACCTTTTAGACAAATATGGACAGTTGACTGAAAAATTACTTTCCATTAAGAGAAATATAAAAGTGTTTACATTGGGCCTGGACATCTTGGAAGCCCACACCAGATATTTTCCACACTTTAAAAAAGGTGGAAGAAGGCCAAATATCAGCTTTAAAGGTGAGGTGCGAGAGGCTGTTAGCAAGAAAAAAAATAAAACTTTCAAAAAATGAAAAAAAGTATATATTATAGAAAACAGGATACAGCACAAGGGTTGGCAATTTTAGAGGCAAAGAGAGAATTTGAAAAGAGGCTTGCCATGGAAGCAAAAATTCATTAGAAAAACTTTTCCAGTTACAATTGAAGCAAAATACCTGTGAGGAAGACAGTTGGACCATTAAATGAATGAGGGGTAGAAGGGGCACTAAGGGAAAATGACGACATAGCAGAGAGATTAAATTAGTTCTTCACTTCAGTCTTTACTGAAGATGATGTAGGGGAGATTACTCATGCCAGAAATGATATTTAAAGGAGATGAGAAGAAATGAAATAAAATCTTGGTAAACCTGGAAGATGCAACAAGGCAATTTGACCATCTAAAAAAATAGCAAAATCTCCTGGACCAGATGGTATACATCCCAAGGTGCTGAAAGAACTCAAAAATGAAATTGCAGATAAACTATCATTAAAATAGTCTGTAGCACCTGAAGACGCAGGGAGGGGGGAGGTGGGAACAACAAAACTCCATATTTTAAAAGGGCTCCAGAGGTGATCTAGGAAACTACAGACCAGTAAAGCTTGATGCCAGTTCCAGACAAAAATGGTATAAACAGTTATAACAAAATAAAATTACTGAGCATATAGAGTCATGTTTAATAGGAATTAGCCAAGGGAAGTCTTGCATCACAAATCTGCTACACATTTTTCAAAGTATGAATATACATGTAGGTAAAGATAAGCCAGTTGATAAGAAGGCACATTTTACAAAGGATGTCCTAGTGCAATCTTGGATGTCCAAGCCAGAACGTCCTGAAAAAAATGCAAGCATGTCCATGTTCAGGTGCAATTTTGTGAACGTAGACATTCCTGATATGGACGTCTGCAGGCAGTCTACATATATGTCCCTGGCATAATATTCAATACCAGGGATGTCTAAGAGACATGCAGCAGTGGTTCACACTCAAATGTTTCCTAACACAACATTTATCAATGTGATTGTGAAGAGTACATAGGATAGTAAAATACTAACTTCTCTGCCCCTGCAGAGATTTTAATGAACGAAATGAGCACTTTCCCACTGCCAATTCGTGCCTTGAGGAAGTCTAAATGTAGCAAAATGCAATGTGTGCCTTCGAGTCAGTCCTGACTCCTGGCGACCCAGAAGCTCCTGGGTTTTCTTGGCAGTGTCACCAGAAGTAGATTGCCAGGCCTTTCTTCCGAGGCAATGGAGGGTTAAGTGACTTGCCCAAGGCCACAAGGAGTGCTAGTGGGAATCAACCCCTGGTTGCTTGGTTACCAAGCCAGTGTTCTAACCACTAGGCTACTCCTCCACTGCTGGCACAAATGTCCCTGAGGATTCTGAAATCAATTGGAGATGTCGAAGTCTGAAGGTTGCCTTAGACGTGCCTCCACCCCCCCCCCCCCCACCTATTTGGGTGTCTCCGATATGGAGACATCTAAAAAATCCATTTGTAAAATTACTCCAGGACCGCTTCAGATTTGGACACCTGTATGCACATTTTCGTATGTCTAAATCACATCTAAACAATTTAAAAATGACCCCCATAGTATATCTAGATTTTCAGAAAGTGTTTGACAAGGCCCCTCATAAAAGACTTTTGGATTGCGAACTGGTTAAAAGATAAAAAACAAAAAGTAGGGGATAAATGGTCAATTTTCTCAATGGAGAAAATAGTGGAGTGCCCCAAGGGCCTGTACTGGGCCCACTGCTTTGTAACAGTCATCAATAACCTGGAAGTAGGAACAAGTAAAGTGATCAAATTTGCAGACAACACAAAATTATTCAAAGTTTTTAAATTACAAGAGGATTGTAAAGAATTGCAAGAGGGCCTTGAGAAATTAGGAGACTGGGCATCTAAATGGCAGATGCAATTTAATGTGCACCAGTGCAATGTTATACACTTACGGGAAGAACAACCTAAACAAACTACAGTTCTATGATGCAAGGTTCCACACTAGTGCAGCCTGGTCTATAAAAAGGTTTGAATGAGTTCTGGGGGGTGGAGTCAAACCATTGTTAAAGAGAACTGGGAATAATTCACTGTTTTCCCCTACCTTTTGGCATCCTTGTGACTTGAATTGGCCACAGCTGGAAACTGGGCCTGAAGTACCTTTGGTCTGATCCAGAATGGCAAATATGTTCTTATGTTGCTTTATCATCCCTTTAGTGTTACTGAGCTAGAATCATAGTACGCTTAAAAGATTAACTTTATCATTGTTCAACACTCAACATTTGTAAATACATTTAGAAAAATAACAGCTGGGTATTGGAAAATCGCAGCTTCAAAAAAAAAAAAAACACGTTAAAAAGTGGTTTGAAGGGTATTAGAAAAATAGTAGCATCGTGCTTGACTGTTCAAGAACATGAACCAATCATAGGAAAATTAGGAGTAAAAGTGCTTTCCTTCTTCAAGTGCTTTATCCGGTAAATCAGAATGTTGAAAGCCCAGTTGAGAGAAAGGACTATTTCACTGAAGTGACAGCGCACAAAGACGTCAGTACTGCTAATGTGCAATTCAAGATGTTCCTTATTGTCAATGAAGTTTTGTCATAGACATAGAGTAAGAATCTTCTGATGGTAAGGCCCCAAAAATTCACTAGCATTCCCACAAGAATCCAGTTTTCTTATTGCAGTAACACTAATCACCCATAGAAAACTAGTGGCATATTTCGGAACGATTAGGTTTGAAATGGGATGAAGCGTTGCCCTTGCTCCACGGACCTAAGAGCATCTACATGCCAAGCAAGAGAGTCTAGAAGAGTGATTAAGATGTAAAAGCAACGCCAAGGTGAGTTTTTAGTCTGAATTTGAACATAGCCAAAGGCAGCATTAACACAGTCACAGGAAGTCTGTTCCGGGCAAAAAGCACAGCAAAGTTGAAAGAGCAAATTTGAGTCAGCAATGGAGGAGAAGGGCACAGATAAAAGCAATTGGCCAGATGAGGAGCAATGTAATAATTTGAGGAAAGGAGCAGGGCTGACCCCAGAGTTGGCTCAAGGTATTGGCACCCTACCTAGAAGACAAACATTAAGCCTCCCGCTGGCTGTCAGAATCCATTGTTTAGCTTTGAATGCCCTGTTCCTTGCTGCTCCCAGAAACTACTGTTGTAGGTCACTGCCTAGTTTGCCTGCTGGTTCAGCTGGCCCTGAAAAGGCGCTGCAAGATGTATTGGCCCCTGAAGGATGATTAGCTGCACAGCTACATTTTGAACAGAGTGTAGTGTAGAAAGAAGGTTCCATGGGAAATTCATGATTAGTTGCTTTAGTCTAAGCAGGAGGTGATGAGAAAACAGATGAGTGTTTCCAGTACCAGGCCCCTAGCTTCTGGCCTTCACACAGAGTCATGGTATAAAAAATGTAAGATAGGATTTAAGAGACCTTTTTGGAATTGGCCTGTGGCCAATTTTGTGTTCGTTGGGTGGCAGCAATTTTGGTAGGGCAGTATGAGTGGAAAAGTTGTCCTTGTTGTTGTTTTATGTATCTGAAATGTGTGTTTTTACCTCTTTGGATTTTTGTTTCTGTATAAGATTGTTGTATTTTGTATAGGGCTATTATTGTTTTGTTATGTATTTTATTATTTGACATGACAGAGTATTGTAATCCATTGAGAAGATTTTACCATTCTAAACCAATTTGTTATGTGCATGGAAGGTGTTTTAGCAATTGATGGATGGAAGGAACAGATTTTAGAAGTGCTAAATAGGAAAACAAATTGTAGGCTTTAGCAATAGAGGGCTAAGCAACTTGCCCAAGATCACAAGGGATAATAAGCAATGAGTTTCAAACCTGCTTCCCTAGGTCCCTCCTCTCCTCCACTCATACCAGACACAAAGAAACAAAAAAAAGCCCACAAACAAAGCAGAGTCAATCAATGTTCCCTCTAATTTTCTGTAGGCTGTGTGCGCATAAAATATCAGCTGTGCAGCTTTTGAAGGAAGGTTAAATTTTTGTGCACCACATAACGACACTCGAAGTTATATACTTTAAAATTTAACTACACTTCAGAATACAGTATGTACACCACAATGATTTTAATCAAATTAAATGAAAATAGATGATTACTAAATGAAGCGGAAAATTTCTAGTAATTACAATCACAACTTTTAAATTTTAAGACGTCTGTATTTTCAATCAGAACCGTAATTTTTGTGCGCTCTGCTGTAAAGTATGTGCGCGCACACGCGCACAGCTTAGAGGGAACAGTGGAGTCAATAGTTTCCAACATATTCAGGACGACCATAAATCTTTTAGTATATTTATATTAAAACTAGGGCTCCTAATTGATGCACACGTTGAAACATTACTATTACTACTGAGTATTTGTATAGCGATATAAGATGTACGCAGCACTGCATATACATGTAAGAAAGGGTCCCTGCTCATCAGAGCTTACAATCCAGTTAAGACAGACAACACTGAAGGTGTAGACAGGGATAAAACAAGGGGAAATGGTAAAGAAACAAGGAGATCAGGTGAGTCAAGATCCAAAAGTTAGGTCTGCACAAACAGTGTTTTTCCTGGTTCTGTGCAATTTGAATTAATACTTATGTTTTCAGCATGGTCTAGAAATCCCAATAATTTCTGTTAGGGAAACTACCTTTGCTAAAAATCCTTTCATCAAATAACAAACATTTATTAAATACTAGCAACATCACTTTTTTCAAGAATGCGGAGCTTTCATCTGCAGCATACATAACATTTAAAAAAAAAACAGCTTAATTTATAGAGCATGCAATCCGGGCCTCCTAAGTTTATTTCCTGTAAAGCGGGTCTGAGCACTTTCGCTGTGGACTCCCCACGTGTAGCGCTTGGAAACCTGTCTGAGTGTGAACGTCTAAACGCATCACAAGCTCTGCAAATCGCCCGAATCGGCTCAAATTCCTAACACCGTCTGGCACGTCCGAATTGGTTTGTATTTTAAGATTCAGTGTTGCAAATGACATGAATCTTAAAAAAATATATATTTAAAAAATCCCTTCTGAGATAGAAAGGAGTTGCTCACCTGGCTAGCATACAGCACTGCAGTTATCCTGATGGAAATAGAACGGAATCTACTGTAATTCTACCGCAGTGCATTCGCTTATGCAAGGAAATTAGCTGCACCGTCTCACAGATCGGAAGAGCTGCATACAGTACTTACTTTCCAGGAAATCTTCTAGACGTGCAGCTGCTCGCAGAAGGCAGTAATAGTGCTCCATTTCTACCGCCGAGATCTTAACGATGCCCTGAGAGGTGACGGCAATGGCCATGGTTTTTCACTCCCGGAGTGCTTTGGTGTCCCCTGCATGAAAGTCCGCTTTTAGTGCGATCTCGGCCGCAGACATGCCCCCATGGCTACGGGGGGGGGGGCGAGGATCGGTCGGTGCAGTGTCTGAACGAGGAAACGAAGTGGTCTCTTTCCCTGCTCCTTGAAAAGTTCCTTACCTCTCTGAGCAGAGAGAGAGAGGGCGAGGAATGAACTCCAGAGCCGCCCTAACGCGACTCCTGACACTCAGCAGCCCAGCAAACGAGAGGAAAGCAGCTCCTAGCCAGACGGAGGCGCATCCTCCAGCGCCACAGGCACACGCTCCTTCTTCCTGTGCCCAGGATTTCAAGTCAGAGTCTGGAAAGCAGATCTTTTGTACGTACACATCTCACAGCGGCGGCAGACCAACTCTTTCCCTGCCCAGAGGATCTCCCTGTGCTGTAGCCCCACCACTCTCAGCCCCAGGCCATACAAGTTGCAACAAAGCAGTTGATCTTGCGCCTAGTCATTCCCAATCACCTCTTAAAGTCAGAAAATCCAGTGGGCAGCTCCTGATATAATCCAATTTAGCACCGGGGCTCAGGAGCTCATCTGGGGTCACGGACTGTCCCCCACTGTCTTTTAGTTCCTGCAAACAGTTTTAAAGATGGTAAGCAGGTGCCTTTTAATGCCCTTCGTGCTCGGTAAATAAATAGCAAAATATTGATTGCTACTCGTCATTCCCCTTCATGAAGACAGTGTATCATCTTACTTGGAGAGCAACTGAGTAGTCTGGAGTTGTTATCTCTTTCAGGGACGGCTCAAGGCAATCTGCTGCCTGAGGCAGGGATGAGATGGCACCCCCAAAGTGGGGAGGGAGGGGGACGCTTTCTCAAAACGCCAGTCAGGGACTAAATCAAACCAAAAAGCCAATTAGATAATATGGAGAAAATGCAAGACGTTTGCATACCAAGGAACTAAAAGAAAGAGCGAGAACCATAGCACAGTTTATAAAACTAAATGATAACTCATTTTTATTTGATTGTTATAAACTGTGTTATGGTTCTTGCTTTTTCTTTTTGAACATATATTTTGCATCCACAGAACCCCCTTCAACAGTGGGTGCAGAGCAGAACCAGGACTTTCACCTACAGAACTCAATATCTTAAAAAAGAAAAATCTGATTCTGATCATCTCACTAAGAAAAACAAACATTCTCCAGTACCAGGCATATTGTGACCTAATACAAACCCCTACAACAAAGTCAGTGAGTATCTATAGAGCAGATCTACCAACTTCCAAAACTCACATAAGGAGCCCATCCAAAAAAATTATCACTGTAAATACTGCAGGGGTCTCTGAACATCCAACAACTACCTGTATTTGATAAGCTGAACAATTCAGATTACTACAGTACAGATCCCTGCATACAAACTCCATATTAACAGAACATCTGGTCTTGGTCACATACTCAAAACACAGACCTTCACCAAGTACAGAATAAGTGACCATAACCTAAAAATAAACATATGTAGAAAACAATTATTCTCCAAGAACAAGCAGGAAGTCAATCCTCACATTACAAAACCACACAAACAACCTCAAAAAGAGCACCATCACTACTGGCATCCACACTATGGAACTCCCTCCCTACGAGCCTGAGAGCATTAGATGACCTCACAGACTTCCGCAAAGACCTCAAAGCATTTCTATTTATAGAAACATATGAGCATCCAGGCAGCATCCCATACCCAAACTGAAATACCACTTACGCCACCAACAAAGTACACACCATCCTATCCACACACACAAGTTTATCATACCACGTTATTAAATACCCTCACATTAAATGTTACCTTTAATTGTACTGTCTAAATGTTTACATGTACCCTATTCGATTGAAGGATAAGGTGGCATACAAATCTGTTTAAATAAATAAATAATGCGTGACATCGGTGTCGATGGAGCCCCCGCAGAGGCATCTCTCCAGCTTTCAAAGAAAGCCTTTGGGAGATGCCATCATGTATGCATGGTCCTCTTCCTGCCCAAGGGTGCCATCTTGCTCAGTCTAATTTTTTCGGACGTATGTCCTGTTTCCCCAGAAAAATCCTTGACAAAACTGTTTCTAAAAATTAGTTTTCCAGTAGGCATGCTGGTTCCTCTTCCTGCCTCAAGTTGGTGCCCCTCCCTCCCCCCCCCCAGGGCACCAATTTCAGCTCCTTTTTACTCGAGGTCTCCCTCCTCGACCAGTGTTCACACCTTTTTTCACCCAGAGATCATTGACCCTGATCCAGGTGTATCCCACCATGTCTCCTGGTGGATTAAAAAAGTGAGACCACTACAGTCAAACCATGTCCATTACTGACACCCATGACTGCTGCTCACGCTGCCTGGGCCTGGACCTGGACCTGGAACATCACAGCACTTCCTGCAACCTGTGCCGGGCCATGTTGGCAAAAACCAAGAAAAGGTCAGAGTTGCAGGAAAAGTTGTTCCCTAGGTCCGACTCAACACATACCTTCCCAGCACCAAGCTCCAAGCCCAGCACATCCCGCGACACCTGTGTGTCCTAGGAGTCCCATGACTGCAGTTTCTCAGAGAAGACCCTGGAGCCAGAGAAGAAGTCATCGAAGTCTGCCAAGGTTGCAATGGAGAAACCCAGTAAAACTCCACAGAGGGACTTGGCGACTCCAAGAAGTGCCCCACCAAGGTCCTCAAGAAGGATTTCTAGTCCCACAGGTGCTCCTTGTGGTCTTGGGCAAGCCACTTAACCCTCCATTGCCCTTGTTCGCTGTAATTATTAGTGTATGCGTTTCATATCCCCTCGTGTTAAATGTATCCCCCAACCACTTTGACCCGGTGAAAAACGGGATATAAATGCAGCTAAATAAATTTCCTCAGCCGGCAGAGACCGTGCAAGGTTCCTCAAGGTCATAGTCCTCGTCAAGGATGTACTCCCTAGATGCCGGCGCTGGGCCCAAAATCCTTGGTGCCCGTGCCAAAGGTTGCCGAACCTTCTGGCTTGAAAACCGGAATGGCAGCCCTAGAGCAGAACATCACTGCTATCCTGGCCCTACAGCAGGCGATAATGACCGGGCCCTCAACTGCGAGGGAGTCCCCGGTTGTCAAGTCAAGCATCAAGCGCCTTCAGCCTCAAGAAAGTCCTCTGCAGCAGTCGAGGACCCGGTCACATTCGTCAGGTCTCTGGTCCTCACCAGCCAGTGTCTGTGACTTGGACCCCAACTCCTCCACAGGCTGTTGGCCCTTCAGCACCGGCCTTGACACAAGGCCTCGGATTCCTCATCACCGCTCGATTCCGACTGGGAGACTGAAGTCGAGGTATCCCTGGACACCAGAAGGCACCAAGACATTCCTTCGGACCCGTCTCCCCCGGCGCCTCAACGCCATTCTCCTCCCAAGGACATAGCCTTCCATGACTTCGTCAGGTATTTGGCCAAGGCCCTCTTGGTGCAAACTGAGGCACAGGAGGACCTGCACACTGAGGATTTGGAGATTCTCCAGTATGAGAGTCCACCTAGAGAAGCCCTCAGTGTGTCCATAGAGCCGATCCTTGAGAGGCTGCTCCTCCAAATGAGGGAGACTCCTGCATCAGTGCCCATCAGCAGCCGTCAACTAAACGCTATGTACCACATCCAGAAAGGGCTAGGGGGTTTCATAAACCCCAGCTGCTACATAACTCCATGGTCATCAAGTCAACTATGCAGAAGCTCAAGAGCCAGAAAACCTACTCCTCCTTTACTCCCGGCAGGAAGGTCCAGGCCCTCGACGCCCTCAGGCGCAAATGCTATCAGAGCTTGATGTTGGGTTGCCAGATCCAGGCCTATGAACTCTACACAAGCATGTACTTAAAGGCACTGGCCAAAAAGCTGTCAGGGTTTGCAGCAGGCCTCATCGGGGAAACCCTCCAACAGTTCCAGACCATGACCTTGGGAGTGAGAGTCTGCTCCAAATTCCTCTCCCGGGCTTCTTATGATGGCTTCAAGTCAGCAGCTTGACTTGCGGCAGCTGTCATCGGGGCTCAACTTGCAGTGGCTAGCATTGGGGCCTGGCAACAGGCCTGGCTGCAATCCTCCAACCTCGAGCAGTGGGTCCAGGACAAACCTCTCAATATCCCCTGTACCAGTGAGAACCTCTTCGGCAAATCCATGGCCGACAATGCTGCTGAGATTGAGGCAGAGTTTGTGAGCTGTCAGAGGCTCTCCAAGAAGACCTTATCCCATCTCTGCAAAACAAAAGCAGGGGAAAAGGCCCCTTTTCCTGAAGAAAAAGGGTTCCTTTACACAGGGTCATCAGTGCCATCCCTACTCTGGCCATCAGCAGGGTTCTCACCCCAAGAGGCTGGGGCATGGGACTCAGAAGGCAAAAGCACCCAAGATCCAGGTTCCAGCTCCCGCCCAACCTGGGAGGAGCTTTCAACTCCCAGGGCAGGGCCTTCACTAGCCCATGGGGGGCGGCCTGGCACTCTTCACCCAGAGATGGGTCTCAATGACCTCGGACCTTTGGGTACTGTAGGTAGTCAAGGAAAGTAATCTCCTCCACCTGCAGCAGTTTCCACCCAGGTTCTTTCCCATAGAGCTGGTACGGCCCATCCTTTATGAGTCCTGCTGCTCAAAGAGCTCGCAGGTCTTCTCAGGGACAAAGCAGTACAACCTGTACTCAGGCGCCTGTGGGTCAAAGGCTTCTACTCCAGATAATTCCTTGTTCCAAAGAGGACTGGGGGCCTCAGGCCCATCCTAGACCTGCAAAACAAACAGGTTTCTGGTGAGGGAGAAGTTCAAGATGCTCCCCCTTGGAACACTGCTGTCCTACCTCCACCAGAGAGACTGGCTTTGCTCCTTGGACCTAAAGGATGCTTACACACACATCCTGATCCACCCCTCCCACAGGCAGTACCTTAGGTTGGTGATAGGAGGAGGACACCACCAGTACAGGGTGCTACCCTTCAGCTTGGCTTCCTCACCAAGGGTCTTAACAAAATGCCTAGCAGTGGTCACTGCCCACCTACATCTGCAAGGGGCCATTGTCTTTCCCTATCTAGAAGGCTGGCTCATCAGGGGCAGCACAGCCGCAGAGGCCCATTAGGCCACAGGGCATGCAACCTTCCTGCTGCAGCACCTGGGGTTTATCATCAACTATCCCAAATCTCATCTCACTCCAGCCCAGAGCCTGGAATTCATAGGCGCTCAAGCTGGGCACCCTGCAAGCCAAGGCCTTCCTTCCCAGGGAAAGGGCAGACCGCCTCAGGGAGCTAGCTGCGGAGGTGTAGCGCCATCACTCGATGCCAGCCCATCTCTTCCTCCACCTTCTGGGCCACATGGCCTCCATAGTCCAGGTGACCCTGCTAGCCTGCCTACATATGCAGTCAGTTCAGTGGTGCCTCTGCTCTCAATGGATGCAAGCCACAGGCAGACTGCAGGACAGGATCATGGTAACTCGCCAACTGGAGGAATCCCTCAACTGGCGGCAACTTATCTGCCACCTCTGGGCCAGGATGCCTTTCCAGGCACCCATGCCCCAAAGGGTCCTGACTACGAATGCCTCCCTCCTTGGTTGTGGGCGCATTGCAAGAACCGTCGCATACAAGGCAACTGGTCCCAGGCAGAATCCCTGCTATAGATCAATCCTTCTGGGAAGTTGAGGAGGTCCTGTTGGTATCCCGCAAGCCCTCCACGAGGTGAGCTTACGCCTTTAAGTGGTGAGGATTCTCAGTATGGTGTGTGGAGAGGCAGGAGAAACCATTTTCCTGCCCTAGTGCTCCAGTAACTATTGCATCTGTCGCATGCTGGACTAAAGTCAAACACAGGGTGGACCTGAGTGCGATCGCCGCACACCACCACCCTATCAAGTGGAAGCCCCTCTCAGGTCAGCCCCTAGTCTCTCTGTTCCTCCGGGGCCTCCTGTTGTTTAAGCCCCCCATCCACCCCCAGTGGCAAAATGGGACCTCAACGTGGTGCTTTCACAGCTCACCAGGCTGCCAATCAAACCTTTAGCTACTTGCGGGATAGAGGTGATATAATTGAGATGTTTAATACCTCCATGGCATAAATGTTCAGGGAGAGAGCCTCTCTCAATTGAAAGCAAGTTCTGCTACGAGGGGACATGGGATGAGGGTGAAGGGAGATAGATTCAGGAGTGATATGCGGAAATATTTCTTTACGGAAAGAGTAGTGGATCCATGGAATAGTCTCCCAGTGGAGGTGGTAGAGATGAGGACAGTAACTGAATTCAAAAAAGCATGGGACCAACACAGAGGATCTCTAAAGGTAAAAAGGGGACTGTTGTAGTTGTTGATATGGAAGGACAGACTAGATAGGCCATGTGGTCCTTTTCTGTCATCATGTTTCTATGTTTCTATTGCCATCTGCGATATCTTTCATGGAAGGTTGCCTTCCTGGTGGCTCTCACATCTGCTTGCAGAGTGAGCGAACTTCAGGCCCTGGTGGCAGAGCTGCCATATATAAGATTCTACAAGAACAGGGTGGTGCTGCGCACTCACCCCAGATTCCTCCCAAAAGTGGTATCTCCTTTCTATCTCAATCAGGAAGTGATCCTTCCCACCTTTTTCCTGCAGTCTCATGCTGGTCAGGAGGAAACTATACGCCATACACTGGACTGCAAATGGACGGACTCGGGGCCATTGCAAAGCTCCCCCGCTTTTCATTTCCTTTGATCCCAGCAGGCTGGGGCTTCCTCTGTCTATGCAAATTCTGTCCACTTTGGTGGCAGACTGGATTGACATCATCTATGAGTGAGCTGGGCTCTCCATGGAATACCGGATCACAGCACATCAAGTGAGAGCGATGGCCACATTGGTGGTGAACCTGCGCTCAGTACCGGTGATGGAGATCTGCAAAGTTGCCACATGGTCTTCAATTCATACGTTTCCAGCTCACTACTGCCTGGAGAGTGAGTCCTGTCGGGACAGTGCCATCAGCAAGGCGGTACTCCGTAATCTTTTCGGGATGTAGGCAACTCCTGCCCTCCGACCCTTCTGTGTTCAGGCTATCGGAGTGATGGTGCCGCTGGGTGCTAGGGTCTCACACAGTCTTTCACTTGGGGACTTACCTTCTGCAACTCATGTCAACCTGATTGGTCGCCATTGGTGCTGTCGTAGTTTGGTCCTCAGCAGCCTGGAGCTAGGTAGTCCCATTTGTGAGGACTGATTTCCTGCTTGTTCCTGGAGGAAAACATAATTACTTACCTGTAACAGGTGTTCTCCAGGGACAGCAGGAATCAGTCCTCACAACCCTTTCTCCTCCCCTGGGATGCCTCCCTACCTTGTTTTATTTTTACTACTGTCCTAGCTATGTCATCTGACTGAGCAAGATGGCACCCTTGAGTGGGTAGGGGACCACATATGCCTGGTGGCATCTCCCAAAGGCTTTCTTTTAAAGCTGGGGAGATGCTTCCATGGGGGCTCCATCAGCGCCGACATCACCCATATGTGAGGACAGATTCCTGCTGTCCCTGTAGAACACCTGTTACAGGTGAGTAACTATGCTAACTGCATCTCCAAGATGCCAGATTCTGCATACAGTGCAATACCAGAGA
This sequence comes from Ichthyophis bannanicus, assembly GCA_033557465.1. Taxonomy (NCBI): domain Eukaryota; kingdom Metazoa; phylum Chordata; class Amphibia; order Gymnophiona; family Ichthyophiidae; genus Ichthyophis; species Ichthyophis bannanicus. Next base: position 174,373,346 of record CM066036.1, on the reverse strand, counting down.
AACAGAAAGAGATGCATTTCTATGTACTGTATGAAATATAAAGATAGCACCAAGTCCAATCATTAAATCCAATTCTCTTCCAACTTTGTTGTCTGACCATTTTATTCTCTGATCATGTAGGACCCAATCTGAGGTTTCTGCTTTCCTCTATCTCCTAGTGCACCCTCCTGTCAACTTTCCTCCAAGAAAACAAAAATACACTCTGCTAAGATTACAGGCTTAGCCAAGTATCAAATATCAATAAACATCCCTTTCACAGGCATTAGAAAGAGGAGAAAAAGGCCTCAGAATACACGGATCAGGCTAGGGCAACAGAGCATACCTATGCCTCCATCCATCACATCAGCCGCCAGGAAAAAACTCCTCTTCTATATAAACATTTATAAAGATATTTTCAATATTTTCAAATTTTCAACATATTTTCAAATTTCAACATTAATATTTTAAAGTTAGTAATGCTCTCCTCTAAAGCATGTCATCCCAAAACTTAACTGAAGCAGTCTCCAGATCACATTCAAATATCCAGGGCTTCAACTAACACCCCGACGCCAACAATCCTGTCAACTAAGCATTTTGCATAGCGCTTTTTCAAGGGGTCCCAAACAGATACAAAGTGCTCTAGAAGAGAGCAAAAAAACCTGTGTTAAAAGAATTCTTTCAATCATTTCCCGACAGACCCCGGCCACACATTAAATAACCCAGAACAGCAGTACATACAGCCGTGCTTTCCCTTATTCAATAGACAATACAGGTCAAAAAACAACAAACCTACTAAAGAACATACCTTCCAAAAGAGAATGATACAATCAAATAAATCTCCCCATTTAAAAAGATTTGGAGTCCTCCGGGTCCAACTCCTACAGCTTTGTTAGTATTTCGAGAGTTGGTTCTACAGGAAGTGGTGAAATTAGAGCGATCCTAGTGTAAGAAGAGGTGATGGGTTTTGACCCTTGAGGAACGACGAGCTCTACAGTAACTTAAACAGAAGTTGGAATTGGTGATTAAAACAAGCAGATAAAGGTGAAGGCATTGTGCTTCTTAACCGGACTGATTATGTAGCTGAGGCTCTTCGTCAATTACAAGATAGAGCATCATATATTTCTTTGGAATATGATCCAACTGATGATTTGCGCCATTATATTCAGGATTTGACAAAGACAGCACCTGATTACCAGAAAACAATTTTTGTTTTTGAATGTTTCTTCAGCGAAATTAGCTAGATTTTATTTGTTACCAAAAATTCATAAAAGCTTGGTGAATCTGCTGGGGAGGCCGATTGTGTCTACAAGGAATACTCTCTTGGAGCCACTTTTGGTCTTTTTGGATTCATTTCTACATCCTCTCCTATCTATGATTCCCTCTTATTTGAAAGATACTAATTTTTTGAGTGTTTTGCAGGAAATAGGGCATTTGTCTACAAGCCCTAGTGTCTTATTGGCCACTTTAGATGTGGCAGCATTATACACCAGTATCCCTCAGTGGGAAGCTCTGATGGTAATACAGGAAGCTGTCACTCAACGGGGTGATCTCTCTGAGACCATGTTAGAATTCTTAATGAATTTAGCGGAGATAGCGATGATGAAACTTTTTTGGGGGTTTGAGGGTGTTATTTATCAGCAGGTTTCGGGAGTTGTGATGGGGACAATGTTTGCCCCCTCTGTTGCAAATTTATTTATAGAGCATTTTGAGCAGCAATGGTTGACAGTTTTTCCGTTTTTTTCCCATGTAAAAGTGTGGCGTCGTTTTATTGATGATGTTTTTTTGGTATGGGATGGGTCTCTTGATAAGTTGTTAGAGTTTCATCGATGGTTGAATAGCCTTCATCCCAATATTCAGTTTACCCTCAATTATCTTTTTTCACTCACTCTGTAAGACCCATAAACTGGGATAGCTGACTTCTCCAAGATTAATATGAGCTGCCTAATTTTAACCAAGCTGAGTAACATTCTAGAGCAGTGGTTCTGAAACTTGGGGTTAGGACCCCAATGGAATCACACCATCATTGGATGGAGTCACAGAAACATGGCCATTTCCCCATCTCTCTGGACTTTAACTGAGACCTATGCTAAGTCACCAATCAGCATGTGACCTGTGAGCCAATAAACATTCATAGGCCCTTGCCCTCCCAGTGACACAAGGGACCCTACTGCCTTCCTGCTTTAGAGGAGTGGAGGGAGGGGAAGGAAGCTAGCAATCTGCCAGTTTGATTTCATCATCATCATCTGGGGTCACATGAATTTTCAGGTGTTGAAATGGGGTCATAGACTGGTTCAGAGATTGCATGCCCTTTTTACATATAGTGCCACTCCTCCCCTGTCCTTCCTGAATAAGGTATAGCGTGGTATAATTACATCCTAGTCATGGCTCTCTGTGAACCATGGTATGTAACCGCACACTAGATCCAAGTCAGCCTATTCCATTAAAGCCTCAACATCTGAGATCATATTTGCCATGTGTGATAAGGAAGCTTATCATAGCTCAGGAAGGAGCTATAGAAAAGGTGAAGTGACTCTGAACAAGCAACCTGTCAGTTCTGGTAGAAATAAGAAAACAGAAATTTCCCATAAAAGACTACCAGTCCCAGAATGCACCAGGTTTCCAACAGCCATTAGAGGAGCTGAAGTGGGGAAACGTGTGTTCAATCAGGAGGGCTATGAGGTAATCCCTAAGCACTCATCTCAAAGGGCAGGGCCTGATCCAGAACAGCTGCGCTGTGTTAGGGAGGAGCACTCATCTAAGCAGAATAAGAGTAGAGTTTATTCTACAGATGACCAGCTTCATGATCACCTTGGATATTCAGAGAATTGTCCTCAGTATCCTGAGAATCAGCTTGAGTTTGATCATCAGAGTCACCAACCACCACTACCCTTTGCTTCCTTGTGGTCAGTGATTCTGCAATTTTGGGGTGCTCAAGCTCTGGTTCTTCCCTTTCCTGGGAAGCTTTCACCTCCTCCACTTCTAGGGTTGCATAATGGTTTTCCAATTCAAGGGCTAGAGGAGTTGGATTGGTGAGTCTGCAGGCCCTGGTGACTCATGTCCAGTTTTCGTCATTCTGCAGGCTCCCATCTTCACCTCTGTTGGGGAGCTTGGCTGTTTCTAGAATCATCTCATCAATGTACTTCTCGCTATCTTGAATGCTCCTTAACCTCGCCACCTCTTTTCTGAGAGCTCCAGCATGCAGGCATCCTGCACACGGAACTTGTCCTTCAACTGGCATAGGGATCTCTGGACAGAGGCAGAAGATGTAATGGGGGCAACAGCTTTGGCTATACGATTCTTCCCTGCCATGTGCAAGTTGGTGGAGCTTTGCTACATTGCTTGCAACAAAGTTCCTGCTTGGAATGGCTTCTTTCCAGCCATGAATGCTGCATTAGCTTCCCGTATATTCAATCACTGGTCTCATAAGCACAGTTCATTTTTTGTGCTATGTTAAAAATGTCTCAACAGCACCAATCTGCATATGATCCCTGCTGGGAATCTGTTCACTATTTTTCAAAACCTCAGCAGATCTATAGCCCATTCCTGCTTCGGCTGGCTGCCACCAGTGTGCTGTTAGGGAGAGGTTGGCACATCTAGCATTCTGACTAGTCTAGATGGTCGTGGTGAAATGTACGGTAGTACCAGCCACTGCTTTTGCCAGCTGGGGATCATCTGCCTACTAAAAGTTGTCCTGCAGCTCACTTAGTACATGGAAGCTAAAAGCAGCAGCCTCTTATACCCTACCTCCTCAGTTCAGGGGATGGTCATGGAGAGCTATCATTTCCCCAGTGCACCGTATCACCACCCTTGATACTGTCTGCTGCCTGCCCCTTGACAGTGTTAATGAACATCGCCCCATGTCTTCTGTGGTGGTTTGCTTTGATGTGTATCAGGCCTGTTGCCATGTCATCTGACTAGTAGAAGAGGATAGGGGTTCCACTCTGGAGGGGGATTTCATTTTTCCAGTACCTTTCCCACTCGTGGATGGAGGCCCTTGATTGGGATCATTACCCTTCTTTACACCTTGCTGAAAAGCAGTGGGGTACCAATGGAAGGGCAGTGGGAGCAGTCCACCTCAGGTGTAGGCAATAAGGAGGTGCATCATCTGTAGAGAATTTAAAACAATAATAAATCTGACTGGTGGTGTACACATTTTAAACTCCTCAAATTCATGACAAATTCCGGCAGATAAGAGCCACTGCTCTGACACTGACCACTAGTGGCAGCAGGAGACACATTTAAAACTCACAATATGAGCTTTCTCTCCTAGAAACATAGAAAAATGACAACAGAAAAAGACCACATGGCCTATCTAGTCTGTCCTTCCATATCAACAACTACAACTGTCCCCTTTTTTCCTTTAGAGATCCTGCTGTCTATTTCTGACTTCCTTCATGCTGCTCTTGCTGAACACTGATTTTCTTCTGGTGTCTTTAGACCTCACTGTGGCTTTTTATTTGGTTTCTCACTCATCACTTTTTTCTCAACTTTATTCTTCACGTGTCTGTTTCTGCTCTCTGTTGGCTTCGTTCTTACATGGAGGATCATTCTTTCCACATCTTTTGGTTTTCGCATCATTCCACTACCTTACCTTTGCATTGTGGTGTCCCTCAGGGCTCAATTTTGGGACCTATTCTCTTTAATGTCTATCTTGCTCTCTGGCCTCTCTTATCAACTCCCTGGGTGTCATATTTTGTTATGTGGATGACATCCAGTTGCTGTTCCGCCTTCCTGTTCACTCTGCCTCAGCAGAGTGATCTCCTCTCAGTTCTTGCAAATTGCAGGGTGGCTGTTATCTCATGGTTTGAAGCACAATTCTTCAAAGACTGTTTTGGTTCTCATCTCTAACTCTCCTCTTAATTCTCTCTCCTCGCTTGTCTCAATTTATAATGACCCGGTTCCCATTCAGAATTCAGTCAAGATTCTGGGGGTGCTTTTTGACTCTTCACTTTCTTTTGCTCCACATGTTTATTCCATTGTCCAGTGTAGCTTTTTTGCTTTATGCCAGCTTAGATCTATTCATAAGTACTTGGATGTCCCCTCACACCGTCTTCCCTTGCTTTCCCTGGTTATTTACCACATCAACTATGCTAATTCTCTTCTCATAAGTCTTCCTCGCTACCAAATTGCCCGCTTGCAGTTGCTTCAGAATATGGCCGTACATTTGCTCCATGGTGCCTGTCAGACCGATCATGTGATTACTCTGCTTTTTTTCTGAACACCAGCTTCCTGTTTTAATATGGTTTCTTTTAAAGTGCTCCTTCTTACCTTCTGTGCCCTTTACGCTGGTCACCCTTCTTTCCTTTATTCACTGATCTGGTCTTACGTCCCCTCCCAGTCCCTCCATTCCTCTCATTTAATCTTTTGATGATTCCGGGCCCTCATGTGCTCCCCTCAGCCGCCGCTGCTGACCAAGCCTTGGCTTTTCAGTTGGTGGCGGCACCTACTTTGTGGAATTCTTTACCTTTTGATCTTCGTAGTCTGTTTTCTCTAATGCTTTTTAAGGCTCGCCTTAATTGCCACCTTTTTCTACAGGCCTTTCCTTCTTTGTGATTTTCCTTAATCTTTCTTCCTTATTCTGGCTGCTATCACCCATTGTTAAGCTGTACCTGCTTTGAAGGTGCAATTGTTTGTCCACTTCCCTTTGTGGTCTTAGCTGCTACTTTTGTTGTAATGTAGGCCTCCTTTTCCCTTTGATTGGGTCTGTTTTTGTGATTTATGTTTTTTTAGTGGCTATTGCCATTGTTGTTATTGTAACTGCTGAGACAATATGCTTGATCAGCAGGATATCAAATCAATAAACTAACTGTAAATTGTATCATAGTTCATGCAGTGAACATAAGAAATGCCATACTGGGTCAGACCAAGGTCCATCAACCCAGTATCCTGTTTCCAACAGTGGCCAATCCAGGTCACAAGTACCTAGAGTTTTCCCAAAAAGACAAGCAGTGGATTACCTAGATTGCCATTACCACCATAAACCATCACTTCTTTAATAATGGTTTATGGATCTTTCCTCCAGGAACTTGTCCAAACCTTTTTAAACCCAGCTACACTAACAGCTTTTACTACATCCTCCGCTAACAAATTCCAGAGATTGATTACGCGTTGAGTGAGAAAATATTTTCTCTTATTAGTCTTAAATAGGTTATACTATAGCTTCATTGCATGTCCCCTGGTCTTTCTGCTTTTTGATGGCATAAAAAAGTGTTGATCTACATTTACCCATTCTACTCCGTTCATCAATTTATAGACCTCTATCATGTCTGGCCTCAGCTGTCTCTTTTCCAGGTTGAAAAGTCCTAACCTTTTAAGCCTCTCCTCATAGGGGTAATCCTTCCATCCCCTTTACCATTCTGATGGCTCTTCTCTGTACCTTTTCTAATTCTGCTATATCCTTTTTAAGATACAGTGACCAGAATCGCACACAATATTCAAGGTGCGATAGCACCATGGAGCGATACAAAGGCATTATAATATCCTTTCTTTTATTCCCCATTCACTTCGTTATGATACCAAACATTCTATGTGCCTTCTTGGCCGCAGCTGCACACTGGGTGGAGGGCTTTAATGTGTTATCCATGATGATGCTTAAATCTTGTTCATGGGTGGTGGTTTCTAATGTGAAACATTGCATTGCGTAACCTTAGTTCAGGTTGTTCTTTCCTAGGTGCTTAACTTTGCACTTGTCCACATTAAATTTCATCTGCCATTTGAACAACCAGCCTTCCAATTTATCAAGGTACTCTTGCAATTTTTCACAATCTTCTTGGGTTTTAACAACTTTGAAAAAATTTGTGTCATCTGCAAATTTGATCACGCCACTCATTATTCCCATTTCTAGGTCATTTACGAATATGTTAAAAAGCAGCGGACCCAGCATGGATCTCTGGGGTACTCCACTATTCACCATTCTCAATTGGGAAACTGGCCATTCAGCCCTACCTTCTGCTTTCTGTCTTTTAACCAGGTCCTGATCCACAATGGTATACCGCCTCCTAACCCATGACTTTTTAACTTCTCCAAGAGTTTTTAATGAGGGACCTTGTCAAAGGCTTTCTGAAAATCCAGATACACTTTAATCGACCAGCTCACCTTTGTCTACCTGTTTATGCGCACCTTCAAAAAAATATAACAATTAGTAAGACAAGACCTTCCTTGGCTAAATCCATGTTGGCTTTCCCCCATTAAACCATGACTATCTACATGTTCAAAAATTTTGTTCTTAATACTTTCTACCATTTGGCCCGGTACTGATGTTAGGCTCACCGTCCTGTAGTTTCCTGGATCACCCCTTGGAGCCCTTTTAAAAATTGGTGTTACATTGGCCATTTGCCAGTCTTCAGGTACTACAGATATTAATGATAGTTCACAGATTATTAATAGTAGGTCTACAATCTTATATTTCAGTTCTTTCAAAACCCTTGGGTGTATACTATTCAGTCCAGGTGATTTGCTACTGTTTAGTTAATCAACTAGTTGTAACATATCTTCCCAGTTTATCGGTATATTTTTCAATTCTTCTGATGCATAACCTTTAAATACCATTTCAGTCATGGGTAACTTCCCTACATCTTCTTCAGTAAAGACTGAAGCAAAGAATTCGTTCAGTCTCTCCGCTATGGCCTTGTTCCTTCTTAGTGCCCCTTTTAACCCTCTATCATATAATGGTCCAACTGACACTCACAGGCATTTTGCTATGAATGTACTTGAAAAAAGTCTTTGTTATGCGTTTTTGCTTCCACAGCAAGCTTCTCAAATTCTGTCTTTGTCTGCCTTATCAATGTCTTGCATCTAACTTGCCAGTGCTTATATTGTTTCTTGCTTTTGTAATTTAGCTCCTTTTTCCATTTCCTGAAAGATGATTTTTTTGGCTACAATAGCCCCTCTTACTTCACCTTTAAATCATGCTGGCAGTTTTTTGGATTTCCTGGCACCTTTCTTAAAGCGTGGAATACAGCTGGTCTGGGCTTCCAAGATAGTATTCATTCAAAGATTTACTTCTGTCATTAGTTGCTAGGTAAAAACAGTCAAAGATTTACTTCTATCATTAGTTGCTAGGTAGAACCAGTCATCGTTCTTGGGATTGTATGCTGGATAGAACCCATATAGTATACCTTTCCCAAGCAGTTCTTTAATTACCATCTAGATTATTATGGCAGGATTCAGTATTAAAATCTCCTGCTGATCATCTACTTAACAAATTCAATTCATATTTGCTAAAATTTATATAAAATATGCAACTTCCAAATCCATATTCTAAAATAAACATATTTACACAACTGTAATCTATCCACAAACCCTAAAATTAGATCTGCTAAATTTTTGGGAAACAAATGAATCTTACTATTTCTCCTTCTCCCTAGATAGATTACAGTTGGTTTTACCTAGCAACTAATGACAGAAATAAATCTTTGAACGATGACTGGTTCTACCTAGTAACTAATAACAGAAGTAAATTCTTGAATGAAGACTGTTTCTACCTAGCAACTAATGGACTGAGGTGTATACTTGAACGATGACATCAGTTTTCCTGCGGTTACTTACAGCGCAAGTGCGGGCGTTTCATCTGACAGAGGTGAATCTTTTAAGAAGTGGATGGATGTCCAAAAGGATCATCTTCTGGATTCCGACTGATTAATAATTATAAGAAACAGAGGTAAATTATAAGCTGCAGAGTGTATAGCTAACCTTTAGCAATGAGAGACGCTAGCCAGTTGGAATATATTTGTAAATGAAACAGTGGGATAAAGTTGGAAATGTCATTGTAAAATGACGCTTGGGCTATTGAGTATAACTGTGGTATTTTAATTTAATATGTTTGGAGTATTTGATTTTGCCTCTATTAAAATCGTGGATATTAAACTTGAGAAGGCACTATAAATATATTTTATGAGAAGCTTTTGCCTTATGAGAAGTTGTGCTTTTATGAATATCGTGAAATTTAAGGAAATGTAAGTAGCTATAACAAAAATTTCATGAGAAGTTTTAGTTTTCCTTGCAATAGTATGATATTAATAGTCTTTAATGTAATAATCGGTTTTCTTTGATAGTTTTTTAAATTTCAGTCCCGGGTTTTGTAATGAAGTGGTATGTGCAAACCGATAGAAGGCGGTATGGCAAGAGATAATCAAAAATTTCAATCGATTGTAGAACTATTGAAATAAGCGCCATTTATATCAGTAAATTTTAACATGAGAGTATACATATGAATGGTTATCTCGTGCGTTTAAGGTTCTCAAATAGATGATGAAATGAATGGTTCTCTTATGAAGTAATGTTGGTACGATCAGTTTTTAATTTTAAACGTTGGATATATATTTATAGTTTTATTATTTTTTAAATGCTAATATTTTTTATATACCCCTTTGTCATAATGATATCACTAATAATTTTAGCTTTTTAATTCTACAATGACAAATTGTAGGGGTTTAATATTTTAAGATGATATTAAAAGTGTTTTAAATGACATATAGATCAATTCAGACACTCACTTCTGCTCCTGTGTATCAATCACCAGTGTGATAATGTAGTAATCTCCTCTTCTTCCTTTTTTCAGTGCACAGAACAACCAAACTGACTTTATCTAACAACTAAGGTATAGATATAGAGGAAGTAATGTTTACACACCCTTTCATATGTTCACAATTCATCTTTTATTATTTATTGAGTATGTTTATTTTATTTTATATTTAAGGTATGTTTTTAATGGCTTTTTAGTTTATATGCTATTATTTTTATCATTTTCATATGATTTTTATTAATTCAGTACTTTTATATGTAAATGAGATTAACATGATTGTACAATTTGGAGCTTTATAATTCTTATATTTATTGGTTTTATGAAGTTTATGTTTGTGTATGTATGAATCTAGAACGCCCGAATCCCCTGATGAAGTGAAATCGAAAATAGGCCTGTGTCGGGCTATTTGGGCTTAATGCAATCAATCAAGTTTTCAAATTTCTAATAAAGTCATCCTTCTTGTTAAACCACGTATTTGGACTGGGTGTGAACAAGTAGTGCAGGACATCACTCCCAGCAAAAACAACATTGGAGACAGACACACTATTAACCACATCATCAATGGCAAGCAGGAAGAGGCATGCAGAACAAAATCCATGCAAAATACAGGCAAGCCAGTCAACAAATGCTGAAAAGCAATGAACACAAATGCTCGCAGCCTAACCAACAAACTTCCAGACCTGGAAGGCCTAATGGTAGAAATGGACTTGGACATTGTGGCCATTACAGAAACATGACTTAATGAGTCACATGAATGGGATATAGCCAAAGCTGGCTATGATTTATTTAGAAGAGATGGAAAAGGCAGGAAAGGAGTGGCAGCAGTGGATTCCTTCCAAGATGCATTGCTAAGACAAATGGTGATGGAACTGACCAGGGAAAGTTCGATACTGGATTTATTATTCACCAACAGAGATAGCGTGTCAAATATCTGAGTGGGTGCCCATGTGAGCAGCAGCGATTACCACACAGTGTGGTTTGAGATAAAAGCCAAGGCAGAGTCCCCTCACAGCAAGCTCACACATTCCTAGACTTCAAAAACTGACTTCATTAAAATGGCCAAGTGCCTGAAGGAGGAGTTGGCAGGTTGGGAGGTGATAACAAAAGTGGAATTGCAGTGGGCTAAACTAAGAGGCAATTAAAAGGGCAACAGATACATATGTAAGGAAAGTAATTAAAACAAGAGGAAAAGGAAACTTATTTGGTTCTCCAAAGAAATAGCTGCACAAATAAAGACAAAAACCACAGCTTTCACAAAATTCTGAAGTTCGCAAATAGAACACAGAACAAGATACAGGATAAGCTAAAAGAGAAAAAAAGAGAAATAAGGATAGCAAAATCAAAGGCAGAAGAAAAGATGGCTAAAGATCTGAAGTGTGGAGACAAAACTTTTCTTCAGGTTTATTCAGGAGAAGAGGAAGATCAGAAATAGAATCACAAGACTCAAAAGTGCGAAGAATTAATTTGTGGAAAGTGATACTGGAAAAAAGCAAAAATGCTAAATAAATACTTCTGTTCTGTTTTTACTAAAGAAAATCCTGGAGAAGGACCACCTGTGATTGAAAAATTATACAAATGGGGATGGAGTAGATACTACACCATTCACAGAAGATGATGTGTTTGAACAGCTTGCAAAACTGAAAGCGGACAAGGCCATGGGACCGGATGGGATACATCCCAGGATACTGAAAGAACTCGAGAGGTCCTTGCAGAGCCTTTAAAGGATGTTTTTAATAGATCCTTGGAGACAATAGAAGTTCCATAGGACTGGAGAAGGGCTGACGTGGTACCTCTTTACAAAAGTGGCAACAGGGAAGAAGTGACAAACTACAGGCCAGTAAAGCCTTACCTCTGTGGCGGGAAAAGCAATGGAGGCACTCCTGAAAGAGAGAATAGTGGACTTTCTTGAAACCAATAGGTTGCATGATCTGAGGAAACATGGTTTTACCAAAAGACGATCATACCAAACAAATCTGATTGAGCTCTTTGACTGGGTGACCAGAGAATTAGTTCAAGGGCATGCAGTGGACGTGATCTACCTAGACTTTAGCAAAGCCTTTGATACTGTTCTCCATAGGAGGCTTATCAATAAACTGAACAGCCTGGGCATGAGTCCCAAGGTGGTGAACTGGATCAGGAATCGGTTGACTGACAGACAGAAGGTGGTGGTAAATGGAACTCACTCAGATGAAAGAAAGTCGATTAGTGGTGTGCCACCGGGATCGGTCCTGGTACTAGTACTGTTCAATGTATTTGTGAGCGATATTGCTGAACGACTGAATGGAAAGGTCTGCCTTTTTGCAGGTGACAAAAATTTGCAACAGAGTGGACATTTCTCAGGGAGTAGACAACATGAGGAAAAATCTAAAACACTGGAAGAATGGTCCAATGCTTGGCAGTTAAGATTTAATGTGAAGACGTACAGTGCCATGCACTTGGGAAGCAGTAGGGGGCGAAAGGTTGGTGTGTACAGACCAGGGGAAGGGCCTTGGAGTGATTGTTTCTGAGGATCTCAAGGTGGTGAAAGAGTGACAAGGCAGTGGCCAAAGCCAGAAGAATGCAGGGTTGCATAGAGAGGAATTATCAGCAGAAAGGAGGAGGTACTGATGCCACTGTGCAAGTCACTAGTGAGGCCTCACTTGGAATATTGTGCTCAGTTATGGAGACCATATCTCACAAAGGATATAAAAAGACTGCAAATGGATCAGAGAAAGGCAATCAAAATGATTTGGAGCCTGCACCAGAAGATGTATGAGAAGAGACTTGAATACCTAAATATGTATATGCTAGAGGAGAGGAGGGACAGGGGAAATATGATTCAGACCTTTAAATACTTAAAGAGTATTAATGCACAAACTAACCTTTTTCAAAGACAGGGAAGCTATAAACTAGAGAGGGCATAACATGAAACTTCAAGGGGGTAAACTGAAAGGCAAGGTCAGGAAATACTTTTTCACGGAAAGGGTGGTGGATGCTTGGTATAGCAACAGGATAAAATAAAAAAACCCATAACTATCTCTTATATCTCAACAAATAGAGCAGTGGGTACACCCCTAAACAAAAGCATGTGGAGGAGTGACCTGCACGGAGCAGTTGGTGCACCTACTCCTGCCAACTTGCTGGGAAGACTAGATGGACCATTCTGGTCTTTATCTGCTGTCATATACTATGTTACTATGTATGTAACTATGTTACTATGAAGTTACCCATGCTTGAAATGGTATATAAAGGTGATGTAGCAGAAGAATTATAAGAACATAAGACATGCCATACTGGGTCAGACCGAGGTCCATCAAGCCCAGTATCCTGTTTCCAACAGTGGCCAATCTAGGTCATACATACCTAGCAATATCCCCAAAAGAGACAGGTTCCACAATGCTTGTACTGGGTCAAGCATTGATATCCTGGGTCCCTTTTTAATAGTGGTTTATGGACCTTTCCTCCAGGAACTTGTCCAAACCTTTTTTAAACCCAGCTATACTAACAGCCCTTACTACATCCTCCGGTAACAGATTCCAGAGTTTGATTACACGTTGAGTGAAAAAATATTTTCTCTTATTTGTCTTAAATAGTTTACCCTGTAGCTTCATTACATGTCCCCTAGTCTTTCTATACTCTGATAGCGTAAACAATTGATCCACGTTTATCCGTTCCACTCCATTCATTAATTTATAGACCTCTATCATATCTCCCCTCAGCCGTCTCTTCTCCAGGCTAAAGAGCCCTAACCTTCTTAGCCTCTCTTCATAGGAGTAGCCTTCCATCCCCTTCACCAATTTGGTGGCTCTTCTCTGTACTTTTTCTAATAACGCTATGTCCTTTTTAAGATACGGTGACCAGAATTGCACACAATATGAAATTGAAAGACATATCAATAAACTGGGAGGATGTATTACAACTGTTTGATAAACTGAAGAACAGCAAATCACTTGAACCGGATGGTATACATCCAAGGGTGCTGAAAGAATTGAAATAGAAGATTGCAGATCTACTATTAGTAATCTGTGTACTATCACTAAAAACATTTGTAGTACCTGAAAATTGGCAAATGGCCAATGTAACACCAATTTTTAAAAAGGGTTCCCGGAGTGATCCAGGGAACTACAGATCAGTGAGCCTAATCTCAGTACTGGGCAAAATGATAGAAATCATCATAAAGAATAAAATTACTGAACATGTAGATGGCCATGGTTTAATGGGAGAAAGCCAACATGGATTTAGCCAAGGAAAGTCTTGTCTTATTAATATATTATATTTTGCTGAACGTGTGAATAAACAGATAGACAAAGGTGAGCTGGTTGATATAAAGATTTTCAGAAAGACTCTGACAAGGTCCCTCATGAAAGACTCTTGGTGAAATTAAAAAGCCATGGGATTGGAGGCAGTGTAGTACTGTGGATCAGGAACTGGTTAAAAAATAGAAAGCAAAGAGAGTAGGGCTAAATGGCCAATTTTCTCAATGGAAAAAGGTGAATAATGGAGTACCCAGGAATCTGACTTGGGTCTGCTGCTTTTTAACACATTCATAAATTATCTGGAAATAGGAATAACGAGTGAGGTGATCAAATTTGGAGACGACACAAAATTAATTTTAGTTGTTAAAACGCAAGAGGATTGTGAAAAATTTCAAGAGGTCCTTGAAAAACTGGAAGCCCAAAAGGCAGATTAAATTTAATGTGGAGAAGTGCAAAGTTATGCATCTGGGCAAGAACAACCCAAACTATGGTTACACGATACAAGGTACTACCTTAGAAACCACCACCCAGGAAAAAGATTTAGGCGTCATAGCGGATAAAGCATTGTTACTCACCTGTAACAGCTGATCTCTTGGAACAGCAGAAATCAGTCTTCACATATGAGTGACATCGGAACAGACTGAGCCCACGTGGAAACGCTTCCCAGTGTCCAATTGGAAAGCTTTTGGGAGCAATCCACTACGCCTCCATATCTACCTTCACAATTCTTCTCCTCAGTTGAGTTTGTAGCCAAGAGAGGGGGGGAGGGGTGGGGGGAAAAGAAAAGTATATCCTACAATTCCTAGGAGATGGGTGTGTGTTGTGAAGACTGATTCCTGCTGTTCCCGGAGATCACCTGTTATAGGTGAGTAACAATGCTATCTCCAGGAACAAGCATGAAAGCGTAGTTACTCACCTGTAACAAGTGATCTCCACGAACAGCAGGAATCAGTCTTCACATATGGGTGACATCGGCATTGATGGAGTCCAGCACAGGTACATTCTCCAGCATCCAATAGGAATGCTTTTGGAAGCGGTGCTCCATGCATGCGGTGCTCCATGCATGCGGGTCTGCCTTCCCGCCTTCCTAGCAATTCTCCTCAGTCAGGTATATAGCGGAGAAAGAATCCTGTAAGAGAAGAAGGTAAACAAAATGGAATGATAACCACTCTGAGGGGAGGTGGGCAGGTTGTGAAGACTGCTTCCTGTTGTTGCCAGAGATTACCTGTTACAGGTGAATAACTATGCATCTCCAGGAACAAGCAGGAATGCAGTCTTCACATATTTATTTATTTGTTTGTTTTTATATTCCGCTTTGTCTTTGAAATCAGAGCGGTTTACATGGAACTTTTGAACTACTGCACATTGCAGTTTACATAGAACAGGAAACAGTTAAATATAACAAGTGTAGCTGTTAATAACAATAAATAATGAAACTGTTACATATAATAACTGTAGTTAACAGTAACAGTAAATGATGAAACTATTTACATGATTACGTATTCTCATTATTTTACAAGGGGGAAAGTGGTCACAGTGCGACAATTGTGAGAGTCATTGTAATATGGACTGAGGTACAAATGGTCATTGCTGTTGATCACATTTATAGTAGTACGTGAAGATGAAAGTCTTGAGATGTTTTCTGAATTGGGTATGTTATTCCAAAGGACAGGTGCGTAGAAGGAGAAAGCTCTATTGTTGGTTGATTGATTAACTTTTCTTGCATTTTTTGGGATGGATAGAATGTTTTTCAGGTTGTTTCTTGTTTTCCTTGTGTATTGCTGCATGTTTATTAGTGTGCTGAGGTATGTTGGTGAAATGTTGTATATAATTTTATAGATGTTTGTAAGGACTTTGAATTTGATTCTTTGAAGAATCGGGAGCCAGTGGGGGTGGAACAGAATGGGTGCTATGTGATCGGATCTTTTGGCATACATAATTGTATGTGCAACCGTGTTTTGAGCAAGTTGCAGTGGTTTTAGTGTTTTCGTGGGGAGTCCATGAAGTATGCTGTTGTCAAAGTGTGGGCAAATGAGTGCTTGAGTTACAGAGCGGAAGTCGGAGTGGGAATGCAGTGGTCTCAGATGCTGTACCATTTTGGTTTTATAGTAAATTGCATGGGTGATCATGTGGATGTGTTTGGTCAAGTCGAGCTGTTGAGCTAGGTAGATACCAAGGTATTTAATTTCTTTTTTTTTTATTTCCATTGTTGCATTGTTTACATGGAGAGAACAGGGAGGGTTGAATGCTCTGTTTCTAGTAATGATGAGTGCTTCTGTTTTCTTCAGGTTGACTTTGAAGTTGACTGAATTGAGCCAAGCAGCGACGTCGTTGAAGCAGGTGGTGATGATCTTATAGGATGGGTCTGAGGTGTCAAAGGATGTGAACAACATTATATCATCTGCATAAATTCTGTCGTCAACATCATGTGATTGTATGATTTTGCAGATGGGTTGAAGATATACATTGAAAAATAAAACAGATAGTGCAGATCCTTGGGGGATGCCCTGAGGTTGGGTGAATAGGTTGGATAGGTTGTTGTTGAAGTGCACTTTTTGGGAACGGTTAAACAGGTAGCTTTGGAACCACTGTAGATTAGTGCCACCTATTCCAAGGTTCTTCAAGCAGTTGATTAGGATATTGTTATTTACAGTATCAAATGCCGAGGATATATCGAGGAAAATGAGAATGAATGCATGTCTCATGTTGTCAATTCCTTGTATGATTGTGTCAAGTAGTGATGTTAATAGAATTTCTACACCATGATGTGCTCTAAATCCATATTGATGGGGTCAAGTGGGGCACTTGAGTCAATGAAGTCCTGGAGTTGCAGAAGTACTGATTTTTCAATGATTTTGGATAGGTATGGTAGGTTTGATATTGGTCTGTAAGATGTGGGGCAGGATTTGTTTAGTGTGTTCTGTTTTAAAACTGGGCATATGGAGGCTCTTTTTAGATTGTTTGGTAGTTGATCTTGAGATAGAGAGAGGTTGACTATTCTTTGTATATACGGTGTGAGCTCTGATTGGGTTGATTTGATCCAGCTGACAGGACAAGGATCTATGATTGAGGTAGTGGTATTCAGTGATTTGATGCAGTGATCTATCTGGTCTTTGCTTGTTGGTGAGAATGAGATCCAAGTTGGGGGACTGGTTGGTTCATGGTCAGAAGGTTGTGTTGCAGATTGTCTTGAGTTTTGATTTTTCAATGTAGTGATCGGCGAATTGTTGAGCACTTAGGTTACTCATTGTGGGGTTATCTTCATTTGGTTTCTTTAGTTGGTTTTGGATTATAAGGAACAATTCCCTTGGCCGGTTAACGGATTTAGATAGGAGATTTGAGTAGTATTCCTTCTTTGTGTCTAAGAAAGAGTAGTTGCCTAAACCTCAAAGAGATTCCGGAGTACTGCTTGGCCAAAAGCACTGTCCCTACGGGACTCCCTCTCCAGGCAGTAATGAGCTGCAAAGGTCTGGCTTGAGGACCAAGTTGCAGCCCTGCAGATGTCTGCCAATGGTACAGAGCGGAGATGAGCTACTGAGGCAGCCACAGCCCTGACACGGTGGGCCGTGACCCGACCCTGCAAGGGAAGGTCAGCTGCCCTGTAAGCCCAGGTGATACAGTCAGCCACCCAGACGGACAAGGTACGCTTGGACACAGATAACCCCAAATTATTAGGGTCAAAAGATATGAAGAGCTGAGTAGCCCTCCTATGCCCCTGCGTACGGTCAAGGTAGAAGGATAAGGCCCTTCTACAGTCCAGGGTATGCAACACTGCCTCAGCCTGGCTTGCATGAGGCCTAGGGAAGAATGTCGGAAGAACCACCTCCTGGTTGAGGTGGAAAGAGGAGACAACTTTTGGAAGGAACTTAGGATGAGTCCTAAGGACTACCCTGTTCCTATAGAAGCAAGTGTAGGGCCTGTCACAGACCAGGGCTTGGAGCTCACTCACTCGCCTGGCCGAGGTTAGGGCTACCAGAAAGAGAGTCTTCCAGGAAAGGAAGCGGAGAGGACAATTAGCCATCGGCTCAAAGGGTGGGCGAGTCAGTTGCTGCAAGACCACATTCAACTCCCACTCAGGGGCTGGAGGACGGATAGGAGGCTTAAGCAAGATCAAACCTCTGAGGAACCGGGACACCAAGGGGTGAACCAATAAAGAGTGTCCCTCCACCAGTGAGTGGTGAGCTGCTAGAGCTGAGAGGTGGACCCGAACAGAATTGGACTTGAGGCCCTGATTGGATAAGTGCAGCAGGTACTGAAGCATCACTGGCACAGAACAGGAGAAAGGATCTTCTGTGCATTGCTGACACCACAAAGAGAACCTTCTCCACTTCAGGGCATAGGTTTTTCTGGTGGATTGCTTCCTAGAGGCCAAGACCACCTCCTCAACTTCCTGAGGAAGGCCCCAGGGAGCCAACACTACCCTTGCAGCCTCCAGGCCATCAAATTGAGAGATTTGAGGTTGGGGTGTAGAAGAGAACCCTGATTCTGAGAGAGAAGATCGGGTTGCAACCCCAGGGGTAGTGGGGTGTCCACTGTCAGTTGAAGCAGAAGCGGAAACCAAGGCTGCCTCGGCCACCTGGGGGCTACCAGAAGTACCGAGGCCTTGTCCTTTAGAATCTTGAATAAAGTTCGGGCCTCCAGAGGCGTGGGAGGGAACGCATACAGGAGGCCCTGGGACCAGGAAATCAGGAAGGCATCTGCTGCCAACCTCATGGGATGCGGTTGCCTGGAGCAGAACCTGGGTAGCTGATGGTTCAGGGGACTGGCAAAGGGATCTATGGATGGAAGTCCCCATTTCAGGAAAATTTTCGGAACCACTAACGGGTGCAGTTGCCATTCGTGGGGCTGCAGAATTCTGCTCAACCGGTCTGCCAGGAAGTTCTCCTGGCCAGGGAGGTAAACAGCCTTGAGAAACATGTTGTGCTTGAGCACAAACAAACAAAGGTCCTGTGCCTCCTGACACAGGAGCCTGGACCCAGTGCCGCCCTGCTTGTTCACATAGAACATGGCTACTTGGCTGTCCATCTGTACTAAGACAGACTGTTGAGCCAGGGTTTGAGAGAAGGTTTTGAGGGCTAAGCGAATAGCCCGGAGTTCCAGTAGGTTGATCTGTTGTTTGGCCTCCCAGGGAGACCACAGGCCC
Organism: Ichthyophis bannanicus; assembly: GCA_033557465.1. Lineage (NCBI taxonomy): Eukaryota > Metazoa > Chordata > Amphibia > Gymnophiona > Ichthyophiidae > Ichthyophis > Ichthyophis bannanicus. The sequence continues at coordinate 174,354,466 of CM066036.1, read as the reverse complement.
TGGGTGCACTTGTCCAGACAATGTACTCCCCAGCCTTGTAAGGAGGCATCGGTGGTCAACACTACTGTGAAGACAGGTATCTGAAAAGGCACCCCTGTAGTAAGTTGGGGGGGGGTGCAGCCACCAGCGTAGGGTGTTCAGGAATGGTTTGGACACCCGTACCCTGTCTCTGAGGCTTCTTGTGCTTGTGTCCACTGAGTTCTGAGGCACCACTGGGCAGGCCGCATGTGGAGCCAGGCATTTGGAGTCACATACACTGTCGATGCCGTGTGGCCCAGGAGCCTCAGACAGAGTCTGGCGGAAACCAGTGGTATGTTGAGAAACTGGCTTGCCAAGTCCATCAGTCTTTGGGCTCTGTCCTCTGGCAAGTAAGCCTTTGCTTGCAGGGAGTCCAGCCTTGCCCCTATGAACTCCAGGTTCTGGGAGGGGAGCAAAGTGGACTTTGCAAAGTTTATGACAAAACCCAGGTGCTGAAGGAGAGAGATAGTTCGGAGGGTGGCCTGTCTGGCCTCCTGGCATGTCTGACCCCTGATGAGCCAGTCGTCTAGGTAGGGGAAGACAAAGATACCTTGATTCCTCAAGGAGGCCGCCACCACTGCCAGACACTTGGTAAAGACTCTTGGGGCGGAGGTGAGGCCAAAAGGTAGTACTCTGTACTGATAATGGTTTCCTCCCACTATGAACCTGAGGTACTTTCTGTGGTCTGGATGAATGAGGATGTGAGTCTACGCATCCTTTAGATCCAAGGAGCATAGCCAATCTCCCTGCTGGAGGTAGGGCAGCAATGTTCCAAGAGTAAGCATCTTGAACTTCTCTTTCTCCAGGAACTTGTTGAGATTTCTGAGGTCGAGAATAGGCCTGAGGCCCCCGGTTCTCTTTGGTACTAGGAAGTACCTAGAGTAGAAACCGTGACCTTGTAGGTGGGGAGGCACAGGCTTCACCTCCTTGTCCAGCAACAGACCCTGAAGCTCTCGAAGGAGGAGGTCTGTGTGCAGAGGAGGCCTTGGAGGCTCTCCTGGGAAGTAGGGGGGAGGCAACTGGTGAAAATGGAGCATATAGCCCTTTGTGGACTATGCTTAACACCCAATTGTCCCCTGTAATAGGTGGCCACCTGTGGGCAAACAGGGCCAGTCGACCTCTTGTGTAGGGATGGGACAGCAGAGACGGAGAGGCTATGCTTTGGGAGTCAAAAAACCCCACCCTGCTGAGTGGGAGCAGGGGCCGGAGGCTTGGGGGTCTTCTGCCTACGGGGCCCATGTCCCTACCCATTGGCCTGCTGACCCTGCTGGGGAGCTCTGGTAATGTGGGAACTGTTTGTAGGCAGTCACCTTCCTCGGGTAGAAGGACTTTTTACCCAAGCCCTTCTTTTTCTGAGAAGGGGCAGAGGTTTTCAGGGACAGCCTTGTTCGAGTGAGGTGCTCGGTTTCGAGCTCAGCAGCCTTCTCGGCCATGGGCTTGCCAAAAAGGTTTTCACCTCGGCAAGGGACATCGACCAACTTGTCCTGTACCCATGGCTCGAGGTCTGATGACTGCAGCCATGCCTGGCATCGAGCCGCGATGCCGGCTGCCGCAACACGGTCTGAGGCCTCGAAGCCGTTGTAGGCTGCTCGGGACATGAACTTCGAACATTCCCGAATCCCCGAGGACAAGGACTTGAACCTCTGCAAAGGCTCCCCGGAGAGACCAGCAGAGAGAACCCGACAAGCTCCTTCGCCAGGTCCCGCAAGTACATGCCTATGTACAGCTGGTAAGACTGGACATGGCAAGCAAGCATCAAGCCCTGGAAGCACTTTCTACCAAACGCATCCAGGTTCCGGGCCTCCCTGCCAGGGGGCACCGCGGAGTGCATCTTCTGGCTCTTCAGACGATGCATGACCGATTCCACCACCATGGAATGGTGAGGTAGCTGCGTCTTTTGAAAGCCAGGGCTCTTTCGGAGTCGATAAATGGAATCAACCCGCTTGCTCAGAATCGATGCCGAGGCCGGTGCCTCCCACATACGGAAGAGGAGCCGTTCCAGCATCGGAGGAACCGGGACAGTAAAAGCCTCCTTCGGAGGAGAGTCATACTGGAGGGCCTCGAGCTCCTCGGCTCGAGGCTCCTCCTCGGGGTCCGCAGGAATCGCCAAAGCTGTGGCCATATCCCTGACGAACTCCGAGAACTGAGTATCCTCCGGGGGGGGGGGATCTACTCCGGGGCTCGGACTGCGGTGAGTCCAATGGGACGCACAGAGTCCGAAAGGTGTCGGGGGACTCCTCGTCCTCCGTCTCCCAAGCTGACTCTTCTGAAGAGGAGTCAGGCTCCGACCGCGTGGGTCCCGGCAACACCCGCCCCGACACCGAAGGCACCAGCGTCGACGCCCTCGGTCCCGAGCGGGAGGTCGAGGGAGACCGCGACCGAGGACGACTTCGAGCCTTCATGGTCTCGAGTATCGGCTCGGTCTCCGGGGTCGACTTCGACGTCGATGTCCCGGTGGTCAGGGCAGATGCACCAGCGAGGCTGGCCATCAGCACCCGCTGTTGATCCATGAAGGCAGACAGTCTGCACTCCAAGGCTGTCAAGCCTGAGTCCAAGCTCAGGAGACTCAGCAGCCACCGACTCGGGCCCCGGCTCCCTGGGAGGAGAGTCCTCGAGGACAACAGGACTTACGTGTCCAGTAGACTCCGGCTCCACATGAGGCATTTTGGACGGCTTATCCTGTTCCAAGGGCCCGGGACGGCGGTTGGGGGTCCGAGACCTGGCCCTCGAGGGACCAGGGACCTCCTCCAATGCCGCCCTCATGAGCAGTTTCTTCTTCTTTCGTTCCCGATCGGGGGACCTCCTGTCTGAGGAACCCCAGCGATGCTTGGGGTCAGACTCCCGAGACGTCGAGGCCTCAGATGAGGTCCGGGCCCGGCCGGAGGCCAAATCCGAGAAAAGCCTTTCCTTCTGATGCTGTCGACTTCGCAGTGCCTTGGTGGACATTTTGCCACACGGGCCACAGATCTTAGGATCATGATCCGGGCCGAGGCACCGAAGGCAGCAGCTGTGTGTGTCAGTGAGAGACATCAGTTTCTTACACCGATCACACTTTTTGAAACCACTGGAAGCCATCGGGGAAAAAAGGGCCCCCGCGAGGTCAAAAGACCGGCCTTCCAGGGAAAAAGAAAAAAAGGGCGCGAACGCCAGCCACTAAGGGCAAAAACCGAAAAATAGAAGACGGGCTCGATACCGGTGAACCGAACCTGGCGGGAAGGGGAACCGGCGTCGAACCGGACAGGAATCGCAATGAAATCGCAAAGAAAATCTAACTTTAACCGGGGTGACAAGGACGGACGTCTGTTGGGCTCCACGGAAAAAGAAAGACTGAGCAAGATGGCACCTTTAGGCGGGAAGTGGACCACGCATGCGTGCAGTATTCCCAAAGGCTTTCATAGAAAGCTGGGAAAATGCTCCACAAGGGCTCCATCGATGTCAATGTCACCCATATGTGAGGACAGACTTCCTTCTTGGTCCTGGAGAAAGGCTGATGGTAAGTTTTTAGTTTGCTCATGTACTTGAGTCTGTCTTCATCAGATTTGGTGACTCTCCATTTTCTTTCAGCTTTTCTCAGGTCTTTCTTCATCTGTTTCAAAGATTGGGAGTACCAAGGTTGGGAATTTCTGTATTTTTGGTTGTTTTGGTGATTCGCTGATGCTGCACCGAGGGTTCTGTTCCATGTTGATGTGAGAGCGTCAATATCATCACTGGTGGTTGACAGATCTGGAATTATCTTTCTGATGAATTCCTCTGTCAAATTTTTTAAATCTATTATATGAAGAGATTTCCTTGTTATTCTTGGTTGAAGAGGTGTCTAGTTTAGTACTGAAATGTATGAGGTAGTGATCAGACCATGAGACTGGTTGGATATTTATAATGGGTATGTTTCCGTTTTGAGACCATGATTTAGGGTAGAAGATAAGGTCAAGGGTGTTGCCTTTTGTGTGTGTTGCGGTTTGGATTTTTTGCTCGTATCCAATGTCTTCCATTGCTTGAAGGAAGGATGTGCTTTGTTCATTATTTAGTGATGCAAGGTTGAAGTCACCTAAGATGTGTTCTTTGCCTGGTGGTGCTGCCTGGTGGAACCCTTGGAAAATCTTGCTAGTTTCCATTATATCCGTTAACTGTATCATATATCCTTGAGGAGGTCGTTGATGTGATTTAGCTTGCATGTTCCCTTACAGACAAGTTAAAAGTCCGGGGAACAGTAGCTTATCTGAGACCTCTGGATGATAATTTTTAATGTAATGTGAGTGAATAAGAAGAAAGGAAGAAGTTAATTTATTTATTACTATAATCCCTCTATATGTTATACTGAACGTGAGTTTATTGTTTTATCGGTGGTGCTGCAGAGCATGCGGTTTCTATTATGTTGTCCAGTGCATTGGGTTCAGCAGAAGGTGAACTGTAAATGAGGGTTATTGTAAGTTTTCTTGTGCTGATGGTTAGCATGTCTGAGGCCTCGTTACTTGAGGAGGATATATGTTGGGCACCTAGTGATGTTTTGCATATGATAATTACTCCTCCGCCCTTTTTGTTGAGTCTTGCACAGTAATATATATTGTATTCTGGTGATTTCAGTTGTTTGAGGATTACCGTGTCCGTGTCGTAGAGCCATGTTTTGGTTAGGCATATGAAGTCTGGTTTAGAGTCCTTCAGAAGGTCCTGTATGATGGTGATTTTCTTCTTTATTGATCTTGCATTTATTAGAAACAATTTTAATGGTTCAGGGTGTTCTTTTCGGTGTGGTTTGGGGTTGCATTGGGATGGTTGTGTTTTTATGGGTATGAGCCGAGATGATCTTGGGAATTGGAGGTAGAGAGGGGGGTGTATTGTATCAATTTCTCTTTGTTTAAAATGATAGGGTATTATTAGTATATGCTGTTCAGGCTGGTGCCTGTTGGATCCCGGCGGTGGGGAGCGGGGAGGAGCTCACCTGCCCACTCCCTTCTGCAGTGGCCGATTGGGTGCTGTGGGTGGCTGGAAGTGTTCTTATCTTTGTGCCTTTAGTTTTTAAAGAGGAGCACGGTGCCTGATGGGTCCCGGCGGTGGGGAGCAGGGAGGAACTCACCTGCCCGCTCCCTTCTGCAGTGGCCGATCGGGTGCTGTGGGTGGCTGGAGGTGTTCTTTTCTTCATGCCTTTAGTTTTTAAAGAGGAGCGCGGCACCTGATGGGTCCTGGCGGTGGGGAGCAGGGAGGAGCTCACCTGCCCGCTCCCTTCTGCAATGCCCGATCGGGTGCTGTGGGTGGCTGGAGGTGTTCTTTTCTTCACTCCTTTAGTTTTTCTAAAACATATGGGATTCCCTAGCCCAAAGTACCCAGCAGGAGAGGAAAGACCGGAACTTAAACAGGGTAAAGCAGGGAACCATCAGACTCAGCCCTTTGGGCACACTCCTGTTGGGGTCGTCAAAGATGGACTGTGGCGGAATTACCCTAAATCTGAAAAACGTTTCTTAAGACGGCTTGTACGAATTGATTATCTCAACCGGAGTCTTTGTCAAAGCAATAGTGTGCAGCAAAGGTATGTAGCGAAGACCACGTGACTGCCTTGCAAATCTCAGAAAGTGAGACAAAGTGAAGGTTGGCTACCGTAGCAGCCATGGCTCGGACATTTTGTGTCATGATATGTCTCTGAAGGGATAGACTGACTTGAGCATATGCGAAACATATGCAGTCAGCAATCCAGTTGGAAATGGTCCTTTTGGAAACCGGGAGACCCAGGTGACTAGGGTCAAAAGACACAGTTAGGAGGATTAGCGATGATTCTTAGTTCAGTCAAGACAGAATGCAAGTGCTCTTTTGCAGTCCAAAGTGTGCAAGGTTGCTTACGCCTTAGAAGTGTGCAGCCTAGGAAAAAAGGTCGGAAGAGATATGGTTGTTCAGACAGAAAGATGTAACCACCTAATAACCACCTTATCATGGTGGAAAAGAGTGTAAGGAGCAAGGTCCACCAGAGCCTGTAACTCGCTGACTCTACATGCTGAGGTCAGAGCAATGAGAAAAGCCACTTTCCAAGTGAGAAACCTGAGAGAAGCCGTAGTCAACAGCTCAAAGGGAGGTCTTGGAAGTTGCATGAGGACAATGTTAAGGTCCCATGCCACCACAGGATAGGGGGGGGGGCAGCATATTGGAGATGCTGTTAAAAGGAGCCCCCGCATGAACTGCCCCACCAGCAGATGAGAAGAAATTGTGTGATTCCTAATTGGGCAGTGAGAGGCTGCAATTGCACTCAAGTGTACTTGGACAGAATTTGTTTTCAGACCAGATGAAGAGAGATGCAGAAGGTACTGCAGCAGGTGTTTGACTGTACAAATGAAAGGATTGAGAGCTCTCTGGGAGAACTAGAGAAAATTCCTGCACCACTTAAAGGCATAGGTACATCTCAGAGAAAAGGATTCTATGAGATGTACCTATGACGTAACAAGTTTTGCTTCCTAGAAGCAAGACTTGAGTTACGTCCTCTGGGAGTCCAAGGTCTGAGAGGATGAAATGCTCAGCAGCCATGCGCCATCAAGCATAGAGTCTTGAGGCTGGGATGAAGTAGTGTCTCCTTGTCCTGTGAGAATAGATGGGGTGCACAGCCTAATCAGAGTCAGACTAAGAAGTAGGGGAAACCATGGTTGACAGGGCCAGAATGGGATTAGAATCATTTTGCTCCATTCAATTGTAACTTGAAAAGTGTCTTTGGAATGAGAAGAATTGGCGGGATTGCATAAAGCAGACCCTGACTCCAATGAAGGAGGAAAGCATCTGAGCTTTCGCTGTGTGGAGAGGGTATCCTTGAATAGAAGTGAGGCAGCTGGGCATTCACCGGAGAAGCAAAGAGGTCCACTATGGGCATCTCCTATAAGTGGAATAAGCACTGTGCCATCTGGCAATGGAGCATTCACTTGTGTGGACGAAGGACCTGGTTGAGACAGCCGGCTAACAGATTCTCCTCTCCGAGGAGATAAACGGCTTGGATATGAATGTGATAGGATATCGCAAAATCTCAAAGACAGGTTGCCTCTTCACATAGGAGGAGAGAACCCGCACCACCCTGCTTGTTGACACAGAACATGGCAACTTGATTGTCTGAACAAGTACTGTTTATCCCGTTAGATGAGGGGGCATTTGCAATTGCTATGAGCTCCAAAAGATTTGTGTTGAGAGGCCTCCTGAGGGGTCCATTGGGCCTGTGTGGTGAGGTCTCGGAGATGTGCTCCTGAGCCGTGTTTAGAAGCATCGGTGGTCAGGGTACACTGTTGTTTAGACCTTTGTAAAGGTGTTCGCCACCCATGGATGGAGTTTACCAGGTAAGATGAATGATGATCCTGTCATAGAGGTGACCTGTCAACTGCATCCACTGCTCAGAGAGTCCATTGTGCCGTGCGCACATGTGTAAATGGGCATATGGAACAACATGGATTGTGGAGGCTATGTGACCAAGGAGATGTAGCATGGTCTCGAGCCGTGAGGGTCATCTGCTTTTGGCAGTGGGTTGCCAGGCTGACTAGGCGATCTTCTGGCAAGTAGGCCCAAGCTCTTGTTGTATCCAGATGAGCTCCAATGAACTCCAGAGTCTGTGTTGGAATCAGGTGGGATTTGGGGTAATTTACTACAAAACCTAAATGTAGAATAAGAATGGTCTGTTGAAGTGATGTGGAGACCATTTGAAGGGTATTCTCCCTTGATGAGCCAGTCATCTAGGTAATGGTAGATGAAGATTCCCAAGGTGCGCAGGTAGGCTGCTACGACTGCAAGGCACTTTGTGAAGACTCTTGGTGCAGAAGCCAGCCCAAAGGGAAGAACCCATTATTGATAGTGGTGCTTTTGGAAGACAAATCCGAGATACTGTCTGTACAGAGGGTGGGGATCAAGATGTGTGCGAAAGCATCCTTTAGATCCAGAGGAAAGCCAGTCTTCTTGCTGAAGATAGGGGAGAAGTGTCCCTAGTGACATCAAACTTTTCCCTCACTAGGAATTTGTTGCGATTTCTCAGGTCCAGGATAGGTCTAAAGCCACCTGTCTTTTTTGGAATGAGGAAGTATCGAGAATAGAACCCCTGACCTTGCTGTAATGGAGGGACGTGTTTGACAGCTCCCTGAGATGTTAGAGACCTGATCTCCTGCAGTAGCAGAGTAGAGTGGTGGAGATCCATATTGATTTCACCCACAAAGAAATTGGGGGGTAGATTCTTGAATTTGAGTTGATAGCCCACACTGATGAGTTGTAAAATCCAGGGTTCTAGGGTGATGAGAGGCCATCTGTGGGCAAAATTTGTCAGTCTCCCTGGGATGTGAGTGGGGAAGGGAGGCTGGAGGGACAGACTGGCTATGCTCTCTAGAAAGGAGTGAAAAGCTCGCTGGAGGCTGAGGTTGTAGAGTGGGTTGAGCCTTAGATGTTTTAGGTTTCCTGAGTTAACGAGGACCCTGTTTATGTTGGGATTGTTGAGGCTGATAGGCAAAGTATGAGGAGTAGGATGGATAATACCTTCTCTTTTTTGGGTAGAAGGACTTCTTTGCAGACGTCTTTTTCTTGCTGTGATCAGCTGTCTTTCTGGACAGGTGCTTCATGGTGGGATAGTCTGTTTCGATCTCCCCTGCCTTTTCACGCCAGTCCTTCCCAGATTCTCTCCATTGCAAGGGATGTTAATGAGTTTATCTGTACCCACTGATCCAAGTCGGAGGCCTGCAGTCATGCAGTTCTCCTTGCCCCAATACAGGCTGCTGCTATCCTGCTAGTAGCCTCAAAGGTTGCTCTAGTTAGGAACCTGGAGGTGTTCTGGGCATGAACAACTAGAGCCTTATGAGGAGCCTGTTTTTCCTTTGGGAGAAGGAAAAACTCAGATAAGTCCCTGGAGACATCCCTTAAGAACATGCCCATATAGAGCATGTAGGAATTGATCCTGGACCCCAACATGATAACTTGGGATGCTTTTCTGCCAAAAGTATTGAGGATCCTAGCATCCTTGCTTGAAGGAACCGAGAAATGGTTCTTGGAACTTTTGATCCTCCTCATGGTGGACTCCACTACCATGGAGTGGTGGGGTAGTTGTGGCTTCTGGAAGCCTGGGCAAGGAGGGACTCGACACAGTGTATTCAATCTCTGGCTAATGGCAGGAGTGGAGAGTGGTGCTTCCCACATTTGAGCCATCAAGTTCTTCAAGATGTTATGAATAGGAACGGTAGTTGCTTCCTTTGGTGCCAAGGGATACTGGAGGATATCTAACTCCTCCACTGCTTTCTGTTCCAGTTCTGTTGTCACTGAGATTGAAATGGCTGCCATGTCCTAAAGATGCCAGCTTATTTAACAACGCCCCCAAATCCCAAATAAATGACACAGCCTGTTTAACTAAGGGGCGCAAAATGGAATCTAAATACTGAGACAGGGGTTCAAGCCAACGTCCAATTCCAGTAACTGTAGGGCACCCCGGAGGAGAAGTAAGGGACTTATGCACTTTAGGAACTTTATAAAAAGATGGTACCCTGGGATCAGAGACACAGAAATTTAAACAACCTCTCGGAAATGACCTTTAAGGATAAGGCTTGGAATGCCCTCCTGATGGAAGTGGTGGGGGCAAACAAAGTGACGGAATTCAAAATGGCATGGGACAGACACAGTGGATCCCTTTACAACAACAGGATAAAAGCAAAATAAACTGGGCAGACTAGATGGACCATACTGGTCTTTATCTGCCGTCATTTACTATGTTACTATGTCCTTTATGAAGTCCTGAAAAGACATGTCCTCCAATGGGGACAGACACCTCTCATGTGGCAGAGAAGAATCTGATGGAATGTCCCAGACCGGGTCAGAAACCACGGATTCAGGATCTGAGTCAGATGACATTGAATCTTTTTCCGGTAGGGATCAATACATCGGTGAGAGTTCCAGAAGCAATGGAAGAAATGGCCTCAAGCGACTGCACTGAAGCAGTGCACTCCAAGGTAGAACCTGAGGGCCTTGAAGGTCCCGGCACAATGACCGCCAGGATTGTAGCCAGACTCTGCTCAATGGCCTGGACCTGCTCATCGACGGAGACTGGAGAGGATTGTGTGACCTCCGGTCCCGAAGCCTGAGCCACAATCCCTGAGCAAGGTCTCGGGTGCTCCACCGAGGATCTAGTCCCAGAAGCATCCCCGAGCCGTTCTGTGGCTTTGGAAGGAGTATCCTCCTGCCAGGGCTGCTTGGCCAGATGGCTTAAGTCTGGATCTGCTTTCGATACCTTGTTTGACGGCAACCCCAATTGATGCTTCTAATTATGGTTTGACGCCAATGATAAATGGGAAGCTTGCAACTACTGTCAGCATGAAGGCCCTCAAGGAGTGTGCTGAAGGGGCCGAGTCTGACCGAAATAGCTTAACACTCTGCTGCTCTTGGTTCTTGAGCCCTCTTGCCATTGTGTGCTTGCAGGATGTACAGGAGAAAATGTTGAGGTCGGGGCCTAGACATTTTAAACACTAGTCATGCTGGTCGGTGTCCAAGATGGTACTATGGCACTTAGTACATTTTTTGAACCTACTGGGGGGGGGGGGGGGAGATCCATTTTTAAAAAAAGAATGGAGGCCAAATCAAAGTGGGCAATGGTGCCCAACATGAAAAAACACGACGAAAAACAAAGGAAATATTTGAAAAGAAAAAAGTAAACTGGCACCGGATTGATGCAGAACTGCTCCAGGTGATGGGAAGGTAGATTAGAAGTACTGGGGAGGTACCAAAAAAGCTTTTTAGTCTCTTCACGATGGGATTAGGACAAGGTCCTAATGGCTCTGTGGAAAAAAAGACAACTGAGGAGAATTGCTAGGAAGGCAGACACGTATACGTGGAGTGATGCTCCCAAAAGCATTCCTGTTGGATGCTGGGAAGTATACCCACACCAGGCTCGGTCGATGCAGACATCACCCATATGTGAAGACTACATTCCTGCTTGTTCTTGGAGACTGCAGTCTTCACATATGGGACTCATTACATGTACCAGATTGGAAGCGGGTAGCCATGGTATCCCCAAGGCTAAAGGGCTGAGTCAAGAGGGTATGGGTAAAATGTGGCCCCGCTGGGCTTGACTACAGTCAGCTAGATCACCTCTAATGGAAGTCTGGTGCCAGAAGAAGTCCGGGACAGAGGGTAGGAGGTGCATTTAAGTCCCACAAAGGTGTTGGAGTACAGTCTGGCCAAGGACAGCATACTGATGGGAGTCCCTGTCTAGGCAGTAGTGTGCAGTGAAGGTATGAATGGAGTACCAGGTCGCTGCCCAACAGATCTCGTCAATAGAGATGGAACGGAGGTTGGCAACAGAGGATGCCATGGCTCGCCCATTGTGGGCGGTGATGTGATCCTCAAGGGAGAGTCCTGCTTGTGTGTAGGCAAAGGAAATGCAGTCCGCTATCCAATTGGATAGAGTGCGCTTTGTCATTGGAAGTCCAAGGTGACATATCAAAGGGAATGAATAGTTGAGAGGATTTCCTGTGAGCCTTGGTTCTGTCCAAGTAGTAAGCTAGAACCTGTTTGCAGTCTAGATGGTGTAGTGCTGCTTCAGCCCGAGAGGCATGTGGTCTCGGGAAGACGACCGGTAGGATTACTAACTGGTTCAGGTGGAAGGGTGATACCACTTTCAGAAGGAAGTGTGGATGGGTACAGAGGACTACCTTTGTCATGGTGGAACAGAGTGTATGGAGGATCTGCCACTAAAGCTTGCAGTTTGCTGATGCGGCGAGATGAGATCAGAGCAATGAGGAAGATTACCTTCCATGTCAGAAACTTTAACGAAGCGGTGGCTAAAGGCTCAAAGGGAGGCTTTAGAAGTTGCGCTAGAACCACAATGAGGTCCCAGGCCACTGGTGGGGGTTTGAAAGGTTGCTTGGAGAGCAGGAGATCCCGCATGAAATGTTGCACCAAGGGGTGTGAAGAAATAGGCTGCTTATCGAGAGGCTTGAGACCTGCCAAGGACAAGTGGAGGAGATATTGTAGAAGGAATTCCATCAGGCAGGCAGAGGAATCAATTTGCTTTGGGGAACACCAGAGTGTGAACCTTTGCCATTTGAAGGCATATGAATGTCTGGTGGATGGTTTGCATGATGCAAGTAGCAGAGGCCCTGTGGACTGGAATGGAGAAGCATCCCGTTATCCTGAAAAACAAGATGTCCCAGGTTGAGAGGTTGAGTCTGCACTAGTCAAAGCAGCAGAGGAAACAATGGCTGATGGGGCCAATAAGGAGCTATGAGGATTCTGGAGCCCTTGTCGGCCTGTAGCTTGAACAGGATCTTGGGTTTCAAGGGGATGGGCAGGACTGCAAAGAGCAGAACTTGTTCCCAATAGAGAAGAAAAGCATCCGCTGCCTGTCTGTGCAGGGAGGAAAGACATGAGCAGAACACTGGAAGTTGTGCGTTCTCCTAAGTGGTGAACAGATCTTTGAGTAGGGTCTCCTACATGTAGAAGATCCAAGATGCTATTTCTTGATTTAGGGTTCACTTGTGTGGATGTAGGATATGGCTGAGTCTGTCCGCATGAAGACTGAGTTTGTCAGTAAATGCGCGTATGCCTTTTTGAGGTCTAGAGAACATAGCCAGTCATTCCTCTGAAGGTATGGTAGGACTGTACCGAGGGAAATTTTGAATTTTTCTTGAACGAGGAATTTGTTTAGGTCTCTTCGATCTAAGATGGGCCTGAACCCTCCTGTTTTCTTGGGGATAAAAAAGTAAGGAGAGTAGAAGCCCATGCCTTGGGGGGGGGAGGGGAGTCAGAATGCTTTCTATGGCCCCCTTATCTAACAGAGTGGACATCTCTGCTGATAGGAGATTTGTCTGCAGGGGGTTTCTGGGATAATCCCCTATGAAGGTGGTGGGGTAAGCATTTGGAATGAAGCAGATAGCCCCTTTTGGATGATGTTGAGAGTCCACTGCTCTGATGTTATGAGGTGCCACCTGTGGGCAAAGGAACAGAGCCTGCCTGCTATGTGTAGGGGTTGGGGACCCTGCAGAGGCAGAGTAGCTATGTTCTCTAGGAAGGAATCAAAAACCAGGTGCTAGTTATGGCATTGGCCCTGAAATCGGTGGCTGTATGCAGCGTACTGTCAACTGCACTGCTGGAGCTGTTGATACTGTCACATCGAGGCTGCCAGAAGCACAGCCAAACTCCTTTTGATAGCCAGTATGCACTGGTTGAAGGAGCTGACCGATACCTGTGTAGAGTCACCTTCCAGAGCAAGGAACCAATAGCTTTCTGGAGGTCGATGCCTCGGGAGTCTCCTAGAGCTCCTCTTGTGCTTTGGAGGACAAGTACTCCCTCCGGGGCCATTTGGAAGGCCGGTCCGCATTGGACGCACCTTTCAGTGAGTCTCAATGGTGATGAAGGGACTTAGCTCTGGAATCGGTATCGATGCCGATGCCTTCTTAGACTTGGTTTTGTGTTTGGACTTTGAAGAGACCCGAGAACCATGAAAGGAAGCCGATGTCATCGACAATGAGGAAGCCACTGAAATAGAGTCTGGGGCGAATAGAGAACCATACTGTGTGGCTCTGTTCTTTAGGCCTCTGTCATTTGCTGGCACAAAGGACAATTATTTGGTACATGGTCAGAGCCCAAATATTTTAAGCACCAGTCATGTTTATCCTGATATAGTACCAGAACATTTGGTACATTTTTTTTGAAGCCACTGATGTGTCTTTCCATTGTGGTGAGAAAAAGGTAGGCCAAGGCCTAGCTGGCGGTTGAAACCACCAAAAATGAAAGAAAAATAAAAAAGAAATAATTGTTGAAAAAGAAAAGAAAATATCAGGGCCAGTGTCGATAGAGGAACTGGTGTCAATGGAAAGGCAGAGTACAGAATTTAACCAAAAAATAGCATTTTTCGGTGGTTACAGGAAATAAACAACCTGTTGGCTCCACGGAAAAAGAAGAACTGAGGGGAGGAATTGAGAAGGCGGGAAGGTGGAAAGGCAGATGCATGGGTGCAGTGAATTTCTCCCAAAAGCTTTCCAATTGGATGCTTGGGAGCGTTCATGCACAGGCTCTGTTGGTAAAGACGTCACCCATATGTGAAGACTGTATTTCTGCTTTTTCCTGGATATTACGTTAAGAACATAAGAACATAAGATATGCCATACTGGGTCAGACCAAGGTCCATCAAGCCCAGTATCCTGTTTCCAACAGTGGCCAATCTAGGTCATACGTACCTAGCAGTTTCCCCAAAAGACACAGGCAGGGGCAGCAAAGAAAGCAAACAGAATGCTAGGAATCACAGGGAAAGGAATGGAGAAGAAAACAAAAGATAATGCCTCTGTATGGTTTCATGGTGAATATTATGTGCGGTTCTGGTCGCCATATTTTAAAAAGGATATAGCTGAATTAGAAAAGGTACAAAGAAGAGCGACAACAATTTATTTATGGAGTATCTTGATATACCGCTAGGCCGGAGCATTAAGCGGTTTACAATAAAATAGTAAAAGAAATGGAAAGATACTCCTATGAGGAGAGGCTTAAAGACTGGAGCTCTTCAAATTGGAAAAGACATGGCTGAGGAGGGATATGATAGAAGTATAAATTAATGAATGGAGTAGAACGGGTAAACATAGATCAGTTGTTTACGACATCAAAAAGTAGAAAGAGGACACATAATGAAGCTACAATGCAACCCATTTACGACTAATAAGAGAAAGCGTAGTCACTCACCTGTAACAGCAGGAATCAGTCTTCACATTTGGGTGACATCGGCACCAATGGAGCCTGGCACGGGAACAATCCCCAGCATCCAATAGGAATGCTTTGGGAGTGTTCCTCCACGCATGCATGGCTGTCTTCCCATCTTCCATCCTGGTCTCCTTAATCGGGTGTATAACAGAAAATTAAAAAAATCTATATACCAGGAAGGAAAAAAATAGGGACAACTTGATGGGGAGGTGGGCGGGTGAGTAACTACGCTATCTCCAGGAACAAGCAGGAAGTCAGTCTTCACATATGGGACTCCCTAGCCCCAGACAACCGAGTGAGGGAAGATACTCAGTAAAGCCGGAGGTTGCAGCCGGGATCCAACAGACTCAGCTTGTTCAGAGCACTCCTCACGGGGTAGTTGGATGGGTGGTGGGGCAAGTTGTCTAAATTTGAAAGAGATTACGCAAAACTGCTTGTCCGAATTGAGCATCAGGTCTGAAGTCTTTATCCAAGCAATAGTACGCTGAAAAAGTATGCAAAGATGACCATGTTGCCACTTGGCAGATATCTGAGATAAGAAATGAGTGAAGGTTAGCTACCGTAGCTGCCATGGCTTGGACATTATGAGCTGTAACACGGTGTGTTAGGGATAGTCCAGCTTGTGCATAAGCAAAGGATATGCAATATGTCAACCAATTAGAAAGTGTTCTTTTGGACACTGGTGTCCCCAAATGGCTTTGGTCAAAAGAGACATACAATTGAAGGGATTGGCAAAGGTCACTGGTGCATTCTAAATAGAATGCCAGTGCTCTCTTGCAGTTGAGAGTATTAACTTTAGCTTCAGCCGGAGAGGAGTGGGTTCTTGGAAAGAAGATCGGTAGTGAGACTGATTGATTCAAGTGAAAGGAGGTGACAACCTTTGTCAAGAACTTAGAATGTGTGCGAAGGATCATTTTGTCGTGATGAACAGTGGTATAAGGTTCACAGGTTACTAAAGCCTGGAGTTCACTGATTGTGAGCTGAGGTAACTGCTGTGAGAAAGACAAGCTTCCAAGTGAGGAACTTCAATAGAGCTGAGCCCATAGGTTCGAAAGGATTGCGCATGAGCTGTACCAGCACTACATTGAGATCCCATGGGGTAAGAGGTGGACGGAAAGGCGGCTTGGTCAGGAGAAGACCCCCATAAATCTGGCCACTAAGGGGTGTGCCAAGACAGGACGGCTGTCTAGAGTACGATGGGAGGCTGCAATAGCGGATAGATGCACTCTCACTGTACTGGTCTTGAGACCAGAAGTAGACAAATGTTAAAAGAGCCAGTGTCTGATGAGAACACCAGAAGGAGAACCTGTGCCATTTGAAGGCATAAGAGCATCTGGTTCAATCCCTCCTTGAAGATAAAAGGACATGAAAAACAGCCTCGTTGAGACTTAAATGTGAGAAGACAAGGCGTTCAGCTTCCAGGCCATCAACTGGAGTGGTTTGAGGCTGGGATGCAACAGGGTGCCCCACTCCTGGGAGAGAAGTATTGGTGAGTAACTGAGCCGGAGGGGAGGTGCTTGAGCAAGCTCAAGCAGCAGAAGAAACCACGGTTGTCTGGGCCAGTATGGGGCAATGAGAACCATTCGTTCCCCTTCGGCCTGGAGTTTGAAGAATGTCTTCGCTATGAGTAGAAGTGCAGAGAAAGGATAAAGAAGCCCTCGACTCCAATGAATGAGGAAGGCATCTGGTGATTCACTGTGGGGAGAGGGAATCCTCAAACATTGAGGGGAGACACAGAGATCTATTAGTGGAATCCCCCAGAGTTGAAACAAGCTACCCGAGGATCCAAAATCTACTCGTGAGGGAGTAGAATCTGTCTTAGTCTGTCAGCCAACTGATTCTGTTCTCCCAGGAGATAGACTGCATGAAGGTGAATACCCTGGAAAATTGCTCAGTTCCACAGGGCTTGAGAGCCTGTCCCTCTTGCACAGGGCTTGAGAGCCTGTCCCTCCTTGTTTGTTTATATAAAACATAGCCACCTGGTTGTTGGTCTGCACAAGAAGAGAATGCTGCTTGAGTTGGAGAAAGACGACTATAATGGCATTGGATACTGCTCTGAGTGCCAGAAGATTTATCTGGAGGGTTCTCTCTTGAGCAGAGCAAAGAACCTGCATTATGAGACCATTGAGATGGGCTCCTCAGCCTAGTTTTGATGCATCGGTGGTTAGGATAAACTGCAGTGAAGACCTCTGAAAAGGTGACCCTTCGATTAGATTCTGTGGCCACCAATGGAGATCTGCCATCATCTGCAAGGTGATGTTGACCAGGTCTGAGAGATGACCTGTGGACTGCTTCCACTGGCTTGAGAGCCCACTGTGCGATCCTCATGTGTAGGCGAGCATAGGGTACGACATGGACTGTGGAAGACATGTGTCCTAAAAAGCGTAGAAATGTTCTGGCAGGAACAGATGGTTGTTGCTGCACTTGTGTGGCTAAGGTATTCAGACAGAGATGTCTGTCCTCTGGGAGGAACGCTCTGCTCATTGTCATGTCTAGTCAAGCACCTATGAACTCAAGGTGCTGGGTTGGGTTGAGATATGACTTTGGATAGTTTTTCACAAACCCCAACTCTTGAAGGACATATATGGTTTGATTTAGGGCAGAAGCAACTGCTGAAGCGTAATCTCTCCTTAGTCATCAAAGTAGGGAAACAGAAAGATTTCCCAGGTTCACAGGTAGGCCACCACAACAGCTAAGCAATTTGTGAATACTCTGGGTGCTGAGGCAAACCCGAAAGGGAAGACTCTGTACTGATAGTGGTTTCCCTGAAAGACAAACCTGAGGAATCATCTGTAGTCTGGGTGGATAAGGATGTGTGTATATGCACCCTTTAGATCCAAAGAGCATAGCCAATCATTTTGTTTGAGGTATGGCAAGATGATGCCTAGAGAAATCATCTTGAATTTCTCTTTGATGAGAAATTTGTTGAGATTTCAGGGATCTAGAATAGGCCTGTAACCTTCTGTCTTTTTTGGAATCAGGAAATATCTGGAGTAGAACCCCTGGCCCTGTAGGGCGAAGGGGACCTCCTTGTTCTAGCAGGGAGAGGATCTCCTGATTGAGCAAGGAGGGGATCCAGGGTGGATTGTCCCACAAAATGATTGGGAGGGTAAGTTTGGAACTTTAGTTGTAAGCCCCTAAGAAACTAAATGTAGGGTCCAGTGCTCGGAGGTGATACTTATCCAATGGTGTGCGAAATACAGTACACTAGCATCCCTGGGTTCCTGTGAGGAGGAGGGAGAACAATGGGAAAATTGGCCATGCTCCTTTTGAAAGAGTCAAAAACTCTGAGGCTATTGAGTAGATAGGGCAGGATGAGGTTTGGAAACCTTGGATTTCCTGATCTGCTTTTGACCTGATTGTCATTGCTGCTGTTGTGGACCAACATAGGTAGCATAGGCCTGATATGGAGGGAAAAATTTCTTCTTTTTAGGGAAGAAAGGCTTTTTGGTGGTAGCCGCCTTTTTGGAAGGGTCCGCAGTTCTCCTTGACAGCCTTTTCATGTTGAGATCATCTGTTTCAATCTCTCCGGCCTTTTCTCTCCACCTCTGACCAAAGAGGTTTTCACCTTTACAAGTTATATTTATGTAGTATGTTTTGTAAATAGTTACCCCGGTTATCCAAGTTATTTATACCCTGTTACCTGTAAACTCATACGTGTTAAATGTACTGAGCATTTTGTTCCATGTGAACCGCGCTGATGATGAATAGTGCGGTATATAAGAGACTGTAAATAAATAAATAAATAAATAAAATATATTTATCAATTTGTCCTGGACCCACTGTTCCAGGTCAGATGCTTGGCGCCATGCTGTTCTTCTGGAACCTATGCAAGCTACAGCAGATCTGCTGTTTGCCTCAAAAGGAGCCCTTGCTAAGAATTTTGATGTGTTTTAGGCATGGATAACCAAGACCTGGTGAGCCGCCTGTTTGTCAGGGAGTAATAAGGAGGTGAATGCTGAGAAATCTCTGGGCACATCCTTGAGAAACATATCAATGTATGGCATGTATGAATCAATTCTTGATATTAGCATAGTAGCCTGGAAGGTTTTTCTTGCAAATGTATCTAGTGTC
This sequence comes from Ichthyophis bannanicus, assembly GCA_033557465.1. NCBI lineage: Eukaryota > Metazoa > Chordata > Amphibia > Gymnophiona > Ichthyophiidae > Ichthyophis > Ichthyophis bannanicus. The sequence continues at coordinate 174,335,707 of CM066036.1, read as the reverse complement.
CTGTCCTCTCTGCCAGGAGGTACAGAGAAGTGATTTTTTCTGACTTTTGATCCTCCTCATGGCAGACTCCACCACCATAGAATGATGGGGAAGTTGTGGCTTTTGAAAGCCTCGAGAGGGAGGAACCTTGTACAAGATATCAAGCCTCTTACTTCAGGGGTCAACATGAGGGCCTCCCACATATGAATCATCAAGTTCTTTAAGATGTTGTGCACCAGGAGGATGGTAGCTTCTTTCAGTGCCGAAGAATACTGTAGTATGTTGAATTCCTCTCCACTTGGTTCAGTTTCACTCGCCATTGAAACATCAAGAGCTATTGCCATATCCTTAAAGAAGTCTTGGAAGGGCAAGCCTTTGGGCGAGGAATGTCTTCGGTCATAAGGAGGCGATGGATCCGACAGAACATCCCTGGGTGCATGACCCCACCGATTCCACCTCGGATGCGTCCTCTGAATCAGAGTCCGAAAGGAAATCAAGATAATCTCCATGAGATGGTTGATACCTCCTGATGATGCTTGTTGTTTTGATATTGAGGGTATCTGACCCGATGGTTCCGTGGGCCTTGGTACCGGCTGTTCCAAGCTCTGTGAAGCTGGGGATACCTGTGGTCACCAGTGGTATTAGTGGAACTAGTCCTGGTGCCATCTGTGGAGCCTCCAAAGTCATCAGTGTAACAATTGCTAAAACTTTAGCAATGCTACACTCAATAACGATGACATGGTCATCCAGTGATGGTACGTGGGGAGGAGAGGTTCCAAACACAGATGTGTGGGCCACAACTCCCGATGCCGGTATCGGGGGTTCCACTGAGGATTGGACCCCTGAATGACTTTGGAAGATGATATCTCCTTCCGGGGTTGTTTGGATGGATGGTCTGCATCGGAATGCGAAGAATTTATTTATTTATTTAGCTGCATTTATATCCCGCTTTTCACCGGGTCAAAGCGGTTGGGGGATACATTTAACATGAGGGGATATGAGACACATACACTAATACTTACAGGAATGGCCATGCCCATGCCAATGCTTGGTGTCTTAAGTGCTGGTAACTCCGAGCAATGCTTTTCCTTTGCCGGTGAGGTTGCAGAGGCATGGGAAGACTTTGACGGAGTCAACGCCGCTGAGGAGTGCACCGAAGAAGCAGAGTCTGATGGAAACAGCTTAACCTTCTGTTTGTCTTGGTTCTTCTGACCTCTGGAAGTCATGTGGCAACAAGAGAGTTAGAAATCGACGTTGTGGTTGGGGCCTAGAAACTTGAGGGACCAAGAATGCTCATCAGTAATAGAAATTGTACGGAAACATTTAGAGCACATATTGAATCCACTTTGGGTTTCTCCATTTTTGAAAATAAAATGGAGGCAAAATCAAATTGGACAATGGTGCCCGAAGAGGCCTCAAATGAAAAACTAGTGAAAAACAAAATTAAAGAAAACTAAAGTCAAAATAAGAAAAGCAAAGGGTGCCAGAATAGACAAAGTCAAGGCGGACGACAGGAAGGCAAACCAGAGTACTTTTGATGGTACTTCGAAGAAAAAATGAAGTCTTTAAAGGTGGCTGAGAGGGATGGGGTCCCAATAGCTCCGCAGAAAAAAAAGATGACTGAGGAGACCAGAATGAAAGGTGGGAAGGCAGCCACGCATGCGTGGAGGAATGCTCCCAAAAGCATTCCTATTGGATGCTGGGGAGTGTTCCAGTGCCGGGCTCCGTTGGTGCCAATGTCACCCCATATGTGAAGACTGACTTCCTGTTTGTTCTTGGAGATAATATTTTTATATTCAACGCGTAAACTCTAGAATTCATTACCAGAGGACATAGTAAAAGCTGTTAGTGTAGCTTGGTTTAAAAAAGGTTTGGACAAGTTCCTGGAGGAAAGGTCCACAAAGCATTATTAAAGCGGACCTGAGAAATCCACTGCTTGTCCTGGGACAAAGATTGTGGAACCTGTGTGGCTCTTTGGGAACCTGCCAGGTACTAGTGACTTGGATTGGCCACTATTGGAAAAAGGATACTGGGTTTGATGGATCTTGGTCTCACCAAGTAAGGCAGTTCTTATGTTCTGGTACTAAGTTCAACTGAATATGAGCGAAGAACCAGGTCGCCGCCTGGCAGATGTCCACCACGGGCGCCGAGCGCAGCGAGGCCACCTTGTCCCGAACCCCATGTGCAGTGACTCGACGATCCAACGAGCACCTGCCTTCGTGTGAGCGAAGGTGATGCAGTCTGCCATCCAAATAGAGAGGGTGCGTTTGGTGACTGCCTGCCCCGGACGATTGGGATCGTAGGTAACAGAGTTGGCCAGACTTGCGATGAGTCTGGGTGCGCTGCAAGTAGAAGGTAAGAGCCCTTTTGCAGTTGAGGGTGTGGAGAGCCACCGACGCCTGGTCGGCATGGGGCCTCAGGAAGAAAGTCGGCAGGACTATCTCCTGGTTCAGATGGAAATCCGAGATGACTTTAGGTAGGAACTTAGGGTGGGTACCGAGAACCACCCTATTCCGATAAAACCTGGTGGAAGGGGCGTCAGCCATGAGAGCCTGGAGCTCACTAACTCGGCAGGCCAAGGTCAACGCCACCAGGAAGGCCACCTTCCAGGACAGGTGCCGGAGCGAGCACATCGCCATCAGCTCAAAGGGTGAATGAGTGAGCTGCATGAGCACCACATTCAGATCCCATTCCACCAGAGGAAGTCAGATGGGCAGCTTGGAAAGCAGAAGACACCGCATAAAGCGGGAGACTAATGGCAGCCCCGAGAGGGGCTTACCCTCGATGGGGAGGTGGTTCGCCGAGATGGAGGACAGAGTTCGACTTCAGCCCTTCTTTCGAGAGATGGAGGAGGTATTGGAGGATCCATCAAATGGGGCATGAGAACGGGTCGATCTGAAGCCCGGAGCACCAGATCGAGAAGCGCCTCCACTTGAAGGCGTAGGCTCATCTAGTGGAGTCCTTTCTTGAGGTGAGGACTTCCTTGACCTCCTCCGGAAGGGCCAGTGAGGCTAGGGAAACCCGTTCAGCCGCCAGGCCATGAGGGACAAGGTGGTTAGGTTTGGGTGCTGCACCCGCCCCTCCTCCATTGTTAGCAGACCCGGGGCAGAGCCCAGGGGAACAGGAGGCTCTGTCGTCAGCTGGAGCAGAAGAGGGAACCAAGGCTGCCGAGGCCACAAGGGGGCTATGAGGATCAAAGATGCCTGATCCCGCTGAGCCTTGAAAAGTGTTCTCGCAATGAGAGGGAAGGGAGGGAATGAATAGAGCAGGCTGGATGACCAGTCCAGAAGGAATACATCGGGGCTCTCCCTGCTCGGGTGCGGTCCCGGTCCACAAAAGCGGGGAACATGTGCTTTCTGGGGACTAGTGAAGAGGTCTATCGCTGGCCTCCTCCAGTGAAGAAACAGCCAGCCTGCTACTCCTGGATCCAGCCACCATTCGTTGGGGTGAAGGATTCTGCTGAGCCTGTCTGCCAGGATATTCTCCTGACCCGGAAGGTAGGTCACCTTGAGGGAGATCTTCTGGACAGCGAAGGAGCAGAGGACAACTGCTTCCCGTCAAAAGGAGCGCAATCCCTTGCCTCCCTCCTTGTTTATGTAGAACATCGCCACGCGGCATTTCTGGTCAGGGTCCTCTGCGGCATGGATGTCTGGAAGTGACACAGGTTTTGCCACTAGTTGAAGGACTCTGTCAGTTGGCAGGTAACCCTGATCCTGTCCCGTAGTCTGCCCATGGCCCGAGTCAACTGCGAGCATAGGCACCACTAGGCTGTCCGCATGTGTAAGTTGGCTGAAGGCATAACATGGACAGTCGAGGCTATATGGCCCAGTAGGAGGAGGAGGAGGAGATGAGCCGGCACTGACCAGCTGCGTTATACCTCTCTTGCCAGTTGCCTGAGGCGTTCTGCCCTCTCTCTTGGGAGGGCGACCTTAACCCATAACGTGTCTAACTGGGCACCTATGAACTCCAGACTTTGGGCTGGAGAGAGGTGGGATTTGGGGTAGTTGATGATGAACCACAGGTGCTGCAACAGAAGGGTAGCATGTTCTGTGGCCTGACTGACCTCTGAGGCCGTACCGCTCCTGATCAGCCAGTCGTCCAGGAAGGGGAAGACTAAATCACCTTGTAGGCGCAGGAAAGCGGCTACCACCGCCAGGCAATTGGTGAGGAGGCCAGGCCGAAGGGTAGCACCTTGTACTGGTAGTGTCCTCCTCCCACCATGAACCGTAGGTACTGCCTGTGGGAGGAATGGATCAGGATGTGCATGTATGCATCCTTTAGGTCAAAGGAACACTGCCAATCTCCGTGGCAGAGGTAATGCAGCAGTGTTCCAAGGGACAGCATCTTGAACTTCTCCCTCACCAGAGTTCCCTTTGGGATAAGGAGGTATCTGGAGTAGAAGACTTTTCCCCATAGATGTTCAGGTACAGGCTCTACCACGTTGTCCCTGAGCAGACCTGCGAGCTCTGAGAGCAGAAGGGTCTGGTGAAGGAGAGGTCGCACTGGCTCTCCTGGAAAGAACCTGGGTGGTACTTGCTGTAGGTGGAGGAAGTAACCCTCCCTTACCACCTGTAGGCGGCCCCCCCGTGGGCTGAAGGTCTCACGGGGGAGGGGAGGCCCTGCCCTGGGAGTTAAAACTCCTTCTCAGACAGGGTGGGCCCTTTAGCTTCTGGGCACCATGGTTTTGTCCTCTAGGGCAAGAAGCCTGTTGCTGGCCCAAGAAGGGCTTGTAGTGGGATGTCTGATGAAAGGGCCCCTTTTTCCTCAGGAACAGGGGTCTTTCCCCGATGGTTTCTTGTAGGGGAAAGCGTAGTTACTCACCTGTAACAGGTGTTCTCCAGGAGCAGCAGGAATCAGTCCTCACATATGGGTGACGTCGGCGCCGACGGAGCCCTCGCAGAGCAATTTTCCCCAGCTTTCAAAGAAAGCCTTTGGGAATTGCAGCGCGCATGCGCGGTCCCCTTCCCGCCCAAAGGTGCCATCTTGGCCAGTCTGATGACATAGCGAAAAGACAGCAAAAAAAAATTTGCAAAACTAAATCATATGATTGCAACTCCACGGGGAGGAGGGAGGGTTGTGAGGACTGATTCCTGCTGCTCCTGGAGAACACCTGTTACAGGTGAGTAACTACGCTTTCTCCAGGACCAAGCAGGAAGTCAGTCCTCACATATGGGACTCCCAAGCTCAAGGCTACCGGAGACCCCAAGCACAAAAATGAGCTCCCTCTAGCTCAGCAGTACAGAAGGAAGGAATCTTCTCTGACTATTCTCCAACCGGTAGCCCAACATCCGGGATGGAGGGTAGGAGTTGCTTAAACCTCGAAGAGATTACGGAGGACTGCCTGTCCGAAAGCACTGTCCCTGCGGGACTCCCTCTCGAGGCAGTAATGGGTTGCAAAAGTCTGGACCGAAGACCAAGTAGCGGCCCGGCAGATGTCTGCCAATGGAACAGAGCGGAGGTAAGCCACTGACGCAGCCTTCGCCCGAACCCGATGAGCCGTGACTCGACTCTCCAACGAGAGGCCTGCCGCCTCATAAGTCCAAGCGATACAGTCAGCTACCCAGATGGACAGAGTACGCTTGGAGACAGGGAGCCCTAATTTATTAGGTTCGTAAGACAGGAAGAGCTGGACAGTCTTACGGTGCTCCCGCGTACGATCAAGGTAGAAGTTCAGCGCCCTTCTACAGTCCAGGGTATGCAAGACCATCTCAGCTCGGCTGGAGTGTGGCCTGGGAAAGAAGGTCGGAAGCACCACCTCCTGATTGATGTGAAAAGGGGAGACCACTTTTGGAAGAAACTTAGGGTGAGTCCGCAGGACTACCCTGTTCTTGTAGAACCTAGTGTAAGGGGGATCAGACACTAGGGCCTGCAGTTCACTAACGCGTCTAGCGGAAGTGAGGGCTACTAGGAACAAGGTTTTCCAAGAAAGAAAACGGAGAGGACAGGTAGCCATGGGTTCAAAGGGCGGACAGGTGATCCGCTGTAAAACCACGTTAAGGTCCCAGTCTGGGGCTGGGGGGCGCAAAGGTGGTTTAAGGAGAAGGAGACCTCGGGAGAACCGTGCCACAAGAGGGTGGCCGGAAAGAGGCCCGCCTTCCACCGGCACATGATGTGCAGAAATAGCACTGAGGTGAACCTTGACCGAGTTGGACTTAAGTCCAAGATTGGAGAGGGAAAGCAAGTACTGCAAGACCACCGACACCGAGCAGGAGAAGGGGTCTTGAGACTGTTGAGTACACCAGGTGGAGAAGCGACGCCATTTAAGGGCGTAGGATTTCCGGGTAGAGGGTCGCCTGGAAGCCAGCACGACCTCTTCCACCTCCGGAGGCAGCAGGAGGGGAGCAAGGACTACCCTTTCAGCAGCCAGGCCATCAGATGAAGAGATCTGAGGTTGGGGTGTAGGAGAGACCCCTGATCCTGGGTCAGGAGATCTGGTTGGAACCCCAGAGGCAACAGCGTATCTACCGCCAGTTGCATCAGAAGCGGGAACCACGGTTGCCTGGGCCACCGGGGCGCTATCAGGATCATCGAAGCCTTGTCCTGGAGAACCTTGAAAAGTGTTCGAGACACCAGCGGCATGGGAGGAAAGGCATACAGAAGGCCCGTGGACCATGAGAGCAGAAAAGCATCCGCCGCTACTCAGAGGGGATGCGGTTCCCGAGAGCAGAACCGAGGAAGTTGCCTGTTCAGAGGACTGGCAAATAGGTCCAGCGTGGGGAGGCCCCACTGGAGAAAGATCCTTTGAACCACCAACGGGTCCAATCGCCACTCGTGTGGTTGGAGGATTCTGCTCAGTTTGTCTGCCAGGTAATTTTCTTGACCTGGGAGGTAGACAGCTTTGAGGAGGACCCCTCGGCTGATGGCCCAAGCGCAGAGCTTTTGCGCTTCCCGACAGAGAAGGAAGGAGCCCGTGCCCCCCTGTTTGTTCACGTAGAACATAGCCACTTGATTGTCCGTCTGGACGAGGACGGACTGGCGAGCGGTAAGGTGGGAGAAGGCCCGGAGAGCCAGGCGGATCGCCCTGAGCTCCAGGAAGTTGATCTGCTGGGCAGATTCCCACGGGGTCCAGAGACCCTGAGTACATGCCCCTTGGCAATGTGCTCCCCAACCCAGGAGAGAAGCGTCGGTCGTCAGTACCTGAACCGGCGGGGGAGACTGAAAAGGCATTCCGAGCACTAGGTTGGGCAGATGAAGCCACCATCGTAGAGAAGCGACCAGCGGGCTGGAGATTCGTACTGAGTCCGCTAGTCTCCCCGAGGCCTGACGCCATTGCGAGCGAAGGCACCATTGAGCAGGCCGCATATTCAGGCGGGCATTGGGGGTCACATGGACCGTGGAAGCCATATGGCCGAGCAGTTTCAGAAAGCGCCTGGCCGAGACCCGGGAATGGCTGCGGAAGCGGCTGGCTAGAACCATGAGCCATTGTGCCCTGTCGAGCGGCAGAAAGGCTCGCGCTTGAAGCGTGTTTAACCTGGCGCCGATGAACTCGACATCCTGAGAGGGGAGCAAAGTGGACTTTTCGAAGTTTATGACAAAGCCCAGGTACTGGAGCAGAGTCACAGTACGTTGCGTGGCGTGAGTGGCCTCCGTGGAGGTCGGTGCTCTGATGAGCCAGTCGTCTAGGTAAGGGAAGACAAAGAGGCCTTGAAGCCGGAGATAAGCCGCTACCACTGCGAGACATTTTGTGAAGACTCGTGGTGCGGAGGATAGGCCAAAGGGCAGTACTCTGTACTGGTAATGATTGCCTGCCACCACAAACCGTAGGTATTGTCGGTGGCTTGGGTGGATGAGGATGTGAGTGTAGGCATCCTTTAGATCCAAGGAGCATAGCCAATCTCCCTGCCGGAGGTAGGGCAGCAGGATTCCAAGGGTAAGCATCTTGAACTTTTCCCTCTCCAGGAACTTGTTGAGGTTCCGCAAGTCCAGGATGGGTCTGAGGCCCCCAGTTCGCTTTGGTACCAGAAAGTACCTGGAATAAAAGCCTTGACCCCTCAGGTGGTGGGGCACTGGTTCCACCGCCTGTTCCCGAAGAAGACTTGCCAACTCTTGAAGGAGTAAGTCCCGGTGAAGAGGGGGTTGCAGAGGCTCCCCTGGAAAGTAGGGGGGAGGTACCTGGTGGAAGTGTAGAAGATAGCCCTCTCGGACTATGTGGAGCACCCAGGTATCTGACGTGATGTTGGACCACCTGTGGGCAAAGTGAACCAGCCGGCCTCCCGTGCTGAGAGACACCAGCGGAGGGGGAGAGGCTATGCTGAAAGAGTCAAAAACCCCCACCCTGCGGAGCAGGGGCCGGTGGCGCAGGCTTGGGGGCTTGCTGCCTACGGGACCCGTTACCCCGTCCCTTGGCCTGCTGACCCTGTTGGGGAGCTGCTGAGGCCTGATAATGAGGGTAGTGTTTATAGGCAGCCGCCTTCCTCGGGTAAAAGGGCTTTTTCCCCTGAGCCCTTCTTCTTCTGGGAAGGGGCAGAGGTTTTCCTGGAGAGCCGAGTCCTGGTGAGAGTCTCTGTCTCGAGCTGTGCAGCCTTCTCGTCCATAGGTTTGCCAAAGAGGTTTTCACCTCTGCAGGGGACATCGACCAACTTGTCCTGCACCCAGGGCTCGAGGTCGGATGACTGAAGCCAAGCCTGTCGGCGGGCCCCGATGCCGGCTGCGGCTACCCGAGCCGATGCCTCAAAGCCATCATAGGCTGCTCGAGAGATAAACTTGGAGCACTCCCGAATACCGGTGGACAAGGCCAGGAACCTCCGCAAAGGTTCCTCGGAGAGACCAGCAGAGAATCCGGCTAATTCTTTAGCCAGGTCTCGGAGATACATGCCCATGTAGAGCTGGTAAGTCTGGACCCGACAAGCAAGCATAGAACCCTGAAAACACTTCTTACCGATGCCATCCAGGCTGCGGGCTTCCCTGCCGGGAGGCACCGAGGAGTGCATCTTCTGGCTCTTGAGCCGATGCATGGCCGATTCCACCACCATGGAATGGTGCGGCAGCTGTGCTTTTTGGAAGCCAGGGCTCTTGCGGACTCGATAGATGGCATCGACCCGCTTGCTCAACACCGGCGACGACGCCGGGCTCTCCCACATGCGGAAGAGAAGTCGTTCCAGCATCGGAGGAACCGGTACAGTAAAATGCTCCTTTGCAGGAGAGTCATACCGGAGGGCATCGAGCTCTTCGGCTCGAGGCTCCTCCTCGGGATCCGCAGGGAAGGCCAAGGCCTTGGCCATATCCCTCACGAAGTCCGAGAACCGGGCATCCTCCGGAGGGGACTGTCTCCGAGGTTCGGACTCGGGGGAGTCCGAAGGGACACACCGAGTCCGAAAAGAATTAGGCGACTCATCCACCTCGGATTCCCAGGCGGACTCCTCGGAGGAGGAGTCGAGCGGCTCCGGCCGGGCAGGTACAGACGCCGTCCGCCCCGACGCCGAGGGGGTCGGCGTTGACGACCTCGGCCCCGAACGGGAGGCCTAAGGCGACCACGACCGAGGATCGACTCGAGCCCGCATGGACTCGAGGATCGGCTCGGTCTCCGGGGTCGACTTAGACGTCGACGACCCGGCGGTCAGGGCAGAAGCGCCAGCGAGGCCAGCGATCAATGCCCGCTGCTGGTCTATGAAGGCAGCAAGGCTGCTCTCCAAGGCCGTCAACCTGAGTCCGAACTCAGGAGACCCAGCAGCCCCCGACTCGGGCCCCGACGGCGTCGGGACATCGGACCCTCGGAGGCGAGTCCACGAAGACAACAGCACTTACGTGAGCAGAGGAGTCCATCTCCAGACGAGGCTGTTTGGACGGCCGCTCCAGCTCCAAAGACCTGGGACGGCTGTCGGGGCTATGCGACCTGGCCCTCGAGGAGCCAGGAGCGTCCACCGATGCCGCCCTCGCGGGTTTGTTCTTCCGGTGATGTTCCCGGGTAGGGGACCCCCTCTCAGAGGAGCTCCGACGGTGTTCAGAGCCAGATTCTCTGGACACCGAAGCTTCTGACGAGGTCCGGGTACGGCTGGGGTCAGAGAAGATTCTCTCCCACTGATGCTGCCGACTCCGCAAAGATTTCGCGGACATCTTGCTACAGGCCCCACAGATCATTTCTTCATGATCTGGGCTCAGGCAACGGAGGCAGCAATCATGTGTGTCGGTAAGAGACATCAGTTTCTTACACTTAACACACTTTTTAAAGCCACTGGCGGCCATCGGGGGAAAAAGGGCCCCTGCGAGGTTGAACGAGCGGGCCGCCAGGGAAAAAGTGAAAAACGTGAATTTGTCACGAAGGACAGAAAAACCGAAAAAGGAAGGGGAGGCCTCGCAACCGGCGTCGTGAGGCCGGATGGAATAAGGACCGGCGTCGACCGAAGAAATACTTAAAATAAGAAAGAAAAATCAACTTTTCAGCGGTGACTGTGAGACAACGTCTGTAGGGCTCCGCGGAAAAAAGAAGACTGGCCAAGATGGCACCTTTGGGCGGGAAGGGGACCGCGCATGCGCGCTGCAATTCCCAAAGGCTTTCTTTGAAAGCTGGGGAAAATTGCTCCGCGAGGGCTCCGTCGGCGCCGACGTCACCCATATGTGAGGACTGACTTCCTGCTTGGTCCTGGAGAAGGATGAGGTCTTTTTGAAGAGCCTCTGTCAAGTCACCACGTTGGCCTCTATCTCGGCCACCTTGTCGGCCATAGGCTTGCCGAGCAGATTCTCCCCAGTACAGCTTATCTTGGACCCACAGCTCAAGGTCCAAAGATTGCAGCAAATCTTGGCACTGGGCGCCGATGCTGTCCACTTCTACCCAACCTGCTGACTCAAAGCCATCATAGGCTGCCCGGGAGAGGAACTTAGAGCAGCCCTTGATCCCGGAGATCAGGTATTGGAACTGTTGGAGGGGTTCCCCAGTAAGCCCCGCTGAAAACACAGACAACTCCTGGGTTAGGGACTTGAACTACATGCCTAAGTATAAATCATAGGCCTGGATCTGACACCCCAGGATTGAGCCCTGGTAGCACTTGTGCCCATTGGCTTCAAGGACTCCAGCATCCCTACCAGGGGGAACAGAAGAATGGGTCTTCTGGCTTTTAAGTTTTTGCATGGTTGACTGACAACCATGGAGTTATGTGGGAGTTGGGGTTTGTGGAACCCTGGCCCTTTCCTGATATGATACATGGCATTGAGGCACCGGCTGACCACTGGTACAGACGCCGGGTCTCCCACATTCTCAACAGGAGTTGCTCGAGGATCGGCTGCACTGGCACAGTGAAAGTTTCCTTAGGTGGAGACTCGTACTGGAGAATCTCCATTTCTAAAGTGCATGCGTCCTCCACCTCAGTTTGCACCGAGAGGGCTCTGGCCATATCCCTGACAGTCGTGGAAGGCCATGTCCTCTGGAGGAGAATGGCGCTGGGGAACCGGGGGAGGGGTCCGAGAGGATGTCTCTGTGCCGTCTGGTTTCCAGGGATGTCTCATTGTTGGTCTCTCACTGAGTCGAGGGGTAACGACAAATCTGAGGCCCTGTGACTCCTTGCCTTGAGGCCAGTGTCAAGGGGCCTGGAGCATCTGGAGGACCTGGGGTCCGAGTCACAGAGACTGGCCGGGGAGGATCAGATTCCCGAGGAAAGGGACAGGGACCTTGACTGGCGCCGAGGGCTTACCCGAGGCCAGTGGTGCTTGGAGCTCGGCTGGACAACTGGGGACTTCCCCTCAGTTGGGGGGCCAGTCGTCGGGGCTGATGATGCTTCTCCTGCTCCCTGAACCGAAGGCCAATCAGGCCCACCAGCCGGAAAGGTTTAAATTCAGCACCGGAAAGCGCGAAGAGTCCTTCTCCTGTCCGATCGACGTCTGGCAACAGGGAGCAGGCCTGAAGTTCCTCCCACTCCCTGCACCGAAGGCCAATCAGGCCCACCAGCCAACAGTTTTAAATTCAGCGCTGGAAGGCATACCCACTCCTGACAGGGCACTTAGCGAAAGCATCCAGCAGTGCCAGCACTTTCACATTGCCTACCATCTAGCCCAATCTAAAACCATCTGTTGCTCCCCCTCACTGAACGGGACCCCAGCATACCTGTCGATACAAGCACCGCTCCAAACCGATGAAAAAGCTGGAGCTTCTGCACCATCCCCACTCTGCAAGATTAGGTAGGCCTCCTGCACCAAGCAGCTCCTCTCCCTTCGGTCCTCATTAAGGTGGCAATCCCAGAACCTAATCAATGCCTTAAGTGCACCCTCACATAGGAGCCCAAACGCATCTCACTGTACAACTCGCCTACATACCATCCCTTCTTATAGCGCAGCACAATGCCGGAGGGTCTCACATTCATGCAACTCCTATACTGCCTGGCCCAGTTTGTCTTATGAAGACCAGTCTGTGCATGGTAACAAAATTATTCTTCTTTAAGTGTTCTTCACCAGGGGGTGGGGAGTCCATACCCCATATGGCCATGTTTTGGCTATGTCTTCTTCAGAGGTTCTCTTGGCGTACTAAAACCATAAACAATAAGATAAATTAGAGTATAAATAAAAAATTAATTACAAAGATAATATAAAATATGCTACATCATGAATAAATGTAAAAACACACACATAAAACAATCCATAAATAAAGGAAATAATAACTAAAATGCATAACAAACTAATAAGAGAAATTACAAAAAAGGAAAAAAGGAAATAAAATGCCTGTGTGAAATCAAGGGATGTGACTTGTACAAAAAATAATAGTAAGTCCAGACAAAAACTTATTTACAGACTGTAATGAACTGTCCCTCTGACAAGACCCCTTCTGTAATGCCTTGTGACTGAAGGGAGAGGAAAGGAAAAACTATCAACTATTTTGTTCATTTGGGTTAAGCCTATAGATGAAATCCATAGGAACTACATAGAAACATATAATGAAATACATGCAGTAGAAGCAGGAGTGGCACGTATATCTGGAATAAATGGCTTGTCATCCTTGACTATCTTGAACACGGGAATCTAGTCCTGCCTATCATCACAGTGTCAAGGCTCACCGACACAGACACGGTATTCACAAACCAGCTAAAGTCCCCCTGTTATGACCTCTAACTGCTCAAGAACAAATCATAGGGATGGTGGAATCCTCATAATAGCCAGAAGCAATCTCCATTTCCAATGCTAGACGTCTCAGAGCAGAACCAACCTTGATTACATCATGATCTCAAACAAGTTCCTAGCAGCATGTCTGTTCTACCGTTCACCTTCTACATGCACTGATGACCGGTCCACAATCCTTAACTTAGCATGCAAGCAGAATACCCAACGAAAACCACTCTGGCTGCTAGGCGATTTCAACCTCCCAGCATTCCCAACCAAGCATTCTACAGCCTTTCTGGATGCAATGATTGCACTGAGTTAAATCAACTATTAACATACACCTACCCACACAAAAGGAAACACCCTGGACTTCATCTTTGCTCCATCACCTCCCCCCCCCCCCCAGATCAAATAGACAGAATCCAGTGGTGGTCCTTCCTGTCTCGTGATCGGACCACACAACCATTATTTTCCACATCCCTATAATCTCAGTAGATCAGTTGCCTTCTGGAACCGCCCCACCAGCCTCTCACCATTTCAGATATTTTAACAAGGAACCTTCCTCCAAGATACTCTTCAGGATCTTAATACTAACGCTACCGAGCTGGACGAGCTAATAGACATATGGAATACCACCTTAAGTAATGCCTCTCTCCTACCTCACTCCACAAAGCCCACTAGGAAGAACAGCCATATGGTTCATTGTTGAGCTACGTGAATCCCTAATAAATCCCAGGAGCTGGAGATGTCGGCATCACTCCAGACTCTCCCATGACCGTGTCAAATACATGAACAGCTTATTTGAACACCGCAGAGCAATCAACCAGAAAAGAAAATACCAATATCCTGATGCGCTCTCTTAACAAGCCCCAAGAGCTTTTTGGTCTTATTAAGTCCCTCACAAAGGACACATCTAAGAACCATCCGATAGATACACCCAGTCCAGGGGCCTTTGCTGCACACTTCCAGAGCAAAACAAATATGATGAGGCCTCACTCGGAAAGTCCTCACTTGGAAGATCCTCTCATGGACAACCCCCCAACTGGAGATAGATAGAGTTCATCATATGCGGGATTAATTCCACTACTTCTCCAACCGATCCATGCCCTGCTTTATTGGATCAAGTTAGCATGATCTGACATAAGCACAACCATTGGTCCAACACAAAAGCAAAAAAACACATATATTGCAAGACACCAGTCCAAACGGACAACTGCTTTATTGAATTATATACAGGGGTGCAATAGCCAAGCTGACCTGACACAGGCCGTGTTTCGGTTATGCCTTCATCAGGGGTGTTTTTGGCATACTAATATCATGAAAGATAAATAAACCATTATTAAAATTAAAAAATTTGAAAAGATAAGAAATAAATAGTAAAACATGCATACAAAATTAAACAGATAACAATAACTTAATATATGTGAAGAACTCTAAAAACAACAGAGTTAATACTTTAAGATAAAATAAAATCCAAATATAAAAAGAACAGCCATACATAAACAGAGGGCGTAACATGTATAAAAGGTTTAGTGGCCAAAGAGTAAAACAATAAACATACATACATATTAAAAAAATGTATTGCTAGCAGGATATATATGTAAATAGGTCTAAACTCAGAAGTAACACCAGAAAACATATAATAAAATAGAATTCAATTATAAAAATAACCATACATAAACAAGGGTGTGATATGTGATCAAACGGACAAATCACATATTACCAGTGAGAAATCAATTTGTCCAACAACCAAACAGAAGTAACCGGGTAGCCGGACCCGATGCTCACCCTTTACACATTCGCACACCACCTTTTCTCCTAAATCCCTACCCCCCAACCCCCCGTGGGTTACCAACAAACTACATGGACACTGTTCTTGGAAGCAACTGGTCGCAGCTTTATTACTAAACCAACATATTCAACACTCAGAACAATAATCAACAACAACTGAACCCCAGTGGAGCGCTCCGTCACCAGCCATACAATTAGCAAGGGGACCTCGCCTCCACCCCTGCTGCAGTCAAGCCACCGGCCAAGTTCCTATCACCCTTATCTGACTTTGCCATATCAGTAGCACAAGTCTGCCAGGGTTTATCTGGGTCGTGGGCATCCCGCCCCAGCCCCAAGCAGCCTAAGGCTTCGGACCCCGGAAACCTCTGGGATCCCGCCACCGGCACAGACCTGTTGAAGTGTCAGTGCCACCCCCACCAATAACAAGCTGCGACCAGCAAGTGTAGTCCTGTACCACCCTCTCCAATGCTTCCTGCCAGTCATTTAAAAGTAAGTCCATCCCCACCGGAGATAGATGAACCCCATCGCTCCTATACAACCCGTCACAAGCCACCTCTACCCATGCATGCTGCACCTGATAACCCCCTTGCTCGCAAACCCACTGCCCAATCTGCTGATTAATTTTTTTCAGACCTCGAGACCATCGCCATTGCCCCCAGCATGCTGGTCTAGGTATAATGTCTGACCATATCAGCACCACCCCTGCAAGCCCCCTCAGCACCACAGCAAGATCCTTCTTTGCCGCGTTGATCAGCTGCTTGCATGTCCAGGAAGTCAACTCATTGCCACCCAGATCATTGCCACCCAGATGCAACAACAAAATCTCCGGCTGATTCCGTAGGCACCGATGGTGTTGAAGCAAGAGCAGCAGCTGTGACCACCGCAGACCCCGCTCACCCAGCCATGAGACGGACACCACTGCAGGATCGAGGCCCAGGTTTAGCCCGACTGGCCACACTGCTGCTCGCTGACCAGCCCAGAACATAAAGGAGTGCCCAATCAGCCAACAATCCTGCACACCAAGTCCCCCTTCTGTAAAAGAAATTAACAATTAATATCACCCCCCCCTTGCGCCCCTTTACATAAACGCACATATCCTTCAAATGCCTTGGACCGCCACCTGCCAATACTTTGTATCTGCCCTCCTGACAGCTCCACCTCCGCCGCACTGGTCGCTGTCCCGATGTGAAAAGAATGTGCCGAAAATTGACTTGGGTCCTCCCCCAGGCGACGCAATACCATCCGTAACACCGCCAACACCTGAAACCGCGTCAGCCACTGTGCATCCCTATGCATCAATAACCCACCCGCTGCCAACGGATGCACTCGCAAGTACTCCATCATTGCAGAAACCGGGCAGTTAAGCCCCCCAATCCCCTTCAGAACCACCCATAGACCCCTTCCCCTCTGGTCCATTTTGGACTTGGCCAGGAGTACCTGTAATTGCCCGCCACCAAGATGAACATGCTGGCGAAGCAAGCTACTCCCCGTTCCCGACTTTCCAGAGCTCGCCACCAATTCCCCCACTCAGAATGCGCCAAAGAAAGCCAACTAAACACTGCCAGGAAAAGTATGACTTCGTATTGCGACTTTGCGATATTGGGTAACTCCCTACATAGTCTCAGGAGTAAATCGCGTGGAATCGGCCGCCGCCGATCGCGTGGAATCGCCCGCGAACGCTCCCACCCCTGCAAGAGTCTCTGAACCATGAACCCTCCACCCCCCCCCGTCGAGCCCCATCCCACAGCTCTCACGAAAAAGGCGAAACCGGCCAGATGCCCTTTCACTGATGATCTGGAAACCCCTTGACCTTTAGCGCTGATGATACACTGCCCAATCAATTGATCGGGCACCACCCCCTTCCGCAAACCACTCGCCCTCAAAAAGGCTACCACCTTCTCACAACCTCTCTGGTACGCATCCCAGGTCCTCTCTGCCACCGAACTCCGCAGCAGCTCCTTCATCTCAGCAGGCCACCGTTCCACAAGCTCCAAGGGACAACTCGCCCTTCCGGCTCCGCCTCTGGTGCCAACTGCCGAAACCGGTCCCACTGTAAACGGGAAAGAGCATCAGCAATTCCATTAGTATGTCCTGGGATGTGTCGGGCCTTCAACACAACATTCAGACGCAAACAAGAAAGCACTACTGCTCTCATTAGCTACGCCACCTGCAGACACCTCGGAGTGTAATGATTAATGATGTTCACAACTGCTTCATTATCACACCACCACACGACCTTGCGGTTCCGCAGTCTGTCTGGCCACAACTCCAATGCCACTAGTATCGGGAACAGTTCCAAAAAGGTTATATTCTGTGACAAATCCCCCTCATGCCAATCTTGCGGCCACTTATCGGCACACCACACCCCACCAAAGTAAACTCCCATACCTACTCCATCTGACGCATCCATGTAAAACTAACCCCTCGCTCGAACTTTCTGCTTCCCTTATGACCGATGTCCCATTAAAGTCCTTCAAGAAGGCATCCCAAACTTGCAAGTCCTCCTTCATAACCTTAGAAACTCGTATGTGGTGGTGTGGCTTCCTCACCCCCACTGTCGCTGCCGCCAAGCGGCATATGAATACACGACCCATAGGGATCACTTTACAGGCAAAGTTTAGTGAACCAATAAACGCCTGCATTTGCTTCAATGTGAACTTCGGAGGCCAAAACATTAGCAACCAAAACCCGCAACTTCACTACCTTCTGTATCGGCAAGCGCGCAACCATTTGGTCGGAATCCAACTCAACTCACAAGAAAGTGATCCTAGTACACGGTCCCTCTGTCTGCCAAAGGCACCCTCAACTCGCCCGCTAAGCTCACAAAACCATCCAACAGCTCTTTACATGCTGTCGTTTGTGACACGCCCACAAACAAGTAGTCATCGAGATAATGCACCACATCGGACCTACCCACCCACAGCGCCACCGCTCACTGGAGGAAGGTGCTGAATTTTTCGAAGTAGGCGCAAGACACAGCACAGCCCATTGGCATGCACTTGTCAAAATAAAAGCCTTCGGCAAAACAAAACCCTAACAAATGAAAGGCAGAGGGGTGCACCGGCAAAAACTGAAAAGCCGACTCAATATCTACTTTCGCCATCAATGCACCGCGCCCTGCTTTCCTAACCAACTCCACTGCCCAGTTGAATGATGCATAGCGCACTGTACACCACTCGCGCGGTATGTGAACATTCACTGATGCCCCCTCTGGAAACGACAAGTTATGTTTCATCCAAAACTTCCATGATTCCTTCTTGGGTATGATTCCGAAAGGGGACACCACAAAATTCTGGAAGGAAGGCTGTGTAAACAGGCTAGCTACCCTCCCTAACTTCAGCTTAACCGACAATTTCTCCTGCGCGATGGCCGCAAAGCGCTGCACCGAAGGGGAATTCCTCACCGCCGCAACAGCCACGACACCCCAAACCGGTATAACAAAACCAAACTGAAACCCAAACTGTAACACTTCCTTATCCTTCTGCTTTGGGTAGTGCCTGAGCCACCCGCTTAATAACTCCACCCATTATTGGTGTAGGGGCCACGAACTCCGGCCCCTTACTTAAGGGCCGGCGAGGTGGGCAACGCAGTACCTTTCTTAAGGCATTTTGCCGCGGAATGTCCTCCGCCATAGGCCGAGCAGACCTGCCGGAACTTGCAATCCAGGAAAGGACTTATTGAACCACCAGCATACGTCCCCTCTACCGCCGGACACCGATCCCCCACCAAGGAAAGGAACGACTCGCCCCTGTGGTGGTCGCTGACCCGCCCTTCCCCGCGCCCCCCCCAGCCGTTGCCCTAACCGACATCTGGGTGAGCCACAAGTTGATATCCTGCATGCCCCATGTTAACGCCTTGTTCCCCTCCATTTTATCACTAAACATTTCATCATAATTAAGCCACGACCAACCCTCATGGGTCTGGGAGGCCTCTAAGATCGAGTCCGCATGGTCAGTAACA
Organism: Ichthyophis bannanicus; assembly: GCA_033557465.1. Lineage (NCBI taxonomy): Eukaryota > Metazoa > Chordata > Amphibia > Gymnophiona > Ichthyophiidae > Ichthyophis > Ichthyophis bannanicus. The sequence goes on along the minus strand of CM066036.1, from coordinate 174,316,957 downwards.
TCCTGTTTTGTCCCAGATAATGCTGACCCCACACGCTCGCAAGCCGCAAAAACGCCCGCACCCAGTTCACAACTGTCCTATAAACCTTCCTAATCCAGCCCGCTTTCTCGTCCTCCTTGCGCTTTTTCCTGCTCGCTCTGGACCGCTTCCGACCCTCCAGCAAGCGGAAAATGTCTATGTATCTCCGCTTGCGAATTCTGCGTCTCAACTTCCACGGAACCCCTTCCCACAACTCAGATAAAGTCGCCAAATTCAGAGTCCACCCGATGCCCTACTTGCCGTTGCGGCCCCCTCTCGCGCCACCACCCCCCACTCTCGCCCCCCCCCCCCTGAGGACGGCCCTGACGAACCCGAAGACGAAGAGGACGACTCCTCTGATGCCGGCACATATGCTTCCTTTTCCTTCTCACTTTACCCGACCAGACAACCCGTACACCACTCCCCTCACCCCCTGCCATGCCATCTTGCAACTCACCCGTCGCTGCAACTAGCCCTGAATCCATTGCCGCCGGTCGAAGCACCTCCTGCGCTGTATCCTCGCCCGACCGCTGCTCACTCGCACCTTGTGCCTCCATTCCTGCCGCCAAGCCTCTGCGCGGCGCCGCAATCGAGGCATCCATGGTCTCCAGCGGTTGTCCCACTGGTCCGAGCACTGGTCCTGGAGACACCAGAAACAGCACCTGCGGAGAAACAAAAGGAAAAGCAGGGGGGAAAAACCCGCCGACCATGTCGGTTGCCACACCCCCGCCCACTCGGCTCGCGATGGGCCTTGTCCCCACCCATCCACTAAGCCCATGCATACTGACGCCCTACCGAACCGTAGTCCATCGCCCCCCCAACCCACTCCCCGAAGTACAAGCACCTTCCGCTACCCCCTGACCATAACCGCCCCACGGACCCCCTCTCTCTCCCATCCCTGGGTGGACCGTAGTCCCCGCCCTTTGTCCTGTGGCTACCCCCCCACTACCTTCTGGGTCAGCCCTAGACCCCCCTTGGGGACCTTCTGGCCCTATTTACACCGATGTGGTAACTGTGGCTTCCACCACTCGCCCCCATCTGGCCCCCCGCCCGTGACCTTATTGCCCCTGAACGGGGCCCGCCTCGCCTGCTGGCCACCCGCCTAGCCCCCACCACCCCCCGGCCGTGAGGCTGGGCTCTCTGCCTGACCCTGCCGGCCCCCTGCCTCCCCCTGTCCACCCCAACCCCTGGGACCCCCACCCGGCCTATGCATCTCTGCCCTGCTGGCCCCCTGCCCTCTACCACAGCGTCCTTTCCTACCCGGCATCCCCCTTCTCCCTTTTATTTTCAATGATAGCTCGCCTGTCTGCTTATTAATTAGCAGCTTTTTTTTTTTATATATAAACCCCTGCAGTTAGCCCGCCTCTCTCTCTTCTAATCTCCCCTCCTCCACTTAGAATTACTAAGTATTTCCTCTTTTGAACCGCAGCCCAACTTGCCTGCTTAACGGGCTTCGCGCCCACGTGCTTCGCCATGCCACAGTGTCCTTGCCCCTTCCGCGGCCGGCAATCCTCTGGCTGGCCCCACTCACACCACAGCACTGCTCCCAGACACCGCCGTTTGCCCGCCGCAACTCCACTGCCTGATTCTTCTGCCTCCTGGTTCCCCCAGTGCCGCAAATGCACGACCACAGCTCCCAGAGCAGGCAAGCCGCCGAGCCGTCTTCCTGCATGTGCTCAGGCCACTGCCGCAGCCTGAGCACATGCTCGCTTGTACCCGATTGGCTCCCCATGCACGCTCCCGCGGGTGGAGCCAATCGGTTTAAAGGACGTGTCCTGCGTCTTGCCCTTGCCGCGCTCCCCCCCCAACTCAACACAAGGCGCGCGTAGGGTCCTGCACCAGGACCCTGCCCGCGCCCTTACTCTTTTTTTATAGATGATTTTTCCAATTGTGAGACTAGCATGTCATTTATATAGTTCAATGTCCCTGAGAGAAACTGTATGTGGGTAAAACCATACAGAGCATCCGTGTGAGGATAATAGAACATAAGAGTTGCATTAAGAGAGGTTTGACTGATAAACCGTTGGTCTCCCAATCGCAAGAGCTACAACACAAGATTTCAGATTTAAAGTTTTTTGTTTTAAAAAAGGTTAAGAAATTGGAGAGTAGGGGATATTAATAAAACTATTATGAGATTATGCAACGGTATATTTTTATGCTTGATACGTTGTCCCCTAATGGCCTCAGTTTAGACAGTGATTTGTCCGTTTTCCTGTAGTTTCCCTTTTTTTGGCTGATATGCATATATATATATGCAATTTGAAGTTGGGTCCCTTGGTTCCATTTTCCCTATTCCCCTCCCCCTCCCTTCCATTCCCCCCTTTTCCGCTCCTTTGTCCCTCCCTCCTCCCCTTTTCCCCCCTCTCTCCCCCTTCCCTCCCCATCCCCTTCTTTCCCTCCCCCTTTTCTCTTCTTTCTTCTATCTCCTCTCTCCTGCCCCTCTTTCTCTCCCCTCCTGTTGGTTTTATGATTACTTATTTATATTATGATTGTAAAATACTCATACTTTGAAAATAAAATAGAATTAAAAACTATAAGTACAATCAATGTATTTAAGCTGGGGAAATGCTCCACACGGGCTCCGTCAGTGCCGACAACACCCATATGTAAGGACAGACTTCCTGCTTGTTCCTGGAAAAATAAAAGATTCTATGGAATGCTTCTGTAAGCAGGGGGAGTGGAGTGTCAGTAGGGAGGGTCCAGGTAGTCTACTACAGAGTAGGGATAATCATTGAAAGGGTTGGTTGGGCTGATCATCGCCATATTTATTTATTTATCTATCTATCATCAGTAGGGGCTTAGCTATGCTACCTATTTGCCCATAGCACAGCTGCACTTCATGTTACCTCAATTGGTGCCAGTTGTGACGGCTAGTTTAAGATAATGTACCAATTGTTGTCAGTGCTGACCATACCCACATTCCACCCTGAACCCATCCAAACCTACATTAGGCACAGCGCAGGAGTTTTGCTGCATGAGTGCTTAACGTGCAGTAGCCATGAGCTCAGGCACGTACTAACAGCACGCTTTAAAAACCATGCTAAGTGCAAACTTTAATAAACATGCCCCTATAACTGATTTTTGCAGAAGTCAAGATAGTGCCTTAATTTAAGAGATTTTTGAAGGAATATGTTTCTAACAATTTAATTCACAAGTTTCATGTCTGCAAGTTCTAAAAGTCTACATCCTAAGAAATGCAAGCAGATAGTGTTCATTATAACATACCAAAATTTATTGAATCCATTCAACGGGTTTTGTAATGAAAAAAGCAAGAGAAGCATTCTTTAAAGAAAACATATGCATTCAATCTGCACCTTAGGCAGCAACACCTTGACTATAGAAAACTGTTTAATTACAACAGGTGAAAAAATGTTCCGAATCCACTTTTGTAAGCATCTGAAAAAATATTATGCTTTCAATTTGTATAATTGGCTGTACATTATAAAAAGACTTACAGCTAATGTTTCATTTAATAAGTATTGCAATAGAGATTGATAGGAGTTTATGCAGTTTAATTGAGAATGTACATATAATGCAGAAGTGGAAATTATACAAAGATGTTATGGCTGTGCTAAATTCACTTTCATAAATATTTTTCTGTTACTATTTATACCATGTAGTGTTTCTAGTGATCAAAGCAGCTGTTTATCTACAACTATTTAAACTATCATCAGAAATATGAACCAGTCTCCTCCATCCAAGACTGTATTATGACCTTTAAAATTCACTAATTCTGTATTTAACATTTTCATACAACACATATATTTCTGTAATGATGGCGTTAATTTTGTGCATATGCAATTGACATGCCTAATACAATATCTGGTGGACATACAGATTTCTCTTTCATATTCCTGGGATTCAGAATGGCTTTTTTTTAAAAATATGCCAGTGCTGTGTGACAATTCTAATTTATGAGTCGTCTTCAACAATGTTAGCTCCAGTTTCCCTTATCTATCTTAAGAATGATAGATTTGTCAGCTCTGAATGTTTTCCTCTTATTTCAACAAATGATCCTCATGTATCAGACCATAAGGATTTAAGGCTAACATAGGCAAATGAACTGAATTACAAACTCAATGCCTACCATTGACAAGTAATATCTAATGAAAGAGGTGTGCACAAGCATTTCTCTTGGCACTCAAGAGGCCCATATTCTGCCTCTAAGACGACCCCATGGATAATGTCTCAGCTCATTAAAACCATGCTTGGCATGTCATGGCACCACTTCTATGAACATTTCACTAGTGCCATTCCCTATTCATGGCGGGTGACCAAGAAACTGGTCATTGCATGGAAACCAGGTTGCATCAACGTGTGCTCTGCTCGCTAGCTAATGTTTTGAATTCATATACCGTATATACTCGAGTATAAGCCGAGTTTTTCAGCACATTTTTTGTGCTGAAAAACGGCCCCCTCGGCTTATACTCGAGTCAACGTCTCTGCGCATAAGTTGCTGCCGCTGCCGAGTCCGCTTCTCGGCAGCGGCAAACTCACCGACTCCTTCTTCTGCAGCCGCGGCTCCCTGCCTCTTAGGGAACCGCGGCTGTGCTTGTAAAATCATCTCGGAGCCCTTCCTGTCTTGACGGGCTCCGTGCAGCATTGTCTCGCCTCCAAAATACGGTAATACAAATTAAAGAGTGCTTTATGAACATGCACTTAAGATGAAAATGTGTCAAGTCCAAGAATCCAACCTGGGCAGTAAAGCTCCAACATTAGAAAAGCAGAGTGGCGCCACCTCAAGTGGTTGTTCCGAGAAGAGCTATTCAGTTTTGAGGAGCTCCAAATTACAATGCATGGAAGAGGTCACCCTGCACCACAGGGAAAAAAATCACTCAAAGTTTCACAAGAACGCTAAACTTACATTCACAAAGAAATAATCTGTTGTGTCCTACATCCACAATCTTGGCTCCATAACAAATATAGAGTGCCATTTACTAATAGCACATTCTATTGCCATTAACACAGGTTTTTTTTGTCTACCAGCAGACCCATCTTATGCAACAGGCCCTGCAGTAAACAATCCATAGCTATGCTGTTAGTAAATGACCCCAATAGTAAAATGCTACAATCTGCAAACATTTCATTTGGAATGGTACAACTTCATGAAATTAAACAAAAATGAGATGTTAACATTTTAAGGGTGTAATGTAAACACAAAATAATTAAAATACAGTATACTCAATAAGTCATTTTTTAAACAAATTAGTCAAGTATGCATTTAAAAGCATTTCTTAAATATGATTAAATCAAGAGAATTATATTTTTGTGAGAATAATTTCTAAAAGATGACCCGACATGCAATCTGATAAGCAATATCAGAAGAATACATAATTGTAATATATTGTGTTAATACTTTGGTTTCAGTTTTGTAGGTTTCTTAAAGATTTACATTGTTTGCACTACTACGACAGCTAAACTCAGTATTTGACTAATTTTCTAAATGCCTTTAAAGGGGCCCTTTCACTGATGTGCATTAAGCACTTAGGGGCCACCTAAAGTGCATTAAAGAGGCCCACACTAACCACAATGTGCATGCTCTGACCCTGAGCTGTCAGGCTCTGCCTCAACCCTCGCTAAGCATTTCGTGTAGCTGCATTTTTGGCACTCGATAATGGTTCCTACAGCATGCTTACCGTGCACTAAAGCACAGGCTAACCATTAGCACACTTTAGTAAACACGCCCTTTAATGCAGGAATTCGCATCCATTGTTAGCTCACATTTAAATGTAGGAAACAATTTTATTAGAAGCCACCGAGATTTATGCACAAATGCAACACAAATTCAAGTATTTTAGTCACATGTCTGTGCAGATGACCATTTATGAGTATATTTGACACGATCACTACTCTGAAAGTATGCGCATCAGGTCAATCAGACATACCTTCAATTGAGGGCTGGGGACAGGTCGAGTTTAGGCAGAGCACACAGTTACATGTATAAATTGTAAAATACTATAATTTACATGCGTTCTTGAACAATCTAGGAGGGGCATCAGTTGTAACAAACTGAATATCTGACTTTATAAAATAGGCATCAAATTCACATGCAATGACATGCGTAAATCTAGCTACACCTTGTAAAATTACTCCCATAATGTGTACTAATTTCTGCATTAAGGGCCACATTTTCTAAAATGTGCTAAGTTAGCATGCTGTAAATCCCCAAAAATTAGCCCAGGTGGTGGAGCTGACCTGTGCTAATTGCTGGGGTACGCCAGTTACAAGGAGACACACCCTACTGTGCTAATCAGCCAGCACATTTCACACAGGTGCACCTGCATTAATGACAGTGATTGTGGTTAACGCATGCCAATGACGGTCATGATAATTGCACTTCAATGTCAATGCCCATACTCCACCCTCACCCCACCCAGTCCCCACCCCTTCCCTTACTAACATTTACTGTGCTGCCCCGTACTGTCAGCATGACAATTAGCTGGATTTAGTAAGCATGCCCCTTAAAAGCATAGTGTTGGCTGGCGTGGGAACTGTGTGGATAATGAGTGTATAATCGGGACACAAATGAGCAGGGACTGAGTGTGGCCTGCAGTAACCTATCATGCATTAACTGTTACTGCAAAAGATAATGCAGATCACTTAAAGTCACCTGAATAAGTGGCTCTAAGAGCATACATGTTATCTGTGATGCACTTAAAGCAAAGGTAAAGGTTCTCTCGATGTTGGGGGCAGGCCTCCAAGAGTTAATGCAGAGGATTTTCAATTACTGCATAGTAATGTAGGAAAGCACAGTGTGGTGACTATCAAATTTTACTGCACTTTAGTAAAAGGGCCCCAAGTTATGTTTCTGCCTTGTTCTAAGGCAAAAAAAAATATGCAGCAAGATAAGTTCTGAAGGAATATGACATAACCAGTTTAAATGTTTCACAAGAATATACCCAATGAAAGGTTCAGCTAGAACATACACTTTGTTTTCTTTTCTCCAAATGTCAAAAATGGAAACTGTTCAATGTGACCCTGCTGTATGCATATTTTTTAAATAACCTGCTTCTCAATATTATAAAAAAATAACAGTTTCCGATTTATATGTTGAAATGCATACTTGCATGACAGAGGGTTCTAAACAATAAGGGACAAGTCTCATATATATATATACACACACACGTTTATATACACACACACTCTTTATAAAATACTTTTTCGTTGCTTGAAACCAAAATGAAATATAGAAAGATTAAGCTGAACTAACAGAAGGACTGCAAAATTAAACTAATTTCAGGCAAAAAAATGTGATCATCTTTTGGGTGGAATGATCTAAGTGACACAGAATAAGTTCCATACAGACTTAAACATGACTCCATAGGGAAAAACAAAAAGAGAATTTTAGCAACCAATCCAGAATCTAGCCTTGCCGCCCGCTAGCTCTCTTCCCCATTTTTTGAACTGGATTCTTGCAAACACCACTTCATCATTTGTCGTTTTGGCATCCGCAAGCAAGGCTGCAGAAGACAAAAAGTGTGATATATTTTTTTCTTTCAGTTCAACCGCTCATGAGTGACTTTTTTGCCTGACCGATTTCCAGTGGGCTTTCCATCTTCCATACTGCAAAGCTTTTTTTTTCCCAGAGCGCAAAGATTTCACCTTCCCACAGTGTGGCTTTGCAACTTTGGTAGTGCTGAGAGATGATGCCCTTACATCTTTCATAATTTCAAGTCTCATTTCAGAAATGCCGCGGTTTTCAGTATTTCGGTAGGATAATAGAACTGGTAGCTCCACATGTTCATTCTGTACAAACAAAATTAGAAAGACATTAATACAGCATTTGTGCACAAATTTAAATATGAAACTGTCAATCTGCTAAAGCAATGGACAAATTGGTGGTTTGCAGCCCTGCTCAACAAGTTAATCTGGTCCAGTATACATACAGTAGGTGTGGCCTATTAGTTCAGAATTAAGACTATCAAGAGCCAGGATGAACTGTCACCTGACTCCAAGCCAGCATGAAGTCATTCATTTGGTACTGGATCAGTTATTTTTATGCTTTAAAATTTCCATTCTATAACACTATGGAATTTGCACAGCTACTTTCTTCAATAGAAATACTGGAGAATACAAATTCCACTCTAGAGAGAAGGGAAATAAAATCAAACAGAACAGGGCTGATTCCAAATATCCTTGATGACATTATGTCCCACAGGAGATGAGCAGTGAAGCCTGCAAGCTGTATGCCACTGAATTGCGAGTTCTCATTTAAAAGGGCCCCAAGCGATTTAGCAAAGATACAACTGTCAGTATTTCTCAGGTGCACCTTTTTGGTTAATAAAGGTTTCCTAGATTCTAGCTGATGAATAAACTACAATTTAACAGTAAAATCATGGGTCTAAGCCCACTATTTGTAAACATTTTTGAAGACTGAATTTTATGACCAGCCTTTATGTAGAGTTTTTACAACTTGCATGGAAACGAGATATATAGAGACCAACGAAATTTGACAGTTGTATCTACAGCATAATTAGCACAATTAGATAGCTCTAGGCAGAGTTAAACACATAAGTCTAACAATTATCTAACGAGGCTCTATTCTGCAAAATTCAGATGTGTAGATAGGTATGCATGAAGCAAATCACTGTGGGCTGGATTATTTCTGCAAAGACAAAATGCTGCAGGCTTCTGAATCGCCTCCAATCTTTGGGGTGTGGCTGAGGAATTTTGCAGCATATTACCGTCATGAAGGACACTTACAGAAGGATTTCATGGTCATTCCAAACCTCTCATTGTCATATGAATATCAACAATTTCAATTTAATTGTACCCAGAAAATCAAAATAAAAGTATTTGGTTATGATATAGATGCAATGAACATAAGATATGCCATACTGGGTCAGACCAAGGTCCATCAAGCCCAGTATTCTGTTTCCAACAGTGGCTAATCTTGGTCATACGTACCTAGCAGTTTCCCCAAGAGACACAGGTTCCACAATGCTTGTACTGGTTCAAGCATTGATATCCTGGGTCCCTTCTTAATAATGGTTTATGGACCTTTCTTCCAGGAACTTGTCCAAACCTTTTTTAAACCCAGCTACACTAACAGCCTTTACTACATCCTCCGGTAACAAATGCTTTTAAGGTCATTTTAGCTTCAAAGCAGAGAACTTACAAACTTCAGTAAGTGACAACCAGCCTTCTCTCCCTCTAACACACTATTCTTGTGCGTTTTTAATCTACCAATATTTTTATCAGTTTTAGCAGATGGCCCTGAAAAGATGATGACAAGCATTGCATCTATATTTTCCACAAGGAGACACACAAATGGCCACACCAACAGTTGATGATAAATTTAGGAACACAGCAGATTTGAATTGATTTCCTGTGATGATATATATTTTTACCATCCCACCATTAGCAGGAGGAAATACCTGTTACAACACATTAGATTCCTCTGAGAATGTTCGTAAAAGCAGAGATCTGGTCGGCTCTGAATCAGGTGAGTTTTTGCTGCTCACTTTGTTCTGTAATAGTGAGGCAAAAACACAAAAAAAGCAAAGGAGAGGCTGACCTTATCCATTACCAGTGTCACAATCACAACATGTCTACTTCCACATGCCGTGCGTCTACCAAATTTGCACCCTTTCAGTTTAACTGCATTGAGAAGTGTTACAAAAAAAGCAAATTAAATATATAAAAATAAACATTTACTTTACATTGAAATGCCTATTCAAATGTAATAGTTGCTTTGTAGAAGACTTATCCCTGAAGAAAATCCCATGTACGTTTGTAAGAGCATCAATGTTTTCTTTAGTAAGTACTCTGTATAAAGGCACACTTTAGTTGGAGCCTCACTATAAGCACAAAAAAGAGAGGCCTCTGTATCTTCACCAATTAAGGGCTGTATTTTTGCGTAAAGCAATCAGAAAGCAAGGATTAGAATTCCTTTCATAAGCCAGAATTCACAGTGCAAGGAACAAATTTAATATTTGCAATATGACAATGGAATTGTGAGAGAATCAGTCAGCTCACAGGGATCTTGCAAAAGGGACAGGAATATTTTAAAGTCAATATGAGCAAAATTATTGCCATCTGGTTTGCAGTCCACAGCTTTGGCCATTATTGAAATTGGGAATGCTTTGTCACTATGGCAGATCACAAAGTGCCAGGAAAAATGCAGATTTAGAAAGGTCTGGTTCATAGTGAACTGGTTAGTTCACCAGAGTTTATCCAGAAATGTGGAATATTTGTCAGCAATCTGTCACTGCATAAAGAAAACGTAATGCCACCTGCAATCCCAGGACTGCAGGAGAAGCTCTAACATGTGATTTTAGATCACCATTTTTCCTCCCTTTGTAGATAGAGTACACAGCAATGCACATCTCAGAACCCTACCTCAAAACTAAAATTTAGCTTTACGGGTATGTTCATTTCCAATTATAGTGCTTAAGAAAAAAGGAAAAGATCATGATCATAGCCCTTGATAAAAAGAAAATCAAATGCAACAAAATTTACTGCAATAAACAAAACCAATACAATGTAATGAATAGGATTCAAGCATGAGCAAACAAACAAAAAAAATTAATATATTTCAAAATCAACATGAATTATACCATATCTTAGGAAAGTACATTTTTCTGTCTGTGTCCTGTCTCAAGGGGGGAAAAACAAGAAAAACGCTATAATATTTCTATTTACTGTACAGTATGTTTAGATTGCAGCCTAATAAATGTTCTTGTTTCCTAGAATCCCATATAATATAGGTGCAGAAGAAACCTGATGGTTTTGAGATGTCTGTTTTGAGTCTTGAAGGACTACAAAAAGGGACTGCTTCTTCTGGACAGAGATCTGTAATTGTAAGTATTTACTTCTGGGATTTTTTTCTAAATCTTGGTGAAAAAGGAATTCTTTAGATTAAAGCTGATTAATCTGTGAATCCAGTGTATTCGTTAAATCAGTCAGAGCCGAGTATCAGCAAAGAGCTTTTAGTTAAATTAAAAACTCAACAGGTAGCTTTCAGTTTAAGTTTGAAACCCAGCAGAGAGCTTCTAGTTTAAATTTAATACTCAGTCAGGGCCTATCAGCAGCAAAGAGCTTTCAGTTTAAATTTAAAACACAGCTGAGAGCTTTCTGGTTAAATTTAGAACCCAAGATTTCCTCAATCCAAGCAAGGGCTGTGTGAATCACCCAGGAACTTGGTCACATATTACCTTAGAAGCACAGTACAGGGTACTGTGTAGCAGCCAGTTTTTAATAAGTCATCTTTCCCTTCCTCCCTCCCCGACACCCACCAACCCCTAGGATAATCATAGCTTTATAGGTGCTTAAATCTCTTAAAGGAAAGGAGGTGCCATATTCACTCTCAGGTGCAGCTGTTTATCCTCATCAGGCATACATTAAGGACCTGAGATTAATTAAGCCTCAGGTGAACAAAGTACATTCAACATATTAGGTATAGTTTTATTAGTATAAGTATCCCCAGCAACCCAAGGTAAGTAAAGAACTTAAATACCTAAACACAACCTCTCACCCCTGCAGCATCCGATCAGGCATTGGGGGTAGAAGCGGGAGCTGCTGCTCTTCCCGCTCCCCCCACCAAGGCACAATCAGAGCACAGCACAAGGATTCAAAAGACCAGCACGCCTGAACATCAGCCTCCTTCTCCGGACTCACCCCTGCAGCACCCGATCCGGCATCGGGAGTAGAAGCAGGAGCCGCTGCTCTTCCCACTCCCCCCGCCAAGGCCCAATCGGGGCACAGCACAAGGATCAAAAAGAACAGCACACACAAGCGTGCCCGTGCCTGGCGGGCCCGTGCCAGAGGGCTCTTTGGCGTGGCCTTTAGGCATGGAAATTAGGCAACACAACATAAAAGAGAAGTCCTATCAAAAACATCATCTGGATAGCAGCATGACAGACAAGGTCTGAAGTCACCAGTGAGAAAACCGGTTTAGGATCCGAGGTGCCTCTCAAATGAGCTAAAAGGACACACAAACTTAATGAGTGTACTTCTATAGCTTGGCTCCACAATAATCATAGCGCTCTAGTCTTGATCCTCCTGTTACATTGCCTCTCTATAGTCAATCTCATCCATAAGACATTATATCTACATCTCCCTAACATTTGAAAGTACTGTACAAGTTAACCCTTAGGCTATACTACACGGATTCTAGTGAAATTAACTATCATTGGATTACACCCATATTGGAATTCAATAGTTCAGCCATATACCATCTGTGAATCTTATTCGGAAACATATTTACACAATGGATAACTTATGTATCCTTTATATCTCCCCCTCCCTCTAATGATACATCTTATTCAAGATACTCTGTATGGTATAGTTCAGGGGTCTCAAACACGCGGCCCGCGACGGAGGGAAATAAAAAAAGCCTTGCTTCTGCCGTTGCCGCCGTGGCAGCGGCAGAATCGACTGTCAATTTTTTTTTTAAAACGGGCTTCTGCTGCTCAAGCAGCAAAATCAGCTGTGCTGCGGTACCTTCCTCTCTGCCCGGAGATCCTTCATTGTGCTCCATCAGCGTGTGCTTTTCAAGCCGCGAAGAGAGTATTCCCCTCTCGCGAGGCTTGACAAGTGAATAGGCTTAAGCCGCGCGAGAGGGAAATACTCTCTTCGCGGCTTAAGAAGCACACGCTGATGAAGCACAATGAGGGATCTCCGGGCAGAGAGGAAGGGGCCGCGGGACAGCTGATTTTCTGCTGCAGCAGCAGCAGCAGCAGAAGAAGCCAGGTGTTTTTTTTATTTACCCGGGGGGGGGGGGGGGTAGGACTGGAAATGGGCTATTGGCAGGGGGGGGGTGTAGGACTGGAAATGGGCTTTTTGCTGGGGGGGGTAAGACTGGAAAAGGGCATTGACCAGGGGGGGTGGAGGTCTGGATATGGGGAATTGGCAGGGGGGGGGGGTAGGACTGGAAATGGGCTATTGGCAGGGGGGTGTAGGACTGGAAATGGGCTATTGGCAGGGGGGGTGTAGGACTGGAAATGGGCTATTGGCAGGGGGGGGTAGGACTGGAAATGGGCTATTGGCAGGGGGGGTGTGTAGGACTGGAAATGGGCAATTGGCAAGGGGGGGTTATGACTGGAAATGGGCTATTGGCAGGGGGGGTTATGACTGGAAATGGGCTATTGGCAGGGGGGGGTTATGACTGGAAATGGGCTATTGGCAGGGGGGGTTATGACTGGAAATGGGCTATTGGCGGGGGGGGGGTTATGACTGGAAATGGGCTATTGGCAGGGGGGGTATGACTGGTAATGGGCTATGGTGGGGGCTAGGACTGGAAATGGGCAGGTGGGGGTTAGGAAGGACGGGAAGAGGGCTGATGGGGGGAGTTGGTACTGGAAATGAGCTATGGAGGGGCTGACTGAAATGGGGTAATGGGGGTTAGGGCTGGAAGTGGGCTATTGGCAGGGGGGGTTATGACTGGTAATGGGCTATGGTGGGGGCTAGGACTGGAAATGGGCAGATGGGGGTTAGGACTGGAGGTGGGCTGATTGGAAGGGGGGCTTGAACTGCAAATGGCGGATGGGGAGGGGGCTTGGAATGGAAATGGGCTGTGAGGGGAGGGAGCTAGGATTGGAAATGGGCTAATGGGGGGCTAGGATTGGAAATGGGCTGATGGGGGGCTAGGATTGGAAATGGGCTGATGCAGGGACTAGAAGGGAGCGTATGCTGGGTGGGGCTGGAACTAGAAGGGAGCTGATGTTGGGGGAGGATTAGAATGGGATGGAGCTGGGAAAGTGAAATGGAGAGGGGAAAAATATTTTGTCTGGGAGAGAAGACAAATCTACAATTGGCCAGGTATTGGGAGAGTAAGTGGGGATTGAGGATGGAGGGGTAAAATTTGAGTGGATGAAATAGGAATGAGGAAAGAGAAAAAGGAGAAAGATTAGTATGTTAAAGCAGATGTAGAGAGAGAATGGAAAAAAAACTAGGAGAGAAGAAAGGGCAAATGGACAGCAGACGATGGAGAGTTAGCAGAAGACATGAAGAAACCAGAAGAAAGTGGCTGGAACAATTGCAACTGAAAAAAAATGCACAAAAGGTAGAAAAATATCTCTTTATTTTGAATTTATTAACTGGAATATGTCAGCTCTGGGAAATGTGCATCATTAATGTTTGCGCTTTGTTTAGTACAAGAGGAAATTAATTTATAGTTTTATTTCTACAGTGTTGTTGTACATTCCAAGTTTGGCTTTTGGGGTTCCCAGTTTAATTATTGTCTTCCTGTTTCTAAATCTTTTAGTCTTTCTTTATCCATGCACTCATTAAAGAGGCATGTTTACTAAAAGTTAGTGCATGGTAACATTATGCAAATATTTATGCAAATGAGGCCCCTTATGCAAATGAGGCCCCGCGTCTTATGCGGCCCCCGGGTTACTTTACAAGTCCTCATTCGGCCCTCAAAGCAATTTGAGTTTGAGACCCCTGGTATAGTTCAATGTTATAATAAGCACTAGATGCAATATTTTTGTACCAACCTTACTGTGTTGCTGTCCCTGATGGTTAGACACAGCCCAGCTTGTCTAAATAATTGCTATCTTGTTACTTGCTACACAGTCTAACATCACAAAAAAACCTGCGTTACTTCCACTACGCTGTGAAAGAGTAGTTACTTACCTGCAACAGGTGTTCTCCAGGAGCAGCAGGAATCAGTCCTCACATATGGGTGACATCGACGCCGATGGAGCCCCCGCGGAGCATTTCCCCAGCTTTCTATGAAAGCCTTTGGGAATACTGCATGCATGCGCGGTCCCCTTCCCGCCTAAAGGTGCCATCTTGCTCAGTCAAATGAAATAGCTAAAAAACAGCACACACAAAGTAAAATAAACTATGTACAACTGCAACTCCCAGGGGAGGAGGGAGGGTTGTGAGGACTGATTCCTGCTGCTCCTGGAGAACACCTGTTACAGGTGAGTAACTACTCTTTCTCCAGGACCAAGCAGGAAGTCAGTCCTCACATATGGGACTCCCCAGCTCTAGGCTACCGGGAACCCTAAGCTGAAAAAATGGCTGAACAAGAGAACTCCCTCTAGTCCCAGCATCAAAGAAAGGCTTTTCACTGAAAGAACCTCCACTGGTAGCCCAACGGAGGGCTGGAGGGCAGGAGTTGCCTAAACCTCAAAGAGATTCCGGAGTACTGTCTGGCCAAAAGCACTGTCCCTACGGGACTCCCTCTCCAGGCAGTAATGTGCCGCAAACATCTGGCTTGAGGACCAAGTTGCAGCCCTGCAGATGTCTGCCAACGGTACAGAGCGGAGATGAGCTACTGAGGCAGCCATAGCCCTGACACGGTGGGCTGTGACCCCACCCTGCAAGGGAAGGTCAGCCGCCCATATGGACAAGGCACCCTTGGACACAGCTAACCCCAGATTATTAGGGTCAAAAGATACGAAGAGCTGAGTCAGCCACCCATATGGACAAGGCACGCTTGGACACAGCTAACCCCAGATTATTAGGGTCAAAAGATACGAAGAGCTGAGTCAGCCACCCATATGGACAAGGCACGCTTGGACACAGCTAACCCCAGATTATTAGGGTCAAAAGATACGAAGAGCTGAGTAGCACTTCTATGTCCCTGCGTACGGTCAAGGTAGAAGGATAAGGCCCTCCTACAGTGCAGGGTATGCAGGACTGCTTCAGCCTGGCTTGCATGAGGCCTAGGGAAGAATGTTGGAAGAACCACCTCCTGGTTGAGGTGGAAAGAGGAGACAACTTTTGGGAGGAACTTTGGATGAGTCCTAAGGACTACCCTGTTCCTACTGAAGCAGGTGTAAGGCCTGTCACAGACCAGGGCCTGAAGCTCACTCACCCATCTGGCCGAGGTTAAGGCTACCAGGAAGAGAGAGTCTTCCAGGAAAGGAAGTGGAGAGGACAAGTAGCCATCGGCTCAAAAGGTGGGCGAGTCAGTTGCTGCAAGACCACATTCAACTCCCACTCAGGGGCTGGAGGACGGACAGGAGGCTTGAGCAAGAGCAACCCCCTGAGGAACCGGGACACCAAGGGGTGAACCGACAGAGTGTCCTTCCACCAGAGAGTGGTGAGCTGCCAGAGCTGAGAGGTGGACCCGAACAGAATTGGACTTAAGGCCCTGACTGGACAAGTGCAGCAGGTACTGAAGTACTACTGGTACCGTGCAGGAGAAAGGATCCACTGTACGCAGCTGACACCACACAGAAAACATTTTCCATTTCAGGGCATAGGTTTTTCTAGTGGACTGCTTCCTAAAGGCCAGGACGACCTCTTCAACCTCTGGAGGTAGGCCCCAAGGAGCCAAAACTAACCTTGCAGCTTCCAGGCCATCAAATTGAGAGATTTGAGATTGGGGTGTAGAAGAGACCCTTGGTCCTGAGAGAGAAGGTTGGGCTGCAATCCCAGAGGTAGTGGAGTGTCCACTGTTAGTTGAAGCAGAAGTGGGAACCAAGGTTGCCTCGGCCACCTGGGGGCTACCAGAAGTACCAAGGCCTTGTCCCTTAGAATCTTGAACAAGGTTCGGGCCACCAGAGGCGTGGGAGGAAACGCATACAGGAGGCCCTGGGACCAGGGAATTAGAAAAGCATCTGCTGCTATCCGCAGAGGATGCGGTTGTCTGGAGCAGAACCTGGGCAGCTGTCTGTTCAGGGGGCTGGCAAAGAGATCTATGGATGGAAGTCCCCATCTCAGGAAAATCTTCTGAACCACCAAGGGATGGAGTTGCCATTCGTGGGGCTGCAGAATCCTGCTCAACCTGTCTGCCAGGTAATTTTCCTGGCCAGGAAGATAAACCGCCCTGAGCAACATGTTGCGGCTGAGTGCAAACAAGCACAGGTCCTGCGCCTCCTGACAAAGGAGCCTGGACCCAGTGCCACCCTGTTTGTTCACATAAAACATGGCTACCTGATTGTCTGTTTGTACTAAAACAGACTGGTGGGCCAGGGTTTGAGAGAAAGTCTTGAGGGCTAGACGAATAGCCCGCAGTTCCAGTAGACTGATTTGCTGCTGGGCCTCCCAGAGAGACCACAGACCCTGAGTGCACTTGCCCAGACAGTGTGCTCCCCAGCCCTGCAGAGAGGCATCGGTGGTCAATACCACTGTGAACCCAGGAGGCTGAAAAGGCATCTCTTTCAGTAAGTTGGGGGGGATGCAGCCACCAATGGAGGGAGTGCAGGAATGGTCTGGACACCCTTACCTCTGTCTCTGAGACTCCCTGTGGCCTGCGACCACTGAGTTCTGAGGCACCATTACGCAGGCCTCATATGAAGCCTGGCATGGGGTGTGACATGCACTGTCGAAGCCATGTGGCCAAGAAGCCTCAAGCAGAGCCTGGCGGAGACCAGTGACCTGCTGAGAAACTGGTTTGCCAAGGATATCAGTCTTTGGGCTCTGTCCTCTGGCAAGAAAGCCTTTGCCTGCAGAGAGTCTAGCCTTGCTCCTATGAACTCCAAGTTTTGGGAGGGGAGCAAAGTGGACTTTGCGAAGTTTATGACGAACCCCAGGTGCTGGAGTAGAGAAATCGTTCGGAGGGTGGCTTGCCTGGCCTCCTGGGCTGTCTGACTCCTGATGAGCCAGTTGTCCAGATAGGGGAAGACAAAGCTACCCTGATTCCTTAAGTAGGCCGCCACCACTGTCAGGCATTTGGGGTGGAGGAGAGGCCAAATGGCAGCACTCTGTACTGATAATGGTTTTCTCCCACAATGAACCTGAGGTACTTTCTGTGGTCTGGATGAATGAGGATGTGAGTGTACGCATCCTTTAGATCTAAAGAGCATAGCCAATCTCCCTGCTGGAGGTAGGGCAGAAGTGTTCCAAGAGTAAGCATCTTGAACTTCTCCTTCTCTAAGAACTTGTTGAGATTTCTGAGGTCGAGAATAGGCCTGAGGTCCCCTGTCCTCTTTGGTACTAGGAAGTACCTGGAGTAGAAACCATGACCTTGCAGGTGGGGAGGCACAGGCTCCACCGCCTGGTCTCGCAACAGCCCCTGAAGCTCCTGCAAGAGGAGGGCTGTATGGAGAGGAGGCCTTGGAGGCTCCCCTGGAAAATAGAGAGGAGGCAACTGATGAAAATGAAACAGATAGCCCCTGTGGACTATGCTTAAATCCCAGTTGTCTCCTATAATGGGTGGCCACTGGTGGGCAAACAGGGCTAGTTGACCTCCTGTACAGGGATGGGACAGCAGAGACGGAGAGGCTATGCCTTGGGAGTCAAAAAACCCCACCCTGCTGAGTAGGAGCAGGAGCCGGAGGCTTGGGGGCCTTCTGCCTACGGGGCCCATGTTTCCTGCTGCCCCTGTGGGGGAGCGGGGGAGGCCTGGTAAGGTGGGAACTGTCTGTAGGCAGTCGCCTTCCTCGGGTAAAAGGACTTCTTACCCAAGCCCTTCTTCTTGTGTGAAGGGGCAGAAGTCTTTCGAGACAGCCTTGTCCTTGTGAGGTGCTCGGTCTCGAGCTCAGCAGCCTTCTCGGCCATGGGCTTGTCAAAAAGGTTCTCACCTCGGCAAGGGACATCGACCAACTTGTCCTGAACCCATGGGCTCGAAGTCCAATGACTGCAGCCATGCCTGGCGTCGAGCCACGATGCTGGCTGCCGCAACACGGGCCGAGGCCTAGAAGCCTTCGTAGGCCGCTCGGGATATGAACTTAGAGCATTCCCGGATCCCCGAAGACAAGGACTTGAACCTCTGCAAAGGTTCCCTGGAGAGGCCAGCAGAGAACCCGGCAAGCTCCTTTGCCAGGTCCCGCAAGTACATGCCCATGTACAGCTGGTAAGACTGGACACGGCAAGCAAGCATCGAGCCCTGGAAGCACTTTCTACCAAACGCATCCAGGTTCCGGGCCTCCCTGCCAGGAGGCACCGCGGAGTGCATCTTCTGACTTTTCAGACGATGCATGGCCCGGAATGGTGTGGTAGCTGTGCCTTCTGAAAACCATGGCTCTTACGGAGTCGATAAATGGAATTGACCCGCTTGCTGAGAACCGGCGCCGAGGCCGGTGCCTCCCACATGCGGAAGAGGAGCCGTTCCAGCATCGGAGGAACCGGCACAGTAAAGGCCTCCTTCGGAGGACAGTTATACTGGAGTGCCTCGAGCTCTTTGGCTCGAGGCTCCTCCTCGGGATCCGCCGGGATCGCCAAAGCAGTGGCCATATCCCTAACGAACTCCGAGAACCGGGTATCCTCCGGAGGGGACCTACTCCGGGACTCAGACTGCGGTGAGTCCGACGGGACGCACCGAGTCTTGAAGGTATCGGGGGACTCCTCGTCTCCCAGGCGGACTCGTCCGAAGAGGAGTCGGGCTCTGACCGCGCGGGGCCCGGCAGCGCCCGCCCCGACGCCGAAGGCACCGGTGTCGATGCCCTCGGTCAATACCGGAAGGTCGAGGGTGACCGTGACAGAGGATGACCTCGAGCCTTCATGTTCTCGAGTATCGGCTCGGTCTCTGGAGTCGACTTGGACGTCGATGTCCCGGTGGTCGGGGCAGATGCGCCAGCAAGGCTGGTCATCAGCACCTGCTGCTGATCCATGAAGGCAGACAGTCTGCACTCAAAGGCTTTCAGCCTGAGACTCAGCTCAGGAGACTCAGCAGCCACTGACCCGGGCCCGACGTCGACTCCCTGGGAGGAGAGTCCTCGAGGACAACAGGACTTACATGTCCAGCAGACTCCGGCTCCACGCGAGGTACTTTTGACAGCTTCTCCTGTTCCACAGGCCCGGGACGGCGATCGGGGGTCCGAGACCTAGCCCTCGAGGAGCCAGGGGCCTCCTCCGAAGCCGCCCTCGCGAGCCGCTTCGTCCTCTTTCGCTCCCGCTCGGGGGACCTCCTGTCCGAGGAATCCCGACGATGCTCGGGTTCAGACTCCCGAGACGTCGAGGCCTCAGACGAGGTCCGGGCCTGGCCGAAGGCAGAATCGGAGAAAAGCCTTTCCTTTTGGTGCTGACAACTTCGCAGTGCCTTAGTGGACATTTTCCCACATGGTACACAGATCTTAGGATCATGATCAGGACCGAGGCACTGAAGGCAGCAGTCGTGTGTGTCGGTGAGAGACATTAGTTTCTTGCACCGATCACACTTCTTAAAACCACTGGAAGCCATCGGGGAAAAAAAAGAGTCCCCGCGAGGTCAAAGGACCGGCCTTCCAGGGAAAAAGAAAAAAAGGGCGCGAACGCCAGCCACGAAGGGCAAAAACCAAAAAAAGAAGATCGGGCTCGATACCGGTGTACCAAACCCGGCGGGAAGGGGAACCGACGTCAAACCAGAGAAAAAACCGCGAAGAATCACAAGAATTTGAAGAAAAAAATCTAACTGTTTCCGAGTGAACTAGGACAAACGTCCGACGGGCTCCACGGAAAAAGAGAGACTGAGCAAGATGGCACCTTTAGGCGGGAAGGGGACCGCGCATGCGTGCAGTATTCCCAAAGGCTTTCATAGAAAGCTGGAGAAATGCTCCGCAGGGGCTCCATCGGCGTCAATGTCACCCATATGTTAGGACTGACTTCCTGCTTGGTCCTGGAGAAACACTTTTACATTGTAAGGGTGTTCAGACATTACCCAGCATTGATAGCATATACCTTTTCCATTGAGAAAAAAGGTACTCCCTTATACCACTCTTCATTTAGCAACTAGTTCTGCCCCCTCTCCAAAGCTACGCCACCACAAACTCACCTTTACTGCTTTCTCCCTGCCTTTACCCTCATTCCTGCTCATCTCCCCCCAACAAAATGGCTAATGTCACACACATTCTAATAATTACCCTCCACATGCAAGCATTATTAAGCGCCCTCCAGACCCACCAGGAACCCTTTCTTTATATCCCCATCATCGAATATCACCCTAACCTCTACCACAACCAACTACTTAATACCTACAAATATGAATATCTACGAGGTAACTACCAAACAAACAAACAACAGAGGAGACTAATTCACATCAAAACTACCCCCAACATTAACTCCCCACTAAAAGACAGACCATCCACTTCATTAAGCTGCACATACAAACTCCCGATCCATAGGAAATAAAATGCCTATAATACGGGATATCCTAACAGACGAAAGCTCAGATTTACTATGTGTCACAGAAACATGGATCACTGAAAAAGACTCCATCCTAATTAACCAATTAAACACTAAGGATTACTTTTTTTTTTTTAACTGCCCCAGAGACTCCAAAAGAGGAGGAGGAGTCCTTATCTTGGCCAAGTCAAAACGCAAATTGTCGGTTAGTATCTGCAGCAACTGTGATGGAGTTGACTTGAACAAAATAGAAAATAATTGTGTAGCAATACGCCTTCTCTACAGACCACCCAATGGCAATAACAACTTCACCCCCATACTTGAATCGGCATGTACTGCCTCCACAAAGAAGCCCCATTTCATACTAGGAGACTTTAACCTTGCATCCCACCCCACCCAACAATCCACAGCCTTCCTAGACCTTATGGAAGAAATGGGCTTCACTCAAACAATAAACCAACCTACCCACATTAAGGGTAACATCCTTGACATGATTTTCATCCCAAGGTTCTCCACCCCTACGTCTACTCAAGTCCCATGGTCAGACCAGTTCATCATACGAACAAACCTACTATTCAACCTCATCTCTCAAGCACCTCCCAACAAATCAACCCATACGGTACGATTTAGACAATTTGACAAAGAAACTTTTCTAGAAGAAGTCACCCATAAACTTGCACCTCAGACTATGAACCTCGAAGAAACCGTTGAAAAGTGGCTTTCCACAATCAACAATGCTGCAAAATCCAACGCACCTATCAGGAAAGCTAACCACAGACACTGAAAAGTGATACACACATGACTTACAAACCCTAAAAAGGGAACTTCGTAAGACTGAGAAGACATGGAGAGCAAGAAAAACTTCTGAAAACAAAGACCATTACACTATAGCACTGAATACCTACAGAGAAACCATTCTTAGAGCTAAAAAGGTCCATCACACAAACATACTAAAGCAAGCCGTAAATTGCCCCAGGGAACTATTTGAACTAGTAAAAGCCCTAACCAAAACGCATCAGAACTATACAACTAACATACTGATTAACCCCCAGACAATGGCAAACCACCTTGCAACAAAATTAAAGAACAAAGATCCTTTAACCATCCCCCCCTTCAGAGAATGTCACGTCACCCCTGCCAAATGGCAAACCTTTCACCTCATCAATGTGAAACAAATCCTAGAAACAATAACCAAAATTAATACCACCACATCATACCTTGATCCATGTCCAGTCTCATAGATCAAAGTAACAAAAACAGAACTAGCACCTTTCATTATGGAAATTGTCAATCACTCCCTAACATCTGGCACAATGCCAACTGCACTAAAACACTCTACTATTCGACCCATACTCAAAAACAGATCCCTTAACAAGGATGATCCTACCTCATATAGACCGATTGCTAGCATCCCATTCCTAGCAAAAATCATAGAAAAAGTTGTGCAAATCCAACTTCAGGACTATATAGATAGTCATGCCCCTCTTGATAAAACCGAGTTACTTACCTGTAACGTGAGTTCTCCAGGGACAGCAGGATAAGTCAGCCACAAGTGGGTGACGTCATCCGCCGGAGCCAGAGACGGATACTCTCACTAGCCCAGAGGGCTTTAGCCCCCTGGGCATGACCACTAGCCCCACCTCCGGATCCGCCCCTAGCTGGCCAGGTTTCCCAAGCTGAAGCGGTACTCAGGCTAAGAGGCGGAACGCGAGAACAGGAATTCCCCGCCGGGGAGGAGGGAGGGAAGGTGTGGCTGACTTATCCTGCTGTCCCTGGAGAACTCACGTTACAGGTAAGTAACTCTGTTTTCTCCCAGGGCAAGCAGGATGAGTCAGCCACAAGTGGTGTCTCCCCAGCTACATATGCAGCGGCGGGGAAGGATAGAAGAATGGACCACGCATAAGGTGCAAGTAGTTTTAATGCAAGCATGGTCTAGTCGAGTGACAGGCTGTGCAAAGCAAAGTGCGGAAACAGAACAGTGCATAACAGTCACAGTGCATAACAGTCAATAGTGCAAAAAATGCAACAACAGCATCAACAAGAACAGTACACAGCAAACTAGAGATGGCCCAGGAGCCAGCAGGCAAGGGCAGCGTATTCATCGACAGCAATCAGTTAAGGCAACAAGGTGCATGGAACAATGGTACAAGGTGCATGGAACAATGGTATAGCAGCAATCTGATACAGCAACAATTGATCAATGAAAGTGCATCAGTAGGTGCCGTGACACCAATAAGGCATCAGTCAGCGCAGTCAGTAAGGAGTTCCCGGTCTGTAGAGGGGTTAGCGGTAGAAAGCACTGCTAGCCCGAAAGCGGAGCCTCCGTGATCGGCTCTGTTGAGGCAGTAGTGCCTCTGGAAAGTCTGTACAGATGACCATGTGGCGGCTTTGCAGATGTCGGGAATAGGAACGGATTGGAGGTTTGCGATGGAGGCGGCCAAGGCCCGCAGGTGATGTGCTGTGATGCCTGCGGTTGGGCTCGCCCCGGCGCGAGAAAGGCAGTAGGATATGCAGGCGGAGATCCAGCCGGACAGCGTTCGCTTGGAGACTGGGAGGCCTGGTTTGTTGGGGTCGTATGACACGAATAGCTGTGACCCTTTGCGCGATGGTGCTGTTCTATCGAGGTAGCATCGTAGGGCTCTGACGCAGTCCAGTGTGTGAAGGCGTTGTTGCTCCGGACTGGAATGCGGTCCCGGGAGGAAGCAGGGCAGCTCAATGGTTTGATTGATGTGGAAGGAGGACACCACCTTGGGGACAAACTTGGGGTGTGTCCGAAGGCAGACGCGGTCTAGGTGAAAGGTGGTGTAAGGCGGGTATGCCACGAGGGCATGCATTTCACTGATCCGTCTGGCTGAAGTTATTGCGACGAGAAACAGAGTCTTCCATGAGGCGAACTTCAGACCCGTAGATTGAATGGGTTCGAAGGGCTCCTCCGTTAGCTGATTGAGGACGACATTAAGGACCCATGCGGGCACAGGTTCCCTCAAGGGGGGGTGAAGATTGGATAAGCCTCGCATAAAGCTGGTTACAATGGGCATTTTTGCTATGGAGGAGTCACCAATGCGGTGATGGAAGGCCGCAATGGCGGACAGATGGACCTTGATGGACTGTCTTCAGGCCGAGGGAAGAGAGAGACTCAAGGTATTGGAGGAGCTGCGGCATGGGACAAGAGAAAGGGTCGATGTGCCGAGCCGCGCACCAGATGGAGAAGCGTCGCCACTTGAGGCTGTAAGATTTCCTGGTGGAAGGACGTCGGGCTGCTAGGATGATTTGCTGCACCTCGGTCGTTAGGTTGAGGGGTGCCAGAGCTAGCCTTTCAGCTTCCAGGCCGACAGAGATAGCATCCTCAAGTTGGGGTGGAGCATTGCCCCGCTGTCCTGTGATAGTAGGTCCGACCGTAGGGGAAGGTGGATGGGAGGTGCCACAGCCAGCCGTTGGAGGTATGGGAACCAGATTTGCCTGGGCCAGGAGGGGACGACCAGAACGGCACTGGCCCGGTCCCTGATGATCCGTTGGATTGTCCGCGCGATGAGCGGGGTTGGCGGGAAGGCATAAACCAAGGTCCAGCTGTCCCATGTCACATCGAAGGCGTCCGCCGCTAGTCTGCGCGGGGACGGTCTCTTCGAACAAAAGAGGGGGCATTTGGCATTCTCCTGTGAGGCGAAGAGGTCAATCTGGGGCAGGCCCCACTCCCTCAAGAGAAGGGAAGACACGTCCCTGTGAAGTATCCATTCGTGGGGGCTTAGCTGTCTGCTGAGGCGATCCGCTAGGACGTTCTCCTCTCCTGGTAGGTAACAGGCCTGGAGGCTGCATTGGAGCGAGAGGGCTAGTTGCCAGGTGAGGAGGGCTTCTCTGCACAGGGGGCGTGAGCCCGTGCCTCCCTGTTTATGTAGTACATGGCGACTTGGTTGTCGGTCTGTATCTTGATTGCCTTTCCTTTGACGAGGTCCCGGAAGGCCAGGAGGGCGAGGCGGACAGCTCTGAGCTCGAGGACGTTGATGTGGAGGTCCCTCTCGGGGGTGGACCACGATCCTTGTGTGTGCGTGTCCGCACAGTGGGCTCCCCATCCTAGAGCAGAGGCATCTGTGGTCACTGTGATCTCGGGGGTCGTGGCCTGCAGGCGCTTGCCCTGAGAGAGGTTGGCGGGGTGTGACCACCAGCTGATCGCCTTGTCCGTTCGTGGGTCCCTGGGGATCGGGGGGGATCGGGGAGGACAAGGGGTGAGTGTGTTGGCACCAATGGGTGCGTAGGTGCCATTGGAGGACACGCATCCGTAGCCTCGCCATAGGAAGGACATGAGTGGCGGCTGCCATGTGCCCCAGGAGGCGCAGGATCACTCGTGCGGAAGAGTGCGTGGAGTTGAGGACCTGTTGAGTGAGTGCGTAGATGGTCTCCTTTCTGTTTTGGGGCAAGAAAGCCTTCGATAGTGTGGTGTCGATGTGAGCCCCGATGAACTCCAGGCGCCGTGTTGGTGAAAGATGAGACTTGGGGTAGTTGACTAGGAATCCCAGTGAGGAGAGGAGAGAGATGGCTTTCCTGACAGCCCTCTGGAGTTCCTCTGGAGATGGGGCAGAGAATAGCCAATCGTCCAGGTAGGGGAAGACACATATCCCTTGTTTGCGTAGATGGGCGGCAACTACCGCTACACACTTGGTGAAGACTCTCGGGGCAGTTGACAATCCGAAGGGGAGAACCCTGTATTGGTAGTGTCTGTCTGCTACCTTGAATCTCAGAAATTTCTTATGATGAGGGTGCATTGGAATGTGAGTGTAGGCGTCCTGGAGGTCGAAGGATGCAAGCCACTCCATAGGTTGGATGAGGGGCAAAATGGAGGAGAGGGAGTGCATCCTGAACCTCTCCTTGTATATGCACTTGTTGAGCTTCCGCAGGTCGAGAATGGGCCTCATACCCCCGGACTTCTTGCGAACCAGGAAGTATCTTGAGTAGAAGCCCCTGTGGGTCTCGCCTGGGGGAACAGGCTCGATGGCCTTCGAGGCAAGTAAGGCTTTTATCTCTGATTCCATAGCCTCTAGGTGATGTGCAGGGACGGTGGTCACTGGGGGCGGCCGCGAGGGCGGCTTTGAGGAGAAGTTGACGCGGTAACCGTATTTGATGATTGAAAGGACCCATTGGTCCGTGGTAATCGACTCCCAGGAACGAAGAAAGGCGGATAAGCGTCCCCCTGTCGGGAGGTGCTGACGGGGCGGTGAGTCAAAAACCAGGGTTGTTTTTGGCAGGCGCAGAGGGTGCTTTCTTAGATGAGCGCTCACGTTGTCGAGGTTTCTGCTTGTACGAGGACTGGTAGTGTTGTTGTTTGTAGCGTGGCTGTTGCTGCCACCTGTGGTAGGAATTGTAACGCTTGGGAGCATAGGTGTTGAAGTTTCCCTTGCAGTAGGGTTTGGGGTGCTCGGAGCCCTCCTCCAGAGTCTTGAGGGTGGTGCAGCGATCACGCATGTCGATAACAGTCTCCTTGACTTTATCGCCAAAGAGTGAGTCACCTGTGCAGGGGGTGTCTGCAAGCTTGTCGTGAGAATCGGCTTGGAGGCCGGAGGCCCGGAGCCAAGCAAGCCGGCGAGCGGAGATGGCAGTTCCAGCCACTCTGGAGGCAGTCTCAAAAGCGTCATGTGCTGCGCGACCTTGGTGTTTGGTGCATTCCTCAAGGTCGGCCAGAGCAGACAGGAGAGCCGGTGGGAGCTCTGTGTCCTTGGCGGCAGTTCTTATGTTGGCCAACAAGGTGTCCTGGTATATGGCGTGCTGAAAGAGGTGAGCGGAAATCCTCGCGTTTAGCATGGAACCCTGGTAAATCCGCTTTGCAACATCATCGAGGAGCTTGTTGTCTTTTCCGGGGGGGGGCGTTGGTAGAGGTGCGTGAGGATTTAGACTTTTTGAAAGCGGACTCTACGACGATGGATTGGTGGGGTAGGTTTTGCTTGTCAAACCCCGGTATAGGTTGTACCACATACTTGGAGTCCAATTTCCGTGGGCAAGAGTGGTTTGATGCAGGAGTCAGCCATAGCTTTGTGAGGTTTTCACGGAGTAGTTGGTGGACTGGTAGAGCAGAGATGGTTTTGGGGGAATCCACAAACTTGAGGGCGCTTTGGACCTCATCTCGTTGATCTACCGCATCAGCGGGAGTGATGGATAAGGCTGCGAGGACCTTCCGGACGAATTTCGCATAGGTTAAATCCTCGGGGGGGTTTGGTTGTCCCGAGTGGGTGTCCTGGTCCGCATTGGAGGAGGTCTGTGAGGTCTCTGGAAGGTGGGACTGTTCCAGGATGTCCGGCGCGGCCGTTGTGGGCTGTTGCTCCTGCAGAGGTGTGGCCGTAGGCTGGATGGTGTCTGCAGCCGGTGTTGTTAGGGGCTGTGCTTGCGAGGAAGACAGTTTGGAGAGTGCTGAAGCCCACTGCTGAAGCATGCCCTGGAGTAGGAGGAAAGTGTCAGGAGCGCCTTGGGCAGACAGAGCCGTCTGTGCCTGGGTGAGCAGGGGCCTGCTGGTGTCCTCAAGCGGGGCTGGTAACACCAGGGACGCGGGAAGGCAGAGCTCGGAGTCCTCTGAATCACAGGAAGCCGCATAAGCAGAGTTGCCCGAGGAGGAAGCATTATGTTCTGGGCTGCTGGAGGAAGAGCCATGTGCCTGGGAGGGACTGTGGCTGCAGTGCCTGAGACTCCTGCCTTGGCGGCCTGAAGATTCTGAGCTGGAGCTGCTGTCTCTGCGGCGTCTGAGACCCTGGGAAGCATGCCTGCACTGTAGAGTCTGAGGGCAGCCTTGTCTGCGCTGGCTGTGATGCTTCCTGCCCGATCGCCGGTGAGAGCTTCGTGATCTGCTCTGCCTCCTGGATCTGCTCCGATGATGTGCAGAATGTCGGCGCCGTATGATCATCTGTTCTGACAGCGTGGGAAAATTCTGTGCCGTGGAGATCCGTGCCAAGGCGTCTGCGCTGGGAGGAGGCGTGCCCCGAACAGGAAATGGTCATTGCAGCAGCAGGAAGTGGGGCGGAGGAAGCAGGAGGCAAGATGGACGCCTCCATCGGGACGCACATGGCCGGATGAGAGAGGGCATCGCGGCGGGGAACGGAGGCCGAAAACGGCGCGTTCCCGGCCGGAGCAGAGACAGTCACAGCGGCAGTGGAGGCAGCACTGGAAGGAAGGATGCTGGCAGTGGGAGTACTCACCACCGCGGGAGCAAGGAACTCTCTCAGGGCATGCCGGCGTGACTTTAGTGCACGGGGAGACATGCGGCCGCAGGCAGAGCAGTTGTCCACAATATGTTTGCTTCCCAGGCAGCGCACGCAGAGGTGGTGGGAGTCTGAATTCGCCATCTTCCTGGAGCAGGCAGAACACTTTTTGAATCCCGGTTTCTTCATGGCAGAGGTGGAGAGAGCAATAATAATACGTCTTACTGGTAAGGGCGGAAGACGAAGACTGGCCAGCTAGGGGCGGATCCGGAGGTGGGGCTAGTGGTCATGCCCAGGGGGCTAAAGCCCTCTGGGCTAGTGAGAGTATCTGTCTCTGGCTCCGTTGGATGACGTCACCCACTTGTGGCTGACTCATCCTGCTTGCCCTGGGAGAAACATCAATACGGATTCCGCCCTTATCACGGAGTAGAAACATCACTCCTGGTACTATTTGATACCCTCCTTTGTGGCTTAGATAATGTAAACCAAGCATACCTCCTAGTGTTCCTGGACATCATCTCTGCTTTTGATAATGTAGATCACAACACCCTCCTAACAAGACTTGCACATTTAGACATATCTGGAACAACCTTCAAATGGTTTAAATCCTACCTGTCCAACCGATCACTTTATGTGAAAGTGGATCAGGATTTCTCCTCCATCTTCCCTCAACAGGGAATCCCACAAGGTTCTGCGCTCTCTGCCCTCCTGTTCAACATATACCTTCAACCTATTTGTACGATCTTCAAGAAATACAATATAAACTACCACATCTCTGCAGATATCATGGTTTACACACCCATCGACATAAAAACCCCCACATACCAAAATATCATTAATTGCATTGAGGAAGCTGAATCCTGGCTAAAAGAAAATAATCTTCACATAAATCTCAAAAAACAAGAAATCAAAGCTTCACCCTTCCCACAACATTTAAACTACATGACACAAATGTCCCAATCAAAGATGAGGTTAAATACCTAGGCATCATAATAGATAAATCACTCTCGATGACAGCTCAAATTAAACAAATGGCAAGAACTATATTTTACAAGCTAAAGATAATTCAGCACCTCAGATCCCTCCTAGATACCCATGATTTTCGCACAGTAGTCCAGGCCCTCATCACAACTCACCTGGACTATTGTAATAGAATACTATAAGGACTGCTTAAAAAGACCCTCCACACACTCCAACTAGCCCAAAATGTTACTGCGAAGATCATATCCAAGGCAAGACTAACTGATCATATCTCCCCCATTCTCTATAATCTACACTGATTCCCGGTGACCAGTAGAATAAAATATAAAACTTTAGTCACCATATTCAAACTTATCAATAGCATATCCCCATCTTTTCTTACAACCAAAATACAAACTCAACCAGAAAACAGAAGCAGGAGAAAAAGTAAGCTAAATCTACTAGCAACCCCAGCCTCATTCCGCAAAACAAAACAAGCTACTAGTAATAGAGCCTTTTCCTATACTGAACCTACACTTTGGAACTCCCTCCCAGACCCAATCAGATCAATAATAGACCTTCAGGAATTAAGGAAAGAAATGAAAACACTGCTCTTTACTGAACATTATAGCATCACTATAACAAAGTCTCCTTTAACTATACAATCATGCTACCCAGCAACTCAACTACAACCTAGCACATCATCCTAGGCTAAACTTCCCACATAGCTACATCTGTTCAATGCACATGTGCTACATTCTGTTATGTATATAGCTCATACTACCATGTATATAGTTATGTTTTAGCCAACCGCCACTATACTCATTCCTGGTGTAGTTGGCATGTGATATGTTCCCTGTATATAGTTTATATTTTGTTCTATGAAATTCTATTCATTCAATGTAAACCGCCACTGATCACTGGAAGGGGCGGTATAAAAAACAGTTCAAATAAATAAATAAAATGCAGACAGCACTCCAGTAGCGAGATGGGGGTTTTCCAGTCTTTTGCATTGAGTGTCACATGTATGATTTTCTCCCAGTTGGTGAAGGGGTCTTACGTGTATACTAGGTGCAAGGAGCTCTTTGCTCTCAGGGAATGAGTCTGATCTCTGTAGGCTAGAGTAGCAGACTTGGAGGACATAAGGAAGACAGAGAGGTACATAGACGAGACCAACAGGGATAAAGTACTGAAGTCCCTCCTCCAGTCTGGCAGCATCCCTGTTGCCATGGAGGAGAGCGGTCACGTGACAGGACAGCATCATCCTGGTATGGCAGGAAGTGATCCTGTAGCTGTCCTCCAGGTGATGTAAAACCTTCTCGTACTGAGGTGGTTTCTCCAGGCCATGTGCCCATGAGGGAAGGGTTAGGACAGCTGTTATTAGTTGATGATTCAATTATTAGACATGTAGATAGCTGAGTGGCTGGTGGACGTGAGGATCACCTGGTAACATGCCTGCCTAGTGCAAGGGTAGCGGACCTCACGCGTAACCTAGACAAGGTCTTAGATAGCACTGAGGAGTCTGCTGTCTTGGTACATATCAGTACCAATGACATAGGAAGGTGTGGTAGGGAGG
This sequence comes from Ichthyophis bannanicus, assembly GCA_033557465.1. NCBI lineage: Eukaryota > Metazoa > Chordata > Amphibia > Gymnophiona > Ichthyophiidae > Ichthyophis > Ichthyophis bannanicus. The sequence goes on along the minus strand of CM066036.1, from coordinate 174,286,285 downwards.
TTCTGGAGGCTAAATTTAGGCTTTTAGGTAGGAAGTTGAAATCCAGAACTTCCAGGTTAGCATTCTCCAAAATGCTTCTTGTTCCACGTACAGGACCAAAAAGGCAGGCAGAGATCCGGAGTTTCAATGCGTGGATGAAATAAGGATGAGGGTTTTGGATTTTTTAGGAACTGGGGAACATTCTGGGGAAAGGAGGAGCTCTTCCGAAGGGATGGGCTCCACTTAACCGGGATGGAACCAGGCTGCTGGCATTAACCTTTAAAAAGGAGATAGAGCAGCTTTTAAACTAGATAATAGGGGAAAGCCGAAAGTTACCCAAGAGCGCATGGTTCAGAACAATGTATCCTTGAAGGATACTAGCAAAAGATTGAAGTTAGGCCATATCACATCCCATCAAGACAACAATTCGACTCCATCATAACCAACTTAAACACAACAACCTCATCTCTTGACCCATGCCCAGCTACCTGGATCAAGCAGAGTACTTAATACCCCATCTACAAATGATTGTTGAATCCTCACTCACTCAAGGATACCTCCCCCAGCAACTCAAGAAAGCATCCATCAGACCAGTCCTTAAGAACAATAACCTTGACAAAAACGAACCAAACTCCTACTGGCCAATATCCAGTCTCACCTTCATAGCCAAGATAATTGAAAAATGCGTACAGCATCAACTACAGGCGCACATAGACAGCTATGCCCCATTGGACCCCCACCAATACGGCTTTAAACAAAACCATAGCGTAGAACAACTGATTACATCTCTCTAGGATACCCTTGTAACAGTCATGGACAAGATACACCAGGGCTTTGTATTATGCTTCATAGACATCACTGCCGCCTTCGACTCAGTAAATCACAACACTCTGCTGCAAAGACTCAGAGACATGGGAATAAATGGCACAGTACTAGATTGGTTCTTTTCATACCTCTCCCACCGTACACAGCAAGTAAGAATAAAAAAACCAACAGTCTAAACCATTCACCCAACACCAAGGTGTTCCACAAGGCTCAGCTCTCTCAGCACTACTATTCAATGTTTACATTCAGCCAATATGCAACATTATAAAACAATTCAACATCCATTACAGAATATACAGACGACATCATGGTATTCACTCCCATAAACATCAAACATCCAGACTATACACAAATCACAGCATGCCTAGAATCAATGTCAGAATGACTCAACAGTCAAAGCCTATTCATAAATTACAAAAAATCTGAACTTGTGCACATTACAATGAGTACTATATTATCTCCACCGGACTCAGTAAAGATCTTTGACCACACCATAAGCAATAAACAGGAAGTCAAATACTTCAGAGCTTCCAGTCTCACATCAAAAAGATGACCAGATCAGCCTACCACAAGCTCAGAATGCTACGAAAACTCAAACCACTACTCACACACGACTTCCGAACTGTATGCCAAGCCATAATGCCTATAATAGATTTCAGTAATGCAATTTACCAGGGCCTTCCAAAGAAAACTCTCTCCCTACAACTGGTACAAAACACTGCAGCCAGAATCATCACTGGAACAGCAAAATACAGCCATATAACCAACACGCTTCACCAGCTACACTGGCTCCCTTGTCACTGTACGCACTAAATAAAAAAACATAATAATAATCTTCAAAATATTAAATATCCTCTCTCCAGCAACTCTCCAACCATTGATCAGGAAGACACACCCAACCAGAACAAGAAAACGAGCAGCCAACATCATCCTTGAGACCCCACTAAACTTCAGAAAAGCAACCAATCCACCTGCAATAGAGCATTCTCCCTGTATGCACTGCAGCTGTGGAATGATCTCCCCACCTCAACACGTGCAATCAAAGACACAGTGTACTAGGAAAACCATAAAAACTCACCATTTCCTAGAATACTTTGGACCTACCCCAGAAGACTATGATCCATGATGAAATGGACCTCTAAACACTGCAGCAGTTTCTTTGTATATAGTTAGCATTTGTTAATTGCTTGTTATACCTCATCTAACCTCAAAGTTGTAGACCCCTCTTTCTATGTAAAGCTCGTTGCTGTAACTTTTCCATGTAAACCGCTTTGAATGTATGATAAGGCGGTATAGAAGACCTGTTAAATAAATAAAAAATAAAATAAATAAATGAGGGACCTTGTCATAGGCTTTCTGAAAGTCCAGATACACTATATCAACTGACTCACCTTTGTCTACCTCTTTATTTACATTTTTGAAAAAACATAACAGATTAGTAAGACAAGATCTTCCTTGGCTAAAGCCATATTGGTTATCTCCCATTAAGCCATGGACTATCTACATGTTCAGTAAGCTTGTTATTTATGATGGTTTCTACCATTTTACCCCTCTATCATCTAATGGTCCAACTGACTCTCTCACAGGTTTTTTGCTACGAATGTACTTGAAAAAGTCTTTATTATGCATGTTTACTTCCACAGTAAGCTTCTTCTCAAATTCTCTCTTTGCCTGCCTTATCAATGCCTTGCCAGTGCTTGTGTTTCCAGTTTTCGTCATTTGGCTCTTTTTTCCATTTCCTGAAAGATGATTTTTTTGGCAACAGCCTCTCTGACCTCACCTTTAAACCATACTGAAAGTTTTTTGGACTTCCTTCCACTTTTCTTAAAGTGTGGAAAACAGCTGGCCTGGGCTTCCAAGATAGCATTTTTAAACAACACCCAAGCTTGATGTAAATCTTTAACCTTTGCAACTGCTCCTTTTAGTTTTTTCTTAACTATTTTCCTCATTTATCATAGTCTCCCATTTAAAAGCTAAAAGGTAGTACTGTGTGTTTCCTTTCCCTCTCTCCTCCATTTATTAAATCAAATGCGATCATGCTATGATCATTACTACCAAGTGGCCCAGCACCCTCATCTCTTGCACCAGATCTTGTGTTCCAGTAAGGACTAGGTCCAAAATGGCTTCTCCTCTTGTCGGTTCATGAACCAGCTGCTCCAAGAAGCAGTCATTTATTTAATCTAGAAACTATGGGGTATGTTTACTAAAGGGCGCTATTTGCGCTGCTGTCACGTTATCGCATGATAAGGTGCCTTATCGCACAATAATGGTGCTTTACCAGGCGATAAGGCGCCTTATCGCGCGTTAACGCGAGCAGCGGCGCAAACGAGTGCTGAAGGTGGAGAAAGGCTCCCGGAGGGCGGAGGAAGGCTCCCCAGGGGTGGAGAGAGAGGGTCAATGGGCAGAGAGTGGGAGGGGAGAGGCTCCCTGCACACTAACGCTGTGAAATCCGAGGCTGAAAACTAACGCCAGTGAAACCCTGGCGATAGAGCTGATTTAAAGGGAAAAGAAACCATTTCCGTCAGCAATGTACAGCAAAACCAGGGAAAACTACAAAAAGTGATAAGTGTGATACATGTGCACGGAACAAAAGGGCAAATAAACAGTGAAAATGAACAGAAGAAAATGTAAAAAAAAAAATAACCAAGCTGGGCAATAGTGATATCAATGGGAAACACCAAAAAACACTCCCAAGAAAGCTCCAAAAAAAAGATATGAATTTTGGAAGGGTCTATGCTCCGTCCCCATACAAGGTGAATGAGCCCACAGTAAAATTGCACTGAGCAGGGTTTTCCTCTCCATTGGACAGGTTTCCTATGGCGTGCACATGTTCCGCAAGAGCAGGGCGGGCATGTCGAAACGGGTAACTGGACAGATGCTGGAAAAGGGGACACAGGGCTGCACGCGGCACATGCTGTGGTGCAGATGAGCCACAGTGCGGACTAGGGTGATGCCTAGCTGACCCAGAGGAATGCTGAAACAGTAGAGCAGCCAGACAGCAACTGCTGAGGGCCCAACATGGGCACGAGTGTGCTTCCCACGGTGTCACAGGGGATAGTACTCAGCAGGTACCCCAATGGCACGGAACATTGGCAGGCGGTGCTGGGGGGAAGCGTGAACAGCTATGCAGGCACCCCTACCCCAGAATCCGCACCATAGGCAGCTGCCTACCCGCACACTGGATGGCCTGAGATTGCGCACCACCAGCAGAAGGGCATGTCAGCATGGTGGCAGAGGGGTACTGGTGGTGGAGGGGGCAGTGGCAGCTGCCCAGAGCAGACCATGGCCTAGCCCTGTTTAGGTGGGTGCCGTGCGCTGCAACAGACAGGCTCTGTCTGACAAACAGTCATGGTATCTCCAGGGAATGCACAGTCTCTGTGGCAACACGGTGGTGCAGTGCACACAGCCAATGTGTTCAGGAGCAGAAGGTCACAGGTTCAAGTTCCAGCTGTGGTTCCTGCCAGCCCAGTCCCCATATTTTACCCACTACTAAAACATGCTAATACAGACAGAACCTTTATTGCAGATAACAGAAACATGCCCAATACGCCCACATTTTACCCTACAGAGCACAGACACCATAAACATGCGCATTACCTAGAGCAGAGTCTCCCAAATGCAGTCCTGGAGGGCCAAACACCATTCAGGTTCCATGCTGCCTCTAATAAACACGGCTGTGCTGCATGTCTATGCACCGCCCCCATGGTATGCAGATGTATCTCATGCATATTCATTAGGGACAGCATGAAAACCCGAACAGTGTTTGACCCACCAGGACTGGAGTTGGGAACCTCTGCCCTAGAGCAGCGGCCAACAGGTGCAGACACAGCCTCACCCACAGGCTCCATTATCCAAAGCCTCCTGGAGAGGCAGGATGTTGGGCCCTGCGTGCATCTCCCAATACTAGCACTTGCATACCTTAGCAATCCCACCCTAAACCTGGGAATACAGTACACACCTATCAAAAGGTTGCTATGATTACTGGCAGATAGCAATTCCTAAGTTAAGCACAATTTGCTGATTGAGCTACATCATAGCAACCTTTCTGATGTCTGTGCAGTGTGTTTCAGATCTGGTGTCTGACAGTGTTTACTACCTGGGGAGTGACCCCAACAGTATTGCGTACCATAGCCATGCCTGCACTGTGCCCAGAACTGGTGCCATGACCAGGGCTACCAAGAGCCTCTATATTTGCACAATGCTGGCATAGGTGTGGGAGCGTGTGTTTGTCTATCCAGTGTGTGGTGTCTGCCAACATTCCTCAGCCCACACTGTTGCCAGTGTAAGCCTGCCAATGTGCATAATGAGGAGCAAGGTACCATGGGTATAGCTCGGACAGGGTGGCCTGGCCAGGATGCATCTGCACAGGGCATAGGGCAATGGCTCGGACATTGTAATGCCCGACAACCACGTGCACAGACAGGGTGGCCACAGCATGTCCTGCTGGAAGGTCACTCTCACCCTGACTGAGCAGTGACCATGGCATGGCTAGGTTCCCCCATAGTGCTATATAGTATTTCTCTCATGTGATATTTATGGGTTCCCTTTTGGGGCCCAATCACTGACTTATCTGCTTGGTGTGTATGCTGACATACCAGTTCTGGGTACATGCATCTCCTACAGGAACATGCACTACGGACTAGCTAGCAGACGGTCTGCAGTTAGTATGTGTCTGGCTGGAACACCTTGCAGGGTGCAGTGGCTGGAGGCTTGCTGCTGGAGAATGTCAGATAGTGGTGGGGGGCAGTTGAGCATTTCCAGGCCTACTGTCTGTCTGCCTTGCCTTGCCTTATGGATGTGTACAGATCTGCATTGACTGCCCTGTAGGGTGTCTGTTCCCCAGCAGGACTGGGGTTGATGGTCCCCTCTACTGCCACCATTGCAGGGAGGTAGACTGTGGATCTGTTGGTGGGAGATCCTGTTTCCCACCCTGAGCCACAGAGGGTGGGTTGGGTGGTGGTACATAATCCGCCTATGGGTCCAAACACGCCCCCTTCACCTACATCATGTGACCATGGCACCAACACAGGATATGCACTATTCTGGGTGCATCATAGCCCATAAGGGCTAGACATGACTGAGAAATACAGATGGACACAGATGTATCCTAGGTGTGTCTGCAGGAACTACCTAATCACACACACTAGCACTGATGGGGACCTGCAGCATGGCGTATTTCAGCCATGAAAGGTGCTGTGGACCTGGTGCTGGGCGCCCCACCTCACCCTCAGGGTGAGCACAGTACCCGCACAATGTTACAGTCTGTAGCTACTCTGTGCCAGTAACACACAGTCTGTACCCCCTACCAGGCTGAGGTGCTGTGGGGGTGCACACGGTCAGTTCCCCCTACCAGGCCAAGGTGCTGTGGGGGTGCATACCCCATCTTGTGATCATCTGTAGACTGCTGATTTGCAAGTGCAGTGCATCATGGGTACGGGTGGGTTAACCCTATCCTGGTAACCACAGCAGACAGTTTGTGTGGTGACCTGCAGTCCTTCTGTAGCCAGCCAGGGGCTTGTTAGTAGCTATAGAGCTGTAGCCCACTGGTTACTTCACTGCCTGCGGAGCCAGAGATCATGGGTTTGATTCCACAGTGGGGTTATTTGATAGGGCTGTCTGAGGTATTTTCTATTTTAATTTAAATTAGTGCTGCCAGCAAAACCACCCTCACAGTGCTGTAGCCTTAAGGTGCCTCATAAGGCGCCCTCTAAAGCGCTCTATAAGGAACATTATAAGGTGCCTTGGCGGACAGTGCACTTTATAATGTGCCCTCTGGAGTGCCTTATAGGGCGTCTTATGCGGCACCTTAGGTTACAGCACTGTGAGGGTGTGTTTGCTGGCAGCACTAATTTAAATTAAAAAAGAAGATGCCTCAGACTGCCCTATCAAATAACCCCACTGTGGAATCAAACCCATGACCTCTGGCTCCACAGGCAGTGAAGTTACCAGTGAGCTACAGCTCTATAGCTACTAACAAACCCCTGACTGGCTACAGAAGGACTGCAGGTCACCACACAAACTGATTTAAAGTAAAGGGTAATGCCTCAGACAGCCTTACTCATCGGGCCCACTGGGGGATCGAACTCATGACCCCTGTTTCATCAGTCAATGTATTAACCATTGTGCTACACCTCTGTTGCTGTGTTTGTAGGTCAGCACACCTAATTAAGGCTAACGCGCATTAACGTGCCACGGCTCCCTCTATTGCATGAAAACGTATCTTATCGCACGATAACCCTAAATGCTACCTTAAGACGGGAACGCCCACTACCTTATATGGCATCCTGCACACTAACGCTGGCTGCACGTTAAGACTGCTTAGTAAACATAGCCCTTTATCTCTCTAGCATGTCCTGCCGTTACACTGACCCAGTTGATACCGTGGTTATTGAAATCACCCATTATTATTACTGTGTTGTAACTTTTGTTAGCTTCTCTAATATCTTTGAGCATTTCATCATCTATTTGTTCATTCTGGCCAGGTACACCTCCACTGGATAGTACACCTCCACTGCCATCGCCTTCCCCTTTTTACATGGAATTTCAATCCATAGATGTTCTACAGTGAATTTTGTTTTCTGCAAAACTTTAATCCTTTGTGACTTAATGCCCTCTAACATAGAGTGCAACCCCTCCACCAATTTCCCATCTTCACAAGGAGTAGCTTTTTAGCTATTGCTTTGGAATTTGACTAGAGAAGATGGTGCCCGTGGCAGGCGCGCATATGCGATACAGCTTCCAAAAGCTTCCAATGGAAAGTGGGGAGCATACAGCATGAGCTGCGTCGTGATGTCACACATACGTGAAGACTTATTCCTGCTGTTCATGGAGAAACCTGCTACAAGTGAGCAACTACGCTTCTTTCAGATAATGTATGAGACTTCTTGTGCAGCTGCCTTCAGCCCTATATGTTAGCTTAAGCAATACTTTTCAGAGGGAAATGAGAAGGAACCTATGGTGTGTCGGTTGATATAGTGTATCTGGACTTTCAGAAAGCCTTTGACAAGGTCCCTCATCATAGACTTTTGGCAAAACTAAAAAGTCATGGGATAGGAAGCAGTGTACTATTGTGGATCGGGAACTGGTTAAAAGATAGAAAGCAGAGGGTAGGGCTAAATGGCTAATATTCCCAATGGAAAAAGGTGAATAGTGGAGTACCCCAGGGATCTGTACTGGGTCCGCTACATTTCGACATATTCATAAATGACCTAGAAAAGGGAATAACTAGTGAGGTTATCAAATTTGCAGACGATACAAAACTGTTTAAAGTTGTTAAAACCCAAGAGGACTGTGGAAAACTGCAGGAGGATCTGGATAAATTGGAAGACTGGGCATCCAAATGGCAGATGAAATTTAATGTGGACAAGTGCAAAGTTATGCACCTAGGAAAGAACAACCCACACTATGGTTACACGATGCAAGGTTCCACATTGGGAACCACCACCCAGGAAAAAGATTTAGGAGTCATCATGGATAACATGTTAAAACCCTTTGCCCAGTGTGCAGCGGTGGCCAAGCAAATAGAATGCTAGGTATCATAAGGAAAGAAATGGAGAACAAAACAAAGGATATTATAATGCCTCTGTATCGTTGCATGGTACGACCGCACCTTGAATATTGTGTGCAGTTCTGGTCGCCGTATCTTAAAAAGGATATAGCGTTATTAGAAAAAGTACAGAGAAGAGCCACTATTATGGTAAAGAGGATGGAAGGCTACTCCTATAAAGAAAGGCTACAAAGGTTAGGGCTCTTCAACCTGGAAAAGAGACGGCTGAGGGAAGATATGATAGAGGTCTATAAATTAATGAATGGAGTGGAACGGGTAAACGTAGATCGATTGTTTACACTATCAGAATATAGAAAGACTAGGGGACATGTAATGAAGCTACAGGGTAAACTATTTGAGACAAATTAGAGAAAATATTTTTTCACGCAACGTGTAATCAAACTCTGGAATTTGTTACCGGAGGAATTAGTAAGAGCTGTTAGTGTAGCTGGGTTTAAAAAAGGTTTGGACAAGTTCCTGGAGGAAAGGTCCATAAACCATTATTAAAAAGGGACCCAGGATAATCAATGCTTGACCCAGTACAAGCATTGTGGAACCTGTGTCTTTTGGGGATACTGCTAGGTACGTATGACCTAGATTGGCCACTGTTGGAAACAGGATACTGGGCTTGATGGACCTCGGTCTGACCCAGTATGGCATATCTTATGTTATGTAATTTGATCTGCTCTATCATTACGATATAGTTTGAACCCAGGTATCAGTGTCCCACTGGTTGTCCTCCCTCCACCATGTCTCTAAGAACATAAGATATGCCATACTGGGTCAGACCAAGGTCCATCAAGCCCAGTATCCTGTTAAAAACAGTGGCCAATCTAGGTCTTATGTACCTAGCAGTTTCCCCAAAAGACACAGGTTCCACAAATCTTCTATTGGGTCAAGCATTGATATCCTGGGTCCCTTTTAATAATGGTTTATGGACCTTTCCTCCAGGAACTTGTCCAAACCTTTTTTAAACCCAGCTACACCAACAGCCTTTACTACATCCTCCGCTAACAAATTCCAGAGTTTGATTACACATTGAGTGAAAAAATATTTTCTCTTATTTGTCTTAAACAGTTTACCCTGTAGCTTCATTGCATGTCCCCTAGTCTTTTTACATTCTGATAATGTAAACAATCGATTTACGTTTACCCGTTTCACTCCATTCATTAAATTTATAGACCTCTATCATATCTCCCCTCAACCGTCTCTTTTCCAGGATGAAAAAAGAAATTCCGGACTCGATACTGGTGTACTGAGCCCAGGCGGGAAGGGGAACCGGCGTCGAACCGGATAAGAAAAAAAGCAAAAGTCACAGAAAAAAACACTTTTCCCGGGTGACACGAACTCATGTAACGGAAAAAGAAAGACTGAGCAAGATGGCACCCTTGGGTGGGAAGGGGACCATGCATGCGCGCTGCATTCCCAAAGGCTTAGCTTGAAAGCTGGGGAAATGCTCCGCACGAGGGCTCCGTCGGCGCCGATGTCACCCATATGTGAGGACTGACTTCCTGCTTGGTCCTGGAGAAGTAGCGGTACTCTCTCCGCCACCCGGCTGGGGGATGAGGTTGGACAGCTCCCACTGCAAGAAAGTCTGATGCGAAAGGAGCTGACTAGGCTCCGCTGGTGAGAATGGAGGAGGGCGCCTGTCTAGGCGGAGACGGTATCCGCCTCAGACCACCCAGAAAACCCAGATGTCCAACGTGATCAATGCCCACTGCGGGGAGAACTGGGACAGGAATCCCCCACGGCAGAACTGCAGCCGGGGGGGTGAGAGGTTATGCCGGTGTTAAAAACCCTGTGCAGGTTGGGGTGGCACTGGTGGCTGGGCCTTAGGCCCTTTAGGTTTGCAGTGGCCATGCGCACCTCCCTTCCCCTGCATGCCGGGAGCCGGCACAGGGGTGGGCAGGAAGGGTGGGTAACACCGGTAGGGGAGCCCCTTTCTTTGGAAGAACCGGTTCTTTGTTTGCTGCTTCTTCCGAAGGAAGGAGGAGGTCTTACGCGAGAGACGAGTTTGAGTCACGAACTCTGTTGCTATCTCAGCGGACTTATCCTCCATAGGTTTACCAAACAGTTGCTCGCCGAGGCAGGGGACATCCAGGAGCTTCACCTGGACCCACTGCTCCAGGTCCAAGGACTGGAGCCACGCCTGGCATCGGGCCCCGATGCCGGCTGTGGCCACTCAGGCAGAGGACTCAAACCAGCCATACGCGGCACGGGAGAGGTTCTTTGAGCACTCCGTGACGGATTTCAGGAGGGTTCAGAACCTGAGAAGGGGTTCACCCGAGGCCTGCGGAGAACCCGCTGAGCTCCTTGGCGAGGTCATGCAGGAACATGCCCATATACAATTGGTATGCCTGGATGCGGCATGTGAGCATGGACCCCCGATAGGCTTTGCATCCAAGGGCGTCGAGGGCTCTTGACTCCCTGCCCGGGGGGACCGAAAAGCTTGACTTTGGGCTCTTTTGCTTCCGCATCGCTGACTCCACTACCATGGAGGTATGTGGAAGCTGGGTCTTCCAGAACCCCAGGCCGCGTTGGACCCTGTACATGGTGTCGAGGCGCTTGCTCACAATGGGGACCGAAGCAGGTGTCTCCCACATGCGGAGGAACAGCCTTGACAAAATGGGAGGAACTGGAACAGTAAGAGTCTCCCGGGGAGGGAATCATACTGTAGAACATTGAGCTCTTCAGCACGCGGCTCCTATTCAACCCGTGTAGCCAGGCTGAGGGCCCATGCCATGTCCCGCATGAACACTAGGAATGATATATCCTCGGGTGGCGAAGGCCTCTGAGAGACGGGCAGGGACGGGTCTGATGGGAGGTCCCTGTATCATGGGTCTCTGGGGAAGTATCCCCATCCGACTCCTAGCCCAAGAGGTCCAAAAAGGGGCAAAGGCCCGCTTGGAGCCAGTGGCCTTGGAGGATCTCGCTCCCGAGGACCGGGAAGGTGAGCAAGACCGATTCCAAGGACCCTCACGAGGCCCACAGCTCTCGGGAGTTTCCAGGGCGAGTTTTGGTGTCCCCTCTCGAGGGAACCTTGGTCTTGAGGCGCGGGCCAACCATGCTGGGCATGAGCGCCTGCTGGGCAGCTAAGAAGGCAGAAACGCTGTGCTCTAGTGCCAGCATATGGGACTCCCACATGGACGTGGGTCCCTGAGATAATGACACCGGATTATCGGGTCTGGCATGGAGGAGGAGAGGGGGTCCTCATCGGGATGACCCTCAGGAGACTGGGCGCCATCGCCGGAGGCCTCCATATCTGTATGAGGTATCTTTCGAGGCCGCTCCTTGACAGACTCTCAGGAACGATGGGGGGGGGGGGGCTGAGCAACCGAGCGCAGGAGCGCTCGCACTTGTTTGGAGCCTCCGACAGCGACTTGGAGGTCGTCTTCTTCTTACGCCTCTCCACTTCAGGGGACTCCTGGTCGGAGTGCTGCCAAGAGCACGGGGCCGAAGTGGGGGATCCCACCAGCGGAGGGACGACTGAGGGTGCCGCCAGGGATTCCGGGGCCACCTTCCGGAAAATGTCATCGAACTTCTGCTTACGACTTAGCAGGGCTTTGGAGGACATTTTCTTGCAGAGAGCAGAGCTCCGGGTCAGCCCCAAGACACCGAAGACAGCAGTCATGGGTGTCCGTGAGCGGCATGTTTTTGGAGCATCTGTCACATTTCTTAAAACCGGTGGCCATTGGGGCAAAAAGGGCCCCTGCTAGGTCGAAGACCTTTCCGGCCAGTGGTTGAGGGAAAAAAGGGCGCAAAGCCCACAAAAGGAAAACTTTTACAGAAAAGGATGTTCCCTCGCTCAAGGGGAAAAAGAAGAGCAGGGGAGGACAGTAGAGGACTGGTGCTACTGGAAAAAACACAGGCCATAGGCTGAAAATGAAACACGTGCGTCCGAAGGGCTCCGCGGAAAAAGGGAGATTGAGCAAGATGGAACCTTTGGGCGGGAAGAGGACCACGCAGGCATGGCAGCAATCCCAAAGGCTTTCTTTGAAAGCTGGGGAATTGCTCCGTGCGGGCTCCGTCGCTGCCGACTTCACCCATAAGTGAGGACTGACTTCCTGCTTGTTCCTGGAGAATATCACATATGCACATCTCACTTTTTATTTTATTTTTTTTTTAATTTCTTATAATGGTTTCATGTAAAGTGTTAAAATTCATTCTGGTAATCCATGATCCAGAATTTTGATATTTCTCAATAAACTGCCCTTGAGGTCAAAAGATTCTCTTTTGCATAGCATTCTGTGAATGCATCCTCTTAGACCAATTTCATTTCTCAAAGAATTTTAACAAGAATATCTTATTCGAATACTACCCCTAAACCACAGTCAATTGCCTCTTTTGCTATTTATGGTTCTCACCTCTAATTGCAAACAATATAAACACATAGTAACATAGTAAATGACAACAGACAAAGACCAGCATGGTCCATCTAGTCTGCCCAGCAAAGTGTTTAGGGTTGTAACTGCTGCCCTATGCAGGTTATCCCGCCTCTATGCTTTTTACTTTGAGTTGTAACTGTTCTTCTGAGACAGCTATTCCTACTATACTTTTTGGAAGCGAGGATGTAATTTAAGTTTTGCTTTGAGCAGGATTGCTTCTTTTTTTATATAGAGATCCTCAGTGCTTATCCTATGCCTTTTTAAATTCCACCACAGTTTTTGACCCCACCACCTCCAGTGGGAGAGTGTTCCAGTCATCCTCCACTCTTTCCATGAAAGTATTTTACATTTTACTCCTTTCAGCATCATTTCATGTCCTCTGGTTTGCTCATCAATATCTTCCAAGTATTTAAATGCCTCATATGTCTTCCCTGTCCTTCCTTTCCTCTGTGGTCTTCAAGTCTCTTCTTATACAGCTTCTGAAGTAAACCCCATACCATTTTGGTCACTTTACTCTAAGCCACTTCAAATCTTTATATCCTTAGCAAGATATGACTTCCAAAACTGAATACGGTACCCCAAATGAGGCCTCACCAACAACCTGTACAGGGGCATTATCAGTACCTCCTTTCAACTGGTTATGCCCCCACTCTGCAATCTAGCATTCCTTCTGGCTTTGGTCACTGACTTGTCACAAAGTTGAAGACCTCAAAGTTGCAAAACAATCACTCCAAGCTCTCTCTCCTGGTCCGTGTGCATCATCCTCTCACTGCCTCATACAGCCAAGCATTAGACCATTTTTTAAAAATTTTTAAATGCTGTAAACACCCTCTAAGTGTTTGCTCTGTTGCAAGTTTTTGTGTCACCTGCAAAAAGGTAAACTGTTCTTTTCACTCCTTTAGCACTGTTAATTACAAAGTTATTGAACAGAATCTGTCCCAGTACAGATTCCTTAAAACACTCCACATCTTTCTTTCTTCTGAGTGAATTCCATGTACCACCATCCTCTGTCGTCTGTCAGTCAACCAGCATCTAATCAAGTTCACTGCCTTGGGTCCTAATTTCAGGCTGCTCGGTTTATTCATGACCCTCCTTATGAGGAATAGTAGCAAAGGCTTTGCTGACATCCAACAGAGTATATCCAGTGCATACCCTTGATCAAGCTCTCTGGTCACCCAGTCTTCAGTATTTTGTGAACTCTACATTTTTGCCTTTATTTTTTTTTTTAGCTATTCCTTGGAGAACCATATCTATTTTTTCTCCTCTTGCTGTTATTAATTTTCTTAATAAAGAAGAGTTACCATTTTTATAGCTCCTTTCTGTTTGGTCCACTGCCTTTCCACTTTATTTATCACCACCCACCCTACCAGCTCCTCCTTAAGGTACTTCATTTTATTAAAAAGTCAATGTGTTTGAAATACAGAACTGAGTTTTGGCTGCCTGGACTCCACTTTAGCCTTTACATCAAACCATACCATTTGATGATCATTGCTGCCCAAGTGCGCATCCACCTGTTAGACAGTCTCCACTTATGAGTACTAGATCAAGTGGGTTCCTTCACTATTTGTCTGAGCAGAGGGCCTTGAATGGCATCCGCAATCTACTTTTTTCCCCAATTCTGAAGAGTACTACAATTCATATCCAGCAGATTGATATCTAGCAGCAGCACCTTCCCTTGCATTCTCAACTTTCGGATATCCATGGCCAGATTTGTGTCAAGGGTCTCTGTTTTAAGTCTGTAGACAATACATGTGCGGATGGAAATTCCATCTTTTTCCAAGACGACGCACATTGCTTCCGTATCCCAAACCCTTGCATTTCATGAGCTTTAGTTGGTTTTCACATAAAGGGTTACTCCTCCACTCTTCTGACTAGTTTTAGCCCTCCTAAAGAAATTATAATCTGGTATGGCTACATTTCATTCATGGGATTTACTGAACTATGTCTCTGTAATAGCAACAATATCTTAGTCTGCCTTTACAATTATGGATTGCAGATCTAGAACTTTGTTGCCTAGACTGCGATCATTTGTGCTCCTTTCTTTCCCGTTCTTTTCTGTTGGCTTATTCATATTCTTTTGCAAGTTTTCTCTTCTACTTTGTTGTTGAGAAATGAGTTGCTAAGATGGATAATTATTTCCCCACTTATGATTTTACTCCTGAATAGACATGAGCCCTAAAAGGCACCCTATCTGCACATTAATCACAGGTTATGACATTATTACTGGTCTCCCTGTTCCACTAGGCAATTCCCCAGGTGGCCGATATTACTATGTAGCTCATCCAGAGTAACATTTTTGTCTACATGTTTCATGAACTTATAAAACTCAGCGATTAAATGCCTTGTGATTTACTTTATAGAAGCAATTTTAAAAGTTTTTAATGCATAAACCTTGTTATATACATCTTAAAAAGTACACATGGTGACAAATGACACATACTTTTACATTACCTGTATTATAGCATGTTCAGGGGCGCAGTTTGGACAAAGCATGGAAAGTGTCATGAAGCATGTACCTAATTTATATACATATCTATATGCATAGTTCAGCCAGAGTCTCCTCTGCCCACATCATCAATATGTTAAATACTGGTCACTGGTCCTGCAGCCTATACTGCTCTGCTTATGCCATGATTATGAGTTTAACCCTTTCCAGGCCGAGCCCAAAACTCTCGGGATCCAAAATTCTGACTAAATATTCCTATCAAATGGTATATAATACATGACCATAGCAGAAGGAAAATCACTATTAGAACATATTGAATAAGACTGGTACAATTTTCCTGAAATATGCAAAAATTAACCCGGCTGCAGAATGTGGATTAAAAATTTAAAGTGGGCCTTCAAAGGGTTAAAACAGCACTTCTCTCTGCCAGATAGCTGGGAAAATATGCTTTGTTCACTACTTGGGGCAGTACTTTTCATCTTGCTGGTTTACTGCAACGGTTACATTCAAATATACAATAGTTATTCATCTTGCTACATAAAGGGGATTATTTTAGAAGCAACCCAATGTGTAAATAATGGATTCTAAACATGCAGACCACCTACATATGGAAATAGTAAAATTAAAAAGCTGTTCCTTGAGATGTGGGCTTTAGGATTTGTTTCTCATGTTAAAATGTACATTTTTTTCCTTCTTTGTGATCCTTTAGCATTATGAATTACTTGAATTGTAATCTGAAATTATCAAGACAAAGAAGAAAGCCACAATTTACACCTGGTAATCCACATTACACAGAGATTTCAAGGAGGCATGGTTACAATGTAGAGGAGGACTGGTTTGGGCAGGCCAAAAATATTGATTTGTATTCCCCATTTTACAAGGGAAATACATGAATATGTAAAATATTCCATATGCCAGCATTTACATCTACGCAGAGACATGCATAACTGACGGCTTGAAGAGGAAAATGCCAAGGCCAGCATCACTCTCTGATCCCTGCCCCAACATTAATGCACAATCCTCAATCTTCCCCGTGACACCCCCCCCCCCATGGCCATTTCTGCAGACATCCCACTCCAGCTCTTACTGGAGTATCCCTAGTAATTAGTGGGACAGGAGGGATCCTCAGTTGCTCTTGCTCATAGTGATTTGAGGCTCTAAATTGTATCCTCGACTCCTAGTTGTAATCTTGCATTACTACTGATAGGGGTTGTTAAGGGTGCCGTTCTCATCATGGAGCAACCATGAACAGGACTGACTGGGGATCAGCTCTGCTCCCACAAGATTACCATGGATATTACAAGTAAAGAGTCATAGGTGAAATAGGTGGTGGGGACTGTCAGGGAGTTTGGACTGATGTCAGAAGAACATTGGCGGGGTGAGGAGAATGGATACTGTTAGGAGCAGCGATTTTAAAAAGCTGCTCCCACACACTTTAGAGAAGGAAGCTGGATCCTCCTCCCCTCCCAACATGTTTTTATTCATTTATTTAATAATCACTGTTCCCACTGGGCATGGTGAAACATCGCTATGAGGTACTGTATGTCTTTACATGCATTTTACAAAAAGTCTGCATTTAGTAGAGCCTTTGTAAAATACAGTGGGAATTTTCCACAAATCGACCTGGATGTCTTAATGTCCCTCTCCACAGCCTACCTAAAATTGGCTTTATAATTAACATTGCTATCTTTCTCCACATTAGGCCATTATTTCTTCACATCTTTTTCTCAGTCCTATTACACCTTTGAGACAGAACACCAGATAGACGCACATTTCAGATTTTCCTGAAATTTGGTACCTGCATTGAACAGTTTCTACCTTTCTTGCTCTGAGCTTATCACTTATGTTTACACATGCAGATCATTCATTATTTGTGAAATAGACATGTTTATTACATTCAATTGTTCTTTGTTTTCTGCTAGTTTGCTGATTTCTTATAAAGATTAGGGAGGCAATATATATATATTTTTAAGACAAACACTGTACACAAGGCCAATTCAGGTCAGGGCACATCTGGACATCCCAGATATGCACCCGATTCTGCTCCTGCAGAAGCAGAATCGGAGGCATAGGGCCTGGATGTCCCAGACATGCCCCGATCCAGCCCCGCTGGACGCCTAACTTCCTCCCCGGCTGGCCCAGCCTAGGTCTTTTCACGGAGCGGTGGTGCTGTGGCATCCTATCGCCATGGCATTGGGATGCCATGCAGGAGCCCCAATCGTCCGCGCTGTTTTAAAGCTTATATTCCCCGCTGCCTGCAGATGTTAGGATCAGGCTGCGGGGGGGGGGGGGGATCCCCGTGCTGCCCCACGTGCTGTCCACCCATGTCAGGGGGACTTATTCCATCTCTGAGGTGGAATAAGTCCCCCGTCTAGGTTGCTAACCCCGGACGTACAGGACCACAACCGGAATTGGCCCTGTATGTCCAGGGTCAGGGTCACGTCTCTGGCTCATTCTCGCTCCTCCTCCGGACCTCCCCCTCCTGCTCCAATCCAGAGTTCCCCCACAGCAAATCAGCCCCCAGCGCAGAATAGACATGTTTATTACATTGCTGTGATTTGTTTGTAATTGTGTTGCATTTTGCTTACTCTAACAGCAGTTATAATCATTTATCAAATAGTATTTTCTTTAGACTGAGTCTTTAGTACCTATATTTTTCTAGTATGCTTAATGTTTCCCCATCTTCCCAAAGTGTAGGCCGCCTACAAAAGAAACACTAAGGTGTGCATGAGACATATAGTACAAACTGTTAAGTGATCAGCACCTAGGCACAAATCTGAGCATCCACAGGCATGCTTTCCAGGGATACTACACAGCTACCAGAATGATCAGTATCTGCTCAGTGCTCTACATTGCGTAACAAAATTTAAAAAATCTGAATCTGACTACAGAGACAATGATTTTACCCAATATTTTAAGATAAAAGACTTTTTTGATATTATGCCTGCCTTTTATAGGTAGAATATTTTTAACTCAAAACTGCTCAGTGTATTATTTTTCTCAGGAGAGAGAAAGCACAGTTACTTACCTGTAACAGGTGATCTCTGGGAACAGCAGGAATTAGTCATCACATATGGGTACGTCGGTACCGACGGAGCCTGCGCGGGAAAGCTCCCCAGCTTTTCAAATGAAAAGCTTTTGGGGCCTCCCACTGCACATGCGCGCTGCCTTCCCGCCTTCCTGACCAGCTCTCCTCAGTTCGAGTTTAAAGCTGAGACAATAGAGAGAGAGGACAGGAAGATAGAGGAATAGAGAGACAACTCCTAGGGGAGGTGGGTGGGTTGTGATGACTAATTCCTGCTGTTCCCAGAGATCACCTGTTACAGGTAAGTAACTGTGCTATCTCTAGGAACAAGCAGGAATAAGTCATCACATATGGGGACTCCCTAGCTGAGATGCCTGGGAGATCCCCCTCCAAGGGTAACCATCTTCGGATGGATCTCAGGCATCCATTCTGGGAAGGTGGGCAGGAGTTGTTTAAGTATGGAACAGGTGTTTGAGGACAGCCTGACCAAATAAGGCATCCCGGCGGGAGTCCTTGTCCAAGCAGTAATGGGCTGTGAAGGTATGCACCGAGGCCCAAGTGGCTGCTCGACAGATCTGATCTATGGATACAGAGTGAAGATGAGCCATAGACGTGGCCATGGCTCTCACATTGTGAGCTGTGACATGGCCTTCCAGAGAAATGTTCTTACTCTGGTAAGCAAAGGAAATACACTGAGCAATCCAGTTGGAAAGTGTGCGTTTGGCGACTGGAAGTCCCAAATGAGAAGGATCAAAAGCCACAAAAAGCTGAGAAGACTTTCGATGTGGCTGAGTTCTATTGAGGTAAAAGGCGAGAGCTCTTTTACAGTCAAGAGTATGAAGGTTCCTCTCTGCACTGGATGCATGAGGAGCCGGAAAAAAGACAGGTAGATATACCTCTTGATTAAGATGAAAAGGCGAGACCACTTTAGGCATAAAGTGGGGATTCGTCCTAAGGACCACCTTATCATGATGAAATCTGGTATAAGGTGGATTTGCCACCAAAGCCTGCAGTTCACTGATGCGGCGAGCCAAAGTGACTGCAATAAGGAAAAGGACCTTCCAAGAAAGAAATTTCAGGGAGGTAGATACCAATGGTTCAAAAGGTGGCTTCATAAGTTGACCCAGAACTAAATTCAAGTCCCATGCTACCGGAGGAGGCCGGATGGGAGGCTTAGTGAGGGTTAGGCCTCTCATGAATCTTGCAATAAGAGGATGAGAGGAAACAGATTGTCCATTTATAGGTTTTAAGGATGCTGTAATAGCACTTAAATGGACTCGTACTGAATTCGTCTTGAGGCCTGCATTGGAAAGATGCAGGAGATAGTCTAGTAGAGAATTCAAAGGAAGTGCCAGAGGGTCAAGACCCTGTTGAGCACACCAAATGGAAAAACGTTTCCATTTGAAAGCATAGGAACGCCTGGTAGAGGGTTTCCTAGAGGCATAAAGGATATCTTTCACTGGTTGAGAAAGATTAAACTCTTGAAGGCTTAAGCCTTCAGTAACCAAGCTCGGAGATGTAGGGACTTGGGGTTTGGATGCCACAAAGTCCCCTGCTCCTGAGACAGGTGGTCTGGTGCAGCTCCCAGGTCCAGGGAGGAGCCCTGGGAGAGCTGTAGAAGGAGAGGGAACCACACTTGGCGTGGCCAGCGTGGAGCAATGAGGATCATGGATCCGTGATCCCTCTGAAGTTTGAACAGAGTCTTGGGAATCAAAGGAATGGGTGGAAAAGCGTACAGGAATTCCTGACCCCAATGCAGGAGAAAGGCATCGTTGGCCTGAGCTCCCTGACACGGAGTCCTGGAACAGAACCGGGGAAGTTTGGCATTCCACGGACTTGCAAAGAGGTCTATGTCCGGGGTCCCCCATTCCTGAAAGATTCTGCATATCTGGTCCATATGTAGGGACCATTCGTGTGGGAGCAGAACTCGACTGAGTCTGTCTGCCCGAGAGTTTTGAACTCCTGGAAGATATACTGCCAGAAGATGAATTTGGTGCTCTCTGGCGAAGGCCCATAATCTGAGAGCTTCGTTGCAAAGCGACAGAGAGCCCGTCCCTCCTTGTTTGTTGATATAAAACATGGCCACCTGATTGTCTGTCTGAACTAGGACAGTCAGGTTGGCAAGGAGGGTATGGAAGACTGTGAGGGCAAGGAAGATTGCTCGCAGTTCCAGAAGATTGATATGAAGGGTGGTCTCTTGGGGAGACCAGATTCCCTGAGTGGAGAGATGTTGAAGATGAGCTCCCCACCCTGTTTGGGAGGCATCTGTTGTGAGGGTTGCTTGGGGCAACGAAGGTTGGAAGGGGGTCCCCAACAACAGATTTTTGGAGGATGTCCACCACTGGAGAGACCAAAACAGACGTTTTGAGGTGAGTACCTGGTCTGACAGCAGTCCCGATGCTTGAGACCACTGGGTGGCCAATGTCCATTGAGCTGCTCTCATATGGAGACGAGCATAGGGTACCACATGAACCGTGGAGGCCATGTGGCCGAGAAGTTGCAGCATTTCTTTGGCTGACAAGTGACTTCTGGACTGAGCCTGGGAGGCCAAGCTTATTAGCCTTTGGCCTCGGACCAGAGGGAGGTAGGCCCTTGCAGTGGTGGAGTCCAATTGGGCCCCTATGAATTCCAGGGACTGAGTAGGGATGAGTTGGGACTTGGGAATGTTTACCACAAGTCCCAGATATTGAAGAATACGCCTTGTGCGGTCCAGAGAAATCTGGGCTTCTGATTGAGATGGAGCTCGGATGAGCCAGTCGTCCAGATATGGGAAGACAAAGATTCCCATGCCTCTGAGAAATGCGGCAACGACTGCCATGCATTTTGTGAATACTCTTGGAGCAGAGGCCAGACCGAAGGGTAGTACTCTGTACTGGAAATGTTTTCCCTGGAACAGAAATCTTAGATACTTTCTGTGGGATGGATGGATGAGTATATGAGTGTACGCATCCTTGAGATCTAGAGAACAAAGCCAATCCTGACTCTGAAGGTATGGAAGGAGAAGGCCCAGAGAGAGCATTTTGAATTTCTCCTTGAATAGAAACCTGTTCAATTCTCTCAGATCTAGGATAGGTCTGAAGCCCCCTGTCTTCTTTGTTATGAGAAAGTAAGGGGAGTAGAAACCTAACCCCTGTTGTGGAGGAGGAACCTCCTCTATTGCCCCTTGGGCAAAAAGAGAAGAGACTTCCTGACCCAACAGGGTCAGAAGAGATGGGGGAGAACTGAATTGCCTCACCATGGTATGGGGAGGAAGGCTGGAGAAATGAAGTTTGTAGCCTTCTCGGATAATAGAGAGGGTCCATTGCTCTGATGTTATTTGCTCCCATCTGGGAGCAAAGTGAGCTAGCCTTCCAGGAATGGTGAGGGGCTCTGGTTGTGCTAGAGCCAGAAACGGCAAGTTCTCTAGAGGGAAGTCAAAACCCCTGAGGGGGTTGAGCCTGCTGGGATGTAGCAGACACTGCAGGCTTTGACCTTACCTGCTTAGATTGTTGACGCTTAGCCGCAAGGCGAGGCTGAGCAGATTGCTGGCCAGTATTTGTGGGAAATCTGGTCTTTTTATAGTAAGGCCTTTTAAAAGGCTTCTTTTTGGTAGGGGTAGAAGAAGACTTGGAAAGTCTATCTAGAGTGGCATTTTCTGCATCCATTTGAGCAGCTTTAATCTGCCAGTCTTCCCCAAATCAGTTCTCACCGGTACAGGGCAGATTCCTGAGGCCTTCTACAACCCAGGGTTCTAGGTTAGAAGCCTGGAGCCAAGCGAGACGTCGGGCTGCAATAGCAATTCCCGAAGCTCTGCCTGCAACTTCAAAGGAATCAAAGGCTGCCCTGTTGGAGAACTTGGAGACCTCGGAAAGTTGTGTCACCATAGAAAAGAAGTCCGCCCTTTGATCATCAGGGATAAAGGGGGCAAAATTCTGTATTTTTAGGGCAAGTTGCCCAAGATACATGCCCATATAAAGGCTATAAGAGTTGATCCTGGCTATAAGCATACTAGCCTGGAACATCTTTCTTCCAAAAGAGTCTAGGTTCTTACATTCTCGCCCTGGAGGGGTAGAAGAATGCCTCTTAGGACTCTTTATTTTCTTCATGGCAGACTTCACCACAATGGAGTGGTGAGGCAGCTGAGTTTTCTGGAACCCAGGCGAAGGAGGGACCCGATACATGGTGTCCAACCTGCGGGAATGGGGAGACAGTGTTAAAGGAGTCTCCCACAAATCCATCAAGTGTTCTTGAAGGATTTCATGGACAGGCAGAGTGACTGCCTCTTTAGGAGCTTTTGAGTATCCTAAAATGTCCAATTTTTTTGATCTGGGTTCTCTTTCAGAAGATGTAGTAATAGAAAGTGCTTTAGCTACATCAACAATGAAATCCTGAAAGGATAAATCCTCTGGAGGAGACATCCTCCTCTTGGGAGAAGAGGGCTCCTCAGGAAGAGTAAGCTCAGCAGAGTCATCAGGGAATTGAATTCATCAGAAGAATCTGAGTACTCTTTCTGTGCTTCCAATGTACGATACGCATACCGATCGGTATCGACATCGGGCGTATCGGGCATGGGATCGGTACCGGGCGAAAGCCGGAATCCGGCATGCGAAACCGATCGACGTTTAGAAGTCGATGGTCTCGGTTCCGGTGTAGATACCGGAACCGGGGTTGGTACCGATGAAATCGGTACCGAGGGCGTCGCAGCCTTAATGAAGGCCAGTAGGCCTGCTGCATGGTCTGGACAGTACTGCCCATAGACGCCACTACTGCCTGGATGTCGGTACCGGTATGGGCCGGTACCCCAGAGCAGTCCAACAGGTGATCTGTCGAGGCCGTGCCATCGATGTCAACCTGTGACCCCATGATTGCTTTGGAGGCCGGAACCTCCCGCCGGGGTTTTTTGGCCTGGGCAGAATCCTCGAACTCAGAACTGAGAGCCTCTCGATCTTTAGAAAGAGATTTGCTTTTAGAGGATTTGCCCACAGAAGTTTTGGTTACCTGAGATCCATCCGGAGAGGAAGACCTGGATGACTGTGATGCTTCTGAAGGAAACAGCACATGGAGCTTGTTAGCCCGGTTCTGCAAACCGCGTTTAGACATCTGGGTGGAGGATGGGCAGTCCGGTATGGAGTGCTCAGGTCCCAAACATTTGAGACACCATTCATGGGTGTCTGTGACAGAAATGACAGCACTGCATTTGGTACATTTTTTGAAACCAGGGACTGGCTTCTCCATGAGGAGAAATTGTGTAGGCCTTAAGGCCTAACACCGGGTACCAAGCTGTGCTGAAGAAAAATAAAAAAGTCTTTTTTTCTTTTTTTTTTTTTTGATATAGAAAGAAAGAAAGAACGGCGATACCGGTTTCGGTATGGGGAAGGCAGGTACGCGGTCTAAAGAAACAAACAAAAGTAACAAATTCTTCAGCGGTGACAGGAACACGACCTGCTGGCTCCGCGGAAAAAGAAGAACTGAGGAGAGCTGGTCAGGAAGGCGGGAAGGCAGCGCGCATGTGCAGTGGGAGGCCCCAAAAGCTTTTCATTTGAAAAGCTGGGGAGCTTTCCCGCGCAGGCTCCGTCGGTACCGACGTACCCATATGTGATGACTTATTCCTGCTTGTTCCTAGAGATAATGAGCAACTGAGTTCTTGGGCAAGCTTTTTTCTAAAGTCCAAAGTACAAATATATATTGTAACAAGCAGCCCTTTAAATCTGAAAATGTGTTTTGAGCTATAAGATAACTGCCTAGAAATGCCTCTGGATGTGTAGCACTAACATTTAGGTCAGTCACTAAAGCACAGTTACTTACCTGTAACAGGTGATCTCTGGGAACAGCAGGAATTAGTCCTCACATATGGGTACGTCGGTACCGACGGAGCCTGCGCGGGAAAGCTCCCCAGCTTCCTAGAATGGAAGCTTTTGGGACCTCCCACTGCACATGCGCACTGCCTTCCCGCCTTCCTGAACAGCTCTCCTCAGTTTCGAGTTTATAGCTGAGTCAATAGAGAGAGAACAGGAAGATAGATAGATAAAAGATACAACTCCTAGGGGAGGTGGGTGGGTTGTGAGGACTAATTCCTGCTGTTCCCAGAGATCACCTGTTACAGGTAAGTAACTGTGCTATCTCCAGGAACAAGCAGGAATAAGTCCTCACATATGGGGACTCCCTAGCTTAGATGCGTGGGATCCCCTGTCAAGGTTCGCCATCTTCGTATGGATCTCAGGCATCCATCCTGGGAAGGTGGGCAGGAGTTGTCTAAGAATGGAACAGGTGTTTGAGGACAGCCTGGCCAAACAAGGCATCCCGGCGGGAGTCCTTGTCCAAACAGTAATGGGCTGTGAAGGTATGAACCGAGGCCCAGGTAGCGGCTCGACAGATCTGATCAATGGAAACAGAGTGCAGATGAGCCATAGAAGTTGCCATGGCTCTCACATTGTGAGCTGTGACATGGCCTTCCAGAGAAATGTTTTTACTCTGGTAAGCAAAGGAAATACACTGAGCAATCCAATTGGAAAGTGTACGCTTGGAGACTGGAAGTCCCAAATGTGAAGGATCAAAAGCCACGAAAAGTTGAGAAGACTTTCGATGTGGCTGAGTCCTATTAAGGTAAAAGGCTAGAGCTCTTTTACAATCCAGAGTATGAAGGTTCCTCTCTGCACTGGAGGCATGAGGAGCTGGAAAAAAGACAGGTAGATATACCTCTTGATTAAGATGAAAAGGCGAGACCACTTTAGGCATAAAGTGGGGATTCGTCCTAAGGACCACCTTGTCATGATGAAATCTTGTATAAGGTGGATTAGCCACTAGAGCCT
The DNA here is from genome assembly GCA_033557465.1 of Ichthyophis bannanicus. Classification (NCBI taxonomy): domain Eukaryota; kingdom Metazoa; phylum Chordata; class Amphibia; order Gymnophiona; family Ichthyophiidae; genus Ichthyophis; species Ichthyophis bannanicus. The sequence goes on along the minus strand of CM066036.1, from coordinate 174,261,291 downwards.
GCAGTTCGCTGATGCGACGAGCGGAAGTGACTGCAATTAGGAATAATACCTTCCAGGAAAGAAATTTCAAGGAGGTAGAAAATAACGGCTCAAAGGGTGGCTTCATAAGCTGACCAAGCACTAGATTCAAATCCCATGCGACCGGGGGGGGTCTGATGGGAGGTTTAGTGAGGGTCAGGCCTCTCATGAATCTTGCAACAAGAGGATGAGAGGAGATAGGTTGTCCATGTACAGGTTTCAGGGATGCTGAAATAGCACTTAAATGGACTCTTACAGAATTCGTCTTAAGGCCTGCATTGGAAAGATGCAGGAGATAGTCTAAGAGGGAATTCAAAGGAAGTGCCAGAGGGTCAAGGCCCTGCTGAGCACACCAAATGGAAAAACGTTTCCATTTGAAAGCATAAGACCGCCTCATGGAAGGTTTCCTAGAGGCATGAAGGATATCTTTCACAGGTTGAGAAAGATTAAAGTCTTGAAGACTTAAGCCTTCAGTAACCAAGCTCGGAGATGTAGGGATTTGGGGTTTGGGTGCCACAAAGTCCCGTCCTCCTGAGACAGAAGGTCTGGTGCAGCTCCTAAGTCCAGGGAGGATCCCTGGGAGAGCTGTAGAAGCAGAGGGAACCACACTTGGCGTGGCCAGCGTGGAGCTATGAGGATCATAGAGCCGTGATCTCTCTGGAGTTTGAACAGAGTCTTGGGAATCAGCGGAATGGGTGGAAAGGCATATAGGAACGCCTGACCCCAATGGAGGAGAAAGGCGTCCGTGGCCTGAGCTTCCTGACACGGAGTCCTGGAACAGAACCGGGGAAGTTTGGCATTCCACGGACTTGCAAAGAGGTCTATGTCCGGGGTCCCCCATTCCTGAAAGATTCTGGTTATCTGGTCCACGTGTAGGGACCACTCGTGTGGCAGCAGAACTCGACTGAGCCTGTCTGCTCGAGAGTTTTGAACTCCTGGAAGGTACACTGCTAGCAGATGAATTTGGTGCTCTCTGGCGAAGGCCCATAATCTGAGAGCTTCGTTGCAAAGCGACAGAGAGCCCGTTCCTCCTTGTTTGTTTATGTAAAACATGGCCACCTGATTGTCTGTCTGAACCAGGACAGTCAGGTTGGCAAGGAGGGTATGGAAGACCTTGAGGGCAAGGTAAATTGCTCGCAGTTCCAGGAGGTTGATATGAAGGGTGGCCTCCTGTGGAGACCAAGTGCCCTGAGTGGAGAGAGTTAGCAGATGGGCTCCCCACCCCAATTGGGAGGCATCTGTTGTGAGGGTTGCTTGGGGTAGCAAGGGCTGAAAGGGAGCCCCCAACAACAGATTCTTGGTGGATATCCACCAATGGAGGGACCAAGACAGACGGTTTGAGGTTTGTATTTGGTCTGAGAGTGCTCCCGACGCCTGAGTCCACTGGGTGGCCAGGGTCCATTGAGCTGCTCTCATATGAAGACGAGCGTAGGGCACCACATGTACTGTGGAGGCCATATGGCCCAGGAGGCGTAGCATTTCCCTGGCTGTCAAGTGAGTACTGGACTGGGCTTGGGAGGCCAAGCTCAGCAGACGCTGACCCCGAACCAGTGGAAGGTAGGCTCTTGCAGTGGTGGTGTCCAACTGGGCCCCTATGAATTCTAGAGACTGAGTAGGGCTGAGTTGAGACTTGGGAAGGTTTACCACCAGTCCCAGATACTGCAGAAGGCTCCTTGTGCGGTCTAGGGAAATCTGGGCCTGCGACTGAGTTGGAGCTCGAATGAGCCAGTCGTCCAGATATGGGAATACGAAAATTCCCATGCTTCTGAGAAATGCGGCTACGACTGCCATGCATTTGGTAAAGACTCTTGGGGCAGAGGCGAGACCGAAGGGAAGTACTCTGTATTGGTAATGACTTCCCCTGAACAGAAAGCGAAGATATTTTCTGTGGGAGGGATGGATGAGTAGATGTGTATACGCATCCTGTAGGTCTAGAGAACAAAGCCAGTCCTGACTCTGAAGGTATGGAAGGAGAATGCCCAAAGAGAGCATTTTGAATTTCTCCTTGTACAGAAATTTGTTCAATTCTCTCAGATCTAGGATTGGTCTGAATCCCCCTGTCTTCTTTGGAATGAGAAAATAGGGGGAGTAGAAACCTGACCCCTGTTGATGAAGAGGAACCTCTTCTATGGCCCCTTGGGCAAGCAGAGAAGAGATCTCCTGATCCAACAGGGCTAGGAGAGGAGATGGAGAATTGAAGGGTCTCACCATGTGATGAGGAGGAAGGCTGGAGAAATGAAGTTTGTAACCCTCTCGGATGATAGAGAGGGTCCATTGCTCTGTTGTGATCTGTTCCCATCTGGGAGCAAAGTGAGCTAACCTTCCAGGTATGGTGAGAGGTTCTGGTTGGTCCAGAACCAGGAATGGCAAGTTCTCTAGGGGCAAGTCAAAACCCCTGAGGGGGTGGAGCCTGTTGAGCTGCAGTAGCTGCTGCAGGCTTTGCTCTTGCTTGTTTCGTTTGCTGACGTTTAGCCGCAAAACGAGGTTGAGAAGATTGCTGGCCAGTATTGGAAGCATATCTGGCCTTCTTATAATAAGGCCTCTTGAAAGACTTCTTCTTAGTGGGAGTAGAAGTGGACTTAGAAAGTCTCTCTAAGGTGGCATTTTCAGCGTCCATTTGAGTGGCCTTAACTTGCCACTCTGCACCGAATAAGTTCTCACCTGTACAGGGCAGATTCCGTAAGCCATCTAGAACCCAGGGTTCCAGATCAGAAGCCTGGAGCCAAGCCAGACGTCTGGCTGCGATAGCAATGCCAGAAGCTCTGCTGGCTCCTTCGAAGGAATCAAAGGCAGCTCTGTTGGAGAACTTAGAAACATCTAAAAGTTGTTTCACACCAGACAGGAAGTCCTCCTGTTTATCCTCAGGGATAAGGGAGGCAAAATGCCGTACTTTCTTGGCAAGTTCCCCTAGGAACATGCCCATATAGAGGCTGTAGGAATTAATCCTGGCTATAAGCATACTAGCCTGGAAGATTTTCCTACCAAAAGAGTCCAGTGTCTTACATTCCCTTCCTGGAGGTGTAGAAGAGTGCCTTTTAGTACTCTTGATCTTTTTCATTGCAGACTTTACCACAATGGAGTGGTGAGGCAATTGAGTTTTCTGAAAACCAGGAGAAGGAGGGACCCGATACATGGTGTCCAACCTACGGGAATAAGGAGACAGAGTTAAAGGGTTCTCCCAGAAATCCATCAATTGTTCCTGAAGGATTTCATGGATAGGCAGAGTAACTGCTTCTTTAGGAGACTTAGAGTATCCTAAAATATCCAATCTTTTTGACCTTGGTTCCCTTTCAGAGGAGGTAGTGATAGAAAGGCCTTTAGCCATTTCTAAAATAAAGTCCTGAAAGGACAAATCCTCTGGAGGAGACATTCTCCTTTTTGGAGAAGAAGGTTCCTCAGGAAGGTCAAGGGAGAGCTCTGCAGACTCATCAGAGGAGACAAAATCCTCAGAGGAATCGGTGTATTTTCTAGTTTCCTCCAACGCACGATACGCATACCGATCGGTATCGACATCGGGCGTACCGGGTATGGAAGCGGTATGGAGCGAAAGCCCATACGGTACCAATTTGCGTTTAGAAGAGGAAGGCCTGGGTTCCGGCATGGCGGACGATACCGGAACCGGGCCCGGAACCGCTGGAAGCGGTACCGATGGCGTTGCAGCTTTAATGAAAGCCATGACGGCCTGCTGCATGGATTGGACAGTATTGCCCATAGACGCCACGGCTGCCTGGATGTCGGTACCGGTATGGGCCGGTACCCCAGAGCAGTCCAACAGGTGATCTGTCGAGGCCGTGCCATCGATGTCAACCTGTAGCCCCTGTATTGGCGTTTTGGAAGGTAGGGCTTCCCGCCGGGGCTGTTTGGCTGGGGCAGGGTCCTCAAAACTAAGAGCCTCTCGATGCTTTGAAGGAGATTTGCTCTTTGAGGACTTGCCCACAGAAGGTTTGGTTACCTGAGATCCATCCGGGGATGATGACCTGGATGACTGTGATGTTGGATTCTCTGAAGCAAACAGCACATGGAATTTGTTGGCCCGGTTCTGCAGCCCACGCTTAGACATTTGGGAGCAGGAAGGGCAGTCTGGAATGGAGTGGTCAGGCCCCAAACATTTAAGACACCATTCATGGGTGTCTGTGACTGATATTACAGCAGTACACTTGGTACACTTCTTAAATCCAGGGGCTGGCTTCTCCATGTGGAGAATTAAAGTAGGCCTGAAGGCCTAACTGAAGTGACCAAGTGCTGAAAAAATAATAAAAGAAAAGAAAATAATTTTTTAAGAAAGAAAAAGGAAGACCGGCGATACCGGTATCGGTATGGGAAGGCAGGTACGCGGTCTAAAGAAACAAAACAAAAAACTACAATTTCTTCAGCGGTGACAGGATACACGACCTGCTGGCTCCGCGGAAAAAAGAGAAACTGAGGAGAGCTGTTCAGGAAGGCGGGAAGGCAGTGCGCATGTGCAGTGGGAGGTCCCAAAAGCTTCCATTCTAGGAAGCTGGGGAGCTTTCCCGCGCAGGCTCCGTCGGTACCGACGTACCCATATGTGAGGACTTATTCCTGCTTGTTCCTGGAGATCATGCTGCTGTGGGTAAGGTTGGAGGATGTATCCTTAAGTACATAAAACACAGAGCAGGAATTAAACCAAAGGGTGGAACAGTTAGAAATATATTTACCAAATAAAAGCTACACAAAATCTCTCAGTTCACTAGTATAAAAGAGACCACAAGACATGTAATCACAACACCGAAGAGTGTCCATAGGGCATGAGAATTTGTAAATCGAGCAAAAAAAGTAAATAGCAAAAAGCAAGGATCTGCAAAAAAAAAAAAAAAAAGGAAATCAATAAACAAAAAAACCCGCATAGGAATAGGAAATCAAGCAGGTACTATAGCTTAAAGCAGAAAACAGATGAAACAAAAATAACCAAAGCTGTAGAGAAGGTATCAAACCTTTATTTCAATAAAAGAAAAAAAAGCAGGCAGAACTGCTAAATAAGGTTTCCTAGAAGGAGGCAACACACACAAAAGCAATGCAGGAAAAAGTCACCTTATTCACTCCAGGAGCAGCTGTGACTGTTGGAGGTTTGAGAGAGCATGAAGATAGTGGATAATCCTGAGGAAGGGAGGTGTTTTACTGCCTGTTTCACAAGAGCACAAAAAGGGATAGTTGCAGCCGAATAGGACAAAGAAAAACAAGAGAGCAAAGGACAAGGTAAATGCAATTCCAAATTCTTAAATAAATTTATGCAGGAAAAAAAAAGGTAAATAAGAAGGGAAGCTGTAAAGAGAGGAGACTGTTGTGAAACCAGATAACTTCTAGTGAAATGGTTCTGTTTCAGATCATCAACATTGTGTCCTATAGTGCAAAATGCTGGAACCAAGACAAATTCTGAACACACTCTTCTACTTTCAAAAATATACATACAGCCTCTTAAAAATTCCCCCTCTGAGCTCAACAATTTATATATATTTTTTAATCATTGGAACTGTGATTTAAAAGATTTGTCAAACGGTAAATCAGTGGGTGAAGTAGATGTTTATAGTGATGTGGGTTCACAAACAGCTTCTGTACTATTAAGACACCAAACTCAGAAGGGTTTCTATTAGTTTTACTGGAGGTCTAAAGAAAATAGGCCGATTTGAGAGAGATTTCTTTTTACTTTTATATGGCAGTACTGGGGGGGCATGGCAACCTTAATGTTTTAGTGAAAAATGATTTAGCAACTGAGACTTCATGAATCCCAGTAGTATGAGGAGAGAGTTAGAAGGAAACCAACCCCACGCAAATTGGAACACCACACAAAAGAAAGGTGCTGGGTTTTTATTTAATTTATTTTTTAAACACACTCTAATCACTTTTTTCCCCTTCTGAGTTTATGTTTATGCAATTTCTTGATATACCGCCCAGGCTGAAGGGCATCAAAGTGGTTCATTGTCACTACAAGCAGGTACTAGATACGTTCCCTCGTCCTCAAAGGGCTCACAATCTATGTGTACCTGAGGCAAGGGAGGGTTAAGTGGCTTGTCCAAGGCCATAAGGAGTGCCTATCGGACTAGAAACCCCAGTCCCTCTTGCCTGAGATGCTGTCCCCAGGTGGGAATTGAATCCCTGGCCCTCCAGCCTAAGGTATCTTGTCCTAACCACGTCAGCATGCCCCAGTTTGACCTCCTGGCACTCAGCATGCCGGCGGGCTCCTTTTGATCACAGCTGTAGAAGAGAAGGCAAACACCACTCTTTATTCCTGCAGCTGTTCAGAGATGAGCCGGGGCTTCAGGCCTTCCCAGCTCCCTCTGAAGCTGATCAGGCATGGTGCCCCTCTTGGTGTGTGGCTGGGAGGGACGGACTGGGGGCTAAAATGAGAACGGAGGGGGAAGGACTAGGGACTGGGAAGGGAACGGGGGGTGGGGGTGGGCCAGGACTGGAAATGGGCTGATGTTGGGGAATGGGGGACTGGGAATCGAAGGGAGAAGCTGCTGGGAGAGATTGGAAGAGAACTGATATTGGGAGGTTAGGACTGGAAATGGGCTGGGGATAAGGGGCTGGGACTAAAAGGGAGCTGATGCTGGGAAGGACTGTAGGAGGACTGATACTCGGGGGTTAGGACTCAAAATGGGCTGGGTATGGGGGACTGGAAGGGAACTGATGCTGGGGGGACTGGAAGGGAACTGATGCTGGGGGGTTAGGACAAAAATGGGCTGATGCTAGTGATGGGGGACTGGAAAGGAGCGGATGCTGGAAGGGACTGGAGGAGGACTGATACTGGGGACTAGGACTGGAAATGGGCTGATTGGGGGGGGGGGGGAATGAGCGAATGGGACTGGAAGGGAGTTGATGCTGGGAGAGGATCAGAAAGGGGGTGGGGCTGGGACTGACGGGAGAAAAAAAAAAAGAAGCCGGGGGAGTGAGGATGGAGAGGGGAACAGATATGTGTGTGGGAGGAAAGAAAAATCTATGATTTGCTGAGTATTGGGAAAGTAAGTGGGGATTGAGGATGGAGGTGTGAAATTTGAGTGGATGAAAAAGGAATAAAGACAGAAATGGAGGAACGAGCAGAGTTAAGATGTAGAGTGGAAAACTAGAAGAGAAAAAAGGACAAATGGACAACAGACAATGGAGAATTAGCAGAAAAAAGAAGAAAGCAGAAGAAAGCGACTGGGATAATTGCAGCTGAAAAATAAAACGCTCAAACAAAAGGTAGAAAAAACTTTTATTTTGAATTTATTAACTGGAATATATCAGCTCTGGGAAATGTGTATTGCTAACATTTATTTATTTAGCTGTATTTATATCCCGCTTTTCACCGGGTCAAAGCGGTCAATTGGGGGATACATTTAACACGAGGGGATATGAGACACATACACTAATACTTACAGGGAACATGGGCAGTGGAGGGTTAAGTGGCTTGCCCAAGACCACAAGGAGTGCCTATAGGACTAGAAATCCCAGTCCCTCCGGCCTGAGATTGCTGTCCCCAGGTGGGACTTGAACCCCCGGCCCTCCGGCCTGAAGTACCTTGTCCTAACCACTAGACCACTCCTCCCTCCATTTTGTGTTTTGTTTAGTACAAGAGGAAATTAATTTATAGTTTTACCTCTCCAGTGTTGTTGTACATTCTAAGTTTAGCTTTTGGGCTTCCCAGATTAATTATTGTCTTCATATTTCTAAATTGTGATCCCTTGTTCTATGTTTGGTGATGGACTATGTTTTGTATGTGTAGTTTCTATGCGACAGTCCTACTTGTTCTCTTTCCCCACTAGAAGATGTACTGATTTAGTATTTGCCGTGTTGTCGTTTGATAGGTGGGTTTGGTGCTTTGAGAGTCCTGGTAGTGCTGTTATGATATGGCAGGTTTGCTATGGATTCTGAATGAGCAGGGTGTATAGTACTTCCTAATGTGCCTGGCAGTTGACACTGGAGCATAGTAATGTAGAAATCTGTTAGTCTTTATCTTCACTGCCCATGCAAATGGTATTGACACACTCGTAGAGGCATGTCTACTAAAAGCTAACGCACATTCACAAATGTGAATGTGCGCTACATACAGCAACATCCATTTATTTCTATTGGTGCAGTGGCACTTAACACACATTAGTATTTAGTAAACATGCCCCTAAGTCATTGCCAGGACAAAAAGAGGCTTGTGAAGGCTCATTTGAAAGCTGCCTAAACTTTTAGATGAGCAACATATACATTTTAAAATAAAATAAAGTTTAAGCAAATAAGGTCCAGTGGCTATACAAATGAGGCCCCGCAATGTCTCCCTGCACATGGCCCTGCATCACCCTTGGGTCGCCCCTGAAGACATGTGCCATCATTGTACACAAAGCGAATAGAAACGATGCACTACAATCTTTGCTAAATTAGAGAATGAGAGAAGCCACCAACAGGGACAACAGCATAAGATTTGCCATGCTGAGTCAGACCAAAAGACCATCAAGCCCAGTATCCAGTTTTCAGCAGTGGCCAATCCTGGTCACAAGTATCTAAGCGCAGTGGTTCTTAACCCAGTCCTCTGGGTCCCCTAGTCCAGTCAAGTTTTCAGGATATCCACAATGAATATGCATGAAATAGATCTGCATACAATGGAAGCAGTGCATCTAGATCTATCTCATGCATATTCATTGTGGACATCCTGAAAACCTGACTGGCCTGGGGGTCCCAAAGGACTGGGTTGGAACCACTGATCTAAAAGGCTCCCAAAAGGTAGACAAATTACCCCTGGGAGTAAGCAGAATGGAATCAGTGGATATCCTCAAGTCCACCTAAAGGTGAAATTTTACTTACCATTAATTTCCTTTCCTGGAATCCTGCTAGACCAGTACAGACTAACGGGTTGGTTTCCCCATGACAGCAGAAGATGTAGACAGAGAACCAATCAAAAGCTTTGGCTACTCCCCCTCTTTGGTTGTAACCCATCACCCCTAGAAGTCAGTTTCAGTTTGCTATTGCCAAAGCATAAAGTCTTTCAAACCCAAACAGCATAACTACTAACCACCAGAACTGACGATACAGGAATTTGTCTGAGATACCTGGAACTATGTACAGGAACCTGCGCATATAACTATGTACAGTACAAGGCAGAGACTAAGCCCACTGACGACACAAGGATGGGATCTGACCATCGTTAACACTTGCAAGAATTGGCCCAGCAAATCTGAAACTGTGGGCGGGTCCTGGACTGCTCTAGCAGGATTCCAGGCATGGAAATTAACACTAAGTAAAATTTCACCTTCCAGTTCATTCTGCTAGACCAGTCCAGACTAGCGAGAAGTACCAGAGCAACTCCATACTAGGGCGGGAAGAAACAGCTGCAGCCAAAACAGTGACCCCAAAGCACACTGCTTCCCGGACTTGGAGATCCAAGAGTTAATGCTGGGCAAAAGTGGAGTAAGATGACCAAGTCACTGCCTGGCAAATATCGAGCAGCATGACCTGCTATTACTCTGCCCATGAGGTTGCTTGAGCCCTCTTAGAATGAGCCTGTAACCCTGCAGGCACGGGCTTGTCATGGAGAATGTAGGCCGACTCAATAGCCTGTTTAATCCATCGCGCAATGATGGACTTCGCTATAGCCTGCCCCTTACGGACTCCAGTCATCAAGACAAAGAGCCGGTCTGAGAGACAGAAAGGGTTCATCACCTTCAGACAGCATCGCAAAATTCAACCCACATCAAGGAGACGGAGGTTCGAATTGAGCTCCAAGCAGTATATCATATTGTAATGATAGAGCTGATCAAATTGGTGGAGGGGTTGCGCTCTGTGTTAGAGAGGGCATTGAGTCAGAAAGGATTAAAGTTTTGCAGGAAACAAAATTTGCTGTAGAAACTCTATGGATTGAAATTCCATGTAAAAAGGGGAAGGCGATGGCGTTGAGGGTGTACTATCGACCGCCTGGCCAGAATGAACAAATGGATGATGAAATGCTCAAAGAAATCAAGGACGCTAACAAAAGTTACAGCGCAGTAATAATAATGGGCGATTTCAATTACCCCGGTATCGACTGGGTCAGTGTCACAGCAGTACATGCTAGGGAGATAAAGTTCCTAGATGACATAAATGACTGCTTCTTGGAGCAGCTGGTTCATGAACCAACCAGAGGGGAAGCCATATTAGACCTAGTCCTTAGTGGAACACCAGATCTAGTGCAAGAGATAAGGGTGTTGGAGCCACTTGGCAATAGTGATCATAGCATGATCGCCTTTGATTTAATTAGTGCAGGAGGGATAGTAAGGAAATCCACAGTACTACCTTTTAACTTTCGAAAGGGAGACTATGATAAAATGAGGAAAATAGTTAAGAAAAAACTAAAAGGAGCAGTTGCAAAGGTTAAAGACTTACATCAAGCTTGGGTGTTGTTGAAAAATACTATCTTGGAAGCCCAGACCAGCTGTATTCCACGCTTTAAGAAAAGTGGAAGGAAGTCCAAAAAACTGCCAGCATGGTTTAAAGGTGAGGTCAGAGAGGCTGTTGCCAAGAAAGCATCTTTCATGAAATGGAAAAAAAAGCCAAACGATGAAACCTGGAAAGAGCACAAGCACTGGCAGGTCAAATGCAAGGCACTGATAAAGAAGGCAAAGAGAGAATTTGAGAAGAAGCTTGCTGCAGAAGTAAAAACGCGAAATAAAGATTTTTTCAAGTACATTCGTAGCAAAAAACCTGTGAGAGAGTCAGTTGGACCATTAGATGATAGAGGAGTTAAAGGGGCACTAAGAGGCGACAAGGCGATAGCGGAGAGACTGAATGAATTCTTTGCTTCGGTCTTTACTGAGGAAGATGTAGGGATGTTACCCATGACTGAAGTGGTATTTAAAGGTGCGGAAGAATTGAAGGAAATATCGATACATCGGGAAGATGTATTACAACTATTAGATAAACTGAAGAGTAGCAAATCACCTGGGCCGGATGGTATACATCCAAGGGTGTTGAAAGAACTGAAATATGAGATTTCAGACCTGCTATTAGTAATCTGTGAACTATCATTAAAATCATCTCTAATACCTGAAGATTGGCGGATCGCCAATGTAACACCAATTTTTAAAAAGGGTTCGAGGGGTGATCCGGGAAACTACAGACCGGTGAGCCTCACGTCAGTACCGGGAAAAATGGTAGAAACCATCATAAAGAATAAAATTACTCAGCATGTAGATAGTCATGGCCTAATGGGAGACAGCCAACATGGCTTTAGACAAGGAAGATCTTGTCTTACTAATCTGTTATGTTTTTTTGAAAGTGTGAATAAACAGGTGGACAAAGGTGAGTCGGTTGATATAGTGTATCTGGACTTTCAGAAAGCCTTTGACAAGGTCCCTCATCAGAGACCTTTGACAAAACTAAAGAGTCATGGGATAGGAGGCAGTGTACTACTGTGGATCAGGAACTGGTTAAAAGATAGAAAGCAGAGGGTTGGGCTAAATGGCCAATTTTCCCAATGGAGAAAGGTGAATAGTGGTGTACCCCAGGGATCTGTGCTGGGTCTGCTGCTGCTTTTTGACATATTCATAAATGACCTGGAAAGTGGAATAACGAGTGAGGTTATCAAATTTGCAGATGACACAAAACTATTTAAAGTTGTTAAAACCCAAGAGGATTGTGGAAAATTGCAAGAGGATCTTGATAAATTGGAAGACTGGGCATCAAAATGGCAGATGAAATTTAATGTGGACAAGTGCAAAGTTATGCACCTAGGGAAGAACAACCCAAACTATGGTTACACGATGCAAGGTTCCACATTAGGAACCACCACCCAGGAAAAAGATTTAGGCGTCATTGTGGATAACATGTTAAAACCCTCGGCCCAGTGTGCAGCAGCAGCCAAGAGAGCAAATAGAATGCTAGGTATCATAAGGAAAGGAATGGAAAATAAAACAAGATATTATAATGCCTCTATACCGTTCCATGGTGAGACCGTGCCTTGAATATTCTGTGCAATTCTGGTCGCCATATCTTAAAAAGGATATAGTGTTATTAGAAAAGGTTCAGAGAAGAGTCACCAAAATGGTAAAGGGGATGGAAGGATACTCCTATGAAGAAAGGCTAAAAAGGTTAGGGCTCTCTAACCTGGAAAAGAGACGGCTGAGGGGAGATATGATAGACGTCTATAAATTAATGAACGGAGTGGAATGGGTAAACGTAGATCGATTGTTTACGTTATCAGAATATAGAAACAGGATACTGGGCTTGATGGACCTTGGTCTGATCCAGTATAGCATCTCTTATGTTCTTATGTTCACTACTTCTCTGAAAAGGAAGGGAGAGACACTGTCTAGTTCAAGTGAAAGCCGGAGATGACTTTGAGCAAGAAGGATGGGACCATCCGCAAGTAAACTCCCTCTGTTGAGGAGGACAAGAACAGGTCCTGGTATGATAGGGCTTGGAGTTCTGACAGTCACCAAGTCGACATAATTGCTACTAAGAAGGCTGTCTTGACGGTCAGATCCAGCAGGGTGGATGCCCACCCGAGTACTCAGAGAATGAACAAGTCCCACGACGGTGCCACATGCTGACGGGGAAGTCTTGGCGCAGAGACTACCTGGAGGAAGTGAAACACATCTGTATGAGAGGCAAGAATATGCCCCTTGAGCTGCCTGTGAAAAAAAGGTCAAAGTTGCCACATGCACCTTCTGCATGTTGAGGGCGAGCTGCTCTCAAACCCCGTCTGTAGAAAAGACAGAATGTGCTGCACCTACGCCCACCATGGGGAGAGTAAGCACTGTTGACACCACTGCTCGAAACAAAGCCAAACCTGGGCAAACGCCTGGGATGTAGACGCCCTACAGGCTTTGAGCAGAGTGGCTACCACTGTTTCATGGTATCCCTTGCGGATCAGTCGCCACCACTCAAGAGCCAAGCTGGGAGCGGAATCATCCTTGAGAATCGGCCCCTGCGAGAGCCCTGTGTCAGAAGTGTGGACTTGTTCAGCCTCACCAGTTCGGCATACTACAGGTGACTGGCCCAATCTGGAGCTACTGGGACTACCCATTCCTGATGAGACTATGTGCCTAGTACTTGACCGATCATCACCCATGCAGGAAAGACATACAGGTACTGGGTGGTAGGTCACTCCTGCACTAGAGCGTCGATGCCCCTTGAGTTCGGTTCTGTCCGTTGGCTGAAGAAGGGTGGTACCTTGGTGTTGGAGGATGTGGCCATCAGGTCTAGGCGACCCTACCTCTTGTACAATGCACTTGAAGGCCCAAGGCACCAGTTCCCACAAGAGTATCCAAGACGTGCCTGAGAAAGTTTGCCTGGACATTGTCCACTCCCGCAATATGTTGAGCCGACAGAGCTTGTAAGTGATACTCCAGCCCATAGGAATGAAAGGGCCATTCCCGGGTATTTGGTCCCCCCCCAGCCTGTTCAGACAAGTCACCGTTGTGGCATTGTCAGACAAAATCCGAACTGCATGAGTGTGAAGGAGCAGAAGGAAACACTGTAGTGCCAGACGTACTGCTCCAACTTCTAGGCGGTTGATTATTCAGTTTACTTCGACAGGAGTCCAGGCGCCCTGCATGGAAAGACCTTGGCAGTGCGCACCTTAGTTGACCATGCTTGCATCGGTCGTGAGGACGATCCATTGGGGAATGTCCAAGGGAGTTCCATTCAAGTTGTTGTGGGCGAGCCACTATGGACAGCAGGCGAGGCAGTGGTAACACTGTAATCCTGTGTCACAGGGGAATACCAGGATAGGAGGGACTGTTGCAGAGGCCGCATGTGGATGCGTGCCCAGGGAACCACTTACAAGGTGGCTGCTATGAACAGAGCACCTGCGGGTAGTCCCATGTCTGCTGGAGATCTCATCCATTGAAAGGACTGAATCCGTTTGCCTAGCTTCCGGGCCCTCTCCTCCATCAGGAAGACACAGCCCTTCAAGTGGGCCCCAAGGAAGTCAAGCGGCTTTGATGGGAGCAGAGTACTTTTCGCTCAATTTACTACCCATCCAAGCTGTTCCAGAAAACGTACTACTCACTGTACCACCGAGAATGCCTCGTGGAAGGAGTCAGCCCGTATTAGCCAGTCGTCCAAGTAGGGATGAACTCGAATGCTCTAATGCCGTAGCGCTGCTGCCGCCACCACCACCACCATGACCTTGGAAAATATGCGAGGAGCTGTGGTCAGACCGAAGAGCAGCACGCAGAACCGATAGTGCTGACCCAAAACGGCGAACTGTAGAAATCTCTTATGATCGTGGTATGTGGGAATGTGCAGGTAGGCCTCCGTGAGATCCAGGGATGCAAGAAACTCTCTGGGTCATGTTGCTTGTATGATTCAATTCAGCTTTTCCATCCGAAAATGGGGAACACAGACAGCAGTTGATGCCCTTGAGGTCCAGGATGGATTGAAACGTTCCATACTTTTTTGGAATGATGAAATAGATGGAGTACCGGCCCAAACCCCTCTCGGCCGCCGGGACTATTCAAATCGCTCTTAACTGGAGTAGGTGCTGCAGAGTCTGGTGTACTGCAAGCTGTTTTGTGGCTGAATGGCAAGGGGACACAAGGAAGGCGTCCTGGATGGGCTTGCAGCCCGCGGGTTACCACCTGGAGCACTCAACTGTCCAATGTAATCTGGGCCCATTTGCGGGAGAAAAGGCGCAAGCGCCCTCCTATTTTCGGCACCCCGGAAAAGGCCCGAAGCCAGTCAGCATGAGGAGTGCCCTGCTCCAGTGAACTTAGTGGAGGAAGAGGAGAAATTATCCTGTGAAAAGTGAAACCCCCAAAAGAGCTGAGACTGGGCCTTTGAGCCTTGTCTGGGCATGGAGGAAAAGAACTTTCCGTATCTATATTGATGAGAATCCCAAAAATGGGATCGGCCTGAGGCTGCTGTCGAGGAACCACCACTGGACTTGCAGAATGAGGTTTTGGACTTGCAGAATGAGCTATCTTCTGATAGCTGTTGAGGTTTGAGGTTTCCCAAATCCATCACCAGCTTTTCCAAATCCTCACTGAAAAATAGATGGCCTTGAAAGGGCGAGTTGAGACTTGGACGCAGGGTCCGCATTCCAATGGCGGAACCAGAGCCAACAGCGTGCCACAGTCACTGCGGACACAGACCGAGCTGCAAGGTGAAGGAGATTGCAGAGGGCATCTGCCAAGAAGGTAGTGGTCGATTCCAGTTGCCCTAGTGAGTGATTCTCCAGCAGCAACTGGATCCATCACAAGATGTGTGTCACCATGCCCCCACACATAGATGCCTGCAAGGTGAGGGATGAAGAGGTGGAGGTCGTTTTCAAAAGACCTTCCATCTTGCGGTCAAGCTGATCCTTCAGCGCCGTGCCACCTTCTACCTGGATAGTTGCATGCTTCGTGACCGATGTCACAAGAGCGCCCACCTTAGAAAACCAAAGCCATTTGTTGATATCTGATGGGGCCCAGGCATATATACGGCCAAGTCGGCAAGCGGCGCGTAAAGAGGTTTGCTGGAGCTCCGTAGGAAATGAAAAGGCCTTTGAGGGCTTGCAAATACCCGCTATTATAATGGGGTCTAGCTGGGAATTATTTGGGACCGAAATAGGCGTGACTGGTGATTCAGCAAGATAGCACAGTTACTTACCTGTAAACAGGTGATCTCTGGGAACAGCAGGAATAAGTCTTCACATATGGGTACGTCGGTACCGACGGAGCCTGCGTGGGAACGCTCCCCAGCGTCCAATCAGAAAGCTTTTGGGAGCATCCCTCAGCGCCTGCGTGCTGCCTTCCCGCCTTTCCAACTGTCTCTCCTCAGTTGAGTTTTATAGCTGAGACAAAAAGAGAGAAAGAGGAAAGGAAGATAGATAGAGAGATACAACTCCTAGGGGAGGTGGGTGGGTTGTGAAGACTTATTCCTGCTGTTCCCAGAGATCACCTGTTACAGGTAAGTAACTGTGCTATCTCCAGGAACAAGCAGGAATGAGTCTTCACATATGGGGACTCCCAAGCTAAGATGCCTGGAGCCCTAGCAAGGTGAGGATTGGAACATGCTACACCTCATATGGCCAGGCATCCTGAGGATGGTGGGTAGGAGTTGAAAAGAAAGGAGCTGTAGAAAAACAGCTAACCTAAGGACTACAGGAAAGGAGTCCTTGTATGTATGATAATTACCATGAAAAATATTGACATGAACAATCACAATATGGACCTCACCTACTGGATTGCAGGAAGTAGAGAGGCTGATCGAATCTACTGGAGTTCCAGTAGAGGAATCTTCAAGGTGATCTCACTGAAGTGAAGGCGAAGGTCCAAATCTGGAATTGACAGGTGACCCAGGTGTCAACTGGGGTAGTACAAAAACGTCAGGTCTTTAGTGGAAGCTTTATGGAAAAGCTGGGAACTCTTTTGGATACAGAGGTAGTAACATTTAGGAGCAAAAGAGGAAGACTGACTGATTTGGACAACTAGCCATTCCTGGAGGGAAGAAGGGGTATGGAAAAAAGCCCATATTCCCAAAGAGGACAGATGTCTGAAGGGCTGAAACTTCAGATCTACTGAAGATCCACCCTGTCTTTCCTATCTGTTGGGAGATAGGAAAGATAGTGAAGCATGGAGCTTCAGGGATACCTAGACCTAGGGTCAAAGTAGGAGCTGTCAGTACCACAGTAGTGGTTGTGTGCATAGTACTCTAGACATACTGAGGGACAGTATGAAGATATGCAAGCCCACTGTCTGGAACCTATAGGAAGGTAAAAACCTTTTATAAGCATAGACAGTTAGAGAGATAAGTATGGAAATACCTATCTACCTATAAGGAAGTATCTCGACAGATACACATATATATGTGTGTGTGTATATATATATGTGTGTGTGTATATATATATATATATATATATATATATAGATAGATAGGGGTATATATATATATATATACCCCTATGTCCATAGTGAGATCTGGAGGGGCATAAAAATATGCACACGCAGCTTACAGACATAGATATCTATAGAGAAGTATATAGAGATATATACAGACATGTACATAGATGTCTAAAGATAAATGTCTGCAACTAAGCAGATAGAGATATGCCCATAAGAACATTCACATGGGAGATGTGAAGGAGAAAGATTCATCTAACAAGAAGGTGGAACCTACTTGAGAAGATATATAGAGAATCTGTTCCCCCTGGCTAAGATGGTGCAGGAATGTTATCCAGTGAAATAACCAGGATGGTTGCGTGAAAAACAGAGGATAATATCAGTCTGTAAACAGCAAGTCCTGAGTCTTATAGAACTCAAGCATGGTAAACGGACAGAAAAACGCATAGGATGAGATACCAGATTGACCCACTTGAGGAACAAGGGGGGGGGGGGGTATCATGCGTTGTTTAAATAAATATGTGCTGTCCATGAAGGATTAGGATACCATGAGGACAAGCTGCAAGGAAAAAGAGCATATTTCCTGTAGAAACTGGGTAACTCTTTAGACTGTCATATAGAGAGGGCTTATGTCCTTTATTAAAAGGAAATAGAAGGGTGTAAAGAACCCCTACAGTCATGAGGAATGACTGAGGAAGCCTTTTCAACCATATAGGATAGTAATTAGAGAAAAAATCCCCATGCTCTCTAGCAAGGGCCCATAGTGGAAAGCTTCTCAGTAGGATTGCAGAGAGCACTATGCAGGAGAATTGGGAAATAAAAGTGGCTGTTGGAGGAAACCAGCTGCCACCTCAGTTATGCTTCAAAGTCCAGAAAAGAAGCAATAAGGATTATCCAAGATAGATGAGCAATATCTTGGAAACACTACTAAGGCCAAAGAAAAGTAGTGGAAGACAAGACTGGAACTCGTAGAAAGGTACCAGTAGTCCAATCACTGGAACTCCTGCATGGGCAGCTGCTGAATAGAACAGCAGAGAGAATCTTTCTGTTTGTAACAGAGAGAACAGACAGAACAAGAAGAGAAAATCCTGATCATGTCTGATGAGCTGCCCAATGAAAGCAGGGAGGTTACTTCAGAGAAAACTCTACACTGGAAAGGAAAGGAAGACTAAAAGGCTAAGAAAGCCTTCCAGTTGTATGGTACCACTCGTACAGGGGAAGCCCTGAAAACGAGGGTAAAGAAAAATATGAGCTGAAGGGAGACTTGCTATATGGTAAGTCTGTAGAAGGAAAAAATTCATGGTGGTACAGGGAAACTATTATGAAATAGTTGGTAAACCTCTCTTCATGGTAGGAAGAGGAGGAAAACCCTGTGACCCACAGACATGAATCTCCTGACAGCTCAGTCTACCTAAGAGCAAGTGGATGTCCTGGAAACAGGAATACATGGGTAGAGTTTTAAATGAAAAAACAGTGAAACAACTTCTGCTGAGAAGAAGTGAACTGAATGTTATAAGAGATCAATTAGAACCCCATTGAGGGTTAATGTTCCTGGCTTGAGTTTGGATTCTTCAGACCAGGGCGAGGTTTCCCTTGTTTGGGAACATCTGTATGAGGGGCAGGAGAAGAATAAAACCTTCTTCTTTTAGGGAAAGAAGGTTTAGTAGGGCATCTCTTAGCCAGTGGGGAAGGAGAAGGCTTAGCCTCAGAGACAGGGAAGTCAGTGGAGCAGTGAGCAACCTGACGTAAAGACTCCTTATTGAAGAGATTTTCTCCAGTACAAGGAGTATTACCCAGTCTTTGTTGTGCCCATCTGTTTAAGTCTGAAGCTTGGAGCCAGGCTCTATGTCGTGCTCCTATGGCTATAGCAGAGGTTCTGCTAACAGACTCAAAAGAGTCTAGAGAAGCACGAGTAAGAAACCAAGAGATATTTTGACTATGACTAAGTAGTGAGGAATACTGCAGTCTTGGGCTCTGAAAGAAAGGGAGTTAGAAGAGACAACTGCTTTGTAACCTCCTGAAGGGATAGACTCATATAAAAAATATATAAGAGAATCCTTGTTGATAGCATAGATGTCTGGAAGGTTTGACGTCCAAAGGCAACTAGTGTTCTAGACTCACGACCTGGTGGGTAAGAAGAGTGCTTCTTCTTACTTTTCACCTTCCTCATTGCTGATTCTACCACAATAGAATGATGGGGAAGTTGAGTCTTTTGAAACCCTGGAGAAGGGGGCACCTGATACAAAAGATCAGTTGCTGTAGAAGGTGAGGAAACCCTCAAAGGTGTTTCCCATATTTTCAAAAGAAGATCCTGCAAAGAATGATGTAAAGGAAGCATTATATTCTCCTTTTCCCCAGAAGAGCCTTGTGTAGGATCATAGGCATGGATAGGAATGGCAAGGAATGTTGCCATGTCAAGGAGAAAATTCTGAAAAGAAGGATCTCCAATGGGAACCATCCCTGAACAGGCTAGACTTGAAGGAGTAGCCCGGGCACTGGAGGATGTACTTGTCCAGTGCAGAAAAGGATCCTTTATGGATGAATACTGGTACCATCGGTTATGACCTGAATCTGTCGGTACTGCATCGTCCATGCCAGGTATCGACTCCAAACTGGGTATAGAGAGGAGCGACCCTGGTGAAAAATCCATGGAAGGAGCTGGTGCCGATGTTGCTGCCGGTATCGGTACCAATACCAATACTGGAAGCTGAGCCGGAATCAAAGGCGATAGCGACATCGAAGCAGTCATCGGAGGCTGCGCAAGCGGTACCGAGGTAACCGAAATCTCTTGGTGAGCATCCTCGGTACCGCGCAACCGGAATCGGTAAGCGTCAGTTCCGAGACGCGTCGGTACCCAGTCTTCCAGACTAGATATCGATTCCAGACTCGGCATCGAAGGAAGCGAGTCTATCGATGCATGTCTAGAGGATACCAACGTCGGTGGTCGTATCGGCGATGCTGCCGATACTGGAAAGTCAATCTGGAACGTATCGATCGGTCCCGAAGGTACCGAGAACGCCAGATGACGATCCCTGGTGAGGAGTGAATCGCTCAACACCAGTGCCGATGCCGGGGTATCGGTACCGCTCGAAGCGGATGCCACCACCGAGCATGGCTCAGGTATGTTCTGTGAGGGGTGAGCCCCAGGAACAACCTGAAACCCCTGAAAGGCTTTGGAGACCGAAGACTCCCGCTGGGGTTTTAAAGCCAATAGGGTCTTGAGGGCAAGGCCGGAGCCGTCATCATGCTTGGCATGAGACCTACCACTCAAGGATTGGCTAGTCTTAACAGACTGTTTGTGGGTTACCTGATCCTGTAGAGAAGAAATGGTCGGTTCCCTGACACTGGAAGGGAACGCGGTATCAAGGGAAACTCAAAATGGAAAATCTCTTCTCATAAAATTGTAGCCTAATGGCTCCGGAGGAAAAGGGTCAGGACCCAAACAGGTTAGACACCAGTTATTGGAGTCTAAGAAGAAAACTGTATTTCCACAGTTAAGGCACTTCTTAGGAGAAGGCGGCTCCATGATGGAGAGGCCTTATAGGCCTAAAAATTTAAGACAGAAACTGAGGGAAAACTCTCCCTGAGTTTGAGAAAAAGAAAAGAAAAAACCCACCGGCGGTACCGGTGGAGGCGGGGAAACAGCCGCGACCACAAGAAAAAGAAAAATAAAGAATTTAAGAAAAAATTTTCTGTGGTGACAGGACGACGTCCTGCCAGCTCCGTGGAAAAACGAAAACTGAGGAGAGACAGTTGGAAAGGCGGGAAGGCAGCACGCAGGTGCTGAGGGATGCTCCCAAAAGCTTTCTGATTGGACGCTGGGGAGCGTTCCCGCGCAGGCTCCGTCGGTACCGATGTACCCATATGTGAAGACTCATTCCTGCTTGTTCCTGGAGATGCAGGGATTCCACTATTTGTGAGATCAAGGCAGGAAGTTCATCCTTCCTGAACAAGCACACATCCTGCCTTTCAGATGCACTGTTGACGCTGTGAGTCTCTGAAAGGTTTCGCGACTTGTTGGCCAGAGATCAATCCCCCACAGAAGGCAGCTGTCCCTGTGTCCCTGGATCAGGCTTGGCACACTTCTGCCCGGTGAACCGTGCTCACCCGCTGGCCCTGGAGACTTTCCTGGGAGGTTGGGGTTCCCTGAGTGCCACAAGTTCCAGGCTTGGGAGAACAAGTTCATGAAGTGCGCATCCATCTCTGGCTGCACACAGGAAGACCTGTTGGTGCCCTAGGAAATCCCTGTTCAGGCAAGAGAATCGGCGGATATGAGTCTGCTGTACAGACTCCAATGCCTGGCAGAGAATTTAAGGGAGATCGCACTTCCTCTTCAACAGAGGAAAGGCGGGATAGAGGTGATATGATTGAGATGTTTAAATACCTCCGTGGCATAAATGTTCAGGGAGAGAGCCTCTTTCAATTGAAAGCAAGTTCTGCTACGAGGGGACATGGGATGAGGGTGAAGGGAGATAGATTCAGGAGTGATATGCGGAAATATTTCTTTACAGAAAGAGTAGTGGATCCATGGAATAGTCTCCCAGTGGAGGTGGTAGAGATGAGGACAGTAACTGAATTCAAAAAAGCATGGGACCAACACAGAGGATCTCTAAAGGTAAAAAGTGGACTGTTGTAGTTGTTGTTATGGAAGGACAGACTAGATAGGCCATGTGGTCTTTTTCTGTCATCATGTTTCTATGTTTCTATGGTCAGCTTATTTTTCCTGCAGCCTCAGTGCACTTAGTCCCCAATGTAGCTCTGTGATCTGCCTCACAGGAAGCACATACCTGGTCCTTAATGTGATGCCACTTACAGCCACAGCCAAGGCAGCATGTTAAGGTTGAGGACATGCCGCGTCGTGAAATGGCACACCAAGCACAAGAATCTTATAACAAAATGGTGCTTCCCCCTCTGAGCAAAATCTTGGCAGGAAACTGCAGCCGTGGTGAACAGGAGCTGAGGTCTGAAGGCAAGCAGGAGCAGCGGCAAACAGGAGCTGCATCCTAAAATTGAAAGCGGGAGCTGTAAAGAAGCCCTGCTGTCGAAGTTAGTAAGTGTGATGTTGAGAAAGGAGTGAGCAGTCGCGCTGCAGAGACCAGTGGAGGAGAGTGGAGTGTTTCCCTGTGGTGCGCAGGTCTCGGCCTAACCCCACGTCTTCCCATGCAGAGAGAAGTTGTCGAGGGGGAAAGGTGGAGTGAGCAGAAGTAAGCAAATGCTGTCGGCTAACCTGGGCACTCTGCACTGCAACAGAGAGCCAGTAACCGATGAAGGGAGGGAAGGCTGAAGCTCCTTGAACAGGTTTCTTCAATGCCCCGACTAAAGTCTGTGCTCTTAGTATTTTTTTTTAACTTAATATAAAATAAAGGAAGACTATCAGGGCTGTTGAGGCAAGAAAGACATGCTTCTCAAGCTAACTGCTCTGCTTGAGCAGGGATGCTGTCCCTCCTTTCCTTTGAGGTGGCTCCACTGATCCTCCTGACCAGAAGCAGAGACCTCAAGAAAATCACGGGTAACTCCAGGAAGCCACCTCTTGTGTATCCTGGAGACGTCCGCTAAGCAAAATGGTGAAGTGCCTATACCAGAGGTACTCAAATCCAGTCTTGGAGGGCCACAAACCAGTCAGGTTTTCGGGATATCCCTAATGAATATGCATGAGATAGATTCAAATACAATGGAGGCAGTGCATGCAAATATATCTCATGCATATTCATGAGGGATATCCCGAAAACCTGACTGGTTTGCGACCCTCCAGGACTGGTTTTGAGTACCTCTGGCCTATACTGACATGGTCCTCTCTAAGGGCCTGTCAGAAGTTACAAATTTTGACATCCATCAACTGCTGGGGACAGAGAAAAAACTGAAGCTGACCTCTAGGGGTGATCAGTTACAACCAAAGAGTGGGAGTTGCCAAAGCTTCTGACTGGTTCTCTATCTCCATCTTCTGCTGTCAGGGGGAAACAACCCACTAGTCTGAACTGGTCTAGCAGGATGAGGTGGAATAATGGTTTACAGACTTTTCCTGCAGGAACTTGCCCGAACCTTTTTTAAACCCAGCTACACTAATAGGTGATCTCTGGGGACAGCAGGAAATCGGTCCTCACATATATTGATTATAGATATTGCCAAGATAGCAACAAAGGGGGAAACAATCATATTAGGTGACTTTAATCTACCCGATGTAGATTGGATTACTCCTTCTGCAAATCTGGAAAGAAGCAAAAAAAAATTGTGGATGCTATCCAAGACGCGTTACTTAAACAAATGGTGATAGAACCAACCAGGGAAAGCTCAATGCTGGATTTGGTGCTCACCAACAGTGATAGCGTGTCTAATGTCTGAGTGGGTGCCCCTGTGAGCAACAGTGATCATCACACGGTGTGGTTTGAGATAAAAGCCAAGGTGCAATCCAATCATAGCAAGCTCAAGGGGCAACAGATAAATATGTAAGAAAAGTAAATAAAAACAAGAGCAGAAGGAAAACTATTTGGCTTTCCCAAGAAGTGGCTGCTCAAATAAGGGCAAAACCCACATATTTTGCAAAATTCAAAAGCTTGCAAACAGAAGAACACAGAAATGAATACAGGATCAAACTCAAGGAGACAAAGAGAGAAATAAGGATAGCAAAATCAAAGGCAGAGGAAAAGATGGCTAAAGATGTTAAGTGCAGCGACACAACTTTCTTCAGGTATATTCGGGAAAGGAAGAAGATCAGAGGTGAAATTGCAGGACTCAGCAAGTGCCGGAAACGGACTCGTGGAAAATGACATTGATAAAGCAAAATTACTAAAGAAATACTTCTGTTCTGTTTTTACTAAAGAAAATCCTGGAGAAGGACCACCTGTGACTCACAAATATAAAAATGGGAATGAGGTAGATACCACACCATTCAGAGAGGATGAGGTTTTAGAACAACTTGCAAAACTGAAAGTGGACAAGGCCATGGGACCGGATGGGATACATCCCAGGATATTGAAAGAGCTCAGAGAGGTTCTTGCAGGGCTGTTAAAGGATGTTTTCAACAGATCCTTGGAAACAGGAGAGGTTCCTCAGGACTGGAGAATGGCTGATATCGTACCTCTACACAAAGGTGGTGACAGGGAAGAAGTGTAAAACTACAGGCCTTACCTCGGTGACGGGAAAAGTAATGGAGACGCTCCTGAAAGAGCGAATAGTGAACTTTCTCAAAACCAGCGGGTTACAGGATCTGAGACAACATGGTTTTACCAAGGGACGATCTTGCCAGACAAATCTCATTGAGATCTTTGACTGGGTGACCAAAGAACTGGATCAAGGACACGCGATGGATGCCATCTACCTGGATTTCAGCAAAGCCTTTGATACTCATAGGAGGCTTATCAATAAACTCAGCAGTTTGGGGATGGGTCCCAAGGTGGTAAACTGGATCAGAAATTGGTTGACTGACAGACAACAGAAGGTGATGATAAATGGAGCTCACTTGGATGAAAGGAAGGCGATTAGCGGGGTGCCTCAGGGTTCCGTCCTAGGCCCGGCACTGTTCAATGTATTTGTGAGTGATATTGCTGAAGGACTGAATGGAAAAGTCTGTCTTTTTGCAGATGACACGAAAATTTGCAGCAGAGTGGACTCCCCCAAGGGAGTGCTTAACATGAGGAGGGATCTGCAAAAGCTGGAGGACTGGTCTGATGCTTGACAATTAAGATTTAATGCGAAGAAGTGCAGTGTCATGCACTTGGGTAGCAGAAATCCCTTACGTGTTAGGGGGCGAGAGCTTAGTGTGCACGGAGCAGGAGAAAGACCTCGGTGTGATTATTTCTGTAGATCTCAAGGTAGCATAACACTGCGACAAGGCAATGGCAAAAGCCAGGGGGATGTTGGGCTGCATTTGAAGAGGAATTACCAGCAGAAAGGAAGGGGTACTAGTGCCACTGTATAAGTCTCTGGTGAGGCCTCACTTGGAATACTGTGTTTAGTTTTGGAGACCATATCTTGCAAAGGATGTAAAAAGAGTGGAAGCTGTTCAGAGGAAGGCGACCAAAATGATTTGGAGCCTGCATCAGAAGCCTTATGAGGAGAGACTTGAAGACCTAAATATGTACACTTTGGAGGAGAGGAGGGATAGGGGAGATATGATTCAGACCTTTAAATACTTAAAAGAGAAATAATGAACAAACTTCTTCCAGAGATGGGGAAGCTGTAAAACTAGAGGACATGACATGAAGCTGCAAAGTGGTAAATTGAAAGGCAATGTCAGGAAATACTTTTTTACTGAAAGGGTGGTGGATGCTTGGAATGCCCTCCCGATGGAAATGGTGGGGGCAAACACAGTGACGGAATTCAAAGTGGCCTGGGTCAGACACAGTGGATCACTTTACAGCAACAAGATTAAATCAAAATAAACTGAACCATCTAATTTCTCAACAAATAGGGGTGTCCTACATGGAGCGATGGGGGGAGGAGCGGTGGGTTCACCACTAAAGAAACAAAGATATGGGGAGGTATAAAGACATGGGGAGGGGTGCACCTGCTCCTGGTGGGTGCATCACTAAGCAAAGACATGGGGAGGGGTGCACCTACTCCCTAAAAGACAAGGGAAGGGGTGCACCTACTCCTGCCATATTGCTGGGCAGACTAGATGGACCATACTGGTCCTTATCTGCCATCATTTATTTATTTTATTTATTTATTTATTTATTTATTTAATGGTATTTATATACCGCCTTATCCTTCAATCAAAGTGGTCACAACACAAGTGGGAGATACATTTAACACATGGGGATTTTGAGACACATACACTAATACTTACAGGGAACATGGGCAATGGAGGGTTAAGTGGCTTGCCCAAGACCACAAGGAGCATCTGTGGGACTAGAAACCCCAGTCCTTCCGGCCCAAGGTTGCTGTCCTCTAGTGGGATTTGAACCGCCGACCTTCCGGCCTGAAGTACCTTGTCCCAACCACTAGGCTACTCCTCCCATTTACTATATATGGGTGACATCGGTGCCGACAGAGCCCATGCAGAAGCATCTCCCCAGCTTTCAAGGAAAGCCTTTGGGAGGATACACCACCCATGCATGGCCCACTTCTCGCCCAAGGGTGACATCTTGCCTCAGTCAAATGACATCGCTAAGGACACAAATAAAAGATGGTAAAGAAGCAAATCCAAGAGGAGGAGGGAGGGTTGTGTAGACAGATTCCTGCTGTCCCGGGAGATCACCTGCTACAGGTGAGCAATTATGCTTTCTCCGGGAACAAGCAGGAAGTCAGTTCTCACATATGGGATGCCCCAGCTACAAGCTACCGAGAATCTGTAACCAAAAGAAAAATGCCACTGCAACCTGCAAAGGGACAGCCGTGACCAGCAGCAGTTGAGTCCACAGGGAGAGACTCTCGCAAGACCCAAGTATCCAGTGAACACCAGCACTCCAGTAGCCTGAATGCAGAAGGGTCAGGGACACCCCAAAAAGATTACAGAGTAAAGCCTGGCCAAAGACGCTGTCCTGTTGGGATTCCCTCTCCAGGCAGTACTGAGCTGCGAAGGTATGAACTGAAGACTAAGTGGTGGCCCAGAAAATTTCTATCATGGGGATGGAACACAGATTGGCATGGAAATAGCCATGGCTCTGATGCAGTGTGCTATGACACTCTGGTCCAGTGGGATTCTCACTTGCTCACAGGCAAGGGTAATGCAGTCTGCCACCCAGGTGGACAGAGTTTGCTTAGTCACTGGGAGCCCCAGATGGCTGGGGTCGTAGGATATGAAAAGCTGTTGAGCTTTGCGGTGGCTCTGGGTCCATTGCAGGCAGAATGACAGGGCTCTCTTGCAATCCAGCGTATGGAGAACGGTCTCCACCCTGCTGGTGTGAGGTCTGGGAAAGGTCGGGAGCACCACCTCCTGATTGAGATGGAATGAGTTCATCACCTTCGACAGAAACTTAGGGTGTGTGCGGAGCACCACCCAGTTCTTGTAGAACCTCATGTAAGGGAGGCTCTGGAGCTTGCTAACTCTGCAAGCTGATGTGAGTGCTACCAGGAAGGCGTCCTTTCAGGAGAGGTAACACAGGTGGCAGGTAGCTAAAGGCTCAAATGGTGGCTTACTGAGTTGCAAGATCACCACATTAAGGTCACATTACGCTGCTGGAAGGGTGGACGTGGACGGGGATGGGGGGGGAGGGGGTTGGACAACATGAGGCCCCACAGGAACCGAGACACAAGGGCAGAACCAAGAGGTGCTTCGCCTCAATGGAGTGGTGATGCACCATGATGGCACTTAGGTATACTCTGAGTTGGACTTCAGTCCTGTCTGCGATAGGTGGAGCAGGTATTGGAGGTATCACATGCACTTAGGAGATCGGGTTCGTCCATGTCTCTGTGTACCACAGTGAGAAACGTCGCCACTTGAAGGAATATGCCCTTCTCATGGAGGCCTTCCAAGAGGTCAGGAGGATGTCTTCCATATGCCATGGAAGGTTGAAGGGGGCTAGTGCTACCCTTTCAGCAGCCAAGTCATGAGCGAGAGTGACCTCAGGTAGGGGTGTAAGAGAGTGCCCTGCTCCTACGAGAGTAGTCCAGGGGCTCGGCCCAAGGGGAATTGGCGGTACCATCGACAAGGAGAGGAGCTGTGGGAACCAGGGCTGTCTGGGCCACGGAGGGACTATCAGCACTAGCGACACACTGTCGCGTTGAGCCTTGAACAGGGTCTTGGCTATCAGTGATGTTGGGGGGGAGGCATACAGGAGGGCCTTCTGACCACAGGATGAGGAATGCATCCACCGCTACCCGAGACGGGTGCAGTCGGTGGAAGCAGAAACAGGGCAACTGTGCATTGTCCAGGCTGGCGAACAGGTTCATCACTGGGACATCCCAGAGCCGGAACAGCCGTGAGGCTACTGTTGGGTCCAGGCGACACTCGCGTGGCTGGAGTACCCTGCTCAGCTTGTTCGCCAAGATATTGTCTTGACCTGGGAGGTAGACCAACCTCAGGAGCATCCCTTTGCATACAGCATAAGAGCAGAGAGCTACTGCCTCCTGGCAGAGGGGGCATGACCCCGTTCTCCTGTTTGTTCATGTAGAGCATCGTGACCTGATTGTCAGTCTGGATCAGCACCACGTGGTGCTGTAGCTGGTGGCTGAAGGCTTTGAGGGCCAGGAATATGGCCCTGATTTCCAGCAGGTTGATCTGCATTTTGGATTCCCTCTGGAACCAGCAGCCTTGTGTCTGGAGGCTCTTGCAATGTGCTCCCCAGCCCATTAATGAGGCGTCCGTGGTGAGGACTTTCTGGGGGGTGGGGGCCTGGAAGGGTATCCCAGCCTGAAGGTGACCTGGATTCTGCCACCATCTGAGGGAGTCACATGCATAATGTCCCTCGAGCCTGCCTGTAGCTTGGATTAACTGAGAGCGGAGGCACCATCGGGCTGCTCTCATGTATAGGCGGGAATCTGGGGTCAGAGGGACCATGGAGGCCATGTGTCCCAGCAGGCAGAGGAGAAGCCGGGAGGGTAGTGTCCTGTAACGTTGCACCTCTACGGTTAGATCCCTGAGGCGTACTGACCTCTCCTGAGGGAGGAAGACTTTTGCCTGAAGAGTGTCCAGCTGTGCCCCTATGAAGTCTAGGCTCTGAGCGGAGTGAGGTGGGACATGGGGTAGTTTATGACAAATCCTAGGTGCTGCAGGGCATTTATGGTGCATCCGGTGGTGCATTGTGCCTCTTCAGCTATGTCGTCCTTTATGAGCCAGTCGTCCAGGTAGGGGAAGACGAAGGACTGCGACCACTGCGAGGCACTTTGTAAAGAGCCTTGGAGACAAGGCCAACCTAAAGGGAAGTACCCTGTATTGATAGTGCTGTCCCCCCACCACGAATTGAAGGTATTTTCTGTGGCTGGGATAGATTAGGATGTGCGTGTAGGCATCGTTTAGGTCCAAGGAGCAAAGCCAATCTCCCTGCTGGAGAAATGGCAGCAGTGTTCCAAGGGAGAGCATCTTGAACGTCTCCCTGACCAGAAACCTGTTGAGCTCTCACAGGTTCAGGATGAGCCTGAGGCCCTCAGTCCTCTTGGGGACAAGAGAGTACCTGGAGTAGAAGCTGGTGCCCCAGAGGTGTTTTGGGACTGCTTTGTCCCAGAGTAGTCCTGCTAGCTCGGTGAGGAGTAGGGTCTGGTGAAGAAGAGGCCTGTGCTCTCCTGGGAAGGATGGGGGCAGTGTCTGATGTAGGTGGAAGAGGTAACCCTCCTTGACCACCTTTAACACCCAGGTATCGGTGGTGATGGCTAGCCACCTGTGGGCAAACAGGGCTAGGTGCCCCCCTGTGGGCAGCAGAGGACTCTCTGGGGGTGTTGGAGTCACATCCAGGCAGTCAAAAGCCTCCCCCTGGCTAGACCTGAACTGGTGCCTGGGGTTTCGGGGCTTTTTTGCTTTCTGGGACAATGTCCCAGGCCTTTTTGTTGCTGGGCCTGCTGAGAGCTCGAGAAGCCTTGGAAGTGCGGAGTAGTACTGAAGCATCCTTCTTCCTTGGGAAGAAGGACTTTATCCCCAGGTTTTCTTTCGGGGTTGCACCGAGGTCTTTTTCGAGAGCCTGGTCCTCGTCACATACTTGGTCTCTATCTCTGCTGCTTTGTCCACCATGGGTTTCCCGAACAGGTGCAGAGGACATCGATCAGTTTGTCCTGTACCCACTGTTTTAAGTCAGACTACAGCCACGCTTGGCATTGTGCCCCAATGCCTGCGGCGGATACCCTAGCCAATGACTTGAAGCCATCATAGGCTGCTCGGGACAGGAACTTCAAACATTCCTTTACCGCCGAGGTTAGGGTCTCTGTAGGGGTTCTCCAATGAGGCCTGCCGAGAATCCCTGGAGCTCTCTCAACAGTTCTTTCAGATAAATGCCGATGTAGAGCTGGTATGAATGGATTCGGCATGTCAGTATCGAGCACTGAAAAGCCTTCCGGCCAAGGGGCGTCAATGGTTGCCGGGCAGTACCGACAAGTGTGTTTTTTTGGCTCTTAAGCCAGTGCATGGCCAACTTCACGACCACTGAGCTGTGGAGGAGCTGGGCCTTTTGGAATCCATGGATCCGGGGTACCCAGTGCATATCGGCGAGGTGCCTGCTGACAACTGGTACTGACGCCGGTGTTTCCCACATCTAGAGGAAGCAGTGGTCGAGAATCGTGGGGGCACTGGAACCAAAAGGGTTTCCTTCGGGGATGCCTCATATTGGAGTATCTCCAATACCTCAGTTTGCGGGTCCTCCTCGGCCTCTGTCCCAATCGTGAGAGCGCTGGCCATATCCCTCACAAAATTGAGGAACACAACGTAGGGCCGCCGGGGGAGATGGGTCTGAGGGCACATCATGGTGTCACCTCGTTTCCGGTGACTCTCTGTCCTTGATCTCCTATTTGGACTTTAAGTTGGCGTACGAATCTGACACAGCATGATCAGTTCAGTCGAGGACTGCTCTCCATGGTAGAAGACCTCAGGAGGATTGTTGGTCCAAGCCGTGGACGCTCGCTGGGGAGGACTGGTGTCCATAATAATGGGACTGGGATTTCAACTGGGGCCAGTCACTCTTTCGAGGCCGGTGGTGCTCGAGAACCAGCTCGATGTCCGTGGAAGCCCTCGATGTAGAGGGTCCCATTGTCATGGGCAGACGAGCCGGACATGAAACACCCACTGCAAGGGCACAAGGGAAGATATACTGCTCCCTAGGGCTGCCATTCTGGTCTCCGTGTCAGTTGGCTCCACAGCCTTCGACGTGGGCACAGAGGACCTTCAAGCCTGGTGCTGGTATTGTCGAAGGAGAGTCCTCGGTGGGGATGGCCTCAGAGGCCAAAGACTGGTGGGCAGGAGCAGACGACTCCTTGTGGGGCAACTTGGAGGGCTGCTCCTGCCCAGACTCCTCGAACTTGCACCTGAGACTGTGGGACCTGGGGCGAGATTTCATCTTCTTCTTGGATCCGTCCTCTAAGGTGGTCTTCGAGGGTTTCTTCTTTTTATACTCCACACCCAGGGACTTCCGCTCGCAAGAACTGTGGCCGCGGGACTCTGAGGAGGCTCTGATTTCACAGGGCAGCGAGGAATAGGAGGGAGCCCTCGAGCGTTGTGATACTGGAAACTCCAAGGCGGAGTTGGACTTATGAAAAACCTTTTCCTGCAGCTGATGGCGATTGTTTAATGCTTTTGGAGTCATTGTTCTGCAGAGATCGCAGTCTGAGTCGTCGTGCTCCGGGTCAAGGCATCAGAGGCAGCAGTCATGTAGATCAGTAAGTGACATAACTTTGCCACACTGGTCAAACTTTTTGAAGCCACTTGAAGCTGTTCCAAGGGTTGCAGAGCAGAGATGGCATCCATCTGTCTAAGAAAGGTCGACACGTCTTCGGTAGTAGACTGGCTAATCTACTGAAGAGGGCTTTAAACTAGATTTGCTGGGGATGGGTGAGGAAAGTCCCCAGGTAAGTGAAAGCCCCCAGGTAAGTGATACATTAAATAACTTTATGGAAATGGGTAACAGGGGTAACATATGGAAAGCAGTGTGTATAAATGCCCGTAGCATGGGAAATAAGATCCCAGATGTTGAAGCTTTGGTAGGAGTGGCTGACTTGGATTTAGTGGCAGTTACAGAAACATGGTTCACAGAAAACCATGATTGGGATGTAACTATACCCGGCTATACTTTATTCAGAAAGGACAGGGTAGGAAGAAGGGGGGGAGGAGGAGGAACGGCACTATATGTAAAAACTACTATTAAAGCTTTGGAATTACAGAGCTTAAAAGGGAGAGAGGAGGCATTGTGGGTTAAACTAGAAAGAGGGAAAGAGAAATCTATTTGCATTGGTGTGATATACAGACCTCCCTCACAAGAGGAAGAGGTGGACAGAGTTAATTGAAGACATACGCAGCATTGCTAGGAAAAGGGAAGTGCTACTGATAGGGGATTTCAATATGTCAGATGTTGATTGGCACATTCCTGCTGCAGTATAATCTAGAAGTAAGGAGATCCTGGATTCTCTACAGGGAGAACTATTCAGGCAATTGGTAACAGACGCCACACGTGAAGGGGCCATACTGGACTTGGTGCTTACTAATGGTGAAAGTGTTTCTGATATTGTAGTGGGAGATCATTTTGCATCCAGTGATCACCAGATGGTGTGGTTCAGTATTAGGACTAGGTCTGTTAGATTCCATTCAAAGGTGAGGATCTTAGACTTTAGGAAGACTAACTTTGCCAAGATGAGCCAATACCTCAGGGAGTCGTTAGTGGGATGGGAACAGCTTGGGAATGTAGAAACACAGTGGGCAAAACTGAAGGGGGATATTTTAAGGGCAACCAATCTTTTTGTTAAAATGGTAAATAAAATAAAAAGGAAAAGGAGACCGCCATGGCTCTCGAAAGAAGTAGCTGAAAAAGTGAAGAAAAAGAGGGAGGCCTTCATGAAATACAAGAGATCACAGAGAGAGGAAGACAGACATCTATATTTGGAAAAACTTAGAGAAGCTAGCAAAGTAGACAGGAAAGCAAAGATTCAAAAAGAGGAGGAAATAGCCAATGTAATAAAATGGGGGGATAAGACATTTTTCAGATAAGGGTGAAGGGGAGGAATATGTAGAAGCTGATGAGGATAAAGCTGAATTGCTTAACAAATATTTCTGTTCTGTGTTCACAGATGAAGAACCAGGAGCAGAACCTCAGAAAACACCCACAAAAAAGAACAGAAGCGAGGGACATCTTGAACAATTTTCAGAAGACTGTGTTCATGAGAAACTAGCTCAACTTAAAGTAGACAAAGCGATGGGATACACCCTAGAATACTGAGGGAACTTGGGGACTTTCTAGCAGCTCCACTGACTGACCTTTTCAATGCCTCGGAGTCAGGAGTGGTGCCAAAGGACTAGAGAGAGGTTCATGTGGTGCCTTTACACAAAAGCGGAAGTAAGAATGTGGTTGAAAACTACAGGCCGCTTAGTTTAACTTCGGTGGTGAGTAAATTATTGGAAACGCTGCTGAAAGAGAAAATAGTGAGGTTTCTGGAGTCCAGCGGATTACAGGATCCGAGGCAGCATGAATTCACCAGAGGCAGGTCTTGTCAGACAAATCTGATTGATTTCTTTGACTGGGTGACCAGGGAGTTGGACCGAGGGAGAGCCCTAGATGTGGTGTATTTGGATTTCAGTAAAGCCTTTGACACTGTTCCTCACAGGCGACTTATAAAGAAACTGAGCATCATAGGGATGGACCCTAAAGTTACTGCTTGGGTTAGAAATTGGTTGGGTGGGAGGCGACAGAGTACAGGTAAATGGAGCTCACTCTGAGGAGAAGGATGTTATCAGTGGTGTGCCCCAGGGATCTGTCCTTGGTCCGATTCTTTTTAATATCTTTGTTAGTGATATAGCGGAAGGGCTGTCGGGTAAGGTTTGCCTCTTTGCGGATGATAACCAAATCTGTAATAGAGTAGACACCCAGGAAGGTGTAGATAACATGAGGGGGGGATCTAGCTAAGCTTGAAGAATGGTCTAGAATTTGGCAGCTGGGATTTCATGTTAAAAAATGTAAGGTCATGCATTTGGGCTGCAACAATCCAAGGGAGCAATATAGTATAGGGGGTGAAGTACTTTTGTCCACTAAAGAAGAGTGAGACCTAGGCGTGGTTGTGTCTGATGATCTTAAAGTAGCTAAACAGGTAGAAAAGGCGACGGCAAAAGCTAGGATGATGCTTGGGTGCATAAGGAGAGGAATGGCTAGCAGAAAAAAAATAGGTGATAGTGCCTCTGTATAAGTCTTTGGTGCGACCTCATTTGGAATATAGTGTGCAATTCTGGAGACCGCACCTTCAAAAGGATGTGAACAGGATGGAGTCGGTGCAGAGGGTGGCTACTAAAATGATTAGTGGTCTTCATTATAAAGCATATGAGGACAGACTTAAGGATCTTAATATGTACACCTTAGAGGAAAGGCGGGATAGAGGTGATATGATTGAGATGTTTAAATACCTGTGTGGCATAAATGTTCAGGGAGAGAGCCTCTTTCAATTGAAAGCAAGTTCTGCCACGAGGGGACATGGGATGAGGGTGAAGGGAGATAGATTCAGGAGCAATATGCGGAAATATTTCTTTACGGAAAGAGTAGTGGATCCATGGAATAGTCTCCCAGTGGAGTTGGGAGAGATGAGGACAGTAACTGAATTCAAAAAAGCATGGGACAAACACAGAGGATCTCTAAAGGTAAAAAGGGGACTGTTGTAGTTGTTGATATGGAAGGACAGACTAGATAGTTATTGAGGAGATTAGTGGGGATGGGATCAGAGGAGCAAGTAGTCGGATTAGCAGATGAAAGGAGGGAAGAGGTTTCCCTCATCAGAGATAACAGGAAAGGAAGAGAGAGAAGGGGAGTTTGAGGGAAAATGTTGAAACAGAAATGGGGGAAGAGCAGAAGAAGGAATAGCAGGGAATTGGAGGGTAATCTTATTGATTGTATCACAGAAGAAGGTGGTGAGGGTTTGGGCTGTGAGGGAGGGAGGGAGGAATTGAAAAGGGAGGAGCCTTAAGTAGAGAACTGAGAGTAGAGACGGCAGGGGTTAGTAGCCAAAGAGTTGGTGGATAAAGCACAGTTACTTACCTGTAACAGGTGATCTCTGGGAACAGCAGGAATAAGTCTTCACATATGGGTATCGTCGGTACCGATGGAGCCTGCGCGGGAACGCTCCCCAGCGTCCAAAAGGAAAGCTTTTGGGAGCATCCCACAGCGCCTGTACGCTGCCTTCCTGACTTTCCTAACCGCCTCTCTCCAGTTCGAGTTTTAAAGCTGAGACAAAGAGAGAGTGAGGAAAGGAAAGAAAGATAGAGAGATACAACTCCTAGGGGAGGTGGGTGGGTTGTGAAGACTTATTTCTGCTGTTCCCAGAGATCACCTGTTACAGGTAAGTAACTGTGCTATCTCCAGGAACAAGCAAGAATGAGTCTTCACATATGGGGACTCCCCAGCAAGAGATGCCAGGGAGATCACCCAGGTTGTGAGTCCCTGGGAAGGGCTCTACCTCCACCCATGAATCTCAGGCATCCAGCCAGGGATAGAGGGTAGGAGTTGGTTAGGTATGGAACAGGTGTTTGAGAACAGCCTGACCAAACAAGGCATCCCGGTGGGAATCCTTATCCAAGCAGTAATGGGCTGTGAAGGTATGAACCGAGGCCCAGGTGGTCGCTCGACAGATTTGGTCGATGGACACAGAATTTAGATGAACCATAGAGGCTGCCATGGCCCTCACATTGTGAGCTGTGACATGGCCTTCCAGAGAAAGGTTCTTACTCTGGTAGGCGAAAGAAATACACTGAGCAATCCAATTGGACAGAGTTCTCTTAGAGACTGGAAGTCCTAAATGAGAGGGATCAAAAGCAACAAAGAGTTGAGAGGACTTTCTATGTTGCTGTGTCCTTTGTAAGTAAAAAGCAAGAGCTCTTTTACAATCCAGGGTATGAAGATTCCTCTCTGCACTTGAAGCATGAGGTCCTGGAAAAAAGACAGGTAAATAAACCTCCTGGTTCAGATGAAAAGGTGAGACCACTTTAGGCATAAAGTGTGGATTAGTCCTGAGGACTACCTTGTCATGATGGAACCTTGTATAAGGAGGATTAGCCACCAAGGCTTGCAGCTCACTGATGCGGCGAGCTGAAGTGACTGCAATGAGAAAAATAACCTTCCAGGAAAGGAATTTCAAGGAGGTAGTGGCTAAGGGTTCAAAGGGTGGCTGCATAAGCTGGCCAAGAACCAGATTCAAGTCCCATGCCACTGGAGGTGGTCTGATGGGAGGTTTAGTCAAAAGAAGGCCTCTCATGAATCTTGCTATAAGAGGATGAGAGGAAACAGGCTGTCCATTGAGAGGTTTAAGGGATGCTGCTATAGCACTCAAATGGACTCTTACTGAATTCGTTTTAAGGCCTGCATGAGATAAATGCAGCAAATACTCTAGTAAAGAATTCAGAGGTATTGCAAGAGGGTTAAGACCCTTCTCTGCACACCAAATGGTAAACCTTTTCCATTTAAAAGCATAGGAACGTCTAGTGGAAGGCTTTCTGGAAGCATGAAGGATATCCCTCACTTGCTGAGAAAGATGCAAATCTTGAAGGTCTAGGCCTTCAGCAACCAGGCTCTGAGGTGAAGAGACTGGGGATTTGGGTGCCACAACGTTCCCTCCTCCTGGGACAGGAGGTCTGGAGCAGATCCCAAGTCCAGGGAGGGAGCTTGAGAGAGATGCAGAAGTAGAGGGTACCACACTTGGTGTGGCGAATGTGGTGCTATGAGGATCATAGACCCCTTGTCTCTCTGAAGTTTGAAGAGTGTCTTGGGAATTAGGGGAATGGGTGGAAAGGCAGAGAGGAAGTCTTGCCCCCAATGGAGGAGGAAGGCATCCCTGGGCTTAACTCCCTGACACGGAATTCTGGAACAGAACCGGGGAAGTTTGGCATTCCACGGACTTGCAAACAAGTCTATGTCTGGGGTTCCCCAAATTCGAAAGATCCTGGCTATCTGGTCCCCATGGAGGGACCATTCGTGTGGAAGCAGAACTCGACTGAGTCTGTCTGCCCAAGAGTTTTGAACCCCTGGAAGATACACTGCCATGAGATGAATTTGATGCTCTCTGGCGAAGGCCCACAATCTCAGAGCTTTGTTGCAAAGCGACAGAGAGCCAGTCCCGCCCTGCTTGTTCACGTAGAACATGGCTACTTGGTTATCCGTGTGGATGAGGACTGTCTTGTAGCTGAGCAGGGTGTGGAAGACTCTGAGAGCTAGAAAAATTGCTCTGAGCTCTAAGAGGTTGATATGTAGAGATGTCTCCTGTAGAGACCAGATGCCTTGAGTGGAGAGATCTTGAAGATGAGCTCCCCAACCCCTTGGAGAGGCATCTATCGTAAGGGTTGCTTGGGGTAACACCTGTTGGAAGGGGGACCCCAGCAACAGATTTTGAGTGGACTTCCACCACTGGAGGGACCAAAAGAGGCGACTGGAGGTTGCTATTTTGTCTGACAGGCATCCTGATGCCTGGGTCCATTGGGTGGACAGAGTCCACTGAGCTGCCCTCATGTGAAGGCGAGCGTAAGGAACCACATGCACAGTGGATGCCATGTGGCCTAACAGTTGTAACATCTCTCGAGCAGTTAAATGGGATTTTAACTGAACTTGTGAGGCTAACTGCACCAAGCGTAGGCAACGGGCCTGGGGAAGATAGGCCCTTGCAGTTGTGGTATCCAGCAAGGCCCCTATGAACTCTAGAGACTGAGTAGGGGTGAGATGGGATTTTGGAATGTTTATTACAAGTCCCAGATACTGAAGAATACGCCTTGTGCAGGTTAGAGAAGTCTGGGCCTCTGACTGGGATGGAGCTCGGATGAGCCAGTCGTCCAGATACGGGAATACAAATATCCCTAGAGTGCGTAGAAATGCAGCTACTACTGCCATGCATTTTGTGAACACCCTTGGTGCAGAGGCCAGACCGATTGTATTGGTAGTGCTTTCCTTGATAAAGGAACCGAAGGAACCTTCTGTGTGTTGGATGGATGAGGACATGGGTGTACGCATCCTTGAGGTCTAGAGAGCAAAGCCAATCCTGACTCTGAAGGTATGGAAGGAGAGTACCGAGAGAAATCATCTTGAATTTCTCCTTGCATAGAAACTTGTTCAATTCTCTGAGACCTAATATGGGTCTGTAGCCCCCTGTTTTCTTTGGGATAAGAAAGTAGGGGGAGTAGAACCCTGAGCCCTGTTGAAGAAGGGGTACGTCTTCTATTGCCCCTTGGGCAAGAAGGGTAGCAATCTCCTGACCCAGAAGGTCGAGGAGAGATGTCTGAGAATTGAACTGTCTCACCATGGTGTGAGGAGGAAGGTTTAAGAAATGAAGCTTGTACCCCTCCCTTATGATGGAGAGGGTCCATTGCTCTGCTGTGATTTGTTCCCACCTGGGAGCAAAGTAAGCTAACCTTCCTGGAATGGTGAGAGGCTCTGGATGTTCCAGAGCCAGAAAGGGTAAGCTCTCTAGTTGTAAGTCAAAGGCCCTGAGGAGGCTGAGGCTGTTGGGCAGTAGCAGTCCTAGCAGCCTTAGGCTTGGCCTGTTTTGGTTGTTGCTGTCTCTTTGTAGCAAAACGACCTGCAGAAGATGACTGCTGACCATAAGCAGAATAATATTTCCCTTTTTTGGGAAAAAACCCCTTTTTGAACAACCTTTTCTTAAAAGGAGCAGAAGTAGACTTTGAAAGTCTATCTAAAGCAGGATTTTCAGCATCCATCTGGGTGGCCTTTGCTTGCCAATCTTTGCCAAAAAGGTTTTCACCTGTACAAGGAAGGTTTCCTAGACCATCTTGAACCCAGGGTTCCAAATCAGAAGCTTGTAACCAAGCAACTCTGCGTGCAGCTATGGCAATAGCCGAGGCTCTGCTAGCACCTTCAAAAGAGTCAAAGGCTGCACGGTTGGAAAACTTGGAAATATCCTGGCATGTTTGAGCCAGGTGAGGAACTCTTCCCTTTTATCTTCTGAAATAAAAGGAGATAAAGTTTGCAGGTGATCTGTAACTTCTTTTAGAAACATCCCCATATAGAGACTATAGGAGTTGATTCTGGCAACAAGCATACTGGCCTGGAAAATTCTCCTGCCAAAGGCATCTAGGGTTCTGCATTCTCTTCCCGGAGGAGCAGAAGAGTGCCTTTTTGTACTCTTTATCTTCTTCATAGCAGACTCCACCACAATGGAGTGGTGAGGAAGCTGAGTCTTATGGAAGCCAGGACAAGGAGGGACACGATACATGGTGTCCAACCTGCGAGAATGAGGGGAAGTGGTGAGAGGAGTCTCCCATATGCCCAACATGTGATCATAAAGAATCTCATGTATTGGTAAAGTGGCTGCCTCTTTAGGAGTCTTAGGATATTGTAGAATATCTAATTTTTTGGCTCTAGGCTCTGTCTCAGGGGCCAATGAGATGGAAAGGCCCCTGGCCACTTCCCTAATGAAGTCTTGAAAAGACAAGTCTTCTGGAGGAGACATTCTCCTTTTTGGAGAAGAGGGCTGTTGAGGATGAATCACCGATGCTTCGACAGAGACATCTGATTCATAAGAGTCTTTAGAGGAATCGAAGTATCGCCTGTCTGGATGCTCCTGCAGAGCCCGATACGCGTACTGGTTGGTATCGACATCGGGAGTGATCGGTAACGATTCGGTACCGATGGGCATCACAGAACAGTGTACCGCTGAAGTCGACACCGAAGCGGATGTCGATGCAATCGGTACCGGCACCAGAACCGGTGCC
Organism: Ichthyophis bannanicus; assembly: GCA_033557465.1. Taxonomy (NCBI): domain Eukaryota; kingdom Metazoa; phylum Chordata; class Amphibia; order Gymnophiona; family Ichthyophiidae; genus Ichthyophis; species Ichthyophis bannanicus. The sequence goes on along the minus strand of CM066036.1, from coordinate 174,222,231 downwards.
GGAGTCGGTACCGGCAACGAAATTTGTTGCGGTACCGAAGGCGTCGCAGCTTGTATGAATGCCGTGATAGCACGCTGCATGGTCAGGATATTCTGATCCATCGACGCAACCAATGTCTGGATGTCGGTACCAGTGGGAACCACCGGTACCCCAGAACATGGCAACAGGTGATCGGTCGAGGCCGAGCCATCGATGTCAACCTGTGACCCCATAGATAAAGCTTTGGAAGCCGGAGCCTCCCGCTGGGGTAATTTTGCCGGTGCGGATTCCTCGAGGGCAAGCCCGGAGGCATCTCGGTACTTGGAGGGAGATCTACCCTTCGAGGACCGGCTAGATTTAAGTTTGGTTATCTGAGATCCATGTGAGGAAGAAGCAGCCCTGGAAGACGTCGATGCAACCGAAGCTGCATCCGAGGGAAACAGGGTACTGAGCTTAGCTGCTCGATTCTGTAGACCTCTTTTAGACATCATGGAGCAGGACTCACAATCCGCAATGGAGTGGTCAGGACCTAAACATTTTAGACACCATTCATGGGTGTCGGTGACAGAAATAGTGCCGCTGCACTTCATGCATTTTTTAAACCCATAGGCGGGCTTTTCCATGAGGAAAAATTGCTAGGCCTAAGGCCAAAGAAGAAAATGCACTGAAGTGAGAAAACAGTATTTTTTTTTTTTTTTTAGAATAAAGAAAGAAAAGACCGGCGGTACCGGTTCAGCGTCGAGAAGGCAGACGCGAGACCAAAGAAAGAGTAGTTACTCACCTGTAACAGGTGTTCTCCAGGAGCAGCAGGAATCAGTCCTCACATATGGGTGACGTCGGCGCCGACGGAGCCCTCGCGGAGCAATTTTCCCCAGCTTTCAAAGAAAGCCTTTGGGAATTGCAGCGCGCATGCGCGGTCCTCTTCCCGCCCAAGGGTGCCATCTTGCTCAGTCTGATGACATAGCTAAAAGACAGCAAAAAATTAGCAAAAACGAAATCATAGAACTGCAACTCCAAGGGGAGGAGGGAGGGTTATGAGGACTGATTCCTGCTGCTCCTGGAGAACACCTGTTACAGGTGAGTAAATACTCTTTCTCCAGGACCAAGCAGGAAGTCAGTCCTCACATATGGGACTCCCAAGCTTAAGGCTACCGGAGACCCTAAGCACAAAAAGGAGCTCCCTCAAGCTCAGTAGCACAGAAGGAAGGAATCTTCTCTGAATACGTCTCCAACCGGTAGCCCAACATCCGGGATGGTGGGTAGGAGTTGCCTATACCTCAAAGAGGTTACGGAGGACTGCCTGGCCGAAAGCACTGTCCCTGCGGGACTCCCTCTCCAGGCAGTAATGGGTTGCAAAAGTCTGGCTTGAAGACCAAGTAGCGGCCCGGAAGATGTCTGCCAATGGAACAGAGCGGAGGTAAGCCACTGACGTAGCCTTCGCCCTAACACGATGAGCCGTGACTCGACTTTCCAACGAGAGGCCGGCTGACTCATAAGCCCAAGCGATACAGTCAGCAATCCAGATGGACAGAGTACGCTTGGAGACAGGGAGCCCCAACCTATTGGGGTCATAAGAGACGAAGAGCTGAACAGCCCTTCTGTGCTCCCGCGTACGGTCAAGGTAGAAGGTTAACGCCCTTCTACAGTCCAGGGTATGCAGGACCATTTCAGCTCGGCTGGAGTGTGGCCTGGGAAAATAGGTCGGAAGTACCACCTCCTGGTTGATGTGAAAAGGGGAAACCACCTTGGGAAGAAACTTAGGGTGAGTCCGTAGGACTACCCGGTTCTTGTAGAACCTAGTGTAAGGAGGATCAGATACTAGGGCCTGCAGCTCACTAGCGCGTCTAGCAGAAGTGAGGGCCACCAAGAACAAGGTTTTCCAAGAAAGAAAACGAAGATGACAGGTAGCCATAGGTTCAAAAGGCGGACAGGTAATCCGCTGTAACACCACATTGAGATCCCAGTCCGGGGCTGGTGGGCGCAAAGGAGGCTTAAGTAGGAGGCGGCCTCTGAGAAAACGAGCCACTAGAGGGTGGCTGGAAAGAGGTCTGCCATCCACCGGCATGTGATGCGCAGAAAGAGCACTGAGGTGGACCTTGACCGAGTTGGACTTAAGTCCAAGATTGGAGAGGGAAAGCAAGTACTGCAAGACCACTGATGCTGAACAGGAGAAGGGATCTTGAGACTGCTGAGCACACCAGATGGAGAACCGACGCCACTTAAGAGCATAGGACTTCCGGGTGGAGGGCCGCCTGGAGGCCAAGACGACCTCCTCCACATCTGGAGGCAGGCGGAGGGGAGCAAGGACTACCCTTTCAGCAGCCAGGCCATCAGATGAAGGGACCGGAGGTTGGGGTGCAGGAGAGTCCCCTGATCCTGTGACAGGAGGTCGGGCTGAAACCCTAGAGGAAGAGGAGTGTCCACCGCCAGCTGCATTAGAAGCGGGAACCAAGGTTGTCTCGGCCACCGGGGAGCCACTAGGATCATCGAGGCTTTGTCTCTGAGAACTTTGAAGAGTGTCCGAGACACCAGCGGCATGGGAGGAAAGGCATATAAGAGGCCTGTGGACCATGGAATCAGAAAAGCATCCGCCGCTACTCTGAGAGGATGCGGTTGTCGAGAGCAGAATCTGGGAAGTTGTCGGTTCAGAGGACTGGCAAACAGATCCATGGTGGGGAGGCCCCACTTGAGAAAGATCCGCTGAACCACCATCGGATCCAACCTCCACTCGTGTGGCTGGAGGATCCTGCTTAGCTTGTCTGCCAGGTAATTTTCTTGACCTGGGAGATAGACAGCTTTGAGGATGATGCCGTGGTGGACGGCCCAAGACCACAGTTTCTGTGCCTCCTGACAGAGAAGGAAGAAGCCTGTTCCGCCTTGTTTGTTCACGTAGAACATTGCAACCTGATTGTCTGTCTGGACCAGCACCGACTGGTGAGAAATCAGGTGAGAGAATGCTTTGAGCGCTAGGCGGATGGCTCTGAGCTCCAGGAAGTTTATCTGCTGAGCAGACTCCCAAGGAGTCCAGAGACCTTGAGTACAGGTCCCTTGGCAATGTGCTCCCCAACCCAGGAGAGAAGCATCGGTCGTCAGGACCTGAGAAGGCGGAGGGGGCTGAAAAGTCACTCCTAGTACTAGGTTTGGCAGATGAAGCCACCATTGCAGAGAAGAGACCAGCGGGTCGGGGATCTTTACGGAGTCCGCTAGGCTCCCAGTGACCTGATGCCATTGCGTGCGAAGGCACCATTGAGCAGGTCGCATGTTCAGGTGGGCATTGGGGGTCACATGGACCGTGGAAGCCATATGGCCGAGCAGTCTCAGAAATTGCCTGGCCGAGACCAGGGAAGTGCTGTGAAAGTGGCTGGCGAGATCCATGAGCCGCTGGGCCCTGTCCAGAGGGAGGAAGGCCCGCGCCTGAAGAGTGTCCAACCTGGCTCCGATGAATTCGAGATTTTGAGAGGGGAGCAAAGTGGACTTTGCGAAGTTTATGACAAATCCCAAGTGCTGGAGTAGAGTCACTGTGCGATGAGTGGCCTGAGTGGCCTCTTGGGAAGACTGGGCTCTGATGAGTCAGTCGTCCAGGTAGGGAAACACAAAAAGGCCTTGAAGTTTTAGATAGGCCGCCACCACTGCCAGGCATTTGGTGAACACCCTGGGGGCGGAGGATAGGCCAAAGGGCAGTACTCTGTACTGGTAATGATTTCCTCCCACAACAAACCTGAGATATTGTCTGTGGTCTGGATGAATAAGGATATGAGTATACGCATCCTTTAGATCCAAGGAGCATAGCCAGTCTCCCTGCTGGAGGTAGGGCAGCAGGATTCCAAGGGTAAGCATCTTGAACTTTTCCTTTGCAAGGAACTTGTTAAGGTTGCACAAGTCCAGGATGGGTCTGAGGCCTCCTGTTCTTTTTGGTACCAGAAAGTACCTGGAGTAAAACCCTTGACCCTTAAGGTGGTGGGGCACCGGTTCCACAGCCTGTTCCTGAAGGAGACTTGCTAACTCCTGAAGGAGTAAGTCCTTGTGCAGAGGGAGTCGAAGAGGCTCCCCTGGAAAATAGGAAGGAGGTACCTGGTGAAAGTGAAGAAGATAGCCCTTTTGAACTATGTGAGGCACCCAGGTATCTGTGGTGATGTTGGACCACCTGTGGGCAAAGTGGACCAGCCGGCCTCCTGTGCTGAGAGAAATCAGCTGAGGGGGAGAGGCTATGCTGATGAAGTCAAAAACCCCCACCCTGCTGAGCAGGGGCCGGTGGTGCAGGCTTGGGGGCTTGCTGCCTACGGGACCCATTACCCCGTCCCTTGGCCTGCTTACCCTGTGGGGGAGCTGCTGAGGCCTGATAATGAGGGTAGTGTTGATAGGCAGCCGCCTTCCTCGGGTAAAAGGGCTTTTCCCCCAAGCCCTTCTTCTTCTGAGAAGGGGCAGAGGTCTTCCTTGAGAGACGAGTCCTGGTGAGAGTCTCGGTCTCGATCTGTGCAGCCTTCTCATCCATGGGCTTGCCAAAGAGGTTTTCACCTCTGCAGGGGACATCGACCAACTTGTCCTGCACCCATGGCTCGAGGTCGGATGTCTGAAGCCAAGCCTGGCGGCGGCCACCGATGCCGGCTGCGGCTACTCAAGCCGATGCCTCAAAACCATCGTAGGCTGCTCGAGAGTTAAACTTTGAGCACTCCCGAATACCAGTTGACAAGGTTTGGAACCTCTGCAAAGGTTCTTCGGAGAGACCAGCAGAGAACCCGGCTATTTCTTTAGCCAGGTCCCGGAGATACATGCCCATGTAGAGCTGGTAGGTCTGGACTCGACAAGCAAGCATAGAGCCCTGGAAACACTTCCTACCGAGGGCATCCAGGCTTCGGGCCTCCCGACCGGGAGGCACCGAGGAGTGCATTTTTTGACTCTTAAGTCTATGCATGGCCGATTCCACCACCATGGAATGGTGCGGTAGTTGTGCCTTTTGGAACCCGGGGCTCTTGCGGACTCGATAAATAGAATCGACCCGCTTGCTTAACACCGGCGACGCCACCGGGCTCTCCCACATGCAGAAGAGAAGTCGTTCCAGCATCGGAGGAACCGGTACAATAAAGGCCTCCTTCGGGGGAGAGTCATATTGGAGGGCATCGAGCTCTTCGACTCGAGGCTCCTCCTCAGGATCCGCGGGGAAGGCCAAGGCCTTGGCCATATCCCGCACGAAGTCCGAGAACCGGGTATCCTCTGGAGGGGACCGTCTCCGAGGTTCGGACTCGGGGGAGTCCGATGGGACACACCGAGTCCGAAAGGAACCAGGTGACTCTTCGTCCTCGGATTCCCAGGCCGACTCCTCGGAGGAGGAGTCGAGCGGCTCTGGTCGGGCGGGCATCGATGCCATCCACCCCGACGTCGAGGGAGTCGGTGTCGACGACCTCGGTCCCGAACGGGAGGCCGAAGGAGACCGCGACCGAGGATCGACTCGAGCCCTCATGGACTTGAGGATCGTCTCGGTCTCAGGGGTCGACTTGGAGGTCGACGTCCCGGCGGTCAGGGCAGAAGCACCGGCGAGGCCAGCGATCAATGCCCGCTGCTGGTCCATGAAGGCAGTCAGACTGCTCTCCAAGGCCGTCAACCTGAGTCCGAGCTCAGGAGACCCAGCAGCCCCCGACTCGGGCCCCGACGGCATCGGGCCCGACGTCGGCTCCTTCGGAGGCGAGTCCACGAGGACAACAGTACTCACGTGAGCAGGCAAGTCCATCTCGAGACGAGGATGTATGGAAGGCCTCCCCACCTCCGAGGACCCGGGACGGGAATCGGGGCTATGCGACCTGGCCCTCGAGGAACCAGGAGCGTCCACCGATCCCGCCCTCGCGGGTTTCTTCTTCCGATGATGTTCTCGGGTAGGATACCCCCTTTCAGAGGAACTTCGACGATGCTCAGGACCAGAGTCCCGAGACGTCGAAGCCTCTGACGAGGTCCGAGCCCGGCCAGAGTCAGAGAAGATACGTTCCCGCTGATGCTGCCGACTCCTCAACGCTTTTGAGGACATTTTGCCACACGGACCACAGATCATCGGGTCATGATCGGGTCCGAGGCAGCGGAGGCAGAAGTCGTGTGTCGGTAAGAGACATGAGTTTCTTACACAGGTCACACTTTTTAAACCCGCTGGCAGCCATCGGGGGAAAAAGGGCCCCTGCGGGGTCAAAAGACCGGGCTGCCAGTGAAAAAGTAAAAAGGCGCGAAATCTGTCACGAAGGACAAAAAAAACGAAAAATAAAGAATGGACTCGCAACCGGCGTCGCGGGTCCGGGCGGGAAAAGAACCGGCGTCGAAACCGCGAGAAAAAAAATCAACTTTTCTGCGGGGATTTACAAACAACGTCTGTAGGGCTCCGCGGAAAAAAGAAGACTGAGCAAGATGGCACCCTTGGGCGGGAAGAGGACCTCGCATGCGCGCTGCAATTCCCAAAGGCTTTCTTTGAAAGCTGGGGAAAATTGCTCCGCGAAGGCTCCGTCGGCGCCGACGTCACCCATATGTGAGGACTGACTTCCTGCTTGGTCCTGGAGAAATAAAATAAAATAAAGAAATTCTTCAGCGGTGACAGGAACACGACCTGCTGGCTCCGCGGAAAAGAAGAACTGGAGAGAGGCGGTTAGGGAAAGGCGAGAAGGCAGCACGCAGGCGCTGTGGGATGCTCCCAAAAGCTTTCCTTTTGGACGCTGGGGAGCGTTCCCGCGCAGGCTCCGTCGGTACCGACGATACCCATATGTGAAGACTCATTCCTGCTTGTTCCTGGAGATAATAGTTTTGTTTAGCAAGTGAGATGGCAGAATTAAAAGTGAGCATGAATTTAAGTGAAAGAAATCAGAATGGGAGTGGGATTACAGCCAATTGCATTCGGCAGAACAGGCACAGGAGTGCAGTTAGCAGGTTGTAGAAGAAGGCTAGGTATAAGGTACTGTACACTTCACAGGCTGTGAAATTGGAGAAGCGAGAGTATGGAGAGTGGAGGAGAGAGCAGAATTATAGGCAGTTACAGCCACATTGACCGACTTGAAGGACAGTGTAGAAGAAAGAAAAGTAGAGGCAGTAGATGATAGAGACAGTGAGTCAATAGCTTGAAGATTTCTAAAGATAGGTGATAGGGCGAGAGAGCGGGGGTGAGTGCTGAAGAAAGAAGATCAGGAGGCGGTGGACAGACAGTGGGAGAAGTAAGTTAAGGAAATTAGAAGGTGAGCAATTGGAGTGGAAAATTAGGTCAAGGCAGTGACCCAGCTGATGAGTGGGGGCAGAGGAGCAAAGCTGGTTGTTGTAAGAGGAAGTAAGGGAAAGAAGTTTTCCTGCATAGGGATCCAAGGGGATATCAATGTGAAAATTGAAGTCGCCAAGAATGATATAAGGGGATGACGCATCCAAGAATTAAAGGGAGCCAAGAATCAAGGACACTGAGGAAGGAAGAAATGAGCTTGTGGGGGGGGGGGGGGGGGGTATATATAGATGAAGGCTTTGTTCTATGCGTTATTGATATTGCAGCTGCGTTTGACTCAGTAAACCACAACACCCTACTACCAAGGCTTCAGGATATAGGGATAACTGGAACTATGCTCAAATAGTTTCTCTCATACTTTTCTCACCGTAACCAACAAGTTAGAATCAAAAATCAGCAATCCAAACCCTTCGCCCAACACCAGGGGGTTCCCCAAGGGTCTGCCCTTTCAGCTTTACTCTTCAATATATATATGCAACCATTATGCAACATCATAAAACATCATAACATCCAATGATATTATGGTATTCACCAGATGATATTATGGTATTCACCCCAATAAACATCAATCACCCCGACTACTCTCAAATCAGGGCATGTCTCAAATCCATGGCAAAGTGGCTCAAAGAACAGAATCTATTCATAAACTTCAAAAAAATTGGACTTAATGCATATAACCAGGAACACCACATTCTCTCCACCTGATGCTATAAAAATCCTCGATCACAACCTAACAAACAGGAAGTCAGATACCTTGGAATTACCTTCATTCAGCAACTCAGCTTCCAATCCCACATAAAAAGAACCACTACTTGATGACTTTGAACAGTATGCCAGGCCTTAATAACCCCCATACTAGATTATTGCAATGTAATATACTATGGTCTACCCAAGAAAACAACACTCCCCATGCAAATGGTGCAAAACAAGGCTGCAAGAATCATAACAGGAACAGCAAGATACAGCCACATAACACCTACTTCTCTACCAACTCCATTGGCTTACAGTCACAGTATGCACTAAATACAAAAATATATTTTTCAAAATCTTAAATAACCTGTCCCCACTTACCCTTGAAGAACTGATCAGAAGAACCCGTCCAACCACAACAAGACGACGAGCCGATGACAACACCTTAGAAACACCAGCAAGCTTCAGAACATCAAAACACTCCACCAGCAATACAGCTTTCTCCCTTTATGCTGCCCATCTGTGGAATGAGCTACCCAGCACATTACGTACAAAGACTTACTAGACTTCAGAAAAGCCATAAAGACACACCTCTTCATGGAATACTATGGTCCCACCTTTGAAGAAACGAATCATAAGACTTCACTGGAAGCAACACAATAACCTGTCTCTCCCATTGAATCATACCACTCCTCATCAACATAATAACATTCTCCCATATCTCTGTAAATAGTTGATAATTTAAATGTATTCTTTATACCCCAAGTAGCCCTCCAAGTTGTAACTCCCTGTTCTATGTAAAGCTTGTTGCTATAACTGCTTTATGTAAACTGCTTTGAATTGATGATAAAGCAGTATATAAAAACTGTTAAATAAATAAAATAAAGGCAATATGAAGAGGGAAGGGATAGAACAAATGGAGTGAAATTCAGAGGGGAATGTGTGGGATTGAAGTGGGAGGAAGGGATAAAACTGACAGGAGGGAGAGTAGAAAGCACCTCACCACCACGGCCAGTGGCACGAGGGGTGTGGGAGAAATGGAGGCCTCCAAGAAAGAGTGCAGCGACAGAAGCGATGTCATCAGGGTGGAGCCAGGTTACGGTTAGGGCCAAGAACTGAAAAGCATGGGAAATGAAAAGATCATGTGTTAAAGAGTTTAGTTGAAATTAAATGAACATTCCATAGAGCACAGGAGAAAGGAACACAGGACTCACAGCCGCTCAGATGCCATCCGACCAGACATCTTGCTGACAAAGGACTCCTTCCACAGCAGAGAGCACAAAGAGAGAAAGAGGGACTACTGGAAACAGTGGAAGGTAAGCTCCTCCCTGCTGCGACCCCTTCTCTCTACTTATTTGCCAACTCACCCAAGGCAGGCTTGCAGCAAGGACTGCACAACCTCCACAGACCTGCTCCAACGTCACCGTTTGAAAAGGGGACACACCATTTGTGGCCCCAGGAAAGGACCATAGCAGCAAACTCGTACCTGCCACCCACAAGCCAGAACACAGATGCCTGACTCAAGACAATCACAACCCCCAGACTTTGCCGGAAATCCAACCTAGACACGTACAGCACATGAACCCTGAATCTGTGCACCTTCTGAAACAACCAGCAAGACACAAGAAACTAGTACCATTCACATCCTACCTGTAGCCCAGCACCAGAGGGAAACACATCTTGAAGGTTGGACTGGTGTGTCTCCGACTAAGGGAACCCAAGTCACCTGCGCCCTGACACTCTACGTGGTTGCCCATAGAACGGCGGTGATCTACCTAACCCCTCTCTAAGGCTGCTGAGCAAAGACTTTCAATATGTATGTCCCCTACTATCTCTGTGTATACCTGATATTCCTAAACTTATTCTTACACTATGCACGATCTGCCCCCTCATCTATAACAACCAGTCTACTACCACCACCATCCCATCCATATTGTGTCGCCAAACACCCTGGCAAAATGCACACAGGCGCACTCACAAGAGAAATCCTACACTCATACAGATCAGGACCAACACTCATATAGACAAACCACACGTCTAACCCCCCCCCACCCCCAACATCACTGAACTCATCAATGCAAGATCAGTTAGAAATAAAACTAACACCATTATCGACCACCTGCACTCCCACCAAACCGATATCCTCTGCATCACTGAGACCTGGCTGTCTAACTCAGACTAGGTCATCCTAAACTAAATAACCCCGCCCCCCCCCCCACAGCATTCAACTGTCCATGAAAACACAAAAGGGGTGAAGGGGTACTAATCCTAGCCAAAACTCATCTCAGATTCAGAACCTCTACAGCACAAAACACAGGACAGTCCAATACAATAATCATAGAGAATAAACATCTCGCTATCTGCCTCGCCAAAAGAGCCCCTAATGACTCCATGAACATGTGCCACAAACTCCCCCAAGCAGCTGCTGGTTGTACTGGGAGATTTCAATCTTAATTTAATACCGAACAAGGAGGCCAACAACTTCCCCAGAGCCATGGTCTTACTTCAATATGCATAACTCCTCACCAAATCTACTCACCGCCTAGGCTCTACTCCAGACCTGATCTTTATCCCAAACCGGATCCTTTGACACAACATTGCAACACCCCAATACCATAGTCTTACCACCACTCCATAAGACTCAGCAAGTTCTATCCTCACCTAGCTGCACAGGAGAATCCACAGCACCCAGGAAGATTTAAATCCTTTGAAAAGGACCAGTCCCTCCAAGAACTCATCCCTAACCCTGGGCCAAGATTCAACTGACTAGACACCATCATTGACCACTGGAACAAGACCATCTCTGCAGCAGCGAGGGCACCAGCCAAAAGACACGATGGACACAGAAGACAGAGAATAAGATCTGCACCCTGGTACTCTGATGAAATAAGAGAAGCAAACATACTCTAGAAAATCGAAAGGAACTGGAGAACAAAGACGACCCAAACCACCCAACGGCTATACCAGGAAAAGCAACAGGACTACAACAATCTAATCAACCGACAAACAAATACCACATCAACCTCATTCTAAAATCAACCAACCACCCCAGAGAACTTTTCAAAATAGTCCGCACCCTTACAAAGGAACCAGCTCACACAGAAGTCACAATACACCCCCAAATCCATGCAAACTTCCTAATCTCTAGACACAGTGCCCTGCAGATAGCACAAGACAGTACCCCTACCCTCGACACCACACCTCCCACGCTCCATGGGATAAATTCAGCATACTAACTGTAGACCAAGTCACTCGCACAATCTCTGCCTGAAACACCAGTATGGCACCAACGGATCCCTGCCCAGTACTGTGGATAAAATCAGCAAAAGCAGAGCTCAGTGAATTCATCCACAAGATCATACACTCCTCCCTTACACAAGGTTACATGCCCCCCATCCCTGAGACCAGAAACTAACCGCCCAGTCCCCAAACTTTCCTTGCCACCCAGGGATGGATCCTGCAACATACTGCCGAACCTCCAGCCTACCATTCCTCACCAAGATACTTGAGAAAACTATATACCAGCAGTTACAGGACCATGTGGACTCACAAGCCCCTCTAGACCAACATGGGTTCCGAATGCACCACAATGTCAAAAGCATACTCACATGTAACAGGTGATCTCCAGGAACAACAGGAATCAGTCTTCACATATGGGTGACATTGGCACCGATGGAGTCTGATGCAGGAACACTCCCCAGCATCCAATAGGAATGCTTTTGAGAGTGTTCCTCCATGCATGTGTGGCTGCCTTCCCACCTTTCCTCCTGGTCTCCTCAGTCAGGTGAATAGTGGAGAAATAAAAATCTTTGTATACTAGGAATGAGGAAAATGGGACAACTTGGTGGGGAGGTGGGCGGGTTGTGAAGACTGATTCATGCTGTTCCCGGAGATCACCTGTTACAGGTGAGTAACTATGCTATCTCTAGGAACATGCAGGAAGTCAGTCTTTACATATGGGATTCCCTAGCCCAGGACAACCGAACAAGAGAAGAAACCCAGTGCAGCCAGAGGTTGCAGCGAGGATCAGACAGATTCAACCTATTCAGAGCACTCCTCGTAAGACAGTCAGATGGGCGGTGGGCAAGTTTTCTAAATTCGAAAAAGGTTACTCAGAACAGCTCATCCAAATTGAGCATCAGCTCTGGAGTCTTTGTCCAGGCAATAGTGTTCTGCTAAGGTATGCAGAAAAGACTATGTCGCCGCTTGGCAGATCTCTGAGATAGGGACACACCAAAGATTAGCTACAATAGCAGCCATAGCTCTGACATTATGAGCTATCATATGGCGTGGAAGAGACAGTCCAGCATGCAAATAAAGAAAGGATATGCAATCTGCTAGTAAGTTTGAAAGTGTTCTTTTGGATACTGGTATCTCCAGATGACACTTGTCAAAAGAAACGAACAACTGAGAGGATTGGCGATAGTCCTTAGTATGGTCTAGATAGAATGCCAACACTCTGTTGCAATCTAGGGTATGAAGTCTGGCCTCAGCCGGGGAGGTGTAAGGCCTTGGAAAGAATGTTGGTAGCGAGACAGATTGGTTCTGGTGGAAGGAGGTGATGACCTTCAGCAAGAACTTAAGGAGGCGTGCGAAGGACCACCCTGTCTTGGTGCAAGGTGGTATAGGGAGCATAGCTCACCAAAGCTTGCAGTTCACCGAGTCTTCAAGCTGGAATGACTGCTATACGGAAAAGAAGCTTCCATGTTACAAACTTTAAAGGAGATGAAACCACTGTTTCAAAGGGACTGCGCATGAGTTGTGCAAGAACAACGTTTAGATCCCATGGTGCGGGAGGTGGACAGAAAGGCGGCTTGGTCAGGAGAAGACCATGCAATAATCCAGCTACTAAGGGATGCACTGAGATAGGGCGGTTCTCTAAAGTATGGTGGGAGACCGCAATGGCGGATAAATGTACCTGCACCGAGTTGGTCTTAAGGCCAGAGGAGGACAAATATAGTAACATAGTATATGACGGCAGATAAAAGGCCAGTATGATCCATCTAGTCTGCCCAGCAAGGCAGCAAGAGTAGATGCACTTGCCACTCCATGCAGGTCACCCCTCCCCATGCCTTTGTTTATTTATTTATTTATTTATATTTCTTATATACCGCACTATTTGCAATCAGCGCGGTTCACATGGAACAGAAACATCCGACAACTTAAATATGTCTGGTCATTACATTAAACAGGAAATGCAACTTGGAAAAAGGGTACACTATATACATATGAGGTGTACTGAGAAAGGATAATGTTTGGTGTTTACACTGTAGGGGAAGCCTGTTGCGAGGGCTTGCCTAGTTGACTACTATTATTGTTGAGGTGCTTGTTATTCGAGTGGGACTGAGGATCGGAGATGTCAGTGAGATATTTGGTGAAGAGGAAATGTTTAAGGGCCTTTCTAAATTGGCTCAAGTTGGGGATTGCTCTGATATGTGCTGGTAAGGTATTCCATAGACTTGGGGCACAGAGTTGGAAGGCTCTGTTAGCTGTTGTTTTGGTGCATTTAGTTGCTTCTTTTGGAATTACTAGCATGTTGGACTCTGCAGATCTTCTTGGTCTGTTAGGTGCAAGTGGTTGGATGAGGTCAGATAGAGAGGAGGAGGAGAGCTCATTGCCAGCTTTGAAAGTCATGAGCAAGGTCTTAAAACAAATCCTGGCTTGAATGGGGAGCCAGTGTAACTGCTTCAGGAGTGGTGTCACATGGTCTCTCCTGGATGCGCCAAAGAGTACTCGCGCTGCACTGTTCATAGCAAGTTGAAGGGGATGCAGGGTGGACCGGGGGAGCCCTTGTAGTATGGAGTTTGAATAATCAAAATGGGGAATAATCAGGGCTTGGTAAATGGTGCGGAAATCATCTGGTTCGAGTAACGGCCGTAGGTGTCTGAGGGATCTGATTTTAAAGTAGATCGCCCTTACGGTATTGGCTACATGTTTCTTCATGTCGAGATTTTGGTCTAGCGTCACTCCGAGGTAACGTATAGCAGGTTTAACTTGTAGTTTGGCATCATTTACCTTAACGCAGCTGGGTGGTATGAAATTTGGGTTCCTTGAGATGAAAAGAACCTCCGTCTTTTTGTGTTGGATTCGCAGGTTTTGTGATAGGAGTCACTCAGATATAGTGTTGAAGCAATTAGTTAGAGGGGCGAGGTCTAGTTTATCTAATGATATTGGCATGTATAAAAGCACATCGTCAGCATATAACATGCAACTAACATTGAAGGATCTAATGATTTTGCAGATGGGTTGGATGTATATATTAAACATCAAGGATGATAGGGATGATCCTTGAGGCACTCCTTGACTTTGTTGAAATGGTTCCGAAGTAGTCCCGTTTGCTCAAACATGCTGCCATCTTCCAGAAAGGTAGGATCTGCACCATTCGAGCGCTGATCCGCTGATACCTTTTTCTCTTAGGCAGTAGAGGAGAATCTCATGGCATACAGAGTTGAAGGCTGCTGCTATATCTAAAAAGATGAGTGCGAAACCATGTCGTATGTTGTCAACGCCTGAAATTATATTGTTGAACAGGGCTGTAAGTAGTGTTTCCACTCCATGTGACTCTCTAAATCCATGTTGGGATGGATCTAGTGGGGCAGTAGTGTCAATATGATCCTGTAATTGTCTATGTACTACTTTTTCAATGATTTTTGCGAGCATAGGTATACTAGATATGGGCCTGTGAGACTCTACCTTTTGGGGGTCTAACTTGGTGTTTTTTAAAAGAGGTCTGACAGAGGTCTGCTTGAGAGTAGGGGGGAAAGACCCAGTGTTAAAAGATTGGTTTATGATGTTGGCTATAATAGGAGAGAGGTCGTATCGCAGATCCTTTATCCAAAATGCCGGACAAGGATCTGTGTGTGCAGTGGTGGTGTTTAGGGCTAAGATGGTATCTTCGATAATTTTCTTTGAAGGTATAGAGAAGGATGTTAGTGATGCTGAGTGCTCTTGCACATCAAGGGGGTTAGGTATTATTATTTTGTCGGTCTTGCACATTTTGGATTGCATGTAGACTGCATAGTCTTGCGGGTGAATATCGCCATGGTGCTCAGGGGTTGGTTCTTTAGCAAGAGTTTTGACCAAGTTAAACAGATCATGTGGCTTATTCAATGACCGTCTCAGGGTGTCTGTATGGTATTGCCTCATCCTGTCTGAGATTTCTTTGCGATGTGAAATCAGGTGTTGAATGTATGCTGACTTGTCACTACTGGTGCGTGACTTCCTCCAGTGCTTTTCCATTTAGGGGTGTACCCACCGCTCCATGTAGGTCACCCCCTGTTTGTTCAGATATATCTCCGTTATATTGTAAGTTAAAATGTTTCATTTCTGTTATACTGTAAGTTCAATGTAGATTGTCTTCACCGAACAGTTATCGTTACATGTAAACCGCACTGATGCTGAATAGTGCAGTATATAAGAAAAATAAAATAAATAAATAGTTATGCTTATTTTGATTTTATCCTGTTGCTATAAAGGGATCCACTGTGTCTGCCCCATGCCATTTTGAATTCTGTCACTGTATTTGCCGCCACGCTTCTATCAGGCGGGCATTCCAAGCATCCACCACCCTTTCAGTGAAAATGTATTTCCTGACATTGCCTTTCAGTTTACCCCCTTGCAGCTTCATGTTATGCCCTCTAGTTTTACAGCTTCCCCGTTTTTGGAAGGAGGTTTGTTTGTCCATCAATACTCTAAGTATTTAAAGGTCTAAATCATATCTCCACTGTCCCTCCTCTACTCCAGAGTGTACATATTTAGGTCTTCAAGTCTCTTCTCATAAGTCTTCTGACCCAGGCTCCAAATCAGTTTGGTCACCTTCCTCTGAACTGCTTTCAGCCTCTTTATATCCTGTACGAGATACGGTCTCCAAAACTGAACACAATATTCAAAGTGAGGCCTCACCAGAGACTTGTACAGCGACATTAGTACCTCTTCCTTTCTGCTGGCAATTCCTCTCTGTATGCAACCCAGCATCTTTCTGGCTTTTGCCACTGCCTTGTCAAACTGTTTCGCCACCTTGAGAGCGTCAGAAACAATCACACCGAGGTCCTTCTCTTGGTCCATGCACACCAATCTCTCGCCCCCTATTGCATACAATTCCCTTGGATTTCTGCTTCCCAAGTGCATGACACAGCACTTCTTCACATTAAATCTTAACTGCCAAGCATTAGACCATTCTTCCAGCTTTTGTAGATCTTTCCTCATGTTCCCCACTCCCTCAGGGGAGTTGCAAATTTTGGTGTCATCTGCAAAAAGACAGACTTTTCCATTCAGCCCTTCAGCAATATCACTCACAAATATATTGAACAGTACTGGTCCCAAGACCTTCCTTTCGTCCGAGTGAGTTCCGTTTACCGTCATCTTCTATCGTTTGTCAGTCAACCAATTTCTTATCCAGTTCACCACCTTGGGACCCATCCCCAAGCTGTTGAGTTTATTGATAAACCTCCTATGAGGAACAGTATCAAAGGCTTTGCTGAAATCTAGGTAGATCACATCCATTGCATGCCCTTGATCTAGTTCTCTGGTCACCCAGTCAAAAAACTCAATCAGATTTGTTTGGCAAGATCGTCCTTTGGTAAAACCATGTTGCCTCGGATCATGCAACCTGTTGGTTTTGAGGAAGTCCACTATTCGCTCTTTCAGGAGCACCTCCGTTAATTTTCCCACCACCAAGGTAAGGCTTACTTGCCTGTAGTTTGTCACTTCTTCCCTATTACCACTTTTGTGGAGAGGTACCCCATCAGCCGTTCTCCAGTCCTGTAGAACTTCTCTTGTCTCCAAGGATCTATTAAAAACATCCTTGGAGCAGGTACTGGAGTAAGTCCAGAAGGGGACATGTGAAAGGATCTAGTGTTTAGATGGAAAACCTGTGCCATTTAAAAGAGTAAGAACGTCTGGCTGAATCTTTTCTTGAAGACAGGAGCACATGCAACACGTTCTCTTGGAGATCTAAGTGCGAAAGGACAAAGTGCTCAGCCTTAAAGGGCAATGAAAATCATTTGTCCCCAGTCGGCCTGGAGTTTGAAGAGTGCTTTGCTACGAGTGGAAGGGGAGGGAAAGTATAAAGGAGATCCTGCCCCCAATGGATGAGGAACGCATCTGATATCTCCCTGTGAGGGGAAGGAATCCTCAAGCAGAAGCGAGGTAATTGAGGGGAGAAGCAAAGAGTGGCATCCCCCAGAGGTGGAACAAGTGTTGCGTTACTTGAGGTTCCAGCATCCACTCATGTGGATGGAGGATCTGGCTTAGTCTGTCGGCTAAGTGATTCTCTGCTCCTGGAAGATATACTGCAGAAAGGTGAATGGCTTCTATACATAGGGCCTGAGAGCTTGTTCCCCCTTGCTTATGTAAAACAGCCACCTGGTTTGTCTGTCTATATGAGAAGAGTGTCTCCCCTGAGTTGGGGAGAGAAGACTGAGGGCAATGAAGACTGCCCTGAGCTCTAGAAGATTGATCTGGAAAAGCACTTCTTGAGTGGACCAAAGGCCCTATGTTGTCAGGCCACTGAGATGGGCTCCCCAGCCTAGTTTTGATGCATCAGTCATTAGGGTATACTGCGGTGCAGACTTCTGAAAAGGTGACCCTACAACCAGGTTCTGTGGTGTGCACCACCACTGAAGGGCTGCTCTCATTTGCTGAGTGATGTTGATGAGGTCGGATAGGTGACCTGTGGACTGCTTCCACTGTTGTGAGAGAGTCCACTGCCAAATCCTCATGTTGAGATGTGTGTGGGACACAACATGGAGCTGTGACCTCCCGTCTTTTTTGGAATTAGGAAATAGCATGGAGTAGAATCCCAGGCCCTGCTGAGATGGGGGAACCGCCTCTATAGCCCCTTGTCTCAGCAGTGACAGAATTTCCTGCTGAAGTGAGGCGTGGAGATCATCCAAGGAAGGTTGTCCCACAAAGTGATTGGGAGAAAGATCCTGGAATTTCAGCTGTTAAGATCTGATCGACTAGATTTAGAGTTCAGGGCTCGGAAGTGATGTTGATCCAACAATGTGCAAAATGCACTAGTCTTCCTGGGATCATAGGAGGAAGAGGGAAGATTATGGGAGAACTGACTATGCTCTTTTTGAAGCAGACAAAAACTCTGAAGAGATTGAGTAGTAGTTGCAGGCTGTGGTTTGGTAACCTTGGGTTTCTTGACCTGTTTCTGACCCTGATGTCTCTGTTGCTGTTGTGGGGCAGAGTAGCCAGAAAAGGAATGATATGAAGATAAAACCTTTCCTTCTTAGGTAAGAAAGGTTTCTTAGTGGTAGTCCTCTTAGAAGAGTCTGCTGTCTTCCTTGAAAGCCTCTTCATGGTGAGGTCATCAGTTTCTCTCTCACCGGCCTTCTCCCTCCACCTCTGACAGAGGTTCTCACCATTACATGGTATGTTGATTAATTTTCTAGGACCCACTGTTCCAGATCAGATGCTTGGAGCCATGCTGTTCTCCTAGCCTCTATGTAGGCTGCAGTAGATTTGCTATTGACCTCAAATGCATTGAATGCTGCTCTTGTTAAGAACTCTGATGTATTCTGAGCATGTGTTACTAAGACCTGATGAGCCGTCTGCTTGTCAGGGGGCAGTAAAGTGGTAAACTCTGACAAATCTCTCGATACATCCTTGAGAAACATGCCCATATATAGCATATAGGAGTCTATTCTAGAGACTAGCATGGTAGCTTGGAATGTCTTCCTTCCAAATGCATCCTGGGTCCTGGCCTCTCTCCCAGGAGGCACTGAAGAGTGATTTTTCTGACCTTTTATCCTCATCATGGTGGACTCCACAACCATGGCGTGGTGGGGTGAGTTGCAGCTTCTGGAAAATTGGGGAGGGAGGAACTCTAAAAAGGGTATTGAGTCTTTTACTCACCACAGGGGTTGACATGGGGGCCTCCCACATCCAAGCCATTAGGTTCTTTAAGGAGGGTAGCAGTCTCCTTCAGCGCTAATGGGTATTGGAGGATATCGAGCTCTTCGGCTCTTGGTTCCATTTCCATAGCCACTGAAGCATCGAGAGCTGCCTCCATGTCCTTAATAAATCCTGAAAGGACATGTCCTTGGGCGGTTAACATTGACTTTCATAAGGTGACGATGGATCTGTAGATTGTAAGCTCTGATGAGCAGGACTGTCTCTTACATGTCTGTGCAGTGCTGCATATATTTTGTAGCACTATACAAATGCTCAGTAGTAGTAGTGCCTCCCTATGGGTATCGGAATCGATGGAGTCCACCTCGGAGGCCTCTTCGGAATCAGAGTTCGGAAGAAAGTCAAAATAATCCTTATCAGATGTTTGATACCTTCGCTGTTCAGAGCTTCGCTGTTTGGATGTAGAGGGTAACGGACATGGTGGTGCTGATGGCCTTGGTTTCGGCTGCTCTGTAGAGCTACGCGATAGAGGATGTCTGTGTAAGAATGCAGAGCTCTGTGGCCGTCGTCAGCATCCACTGAACCGGTGCCGGCTGCACTTGATGGCAATGACATAGTCATCCAATGACGGTACTGGGGGAGGAGTGGCTCCAGACACAGTTGTGTGGGCCATAACTCCCAGTGCTGGTATTGGGGGCTCCACAGAGTATTGGACCTTGGAGGCATCCCCAAATCCCTGTGTGGCTTTGGAAGGCGACACCTCCCACCAGGGTTGCTTTGATGGACGGTGAGCATTGGAATGTGATGAATGACTGTGCCGATGCTCGGTGTCCAAAGCAGACACCGATCTGGAAGTCGATAACCTCGATGCCAATGCTTTTCCTTTACTGGTGAGGATTTAAATGCATGGGAAGACTTTGAAGGAGTCAATGCCCCCGAGGAGTGCACTGAAGGAGCAGAGTCTGTAGGAGATAGCTTAGCCTTCTGTTTGTCCCGATTCTTTCTACCTCCAGTCGTCATGTGGGGACAGGAGGAACAAGAATCAACATCATGGTCTGTATCTAAACATTTTAGGCACTAAGAATACTCATCAGTGATAGAAACTGTGCTGGAACACGGAGTATTTTTTGAAACCATTTTGGGGCTTCTCCATATTCGTGAATAATATGGAGGCAAAATCAAACTCGGCAATGGTGCCCGATGAGGCTGCAGGCCTAAAACAAAGTTTGTGGGAAAACCCCCCAAAAATAAAATAAAGATTATGTAAAAAATAAAAAAGGGGAACCGGATTCGACAGGAAGGCAACCTAAGTACTTTTGACAGTACTAGTGAAAAACATTTGAAGTCTCTAGACGCAGCTGACAGGGAAGAGGTCCTGATGGTTCCACGGAAAAAAGGTGACTGAGGAGACCAGGAGGGAAGGTAGTTAGGCAGCCATGCTGTGGAGGAACGCACCCAAAAGCATTCCTATTGGATGCTAGAGAGTGTTCTCACACCGAGCTCAGTCGGTGCCGACGTCACCATATGTAAAACTGAATCCTGCTGTTCCTGGCGATACCTTACTTATAATGCTCTTTGACAACCTCATCAGAGGAATTGACAACCTGAAAATGGGCTTCCTAATCAATTTTGTCAACATATCGGCAGCATTCAACACATTATCCCATCACATCTTTCTGCGAAGACTCAGCGATATTGGCCTGCGCAACACCATACTCAAGTGGTTTGATTCCTAACTCAGATTCCTAACAGGCAACAACAGGTCAGGGTTGACACAACTATGTCCTCCGTTTTCCCTCTCCCCAAGGGGTACCACAAGATTTATCATTATCTGCCCTACTTTTCAACCTCTACATACAGCCTAGCTGTGATTTCATCAACAAAAGACACATTGTATGCAGACATGATGATGATTTACACCCCGATCAATCTTAAAAGCCAGGACTATAAAACAATAACTACCTGTCTATAAGACATGAATAAATGGCTCTCACAACAACCTAAACATCAATTACAAGACGAAGCACTCTTCATCTCATGCGACACCTTTTTTACCCCCCACCAATTCATCTCCCTGTCCAACACGAGCATACCTGTTAAGAATGAAGTGATGTATCTCGGTATCACCTTGGACTGTGACTTGAACTTCCAATCTCACATCAACAGGACCACCTGGAGTGCATATAGCGTGGTTACTCACCTGTAATAAGTGTTCTCCAGGGACAGCAGGAATGAGTCCTCACATTTGGGTGCCAACGGAACCCACGTGAAAGCATCTCCCCAGCTTTCAAAGAAAGCCTTTGGGAGATGCCACCAAGCATGCAGGGCACCATCTTACTCAGTCAAATGACATAGCTAGGATGGTAGTAAATATAAAACAAGGTAGGGAGGCAACTCCTAGGGGAGGGTTGTGAGGGCTTATTCCTTCTGTCCCTGGAGAACACCTCTTACAGGCAACTACGCTTTCTCCAGGAACAAGCAGGAAGTCAGTCTCACATATGGGACTCCTTAGCTCCAGGCTGCAGAGGACCAAACCATGACAGAACCAACGGCGACCAAGACGGGTAGCAGTGAGTTGCAGAAGGTGAATCGCCAACTGAGAGACTCTGCAAGACCCTAGCATCCAGCGGCATTATCACTCCAGTAGCCTGAACATTGGAGAGTCAGAGGGAAGGAGTACCGCCTGGCCGAAGGCACTGTCCCAATGCGACTCACTCTCCAAGCAATAGTGAGCTGTGAACGTATGAACTGAAAACCATATGGCGGCCCTGTAGATCTCCGTCACCGGCACTGTGTGCAGGTTTGCCACCAATATGGCCATTGCTCTCATGCAATGTGCTGTGATCCGGTGTTCCAGGGAGAGCCCAGTTTGCTCACAGGCGAAGGCAATACAGTCTGCCACCTAAGTGGACAGAGTTCGCTTAGTCACAGGAAGGCCCAGCCTGCTGGGGTCGTAAGAGATGAAAAGCAGAGGAGCATTGCTATGGCCCTGAGTTCGCTCTAGGTAGAAGGACAGGGCCCATTTGCAATCCAGTGTATGGAGTATAGTTTCCTCCCAACTGGCTTGAGGGTGTGGGAAAAAGGTGGGAAGGACCACTTCCTGGTTGAGGTGGAAAGGAGATAACACATTTGGGAGGAATTTGGAGTGAGTGTGGAGCATTACCCTGTTCTTGTAGAATCTTGTATATGGCAGCTCTGCCACGAGGGCCTGAAATTTGCTTACTCTGCGAGTGGATGAGACAACTACCAGGAAGGCAACCTTCCATGAAAGATACCGCAGATGGCAAGTAGCAAGAGGCTTGAATGGCGGCCTGATGAGCTGTGAGAGCACCATATTGAGGTCCCATTCTGCTGCCGGGGACAGATGGGGGAATTAGACAACAGGAGACCCCGGAGGAACAGAGAGACTAGGGGTTGACCTGAGAGGGGCTTCCCCTCGATAGGGTAGTGGTGTGTGGTGATTGCACTCAGGTGTACTCTCACTGAGTTTGACTTTAGCCCAGCGTGCGACAGATGCAATAGGTACCGGATACCCGACAAGTGAGATCGGGACCTCGACCGGCGCCAAGGACTTTCTTGAGGCAGAGAGCACACGATGCTTGAGTCGACAACCGGGGGACTCCCTCGTAGTTGAGGGCCCGGTTGTCGGGGAAGATGAGGCAGAGAAACTGGCCATCATTGTCTGCTGCAGGGCCAGGATACCAGTGACGTCTTGCACCAGGGCCATCATTCTGGTTTCCAAGCCAGGCTCCACAGCCTTCAGTGCAGGCACCAAGGATTTCGGGCCTGGCGCCAGCACTCTAGGGCGTGCATCCTCAACAAGGACTATGGCCTCGAAGAACCTCGCACGGTCTCCGCCAGCTAAGGAATCCTTCTTGAGGACCTTGGTGGGGCACTTCTCGGAGTTGCTAGAGTCCCTCTGTGAAGTTTTACCAGGTTTCTCTGGTGCAGCCTCAATGGACTTCGATAACTTCTCTGAGGAACTGCAGCCGCGGGACTCCGAGGACACTCTGGCGTCAGGGGATGTGCTGGGCTTGGAGCTCTGTGCTGGGGAGGCGGGTGCCAAGTCAGATCTAGGGAACGTTTCCTGCAATTCCGACCTTTTCTTATTGGTTTTGGCCAACATGGCTTGGCACAGGTCGCAGGAGGTGCTATCATGGTCCGGGTCCAGGCAGCACAAGCAGCAGTCATGGCTGTCAGTAAAGGACATGGCTTGACTGCAGCGGTCACACTTTTTGAACCCACTGGGAGATATGGTGGGAACACCTGGATGGGATCAACGACCCCCGGGCGACAAAAGGCATGAACGCCAATCAAGGGAGACCTCAAGAAAAAAGGGACTGAGAACGGTGCCAGGAGGCACCGACTCGAGGGGGGAAAAGGAACCAGTATGCCTAGCAGAAAACTAACTTTTAGGAACAGTTTTGTTAAGGATTTTTCCAGGAAAATAGGACTGTTGGGTTCTGCGTAAAAAAAGAGACTTAGCAAGATGGCACCATTGGATGGGAAGGGGACCACGCATGCGTGGTAGCATCTCCCAAAGGTTTTCTTTGAAATCTGGGGAGATGCTTCTGTGAGGGCACAGACGTCACCCATATGTGAGGACTAACTTCCTGCTTGTTCCTAGAGAACACAAGATGGCCATCATAAAAAGGCTCAAACCCCTCCTTAACCAAGAACGCTTCCGGACAGTCTGACAAGCCATCGTCACACCCATAATGGACTACTGCAACACGATACCATGGCCTACCCAAACAAACAATTTGATCCCTACAGATGGCACAAAACATTGCTACTCGCATCATCACCGGTTCAGCAAAACACAAACACGTCAATCCACTTCTGAGTATTCTGCACAGATTCCCGAATGCCTCCCACATTAAATTCAAGATGTCTCTTAACATATTTAAGATCCAGAACATATCCCCAGACATACTCAAAAACCTGACACCAACACAAGCACTAGACACAGAAGACGTAACATAATGGACACTATCCTAACTCCTAGCATCTACACCAAAACCACCCAATCCACATCCGCGAGGGCCAGCTGCCCTTTGGAACTCCCTCCCAGATGACTTGCAAGCCACCACTAATGCCAAAGATTTCAGGAAAACGATGAAAGCCTTCCTCTTCAGAGATCACTTCGGGGCCATCACCTAATGCATAGTCCCCCACCCCTTCCTTTGACTCCACAATGAATCCTCCTCCCTTACAACACTCAATCCCCCTATCTCATGACACTCTCTTGTATGTATTCCTTCTTGTAAATAAGATACCACTAAGCACCTCCCACATGTCTCCCCCTCCCATTTTACTATGTCATGAGCTTCAATTGCCATGCAATATATTATTTTGCCAGCTTTGATTATAGGAGAAGGCAGTATAGAAAACCTGTCAAATAAATAAAATAAAGAGAAGAGGGGGAAAGGAATGACACTAGCATGACAGACATACATAAAAACACTATGATGTAGAAGGAAGCGATCCTGTAGCTAGGACCTGTCCATCAGGAGATGTAAAACCCTCTTGCACAGAGGAGGTTTCCCCAAGGCCATAGGCCAATGAGGAATAGGTTAGGATGGCCTTTATAGTTGGTGATTCGACCATTAGGCATATAGTTAGCTGGGTGGCTGGTGGTTGTGAGGATTGCCTGATAACATGCCTGCCTGGTACAAAGGTAGCAGACCTCATGCACCATCTATACAAGATTTTAGATAGTCCTGAGGAGGAGTCTGCTGTCTTGGTACATGTTGGCACCAACAACATCTGAAAGCGTGGGAGGGAAGTTCTGGAGGCTTTTAGGTAGGAAGGTGTAATGCAGAACTTCCAGGGTAGCATTCTCTGAAATGCTTCCCGTTCCATGCGCAAGGACCCAAAAGATAGGCAGAGCTCTGGAGTCTCAATGCGTGGATGAGATGATGGTTTTAGATTTGCTAGGATCTGGGCAACATTATGGGGAAGGAAGGGGCTTTTCCGAAAGGATGGGCTCCACCTTAACCAGGATGGAACCAGGCTGCTGGCATTAACCTTTAAAAAGGAGATACAGCAGCTTTTAAAACTTAGAGGAAAGCTGAAAGTTGCCCAACAGCGCATAGTTCAGAAGGATGTATATCCTTGAAGGATACTAGCAAAAGAGGGAAGTTAAGACATCCCAACAGAGAGGTTCCAATAAAGATAAAAGTAACCCAGATGCTCTTAAGTACAGAGCTAAAAGATTCTAAATGACCCCCATCAACTGATAACCAGATTAATATCAATAAAATACAACCTCTAATATACCTCTATGCAATTGCTAGAAATCTGAAAAATAAGATAGGAGAGCTAGAATATATAGCACTAAATGAAAGGTTAGATATGATTGGCATTTCAGAGACCTGGTAGAAGGAGGACAACCAATGGGACACTAATACCTCAGTACAAAATATATTACAATGAAAGGGTAGGTCAAATTGGTGGAGGGGCTGCACTCTACGTTAGAGAGGGCATTGAGTTACATAGGGCTAAAGTTTTGCAGGAAACAAAATACACTGTAGAATCTCTATGGAGAGAAATTCTATGCAAAAAGGGGAAGGTGATGGCAGTGGGGGGGGGGGGGGGGTATACTACCGACCGCCTGGCCAGAATGAGCAGATGGATGATGAAATGCTGAAAGTAATAAGGAAAGCTAACAAAAGTTACAACACAGTAATATAGGTGATTTCAATTATTCCAGTATCAAATGGGTCAGTGTCACAGCAGGATATGCTAGGGAGATAAAATTTCTAGATGAAATAAATGACTGCTTCTTGGAATAGTTGGTTCATGAACTGACCAGAGGGTTAGCTATTTTGGACCTAGTCTTTAGTGGAACACAGGATCTGGTGCAAGGGAGAAGGGTTTTGGGGGCCACCTGGCAACAATGATCATTGCATGATCACATCTGATTTAATAAATATTAAGACGGCAAGGAAATCCACAGTACTAGTTTTTAACTTTCAAAAGGGAGACTATGATAAAACGAGGGAACTAGTTAAGAAAAGACTAAAAGGAGCAGCTGCAAAGGTTAAAGATTTACATCAAGCATGGGCGTTGTTTAAAAGTACTACCTTGGAAGACCAGAACGGATGTATTCCATGCAAAAAACTGCCAGCATGGTTTATAGGAGAGGTCAGAGAGACTGTTGCTGCCAAAAAAAGCAACTTTCAGGAAATGGAAAAAGGAGTCAAATAACAAAAACGTGAAACATAAGCACGGGCAAGTTAGATGCAAGGCACTGATAAGGTAGGCAAAAAGAGAATTAAAAAAAAAAAAAAAAGATTACTGTGGAAGCAAAAATGCATAAGGTGAAATTAGGCCTTATCTGCTAACTGACATTCCTTGAGTGAGTCCAGTCCAGTCCCAGACCTGTGGGATATACCATAGCAGTACTATCCCGGGAGGGACTTGCCAGACCGGCCTGAAGAACCACAGCTCCAAAACATGCGTCCCCCCTGCTGCCTGAACATCTAGTCTATAATGTTTCACAAACGTATGTGGAGACGACCAGGTTGCCACCCTAAAAATATCCCCTGGCAGCACCAACCGCGACTCTGCCCACGAATCTGCCTGCGCATGAGTTTAGTGCGCTCGCAACCCCCTAGGCACCTGTTTGCACCGCAGCAAATATGCCAAAGATATCGCCTCTCACACCCACCGGGAAATGGTGACTTTAGAAGCCACTTCTCCCTTACTTGCGCTGCCATACAAAATAAAACAGTCGATCTGACCTCCGAAACAACTCCGTTCTTTTCAAGTATCTGCGCAATACTTGTTTGACATTCAAACAGTGCAGTAAGGGATCTCTTTCCTTTCCCCATCCTTGAAAACAATGGGAGCGTCACTGCTCGATTCAAATGGAACACTGACAGCACCTTTGGCAAGGAAGGGAGGAAGGAACTGGTCGCAGAACCACCTTCTCGTTATCCAGTACTAGAAAGGACTCCCAACCGGATAAGGCTTGCAGCTCCGAAATTCTCCTCATGGAGCAGATTGCCACCAAGAACACTGTCTTTATGGTAAGATCCTTTACCATACATGAGCTTAAAGGTTCAAAAGACAGTTTCGTCAGCACAGACAACACCAGTCTGAGGTTCCAAGGAAGCACTACTTCTCTGAAGGGGGGACGCTCCTGCTTTACCGCTTTGAGAAACAAACTATGTCTAGGTGAGCCACTAGTGAGACCCCCCTTGACTCGCCTGCAGTAACATGAGATAGCTGCCACCTGAACCCTGAGGGTGCTGTATGCTAAACCCTTCTTGAAACCTGCCTGCAGGAAGACCAACACCTCCGGCACTGAAGCAGATAGTGGCTTACAGTGTTTTTGTGCACACCAAACAAACACTCCTCAAACAAACAGTCCTCAAACAAACACTCTCCACACTCTCATATAAGCGAGATCACCGGGATCCAATACCCCCTTCCCCGCAAGCACTCCCGCTCAAAAGCCAAGCTATAAGCAAGAATTGATCAACCTCCAGCATCAGAATAGGACCCTGAGCTAGCAGGTCTGGCCTCACTGGCAACCACCTCTTACAGTCCATCTGTAAGTGCCCCAGACTGGCATACCACAGATGGCAAGGCCAATTGGGAGCTATCAACACCACTGGACCCAGATGCGCTCCTATCCTCTGTACCATGCGCTCTATAAAGGCCCAAGGTAGAAATATGTACAATAGGGAGGAGTGGTCTAGTGGTACTTCAGGCCGGAGGGCCGGGGGTTCAAGTCCCACCTGGGGACAGCAATCTCAGGCCGGAGGGACTGGGATTACTAGTCCTACAGGCACTCCTTGTGGTCTTGGGCAAGCCACTTAACCCTCCATTGCCCATGTTCCCTGTAAGTATTAACGTGTGTGTCTCATATCCCCTCGTGTTAAATGTATCCCCCAATTGACCGCTTTGACCCGGTGAAAAGCGGGATATAAATACAGCTAAATAAATAGCCCATCCGATGGCCACCCCTAAGCTAGTGCATCCAGCCCCTCCGACATTCATTCTCTCCTTCTGGTGAAAAACCGTGGTGCTTTCGCTGATTCGTATGTTGCCAAGAGGGCCATAATCAGTTGATCCCACTGCTTAACCAGGCAAACAAACACTTGTATGTTGAGTGACCATTCTCCCGGGTCGATGTGTACCTCATTGAGGTAATTGGCTGCCACACTGTCCTTTTCTGCTACATGTGCCGCCAAGAGAGCCTGCAGATGCTCCTCTGCCCAAGCTAGCAACGGGGCTACCTCTTCCTCCAGGTTGACACTGCTTGTGCCCCCCTGAAGATTGATATAAGCCACCGTTGTTACGTTGTCTGAGAATACACGCACCACCCCGCTGAGACATGCGTGGATCTGTTGCAATGCTAACACCACCGCCCTCAACTCAAGGCAGTTTATCGACCCAAGTGGCCTCCAGTTCCAACGCCTCTGCATGATTTGTCCCTCGCAATAAGCTCCCCAGCTGGCCAGACTGGTGTCTGTTGTCACTGTAATCCAATTGGGCATTTCTAGGGGCATGCCAACCTGCAGGATGTCACCAATTAGACACCAGCAGAGCGAGCGCCAGACGCATTCCGGGCATGGAAGCGGAAGTGACAGAGGCTGACTGTGCTGACCATCTGCTCAACAGAATGCGTTGCAATGGGCGCAAGTGCGCCTGCACCCAGAGCACTAGATCGATGGTCGCTGCCATAGAGCCCAACACCTGCAGGTAGTGCCATGCTGTTAGCTTCATCATGTCTCAAAACCTCCAAAGCTGCGACTGCAGGGACTGCACTGAGGTCTCTGGCAAGGAAACCTGCCCTGTCCCCATCTGAAACCAAGCCCCCAGATACACCAAGTCCTTTGAAGGATGCAGCTGACTCTTCATAATGTTTATCACCCATCCAAGCTTCTGTAGGTACCTGATCACCTCTGTTGTGGCCCGTGCACTTTCGGCCTCTGATTTTGCCTGGATGAGCCAACTGTCCAGAAAGGGATGTACCAGAATCACTTTTTGTTGCAGGCCCGCTGCCACCACCACCACCATTACTTTGTGTACCTGCATGGTGCGGTTGCCAACCTGAAAGTGAGCGCTTGAAACTGGAAATGGTCCATGGGCACTGCAAACCGTAAGTACCTTTGGTGCTCTGCATGAATGGGTATATGCAAGTAGGCTTCCGTTAGATCGAGAGAAGTCAAGAACCCCCCTTCCCTCACTGCCACGATCACTGTCCGAAGTGTCTCCATGCAGAATTGGGGCACCATTAGACACCGGTTCATGTGCTTGAGATCCAGAATGGGTCAGAAGGAGCCCTTTTTTTTGGGAATCACAAAATAAATCGAGTAATGACCATAACCGCATTGGTCTCCCGGCACCGGCTTGATCGCCTGAAGCTGCAAGAGCCTTTCCAACATTTTCTGCACAGCCTTTTGTTTCCGAGGAGCTTTGCACGGCAAAAAAATGAGGCCTCCGCGAGAGGATGCTGGAACTCTAATGCGCACCCTTCTCTGAGGATCGCCAAGTTTAAATTAGACTTACCTGCTAATTGTAGTTCCTGGAGGAACTCCAGTCTAGTCCCGGAAACTCTGGGTTGTGATCCTCTTCCAGCAGCTTGGAGACTGATCAACATCATTCTTTGATGACACTGGTATAAGGACACAGGCACCGCCTCCTCACTCCAGTAACCTACTGACAAAGCAGACTCACCGGAGCAACAATTAAGTAAAAAAAAAAAATCACTTATAAATCAATTGTAACTAACGGTATAAACCAGCGAACTGAACAATTGTGAAAATTAAATTCAACTGTGAAGGCCCTCGCTTCCCCTCTAGGAAGAACCCTGACCTTACCATATATTTCCCCAAACTCAAATTCTATATCTGAACCCGAAGCTCCACAGCTTACTATTTTCTCTTACCTGTGAAATCTTCTGCTTCAGGCTCCAATGCCCCCACAGTACCGGGACGGGATCCGGGACTAGACTGGAGTTCCTCCAGGAACTACAATTAGCAGGTAAGTCTAATTTAAACTTCCTTATCGTCCCTCCAGTCTAGTCCCAGAAACTCTGGGGATGTAACAGAGCAGTGAAAGAACTCAATGGGCAGGACCTGCTAGACCAGCCTGAAGCACCGCTGTTCCAAAACAGGTATCCCTACTCGCCTGAATATCCAGACAATAATGCTTGACAAACAAATTTAATGACGACCACGTCGCTGCCTTACAAATTTCCACTGCAGGAACGGATTTGTACTCAGCCCAAGACGCGGCTTGCACCCTGGTAGAATGTGCTCTTAATCCTTCAGGTACCAGTCTACTCCTCAACAGGTACGCTGACGCTATTGCCCCCTTTATCCATCTGGCAATCGATGCTTTTGAAGCTGCTTCCCCTCTGCGAGGACCAGCGAACACCACGAACAGCCTATTAGACTTTCTGAACTCTGCCGTCCTTGTCAGGTACCTTTTCAAGGCCCTCCGGACATCCAACAGATGCAATTGCTGCGAAGACGACTCTCCAGAATCCGCATGGAACACCGGTCGAGATACTACCTGATTCACGTGAAAAGGAGACACCACCTTCGGCAAAAAGGACGGCAGCAGCCTCAAAACAACCTTTGACTCATAAAAGGACAGAAACAGTTCTTTACACGATAGCGCCTGCAACTCAGCAATTCTCCTCGCCGATGCAATTGCAGCTAAGAACACCATCTTTAACATAAGATCCGTCAGCGTTGCCTTAGCCAAAGGCACAAATGGCCGCCTTCCTAAATATTTCCAGTACCAATTGTAAATCCCAAGCAGGAACTAGTTGCCTGCACGGAGGCCGTAAGAGCCCTACCGCTCTCAAAAATCTCTTAATATCCGGATGAGCTCCCAGAGCTTGCCCCTTGATCTTCCCCCTATAACAAGAAATCACTGCCACCTGTACCTTTAGGGAAGAGGCCGCTAACCCTTTTTGAAAACCATCTTGCAAGAATGCTAGTATCTGCGGCACAGACGCTCGTAATGCCTCGCAAGTCCTGTCAGCACACCAAGCCTCAAAAATGCGCCACACGCGAACATATGCTAAGGAAGTAGACTTTCTATGAGCCCCCAACAAAGTGGCGATCACCGCCTCCGAGTAGCCCTAAGCCTCGCCCTTTCAAGAGCCATGCCGTAAGCGAGAACCGAGCTACCTGAGGCATATACAACGGGCCTTGCATCAATAGGTCCTCTCTGACTGGTAGTCGCCAAGGCTTCCCACTACCAGCCTCCTGAGATCCGCATACCACGGTCTTCTCGGCCAATCGGCACGATCAGTATGACTAAACCTCTGTGACATTCGATGCGTCGCACTACGCGAGCTATTAACACCCAGGGCGGAAACACGTACAGCAGCCGATCCACTGGCCAATCTTGGATGAGAGCATTCAGCCCTTCCAAAATTCTCTCTCTCCTTCTGCTGAAAAACAGGCCGACTTTCGCTGACTTGAATGTCGCCATGAGATACATAACTGGCGCCACCCAGCGCTGTACCACCATGTCGTAGACCTCCGGATGAAGTGTCCACTCTCCAGGGTCTACCTTTACCCGACTCAAGAAATCGGCAGCTACATTGTCCACTCCTGCCACATGCACCGCCGAGAGAGCCGGTAGATTCCGCTCGACCCATTGGAACAACTGAGCTGCCTC
Organism: Ichthyophis bannanicus; assembly: GCA_033557465.1. Taxonomy (NCBI): domain Eukaryota; kingdom Metazoa; phylum Chordata; class Amphibia; order Gymnophiona; family Ichthyophiidae; genus Ichthyophis; species Ichthyophis bannanicus. The sequence goes on along the minus strand of CM066036.1, from coordinate 174,190,811 downwards.
GGCCTCCAAGGGCGCACTGCTGGTGCGCCCCCTTGCCTGCTGATGTAGGCCAGCGCGGTCGCGTTGTCCAAAAACACCCTGATTGCCGCTCCTCTTAGATACGGCTGAAACTTCTTCAGTGCCCATACTACTGCTCTCAGTTCCAACCTGTTGATCGATCAAGTCCTCTCCTGTTCCGTCCACTGACCCTGCGCGAACATGCCCTGAAAATGCACTCCCCAACTGAGGAGGCTGGCATCTGTAGTCAGGGGCAACCAGTTTGGTGTTTCCAAGGGCATAGCCTTTGCTAAGGACTCCGGAAGCAACCACCACCACAACGCTTCCCGAGTTTCCTCCGGACAGACAAGCCGCTGGGACAGCGGGTCGTTTTGGTGCGACCACCTTCTGAGTAACGCCCTCTGCAACGGCCTCATATGCGCCCTCGCCCAGGGCACCAACTCGATCGTTGCCGCCATTGCTCCCAGGAGCTGTAAGTACTGCCACGCTGTCGGACGTGACCTGTCGAGAAACCGTCAAACCAATTTTCGTAAGGCCAATGCCCGATGCGGCGGCAGAAAAACCTTGCCTGCTGCTGTATCGAAACGAGCCCCTAGGTACTCGAGCTTCTGAGATGGTACTAGACTGCTCTTGGCCATATTGACCACCCAACCTAACCTCTGCAGGCAGCTGACCACCTTGGCCGTAGCCGCCTCGCTTTCCATCTTCGATTTTGCCCGAATTAGCCAGTCGTTGAGATACGGATAAACCAGAACAGCGTCCTTTCTCAACTCCACCGCCACAACTACCATGACCTCGGTAAAGGTCCATGGTGCTGTCGCCAGTCCAAACGGTAACGCCCGAAACTGAAAATGCCCCATCGGCACCGCGAACCTGAGGAACTGTTGATGTTACGGACGAATGGGAATGTGTAAATTTGCCTCGGATAAATCGAGGGAAGTTAGGAACTCTCCTTCTCTGACTGCCATGATGACTGATCTCAGTGTCTCCATATGAAAATGAGAAACCCTGAGACACCAGTTCACCCTCTAAGTCCAAAATTGGCCGATAAGTTCCTTCCTTCTTTGGAACCACAAAATAAATGGAGTATCGACCTAAACCACATTGGTCTCGAGGCACCGGTACTACCGCTTTGAGATCTAGCAATCTGTTTAACGTTTGAAGGACCGCCTCGCGCTTGCGATGCACTTTGCAAGGAGACTTACGAACGAGTCGGTTACCGGTTTCTGAAATTCTAATGCATAGCCTTCTCGAATCACCTCTAACATCTGACGTAATTTTGACCCAGGCAGCGTAAAACTCCTGCAGCCGACCTCCCACTGCTACCTCCACCTGGGCCTCCCTGACTTCATTGCGGCTTTCTGGTACCCGAAGAGGCGGCCTCAAAACCTCTGCTCGCCCCTCGGAAACCCCAAAACCCCTGGTTTCTATAGGGAAAACGTCCCCTCTGACTCTGAGGCAACCTGGACGACCGAAAACGACGAAAATATCTTTGCAGCATTCTAGCCACTGATGGAAACCTCCTTGGTTTTTGTTTATTCTCCGGAAGCCTTCCGCCTTTGGATTCCCCCAGATCCTTAACAATTTTGTCCAAATCTTCACCAAACAGTAGTTTTCCCTTACAGGGAAGCTTACTTAACCTGGCCTTAGAAGACGCATCCGCTGCCCAATTGTGCAGCCAAAGGTACCTCCTTGCTGCTACCACCGAGGTCATACTGTTCAATAGCTCCCTAATGATATCATAATGGACATCCGCAAGATAAGCCGCTCCGGACTCCAAACGAGCCGCCTCATCCACCGAGTCTTTGATTCGCTCTCCCTGGACTCGCTGAGCCCAGCGCAGACAGGCTCTGGCCACACAAGCACCACAAATAGATGCTTGAATGGATAGAGCATTAACCTCAAAGACCTGCCTCAACAAAGTATCCAACTTTCTGTCCTGAGCAACCTTGAGAGCCGCACTCCCTTCGACCAGAATGGTTGTCTTCTTAGTCATCACAGCTACAGCCACATCCACTCTCGGCGACTTAAACAGCTCCTTATCTTGCTCCAACAGCGGATACAGGCGAGACATGACCCTAGAGCCCTTGAGCATTGCCTCCGGCATGTCCCACTCACCTTGAATCATTTCCCTTATCACCCTATGTATAGGGAACGCTTTTTGTGTCTTCCAAAATGCTTGTAAGAGCGGCTCCTCTAGCACCGCCTCTTCCACCGGCCCTGCTGCCGGTACATTAAGCACCTTAAGCGTCTCAGAAATGAGTGCGGGCAACTCTTCTCTCCGAAAAATCCGCACCACTCTGGCCTGGTCCTCCTGCTCAGTAATTTCTCCGTCTTCCAATTCCTCGTCTAACTCCGGGTCCTGTCCGTCTTCCGTGCGCAAATCCTCCGAAAACTCAGATTGTCCCTGTTTCTCAATCTCCATTCTCGCTCTCTTCGGCAGTCCTGCTGAAGCAGTCACCGACAGCGGAGTACCTGGCCTTTTTTTGTCCCAAGCTCCCGCCCATGGGACCAGCAGCCGAGGAGGAAACTTCTCTTTGAGAGCCACTGAACGCCCGTTGAATCAGAGCCACAAAGTCTGGTGAGAATATTGAAGATAAATCCGCCGGCAAAGGAGCCCGAACAACCGGCACATCCGGCATTGTGGAAGGACCTGGCACCGGTTCTGGAAGATCCACCACCGCAGATAGAGGTGCCTCTAGAGCAGTGGTTCTCAACCCTGTCCTCGGGACCCCACTAGCCAGTCGGGTTTTCAGGCTATCCACAATGAATATGAATGAGATATATATGCATTAGAAATAGCCTGCCAAACTGACTGGCTTGTAGCCCTCCAATGCTGGATTTGGGGACCCCGGCCTTACACCTCTGTCATTTAAGATTGTGAGTGGGCAAGGTACAGATGTCCAAGACATCAAAAAGATTAGATGGAATATGTCACATACCTCCTCGCCTCTCACCACCACCAAAATATTGTCTATTAGACAACTTTTTGGTGGTGGTGAGAAACTAGGAGGGATGTGACACATTCTATCTACCCTTTTGATGTCGAGGACATCTGTACCTTGCCCACTCACAATCGTACTTGACAGAGGTGTACGGCAGGGGTCCCCAAATCCAGCACTGGAGGGCCACAAACCAGTCAGTTTGGCAGGCTATTTCTAATGCATATATATCTCATTCATATTCATTGTGGATAGCCTGAAAACCTGACTGGCTAGTGGGGTCCCGAGGACAGGGTTGAGAACCCCTGCTCTAGAGCCACCTCCTGCTCCTCTGCCATATCCAAGTGTTTGTGTTCCACGAGAGACGCCTGGCTACAGCTCTTACAGATATCAGCATCCGAAACTGCCGATCTTTTTACTCCACAGAGTAAACATAACATCTTTGCAGGCATTCTGACTCCCTTGTCACCTGGACCTGATGTTTTGAAGGCCTCTCCTGAAGACAACATCTTTCAAAGGGCCCCCCCAACAGTAGTCTCCCTGAACTAGCCCACCTAACCCGGGCTGTTTTTTTTTTTTTAAATAACACAAAATTGAGCAGGGGACTTCCTGACCTGAACCTCACTAGATAAAACTGAAAACGAAGCTGTACGACCGAACTACACGTGCTTGTTTCCCCGCCGCCTCTACTGGCATTTCCCGCCGAAAACACACGCGGTGCGGGCCTGCCTATACCCCCGGATCCTGCAGAAACAACAGACTGCAAAACACACTCCGCGGCTTACCTGCTTGACCCGAGGCGATGGAACGTCTTCTTCCACTCTCAGCCCAATACCAATTTTAAAGGCTGCAGGTCTGCTGGCTGATTCTCTCAGTCAGGTCCCCTTGTTCCCGCTGCAGAGAATCAGCAAGGGCCAGAAGCACCGCGGCTGCCTTCTGCCCAGTCCCCCCAAGCGCAAACAGGCAATCTCTTCTGTGCAGCGCCAGAGGGCTCCTTTCCCACAACTACCAGACCTGCCTCGCTGGCCTGTACTCGGGGTATATACGTTCCTTCTCAGCCCTTCTTCGGTCACAGAGAGAGGAAGAGAGGCCCTTAAATGCCAAACTTAAAGGTATATCACCCTAAAATTTAAAGACCTCCCCCAAATTAACTGTCCAATACTATAAACGAATGAAAATAATAATAATAATCTAAAGGCAATTTAAATGCCAAATTTAACCTAACTCCTTCTAAATGTCCTTAATTGTTCCTCTAGTGAGCCGGGAACTCCGGCTCACATCCTCCAGCTGCTTGGAGACTGATCTAAACTGGAGTGAGGTGGCGGTGCCTGTGTCCTTATACCAGTGTCATCAAAGAATGACGTTGATCAGTCTCCAAGCTGCTGGAAGAGGATCACAACCCAGAGTTTCCGGGACTAGACTGGAGGGACGATAAGCTTTAACCACTGATCGGAAGTAACCTGCGCCCACACAGGGAAAATGCCTGGAAGAGGGAAGCCTCTAGTGGCTCCTCCTCGGGGGGGGGGGGGGGGGGAGACTTCTTTGTCCATATTAAGAGCTTTCAGTGAATGAGTAATCAACGCCGTCAGCTCCTCCTCCTGAAAGACCTGAAGTATGTGGGACAGCTCTGCCTAAGGAATCGCTCCCCCCCTCCTGCTCTATCTTCTCCTCCTCTTGTATCATAGTGTACTCTTCTTCCTTCTCATAAGGAAGAGCCCCACTCTCCCCAAGGGTCCTCTTCCATACATCTTCTACTAGGGCCTGGTTCACCTGGATCCCTGCTCTCTGCGAATGCCTTTGGCAATGTCCACATCAAACTCACTGCATGCGCACCCTCCAGCACCCTGTCTGCTGCTTCAGACAAAAAGCCTTGTGTAGAAGGAGGACAAACTCTGGAGAAAAGGTGCACAGCACTCTAACCATTGATCCTCCTGAGGAGAGCATTTGGAAGCTTTATTGACTTCCCCGTCTACTTCTTTGCATCCGGTGCTCCTGGGAGCCATACCCTGGAGTCCTTACCCAGAGGCCCTGCCGAAGCCCTCTGTGGGAATGCGCTGAAGCCTCCCCTACTCCTTCGAAGGCCCTGTCATGCTGTCATCCTTGTCTTTGAGGTAACCTACCTCTGCCATCCTGTCGTCTGCCTCACAAGTATGGCAGAGCCTGGTGCTGGACACCGATCCCCTGCGAGATCCATTCGTTAAGCATGTGCTCTTGAGGGACATCTTGCACTTGCTGCTGGTAATTTTCCCTTATGCCTTTGTTTTTCTACTTTTTTTTTTAAAGATTTTAATGAGCCCAGACAAACTCTGCTCACTCTCTTCGCAAGTTTGCTAAATGGTTCTATTCATGTCCAGGACGAGCCACCTATGAAGCTCCAAGGAGGGAAGCAGAATTCAACCACCAAAATAAGAAAACACAATTACAGTTCCCTGGAGTCCATCTACCACCCCAGGCTACTGTGCCCTACCTGCGCAGCCCGAATGCCAGATCATGGACCCCGAGCAAGAACTGTGGCGGAAAATAAAAGTAAAAGAAAAAAGACCCGCACTTCACAAAATGGCCGCTGTTACCACGCTACGCAGCAGACAGCCGGCTAAGGCAATGCGAGCTGCGTCTTGCCAATCAACTCCCATAGTGCACTCACCCGAAGAAGTTCTGAGCTTTCCCACTTCTCACACAACGCTAAGCTGCCCTCTGAGCTTCAGCATTGTAGGGAGTGTTCACCAGACACCTTTTACTGTTAGCTGTCTGAAACAGGTAGGATGACTGACTGTGAGAGTGTGCAGCCGCGATCCCCTGGGGGCAGCTTGGCCTTCCTCACAGCTCCATGCTTTCCCATTTTTTTAAGCAGATTCTGTGCCATAGCTACATCATGCTTAAGTGAGCTGCCTTCGGATCCCAGCTTTTTCAAATAATGTCTATCAATTCCTTATTAGTTCCTCTAGTGAGCCTGCCCTAGGGATTCACCTCACCCCAGCTGCTTAGAGACAGATATTGGCTCTGGTGGAAGGTGCCACTGGTATGTATTGCAGAAGAGTGACATGCTCAGTCTCCAAACTGCTGGTGAAGTGACACTATCCAGAGGTTCGGGACTGGACTGGAAGAATGATGAGGAATAAAAAATTTTCAAGTACATTCTTAGCAAAAAAACAATGAGAGCATCAGTTGGACTATTAGATGAGAGGGGTAAAAGGGGTGCTAAGTGAGGACAAAGCTATAGCAGAGAGACTGAATGAATTCTTTGCTTCGGTCTTTACTGAAGACAGAGGGAAGTTAGTTGTGCCTGAAATGGTATTTAAAGGTGATGTATCTGAAGAACTGAAAGACATATCGATAAACCAGGAAGATATAGTACAACTATTTGATAAATTGAAGAATATCAAATCACCTGGGCCAGACAGTATACATCAGAGGGTGTTGAAAGAACTGAAATATGAGATTGCAGACCTACTATTAGTTACCTGTGAACTATCATTAAAATCATCTGTTGTACCTGAAGACTGGAGAATGGCCAATGTAATGCCAATTTTTAAAAAGGATTCCAAGGGTGATCTGGGGACACCACAGACCAGTGAACCTGACTTCAGTACTGGGCAAAATGGTAGAAACCATTAGAGAAAGCTAACATGGATTTTGCCAAGGAAATTCTTGTCTTACTGATCTGTTATATTTTTTGAAGGTGTGAACAAACAGGTAGACAAAGGTTAGCCGGTTGATATAGTGTATCTGGATTTTCAGAAAGCCTTTGACAAGACCCCTCATGAGAGACTCTTGGCGAAATTAAAAAGTCATGGGATTGGAGGCAGTGTAGTATTATGGATCAGGAACTGGTTAAAAGATAGAAAGTAGGGAGAAGGGCTAAATGGCCAATTTTCTCAATGGAGAAAGGTGAATAATGGAGTACCCCAGGGATCTGTGCTGGTCCCACTGCTTTCTGACATCTTCATAAATGACCTGGAAATGGGAATAACGAGTGAGGTGATCAAAGTTGCAGATGACACAAAATTATTCAAAGTTGTGAAAAATTGCAAGAGAACCTTGATAAATTGGAAGACTGGAATCCAAATAGCAGATGAAATTTAATCTGGACAAGTGCAAAGTTATGCACCTATAAAAGAACAACTCTAACTTTGATTACGCGATGCAAGGTACCACCTTAGAAACCACTACCCATGAAAAAGATTTAGGAGAGAACCCTCTGCCCAGTGTGCAGCAGTAGCCAAGAAAACAAATAGAATGCTAGGAATCATAAGGAAAGGAATGGAAAATTAAATTAAAGATATTATAATGCCTCTGTATCGTTCCATGGTGCGACCGCACCTTGAATATTGTGTATAATTCTGGTCTCCATATCTTAAAAAGGATATAGTAGAATTAGAAAAGATACAGAGAAGGGCAACAAAAATGGTAAAGGGACGGAAGGATACCCCTATGAGAGGAGGCTTAAAAGACTCTTCAACTTGGAAGAGACAGCTCAGGAGGATCTATGATAGAGGTCTATAGATTATGAATGGAGTGGACCAGGTAAATGTAGATCAGCTGTTTATGCCATCAAAAAGTAGAAAGAGTAGAATGAAGCAATGAAGCTACAATGTAACCCATTTAAGACTAATATGAGAAAATATTTTTTCACTCAAAGCATAATCAAACTTTGGAATTTGTTACCAGAGGATGTAGTAAAAGCTGTTGGTGTAGCTGTGTTTATAAAAAGGTTTGGACAAGTTCCTGGAGGAAAGGTTCATAAACCATTATTAAAGAGAACCCAGGAAATCTATTGCTTACCCTAGGACCAGCATTATGGGGCCTGTGTGCCATTTTTGGGAACTTGCCAAGTGCTTGTGACCTGGATTGACCACTATTGGAAACAGGATACTGGGCTTGATCGCCCGTGGTCTGACCCAATATGGCATTTCTTGTTTTCTTAACACTCCTTGGAAGCTAGATGTGGCAACTCCTATCTTCCAGCAGAATGCATGCACTGCAGCACACATCATCCCTTTTGATGTGAGTGCAATGCCTTATAAAATTAAAAACTTCCGAGACTGAAAACAAGAACTCTTGGTGCCACACTGCAATGTGAGATGCCAAGCTACAGTCAAACTTTTTCACATGTTCCTAACACATTTGTAGATGATCTTGACTCTAAATAGGAGGGGGAGGCCCATTTCTCTATATCAGGGGTCTCCAACTCCAGTCCTGGAGGGCATCAATCCAGTCAGGTCTTCGGGATATCCCTAATAAATATGCATGAGATAGATTTGAATACAATGGCGGCAGTGTATGCAAATATATATCATTCATATTCATTAGGAATAACCTGAAACCTGAATGGTTTGGTGCCCTCCAGGACTGGAGTTAGAGACCACTGCTCTAGATCAATGTAATACTCCTGAGATAACATGAAAACATAGGCCTTACCTTTTGGTTTGATCCTTTCAATTTTTTTACAGTTATCAGAAGAATCTCAGGATAAAGGCTGACAAGTATCAGGAGAATTATTATAAGCCAGGTGGATATGGAAGTCAGCATATGAGCAAATACAAAATACATTCTCTGCTGTCTAAGGAAAGGCCTGAATAGAAAAGAAAAACAGATATTTTAGTACATGTTCTAAATTCCTCCCATGCAGTTCAAACAAGAGAAATTTCAACAATATACTAACAATGTTCTTCATGCGGGAAAAAATAGCAGTAAGGGAAAGTACAGTGGCATTATAAAAGTATATGGATGAAATTCAAAGCTAGATCATCTTTTTTTCAGAATTCTGCTAACTTAAGGAAAAGACACGGCTGTCAGGCATCTAATGGGAAGCTTATGCAGAATGGAATTTTTCTATGGACTGGAAGACATAATCAAACCCATATAAAATCAGCATTTAAAGACCACCAAGCCCAACCAGCAGGCACATTTTCGCTACCTCTTGCTACTGCAGACCCTATCTGATCTCCTGCTTTACCTTTATTTCACCTAGGAGACATTTCTGCAAGCTTTCATTATTAACAACTTTGACTTACAGTTCTCTCCTCTCCTATTTCTTCCACCTCAATAGGAACTACGCTGGGATCTAGCATCATAACCCTTCATTTATACTACCTAGACAGGTAAAGTCAAGGGTCAGCAAGGGAGATAGAGTATCATATAAAATCATCTTCTATAGCAGCAACATGAGTGGGCATGCTCCTCTATTTCAGAACATTTCTTATATAAAGTGAGGTATACTACTACTAAAACAATGATATAAATACTTCATATAGGAATAGCATAACAAAAACAAAGTATATAAAAAAAACATATATGAAAATAGAATAAAAGTTTAAAATACAGACATGAAAACCAAAATGTAAATCTGCACCAGCTGCTGCTTAATCATAGAAAACCAGGGGCCTTGCCTTGAGGAATCTGAGTGCCTATGATGTAACAAGTAGCATATTCAGTGTGTTTAAGGATTCAGGAACATCTACATATGCAGATCTATGCTTTTTAAAGTATCTATCATCTGATATACTCACAAGGAAGTTGTAATACAGCTTCTCAAACTCCTGGGCGGTGTGCCTCTTTAGGAGAGGTTGTGGGGGGTGGGGGAAGAGGTATAAAATTGAGGTATCCATGTATGAGTGAGTAGATGATGGCTGTAAATGTGTGAATGAGCTTATGTGGATGGATAGGTCTGTGACTGCATGGGTAGTGACTGGGTGTAGTGTGTTAAGCGGATGTGAGACTGGAGTCACTGCCTTGCCTTGCCTTCCCTCCCCTCCCAATCTCCTTTCAATTCTGTTTACTCCCACCCTCCTCCCCTCGTCTGTCCTCTTTTCCTTCTCCTCTTACAGCTCTTCTCTTCTGTGTCCTCTCAACCTTTCAGTATACCTTTTTCTTCCTGTTCCTCACATTTCCTCTGGCTCACACCCCGACTTCATGCCTCAACCAGGCTGCGGTTCCTCTATTCTCATCATCCAATCATCCAAGCACAAATCCATACCCCTCCAGATGCAACCATTCATCTCAGCTCCCCAAGATCAACCATCTATCTACTTCCTCCCAAATCATGTTCATCCTTTTCTGCACCTTCACTCCAGACTCACTCATCCTCTCCTACAGATCATCTCTTTTATGTACTCCACCAGGCTCACTTCCCCCTCCCTCTGTACCCCCAGACTTCATTTCTCATTCATTCCCCTAGGATTGTCCATTCTTTCTCACCCCATACTCTCTTCCCTTCCTTCAGGCTCACCCTGCTCACACTCTTCTGACTGGACTATTGCTTCTACTTCTCCCTGGCTCATCCCTTCTCTCTCTTTCCCTAGGTACGCGCCCCTCTTCAATACTATGCCCTCCAGTCACTCATCCATTCTTCCCCTAGGATCATCCCTCACTTACAGCTTTGGACTTGCTCATCCACTCTACCCCACACCAGGCTCATCTTCTCTTGTTTCCTTTTCTCCCCAGCATTTCCTCTTTCAATACAGACAGCTGTAGGACTAGTACCCTGTGACCTGCTCTGAACCAAACAAAATGGATTCTGCTACAACATTTCTGCTGTGTAACAAGTCTCAGATCTGCTGACCAAGCAACTGCCTGCCAAGTGTCTGCGTGCGTGCGTGCATTCATACAGAAGACTATTGTTCTTGGTCATGCCTATGTATAAGAGAACCTGCTTCTCAGGCCTCTCTAATCCACAGACTCTTCTACTGGCCTTGGACATTTGCAACAATATATAAAACTGTATACCATCATCTTCTGCATTTCGTCTATCATTATGGACCCTTTGTCTACAAGATTACCGCATGACTTTGTATCTGATCACATTACATATATGTTACGTTATACCCTTATGTTCCATGTATAATTTATATAATTTTTCTGTAAACTGCCTTGGTTTTAAAGATTAGGCGGTATAGAGAGCAGCTAAATAAATAAATTATTACCTCCTGATTCACTGAGACACCCCACAATATCTCATGCTAACCAAAAAGTGATAAGGACTCATCACAAAGAATAATACAATATGCACAGAACAACTCTCGGCCATTTTGTGCCCTTTGCCTACCATGCTGCTTCTATAAGCACAAAGATACACTGTGTCATTCTAAGGTTGTTCCACTAACCCTGTGAGACACTCAAAGATTCCCACAGATTATCTGTAAGCTTCTGTGCTCACATGGCTTGCCTCCTATGGCTTGAGCCAGTGAAACTTGCCTGTCTCCTTTCGACGTCATATTTTATGAGACTGCCTTGGACCGCAGCTGCATTCGTCCACCTGGCATAGCTAAGATACCAGTTCCTGTGTCTTCACACAGGGATGGGAATTAATCAGCTGGTTCTTTCCTGTACTTTTTCTAAATGCAGATTGAGCCTGTGACCTCTGATTGCTAATCGGAAAGTTATTGCTATTACTTAATCATAGTGCTGCTACAGCTTACAGTATTACCTCATTTGTCTATTACTAGTCCGTATATTTTCTATTTTTCTATCCAAAATAAACTTAATATATCACCACATAACTCTCTCTCTTCTGGCTCATCAGAGGATCCCACTGAATCAGTTGACGAGGGACTAATGACTTTCTCCTAGACATAACAGAGCATATTTTATCTTTTTGTCTGACAATACTCCCCCACACAGCTCTGCCTACTCAAAGCTAACAGGAAGTGGGGAAGAAGAATGAGGTGTGCTAGAGATTCTCTCTCCTCCTGCTCAGAGGATAGCCCGTGGTCATCAGGAGGGAGATGAAGGCCAGGATGGTGGCAACTGTTTAGGCTGGTGGTGATAATGTCAGCAAGCCTATAGTATAGACATGCTCGTGACTCCATTGAGGATTTTGCAACCTCATTTGGGAACTTCTAGTCCAGTGATGGCTAACCTTTTTGAGCCCGAGTGCCCAAACTGCCGCACAAAACCAAAGAATTTCCTCAAAGTGCCAGCACGTCAATTTGCATAAATATTTGCATAATGCTAACATACACTAACTTTTAGTAAACATGTCTCTTAATGAGTGTATGGATAAAGACAGACTAAAAGATTTCTACATTACTATAATCCAGTGCCAACCGCCAGGCACATTAGGAACTACTACAAACACTGCCCATTTAGAACCAATAGCAAACCCGCCGTATCCTAACAGCACTACCAGGACTCACAAAGCACCACACCATACCTATCAAAAGGCAACACTGCAAATATTAAACCAATACATTTCAGACAATAACAATACATGACCTACTGGGGAAAGAGAACAAGTGGCAATGTCAAAAAGGAATTACATAAACAGAATACCTCAGCTCAGTTGCAATTGCTCCAGCCACTTTCTTCTGGTTTCTTCATGTTTTCTGCTAACTCTCCATCATCTGCTGTCCATTTGTCCTTTCTTCTCTTCTAGTTTTTTTTTTCCATTCTCTCTCTCTACATCCGCTTTAACATACTAATCTTTCTCCTTTTGCTCTTTCCTCATTCCTATTTCATCCACTCAAATTTTACCCTTCCATCCTCAATCCCCACTTACTCTCCCAATACCCGGCCAATTGTAGATTTTTTATCCCTCCCACACAAAATATTTTTCCCCTCTCCATTTTACTCTCCCAGCCCAATCCCATTCTAATCCTCCCCCAACATCAGCTCCCTTCTAGTTCCAGCCTCACCCAGCATCCATTCCCTTCTAGTCCCTGCATCAGCCCATTTCCAGTCCTAGCCCCCCATCAGCCCATTTCCAGTCCTAGCAACCCCCCAACCCAATACCAGTCCTAGCCCCCCCCCATCAACCCACTTCCAGTCCTAAACCCCCATCACCCCATTTTCAGTTTAAGCCCCCCCTATAACCCATTACCAGTCCTAACCCCCATCACCCCATTTCCAGACAGCCCCCATCAGCCCACAGCCCATTAGCAGTCCTACCCCCCCAGCCCATTAGCAGTCCTACCCCCCCGCCCGCCCGCCCATTAGCAGTCCTAACCCCCCCAGCCCATTAGCAGTCCTACCCCGCCCGCCCGCCCCCCCCTGCCCCTCAGCAGTCCTACCCCCCCCTCCCCCCCCGCCCATTAGCAGTCCTAACCCCCCCTCCCTCCCTCCCTCCCTGCCCATTAGCAGTCCTAACCCCCCCCTCCCTGCCCATTAGCAGCCTAACCTCCCCCCCTCCCTGCCTGCCCATTAGCAGTCCTAACCCCCCCCCTCCCTCCCTGCCCATTAGCAGTCCTAACCCCCCCTCCTCCCTCCTCCCTCCCTGCCCATTAGCAGTCCTAACCCCCCCCTCCTCCCTCCGTGCCCATTAGCAGTCCTAACCCCCCCTAATCATCCTGCCTGCCCATTAGCTGTCCTAACCCCCCCTACTCCTCCCCCCTGCCCATTAGCAGTCCTACCCCCCCTCCCTCCCTCCCTCCCTGCCCATTAGCAGTCCTAACCCCCCCTGCAGTCCTAACCCCCCCCTCCCTCCCTCCCTGCCCATTAGCAGTCCTAACCCCCCTCCCTCCCTGCCCATTAGCAGTCCTAACCCCCCCCCTCCTCCTCCCTGCCCATTAGCAGTCCTAACCCCCCCTCCTCCTCCCTGCCCATTAGCCGTCCTAACCCCCCCCTCCCTGCCCATTAGCAGTCCTAACCCCCCCTCCTCCTCCCTGCCCATTAGCAGTCCTAACCCCCCCTCCTCCTCCCTGCCCATTAGCAGTCCTAACCCCCCTCCTCCCTGCCCATTAGCAGTCCTAACCCCCCCCCTCTCTGCCCATTAGCAGTCCTAACCCCCCCCCCTGCCCATTAGCAGTCCTAACCCCCCTGGCAAATTTAAAAAAAAAAAAAAGCAGGCTCTGGCTGCTGCCGCGGCAGATGGCAAGGGCCCGCGGGGCCCCCTCCGCCCGCTAAGCCCCTCTGCAAGGGCTATCAGAGTCGCGAGGGAGAGCATCTCCCTCGCGTCTCTGTTAAGCATGCAGGGGCTAATGGGAAATTTCCCATCAGTCCCTCGCGTCTAAAGGGGCTGATGGGAAATTTCCCATTAGCCCCTGCGGGCTTAACAGAGACGCGAGGGAGACGCTCTCCCTCGCGAATCTGAAAGCTCTTGCAGAGGGGCTTAGCGGGCGGAGGGGGCCCTGCGGGACGCTGCATTCTGCCCTTGCCGCGTCCGCGGCAGCAGTCAGAGCCAGCTTTTTATTTTTCTGCGGACCTTCCCGCGTGCCAGCTGTAAGGCGCACGCGTGCCATAGGTTCGCCATCGCTGTTCTAGTCTATCCTATACCCACTGTGCAATAAAGCATAAAAATGAGGCGCACAACTCTGTAAAACGTCATGAAATAAGCATTACTACAAATATAGGAAACAGTTTAAGGCTCTGCCTAACTCCAGAGAGGCTGCAGCAGAGGCCAAGGGAGGTTAAACATAGGGAAACACCGTCTACTGGCCTGAATTCCTATAGCTAGCATGAAAAGTGTGATAAGGAAGCTTATCAGGACCTAGAAGAGAGGGGTAAAAAGAAGGAATTTACCATAATAAAGGGACCCATTTTAAAAGGTCCAGGACTTAAAACTCCATTTGCTGCTAGAAAGCAGGTAATTCCTGGCTACAGTAAGGAACAGAGTGCCCCTAGTGGTGGAAAGGAGCGGGAATACAGGCCCAGGGTAAGGAACTTTTACGTCACTGCCTTCCCTAATCACTCAGCTGCCACGAGGAAGTTTGATCTCTCTCACCTGAGAGGGGAGAGGATGGAGCAGGAGCCTGAGGGGTTTAAGTTTAGCTCAGTTAGGTCAGAGAGACCAGGAAGACGAGGAGGGACAAGCAGACCAGGGACAAGCAGAACATGTGGAGAGGAACTGGAAGGACTCCTGAGACCTGAGTGTGCTGCAACTGCTGACCAGAGAGAAAGAGAGAGCAGAAGTTTTGCCTACTGAAGGAAGGGAGCAGTAAGAGCTAGAAGCACTAATTGGAGAACAGGACGTGCTGGATGGTGGCCAGAGCATGTAAGAAATGAAGCTACTACAGGCTTTGATCAAGGTATGAGCCCCAGAAGCTTAGCTAGTAAGGAGCACTAAGTATTTGCCAGAGACAGCTTTAACCATAAAAGAAGGCAGTCAAGTAAGCTATCTGAATCTGAGCCAGAGAGTGAACCAATGGAATTGGGGGAGCCAGGTTTACCTTGTGAAGAAGAGGTCTCATACATGGATTGCTCTGCATGCCAGTCTGCCAATTAAGAATGGTTGCCAGGGATGTCAACCGTAAAGAGAAGCCTCCAGTGTCCAAAGCCCTGAGAACTGTGTTTGCTTGTTAATGTTCTAAACTCAGGAGAAGTGTGACGCAGTGCAAAGCTGAATCTTCCTGATTATCTTTTGAGAAGCAGCTGTGAGCAGTGCTGAGCTCTTTTGGATGCCGTTTCAACTGAAGGAAGTAAGAAATGCTTTTGTTTGACTAACTACTGAGAGAACCTTGAAAAGAGTTTTATCTGCCTGTGTGAATTTGACTATCTGTATGAAGTGCTGTGTTTAAGCAGACAAGATAGCTAGGTATTTGTTCTGGACTGGAGAGAGAAAGAAAACCTGGTTTAAAGTTTCTTTCTGTATGTTTTGGACTGCACGGCAAGCTCTACTGAAAGCAGGTGCTGTTAATTAAGCTGAGGAAAGCTGTTTTGTTTCAGTTCAAGTTATCCTGTAATGAGTTACAAGAATTCCTGGTGAAAATATCTTAAAAGGTGGATCTGTGAACCTAGCGTGTCTTTCTTTGAATAAATTCTTGTCAATGCACCTACTCAACCCAACTACAGTGAAGGTGTTTTTTTTCATCTGAGCCCAAATGATATCTAACTGAACTACCTTTTCCATAATGCATTTAAAGGCATCCAGTTAGAAAAAGGCCAGAAAGTTGAAGCACCACAGTGGCAAAAACAAAACCACGCCCCTCCATACCAATATAAGGGGCTAAGGGCGTGACAAAAGCCATAAAGCTACAAACTCCAGTAGGCTTTCTGTGATTGCCCAGTGCAAATACAAATATTTTACATAAATCTGCAGCATTTTGCATTAAAATTAACTTGAAAATTGGACTTCAATCAAATGGGAAAGTGGTCAGTGAATCAAAGTGTTGATAGATTTGGGAACTGACTATGCAAAAGCAACTTTTTAAAACTATTCTATGAAGACCCAAAACCTAACTTTTCTTAAACACATACGCATTACTATGGAAGACCATCAATAGTTTCATCAATCCTAGACTGCCAAATACTTTAAAGATTTATATTTCCATTTGATGTTTCTGCAGATTTCCATGAAAATGTCAGATCTGAGGGTGTGTTTATTAAAGGTGATAATCGGTAACAGTTTTGAAATAGGACAGACTGAGAATGAGGACTATGTCAGTGCTGGCATCTGTTTATAACAAAATACTTTTGTCAGACTAATTAGCATTTTACTTTTCCAAGTTATTTTAAGTAAATGTGCTACTACTTTTTCACACTTGAAAAGAGGCATATTTCATAAAAACATTTTTGGCTCAATTAAGCACAAGTTTCAAATGCTCAGCATGACTGCTCCAAAAAATTACCTTATCTTTACAAAGAGCAAATTAAACAACATCCGAGATCAGAAAAAGATCAACAAATATTTACTATGATTGGTATTATATTCCTCTTATCTGACCTTTCAAACAGCTGCAATGAAAGCATAGTTACTCACCTGTAACAGGTGTTCTCCGGGGTCAGCAGGAATGAGTCCTCACATATGGGTGATGTCAGTGCAGACTAAGCCCGTGCGGTAGCTTCTACCCAGCTTTCAAAGAAAGTCTATGGGAGATGCACTACACATGAGTGGTCCCCTTCCCGCCCAAGGGTGTCATCTTGCCTCAGTATGAGGACATAGCTCAAAGGCAGAGATGACACAAAAAGCAACTTTACAGGGAGGCGGGAAGGTTGTGAAGACAGATTCCTGCTGTCCCCGAACACCTGTTGCAGATGAGTAACTATGCTTTCTCTGGGAACAAGCAGGAAGTCAGTCCTCACATATTGGACTCCCTAGCTACAGGCTACCGAAACCTGTAAAAAGCCACAGGAGACCAGGAAAAGGTAAGCCGTGAGCAGCAGCAAAGAGTTAAGACAACAGACTCCCAAGCGGCCCAAGTGTCCAGTGAGAAACCTGTACTGCTGTAGCCTGAACACCCAAGGGCCAGAGGGCAAGAGTTGCCTACATCCTGAACAGAGAGTACTGCCTGGCCAAAGGCACTGTCCCTATGGGACTCCTTCTCCAGGCAGTAATGAGCTGTGAAGGTATGGACTGAGGACCAGAAGGCAGCCTCACAGATATCTGACAGAGAAACAGAATGCAGGTTTGTTATGGATACTGCCATGGCCCTGATGCTGTGCGCCGTGACCCGGCACTCCAGTGAGAGCTCAGCCTGCTCACAGGAGAGCGCAATGCAGTCCACCACCCAGGTAAACAGAGTCCGTTTTGTCACCGCTGCCCCCAGTCGACATAGGAGACAAAAAACTGAGGCTTTGTGGTGGCCCTGGGTACGTTGGCAGTAGAAACACAAGGCCCTCTTACAGTCCAGAGTGCGAAGGATGGTCTCCGCCCTGCTGGTGTGAGGCTGTAGGAAGGTGGTGAGTAGAAACATCTCCTGATTGAGGTGGAAAGGGGACATCACTTTAGGGAGAAACTAGGGGTGCATGCAAACCATGACCCTGTTCTTATAGAACTTCGTGTAAGATGGATCAGCCACCAATACTTGCAGCTCACTGACCCTGCGAGCTAACATGAATGCCACCAGGAACACAACCTTTCAGGAAATGTACCGTAGGTGGCAGGTAGCAGGTAGCCAGGGACTCAAACAATGGTCCTGTGAGCTATGACAGAACCATGTTGAGGTCCCACTGCCGTAGACAGGCAGACAGGAGGGCTTGGACAGCAAGAGACCCTGCAGGAAACAGGTCGCAAGAGGATGGATGGAGAGGGACTTGCCCTCAATAAGGTGGTGGTGCGCTGCGAGTGCACTCAGGTGGACCCTGACAGAGTTGGACTTCAGTCCTGCCTGAGAAAGATGAAGCAAATATTGCAGCATAAGCTGCCCGGAGTATGACAACAGGTTGACCCGTCACTCCGTGCACCACTCTGAGAATGAATGCCATTTGAAGGTGTAAGCCCGTTTGTAGAGGTCCTACGGGAGACCCCTGAAAGGTTGAACATGGCCAAGGCTACCCTTTCAGCAGCCAGGCCATTAGCATCAGGGACTGCAAGTTGGGGTGTAGGAGCCCCAGGGCACCGTGGATAATTGAAGCAGCCATGGGAACCATGGTTGCCTGGGCCACCAAGGGGCTACCAGGATCAGAAACACCCTATTGTGTTTGACCTTGATCAGGGTCTTGGCAACCAGCGATGTGGGCAGGAAGGCGTAGAGAAGTCCCCCTCGTCCACGGGAGGAGGAAGGCATCTACTGCCACCTGGAATAGGTGTGGCTCCCTGGAGCAGAAGCAGGGCAGTTGGGTGTTGGCCAGAGTGGCGTAGAGGTCCATCTGTGGAGTCCCCCAGAGCTAGAAGAGCTGATGGGACACACTGGGTTCTAGCCGCCACTCATGCAGCTAGAGGACCCTGTTCAGCCTGTCCGCTAAGGCTTTGCCCTGGCCTGGCAAATACACCACCCACAGGAGCATCCCTTGGTGGTTTGCATAAGACTACCTCCTGGCAAAGGGTGTATGAGCCTGTGCCCCCCTGCATGTTGACGTAGAATATCGCCACTTGACTGTCCGTCTGGACCAGCACTGAATGGTGCTGCAGGTGGTGACGGAAGGTTTGAAGGGCCAGGAACATGGCCCAAAGCTCCGAGAGGTTGATCTGCTGCAGACTGTCTGTCTGCAACTAACTGCCCTGGGTGCAGAGGCCATCACAGTGGGTTTCCCAGCCTAAGAGGGAGGCGTCCGTGGTTAGGACTCCTTAGGGGGCACAACCCCGAAAGGGCATCCTGGCCAGAAGGTGCTGGGGGCCCTGCCACAGGTGAGAGGGTCAGCACCACCCTGTCCTGCAGATGGCTCTGGCCTGGGTCCACTGGGTGTGGAGGTCCCATTAAGCCTCCCTCATGTGGAGGCAGGCGTCCAAGGTGACGTACTGTGGACACCATGTGGCCCAGCAGGCAGACACCAAGCACTGATGTTGTACAGCAGCAGCTAGCACCCTGAGGTGATTGGCCCTATCCTTTTTTTTTTTTTAATATTTTTATTTATAAATTTCCTGAATTACAACAAACAATAAAGAATAAAGTTAACACCCACACAGTTTACAATATTCAAGAAAAAGAATATACCACATAACAAAAAACCACATCAAGGAAGAACATACTACCAATTTATACAATACATGATAAGGAAATCAGAAGTATACAAAACTCCACTATTGGGAGACAGAAATCTCACTGCCTACTTCCTTTGCCTTTTTCTGATTCAAAAAGGATTTAAGTTGGGACACATCCGTAAACACAGAAGACTGACCCTCAAGAGTAACTATACATCTACAAGGAAATTTTAAGTAGAAGCATGCACCTATAGCCAAAACAGATGATTTTAACAGCAAAAACTGCCTACGCCGGGCCTAAGTAGCCCTGCTCACATCTGGGAAAACCTGCAGCTTTTGGCCACAAAAAAGGGATTCCCTGTACTTAAAATAAGCACGAAGAACGGTTAATTTAATGAGCTCAGAACCAAAGGTAGCAACTAGGGTGCTACGCTTGGAAATAGTATCTGCGGAGTCTTCTAAGAAGGCAGTTAAATCCCGCCCAGCAGTGTCGTCTAAAGGAGAAGAAGAAACAACCTCACCCTGAACATCAGAGGAGGCAGAGCGAGTAGGCAAATAATATAGGTAAATAGCCTCAATACTACCATCCAATTTCAATACTTCAGTAAAATATTTCTTAAGCAATATAACAGGAGACAACAAATGGGTGACAGGGAAGTTAAGGAAACGTAGGTTTCTGGCTCTAGACTGATTCTCAAGTGTCTCCAATCGATAGTTAAGGGAGGAAAAATCCCGTATCAAGGCATAACTATTATCTGAACAAACTCGGAGTTGAGATTCAGTCTTAGCCAAAGCATTAGTGATGGCACCCAATTGTTTATCAGTGCTTTGCATTTTACAAACCGCTTCAGAGGTAAACATACAGAGAGAGGATACTGTAGCTGTTAAACGCTTATCAATGCCATTGATAGCAGTCCAAATATCCTTCAGAGTTACCTCACCAGAACCAAGATCAGAACTCTGTGGGATTTCCTCTGGCTTCCCCGAAAGAACCGGTCGTGGAATAGGTATAGCATGCTCCAACGGTGATTCTATTTTCGTTGATGACAAAGAAGGCACAGGAGGAAGAGACGGTGTCCTGAAACGGGGGCTTAACGAAGCTCTCTCAGGTGACGATACAGCAGATAGCTGGGAGACTAGGTGTTTGTCCATGGGCCCTACGATTTTCTCTACTAACACCTTCTCACCAGATTTCACAGCTTTACCTTTGCGTTTGCCCATGACGCAAAACAACCAGCCTCAGCTTCTCAGTTGCGCCGAAGGGGCGCCAAAGGGGCGTGTCCTGCCCCTTGTACCACGCCCCTTAGGTCACGCCACGCGGGCCGCGACACGCGGCCGCGTGAAGAAGCCGCCGAAAGAAATGGAGGATCGGAGAAGGGGTCCTCCTCTGCCGAGGGCGACCCTCCCACTGCCTGGCCGGATCCGGGCAGGGCCTCCAGGCACCTGCCAGCTGCTCCCGCGGCACTGAAACCCTTGCCGCGTCTATCTCCGATGCAGGTAGGCTCTCCAATGATCACCTGCAGCCACCGGAAGAAATGGAGGATCGGAGAAGGGGTCCTCCTCTGCCGAGGGCGACCCTCCCACTGCCTGGCTGGATCCGGGCAGGGCCTCCAGGCACCTGCCAGCTGCTCCCGCGGCACTGAAACCCTTGCCGCGTCTATCTCCGATGCAGGTAGGCTCTCCAATGATCACCTGCAGCCACCGGAAGAAATGGAGGATCGGAGAAGGGGTCCTCCTCTGCCAAGGGCGACCCTCCCACTGCCTGGCCGGATCCGGGCAGGGCCTCCAGGCACCTGCCAGCTGCTCCCGCGGCACTGAAACCCTTGCCGCGTCTATCTCCGATGCAGGTAGGCTCTCCAATGATCACCTGCAGCCACCGGAAGAAATGGAGGATCGGAGAAGGGGTCCTCCTCTGCCGAGGGCGACCCTCCCACTGCCTGGCCGGATCCGGGCAGGGCCTCCAGGCACCTGCCAGCTGCTCCCGCGGCACTGAAACCCTTGCCGTGTCTATCTCCGATGCAGGTAGGCTCTCCCGTGATTGGCCCTATCCTGAGGGAGGAAGGCCTTGGCCTGAAAGGTGTCCAGCCTTGCCCCTATGAACTACAGGCACTATGTTGGGAGGTGATGGGACTTTGGATGGTTTATTACGAACCCCAAGTTTTGCAGGATGAGGATGATGCACACTATTGTGTGATGCACCTCTGTGGCCATGTGGCCCCTTATGAGCCAGTTGTCCAGGTAGGGAAAGATGAAGATTCTCTGGAGACAAAGTTGGGTCGTGACCACCATTAGGTACTTGGTGAGCACCCTTGGTGCAGCGGCCAACCTGAAGGTTAGCACCCTGTACTGGTAGTGGCTGCCTCCCACTACAAACATGAGGTATTTCCTGTGGCTAGGCTGGATGAGAATGTGTGTGTATGCATCCTTTAGGTCCAAGGAGCATAGCTAGCCTCCCAACTAAAAGTATGGCAGCAGTGTTTCAAGGGAGAGCATTTTGAGAACTTCTCCCTCACCAGGAACCTGTTTAGGTCCCGCAGGTCCAGAATGGACCAGAAGCCTCCAGTCCTCTTGAGTACTAGGAAGTACCAGGAGTAGAACTTCCACTACCTTATCTTTGAGGAGACCTGAGAGCTCAAGCAGCAGTAAGGTCTGGTGGAGGGGAGTCCTGGGAGACTCTGGAAAAGAACTGAGGGGGTGCCTGTGTCAGATGGAGAAGGTAACCCTCTCTCACCACCTGCAGTGCCTAGGAGTCAATAGCGATGGATAGTCATCGGTGGGTGTAGAGAACCAGATGCCCCACTGTGGGCTGGGCCTCCTGAAGAAGAGAGGCTATGCCCAAGGAGTCAAAAACCCTTTCCAGGCTGAGCCGGAGTTGGTGCCTGGGGTTTGGGAGCCTTAGGCTTACGAGGGCCATGCCCTTGTCCTGCTGCCCCTGTTAGGGAGCTGGGAAAGCCTGGTACTGAGGGTAGTTTCCATAAGCCTCTCTTTTCTTTGGGTAGAATGGCTTTTTACCCAAGGACTTCCATCAGGAAGAGTCAGCAATCTTCTTGGAGAGCCTGGTCCTCTTCAGAAACTTGGACTCCAACTCTGCAGCCTTATCCATCATAGATTTGCCAAAGACGTTCTCTCCCTGGCAGGGGACATCAAACAGTTTGTCCTGAACCCATTGCTCCAGGTCGAAGGACTGTAGCCAAGCCTGGCGTCTGGCACGAATGCCTGCCGCAGCTACTCTAGCTGCCGACTCAAAGGGTCATAGGCTGCTCAAGTCATGAATTTGGAGTGCACCGACACCTGAGGCCAGGGTCTGGAACCGCTGGAGAGGTTCCTTGGAGAGACAAGCTGAGAACACGGCGAGTTTCTTTGCCAAGTGTCTCAGGTACATGCCCATGTACAGCTGGTGTACCTGGATTCGGCCAATGAACCTCAAGCTCTGGTAGCACTTTCTTCCCAGGGTGTTCAAGGCATGGGCCTTCCCACCACGGGGCACCGAGGGGTGCTTCTTCTGGCTCTTAAGGCAATACATGGCGGACTCCAGCACCATGGAGTTGTGTGGCAGCTGTGCTTAATGGAAGCCGGGGCTCTGGCGGACCCGGAACATTGAGTCCAGCCATCTGCTCACTATAGGCACCGACGCGGGGGTCTCCCACATAGAGCAGCAGCTGTTCAAGGCTTGGGGGAACAGGCACTGTGAGTGTCTCCTTCGGAGGGGTCTCATACTGGAGGATCTCTAGTTCCTTGGTCCAAGGATCCTACGTCTTGAAGGCCTTGGCTATGTCCTGCATGAAGTCAAGGAAGGCTGTGTCGTTGGGCGGGGGCCGACACCGGGTCCTGAGGCGAGATGGGTCAGACGACACATCCCGGTGTCGAAGGATATCTGGGGCTCTCTCATCCTCAGTCTCCCAGTTTGACTCGTAGTCAGTGGAGGTGTTGATGGCAGTCTGGGCTCCGGGGTTGCGTCTTGAGTCAGATGGCCTCTGGCCCTCGGAGGCCCTGCGATCCAAGTCGCGGGCACTCAGAGATGACTTCAGCCCCAAGGGACAGAGATTGGGACTGATGCAGAGGGATCTCGAGGCTCCTGGCACTCGAGGATTGGCTCAACATCCAGGGAGTTCAAGGTTGAGGGCCCAGTGGTTGGGAGTGATGACCCTGCAGATCCAGACATCAGAGCACGCTGTTGGGCCACGAAGGCAGATAGACTGCACTGCAAGGCCGCCATCCTGGTCTCAAGGCCAGAACACTCTGCAGCCTTCGGCGTGGGCACAAGGGGCTCGGGCCCGACGCCAGCTCAATCAAGGGGAAGTCTTCGACCAGGATGGCCTCAGGGGTCTGAGGCTGGTCGCCCGATGCCAACTATTCCCGACAGGGTATTTTGGTTGGCTGCTCCTGCTCCTTCCCCACAGACTCACGGCGAGGACTGCAGATCCAGGACCCATGGAACTTGCCCACTTTACCAGACGTGTCCTCCAATACAGTTTTTGAGAGTTTCCAGCTCTAATTAGGCTCTTCCTCCGGGGTCCTGCTGGAGGATCCATGGCCTCAGGGTTCTGAGGCAGCCCAATCTCCCCGAGGTTCTGGAGGGAGGCCTGGAGCACGGTGTTGCCAGAGACTCTGGTGCAGAGTCTGTCTTATGGAAGGAGGACTCCCACTGCTGCTGACAGCTTTTGACTGCCTTGGAGGTCATCTGTTTACAGAGACCATAGTCCAAGTGGTCATGGTCCAGCCCCAGGCATCACAGACAGCAGTTGTCTGGGTTGGTGCACGACACTGTTTTTGCACACTGGTCACAATTTATAACGCCACAGGCTGAGGCCATGGTGGGGAAAAATGGCCCCTGCGAGGTCAAACACTTTTGGCCCAGCCAGGGACAAAAAAAGGCACAAAGCCGGTCGAGAAATTCTCAATGGGAAAAGAAAAAAAGAATGAATGTGAGATGTGATGCCAAGGCAAGCGAGCTCGGGGGCAGGAAAGGAAACCGGAGAAAGGAAAAATCAAAGAAAAAAAACTAACACTTTTTCCAGGGAAGGCAGACACGTCCGGTGGACTACGTGGAGAAAAGGAGACTGAGGCAAGATGGGGCAGAATGGGGGACCACGCATGCGTGGTGCATCTCCCAAAGGCTTTCTTTGAAAGCTGGGGAGAAGCTACTGCGTGGGCTGTGTTGGTGCAGAAGTCACCCATATTTATTTATTTAACATTTCTTATATACCGCGCTCTTTGTCATCAGTGTGGTTTACATTGAAACAATATAACACTTGGTCAGTTAAATTTGGCCATCGTTTACACAGAACAGGGACTTAACATGGAGGTAAAAACTTGGGGAAACTATTTACATTTCTAGTACATTACATATGTGAGGACTGACTTCGTGCTTGTTCCCAGAAAACATTTAAAAACCCCAGAACAGGAGAAAAAGCTCCTCTAATATCAACTCTTTCGTACCTTTAAAACCAGCAGAAAGGACTGATGTTGTGTGTAGACATGAGCTCTCCTGGTGAATAAATTCTACCATATTATAAGGAAACAGTGGTAGTCCCCCACAAAAAAAATCTGATAAAAGGACAGGCTAATTAATACCTTAAAAATATTTAATAATATATGCAAAGATGTTAACATAAAACATCTTAATGGAACCATATAATACATAAAAATTGCTAGAGTCAAAAAACATACACATACATAAAAACATATAAATAAATCATAAGACGCCCAACATGTTTCAGCAGTGCGCCTGCATCAGAGGCATACAATTCTAAAAGGCAATACATCTATGGTTAATAGCAATCTGAATGCTACTGAGAACATATGGTCCAAGGAAGGACCATCCAAGAGGAAACATCCTGGGGAGAAGAACGAAGAAGAGACTCATGAGACAGACATGTATACAAATCAAAATAATATTTAAAAAATTGTTAAAAAGGATGTAAGATACACCTTCTGGCAAGGGAGCACTTCACTCACCAGGACGGACCTAACCCATTGTAATACGCCTAAAAAACAAAAACCATACTTAGAAATAAAAATATAAACATCCCCATAGCCCATATATACTAGGATGTATATATGTACTTACTGGCACCAAAGGGCAAACATCTCCAATACAAACCACAACGTCAAAAGCTCTTCAAATCCAGCCAACCTAAGCTATAAAACACAGGGAGCAACACACCATAAACATACAGTGCTCAAATACAAACCTACAGAAAAATAGAAAATAAAAGCAAAGACTAGCACACCAGTGTCCCAAACACCAAAGGCACTATGCATAAAAATTAAATGAAAAAGCCAAATTAAAAAACCCAAAGAGCCTACAGCTATCCGGTGCATACACAGGTGACATAGCCCTTAGAATCCCCAGCACAAGAATGCATTAAAAGTGCAACACGCCACTGCCTAAAAACTGCAGAACGCTCCCAGAAGGATTATTCAATATAGCACTGTCTCTTGCAAACAGCAGCAAGCAGATCAGTGGGGCGTGTTGTCATTTAAGCTGGATGTCCCATGACGTAGAGTGAATGACAGCGTGCTGAAAACGAGGCTACAAACCCCTGTCTTCTTAAAAAGCATTCACCTGTCATAGTGACCTTACAAGACATTGTTGTGCAAGACATCAGCTTATTAATTGTCAATCCTTCTCAGCTCACTGAGGTGCTTGTGTTTGATGGTACCAATTCAGAAAAACAAAAAATCACTGAAATAGGAAGATGTAATAGAGCAAAATTGGCACCTAAAGAGTAACAAATCAAAAGGACTGGATGGTATTCACCCACAGCTAGCGGGGTTTAAAAAGGGTTTTGACAAATTCCTAAAGGAGTAGGTCCATAAACCATTATCAGCCTTGTAGACTTTGAAAAGCAACTTATGTCCTATTCATATATGCCACCTTGGAGGAATTTCAAATGTCATATTAAATCCTTAATCTTTCAATACTAGTGACTAGCAAAGTTCTAGATACCTCCTTCACAAACAGAAAATAGATAAATTTAATTGTTGCCATTCACAACATTTCTATGAAAGGAAGGTACTATTGCTAGGTAACTTCAACTTGCCACATGGTGTTATTTAGAAATAGAAAGATCCTGGATTCCTTGCAGGGATAACTGTTATGGCAACTGGAGAAGGTAATACTAGAACTGATATTTACAAATGGGAGCATGTTTCTGATGTAGTAGGTTGTCATCTGAGTCTGTGATCATCAAAAGATGTGGAACAATATTAGAGAATGGGTGGAGATGATTCATTCAAAGGCAAAGGTACTGAACTTCAGGAAACTAACTTTGTTAAGATGGGGGAGTAGCATAAGGAGTAGTCAGCTGTATAAAAATAAACCTTAGAAACAGAAGAGCAGTACAACGATAACTGGATTAATATGAATAAAGTACAACCTCTAAAATGCTTGTATGTAAATGCTAGAAGACTAAAAAATAAGATGGGAGAGTTAGAGTATATACCACTAAATGAGAGGTTAGATAGGATTGGTATGTCAGAGACCTGATGAAAGGACAACCAGTGGGACACTGATACCTGGGTACAAATTATATTGCAATGATAGATCAAATTGATGGAGGGGTTGCACTCTATGTTAAAGAGGGCATTGAGTCACACAGGAAACAAAATACACAATAGAATCTCTATGGATTGAAATTCCATGTAAAAAGAGGAAGGCGATGGTAGTGAAAGTGCATTACCGACTGCCTGGCCAGAATGAACAAATGGATGATGAAATGCTCCAAGAAATCAGGGAAGCTAACTGTGGGAAAGGAGGGGCTGGCCAAGGCCCCCAAACAAGGTTAGAGACTATAGCAGAAACTGATGAGCTTTTGTGTGATAAGGTAACTTACACTAATATAAATCATCCTGTCTATGGCAATCTTGATCTTGATATGGATAGTGATGACCCTGTTTATGGTACTCTAGATATAGATACAGACAGTAATGAAGGCACAGATAATGACAGAGAGACAGGGCTGTGAAGGTGGCTATAGCCATATGCCTCTAACCAGGTAGAAATATATGCTTATTGTAATACAAAGCGGAACTGCAAAATATACATTTTTAGATAGAAGCTTCTGTTCCTGCAAAAACTGCTGACAGTTATGGCAACAGAGATTAACAAAATTGTGTACACAGCTATTATTACCAAAGGTTAGCTTCTGCAAATTTTGGGGACTTTCTGTAATACAGACATCCCTCCGCCCTTCTTGTGGTAAATAATGGGTCAAATTTTAGATAACAACTAATGTTAGCACTATTGCATGAACTTTCCGAGAATCAGAGACCTTAGGTCAACATGTAACTGGAAATCAAATAAAAGCTTGAGAAATCAGCAGAATTTAGAAAGAAATTATAAGTTTAACTAATCAACTCTTGTTTGATGAAAGAAGTGTAGTGACACCTGATGTTGCTTTGTGATTAAGATCATGGCCTTGTAACTTCCACTTTTTATATGACTTTTGCAAAGCATCAGCAGAAAAATGATCCTGTAAGCAGATTTTATCCCAGACCTGTAATTTTGTAACAAGATTATCATCTGATGCTAATTAAAAATTAACTATGTCAGCTGA
This sequence comes from Ichthyophis bannanicus, assembly GCA_033557465.1. Lineage (NCBI taxonomy): Eukaryota > Metazoa > Chordata > Amphibia > Gymnophiona > Ichthyophiidae > Ichthyophis > Ichthyophis bannanicus. Next base: position 174,163,080 of record CM066036.1, on the reverse strand, counting down.
CATGTCTTAATAAAGTCAGCAAAAACCCCTCCAAATTCAATGACACAATAATCCAAAATCAAAGCATAAAGTCATTGAAAATTCCAGCCAGTAGCTATCACTGGTACTATATTCAACAGCATAAACACAATTTTTTGTCGGGAACTAATGGGAACCTCTTGATGCCGAAAGAGCCCTTTTCATTCAAGCGGGCCACAGCGTACCCAATTTTTAATTTTTGAATAATATTTTTTTTTAAAAAACCATCACTTATCTTAAAAAGATACAGTCATTGTCTTCCTCAGGCAAATAAGATCATCCACATGTTGCCACGACATGACATGCATGTTTGGGGCCCCTGCGGGTCCTGTATCAAGTGGTATCTCGCCCAAACGATCGTTCCAAAAAAACGCCACGGACCAACCGTTCTTTTTGTAGCTATGATAGTTGCTGATTGGCTAACAAGCAGATGTCATCATTGGAGGTGTGGCTTACTGGGAATTTCCCTTCTACGTCATTCCCCCTGCCACATGAAACGCAAAGAATGTTTATATTGAGTCCCAAACTCACTATAAAAACATTCATGAAAGATTCATAAAAAACTCCACCAATCTTGTTCAATATTTAAACCCGATGGAATCACTGTCCCTAACCGAAAAATCCAATATTGTTCCCTCCATTGGAGACGATTTTCTCGATCCCCACCCCTAAGGGTCACTGGGATCCAATCGATCATCCTCCACTTTAAATCAGCAAAACTATGATTCAAAGCTACACAATCTTCCACCATGGGGGCCGTCATTGTTCTTAAACAAATCCGACAAGCATGTTCACCCATTCTGACTTTGACCGGGCGTATGGTCCGTCCAACATAAAATAGATCACAGGGGCACCTTATTATATATACCATGAAATCCGTTTGACATGTAGAAAAGCCAAAAAAGGAGTAAGATTGTCCCGTAGGTGAATAAAGCACAGTTACTTACCTGTAACAGGTGATCTCTGGGAACAGCAGGAATAAGTCTTCACATATGGGTACGTCGGTACCGACGGAGTCTGCGCGGGAACGTTCCCCAGCGTCCAATCAGAACGCTTTTGGAAGCATCCCAACACGCCTGCGTGCTGCCTTCCCGCCTTTCCCAACTTCCTCTCCTCAGTTAAGTTTTAAAGCTGAGACAAAGAGAGAGAGAGAGAAAGGGAAAGATAGAGATAGAGAAATGCAACTCCTAGGGGAGGTGGGTGGGTTGTGAAGACTTATTCCTGCTGTTCCCAGAGATCACCTGTTACAGGTAAGTAACTGTGCTATCTCCAGGAACAAGCAGGAATGAGTCTTCACATATGGGGACTCCCAAGCTAAGATGCCTGGAGGAGTCCTAGCATGTTGCGAATCTGCGAGCCATGCTATTTTACCAAAACCCCAGGCATCCTAGGGATGGAAGGTAGGAGTTGAACTAAAAAGATGTGCTGTGGAACAGCAGGACCAAACAGGATGCCTAGATAGGAGTCTCTGTGCAGGTGATATTTCGTGGTAATATTGAGAGCAATAAACCAACATGGACCTCACCTGGTGATATTGTAAGGGGTATATGGAGGTTCATGTGGATTTGTGGATATGAACCAACAGAATATCCCCAGGGAGTACCTCAATGTAAGGAGAGGTAGATAACTGTACAAAAAAAACAGGTTGAGGTTAGAACCCTTAGGGTGAGAAGAAACAATCCCAGTGGAACTGGGGTAGTTCAATGAGGTAGGACTTTGCAGAAAACGCGGAAGTCCCTATTAGATAAAAACTGAAGCTCTTTTGACTTTAAAGGGACAAAGTTCTTATAGGAGAAGGGAGCTTCAAAGATCCCTATATCCGATAACAAAGAAGGATAGGAATAATGAGGCATTGTAGCCTCTCATCTTCTGAAGAGTCAGAAAGTCCCTCCTAATTGGAAAGGAAAGTATATGGAGGGCTTCGGGTGTACCTAAACAAAGTCATGGTACAAAAAAACCCTCAACTACTAAAGGAAGTGGTTGATTATGGAGAACCCTAAGTATGCTGGGACAGCATGGAAAGGGATAGAAAGTATCTGTCGAGTCCATAGGGGAATATATATATATATATATATATAGGCAGACAGATGGAAATAGTATATAGACATATATCCACCCACTATCATATATTGCGATGCATATATATAGATAGGTAAATAGAGATATATCCCTCATATATATATATATATATATATATATATATATATATATGGGTATAGACATGCAGATGTCCATATACATGTAAACCTATATACATACACATATATATATATATACATACCCATGTCCGCATATAGGGTAAGTGGAGAAAGATTTATCTAACCACAAGAAGGGAGGTACCTGCTTGGGAAGATAGTTAGAGAATCTGTACTTCCTAGGTATGGATAGGAAACCCAGGGAGTTCCTCTCACTGGCAAGAGAAGTCTAGAGTCCTCTAAGAACTCTAGTCCAGGCATAACCAGGAATGGAGACCTACCTGGAAAATGCAGAGGATGTTGTAAATCTGCAGATAGTAAGTCTGAATCCTTCCACAACTCCAGCAGGTAGCTGGAGAAAAGATGCAATAAAAATACCATATGTACCCCTAATGAGGGTAAAAAGGGTATGGTGCATTCTTGTGCTCAACATGGATTACACCATGAAGAGTTGAGGACGGAAGGAAAAGACAAGACAAGGATTGTCTATCCTGATAGAAAAACCCATCCCTGGTGAAGGGGTCCCCTGGAGATGTGAAGCAACCCAGGGAATTGGATAATTCTTTAGGTATTCTCTTAATTAAAGGCCTGTGTCCTTTATTTAAGAAGCCTTTAATGGAAAATGGTAAGGGCAGGGAGAACCCAGCAGGCATGACTAGGTAAAGCCCTTCCTAACCATCTGACATCATGTGCTCTCTAACAAGGCCCCATAGTGTAGAGCTGCTCCGTAGAGATGCAGAGAGCATGTTGCAGGTTAATTAGAAGAAAAACTGGTGTTTAAGAGCCAGTAGGTATCATGAACTACTCCGCCAAGCCCAAGGATTGGGGAAGGCTAAGGATAGAAGATAAGGTGACGTGTCTGCAACAATAGCCAGAAAAGGTTTTAAAACCCTCTGGGACTTAGAGGTAAGGCCAGAACCATTGAAATTGGAGAACAAGCCCTGGTGGCTTGGTCAGCAAATCAGTGGTCTAACCAGTAAGAGCCCCTGCAGTTCTAATTATTGATAGGGCAGCAGTAGAAATCTTATGTCCCAAGATTGGGAAAGAAATACAGACATAAGTAGGAGTGGTAAGACTCCACTATTGTCTGAGAGCTGCCCGAAAAACTAAGAATGCCGAAAAACTAAGAATGGGGGAGACAACTCTGAAAGAAAACCTAGGGGCTTAAGGAAAGCCCTTAGTAAAGTGGTATCACTCTTACAGACGAGATGTCTTAGTAAGAGTGGCAGAGTTGAAAAGACGACTTACGGTGGAGTAAATCTTTGAAGTAATATGAGAGATGCTGATACAGGAGAAAAAGTCAAAGGTAAAGGCATGTCAACCTTATTGACAGTTGTTACTCCTCTGTGTAGTTCAGAGGACGAGGAGTATTACCTGTAAAGCATAATCAACTTAAGAAGCTCTTTGAGCTGATAGTCAGGATGTCTCCTTAAGAGGGACATATGTAAAGTTTAGAATGGAACTGATGTAGATGCTTGTAGTGGTAGGAAGCAAACTACAGGATCCAAACCTCAAACAGGAAAAGGACTCAGGGAAGAGTCTATCAGCAACCCTGCGGCTGCTGGGTTTGCTGAAGCCGTTGAGGTTGTGATTTCCTGAGCCTGGTTGATTGTCTCCCCTGCCTGGGAGCATCTGTATGATGGGTAGAAGATGGATAAAACCCTCTCCCATTAAGAGAACAAAGCTTATTAGTAGATTTTCTACAAACTGGGATAGAGGAAGGCACAGACAAGCCTCTGAAAGCAATAGTGTCAGTGGTTAACTGAGTAGCCTGGAGTAAAGTCTCTTTATTAAAGAGATTCTCTCCAGTACAAGGAACATTTCCCAGTTTATCTTGAACGCATTTGTCCAAGTCTGAAGCTTGGAGCCAGGCTCTATGTCGTGCCTCTATGGCTATAGCAGAAGTTCTGCTAACAGACTCGAAAGAGACCAGGGAAGCACGAGTAAGGAACTTAGAAATATTTTGAGCATGATTGACTAGCATAGAAAATTCTGCCCTTTTAGGCTCTTGGAGGAAAGGGGTCAAAAGTAGTAGATCTTTTGTGACCTCCTCAAGAGATAATCCCAAATAGAAAATATATGAAAGGATTCTTGCTGAAAACATGGATGCCTGGAAAGTTTGACGTCCAAAGGCATCTAAAGTCCTAGCCTCACGACCTGGCGGATAAGAAGAGTGCTTCTTAGTACTCTTAACACGCCTCATTGCTGATTCTATAACAAGAGAATGATGAGGGAGCTGAGGCTTTTGAAAACCTGGAGAAGGGGGCACCTTGTATAGAAGATCAGTTGTCCTAGAAGGTGGAGATACCGTTAGAGGAGTTTCCCACGTTCTAAATAAGAGATCCTGCAAGGTTTGATGCAAAGGAAACATAATGACTTCCTGTGGATTACAGGGGATCTGTATAGGTTGTGGATCCCCTGGTGCAGGGTCTTGACCAGGTATGGAAATGGCAAGTGACTTGGCCATATCAAGAAGGAAAGCTTGAAAAGAAATCTCCCCAGAGGGGAGTCCTCGAGGAAGAGGAGGAAGAACTAGATCTGTTGAAGAACTAGTTCTAGCATCCACCAATTCATTCAGATTCTGTAGAATAGAAGATCTGGAGGGGTGGAGCATCGAATTATCTTTGAAAGATAGTTGTCGGTACCGCTGAAAAGCAGTACCGCCACTGGTCGGTAGCAAATCGTCCATGCTAGGGATCGATTCCAAACTCGGTATGGAAGGAAGCGAGCCGTCTGAAAGGAGCATGGGAGGTACCGACACCGATGTTGATGTCAATACCGGTATTGGGACTGGTACCATCGGTGACACTGATATATGAAGATCAGTCTGTGATGGCACTATCAGTACCGAGGCAACCGAATGTGGCAGATCTTGATCATCGGTAGAATGTCTTCGGTACCGTCTGAAATCGGTACCGAGACGAGTCGGTACCCAGTCATCCAGACTAGAGATCGATTCTAGACTCGGCATCGAAAGAAGCGAGTCCATCGATGCATATCTGGAGGGCACCGACGTGGATACCAGCATCAGTACCGGGGCCGATGTGGGAAGATCGGTCGGTAGCGGCTCTAGCGGCACCGAAGATACCGAGAGCGCTTGACTGCGATCATCGGTGTGGAATGTTTCATCCAGCACCATTGCCGATGCCAGGGTACCAGCACCGCTCAAAGCAGATACCACCACCGGACATGGCTCAGGTATGTTCACCGAGGTAAAAAGCCCGGGAACAACCTGAAACCCCGTTAATGCTTTGGAGACAGAAGCCTCCCGCCGGGGTTTTAAAGCCAAAACGTCCTCGGGGGCAAGCCCAAAGGCATCTCTATGATGTACATGAGATCTACCATCCGAGAACTGGCTAGTCTTTACAGACTTTTGTTTGGTTACCTGATCCTGCGAAAAAGATGTAGCTGGTACCCTCAGGTCTGAGGGGAACGGCATATCGAGTTGAGCTCGATGCTGAAAACTTCTTCCAGAAATAGTAGTGCAGGAGGGACACTCCAGCGGATGGTGTTCAGGTCCCAAACATTGAAGGCACCAATTATGGGTGTCTAAAACCAATTTGTAAGCGCCACAGTTAAAACACATTCTAGTGGCTAGCATTTCCCTGAGGGAAAGTGAAGAGGCCTAGCAGGCCAAAACCTGTCAGACACTAAACAGGAAAAAAATTCCCACAAAAGGAAATATTTGTAGAAGAAAAGAAAAAGAAAACACCGGCGGTACCGGTGCGTCGAGGGAAGGTAGACGCAACCACAAGAAAAAACAAAAATAAAGGAAGAATTTTCTGCGGTGACAGGACGACGTCCTGCCGGCTCCGCGGAAAAACAAAAACTGAGAAGAGGCAGTTGGGAAAGGCGGGAAGGCAGCACGCAGGCGTGTTGGGATGCTTCCAAAAGCGTTCTGATTGGATGCTGTGGAGCGTTCACGCGCAGACTCCTTCGGTACCGACGTACCCATATGTGAAGACTTATTCCTGCTGTTCCCAGAGATCACCTGTTACAGGTATGTAACTGTGCTTTCCTTGCTGTCCTTGTTGTCACAGAAATGTGATCCTCCGCTGCCAACACTGTCCCATTCTGCTTCTGCCCGGATGGGTGGTTTGTCTTGGTCTGGGCACCTAAGTTGAGACCTGTCCATCTTGGGAGACCCTGCCAGTATTTAAACTACCGATAGCTTAGACCTCAACATCACTGATGCACACAAGCCCTCACAGCACGACAAGCTGAAACCAAGTGAGGGATATAAGCAAAGCTAAATAAATATACAATAGTGATGCATTGGAAGAACTGAAAGAAATATCGATTAACCGGGAAGATATATTACAACTATTTGATAAACTAAACAGTAGCAAATCACCTGGAACGGATGGCATACACCAGTGGATGTTGAAGGAACTGAAATATGAGATTGCTGATCTATTATTAGTAATCTGTGTACTATCACTGAAAGCATCTATAGTACCTGAAAATTGGCGAATGGCCAATGTAACACCAATTTTTAAAAAGGGTTCCAGGAGTGATCCGGGAAACTACAGGCCAGTGAGCCTGACATCAGTACCAGGCAAAATGGTAGAAACGATTATAAAGAACGAAATTACTGAAAATGTAGATAGTCATGGTTTAAAGGGAGAAAGCCAACATGGCTTTAGCCAAAGGTGGACTTGTCTTATGAATCTGTTATATATTTTTGAAGGTGTGAATAAACAGGTAAACAAAGATGAGCTGGTCGAAATAGTGTCTTGAAGGACTAGAAAAGGGGACTGTTACTTCTAGAGAGAGATCTGCAATTTTGAGTATATACTTCTGGGAATTTTCTGAAAGGAATTCTTTGTATTAAAGCTAATTAATCCGTGAACCCATTATTTTTTGTTAAATCAGTCAGGGCCTAGTAGCAGCAGTTTAATTTTAAATTTAAAACACAGAAGAGAACTTTCTGGTTACATTTCATACCCAGCAGAGAGCTTGTAGTTTAAATTTAATAGTCACTCAGGGCCTAGCATCAGCAAAGTACTTTTAGTTTAAATTTAAAACACACAAGAGAGCTTTCTGGTTAAATTTAGAACCCAGCAGAGAGCTTGTAGTTTAAATTTCATAATAAGTTAGAGCCTAGCAGCAGAAAAGAGCTATAATTTAAATCAAATCAGAACATAGCTTACCTCAGCAGCACAAGCCAGGGTACTGTGTAGCAGCCCTCTCTTAATAAGCCTTGAACCTCTGCAGAGGTTCCTCTGAGAGGCCAGCTGAGAACCCGGCAATCTCCTTTGCCAGGTCTCGTAGGTACATGCCCACGTACAGCTGGTAGGTCTGGACATGGCAAGATAGCATAGAGCCCTGGAAGCACTTTCTACCGAGGGCATCCAGGTTCCGGGCCTCCCGGCTGGCGGGGCACCAAGGAGTGCATCTTCTGACTCTTCAGACGGTGCATGGCCGACTCTACAACCATGGAGTGGTGCGGTGGCTGCGCCTTTTGGAACCCACGGCTCTTACGGACTCGATAAGAACTGGCGTCGAGGCCAGTGCTTCCCACATACGGAAGAGCAGCCGTTCCAGCATCGGATGAACCGGTACAGTAAAGGCTTCCTTCGGAGGAAAATCATACTGGAGGACATCGAGCTCTTCGGCTCCTCCTCGGCGTCCGCAGGGAAGGCCAAGGCCTTGGTCATGACCCTCACAAAGTTCGAGAACCGGGTGTCCTCCGGGGGGGGGGGGGGGGGGGGACCGTCTCTGAGGCTCGGACTCCAGTGAGTCCGAAGGGACACACCGGGTCTGGAAGGTGTCTGGGGACTCCTCGTCCTCCGTCTCCCACTCTGACTCCTCCTAGGAGGAATCGAGTGGCTCCAGCCGTGTGGGCCTCGGTGCCACCCGCCCCGATGCAGAGGGTATTGGAGTCGACGACCTCGGCCCCGCACGGGAGGTCGAGGGGGACCTTGACCGAGGATTGTCTTGAGACTTCATCAACTCAGGAGACCGGCTGCAGGAGCTGCATGAGCTGTGGATCTTTCCCAAAGCTAAGACTCTAATTTTCTTTCTCATCTCTGCTGGTTTCAGAGTTTAACTGTCTGTTTTGTGGGAACTGCTGATATTAAGATTAACTGTGCTTATAAATTAAGCTTGGGGATAATCTGACTTACTGCTTTTCTGGGTAGCCTTGAAGCAGATATCTGTGGCTGCCCCCAGTTCATTAACAGCCTACTGGCCAGAGACACTTAGGTTTCCGCCCACCCTACCCCTCGCCCCACCCACCCCAGGGGCTGCATTGCCTATATAGTACTCGCATACGTTGTCATCTATCCCTTTAACTTGGGGTAGAGCCCACATCATCTTCCTCTTTTTTTCTTCTTCCTCTTCTCCTTTTAGGACTGCTTATTCAGCATGTCATCTATTCAGTGCAATAACTGCAATACTTTCATTCCAAGACAAATCATTTGGAACCTCAGAGCTTGTCCTATGTGCCTCAGGTCAGCTGCCATGCATAAAGAACCGACTCTACTAAAGGAAGACCTAGCTGCCATGCATAAGGAGGTGACCCTACTGAGGGAGGAACTGGCTGCAATGAAGCGCACCTCTTCTAGGATACAAACTGAACAATATCCACCACCGCTCCCACAAAGCATCAAACACCCCAGGAACAAGTGGATCACAGTGGGTTCTGGTAGATTGAGACCTGTAACACACAGACATCCTATGCATCAAAAGATATCCCTGCATAATGCCTTCTCTTCCTTGGCTAATGAGGATGAGGAACTGAGGGAGGAACTGGCTGCAATGAAGGGCACATCTTCTAAGATACAAACTAAACAAAGTCCACCACTGCTCCCACAAAGAATGAAACACCCCAGGAACAAATGGGTCACAATAGGTTCTGGTAGATTGCAACCTGTGACACAGAGGCATCCTATGCATCTTGAGATATCCCTGCATAATGCCTTCTCTGCCTTGGCGAATGAGGATGCCCAATCCAAAGAAACTGAAGGGCCCTTAAATGAGACAGACAATGCCCAATCTCCTGCTAAAGGACCAAATATGAAGATAACCTCACCAAACAGCAAACTACTACTACTTGGAGATTCCATCATCAGTGGCATCAACTTGGGAACACAGTTCAAAGGAGAGAAGATAGTCAGGTGCCTCCCAGGCTCTTCAGCCAGCAAGAACACAAACCACATTGTTGAAGTACTTAGCACAGAACGTGAACACTCCAAACTTGATGTTGTTATCCACTTGGGCACAAATGACCTGGCTAGAAACAGTGCCTCCATAGCCCAAAAGGACTTCCAATCTCTGGGAGAGAAGCTCAAGCCCATTGTTAACACTGTTGCATTCTCAGAGGTTCTACCTGTGCTTGGTAAGGGGGCAAAAAGGCTGCATCGCATTAACAGCTTTAATACATGGCTCCAGACCTGGTGCAAACAAGGATTCAGATTTATTGGCGACTGGGGTAACAGATGGAACAACAAGAGACTATACTGTGCTGATGGACTACATCTCTCTGTCGGAGGGAAAAGAATCCTAAGTGAAAAATTTAAGCAATATGTGGATATGCATTTAAACTACAAAAAGGGGGTGACGGATGTAGAAGGTCAAGCTCTGGACGTCACCCCCTGCAAAAGCAGATTAAAATCAGAAACAGAGACACTTTTAAACCACACATCAAAAACAAGTGGGAAGATGTAGGCAGAACAAAATCAATGCTAAATACACACAAGCCAGGTAAATGCTGGAAAGCAATGAGCACAAATGCTCGAAGCTTAGCCAACAAAGTTCCGGATCTAGAAGCCCTGATAGTGGAAACGGATTTGGACATTGTGGCCATTACAGAAACATGGCTAAACGAATCTCATGATTGGGATATAGTCATACCTGGCTATAATCTATTCGGAAGAGACAGAGAAAATGGAAGAGGAGGAGGAGTAACCTTGTATGTCAAAAGCAATATTAAAGCTACTGAAATGCAGGGGGCATGGGGAAATGAAGAAGCACTCTGGATTGTGTAGGAAAAAGGAGATGGCACTGTAATCCATACTGCTGTAGTCTACAGACCTCAAACACAAATTGATGATAACGAATTGATTATAGATATTGCCAAGATAGCCACAAAAGGGGAATCAATCATATTGGGAGACTTTAATCTACCTGATGTGGATTTGGATACTCCTTCTGCAAATCTGGAAAGAAGCAAAAAAATCGTGGATGTTCTCCAAGATGCGTTACTTAGACAAATGGTGATGGAAACAACCAGGGAAAGCTCAACGCTGGATTTAGTGCTCACCAACGGTGATAGCGTGTTGAATGTCTGCGTGAGTGCCCCTGTTAGCAGCAGCGATCATCACACGGTGTGGTTTGAAATAAAAGCCATGGTACAAGCCAATCATAGCAAGCTCAAAGTCCTAAACTTCAAAAACACAGACTTCAATAAAATGGCCGAGTACCTAAAGGAGGAGCTGACAGGGTAGAAGGAGATAAGGGAAGTGGAATTGCTATGGGCTAAACTAAAAGTGGCAATAAAAGGGGCAACAAATAAATATGTAACAAAAGTAAACAAACAAGAGGAGAAGAAAACCCATTTGGTTTTCCAAACTGGCTGCTCAAATAAAGGCAAAAAATACAGCTTTCGCAAGATTCAAAAGCTCGCAAACAGAGGAACACAGAAATGAATACAGGATCACACTCAAAGAGACAAAGAGAGAAATAAGGATAGCAAAATCAAAGGCAGAGGAAAAGATGGCTAATGATGTTAAGTGTGGCGACAAAACCTTCTTCAGGTATGTTCGGGAAAGGAAGAAGATCAGAGGTGGAATTGCAGGACTCAGAAGTGCTGCGAACGGACTGGTGGAAAGTGACATTGAAAAAGCGAAATTGCTAAATGAATACTTCTGCTCTGTTTTTACTAAAGAAAGTCCTGGAGAAGGACTACCTGTGACTCCCAAATATTATAAAAATGGGAATGAAGTAGATACCACGCCATTCACAGAAGATGTGTTAGAACAACTTGCAAAACTGAAAGTGGACAAGGCCATGGAACTGGATAGGATACATCCCAGGACTCAAAGAGCTCAGAGTGGTTCTTGCAGGGTCGTTAAAGGATGTTTTCAACAGATCCTTGGAAACAGGAGAGGTTCCTCAGGACTGGAGAACGGCTGATGTCATACCTCTACACAAAAGTGGTGACAAGGAAGAAGTGTCAAACTACAGGCCCGTGAGCCTTACCTCGATGGTGGGAAAAGTAATGGAGGCAACTCCTGAAAGAGCGAATAGTGAACTTTCTCAAAACCAATAGGTTGCAAGACCCGAGGCAACATGGTTTTACCGAAGGACGATCTTGCCAAACAAATCTGATTGAATGCTTTGACCGGGTGACCAGGGAGCTAGATCAGGGACATGCGATGGATGTCATCTACCTGGATTTCATCAAAGCCTTTGATACTGTTCCTCATAGGAGGCTTATCAATAAACTCAGTAGCTTGGGGATGGATCCTAAGATGGTAAATTGGATCAGAAATTGGTTGACTGACAGACGACAGAGGGTGATGGTAAACGGAGCTCACTCGGATGAAGGGAAGGTGATTAGTGGGGTGCCCCAGGGGTCGGTCCTGGGCCTGTCACTGTTCAATGTATTTGTGAGTGATATTGCTGAAGGACTGAATGGAAGTCTGTCTTTTTGCAGATGACACGAAAATTTGCAACAGAGTTGACTCCTCCAAGGGAGTGGTTAACATGAGGAAAGATCTACTAACTCTGGAAAAATGGGCTAATGCTTGGCAATTAAGATTTAATGCAAAAAAGTGCAGAGTCATGCACTTGGGCAGCAGAAATCCAAGGGAAATGTACGTGATAGGGGGCGAGAGGTTAGTATGCACGGATCAAGAGAAAGACCTTGGTGTGATTATTTCTGAAGATCTCAAGGTGGCAAAACAGTGCGACAAGGCGGTGGCAAAAGCCAAGAGGATGTTTGGCTGCAAACAAAGAGGACTCACCAGCAGAAAGGAAGAGGTACTTATGCCACTGCACAAGTTACTGGTGAGGCCTCACTTGGAATACTGTGTTCAGTTTTGGAGACCGTATCTTGCAAAGGATGTAAAAAGACTGGAAACTGTTCAGAGGAAGACGACCAAAATGATTTGGAGCCTGTGTTAGAAACCTTATGAGAAGAGACTTGAAGACCTAAACATGTACACTTTGGAGGGGAGGAGGGACAGGGGAGATATGATTTAGACCTTTAAATACTTAAAGGGAAATAATGAACAAACCTCTTCCAAAGACGGGGAAGCTGTACAACTAGAGGGCACAACATGAAGCTGCGAGGTGGTAAATTGAAAGGCAATGTCAGGAAATACTTTTTCACAGAAAGGGTGGTGGATGCTTGGAATGCCCTCCCGATGGAAGTAGTGGGGGCAAACATGGTGACGGAATTCAAAATGGCATGGACAGACACAGTGGATCCCTTTACAGCAACAGGATAAAATCAAAATAAACGGAACCATCTAACTTCTCAACAAATAGGGGTGTCCTACATGGAGTGGTGGGTTCACCCCTAAACAGGGACGTGGGGAGGGGTGGTGGAGCGGCAGGAGCACCTACTTTTGCCATTGTGCTGGGCAGACTAGATGGACCATGCTGGTCTTTATCTGCCGTCATTTACTATGACCGGCGATCAGCACTCGCTGCTGTTCCATGAAGGCAGCCAAGCTGCTCTCCAAGGCTGTCAAACCTGAGTCCAAGCTCAGGAGACTCAGCAGCCCCCGACTCGGGCCCCGATGGCATTGGGCCCGACGTCGGCTCCCCCGGAGGAGAGTCTATGAGGACAACTGCACTTACGTGACTCAGGGACTCCAAACGAGGTAGCTTGTAAGGCATCTCCGACTCTGAGGGCCCAGGGCGGCGGTCAGGGCTACGCGACCTGACCCTCGAGGAACCAGGGACCTCTACCGACGCCGCCCTCGTGAGCTTTTTCTTCCTTCTGTGCTCCCGGGAGGGAGACTCCCTTTCCGAGGAATCCCGATGGCGCTCGGGGTCAGACTCCTGAGATGTCGAGGCCTCTGACGAAGTCTGGGCCTGGCCGGACGCGGAGTCAGAGAAAATTCTCTCACGTTGATGGTGACGGCTCCGAAGCGCCTTCAACGACATTTTGCCGCACGGACCACAGGCCAGCGGCTCATGGTTGGGCCCAAGGCATCGGAGGCAGCAGTCATGTGTGTCGGTGAGAGACATAAGTTTCTTGCACCGATCACACTTTTTGAACCCGCTGGCAGCCATCGGGGGAAAAATGGCCCCTGCAAGGTCAAAAGACTGGGCTTCCAGTGAAAACACAAAAAGAGTGCGAACGCTAGTCACGAAGGACAAAAACTGAAAATCACAACTCCGGACTCGATACCGGTGTACCGAGCTCAGACGGGAAGGAGAACCGGCGTCGAACCGGATAAGACAATGCGAAAATCACAGAAAAAAAATCAACTTTTCCCAGGTGACAGAAACTCATGTCCGTCAGGCTCCGCGGAAAAATTAAGACTGAGCAAGATGGCACCCTTAGGCGGGAAGGGGACCGCACAGGCGCGCTGCATTCCCAAAGGCTTTCTTTGAAAGTTGGGGAAATGCTCCACACGGGGGCTCCGTCGGCACCGATGTCACCCATATGTGAGGACTGATTTCCTGCTTGGTCCTGGAGAACTGTTTATATGTGTGAAAACCAATAAAGAAAATTTGAAATGAAAAAGGTTTGGACAAGTACCTGGAGGAAAGGTCCATAAACCATTATTAAAAAGGACCCATGGCTTGCCCCAATACAAGCATTATGGAACCTGAGTGCTTTTTCGGGAAACTGCTAGGTACTTGTGACCTGTGATTGGCCACTGTTGGAAACAGTATACTGAGCTTGATGGACCTTGGTCTGACCCAGTATGGCATTTCTTAAGTACTTATGTTAAAACTGAAAGGAACTATTGTAAGGGCAACAAACCTTTGTTAGGAAAGGAAAGCCAAGAAGAAAGAGGCTGTTATGGTTTTCTAAAGAATACGCTAAGAATTAAGGAAAAGAATGGTTAGCATTGAGAAACTACAAGAGGTCACAGAAAGAGGAAAACTGATAATGATATCTGGAAAAGCTAAGAAGCTGAAAAAGTAGCCGGGAGAACAAAAATTCACAAGGAAGAAAAAAATAACTAAAACGGTAAAAACTGGAAAACAAATACTATTTTTAGATAGGTTAGTTACAGGAGGAAGTTCAAAAGTGAAAGACTCAAGATAAAGGAAAGAAAGATGTGAAAAAAAGTTGATGAGAATAAAAAGCAGAATTGCTTAACATTTCCGTTCAGTGTTCACTAAGGACAGACTGGGAGTAGAACCACAGTAAACTATCAAAAACAGGAGTGAGAGGTCGACTAGAAACTATTTAGAAGACTGTGCCCGAACTGAAAGTAGACAGAGCAATGGATTGGATAGTATTCATCCAAAGATATTTAAAGAACTTAGAGGGTAGGAGGCAGGCGGATGTGGTTCCTCTTCATTACTGTTACTCTATTACTTATACAGCATTACTAGTCATATGCAGCGCTGTATACATACACATAAGCCAGTCCCTGCACCACAGAGTTTACAATCTGTTAAGACAGAACTGAGGACTAGTGTAATTCTTTAAGGGAAATGCACCATCTGGAGCCAGGTTAAGTGATGACAAATCCTAGTAATTGCAGCCTCCCAGATGGTGGTGTGCATGAATAAACTTGCTTCTGCCCAAGATGTGCCCTTGATCAACCAGAAAGGGAAATGCATGCATCAAACCACCTCTAGGGCAACGCTCAAGGCATCTTTATTTTTAGATAGAGATCTACTCTTAGGAGGACAGCCTGTCTTGGAAGACGACTTGTGTTTCGATACCCGAGATCCATGCGAAGAAGAGGATGTCCTTGATGACGTCGAAGCAAGCGAGACTGCATCTGAGGCAAACAGGGAGGCAGGTTTTGTGGCCAGATTCTGTAGGCTTCTCTTTGTTATCTTGCATAGAAACATGATGACAGAAAAAGACACATGGCCTATCTAGTCTGTCCTTTCTTATCAATCATAACAGTCCCCTTTTTCCCTTTAGAGATCCTATGTGTTTGTCCCATGTTTCTTTGAATTCAGATACTGTCCTCATCTCTACCACCTCCCCACTGGGAGACTATTCCACAGATCCACCACTCTTTCCGTAAAGAAATATTTCCGCATATCATTCCTGAATCTATCCCCTTTCATCCTCATCCCATGTCCCCTCTAGCAGAGCTCTCCTCCTGTGCATTTCTGCCATGAAGGTATTTAAACATCTCAATCATATCACCTCTATCCTGCCTTTCCTATAAGGTGTACATATTAAGATCCTTAAATCTATCCTCATATGCTTTATAATGAAGACCACTAACCATTTTAGTAGCCAACCTCTGTACCGACTCTAGCCTGTTTATATCATTATGAAGGTGCAGTCTCCAGAATTGCAAATACTCCAAATGAGGTCGCACCAAGGACTTATATACAGAGGCACTATCACCTCCTTTCTTCTGCTGGCCATTTCTCTCCCTATGCACCCAAGCATCCTTCTAGCTTTTGCCGTTGCCTTTTCTGTTTAGCTACTTTAAGATCATCAGACACAATCACGCCTAGGCCCCGCTCTTCTTTAGTGGACAAAAGTACTTCACCCCCTATACTATATTGCTCCCTTGAACTGCTGCAGCCCAAATGCATGACCTTGCATTTTTTAACATTAAATCTCAGCTGCCAAATTCTAGACCATTCTTCAAGCTTAGTTAGATCCCTCCTCATGTTATCTACACGTTCCTGGGTGTCTACTCTATTGCAGATTTTGGTATCATCCACGAAGAGGCAAACCATACCCGACAGCCCTTCCGCTATATCACTAACAAAGATGTTAAAAAGAATAGGACCAAGGACAGATCCCTGGGGCACACCACTGGTAATCTTCTCCTCAGAGTGAGCTCTTTACCTGTACCTTTTGTCACCTCCCACTCAACCAATTTCTAACCCAAGCAGTAACTTTAGGGTTAATCCCTAGGGTGCTCAGTTTGTTTATAAGTCACTTGTGAGGAACGGTGTCAAAGGCTTTACTGAAATCTAAAAACAGCACATCTAGGGCTCTCCCTCGGTACAACTCCCTGGTCACCCTGTAAAAGAAATCAATCAGATTTATCTGACAAGACCTGCCTCTGGTGAATCCATGCTGCTTGAATCCTGTAATCTGCTGGACTCTAGAAAACTCACTATTTTCTCTTTCAGCAGCGCTTCCATTAATTTACTCACCACCAAAGTTAAACTAACCGGTCTGTAGTTTTCAACCACATCCTTACTTTCGCTTTTGTGTAAAGGGACCACATGTGCCTCTCTCCAGTCCTTTGGCACCACTCCCGACTCCAACGAGGCATCGAAAATCAGTGGAGCTGCTAGAACGTCCCCAAGTTCCCTCAGTATTCTAGGGTGTATCTCATCCGGTCCCATTATTTTGTCTACTTTAAATTTATCTAGTTTCTCACGAACACAGTCTTCTGAAAATTCTTCAAGATGCCCCTCACTTCTGCTCCTGTTTGTGGGTATTGTCTAAGGTCCTGCTCCTGGTTCTTCATCTGTGAACACAGAACAGAAATATTTGTTAAGCAATTCCGCTTTATCCTCATCAGCTTCTGCATTTTCCTCGCCTTCACCCTTGAGTCTGACAATACCACTTTTGCCCTTCCTCTTCTCACTAACATATCTGAAAAATGTCTTATCCCACCATTTCACTGCATTGGATATTTCCTCTTCTTTTTGAATCTTTGCTTTCCTGACTACTTTGCTAGCTTCTCTAAGTTTTTCCAAATATAGATGCCTGTGTTCTTCTCTCTGATCTCTTGTATTTCATGAAGACCTCCCTCTTTTTCTTCACTTTTTCAACTACTTTCGAAAACCATAGCGGTCTCCTTTTCCTTTTACCTTTATTTACCATTTTAACAAAAAGGTTGGTTGCCCTTAAAATATCTCCTTTCAGTTTTGCCCACTGTTTTTCTACATCTCTCAGCTGTCCCCATCCCGCTAACGATTCCCTGAGATATTGGCCCAACTTGGCTAAGTCAGTTTTCCTAAAGTCTAAGACCCTCGCTTTTGAATGGATTTTAACAGCCCTAGTCCTAATACTGAACCACACCATCTGGTGACTACTGGATGTGAGATGATCTCCCACTATAACATCAGAAACACTTTCACCATTGGTAAACACTAAGTCCAGTATGGCCCCTTCACATGTGTGTTCTGTTACCAGTTGCCTGAAGAGTTCTCCCTGTAGAGAATCCAGGATCTCCTTACTTCTAGATGATATTACAGCAGGAAATGTGCCAAACATCATCTGGTATATTGAAATTCCCTATCAGTAGTACTTCCTCTTTCCTAGCAATGCTGCGTATATCTTCAACTAACTCTCCGTTCACCTCTTCCTCCTGTGAGGGAGGTCTGTATATCACGCCAATGATTTCTCTTTCTAGTTTAACCCACCGTGCCTCCTCTTTCCCTTTTAAGCACTGTAATTCCAAAGCTTTAATATTTTTTATGTATAGTGTCACTCCTCCCCTTCTTCCTACCCTGTCCTTTCTGAATAAATTATAGCATGGTATAGTTACATTCTAGTCATGGTTTTCTGTGAACCATGTTTCTTTAACTGCCACTAAATGCAAGTCAGCCTCTCCCATTGATGTTTCAACATCTGGGATCTTATTTCCCATGCTGTGGGCATTTTATACACACCACTTTCCATATGTTGTTCCTTTTACCCATTTCCATAAAGGTATTTAGTGTTTCACTTACTTGGGGGCTTTCTTCACCCATCCCCAACAAATCTAGCTTAAAGCCCTCTTCAGTAGATTAGCTAGTCTGCTACTGAAGACATGTCGACCTTTCTTGGACATATGGATGCCATCTCTGCTCTGCAACCCTTGGAATAGCATCCCATGGTCAAAGAAACCAAATGCTCTCAATGATACCATCCACGCTGCCGTGCATTCATCACCAGGATGCGAGCTTCTCTGCCTTGGCTTTTACCCTCAACAGGGAAGATTGAAGAGACCACCACCTGCATCTCTATCTGCTTCACCCTCTGTCCCAGAGCCGTGAAGTCACTTTTGATACGCTCAGATGGATACCTGGCAGTATCATTTGTACCGACATGGGTTAGCAACATTGGGTAATAGTCAAACTCTGTTTTTGGCACCTGGCAGATAGCATACCTCTCTGGACATCAAGTCTGGTCAGCAGATGGACGCCTCAGTACCTCTCAGAATAGAGTCACCAACCACCACTACCCTTTGCTTCCTTGTGGTCACCGATTCTGCAACTTTGGGGTGCTCAAGTTCTGGTTCTGCCCTTTCCAGAGATGCCGTCACCTCTTCCACTTCTAGGGCTGCATAACGGTTCTTCAATTTAAGGGCTTGAAAAGTTGGATTGGTGATTCTGCAGGCCCTGGTGACTTGTGTCCAACCTTCGTCATTCTGTAGGCTCCTATCTTCTCTGCTGGAGAGCTTGCATATTGCAAAAAGCATCTCATCAATGTACTTCTCACTGATCTTGAATGCTCCTCAGCCTCGGCACCTCCTCTCCAAGTTCCTCCACTTGTTTCCTGTGCGCTTCAGCCTGCAGGCATCCTGCACTTGAAACTGGTCCTGAAACTGGCATTGGGACCTCTGTCTGGACAGACGTACAAGCTGTAACGGGGGCAACAGCTTTGGCAATACGATTTTTCCCAACCATTGTTCAGTTGGTGGAGCTTAGGTATCTGTTTAAGCAAAAGAGGGAGACCTACCAAAGTATCAGCTGGTTTCCCAGCTGTCCTTTCAAAGAAAAAGCAGTTAAATCTCTGTGTTCAAAATGTGCTGTTCCAAGTTCCTGTGTGTAGCTAATTGTGGAGGTGCCCTATAAAGCAAGACTGATCACTAGCATGGGAGTTGGGGGGGGGGAGTAGGGAGGGAACCAACACCTGATGAGGTGTCAGTAGCTTCAAAGAGCTGAGAAAGATACTAAAGCAGAGGGGACACTCAGACGGCTGGTGATCCGGGCCGAGGCATTTGCGACACCAGTCATGAATATCAATGGCGGAAATGGTACTACCACACTTGGAACATTTCTTAAAACCACTAGTTGGTTTTTTTCATCACGTCAGTAGACTGGATGGAAGGCCTAAGGCCTGAAACGGCATTGAGTGCCTGAAGAATTAAAGCTTTATTGTTTTGTTAATTTTTACAGAAAGAAGAAGTAAAGATGAAAGTTCGGTTCTGGCGTCGACAAGAAGGCAGTCGCAATCTCAAAAAAATAAGGAAGAAGAATTTTCCTGCAGTGACAGGATTTGCTTCCTGCTGGCTCCATGGAAAATGAAGAACTGAAGAGGAAGAGTCACAAAGGCGGGAAGGCAGCAATGCAGGTGCAGTGGAATGCTCCCAAAAGCTTTCCTATTGGACGCTAGGGAGAGTTCCCGCATTGGGTCCATCAGTGCCAACGTCACCCATATGTGAAGACTCCATTCCTGCTTGGTCCTGGAGATACTGGTTGAGAAAGAGAAGACAAAAGGCAATAGTAAACTGCATGCCACAGAGATTAGTTCTTAGTCATTTTCTAATATTTTTGTAAGCAATGTTGTGGAAGAGCTGTTGGAAAAAATTTGGAGATCACACCAAGATATGCAAAAGAGTAGATGCCTTGGAAGTGTGGAAAAATGAGATGGGATCCAGTTAAGTCTGCAGTATGGTCTCGAGTTTTGCAGTTAAAAAAAGTAATGCTTGTTTTTTTGTAGCCTTAATACACAACCAAGTGAAAAATAAATGGGTGACGTTTTTCTTTGCAAAAAAGAGTAGGATCTGGTGGCAATTTTATTTCTGGTCTTAAGGTGGCCAAATGGGGACTATTGTAGTTGTTGATATGGAAGGACAGACTAGATAGGCCATGTGGTCTTTTTCTGTCATCATTTTTCTGTGTTTCTAAAGGGGTTGATAAGACAATGAACAAAAGCCAGAAGCATGCTTAGGTGCAGAGGGAGAGGGGAATGGTAAGCAGAAATAAAGGAGTTTATAGTGCCTCTGTATAAAAGTCTATAGTGATACTTAATTTTGAGTACTGTGTACAGTTCTGCATACCACACCTTCAAAGAACAAACAGGATGGAGTTAGCGCAGAAGACAGTTATCGAAGTGGTCAATAACCTTCATTATAAATCATATAGAAATAAACAAAGATCTAGACATTATTCCAAGCAGGAGAGATGGGAGAAGGGATATATAATATTTAAATACCTACAATGTACAAAGCACGAGAGTCACACCTCTTCCAATGGAGAGGTGGTTCTGGAAAGGGTAACGGATGTGTGCGGAACAGTCTCCTAGTAGTGGTAGTGGAGATGAGGACACTATCAGAATTCAAGAAAGCATGGTGTAAGCACTGGGAATCGGAGACACAAAGGAATGTAGAGAGGGCTGTTCTGGACAAGCAAATTGGAAGAGCCATATAGTCATCTTGTGGCATAATGTTCTATGTTTCAATCCCTTTGTGTGGTATTTATCCAATATTTGCACACATTTTCCTGTTTAAAAAGATACTTACCAAATGATTCCTCCCCAAAAGAATGAGAAAAATACATAGAATGCCAAGGAACCCCAGATCACCAAGTGATTCATCCATGTCCAGAATCGAGTATCTAAAGCAAGCTAGAGAAGAAAGGAGCACAAGTTACAAATTACATGCAACAGAAACAGGTACCCTACAAATGGCATGTGCAACTCACAATACTGTGCAGCGCTTGTCTGCTTTCTTGGTTTATTATAATACACTTCAACACTATCTTTCACTGTTTAAACTGAAGATCACACATGACTAAAAATATGCTATTTTGAACAAATGTTTAGAAAATGCATACAAGAAAACGATTGTTATAGGACATGATACCAACCTTGAGCGTTACTGTGAACACTAATACAGTGAAGACCATGGTACCAAAGGTCCAGTTTCCAAATACCTACAAAAAAACAAACAAACCCAGAAGTATACTGATTCACATAACTTGAACCTAGAGAGTTGTATACAATCTATGCTATTAACAAAACTGGCTTCTCAATGTAAGCAAGTTCATTTATGATTTGCCAGTATAAATATTTTTAATCGGTATTTCTCTTTGGATACAGTGTTATTTTTCTATGTATACTGTATTTCAGTGTGAGAAGTTTATTTTGTCTAAATTCATAAGCACACACAGGCATGCTGGCACTGCAACAGAGAAAGCGTAGTTACTCACCTGTACAAGTGATCTCCAGGAACAGAAGGAAAGCATAGTTACTCACCTGTAACAGGTGTTCTCCAGGGACAGCAGGAATCAGTCCTCACATATGGGTGACGTTGACACCGACAGAGCCCTCGTGCGGAGCAAATCCCCAGCTTTCTAAGAAAGCCTTTGGGAATTGCATCACGCATGCGCGGTCCCCTTCCCGCCCAAGGGTGCCATCTTGCTCAGTCAAATGACATAGCTAAAAGATGGCAAAATGGCAAAATAATAATAATAGGACTGCAACTCCAAGGGGAGGAGGGAGGGTTGTGAGGACCGATTCCTGCTGTCCCTGGAGAAAACCTGTTACAGGTGAGTAACTATGCTTTTTCCAGGAACAAGCAGGAAGTCAGTCCTCACATATGGGACTCCCTAGCTATAGGCTACCGAGAACCCATAGCTGAAAAAGAGGCTCCCTCTATGAGAGCCGCAGCAGCCATAATAGGATTTAAACTGAGAGAGTAACACTCCGGTAGCCTGACACCAAAGGGTCGGAGGGTAGGAGTTGCCTAGACCTCGAAAAGGTTATGGAGTACAGCCTGGCTGAAAGCAGTGTTCCGTTGGGACTCCCTATCTAGGCAGTAATGGATTGCAAAAGTCTGACCCGAAGACCAGGTGGCGGCCTGGCAGTTGTCTGCAGTGAAACAGAGCGGAAGTTAGCCACTGATGCCGACATAGCCCTGACCCGGTGGGCTGTAACTCAACCCTGCAAAGGGAGATCGGCCGCCCTGGACTTTGGGCCTGGCCCTGTCGAGGGGTGAGTCCCTTAACCAGGATAGTCTTGGGGGTCTGAGACTAGTCCCAGGGCATCAACAGCTCCAGGTGAGGCAACTTAGATGACCACACCTTGCCGTCGCCCTCAGCCTCTCATTGAGGGCTGTCGGACCAGGATCCATGGGATTTCTCCACTTTCCCCGATTCGTCACCCAATGGGGTTCTCGAGACTTTCTAGCCCTTCTCGGCACAATCCTCGACGTGGGGAGCTCCGGCTGGAGGTTCAGTGGTCCCAGGGCTCTGAGGTTGCACTGCCTCCACGGGTGCTCGAGGTCCTGGAAGGGGTCTTAGAGTGGGCTCTTCCAGAGGACTCCAGGGCTGAGTTGGTCTTTTGAAAAACAGACTCTTGCTGCTGCTGATGTTTCCTGAGGGCCTTAGGGATCATCTGCTTACAGAGACCGCAGACTAAGGCATCATGGTCTGGCTCGAAGGCAGCAGTCGCACGGCTTGAAGCCACTGGCCGAGGCCACGGCAGGAAAGACAGCCCCGAGGTCAAATTCACCAGGCCCGGCCAAGAAAAAGGCACAAACTCATGCCAAATGAAAAAGAAAGAAAAGAAAAGGAAAAAAAGAACCTGAGGATGCGATGCCAAGGCAAGTGGGCTCGGTGGATAGAAAAGGCACCGGTATGCTACCAGAGAAAGCAAAAATAAGAATGAAAATCACCAAGTTTTTACAGGGGGAACAGACACATGTCCAATGGGTTCCATGGAAAAAAGGAGACTGAGGCAAGATAGCATCTTGGGTGGAAAGGAGACCACGTATGCGTGGTACATCTCCCAATGACTTTCATTGAAAGCTGGGGAGAGATTACCGTCAGGACTCCGTTGGTGCCAATGTCACCCATATGTGAAGATTGACTTTCTGCTTATTCCTGAGAACATTTGTTACATGTGAGTAACTATGCTATCTCCAGGAACAAGCAGGAATGCAGTCTTCACATATGGGACTCACTAGTTCCCAAGAACCAGACTGGATTGGCAGCGATATCCCCAAGGCTAAAGAATGGAGCCAGAGGGTGTGGATACAGAGTGGCCCCGTTGGACTTGAAGAAAGTTAGCAGTAATATCAACAGTGAAGTCTAGTGCCAGAAAATGTCCGGGACAGAGGGTAAGAGTTGCAGTTAAGTCGCAAAAAGGTGCTGGAGGTCAGCCCAGCCAAAGACGGCATTCTGATGGGAGTCCCTCTTTAGGCAGTAGTGAGCAGTGAAAGTGTGAATGGAAGACCAGGTAGCTGCCAGACAGATCTTGTCAATGGAGACAGACTGAAGTTTGGCAACTAAAGCTGCCATGGCCCACACACTGTGAGCGGTGACATGACCCTCTAGAAGAGTCCCGCTTGAGCATAGGCAAAAGAAATATAGTAACATAACATATGACGGCAGACAAAGACCAGTATGGTCCATCTAGTCTGCCCAGCAAGGTGGCAAGAGAAGGTGCACCTGCCGCTCCATTCAGGTCACTCCTCCCCATGCCTTTGTTTAGGGGTGTACCCACCATTCCGTGTAGGTCACTCCTATTTGCGATATAAGAGATAGTAGTTTGCTTTGATTTAATCCTGTTGCTATAAAACGGATCCCCTGTGTCTGTCCCATGCCATTTTGAATTCTGTCACTGTATTTGCCTCTACCACTTCCATCGGAAGGACATTCTAAGCATCCAACATCCTTTCAGTGGAAAAGTATTTCTTGACATTGCCTTTCAGATTACCCCTTGCAGCTTCATGTTATGCCGTCTAGTTTTACAGCTTCCCCATCTTTGGAAGAGGTTTGTTTGATCATTAATACTCTAAGTATTTAACATAAGAACATAAGATATGCCATACTGGGTCAGACCAAGGTCCATCAAGCCCAGTATCCTGTTTCCAACAGTGGCCAATCTAGGTCATACGTACCTAGCAGTTCCCCAAAAGACACAGGTTCCGCAATGCTTGTACTGGGTCAAGCACTGATATCCTGGGTCCCTTCTTAATAATGGTTTATGGACCTTTCCTCCAGGAACTTGTCCAAACCTTTTTTAAACCCAGCTACACTAACAGCCTTTACTACATCCTCCGGAAACAAATTCCAGAGTTTGATTACACGTTGAGTGAAAATATATTTTCTTTTATTAGTCTTAAATAGTTTACCCTGTAGCTTCATTGCATGTCCCCTAGTCTTTCTATATTCTGATAATGTAAACAATCGATCTACGTTTACCCGTTCCACTCCGTTCATTAATTTATAGATTTCTATCATATCTCCCCTCAGCCGTCTCTTTTCCAGGTTAAAGAGCCCTAACCTTTTTAGCCTTTCTTCATAGGAGTATCCTTCCATCCCCTTTACCATTTTGGTGGCTCTTCTCTGAACCTTTTCTAATAACGCTATATCCTTTTTAAGATACGACGACCAGAATTGCACACAATATTCAAAGTGCGGTCTTCACCATGGAACGGTATAGAGGCATTATAATGTCTTTTGTTTTGAAGGTCTGAATCATATTTCCCCTGTCCCTCCTCTCTTCCAGAGTGTACATATTTAGGTCTTCAAGTCTCTTCTCATAAGTCTTAAGACGCAGGCTCCAAATCATTTTGGTTGCCTTCCTCTGAACTCTTTCCAGCCTTTTTATGTCTTTTGCGAGATACGGTCTCCAAAACTGAACACAATATTCCAAATGTGGCCTCACCAGCGATATGTACGGTGGCATTAGTACCTCTTCCTTTCTGCTGGTAATTGTTCTCTGTATGCAACCCAGCATCCTTCTGGCTTTTGCCACCGCCTTGTCACAGTGTTTCGCCACCTTGAGATCCTCAGAAACAATCACTCTGAGGTCCTTTCTCCTGGTCCGTGCACACCAGCCTCTCGTCCCCTATCGGGTACAACTCCCTTGGATTTTTGCTTCCCAAGTGCATGACAGTGCACTTCTTCACATTAAATCTTAACTGCCAAGCATTAAACGAATCTTTCAGCTTTTGTAGATCTTTCCTCATGTTATCCACTCCCTCAGGGGAATCCACTCTGTTGCAAATTTTTGTGTCATCTGCAGCAAGAGAGAGACACTTCCATTCAGTCCTTCAGCAATATCACTCACAAATACATTGAACAGTACCGGCCCCAGGATCGAACCTTGGGGCACACCACTAATTACCTTCCTTTCATCCGAGTGAGTTTTGTTTACCATCACCTTCTGTTGTCAACCAATTTCTAATCTAGTTCACCACACTGGGACGCATCCCCAAGCTGTTGAGTTTATTAATAAGCCTCCCATGAGGAACACTATCAAAGGCTTTGCTGAAATCTAGGTAGATCACATCTATAGCACGCCCCTGATCTAATTCTCTAGTCACCCAGTCAAAGAACTCAATCAGATTTGTTTGGCAAGATCGTCCTTTGGTAAAACCCTGTTGCCTCGATCATGCAACCTGTTGGTTTTGAGAGAGTCCACTATTCGTTCTTTCAGGAGTGTCTCCATTACTTTTCCCGCTATTGAGGTAAGGCTTACTGGCCTGTAGTTTGTCACTTCTTCCCTACTGCCACTTTTGTGAAGAGGTACCAACATCAGCCCTTCTCCAGTCCTGTGGAAATTCTCCAGTCTCCAAGGATCTATTAAAAACATCCTTTAATGGCCCTGCAAGAACCTCTCTGAGCTCTTTCAGTATCCTGGGATGTATCTCATCGGGTTCCACAGCCTTGGACACTTTGTTTTGCAAGCTGCTCTAACACATTATCTTCTGTGAATGGTGTGGTATCTACTCCATTCCCATTTGTATATTTGTCAATCACAGGTGGTCCTTCTGCTGGATTTTCTCCAGTAAAAAAAAAAAAAAAAAAGAGTAGAAATATTTGTTTAGCAATTTCACTTTTCAATGACACTTTCCACAAATCCGTTTTCATCACTTTTGAGTCCTGCAATTCCACTTCTGATTTTCCTCCTTTCCCAAATATACCTGAAAAAGGTTGTCATTACACTTCACATCTTTAGCCATCTTTTCTTCTGCCTTTAATTTTGCTATCCTTACTTCTCTTTTTCTCTCTTTTAGCTCGATTCTGTATTCTTTTCTGTGTTCCGCTGTTTGCAAACTTTTGAATTTTGTGAAAGCTGTGTTTTTTGCCTTTATTTGTGCAGCCACTTCTTTGGAGAGCCAAATGGGTTTCCTTTTCCTCTTGTTTTTATTTACTTCCTTACATAAGTATCTGATGCCCCTTTTATTGCCTCCTTTAGTTTATACTATTGCAATTCCACATCTCTTATCCTTTGCCATCCTGCCAACTCCTCCTTCAGGTACTTGGCCATTTTGCTGAAGTCAGTGTTTTTGAAGTCTAGGACTTTGAGCTTGCTGTGATTGGATTCCACCTTGGCTTTTATCTCAAACCACACTGTGTGATGATCGCTGCTGCTCACATGGGCACCCATCCCGATATTCAACACACTATCTCAGTTGGTGAACACTAAATCCAGTACCGAGCACTCCCTGGTTGGTTCCATCACCATTTGTCTAAGTAATGCATCTTGGAAGGCATCCACAATTTTTTTTTTTTACTTCTTTCCAGATTTGCAGAAGGAATTCTCCAATTCACATCAGGTAGATTAAAGTCACCCAACATGTTCACTTCCCCTTTCATGGCTATCTTTGCAATATCAGCAATCAATCTGCTATCCATTTCTTTAGTTTGAGTTGGAGGCCTGTAGACTTCACCAGTATGGATGACAGTGCCATCTTTTCTTTCCAATACAATCCACATCACCACTTCTTTTCCCCATGTCCCCTGCATTGTCCCCTGCATTTCAGCAGCTTTAATATTGCTTTTGACATATAGGACTACTCCTCCTCCTTTTCTACCCCCTCTATCACTTCTGAATAGATTATAGCCAGCTATGGCTATATCCCATTCATGTGACTCGTTAAACCACGTTTCTGTAATGGCTACAATGTCCAAGTCCATTTCCACCATTAGGCTTCCAGATCAGGAACTTTGTTGGCTAGGCTTCGAGAATTTGTGCTCATTGCTTTCCAGCATTTGTTGATTGACTTGCCTGTGTTTTGCATGAATTTTGTTCTACACGCCCTTTCCCACTTGCCATTGATGTGTGGTTTAAAAGTATAGCTGTTTCCAATGTCATTTTGCTTTTGCTGGGAGTGACATCCTTAACTTGTCCTTCTCCATCTGTCACCCCCTTTCCCTAGTTTAAATGCTTGTCCACATACTGCCTGAATTTTTCACTTATGATCCTTTTCCCTGCGACGGAGAGATGCAGTCCATCAGGACAGTGTAGTCCTTTTGTTGATCCATCTGTTTCCCCCGTCGCCAATATATCTAAATCCTTCTTGAAAGCACCAGGTTTGGAGCCATGTATTAAAGTTGTTTATGCGATGCAGCCTTTCTGCTCCCCTACCATGAATAGGTAGAAATTCTGAGAATGCTATAGTGAACAATGGGCTTGAGTTTCTCTTCTAGAATCTGAAAGTCCCTTTGAACTGCAGAGGAACTGTTTCAAGCCAGGTCCATTTGTGCCCAAGTGGATGACATCAGTTTTGGAGTGCTCACTTTCTGCACTAACTATACCAACAATTAGGTTTGTATTCCTGCTGGCTGAAGAGCCTGGGAGGCATTTGACCATCTTCTCTCTTTTGAACTATGTTCCCAACTTGTGCCTCTGATGATGGAATCTCCAAGTAATAGTAGTTTTCTGTTTTGTGATTTTTTCTTCATATTTGGTGCATTATTGGTAGATTGGGCATTGACACTCTCATTTAAGGGCACTTCAGTTTCCACGGATTGGGCATCCTTATTATCCAAGGCAGAGAAGGCATTATGCAGGGATATCTCTTGATGTAGAGGGTGTCTCTGCATTACAAGTCACAACCTACCAGAGCCCACTGTGTTCCATTTGTTCCTGGGCTGTTTGATTCTTTGTGGGAGCGGTTGTGGATTTTTTTTCCATTTGTACCCTAGAAAATGTGTATTTAATTGCAGCTAATTCTTCCCTTAGTAGAGTCAATTCTTTATGCATAGCAGCTAACTTGAGGCATATAGAGCAAGCTCTTAGGTTTCAAATGTTCTTCTCAGAATGAAAGACCACAGTTATTGCATTGAATACACGACATGCTGATTAAGCGATCCTAAGAGAAGGAGAAAGAGAAAAGGTGGGTATAACAACTAATTTAAAAGGACAGATATCCGCAATCCAGTTTGAAAGGTTGCGATTCGAGACTAGAAATCCAAGGTGACATGGATCAAAGAAATGAACAATTGTGAGGATTTCCTGAAAACCTCAGTTCTATCCAAGTAGAAAGCCGGTGCACGCTTAGTCTAAAGTGTGCAGCACTGCCTCAGCCCTAGAAGCATACGGTCTTGGAAAAAAGACCGATATCATGACTGATTTATTGAGATGGAAAGCGGAGACCACCTTTGAGAGGAACTGTGTATGTGTACGGAGAACCACATTGTTGTGGTGGAACTGGGTGTATGGAGGATTTATTTTTTATTTATTTATCAAAGTTTATATACTGTTTTTCACTGGGTCAAAGCCGTATACATTCAGATATGGTATATATTTCTTTTGTCCCCATAGGGCTCACAATCTAAGTTTTATTTTTATACTTGAAGCAACTGAGGGTTAAGTGGCTTGCCCAAGGCCACAAAGAACGCCTGTGGGAATAGAAAGCCAAATCCTTCCAACCTGAGGCAACTTGCCCCAACCACAAGGCCACTCCTCCAACACCAATGCCTGCAGTTTGCTAATGCAGTGAGCTGAGAGCAATGAGGAAGATAACCTTCCAAGAGAGGAATTTTAAAGACATGGTGGCCAAAGGCTCAAAAGGAGGTTTTAGAAGTTGCACCAGAACCACCTTGAGGTCCCAAGCCACCGGTGGTGGTTTGATTGGCGGTTTAAACAGGAGACCCCGCTTAAATCATTGCACTAAGGGGTGAAATAAAATAGGGTGCCTGCCCACCTGCCTGTGATAGGCTGAAATGGCAGATGAACTCTGAGTTAGTCTTTAGACCTGTCAATGTTAAGTGGAGGAGATACTGTAAAAGGAACTCCAATGGACAAGCCGAGGGGTCAATATGTTTCGGGGTACACAAAGGGTGAACATTCACCATTGGAAGGCATAAGAATGCCTAGTAGATGATCCTGGGAGAGGAGGTTGTGTGCATGCCCCAGACTGAGGGTTGGAATCTGTGCTAGTCAAAGCAGCAGAAAAAACCATGACTGACGGGACAAGTACGGAGCTATTAGAATCATTGAGCCCCTGTCAATCTGCAGTTTGAAGAGGTTTTAGATATTAAGGGGGTGGGTGGGAAAGCATAAAACCAACCCTTCCCCCAGTGGAGAAGGAAGGCATCCGCTGCTTGACTGTTGAGGAAGGGAATCCTTGAGCAAAACAGCAGTAGTCATGTATTCTCTTGTGTGGCAAACAGATCTATTGAGGGGGTCCCCCACAGGTGGAAGATTCAAGATACTGTGTCTTGGACTTAGAGTCCACTCGTGTGGACACAGGATGCGGCCGAGTCTGTCCACTAGGACATTGAGTTCGCCTGGAAAGTACATCACCCTGAGATGGATATGGTGTGCAATGAAGAAGAATCAAAGACAAAGGGCTTCTTGGCAAAGGGGTAGGAACCTGTTCCCCCCTGCTTGTTCACATAGAGCATGGCCACCTGGTTGTCCATTTGGACAGACATTTTTGCCTGAAAGTTGGGGTTGAAAAACCAGAAGGGCATTCATGAGAGCCTGTAGCTCCAGGAGACTGATTTGCAACTGAGACTCCTGCTGCGTCCACTGCCCCTGTGTAGTGAGATTGTTCAGGCATGCTCCCCACCTGAGTTTGGAAGCATCCATTGTGAGGGTGCATTGAGGTGGAGGCATCTGAAAAAGTGACCCTCTGAGCAGATTCAGAGGGGAGCACCACCACTGAAGGGAGCTGACAAGAAGAGGTGTAACACAAATCTTGTCTGAGACACACCCAGTTGCCTGGGTCCATTGAGCTTGTCACATATGCAGGCGGGCATAAGGGACAACATGGACTGTGAAGGCCATGTGTCCCAGAAGGCGTAGCATTTCTCGAGCTGTCACGAAACTGACTCCCTATGGTATATGCAAGCTCGATGAGATGGGCAGAGTGATCCCGTGGAAGAAAAGCTTGGGCCTGCCAAGTGTCTAGAAGCGCTCTGATGAATTTGAGCCACTGAGATGGGACCAGATGTGTGACTTGGGAATGTTTAAGACGAATCCCAGGTTTTAGAGCATAACAATGGTCTGATGAAGAAAACATTTTACCTCTTCTGGGGATTCTCCCCTGATCAACCAATAATTTAAGTAGGGGAAGACAAAGATCTCCAAGATAGGTAGCCACAACTGCCATGTATTTTGTGAACACTCAGGGTGCGGAAGCCAGCCCGAAGGGGAGCACCCGGTATTGGTAAGGTAGTTGCTGGCACCGAAAACTTTATGTTGAGGGTCTATCAGCAAAATGTGTGTATGCTTCCTTGAGGTCTAGACAACATAACCAGTCGTTCCTCAGAAGGTATGGCAGAAGTGTATCGAGGGAAATAGTTTTGAATTTTTCTTGAATGAGGAATTTGAGATCCCTTAGATTTAGAATGAGCCTGAACCCTCCTGTTTTCTTGGGGATAAGAAAATAAGGAGAGTAGTAACCCCTGCACTCTTGGGTGGGAAGAACTCTTTCTATGGCCCCCTGAGATAACAGGGTTGCCACCATGGCTGACAGGAGACTGGCCTGCAAGGGATTTACAGGATAATCTCTTGTGGAAGTGGGGGGAAACTTTGGAAAATGAAGCAGATAGCCCCTGTGGATGATGTTGTTCCAAGATGTAGTGCCACCTGTGGGCATTGGAACAAAGTCTGCCTGCTATGTGAAGGGGCTGTGGAACCTGCAGGGACTGAGTAGCTATGTGCGCTAGGAAGGAGCCAAAACCCAGGTGCAGACTGTGGCTGTGCTGCTGGTTGTAGCTTAGGGGGTCTTAGGCTTCTTAACCTGGTGGGGACCCTTTTGTCGCTGCTGAGGTTGGTAAGCCACTGCAGGTAAAAAGGAAAGAGAGTATTTCTTCTTTTTAGGATAGAAAGCCTTCTTTGGATTGGTCTTTCCCCTAGAGGGGTCTGACATCTTTCTGGAGAGACATTTGAGGGTGAGATCATCAGCCTCAAGCTCCCCAGCTTTTTCCCTCCAACTTTTTCCAAACAAGTTCTCTCCAGAGCAAGGAATATTGGCCAATTTATCCTGAACCCATGGTTCAAGATCAGAAGCCTGAAGCTATGCCATTCTGTGAGCACCGATGCAGACTGCTGAAGTTCTACTGGAAGACTCAAAGACATTAGAAGATGCCCTTGTAAGGAACTTTGATGTATTCTGATTCTGCCTAATTAAGGCTAGGAATGCATCGCGTTTGTCATCAGGGATGACAGCAGCAAAATTCTCAAAATCCCTGGAGATATCCTTGAGATACATGCCCATGTAGAATATGTAAGTAGTAAGCACAGATGCTTGAAAACAGCAATGGGCAAAAGCATTCAGAGTTCTGGAGTCCTTGCCTGGAGGCATGGAAGAATTAGTCTTAGAACTCTTGATGCAGCATACTGCCAATTCCACTATCATGTAGTGGTGTGGTAGTTGAGGCTTTTGAAAGCCAGGGCAAGGTGAAACTATTAGCGTGGCCTCCCACATATGTAGCATTAAATCCTGCAGAATTCAATACACCAGTAACATGGCCACTTCTTTGGGTGCTAAGGGGTATTGGAGGATCTCTAATTTCTCTGTCCTTGGTTCTGCTTCAGAAGTGACTAATGTGGAGACCCACTGCCATGCCCTGAATGAAGTACTGAAAGGATATGTCCTTTGGCGGGGATCTACGCCACTCATGAGGTGGAGAGAGCCCAGAAGGAATGTCTCATGTAGCCCTGGATTCCTCCAAGGTATCATTGGAATCAGAAGAGGATAAGTATGATTCAGACAAAAAAAAAATCAAAGCATCAACAGTCTCGTGTTGAGGCACGATGTCATTACTGATGGTGAGCCTGTACAGTACAGCGTACTTACCTACCTGTAACAGGTGTTCTCCAGGGATAGCAGGAATCTATCCTCACACATGGATGATGTCTACGTCGATGGAGCCCTTACAGAAGCATCTCCCCAGCATTCAAAGAAAGCTTTTGGGAGATGTCACCACACATGCGTAGTCCCCTTCCTGCCCAAGTGTGCCATCTTGCTCAGTCAGATAACAGAGCTAGAGCTGACAAAAGAAGATGGCCAAAAATGAACAGCAACTGCAATGGGAGGAGGGAGGGTTGAGAGGACTGATTCCTGCTGTCCCTGGAGAACACCTGTTACAGGTGAGAAACTACGCTTTCTCCAGGAACAAGCAGGAAGTCAGTACTCACATACGGGACTCCTTAGCTCCAGGCTATCGAGGACCAGTAGAAAAAATACGTCCCAGCCGTGAGCAGCCACAAGTGAATCTGAGGACAGACTGAGGACTCCAGTGTCCAGGGAGAACCATGGCTCCGGTAGCCTGAACAAGAAGAGTCAGAGGGCAGGAGTTGCCTAAACCCCAGATTATGGAGTACAGCCTGGCCAAAGGCACTGTCCTGTCAGGATTCCCTCTCCAGGCTATAGTGAGCTGCAAAAGTGTGGACCAAAGACCAGATGGCAGCCCGGCAGATGTCTGCCATGGGAACCGAGTGGAGGCTGGCAACCGAGGTTGCCATAGCTCTGACATTATGTGCCGAGACCCGGCGCTTCAGCGGCAACCCAGACCGGTTGTAGGAGAAGGGTCCTCTGGGTGACAGTCTCCCCCAGATGACTGGGGTCGTATGAAACAAAAGGCTGTGAGGTTTTGTGGTGGCTCCAAGTGCGCTGTAGATAAAAGGACAGGGCCCTTTTGCAGTCCAGAGTATGGAGAATGGCTGATGCCTTGTCGGTGTGGGGCCATGGAAAGAAGGTAGGGAGTACCTTCTGTTTAAGGTTGAAATCAGACACCATCTTTGGAAGAAACCTCTGGTGGGTGCGGAGCACGACCCTGTTCTTGTAGAACCTGGTGTAGGGTGGCTCGTCCACCAGGGCCTGGAGCTCACTGACTCGGCATGCCGAGGTGAGTGCCACCAGGAAGGACCCCTTCCAGGACAGGTATCAGAGGTGGCAGGTAGCCAAGGGCTCAAAGGGTGGCTTAGTAAGCTGCGCCAGGACCACATTGAGATCCCTCTCCAGCAGCTCCTGGTGGAATGGGGTCTTGAGAGTAGTAAGTCCCTCATGAATCGAGTAATGAGGGGCTGCATGGAAAGAGGCTTGCCCTCTATGGAGTGGTGGTTCGCAGAGTGCGCTCAGATGCACGCTGACAGAATTGGATTTAAGCCCGGCCTGAGAAAGGTGGAGCAGGTACTGCAGTACCGCCTGTACTGGGCAGGAAAATGGGTTCACCTGTTGCTCCATTTGTCATAAGAAGAACCGGCGCCACTTGAAGGTGTAGCCACACCTCATGGAGTCCTTGCAGGAGGATCACCTCCTTGGGAGCGCTAGGGCGATCCACTAAGCAGCCATGCTGTGAGGGACAAGGATCCCAAGTTGGGGTGGAGGAATGAGCTCTCCTCCTGAGTGAGAAGTCCCGGTGAGCTCCCGAGAAGGACCAGGGATTCCGTCATAAGACAAAGCAAGAGAGGGAACCAAGGCTGCCTGGGCCACCTCAGGGCCACCAGGATCAGGGAAGCCTTGTCCCACTGGACCTTGTGATAAGGAAGCTTATCATAGCTCAGGTAGGAGCTATAGAAAAGATGATGTGACTCTGAACAAGCAACCTGTCAGTTCTGGTAGAAGCAAGAAAACAGAGTTTTCACATAAAAGACTACCAGTCCCAGAATGCACCAGGTTTCCAGCAGCCATGAGAGGGGCTGAAGTGAGAGAATGTGTGTGCAATCAAGAGAGCTATGAGGTAATCCCTAAGCACTCATCTCAAAGGGCAGGGCCTGATTCAACACAGCTGCGCTGTGTTAGGGAGCAGCACACATTAGGACAGAATAAGAATAGAGCTTATTCTTCAGATAACAGTTACTACAAGCTCCAGCCCAGCTTCAAGGAGAGTTTGAAGAACAGCTTCAGCAAAAGCCAAGCAGATAGAGAGAGAAGGAAACTCTCTGGAAGGAAGAGAAGAAAGGCCATTGGAAGGTCTGGGAGATTCCAAGGCAGTACTCATACTGGGAGGTATTCCAAAAGCCAGCAGAGTCCATTGGACTGGATTCAGCCAGAGGAATGGAGTGGCAGAGATAGGAATCACCAGTGGCTACCTGGAAGAGAGAAGACTGCATGTGGAAGGGACTTTCAGACCAAGGCCAGAAGGTATGTGAGAAAAGATCCAGTGTCCAGGGATCAAGATTGGAAGGCTGGACATCAGAATTGGGTTACATATTGGCCAGGCTATACAGAGAGGAATAATGATAGCAGGAGAGGCTCAGGTATGAACACTGATCCAGACCCTATCTATAACAGAGAATGGCAGCCAGGGAATAAGCATTCTCATGATAGTGCCTTAATGAAAGACTCGTCTGTGCCAATGTATGATAGTGACCATATGCTGATTGATGAAGAGGGAGATACAGCAAATGAAACTATTTATATGGACTGTTCTCTATCTAAATGCTATTGCTAGTTTTCCGTGAGCAAACACATCAGCCATCACAAAGAAACCTAACTTTGTTCTTTATTTCCACTGCAAACAGCTCTTAAAGCAGGATTTGGGCTCACACAGTAGCAGCCAGCCAGCTAAAGGCTTTCAGCTGGTCCATTGATAGTAATTAGGGCTGCACCTGATTGTGTGTGTGAGCAAGGGAGAATCACTGCTGAGATCGGCGTGGAAAATAAGCAGAAGTTAACCTAACCAGCAAAGTTTATTCTTTACTTTGTGCCTTTGTATTTGGTAATTATTTGCTAAGAAAACATTAGCTAATTGCCTGACAAGCTGAAGGTTGTTTCTGGTTTACTTTGTGACTTTTTGTTATCCATTTTAAACACTGCAAGCAAGTAACCTCATTTATAGTGCTATCAAGCATACATGTGCTGGGTGAATTAAACCCCATCAATAAAAAAAGTATTTTATTGATCTTACCACTTGGTTTCACAACTCAAATTATTGTCATCAGCTGTGTTTGGGAGTGAATGAACTACAATACCCACAATACCTTGCAAGAATCATATGAATATATGCATCGTCAAGATTGTGTAAGTTCTCACCCTAGGCAGCCGTCTGACAACCTTGAAGTGGGTCCGTGCTATCAGAGGTGTGGGAGGGAAGGCATACAATAGGCCCTCCAACCACGAGATGAGAAAGGCATCCGGTGCCACCTGGGATGGGTGTGGCTGTGGGCAGCTGAGCGTTGGTCGGGCTGGCAAATAGGTTGAGGCTTGGGGTGCCCCATAACCTAAAGAGCCGCTGTGCTGCCCAGGGGTCCAGGCGCCACTTGTGTGGTTGGAGGACTCTGCTCAGCCTGTCCGCCAGGACATTGTCCTGGCCCAGGAAGTATACCATCCAGAGGAGCATACCCTGTCTGGTCGTGTACGAACAGAGGGCTACTGCCTCCAGGCAGAGGCAGCAGGAGCCGCTCCGTCTGAGCAAGCACTGACTGATGTTGTAGGCGGTGCTGAAAAGCCTTGAGAGCAAGAAAAACAGCCCTGAGTTCCAGCAAGTTGATTTGCTGTGGCTCGCCTCGAAGAACCAGATGCCCTGGGTGCACAATTCCTCGCAATGGGCACCCTAGCCCAGCAGGGAAGTATCTGCCGTGAGTACCCTCTGGCGGGTTGGGAGTTGGAAGGGCATGCCCCTCTGCAGGTTTTGCAGAACCTGCCGCCAACTGAGGGACTCCACCAGCTGACGGGACAATGAGACCCTGTCCCGGAGATTGCCCATGGTCTGGGCTTACTGTGAGCAGAGAAACCACTGAGCTGCCCGCATGTGGAAGTGGGCATCGGGGATGACATGGACAGTGGAGGCCATGTGGCTGAGGAGGCAAAGCATTGACCGTGCCGACAAGGTGCAACAGCGCTGCACCTCGGTCACTAGGGCCTCGAGGTGATCTGCTCTGTCTTGGGGGAGGAAAGCTGCGGCCTGGAGGGTGTCCAGCTAAGCTCCTATGAACTCCAAGTCCTGAGTTGGGGTGAGATGGGATTTTGGGTGATTTATCACGAATCCCAGGTGTTACAGGACCCTTATGGTGTGTCTCTGAGGCTATGTCCCCTTTTACAAGCTAGTCAATCCAAGGGAAGATAAAGGCCCTTTGGAGATGGCAACAGGCCACCACCACTGCCAGGCAATTTGGTGAAGGCCGGGGCGAAGGCAAGTACCCTGTACTGGTAATGGTCACCTCCAACCATGAATCGGAGGTACTATCTGTGAGTGGGATGGATAAGGATGTGGATTATAAGCATCCTTTAGGTCCAGGGAGCATAGCCAATTTCCCTGCTGGAGGTAGGGCAGCAATATTCCAAGGGAAAGCATCTTGAATTTCTCCCACACCAGGAATTTGTTCAGGTTTCTCAGGTCCAGGATGGGCCTTAGTCCACCTGTCCTTTTTGGGACCAGAAAGTACCTGGAGTACCTTTCAGGTGGTGTGGTAAGGGCTCCACAGCCCTGTCCCTGAGAAGGCCTGTGAGTTCTTACATGAGTAGAGCCTGGTGCAGGGGAGATCAAGGAGGCTCCCCCAGAAAGAAGGGTGGAGGCAGCTGGTCCAGGCGGAGGAGGTAACTCTCCCTGACCACTTGAAGCGCCCATGAGTCTGTGGTGATGGAAGGTCACCTGTGGGCAAAATGGACCAGGTGCCCCCCCCCATTGGTAGCTGATCCTCCAGAGGGAGAGAAGCTATGCTTGGGGAATCAAAACCCTGACCCAGGCTGGGCTGGGGCTGGGGTCCTTGGCCCGCTCCCTTGCCCTGGTGACCCTGCTGAGTGGTCTGGGTGGCCGGATATGGAGGATAGTCCTGATAGGGTTGGCCCTCTCTATGGAAAGGAGGCTTCATCATTGGAAGAGTGGAAGTTTTCCTTGTCGAGTCCAAGTTATGACCTCAGCGGCCTTGTCCTCCATGGACTTGCAGAAAAGCTGCTCCCCAAGGCATGGGATGTCCAGGAGCTTCTCCTGCACCCACTGCTCGAGATTAGATGTCTGAAGCCAAACCTGGCGTCGGGTGCCGATGCCTGCGACCGCTACCTAAGCGCTGGACTCTAAGCTGTCATAGGCGGTCCGGGAAAGGTACTTGGAACACTCTCCAATGGACTTCGTAAATGTCTGGATGTGCCGGGGGTGATCCCCATCAAAGCTAGCCACAAAGCCTCAGAGTTTCTTCGACAGGTCTCAGAGGAACATACCGAAGTTGGTACGTCTGGATGCGGCAGGCCAGCATCAAGCCATGGTAGCATTTTCACCTGTAGGCATCAAGGGCACGGGACTCCCTGCCCAGGGGCCCAAAAGAGTGCGCCTTCCGGCTCTTCTGTCGACGCATGACTGACTCCACTACCATGGAGGTGTGGGGGAGTGGGGTCTTCCGGAATCCTGGCCTGCGCTGGAGCCGATACATGGCATCCAGATGGCGGCTGACAATTGGCACCGAGGCCGGGGTCTCCCACATCCAGAGGAGGAGCTGTTAAGGATGGAGGGAACTGGGACTGTCAGGGTCTCTTTAGGTGGTGCCTCATACTGAAGGATGTCGAGCTCCTCCATATGAGGGTCCTACTCTGACTCCGTAGTGAGGGAGAGGGCTCACGCCATGTCCTGGACAAACTCAAGGAATGAGGTGTCCTCGAGTGGGAATCGGTGCCTAGCCGCTGGTGGGGATCGATTCGAAGGGAGGTCCCGGTGGGCCCAGGACTCTGGAGACGTCTCAACGTCGACTCCCAAGCCAAGTAGTCTGAGGAAGACTCGAGGACCGATGGCTCCAAGAGTGTTGTTGGCTCCGGTCTTTGGTGCTTCGAGGCCAGGGCATGGCCAGAGCCAGAGGCACTTGCCTGCGAAGACCTCGCCCGAGGAGTGAGAGCGAGATCGAGACCCTCTCCAAGGATCTACCCGAGGCATCTGGCTCATGAGGATCACTTCGGCGGCCTGGGGAGGCCTCTGTATCGTGGTCTCTGAGGTCTCGGTGTGAGCACGGGAAGGGCCGGTGTTAGACACATGTTGGGACATGAGGAACACAGAAAAGCTGCGCTCAAGCGCCAACATACAGGTTTCCCACTCAGGGGTGGCCGTCAGAGACACTGATGCCAGGGTTACTGGGTCTGGTGTCGAGGAAGAGAGGGAGTCCTTGGCGGGACGGACTTCAGGAGACTGTGGTCCATTTACCAGAAGCCTAGACTTCTGTCCTGGGTACCTTCTGGGGCCGCTCCCACTTGGACTCCTCAGAGGCCTGTCAGGGGCTGAGGGACCGTGCACAGGATTTCCCCTACTTATCCATCTCCCAAGACAAGGTCCTTGAGGCCTTCTTTTTCTTCTTATGTTCTCGCTCTTCAGAATGTCTGCGAGCCCACTTGGGAACTGTGGGGACCTTATGCGACTCCAAGGATCCGTGTGGGGTCTTTGAGTGCAAGACTACCGTTGAAACTGGGATAGAGTCTGCCCTATGGAAGATGTCCTCTTGCTTTTGCTGGCTGCTCTGGATGGCCTTGGAGGACATTTCTTTGCACAGGGGGCATTCCTCCAGGTCATGGTTGGCACCCAGACACCGGAGGCAACAATCGTGAGTGTCAGTGAGTGACATGTTTTTGGAGTACTGATCACATTTCTTGAAACAGGTGACCATTGGGGCAAAAAGGACCCTGACAAGGTCAAAGACCTTTGGCGTGGCCAGTGGTTGAAAAAGGCGTGAAAGCGCTGGAGAAACATAACAAAAATTAAAACTAAGTTACAATACCAGACGCCAGGTTAGCGGCCTCGAAGGTGGGAAAGGGATCCGCGAAAGGCAAAAAGTTGTACAAGCATACAAAATAACACAAATCAACTTTTTTCCATGGGAACAAGACATACATCTGTAGGGCTACGCAGAAAAAGGGAGACTGGGCAAGATGGCAGCCTTGGGAGGAAAGGGGATCACACATGCCTGGTGGCATCTTCTGAAGGTTTTCTTTGAAAGCTGGGGAGATGCTTCCATGAGGGTTCTGTCGGCAACGGCAACACCCATATGTGAGGACTGACTTCCTGCATGTTCCTGGAGAATAGAACTGAGCGGCAGTTGGGTATCAATTATGCCTACCAGCTCCAAAGCAGGCACGGGGTGGGGGGGGGAGGAGGAGCTGTCAATACTAGCTCGAGGACTAGCATCGACCCCAACGGCATCGGCTTTGATTCAGAAGTCGATACCTGCACTGCTGAAGCTGTCGATACCTTCCGTACAGAGGCTAGGAGTGCTGCCAAACTCCTCTCGATAGCCAGGATGCACTTGTTGAGGGAGGAGGCCAATGCTTGGGTGGAATCACATAAAGGGCTTCGAGACACTGTTCCAGAGCATGGACCCAGCAGCTCTCCGGAGGTCAAGGCCTCAGGAGCATCCTGGAGCCCCTGATGAGCTTTGGAGTACTGGTCCTCCCATCAGGGCTGCTTGGTAGTTTGATCTGCATCAGATGCATCTTTCAGTGAGTCGCGATGATGAAGGGACTTACCTCAAGGATCGGTATCTGGCTTTGATTCCGATGACTTAGATTTATGTTTGACCTTTGAGGAGACCTGAGAACCAAGAGGAGGATGACATCGTCAGTGATGCTGAAGTCACTGATATAGAGTCCAGGTCAAACAGGGATCCATACTGCCTGGCCCTGTTTTTTAGGCCTCGTTTTGTCATTTGTTGGCACAAAGGACAATCATTTGGTAGATAGTCTGGGCCCAAACATTTCAAACACCAGTCATGTTTGTCGGTGACCAAAATTGTACCAGAGCACTTGGTAATTTTTTAAAGCCACTGACATGTTAAGAACATAAGAACATAAGATATGCCATACTGGGTCAGACCAAGGTCCATCAAGCCCAGTATCCTGTTTCCAACAGTGGCCAATCTAGGTCATACGTACCTAGAGGTTTCCCCAAAAGACACAAGTTTTTCCATCGTGACAAAAAAAAGTAGGCCAAGGCCTAAGTTGGTGATGAAACCATCAAAAAATAAAAAGATAGGGGAAGAAGTGACGTCACCCGTCAGTATGGACGCGTGAGGAGATAGCTCTGGACCCCACCAAGCGAAAAAAGTGTGAAGCGGGCCCGTACCGGGAGTAAACGGCGGCGAAAGTAGTGGCAGGGGGTGCTGCAAGAGCGGGGGCGCATGGCAACCCGAAAGAAAACCGCCAATTTGAGGGATTATGCCTTTGGTGCAGCGGCTGTGAGCGGGCAGGCAGCCGAAGCTAAAATGGCGGGGAGAGGAGAGAGTGCGTGTCGCGCAGGTCGAGCAGCATGGAGCGGACCTGGACAAAGGCTCGGGAGGGAGAGGAGAGCCGGTGGCGCACATGGCTACGAGGGAAGAGCTCAAGGAGTGGTTTGATGAGCTGAAGGAGGAGGTGAAATCCACTAAGACAGCGCTGGGAGAAATCATGAGCGGCCTGTGAGAGGTGGTGGAGGAAGTCACACAGGATGGGGGACCACGAGAATCGGCTGCAAACGTTGGAACAGCAGCAGGAGGAGTGGGAGGCACATCACAAAGGTGACGAGGAGTGGAAGGAGCAAATAAAGATGAAGTTAGAGGATTTGGAAAATCGCTCCAGGAGGAACAATCTGCGCATTAAAGGAATGCCTGAAGAGCCGGAGTTCCGGGACTGTGCTAAAGTGGCTGAGGCCGTGTGTCGTGAGGCCTTGAAGCAAGGAGGGGAGGAGGGTGAGGTGGGAGAAATACAGCTGGACCGAGCTCATCGGGCCCTGGGATCTATGCGTAATAACCGGCCCAGGGATATAGTAGTCTGCCTGCGGGACTACAAGGTAAAGGAGAGGATTGCAGCACAGATGAGGGGGCTGCGCGATTTCTTGTGGTAGGGGTATTCTGTAGCAATATATGCAGACCTGTCCATTGGGATGCTACAGAGGAGGGGGGCCATGGCGCCTATCACCAGTCAACTGCAAAAGTTGGATTTGAGGTATCGGTGGTTATACCCCTTTGGACTTGCGTTTACAAAAGGGGATAGGACTTGGAGAGTGCAGTCCCTGGAGGAGGCGTTTGTGGCATTGAAAGCAGCTGGGGTGCAGAGAACTGAGAGGGAGGCGCCGGCGGAGGGTTCCCGATAGGAACAGGAGGTCGGGCAGCGGCAGCTGCGGGAGTCGGATACAGAGGAGCGGCTGACGGAGATGGAGCGAGACCAGAGGAGACCTCAACGGAGAGGAGCCAAGCGCTGAGCAGCAACACTGAGATAGCGTGAACGGAATGTTGTGTGGCAAGAAAAGGGCGAATGGACTAAAGATAGTAAGTGGAGTGTATATGCTTGTATGTGGGGAAGGGAGGGGGAGATAAGGCGAGGGATGTGGTTTTAATGGTATGTGAGGGAAGGTGAGGTGAGGGAAGGTGAGGGGCAGGGGGAGAGGAGGGGGGAGAGGAGGGGTGGATGAGGGTCTAGGGGAGTAGGGAGTGAGCGGGAAGTTGGCGGGAGGGGCTGAAGGGGAAGGGCGGGGATCTGGGGGTGGCGGGTGGGGCACGACTCAGATAGCCTCGCGAAGGAGCGAGGGGGGGAGGGAAGAGGGGGGGAAGGGAATCAAGGAGCGGGTAGGGGGCGTAAGGAGGATAAGGACAAATTAGTGGTGAGTACCCTGAAAGTTAAGGGGTTGCAAACATGGAGGAAGAGGCGTTTGGTGGAAAGGGAGGGGAGGAGGCTGAAGGCAGATTTTTTTGTGCCTCCAGGAGACTCATTTGAGGGTGGGTCAAGAGGGTTTGATGTGCTCGGAGAGGTACCCTAGTGTGGTGTTGGCAGGACAAAGGGCACAGCCTAGGAGAGGGGGGTGGGGCTCTTGATAGGGGCAGAATATAAAGATGCAGTGTTGGAGGAGAGGAGGGATAAGCAGGGAAGGTGGGTGGCAGCAAGGGTTACGATCAAGGAGGAGCAAGTGTGGATAATGAGCCTGCATGCTCCTAATGTTCAACGGGGGGGAGTTTTTTGACAAGGTACTGAGGGAGGTGGAGGGCTGGGGAGCAGTGCCTTTAATTATAGGGGGGGGGGGACTTCAACATCACGGTTAACCCCAGGGTGGATAATACGGGGGGGGGGAGGGTTGTGGGAAAGAAAGGTGGAGCCTATTGCGCTTGCGAGAAAGGTTAGGGCTGGTAGATATGTGGAGAGGTAGGCATCACGGGGAAAAGGGATACACATTCTTTTCTACAGCTCACGGGACGTATAGTAGGTTGGATATGGTGTGGGTAAGTGGGGACTGGCAAGCTAGGGTATAGGAAGTGGAAATAGGGCACATTACGTGGTCAGACCATGCTCCAGTGCATGTTAAGTTTGAGCTGGGGGAAAGAGACCC
Organism: Ichthyophis bannanicus; assembly: GCA_033557465.1. Lineage (NCBI taxonomy): Eukaryota > Metazoa > Chordata > Amphibia > Gymnophiona > Ichthyophiidae > Ichthyophis > Ichthyophis bannanicus. Next base: position 174,120,343 of record CM066036.1, on the reverse strand, counting down.
GGGTGTTAGGTTCTGGAGGTTGAATGAGGGGCTCTTGGGGGAGCCGAATTTCGTGGAGAGTTTGAGGAGAGCCATAAAGGAGTATGTGGAGTTTAATTTGGATGGGGAAGTGCCCATGGGGATGGTGTGGGATGGTATGAAGGCGGTGATGAGGGGGCATCTTATAAGCCTAGCAGCGCAGGAAAAGAGGAAGTGGAAAAAGGTGGAAGATGAGTTAGTAAAACAAATAGTGGACCTGGAGCGCCAGCACCAAGCACGGGCGGATCCTACAATTTGGGCAAAGTTGCAAAAGGTGAGGGGAGAATTGTGCCAGTTGGAGGCGGCGGAAGTGGCATATAAATTGGCTAGGTTAAAACAAGGGTGGTTTGAAGGGGGGAACATAATAGGGAAGCGGTAGGCATGGCGCTTAAAGGCGAGACAGGAGAGAGCTAATATTGGGGGAATTCGGAATGGGCAGGGGAATATGGTATATAAACCCCAGGAAATACGGAAGACTTTTGTGGAGTATTATGAGCGGTTGTATACCAGTGAGGTGCGGGGTGGGGGGGAGAAGGGAGCAGAGTTTTTAGCAGAGTGTCAGTTACCTAGGTTATCGGAAGAGGAGGCGGAAGAATTGGGTCGGCCGGTGGGGATGGAAGAGGTGGGAAAGGCTATTAAAACCCTCAAAGAAGGGAAGTCACCCGGATTAGACGGGTTAACCGGGAAATTTTACAAGGTACTGAAGGAGAGTGTTCAGGGTTTGTTAGTTAGGGTGTTTAATGGGGTGTTAAGGGGAGAGGAGCTGCCCCGCTCCATGGCGGAGGCGGGCATTACGGTCCTTCCTAAGCCTGGGAAGGACCTTACTACATGTGGGGCCTATAGGCCGATATCCCTTATCAATGTGGATGCGAAGCTACTAGCTAAAGTACTGGCAGCTAGGCTTCAAAAATTAATGCGGAAATTAGTTCATCAGGATCAGTCCGGGTTCATTAAGGGGAGGTACGGGGCAGACAACATTCGAAAGCTGCTTAATGTGATTTGGAGTTTGGAAGGGACGGGGCAGGAAGGGGTCTTGCTGACGGTAGATGCCGAAAAGGCGTTTGATAGGGTGGAGTGGGGTTTTATGTGGCAGGTTCTGGAGAAAATGGGGTTGGGGGGGTAGTTTTATGGGATGGGTAAGGGCCCTGTACAGGAGTCCGAGTGCCAGGATTAGGATAAACGGGGGATATTCGGAGAGTTTTGGTTTGGGAAGGGGGACGCGGCAGGGATGCCCATTATCGTCTCTGCTGTTCGTGCTAGTCATCGAGCCCCTGGCAGCGTTTATTCGCCAATAGGTTGATATTGAGAGGATATGGGTGGGAGATCAGCTTAGTAAGGTGGCACTGTTTGTGGATGATGTTATCTTTACGCTTAGTAGACCTTTCTGGAGTCTGCCCAACTTAGCGAAAGCTATTGAGAGATATAGTGCGGTGGCGGGATACAAGATGAATGTAAGTAAAACAGAAATATTGGGGTTCAATTTAGAGGGGGGGGTTAGAGCAGCGGTTGAGGGGAGGTGTTCCCGTTTAAGTGGGTAAAGGGGAGTTTTCGGTACTTGGGGATCCAGCTGGGAAATTCTCTGACGAATATTAATGAATAGAATTATGGGCCCCTCATCAGGAATCTTCGGCAGGATTTGGCTAGATGGCAGGGGATACATTTGTCATGGTTAGGAAGGATAGCTACGATCAAGATGAATGTCCTGCCGCGGATTTTGTTCATCTTTATGGCGCTACCAAGTAGAGTACCGAGAAGGGTTCTTAAGAACCTTCAGAATATGATTATGGGATTTATCTGGGCAGGAAGAGCCCCGAGGGTGAGCCGGGCAATGATGTTTAGAGCACGGGAGGAAGGGGGGCTGGGGGTCCCGAATGTAGGGTATTATTATGCGGCGGCACAGCTGAGGGCGGTGTTTGCTTGGAGGGGTTGGGGGGAGATACCACAGTGGGTTTACATGGAAAGGGAGAGGGGGAGAATTTAGAGGCGGATGTCTGGTGCAGTTTGGGAGGGGTAGGGGGAAAAGAGGAGGGAATCCACAAAAGGAGGTGACGTGGGAAGTATGGAGAGAATGGAAGAGATTTTTGATACAGGATAAGAGATGGTCCCGCGAAATGCACATACAGTATATGCCTGGGTTTGTGCCTGGGAGGGGAGGGGGGACATTTCAGGCTTGGGTGGGGAGGGGATTAATTAGGGTGGGTCAGGTGGTGGATAAGAGAGGGGGGATGGTGCCATTTCAAGAATTAAAAGACAAGTTTGGGTTGCTAGATAAGGAGTATTATGCATACATGCAGTTGTGGCACTATTTGCAACGAGGGGAGGTGAGAGCAGACCTTGCCCGGGGGGAGACGGACTTTGAGGAGCTCATGGCAAAAAAGGAGGGACTCAAAGGTTTGGTGTCCAGGCTGTATAAAATCCTCAATAGCAAAGGGGGGGGGGGCAAGGTGGGATGGCAAGAGAAGTGGGAATCGGAAATTGAAGGGCCATGGGATGAGGGAAGATGGAAGGCTATCTACGACAATGAAAGGAGGTTGGGGACTAATCTGGTGGAGAACTGTTTGAAGCTCCGCCTGAGAATGGTGTGGACACCAGTGTGACTCATGGCTATGAGTAAAGAGAGTGAGGGAGTGTGGGCACTGGGGGGACTTGGGGCACATGATTTGGTACTGCCCAATAATACAGTGTAGTAGCGAAGTGCACGCAACGAATACACCAGGAGTCTATTTACTAGAATTCAAACCAGTTTATTTGTGCACAATCTCAGACGCTTGTCAATTGTCACTTTCAAAATGGTCTGAGCATGGCGTTCAGTAAAACAACAGCATTTATAGCTTTCTTCATCAGTTCTATACAGACAAACTCCTCATTGGTCCCGGTGGCTCCCTCACCCCCCCATCCAATGGAGGCCCACACCGTTCTCCCCCTGCTCTCAGGCCTCCCTAGCCATGGCTCAGTATCTAGACATAACATATTCTGCCTTGCTTTTTGCTTACAAGGTCACTCTACAGTACAAGCTGTGTGTGGAAAGCAGCATTCTGAAATACATCTGTGAATAACATAACTCAATGGAAAAGTTTTACTTTCTTATCAGAGCAGCTTGAAGCAGATTTCTGTTTTCTCTGGCTTTCAACTCTGTTCAGCTATAATATTCTGAAGTGGGGGTTGGGGACTCAGGCCTAACCTACAGGCTTCTGCTACATAACATACATTTACAGGCTATTCTAGGCCATAGCCTATCACATTCCCCCCTTTGATTATTCTCACCCGCAAGTGAGAAAGGGTGAGAATTAAATCACATATGGTACTCTACACTAGGGTGGAGGGATCACTTTGTGGTATAGGGTTAGGGCAGTAATGCCACATGGCTAGTATCTGCGAATTGGCCTTGCGTTCAACAATTCTATCAATGGTTGAGTTCAGCATACGCAAGCATAAGGGAAGGAAACATGGGACACATAAGCACACAGCCACAATTAAGAATACTATCAATACAAGTGTCTTCAGGCCGCCCATACTTGAAAACCACGAACCAAACCAGCCATCAAGTTGCAAGCCATGCCAGGTTTGGACTGGGACATAAGTTTGTTTTCTCATGTGATTGGCTATGTCTTCTACAACTTGCCCTTCATTATCAATTTGCAAACAACAGTTAGTTAAATTAAGCTTACCTCATACGCCTCCTTCAGCTGCAAGCAGATAATCTAATGCTAAGCGGTTCTGGTAAATGGCTGTACGCATCTGTGTGGCTTGTTTGGCTAACAAGGTTAGTGCTCTACTAGTTTCATTGGTTATAATTTCAACAACAGCTTGCAAACGTATAATACGGTCCAACATATACACAAGAGTGCGGTAGCCCCAAGAACCATCTTGTGCCCAGGTAGCAGGTCCATAGTAAGAAACAATTCTCTCTGGCGGCCATTCTTCAGAGGTTGCATCCCATTTGTCCCACTGGCCGATTTTGAGAGCCTCTCGCTTTTGTCGGCTTTTGTATACAGGGAATCCCAATTGTTCTCCGTGGGAAAGGGGCAAAAGGAAGAAAGATGGTCGTATAGTTCCTAGAACACACGCCCCTCCCCAATTGGCAGGGAGTTTAGCATATGCTCGAAGCCACAAATCCAATAACGTCCAGGTGGAGCTTGCCAGGTGCTATGCGTAGCCAGATTTGTCCATATCCTGGGCCAAGTGAGGAAAGACGATCAAAGGATTAGAAGGTTCCGGAGTATTGGCACCTGACCACCAAGATGTCTTCTCAGTAGTAGCATTGTAATATTTCTGGTTCAAACAGACCAACTGTCCTACTAATGCAGTCAATTGTGGTCCTGCTCGTACAAAACATAGTTTACCCACTATGGAGTGGGCGAGGACCCATTCATTAGTAGTGTTATGAACATCAGTCTGGTTTTATGGTACGGAATAGTTCAGTTCTTGTGCTTCCCAAGGCCATTGGTTTCCCATCTGAGTTCCTCCACAAAAGAGACAGTCTGAGACATGGAGGCTGGAGGCCACAGCTCCAGCTAGTTCAATGAACAAATTCTGCAAAGCGTGGGGAACTACAAATTCTGCCTTCATGGCCTCGTGGAAGGTATGATGTATGCGATAAGGTGAAGAAACATGAGTCTTTACATTCAGTTGGATGAATACGATGGTTCCAGGATCAGTTCCACCTCCTGCTATGCGCAGGCCAAATCGAAATCCTTGCTTCCATTGACTGGGGTCAAAGATCTGGAGTCGTAGGGGATTACATGTACTCTTCTTGCACTTGTTGGGTTCTAGTAGGGGTAATCTTTCCAATATAGCTATAGTTGCTGTATTGGCCATCTTGTCGACTCTAGCTATGTCATCTGACTGAGCAAGATGGCACCCTTGTGCGGGAAGGAGATCACACATGCGTGGTGGCATCTTCCAAAGGCTTTCCTTGAAAGCTGGAGAGATGTTTCCGTGAGGGCTCCATCGGTGCCAACGTCACCCATATGTGAGGATTGATCCCTGCTGTCCCCGGAGAACACCTGTTACAGGTGAGTAACTATGCTTTCCATCGATGCCGGTACCTTCCCTGATACCGGCCCCAACATTTTCTTCTTTCAATTTTCTTTTTAGTTTATTTTATCTTTTTCTTTTTTGTAACTTTATTTTTATTAGTTTTTCCATATTTTTATGTTCCACACATTTTCAAGTAAACACAAAAACAACAAGCATAATAACCCGATACATAGACACTGTTTGTTCTAAACAGTTCCATACACTGATAACTTCAAAGGAGCTCTAAATCGTGCCCCCTTATCAATTCTAGACCCTTCCCCCCACCGCCCTCCCGCCCTACCTATCCTTTTTATAATCTTAATTTTACAACCAATTTACATCTCAGGTAGCTAACACCCCTTATTATATCCCCCCCATTCTACACATTGCATGTTATACCCACCCACCACAGTCTTTAGCCATTCCCCCCCCCCTTCCATTTCCTCCACCCTTCTTCCCGCCACTCCTCATATGCTTGCCATATATCCCTGTACTGCCCCTTCTGGTTCCCAGTCATCTGACTGAGCAAGATGGCACCCTTGTGCGGGAAGGAGATCACACATGCGTGGTGGCATCTTCCAAAGGCTTTCCTTGAAAGCTGGAGAGATGTTCCAGGGTGATTGGCATTCTCTAAGGAGTCCATACTGCAGTAGTTTCTTCAGGTGGCGATGGATACCTTCAATTGCTGGTCGTGGGAGGGGATACTGACACACGTGCACTGGTTCTGCTCCTGGCTTAAGGGTGACAAGCACAGGAGCTATATTCTTTGCTAGGCCAGGTGGATTATTCTCTGCCCATACTCCAGACGGGGCTGCAATGCTGGTAGGTATACAGGAGCTTGCTGCTTTGGATGTCGGTAAATAGAACCGCCATTCTTCTTCTTGGGGGACAGCTAACACCATAAGGCTAGCAGGTTTTGAATTTATAGTCATTTCCATTTTTCCCCCTTCAACGAAGGATATCTGTGCTTGAAGCTTTGCAAGCATGTCTCGGCCCAAAAGGGGAACTGGGCATTCAGGCATATACAGGAACTGGTGTGTTATCGTCTGTCCCCCTAGTTCACAGGCGCGGTTCTGCAGAAAAGGTCTTGTGGTTCTCGTTCCAGTAGCTCCCACAATTGTGACAGATCGAGAGGACACAGGAGCCACAGGTTTGGCTACTACTGAATGCTCGGCCCCTGTGTCTACCATAAAGTCCATATGCTGGTCTCCAATCTTTAATTTGACCATAGGCTCCTGGAGACCTAGGATGAACTTGGAGCCCGGTCTGGCCTAGTCATCATCATCCATAGAATTGTTCTCGGCGGTTGCCACTCCCGCTATGGCAGTCTCTTCTCGCTGTTGAAACTGCACGTGCTGCATCCCCCTTCGCTGCTGGAATCGCCCCCCCCCCCCGCTCTCCTAGCGCTCCCGCCTCCCCTCCAGGGGGTGGAGCTAATGTTCGGGCACTCGTTCTTCCAATGTCCTTCTTCCTTACAATAGGTGCACTGGTTCGCACCTAAGGGGGGCCGAGCACTCCCCCGGGCCCCTTCCCCATCCTCTGGCTCTTCTATTAGGATATCCTCCTCCGCGTCCTTCCACTAATGCTGCAGCGAGCAGATCCGCTTTCTTCTTCATCTTTCTTTCACTTTCCCGTTGGCATTCTTGATCACGATTCACAAATACCTTTTGTGCGACTTCCATTAACTGTGTTGAGTTCATGCCCACAAATCCCTCTAATTTCTGCAGTTTTCGTTTTATGTCTTCCTGGGACTGACTCACAAAAGCAGCGTTCACCATACGTAAATTCTCCTGGGCTGCTGGATCATATGGGGTATAAAGTCTATAGGCTTCAGTCAATCGTTCATAGAAAGCAGTTGGACTTTCATCTGGGCGTTGAAGAACGTCCGCTACTTTCCCAACGTTCATAGCTCTCTGCCCTCCCTTCTTTAGGCCCTGCAGTAAGGCATGGCGGAACCGGGTGAGGGTCTTCTCTCCGTCATCACTATTTGGGTCCCATCCAGGATCTTCATTTGGAAAATCTGCGGCTGCTGCCCGTCGGGGATCTAGGTTTCTCCCATCTTCAGGGTTCTCTTCCAACCATCTAGTGGTTGCTCGCACTATCCGTGCCTGCTCTTCAGTAGTAAAGAGGGTAGCCAAGAGCTGGCGACAGTCAGACCAGGTGGGCTGGTGGGTTTGCATAATACTGGACATTAACTCTGTCAAATCTTGGGGCTTTTCAGTATAGGAGGCATAATGCGTTTTCCAGTTCAATAAATCTGTTGTGGTGAAAGGCACATAAACTAGACTGGTCGGTCCGACCACAACCTGACCCTCTGCATTTACAATAGGTAATCCTGGGACCTGCCGCAGTGGCATTTGGCGAACTTCTCTCTGGCCCGCTGTCCTGCTTCTGAAGGCGTAACGCAGATTAGCGGGGGTAGTGCTGCTGCTGGTGCTTGGACTAGTGGGTGGCCCTGGACTGGCATCTGACCCTCCGCTAGCAGATCCTTCAGGGGATGATGGTTCTGTTGCAGAGCTCTGCCCAGGGCTTGCAGCACTCTGCTCAGGACTAGGGCTCCGACTCTGGGGAAGGGGGTGGTCCTCGGGTGGTGGAGGTGGTGGGTGATCGGGTGGAGGTACCTCAGCGGGGGTTGTCTTTCCACTTCTGGCTCTACTCGGGGTACTCGTGGAGCCGACGGGACTGGAGTATACAGAAAAGTGGGTGGATAACTCGGGACCTCTGGAGGCTCTGGGGCTGCAAAAATAGGGGGCTTTTCCTTCTTAGCAGGGACTCCCGATGCAGTTGCTAACATAATTCTACTCTGCCCCTCACGGCAACGCTTTATCCAAGGGGGTTGCTTCTCACAGATAGCTAGCCAGGAATCTATATAGGAAAACTGCTCAGAACTATATCTGCGCACCACCTGGTGCACTCGGGCTAACTGACTAAACCAAGATTACCAAACCAAAAGGGTCAGTGGCTTCGCCCCGCGCATACTCATGCAGGGTTACTAGGACTGCCCTGGAAGTTGATCAGACTCCCTTTACCTGTTACCATACCATATTAGTCTCGAGACTTTCCCAGAGCTAACTGACTAAGAACCAGAAAAATCAATACTCACCGGATCCGGTAGCTAATGCGCTGCGCAACCAGTTCCAACTTGGGTTGAATCCTGGACTCCCATCCGGGTTCGAGGTGTTGGCCAGCCGGACCCAGCAAGCCGCCGAGGCAGGGCGGAACCCTCCGATGCAAGGGGACCGGCGGCGCCTGGGCTCCTCTCCGCTGTCGGCCGGCTGCGGTCCCAGCTGGACCAAACCTGGAGGCGGTAATACGTGGTAGCATTCACTTGTGCACCATTCACGTACCCCACCCTTCCCGGTAGTAGTGAGCTGCGAAGGTGTGGATTGAGGAAAAGGTGGTGGCCCAGTAGATAACTGCCATAGGGAAGAGTGCAAGTTTGAAACAGCCCATATGCTGTGTGCTATAACCTGGTGCTCCAGTGGGAGCCCTGCCTTTTCGAAGGCGAGGGCAATGCAGTTCGCCACTTAGGTGGACAGGGTCCACTTGATAACCGACTTCCCCAGCTGACTGGGGTCATAGGAGACGAAAAGCTGGGAGATTTTGCGGTGGCCCTGGGTATGCTGCAAGTAGAAGGGCAGGGCCCTCTTACAATCCAAGGTACGGAGGATGGCCGCCACCCTGTTGGTGTGAGGCTGTGGAAAGAAGGTGGGGAGCACCGCCTCCTGATTGAGGTGGAATGAGGACACCCCTTCAGAAGGAATTTAGGGCGTGTGTGAAGCATGACCCTGTTCTTATAGAACCTGGTGTAAGGTGGCTCTGCCACCAAGGCTTGAAGCTCACTGACCCTGCGAGCAGATGTGAGTGCCACCAGGAAGACAACCTTCCATGAGAGGTACTATATATGGCAAGAAACCACGAGCTCAAATGGTGGCCCAGTGAGCCGTGACAGTTTATTTATTTGCAAAACTTTTATATACCACCAATTTCCAAGATCAGTGGCGGTTTACATCAAACAGTGTCAAAGTACATAGAACAATGTGCAACTATATATCAAATACATGGAACATTAAGCAATTATATACAGGTAGGATATCAAAACTTAGAACTTAGAACTATTTACAACTTATGACAGTTTTACATATATACAAATTTGAAACATCAGCTTAGGTTCAATTATAGATAATAGAGATTGAATGAGAATCAAATTGAAGGGGTGCACCACATTTACCACATTAAGGTCCTATTCCGCTGGAGGTGGGTGGATGGGGGACCGGGTAAGGACCGGGGGACCGGGTAAGGACCGCGTAACAAGGGGCTGCCCAGAGAGGGGTTTGCTCTCGATAAGGTGGTGGTGTGCCAAAAGAGCACTCAGGTGCACCGTGAAGAAGTTGGACTTCAGTCCAGCCTGCGAGAGATAAAGCTGTAACTGCAGCACCGTCTGCAGCGGGCAGAATGGGTTGACCCACTGATCTGTGCACCACACCAAGATTCTGCACCATATGAAGGTGTAGGCCTGCCTCGTGGAGGTCTTACGAAAAGCTAGGACCACCTCCTCCACCTCCCTTGTGAGGTTGAAGGAACCAACGCTTCCCATTCAGCAGCCATGCTATTAGCACCAGAGACCCCAGGTTGGGGGCGAAGGAGGGAGCCAACTTCCCGAGTCAGTAATCCTAGGGTTTTCCCCAGAGGGACCGGGGGCTCCGTTGATAGGTGGAGTAGCAGTGGGAACCAAGGCTGCCTGGGCCACCTCGGGGCCACCAGGATCAGCGATGCCTTGTCCCGGAGGACCTCGAAAAGGGTCGTGGGCAGGAAGGCATACCAAAGGCCCCCCCGATCATAAGATATGCCATACTGGGTCAGACCAAGGTCCATCAAGCCCAGTATCCTGTTTCCAACAGTGGCCAATCTAGATCATACGTACCTAGCAGTTTCCCTAAAAGACGCAGGTTCCACAATGCTTGTACTGGGTCAAGCATTGAAATCCTGGGTCCCTTTTTAATAATGGTTTATGGACCTTTCCTCCAGGAACTTGTCCAAACCTTTTTTAAACCCAGCTACACTAACAGCTCTTACTACATCCTCCGGTAACAAATTCCAGAGTTTGATTACACGTTGAGTGAAAAATATTTTCTCTTATTTGTCTTAAATAGTTTACCCTGTAGCTTCATTACATGTCCCCTAGTCTTTCTATATTCTGATAGCGTAAACAATCGATCTACGTTTACCCGTTCCACTCCATTCATTAATTTATAGATCTCTATCACATCTCCCCTCAGCCGTCTCTTTTCCAGGTTGAAGAGCCCTAACCTTTGTAGCCTCTCTTCATAGGAGTAGCCTTCCATCCCCTTTACCATTTTGGTGGCTCTTCTCTGTACCTTTTCTAATAACGCTATATCCTTTTTAAGATACGGCGACCAGAATTGCACACAATATTCAAGGTGCGGTCGTACCAAGGAACGATACAGAGGCATTATAATATCCTTTGTTTTATTTTCCATTCCTTTCCTTATGATACCTAGCATTCTATTTGCTTTCTTGGCTGCCGCTGCACACTGGGCGGAGGGTTTTAACATGTTATCCACGATGACTCCTAAATCTTTTTCCTGGGTGGTGGTTCCCAATGTGGAACCTTGCATTGTGTAACCATAGTGTGGGTTGTTCTTTCCTAGGTGCACAACTTTGCACTTGTCCACATTAAATTTCATCTGCCATTTGGAAGCCCAGTCTTCCAATTTATCCAGATCCTCCTGCAGTTTTCCACAGTCCTCTTGGGTTTTAACAACTTTAAATAGTTTTGTGTCGTCTGCAAATTTCATAACCTCACTAGTTATTCCCTTTTCCAGGTCATTTATGGATATATCAAAAAGTAGCGGACCCAGTACAGATCCCTGGGGTACTCCACTATTCATCTTTTTCCATTGGGAAAATTGGCCGTTTAGCCCTACCCTCTGCTTTCTATCTTTTAGCCTGTTCCAGATCCAAAATAGTACACTGCCTCCTATCCCATGACTTTTTAGTTTTGCCAAAAGTCTCTGATGAGGGGACCTTATCAAAGGCTTTCTGAAAGTCCAGATACACTATCAACCGACTCACCTTTGTCTACCTGTTTATTTACACCTTCAAAAAAACATATCAGATTAGTAAGACAAGATCTTCCTTGTCTAAAGCCATGTTGGCTGTCTCCCATTAGGCCATGACTATCTACATGCTGTGTAATTTTGTTCTTTATGATGGTTTCTACCATTTTCCCCGGTACTGACGTCAGGCTCACCGGTCTGTAATTTCCCCGAACACCCCTGGAGCCCTTTTTAAAAATTGGCGTTACATTGGCGATCCTCCAATCTTCAGGTATTACAGATGATTTTAATGACAGTTCACAGATTACTAATAGCAGGTCTGCAATCTCATATTTCAGTTCTTTTAACACACTTGGATGTATACCATCTGGTCCAGGTGATTTGCTACTATTCAGTTTATCAAATAGTTGTAATACATCTTCGCGGTGTAGCGATATTTCTCTCAATTCCTCTGCAGTATCACCTTTAAATACCACTTCAGTCTTGGGTAACATCCCTACATCTTCCTCAGTAAAGACCGAAACAAAGAATTCATTTAGTCTCTCTGCTATAGCCTTGTCTCCTCTTACTGCCCCTTTTACCCCTCTATCATCTAATGGTCCAATTGACTCTCTCACAGGTCTTTTGCTAAGAATGTACTTGAAAAAGTCTTTATTTCGTGTTTTTGCTTCCGTAGCAAGTTCCTTCTCAAATTCTCGCTTTGCCTGCCTTATCAATGCTTTGCATTTAACTTGCGAGGGAGGAGTGGTCTAGTGGTTAGGACATGGTACTTCAGGCCGGAGGGCCGGGGGTTCAAGTCCCACCTGGGGACAGCAATCTCAGGCCGGAAAGACTGGGATTTCTAGTCCTATAGGCACTCCTTGTGGTCTTGGGCAAGCCACTTAACCCTCCATTGCCCATGTTCCCTGTAAGTATTAGCGTATGTGTCTCATATCCCCTCGTGTTAAATGTATCCCCCAATTGACCGCTTTGACCCGATGAAAAGCGGGATATAAATACAGCTAAATAAATAAACTTGCCAGTGCTTCTGCTGTTTCCAGTTTTCGTCGTTTGGCTCTTTTTCCATTTCCTGAAAGATGCTTTTTTGGCAGCAACAGCCTCTCTGACCTCACCTTTAAACCATGCTGGCAGTTTTTTGGACTTTCTTCCACTTTTCTTAATGCGTGGAATACAGCTGGTCTGGGCTTCCAGGATAGTATTTTTAAACACCCAAGCTTGATGTAAGTTTTTAACCTTTGCAACCGCTCCTTTTAGTTTTTTCTTAACTATTTTCCTCATTTTATCATAGTCTCCCTTTCGAAAGTTAAAAGGTAGTACTGTGGATTTCTTTACTGTCTCTCCTCCACTAATTAAATCAAACACGATCATGCTATGATCACTATTGCCAAGTGATCCCAACACCCTTATTTCTTGCACCAGATCTGGTGTTCCACTAAGGACTACGTCCAGTATGGCTTCCCCTCTGGTCGGTTCATGAACCAGCTGTTCCAAGAAGCAGTCATTTATTTCATCTAGAAACTTTCTCTCTCTAGCATGTCCTGCCGTGACACTGACCCAGTCGATACCGGGGTAATTGAAATCAGCCATTATTACTACTCTGCTGTGACTTTTGTTAGCTTCCTTGATTTCTTTGAGCATTTCATCATCCATTTGTTCATTCTGGCCAGGCGGTCGATAGTACACCCCCACTGCCATCACCTTCCCCTTCATACATGGAATTTCAATCCATAGAGATTCTACAGCAAATTTTGTTTCCTGCAAAACTTTAATCCTTTCTGACCCAATGCCCTCTCTAACATAGAGCGCAACCCCTCCACCAATTTGATCAGCTCTATCATTATGATATAGTTTGTATCCAGGTATCACAGTGTCCCACTGGTTATCCTCCTTCCACCATGTCTCTGAGATTGCAATCATATCTAACCTCTCATTTAGTGCTATATATTCTAACTCTCCCATCTTATTGTTTAGACTTCTAGCATTTGCATACAAGCATTTCAGAGACTGTATTTTATTCATATTATTCTGGCTATTGGTAGGCATGTGTAATATGGAATCTTTACACTCTGTCTGCACCATACTCAAGGGCATTTGGGCTACTTTACTCTTTTTTGGAAACTCACTGCTTTCGGTAGTATCCTTCAAGGATACCTTCTTCCGAACCATAAGCTCTTGGGCGACTATCGGCTTTCCCCTATTATCTAGTTTAAAAGCTTCTCTATCTCCTTTTTAAAGGTTAATGCCAGCAGTCTGTTTCCATCCTGGTTAAGGTGAAGCCCATCCCTTCAGAAGAGCCCCTCCTTTCCCCAGAATGTTCCCCAGTTCCTAACAAATCCAAAACCCTCATCCTTGCACCATTGTCTCATCCACGCATTGAGACTCCGGAGCTCTGCCTGCCTTTTGGGTCCTGTACGTGGAACAGGAAGCATTTCGGAGAACACTACCCTGGAAGTTCTGGATTTCAACTTCCTACCTAAAAGCTTAAATTTAGCCTCCAGAACCTCTCTACCACATTTTCCTATGTCATTGGTACCGACATGTACCAAGACAGCAGACTCCTCCCCAATACTATCTAGGATCCTATCTAGGCGGTGCGTGAGGTCCACTACCTTCGCACCAGGCTGGCATGTTACCAGGCGATCCTCACGTCCACCAGCCACCCAGCTATCTACATGCCTAATGATCGAATCACCAACTATAACAGCTGTCCTAACCCTCCCCTCATGGACACATGGCCCTGGAAAAACATCCTCGGTGCAAGAGGGTTTTACATCACCTGGAGGACAGGTCCTAGTTACAGGATCGTGTCCTGCTACACCAGGGTGATGCTGTCCTGTCACGTGACTTCTCTCCTCCATGGCAACAGGGATGCTGCCAGACTGGAGGTGGGACTTCAGGACTATATCCCTGTAGGTCTCTTCCATGTACTTCTCTGTCTTTCTTATGTCTTCCAGGTCTGCTACTCTAGCCTCTAAAGAATGGACTTGTTCCCTGAGAGCAAAGAGCTCCTTGCACTTAGTGCATATGTAAGACCTCTCACCAACTGGGAGAAAATCATACATGTGACACTCAATGCAAAAGACTGGAAAGCCCCCATCTCGCTGCTGGACTGTTGTCTGCATCTTAGTTTAAAGCTTGTGTTTAGGTCTTTAAATTCTGTATTTACTAAGGGTTGGTGTAGATGCTTATACTAATAAAAGTGTATCCAATACCTCTAATATACCTTGTTCACCTGAAGCTTAATTAATCTCAGGTCTTCAATGTATGACTGATTTGGATAAAGAGCTGTACCTGAGAGCAGCCCCTTTCCTCTAAGACCTGTAAGTACCTATAAAGCTACAATTACCCCAGGGGCGGGTGGGTGTTTGGGAGGGGAGGGAGGGAGGGAGGGAAATAAGACCTATTAAAAGAGGGCTGTTACAAGGTACCCTGTCCTGTACCCTCAGCAGGGGGGGGGAGGGGGTTAGTCCCTCAGGTAGGCTAGAGCAGGAAAAAATGTTTAAAACGCAGCAGGTTCTGGGGACAGAGCAGGGAGAGATATTTAATTTAATTTAAAGTAACAGTTAACCTGGCTACCACACAAAGGCCAGTTAGTTGAGAGAGGCAAGGTAAGTTATTCAGCTGAGAAAGCTGAAGTGCAAAACTAAAGGGAACAGGGAGGTGAAGTAGCACACCAATAAGACAATAAATAATTAAACAGCTAGAACTCACAGCAAAGTTGTCACAGGAGTTAAATATCCACCTCTCTAGCAGAGCACTGTGAGAGTACTGCTCTTCCCAGAGCAGAGAGAGGCAAACAGAACTATGCACACGTGGGAAGAGGAGACAGGAAGAAGGGCTGCACAATACCTCAGCAGGGGAGAGGGGGGTAGTCCCTCAGGTAGGCTAGAGCAGGAAAAAATGTTTAAAACGCAGCAGGTTCTGGGGACAGAGCAGGGAGAGATATTTAATTTAAAGTAAAGTAAAGTGGGATGAGGAAGGCATCTATTGCCACCTGGGACGGGCGAGGCTGGTGAGAGTAGAAGTGGGGCAGCTGAGCACTGGCTGGGATAGAAAAAGGTCTACTAGTGGGGTGCCCCAGAGGCGGAAGAGCCGTTGGGCTGCTCTGGGGTCTAGTCGCCATTTGTGCAGCTGTAGGACTATGCTCAGTTTGTCCGCCAGGGCTTTGCCCTGGCCCAGCAGGTACACCACCCTCAGGAGTATTCTTTGACTGATCGCATATGAGCAAAGGGCTATTGCCTCCTGGCAGGTGTAAGACTCTCTGCCTTCCTGCTTGTTTCAGGTAGAACATCGCAACCTGGTTGTCCATC
Organism: Ichthyophis bannanicus; assembly: GCA_033557465.1. Lineage (NCBI taxonomy): Eukaryota > Metazoa > Chordata > Amphibia > Gymnophiona > Ichthyophiidae > Ichthyophis > Ichthyophis bannanicus. The sequence goes on along the minus strand of CM066036.1, from coordinate 174,104,916 downwards.
TGGATCAGTACCGATTGGTGCTGTAGGCGGTGGTGGAAAGCTTTGAGCTCCAGGAATGTGACCCTGGGCTCCAACAGGTTGATCTGCTGTTGGCTCTCTGCCCTGGACCAGTTGCCCTGCATGCAGAGGCTCCCGCAATGGGGCACCCCACCCCAGTAAGGAGGCATCCATAGTGAGGACCCGCTGGGGTACTGGGTTCTGGAAAGGCATGCCTGTCTCTAGGTGCTGTGTGGCCTTCCACCAGCTGAGCGACTCTGCCAGTGAGCGGGTCATGCACACACTGTCCCAAAGTCGGCCCGTGGCCTGTGTCTACTGAGAGCAGAGGCCCCACTGAGCTACTCTCATATGAAGGCAGGCTTTAAGGACAACATGGACTGTCTATGCCATGTGACCGAGAAGACAGAGCGGTGAGCAAGCCAAGACAGAGCAGCTGTACATCTGTGGTCAAAGCTATGAGGTGACTTACTCTGTGTCTAGAAGGAGGAAGGCCTTGGCCTGTAGAGTGTCCAGTTGAGTCCCTATGAACTCCAGATCCTGTGTAGGGGTGAGGAAGGACTTGGAGCGGTTTATCACAAACCCCAGGTGTTGTAGGACACTGATGGTGCAGCCCATGGCCTGCTGCACCTCTGAGGCCATGTCCCCTTTTACGAGCCAGTCGTCCATATAGCGGAAGACAGACACCCTGGAGATGGAGGAAGGCCACCACCACTGCTAGGCATTTGGTGAAGACTCTTGGTGTGGAGGCTAGACCGAAGGGTATCACCTTGTACTGGTAGTGGTCAACTCCGACCATGCATCTGAGGTACTGCCTATGGCTGGGATGAATGAGGATGTAGGCTTATGCATCCTTTAGATCCAAGGAGCATAGCCAGTCTCCGTGCTGGAGGTATGGCAGCAATGTTCCAAAGGAGAGCATCTTGAACCAGGAATTTGCTTAGGTTTTGCAGGTCTAGGATGGGCCTTAGGCCCCTGGTTCTTTTTGGGACTAGGAAGTACCATGAGTAGAATCCCTTACCCCTTAGGTGATGGGGTACTGGTTCCACGGCTTTGTCCATGAGAAGATCTTCAAGTTCCTGCAGTAGCAGGGCCCGGTGCAGGGGAGTCCAAGAGTGTTCTCCTGGGAAGAATGGGGAAGGCGTCTGGGTCCAGGTGGAGCAGCTAGCCTTTTCCAACTACCTGGTGTACCCAAGCGTCAGTGGTGATGGCAGGCCACTAGTAGCCATAGTGGATCAGATGTCCTTTTGTGGGCAGCTGATCTCCTGAGAGCTGAGAGGCTATGCCCCGGGAGTCAAAAGCTCCTCCCAGGCTGTGTTGGTGCTGGGGCCCTTTTGCTTGTGGGGGCATTGATCTGCTCTCCTTTGGCATGGTGGCTCTGCTGAGGAGCTGGCAGAGCCTGATACCGCGGGTATCCCTGGTAAGCCTGACCCTTCCTCGGGTATGGAGGCTTTTCCCCTGGGGTTTTCCTCCTGGCGAGGTTAGTGGTCTTCTTGGAAAGCAGAGTCCCCGTAAGGAACTCTGACTTGATTTCTGCAGTTCTCTCCGCCATGGGTTTGGCCAAAGAGATTCTCTCCTTGGCATGGGACATCGATGAGCTTGTCCTGCACCCATTGCTCCAGATCAGATGACTGCAGCCACGCCAGGCGTCGGGTACAAACGCCTGAGGCAGCCATCCTCCTGGATGACTCAAAGCCGTCGTAGGCTGCCTGAGTCAGATACTTCGAGCACTCCGACGCCCTGGTCAGGCTGCGGAATCGCTGGAGGTGGTCATTCCAGAGGCCAATGGAGAACCCAGTAAGCTCCTTTGTCAAGTTCAAAAGGTACATACCAATATAGAGCTGGTACACTTGGATCAGGCAGGCAAGAATCGAGTCCTGGCAGCACTTTCTACCGAGGGTGTTGAGGGAACGGGCACCAAAGAATGAATTTTCTGGCTCTTGAGCAGATGTATGGCCGACTCCACTACCATGGAGTTATGGGGCAACTGCGGTTTTCTGAAGCTGGGGCCTAGCTGGACTTGGTACATTGCATTTAGTTGACAGATGACTATGGGCACCAATGCCGGCGTCTCCCACATGCACAGTCGTCTCTCGAGGATGGCGGGGACTGGAAAACGTGAGTGCCTCCTTTGGCAAGGAATCACATTGGAGAATCTCTAACTCCTCTGTGCAAGGATCCTCCTCCAACTCTGTGGAGATGGCCGGTGCCCTCAACATGTCTTGCACGAAGTCTAGGAATGAGGTGTCCTTGGGCAGTGACCGACACCAGGTCGTCGGAGGGGACTGGTCTAACGGAACATCACAGTGTTTGCGAGTGTCCGGTGATGTCTCATCCTTGGACTCCTTGTTGGAGTAGTCAGTGGAGGATTTGGCGCCAGGTCATGCCTGTGGGGCAGGACCTGGGTCGGGGGGCCGATGGATCATGGAGGCTTCATGGCCAGAGCTGCGAGCACTTGCCAGTAAGGATCTGTTCCCAAGGAGTGTGACCATGATTGAGACCTCTGCCGAGGATCAACTCAAGGCTGTGGGCTCACAAGGATCTGCTGGGCAACTTGGGAAGTCCTTTATGTCGAGGTCCTGGTGGTCTTGGCAGATGCACCGGCAAAGCCAGGCATCGGCACATGCTGCGTGGCGAGGAAGGCAGACAAACTGCGCTCCATCCTGCTTTCCCACTCAGGTGGTGTCACAGCCTTCGAACCAGACGCCAGGGTTACTAGGATCCGGTGTCGGCAAGAAGAGGAAGTCAATGAGGATGGCCTTGGGTGTCCAATGCCGATCACCGGAGTCCTCTGCATCCTTCCGGGAGAGCTTGGCTTACTGCTCTTTCTCAGACTCCTCTGTGCGGGCTGCTGGACCTAGCGTGGGGCTTGCCTGCCTTGTCCAAGTCCCAAGAGGACTTCCTCGAGGATTTTTTCTTCTTCCTTTCATGCTCCAGGGAACCTTTGTTGGAGGCCCCGTGGCCCCGATCAATAGCAGAGGGATCACTGCATGATGCCTGGAATGGGGCCATGGCAGACTCTGACCATTTTAAGATCTCATCGTGCTTCTGCTGATGGAGTTTGATAGCCTTAGTGGACATCTTTCTACAAAGGCTGCAAGCCTCCAGGTTGTTGTCAGCCCCTAGACACCAGAAGCAACAATCGAGTGTGTCGGACATATTTTTTGTGCACTGATCACACTTTTTAATGCTGCTGGCCATCGGGGAGGAGTGGCCGACTGTGGAAGAAAGACCCGAGGAGTGGCCAACTGTGGAAGAAAGGCACGAATCTGTGCTGAAGGAAAAACTAAATTGGTTTGAGTTGCAATGCTGGAGCAACTGAGCTCAGAGGTAGGAAAGGAACTGGTCTCAACTGAGGGAAAAAAGGAAACAGTTCACTGAGAATTTAATTAACTTTTTTTCAGAGAAATCAGACACACATCTGGTGGGCTCTGAGGAAAAAAAGGAGAGTGAGCAAGATCACACCCTTAGGCGGGAAGGGGACCACGCATGTGCGGTGGCATCTCCCAAAGGTTTTCTTTGAAAGCTGGGGAGATGTTCTGTGAGGACTCCATCGGCACAGACGTCACCCATATGTGACTTCCTGCTTGTTCCCGAAGAAAGACAGAGCACAAAATTTAAACCAAAAAATTATTTTTTTGGGCGGTGACAGGAAGTGAACAATCTACTGGCTCCGTGGAAAACAAAGAACTGAGGAGAGAACTTGGGAAGGCGGGGAAGTAGATGCACAGGTATAGTGCAGTGCTCCCAAAGGCTTTCCTATTTGACCTGGTGAGCTTTCCCACGTGGGCTCTGTCAGTACAGACAATACCCCATATGTGAAGACTGCATTCTGCTTGTTCCTGGAGATAACAAACTTACATGCACTTTAACATGATGGCTTTCCAAGTGACCTAGTAATTACAGAAATGGGCTGGGAATATGATTCAAATTCTGTTTCTCCCACTTGATGTTTCCTGTGACTTTAGGAAAGTGAATCTGAGGGAGATTTACTCAGGTAAAATACTGAGACGCCCTGCATGCGGCTAAAAATCTATATGTATTCCATAATGAGCAAACTTAGCTACACAGAGTTAGTGTTCCTGCCAGCATATTTAGGTAAGGGCGGGGAGGAGGAAAAGTGTATATATAGATGATGTTTATTATTTACTTAAAATATTTTTATGCTGTAAACCATTAAGAAATTTGGTTGGCAATACACATATATAATTCAATATAAAAAACCACCAAACCATTTTCAAACAAAATTCTGTCAAAAACAGATGATGTTCCCCACACTCATGACAATATTGAAAGAAAAAATATACATGTACATTCACTAAGAATTGGTGCAAAGCCCATGGATAATTATGGATGGTCTTTGTCCAACTCGATAGTTTGAAAGCACTTTTTATCTCCCATTTGCCTCAGATGCCTACTTACTGTATATTGTAAACTATTTGGGGAAGGGAATGATCGCACCTATTTATTGTACAGCACTGTAATGTACTAGTTACACTATAAAATATGATTAAACTATTAAAGCTGTCATTCTCCTACAGAGCACAAACAAAAACCTCATAGATATCTATAAAATTGCAGAACACATATGTACATTTGTTGGCCAGGGTGAAACAGAGAACCTATTTATTGCATTATAAGGTACCAGAAATGATGAAAAGTGATAGAGTAGTTACTCACCTGTAACAGGTGTTCTCCAGGAGCAGCAGGAATCAGTCCTCACATATGGGTGACGTCGGCGCCGACGGAGCCCTCGTGCGGAGCATTTCCCCAGCTTTCAAAGAAAGCCTTTGGGAATTGCAGCGCGCATGCGCGGTCCCCTTCCCGCCCAAGGGTGCCATCTTGCTCAGTCTGATGACATAGCTAAAAGACAGCAAAAAATTAGCAAAACAAATCAAGACTGCAACTCCAAGGGGAGGAGGGAGGGTTGTGAGGACTGATTCCTGCTGCTCCTGGAGAACACCTGTTACAGGTGAGTAACTACTCTTTCTCCAGGACCAAGCAGGAAGTCAGTCCTCACATATGGGACTCCCCAGCTTAAGGATACTGGAGACCTCAAGCCGAAAAAATGAGCTCCCTTAGCTCGTCAGCACGTAAGGAAGGAATCCTCTCTGAGAACGCCCCTGAACCGGTAGCCCAACACCAGGGCCGGAGGGTAGGAGTTGCCTAAACCCCAAAGAGATTATGGAGTACTGCCTGTCCGAAAGCACTGTCCCTGCGGGACTCCCTCTCAAGGCAGTAATGGGCCGCAAAAGTCTGGCTTGAAGACCAAGTAGCAGCCCGGCAGATGTCTGCCAACGGAACAGAGCGGAGATAAGCCACTGATGCAGCCTTCGTCCTGACACGATGAGCCGTGACTCGACCCTCCCACTAGAGGCCGGCTGCCCCATAAACCCAGGCGATACAGTCAGCGACCCAGATGGACAAAGTACGCTTGGAGACAGGGAGCCCCAACTTATTGGGGGTCAAAAGAAACGAAGAGCTGAACAGCCCTCCGGTGCTCCCGCGTACGGTCAAGGTAGAAGGATAACTCCCTCCTACAGTCCAGGGTATGCAGGACCATCTCAGCCCGGTTGGCATGCGGCCTGGGAAAGAAGGTCGGAAGAACCACCTCCTGATTGAGGTGAAAAGGGGAGACAACCTTAGGAAGAAACTTCGGGTGAGTCCGTAAGACTACCCTATTCCTATAGAACCTAGTGTAAGGGGGATGAGACACTAGGGCCTGAAGCTCACTCACTCGCCTAGCAGAGGTAAGAGCTACCAGAAACAAGGTTTTCCAGGAGAGAAAACGGAGAGGGCAGGTAGCCATAGGTTCAAATGGCGGACAAGTAAGCCGCTGTAAGACCACATTCAGATCCCACTCAGGGGCTGGTGGACGCAAAGGAGGCTTAAGCAGGAGGAGGCCTCTGAGAAAACGAGCCACCAAAGGGTGGTGGGAAAGAGGCCTCCCGTCCACCGGCGAGTGGTGCGCTGAGAGAGCACTGAGGTGAACCCTGACAGAGTTGGACTTAAGGCCTAGATTGGAGAGGTAAAGCAAACATTGCAATACCACCGCTACCAAGCAGGAGAAGGGATTCTCGCTGTGCTGAGAACACCAGGTGGAGAATCTATGCCACTTAAAGAGCGTAGGACTTCCTGGTGGATTGCCGCCGAGAGGCCAAGACAACGTCTTCCACCTATCTAGGCAGGAGTAGGGGAGCCAGGACTACCCTTTCAGCAGCCAAGCCATCAGATGAAGGGACTGGAGGTTGGGGTGCAAGAGAGACCCCTGGTCCTGAGACAGGAGATCGTGTTGAAGTCCCAGAGGCAGGGGAGTGTCCACCGCCAGTTGCAACAGGAGTGGGAACCACGGCTGCCTCGGCCACCTGGGGGCTATCAGAATCATCGAGGCTCTGTCCTTGAGGACCTTGAACAGTGTGCGAGACACTAATGGCGTGGGAGGAAACGCATATAGCAGGCCTTGGGACCACGAGATCAGAAACGCATCCACTGCTACCCTGAGAGGATGCGGTTGTCAGGAGCAGAATCTTGGGAGTTGCCGGTTCAGAGGACTGGCGAAAAGATCCATGGTGGGGAGGCCCCACCTGAGAAAGATCTGCTGAACCACCAACGGGTTCAATCTCCATTCGTGTGGTTGCAGGATCCTGCTCAGTCTGTCCGCCAGGTAATTTTCTTGACCTGGGAGGTAGACAGCCTTGAGGAGGATTCCGTGATTGACGGCCCAAGAGCAGAGCCGTTGTGCCTTCTGGCAGGGAAGGAGAGAGCCTCTGCCTCCCTGTTTGTTCACGTAGAACATTGCAACTTGATTGTCCATCTGGACTAGTACAGACTGGTGCGACGTGAGGTTGGAGAAGGCTCGCAGAGCTAGGCGTATCACCCGAAGCTCTAGGAAGTTTATCTGCTGAGCAGTCTCCCAATGAGTCCAGAGACCCTGAGTACATGTCCCTTGGCAATGTGCTCCCCAACCTAGAAGAGAAGCATCTGTCATCAGCACTCGAGAATGCGGAGGGGGTTGAAAATCCACTCCGAGTTCCAGATTCGGAAGATGAAGCCACCACTGTAGAGAGGAGACGAGCAGGGTGGATACACTCACCGAGTCTGCAAGGCTCCCTGTGGCCAGATGCCACTGAGATCGAAGGCTCCACTGAGCAGGCCGCATGTGCAGGCGGGCATTGGGGGTTACATGAACCGTGGAAGCCATATGGCCGAGAAGTCTCAGGAATTGCCTGGCGGAGACCAGAGAATTGCTGTGAGACTGCCTAGCTAGATCCATCAACTTGTGGGCTCTGTCCAGTGGCAGAAAAGCCTTCGCCTGAAGAGTGTCCAGTCTTGCTCCTATGAATTCCAAGTTCTGGGACGGGAGCAAAGTGGACTTTGCGAAGTTTATGACACACCCCAAGTGCTGAAGCAGAGCCACAGTGCGAAGGGTGGCCTGACTGACCTCCTGGGAAGACTGGCCTCTTATGAGCCAGTCGTCCAGGTATGGAAACACAAAAAACCCTTGAAGCCTAAGGTAGGCCGCCACCACCGCCAGGCACTTGGTGAACACCCAGGGAGCGGAGGCTAGGCCAAAGGGAAGTGCTCTGTACTGGTAGTGGTTTCCCCCCACAACAAACCTGAGATACTGTCTGTGGTCTGGATGAATAAGGATGTGAGTTATAAGCGTCCTTGAGATCTAAGGAGCATAGCCAATCTCCCTGCTGGAGGAAGGGCAGCAGGATTCCAAGGGTAAGCATCTTGAACTTTTCCCTCTCCAGGAACTTGTTGAGGTTGCACAAGTCTAGGATGGGTCTGAGGCCTCCTGTTCTTTTTGGTACCAGAAAGTACCTGGAATAAAAGCCGTGACCTCTCACGTGGTGGGGCACCTGTTCCACAGCCTGTTCCTTTAGCAGACTTGCTAACTCCTGAAGGAGTAGGTCCCTGTGCAGAGGGGGTCTTGGAGGCTCCCCTGGAAAGTAGGAGGGAGGTACCTGGTGAAAATGAAGAAGATAGCCCTTTTGGACTATATGGAGTACCCAGGTATCTGATGTGACGGCTGACCACCGGTGGGCAAAGTGGGCCAGCCGGCCTCCTGTGCTGATGTGAGCCAGGTGAGGAGAAGAGGCTATGCTTGCTGAGTCAAAAATCCCCGCCCTGCTGAGCAGGGGCCGATGTTGTTGGCTTGGGGGCTTTCTGCCTACTGCCCATGACCCTGCCCCTTGGCCTGCTGACCCTGTTGGGGAGCTGCAGAGGTCTGATAATGAGGGTATGGTTTATAGGCAGAAGACTTCCTAGGGTAAAAGGGCTTTTTCCCCGAGCCCTTCTTCTTCTGAGAAGGGGCAGAGGTTTTTCTGGACAGCCTAGTCCTGGTCAGAGTCTCGGTCTTGAGTTCTGCAGCCTTCTCAGCCATGGGCTTGCCAAAGAGGTTTTCACCTCGGCAGGGGACATCGACCAACTTGTCCTGCACCCATGGCTCGAGGTCGGATGACTGTAGCCAAGCCTGTCGGCGGGCACCGATGCCGGCCCCGGCTACTCGGGCCGAAGCCTCGAAGCCATCGTAGGCTGCTCGAGAGATAAACTTCGAGCACTCTCGAATACCAGTGGACAAGGCCTGGAACCTCTGCAAAGGTTCCTCGGAGAGACCAGCAGAGAACCCAGCAATCTCCTTTGCCAGGTCTCGGAGGTACATGCCCATGTAGAGCTGGTAAGTCTGGACACGGCAAGCAAGCATAGAGCCCTGGAAGCACTTCCTACCGAGGGCATCCTGGTTCCGGGCCTCCAGGCAGGGAGGCACCGAGGAGTGCATCTTCTGACTTTTCAGTCGATGCATGGCCGATTCCACAACCATGGAGTGGTGCGGTAATTGCGCCTTTTGTAACCCGGGGCTCTTGCGGACTCGATAGATTGAATCGACCCGCTTGCTTAACACCAGCGTCGAGGCCGGGGTCTCCCACATGCGGAAGAGCAGCTGCTCCAGCATCGGAGGAACCGGAACAGTAAAGGCCTCCTTCGGGGTAAAGTTATACTGGAGGGCCTCGAGCTCCTCGGCTTGAGGCTCCTCCTTGGGATCCGCGGGGAAGGCCAAGGCCTTGGCCATATCCCGCACGAAGTCCGAGAACCGGGTATCCTCCGGTGGGAATCGTCTCCGAGGTGCGGACTCCGGCGAGTCCGATGGGACACACCGAGTCCGATAAGTATCGGGTGACTCTTCGTCCTCCGTCTCCCAGCCCGACTCCTCGGAGGAGGAATCGAGCGGCTCTGGTCGGGCGGGCACCGATGCCATCCGCCCCGATGCCGAGGGTACCGGCATCGACGACCTCGGTCCCGAACGGGAGGCCGAGGGAGACCGTGGCCGAGGATCGACTCAAGCCCGCATGGACTCGAGGATCGGCACGGCCTCCGGGGTCGACTTGGACGTCGAGGTCCCGGTGGTCGGGGCAGATGCACCGGCGAGACCGGCGATCAATGCCCGCTGCTGTTCCATGAAGGCAGCGATGCTGCTCTCCAAGGCCGTCAACCTGAGTCCGAGCTCAGGAGACCCAGCAGCCCCCGACTCGGGCCCGCCCGTCGGCTCCCCTGGAGGAGAGTCCACGAGGACTACAGCACTTACATGTCCAGGAGACTCCATCTCGATACGATGTTTGGCAGGTCTCTCCAACTCCGAAGACCCGGGACGGCTATTGGGGCTATGTGACCTGGCCCTCGAGGAACCAGGAGCGTCCACCAACGCTGCCCTCGCGGGTTTCTTCTTCCTGTGATGTTCCCGCGAAGGAGACCCCCGCTCAGAGGAACCCTGACGCTGCTCGGGGCCGGAGTCCCGAGACGTCAAGGCCTCTGACGAGGTCCGGGCCCATCCGGACGCGGAGTCAGAAAAGATCCTATCCTTCTGGTGCTGCCGACTCCTCAATGCCTTCGAGGACATTTTGCCACACGGATCACAGATCATCGGGTCATGATCGGGACCGAGGCAGCAGAGACAGCAGTCATGTGTGTCGATAAGAGACATAAGTTTCTTACACCGATCACACTTTTTAAACCCGCTGGTAGCCATCGGGGGGAAAAGGGCCCCTGCGAGGTCAAAAGACCGGGCTGCCAGGGAAAAAAGAAAAATGGCGCGAACCCTAGTCACGAAGGACAAAAACCGAAAAAGAGAGAGAGGACTCGATACTGGCGTATCGGTCCAAGGCGGGAAAAGGATCCGGCGTCGAACCGAAGAAAAAAGAGAAAAAATAGGGAAAATCAACTTTTTCCTCGGGGAAAAATGAACTACGTCCGTCGGGCTCCGCGGAAAAAAGAAGAGTGAGCAAGATGGCACCCTTGGGCGGGAAGGGGACCGCGCATGCGCGCTGCAATTCCCAAAGGCTTTCTTTGAAAGCTGGGGAAATGCTCCGCACGAGGGCTCCGTCGGCGCCGACGTCACCCATATGTGAGGACTGACTTCCTGCTTGGTCCTGGAGAAAAAGTAAATCAAAAACTGCACATAAGTGATCATTGCTTTTTAATGGAGAGGAAGGTTATAATCTGGACCTCTTTGCTTAGAAATTACCACCAGTCAGTAGATGTAGTGAGTGAGATGTCAGGCGCAAACACCTTATTTGAAGGGTCACCCAGGGATTTGCGCTGCTGTGCTGTTTAGTATTTGTTGCTTTTGGCGGCCTGTATTAATTTGATCTTGTGTATCATATACATATGAATAATATTATGTCATTGTCCCCTTTAGGGACTCATGTTACTACCTTTGATAAGCATTTGAACTTATTTACATAACATCTTCTATTACTTACTGGACAATAAACTGAAACAATGATGCAGCTGAGATCTTCAAGACTGGTCTGTCTAAACTAAGTTGTTATGTCTCTATTAAGTAAGAGCTTTTAAGGTATCAAGGAAAGCCTATGCAAAATTAAAAATGGAGCTTGGAAAACTGAAGATAGTGACTTATTTGTTAGTCTACGAGCAATGACGACAAATAGGCCGCATTTAAAAAAAAAAAAAAAAAAAAAAAAAAGTTCTGCTGCACAGTTCCTAGTAAAACCGATTAGACAGAGCCCACATTATGTTCAGAGCTCCACAGGCTGCCGATTTCAGCCACATAGAATTTAATATAGTAATTTTAATAATCAAGGGCCTGAGAAGCAACGGTCCACCATATTTAAGAGACAAGATTAGCTTGATATGAGCCCCGATGTTTTGAGATGCAGCTCACCCGAGCACTCCCTTTAAGTTTTTAAAACATGAGAGAACCTGATCTAGAACGTTTTCCTCTGTAGCTTCAACCCTCTGGAACATGTTTCCTCAAGAACTGAGGCATGAATCGAATTATCCTTTCAGGATGGGCATGAAAACGTGGCACTTGATATAGTGAATTCTGTTGTCGAGGTGAAAATTTTACTTGTCTGAAATTTTTTTTTCTAGAATTCTGCTAGACCAGTCCAGGCAAGTGAGTTATGTCCCCTGCCAGTAGGTGATGGAGACAAAAAGACTAGAAGCTTCCGATGACATCACCACTGGTATAAAGAATGGTGCAACAAGGGGCACACTTCGGTATTCATATAAGCCCCTTGCCGAAAACCAAACAAAATAAACACACATACCCCAAGAACAACCCCAAAAGGGTTAAACTCAAAACCCACTGAAGAAAGGGCCATCATGCTGCAAATTCAAGGAACTTTATACAACAACTGATTGCAGAGGCAGCAGTAAACTTTCCTAGGGCAGGTCCAAGACAGATCTAGCTGGATTCCAGGAAAAGAAAATTTCAGGTGGGTAAATTTTCACCTTCCAGTCCATCCTGCTAGACCAGTCAAGACAAGTGAGAAGTACTAAAGCTACGATTTGGCTGGGCAGACGGGATGGCTACTCCGAGAACCTCCAAACCAAAGGACACATATGCCCTGGCCTTCAGATCCAAGCAATAATACTTGACAAAGATATTCAGGGAGGACCAAGCAGCCACCTGACACTGGGGCTACCTACTCAGACTCTCCCTAAGAGGATGCCTGTGTCCAATTAGAGTGAACAACGAACCCACTGGCACAGATGTACTCCTAAGCACAGAGGCAACCATCTGCCTGATCCAGCTCCACAGGGTGGCCTTGGAGACACCTCACTCGTGTGGACCCCCAAACAAGACAATCTATCCATTTTATAGAAAGTATTAGTCACCTTCAATTAATGGAGCAACAACCTGCAGATTGCCAGAGGATGCAACTCCTTGTTCTCACTCTGATACTGGCCTGATGCGAAGCCTGAAAGAGAAACCACCTGGTTGACATGAAAAGCAGAAATTACCTTGTGCAAGAAGGGATGGGTCAAAGTATCACAGACTAAGCTGAGAAAGTCAAATATAGATCCCAACAGAACAAAGCCTGTAACTCTAATCTACACTGAGCCAAACAAGTCACCACAATGAAAAAGAAACCAGACTTGAGAGACACACCCCAAAGGCTAAAAGGGGATGGGGTCCATCAATACCCGAAGCACCAATCGAAGATCCTAGGGTGAAACAACAGTTGGACAAGAGGACACAGATGCCTAATCCCCCAAAGAACACGAGCCACACTGGAGTGCAAAGCCAATGAGCACCCTGCAATTGGCCCCTAAGTACAAACTAGCACTGCAACCTGAACACACAGGGAGAGCAATGCAAACTCCTTCTCCAAAGCATCCTGTAAGAATGATAAAAGGCACAGCAAGTCAACAGAACTGAAAGATAAGCCCTGATTCAAGTACTATGACTCAAAAAGGCACCAGGTCCAAACACATGAGCCGAGTGAACCTGTGACACGCATTCAACAGTGATGAAATCATCACCAAAGAGTACTCCTTTTGCTTAAAGCAGTACCTCTCAAGGGCTAAGCCATAAGCAAAACAGACCCAGGTCATGCATAAGGATGGGTCTCTTGTGCAGGAGATTCCTCCCCTAAGGTAAGGGGCTGCCATCAGCAGCCGAACCATGACTGCATACCAAGACCTTTGGTGCCGGTTTGGAGTCACTAGGATTACTAATCCTGGATGATCTTCTAATCCTCTGCAGAATGTGATTGATCAGGAGCCATGGCAGGAACATATACAGCAAACCCCCCTTTGTGGCCATAAATGCACAAGTGTGTCTATGCCGCTGAAGTCAAGTCCAGGGAAGGTTTATCCCAATGGTACATGAACTACTGATAGGCCTGAGTCCCCACTTCATACTCCCTAGGATCGATAATATTGCAACAATAAGAAAGTCCAACAACAAAGGAAGAAGAGGTATCCGCACAGGCAAAGTCAAACCAAAAGCGGAACCCAAAAACCAGGCCTACACGTAGGTATATAAATATGCAGACAAGGTTTATTGAAGGACCCAACTCAAAAGTTTCAGCCGGAGGCCTTCTTCAGGTGTCTAAAAACAAACCAATATAAACCATACATATTAAAACGTATACAAGTGTTTGGGCATAAATTATAAAATGTAACAAAATTTAAAAAAATATATCCTTTAAAAATTCAAATATACTAATGTAAATAGACATGCTTAACTTAGATGCGCACAAAAACAAAACAAAATAAAACAAGGCGGCTAAAAACATCCTTATTTACCTAGGGAAGAAAATGGAATATCGAATAGAAAGGGAATATATTACCACAAAGGCGAAGCAACAACTTATAAAGGGTGGAGGAAACTCCTCAATCTATGTAAGATAAGGGAAAAGAATGTTGAGATGACCATCAAATATCTTAATACTCAAAGTATATATATGATGTATGGCACATTGAAGAAAGATACATAAGGATATAACAACTATTATTTCAACTAATGACGCTCATTCCAAAACACTATTATGGATAAAAATAAGGACCAGGGGCAAACCTAAAAGATGTATATGTAAAACATATAAAAATAACAGAAGAAAGGAAAAAATAAAAAGCATAAAAATATGAGCATGAAAGTATGTATATATAGCTTCATAATACGAAAAATCCAAATGATACCTTAGAATATACATACAGCATATTGTATAGTCCATGCAAAAGCAAAAGGGGGAAAAAAAGGTGAGACCCAGGAAAACGGAAAGATACAAAAACTGCAATTATGTACTGGTAAGTCGGCGTATGAAGAGCTAATAGAGAGAACACCAGAAAGGGTGTTATGAAACAAACAGGTTGTGGGAGCAAAATACATATATGCTCATAACATGTAATGTAAACTGAACGCAAAAAGAGCGGGAAAACCTTAACCCTAAAAGGGAAGAAAACCATATGTGAGGAACAACATTGAGCAAGCCAGACATGCCACAAAAAAGCAAAAGACTTATATGTAACCATAAAGAACTGACTAAAGCAGACTCCGAAACTCAAACCGTTCAATATCCAACACATAGTAACATAACAGAAAGAGTGCACACATACTCATTTGAACGTGTCTTCGCATAAAATCGTAACGGAGGAGCTGGTCAGAAACATATGAAGCAAAAAGCTAAACCACCAAGGCAGAAGACCTTTGGAAACTCCAAACGTTGTGACAATGTTGAATTTACATAATGCACTCATACATGCGATGGAAAGTGTCTTAGCTTAAAAGAAATGTTTTAAATTACAAAGAGATCAACAAGGTGAGATAAAAGTGAGGCAATAGAGGAGGTACAAGAGTCCATAGCAGAAAAGATGGAGGACATTGAAAATAGAAGCCAGTGCAATAACTTAAGGTTTAGAGGCCTGTCAGAGGAACCAGCATACCAAAATTGTGCCTGGGTGGTAGAGGAAATTGTTTCTACTCTATGGAAGGAAGCAGATAAACCACAATTAAAAATGGACCATACCCACAGATCACTGGGGAAACCAAGAGCAAACTTGCCAAGAGACACTGTGGTATGTTTCCACAGTTATTGGATAAAGAACAAATACTTATCAGAGCCAGGAAAAATGGCACAATAGAGTGGAACTCACATAAGACTGAGGTCTATGAGGACCTCTCGCCGATTACATTGCGCAAAGAAGAGAAAGAGTAGTTACTCACCTGTAACAGGTGTCCTCCAGGAGCAGCAGGAATCAGTCCTCACATATGTGTGTCATCGGCGCCGATGAAGCCCCAGCGGAGCATTTCCCCAGCTTTCCATGAAAGCCTTTGGGAATGCTGGCACGCATGCGCGGTTCCCTTCCCGCCTAAAGGTGCCATCTTACCTCAGTCAAATTACATAGCTAAGAACAGCACACAAAAATGAAAAAATTAAACTATGTACAACTGCAACTCCCAGGGGAGGAGGGAGGGTTGTGAGGACTGATTCCTGCTGCTCCTGGAGAACACCTGTTACAGGTGAGTAACTACTTTTTCTCCAGGACCAAGCAGGAAGTCAGTCCTCACATATGGGTGACTCCCTAGCTCTGGGCTACCAGGAACCCAGGCTGAACAAGAGAACTCCCTCTAGTCACAGCAGCAAAGAAAGGCTTTCCAAGGACACAACCTCCACCGGTAGCCCAACAGAGGGCAGGAGTTGCCTAAACCTCAAAGAGATTCCGGAGTACTGCCTGGCCAAAAGCACTGTCCCTATGGGACTCCCTCTCCAGACAGTAATGGGTCGCAAACGTCTGGCTTGAAGACCAAGTTGCAGCCCTGCAGATGTCTACCAAGGGCACAGAGCGGAGATGAGCCACTGAGGCAGCCATTGCCCTGACACGATGGGCCGTGACCCTACCCTGCAAAGGAAGGTCAGCCGCCTTGTAAGCCCAGGTGATACAGTCAGCCACCCAGATGGACAAGGTACGCTTGGACACAGCCAACCCCAACTTATTGGGGTCAAAGGAGACGAAGAGCTGAGTAGCCCTTCGATGCCCTTGCATACGGTCAAGGAAGAAGGATAAGGCCCTCCTACAGTCCAGGGTATGCAGAACTGCTTCAGCCTGGCTTGCATGAGGCCTAGGGAAGAATGTTGGAAGAACCACCTCCTGGTTGAGGTGGAAAGAGGAGACAACCTTAGGGAGGAACTTGGGATGAGTCCTGAGGACTACCCTGTTCCTATAAATCCTGGTGTAAGGTCATAACAACATAAGAACATAAGATATGCCATACTGGGTCAGACCAAGGTCCATCAAGCCCAGTATCCTGTTTCCAACAGTGGCCAATCTAGGTCATACGTACCTAGCAGTTTCCCCAAAAGACACAGGTTCCGCAATGCTTGTACTGGGTCAAGCATTGATATCCTGGGTCCCTTCTTAATAATGGTTTATGGACCTTTCCTCCAGGAACTTGTCCAAACCTTTTTTAAACCCAGCTACACTAACAGCCTTTACTACATCCTCCGGTAATATGGAGGCAGTATTGCAATAGTTCATTTATATTTCAAAAGACTGCACGCAGCAGGTGGTGATAGGGCATTCTCGTTTTGCTCCTTCATTGCCGCAGTGCAGAGTTGCCCAGAGATCTTTTCTTTTACCAATTCTGTTTAGCATCTTTCTGAGACCACTGGCAGATATTAGAAAGTTTGGCTTGGGCTTTCCCTTCTGTGCTAGTGATGTGTGGTGCCTCGTCACACTGGGGACTGAGAGACATCAGATAACTGGGAAAATAAACTTCTTTGCAAAATCTGGCTTCTTAGGCAATTGCCAATGATGCCGATGCCTAAATCCAGACCCGATTTGAAGGCATAAACAATCATTTCCCATCTATGTGTTCCATTCCAATCATGATTTTTTAGCCTTCTATCATATCTCATGTCAGTTGTCTGTTCTCCAAGCTGAAGAGCCTTAAACTTTCTACAGAGTTAAATTGCTATATCTCCTTTATTGTTTTGGTTGCTTTTTCTATACCTTTTCTACTTTTACTTTTTATTAAATAAAGTTTGTGACTGATTTTTATCATATGCCACAACCAAAATTAAATAATTATATGTCATTTATTTTGACAAGCAAAACATTAAAAAGACAGATATAAACACAAAGAAAAGTTTAAATTGCTCCTTAACCATTTCTTTCCATACAATGCATCTAACTGAATGAAGCTGAACCTTCTCTTCTTCAATAAATACTTATTCTTTTACCGTGAATCCCCTTGCACAGTGCTCAAGGTGCATTGCACCATGGATCAATATGATTAGAATTGTCTCAGACTTATTATGGCATTCTGATAGTCTCAGATTTATTCTACATTCCTTTCAGAATAATTCCTAAGATTCTTTTTGCTTTCTTGACTACTGCTGCACACTGAGCTGAGGATGGCAGTTTGTTGTCCAGGATGCCAAGATCCTTTCCTTGGCTGGTGACTCTTAATATGGAGGCGTGAGCACTCAGCTCTAAACCTGCAGTAAACTGATAGCTTTATACATAAGAAAGGGAACTGGATTTAGCTCACATCTTTTCAGTAGTAGTTCAAGGTGAGTTACATTGTGGTACAGTAGGTATTTTCCTATCGCCAGAGGGCTTATAATCTAAGGGGGCATATTCAAAGGCATTTACATGGTTTGCAAACTATGTAAATGCTGCTCTGTGGAATATCCACGGGATCCGTGGCCACATGCCTGATGCTAACCGGTTAGTGGCAATATTGAGCCACTGCCCGATCAGCAATATGTTGTGAAAGTTGGGCACAGGAAACTCTGGCCTAACATTTGCCGCAAAAGCTAACCAGGCAGCAGCTGAATATCACTGTTGCCCGGTTAGCTTTGTGGCAATCTTGGCAGCCTGAACATTCAATGCCAGAGCCCGGATATGTCCCAGGCATTGAATATCTGGTTTTAAAGTTCAGTGCCAATGACTAGTCACTTTAACAGCACTAGCTGCCGGCTCCAAATATCAGGCCCTAAGTTTGTTCCCGAGACAATGGAGAGTTAAGTGACTTTTTCAAGATTCCGAGGATCAGCAGTGGGATTAAAACCTAGCTTCCCTGGTTCTTAGACTGCTGCTCTAACCTGGTTCTAACCACTTCATCATTGGCTTTCAATCTAATAGACAGTAGTGAAAGATCTCGCTCTTGGGATGGATCACCCTTGGCATCTCTTGCATCTTAGCCAGGTGAAAACAGAGGCTGCACAGGAAATGAGAGCTGCAGCACCCAACCCAAGAGAATTGGTACTAGAGGAGATCAAACCTAAGTTTTCTTTAGAAGCTCAAATGACAGGACTTCAACTTTCATACTTTGCACACATCATATGATTCCACTTCCCCCTCCCCAAGTCTAGGTTTAAAACTCCAAGAAGTGGATTATGAATTCTTCAAATATCTGCACTCTGTACTTTGTACTCATCCCTGATACAGAAGGTAAGTTTAGCCTCCCTACACGTACCTGCATCCTTTCTCCACTCATGTGATCTTCCTGTAGAAAATAGTTTTTACATCCAGATCTACCTGCAACTAAACCCATATATGCTTGCCCAGAAGCTTTGCCTAGGGAGCTAGAATTTCATCACTAAAATATTTATTAAAATATTTAGGGCCCGATCTATCACAGACCAGGGCCTGAAGCTCACTCACTCGCCTAGCCGAGGTGAGGGCTATCAGGAAGAGAGTCTTCCAGGAAAGGAAGCGTAGAGGGCAAATAGCCATCGGCTCAAAGGGTGGGCGAGTCAGTTGCTGCAAGACCACATTCAGCTCCCACTCAGGAGCAGGAGGACGGATGGGAGGCTTGAGCAAGAGCAAGCCTCTGAGAAACCTGGTCACCAAGGGGTGGCCCGATAGGGAATGTCCTTCCACCAGTGAGTGGTGAGCTGCTAGAGCTGAGAGGTGGACCCGAACAGAATTGGACTTAAGTCCCTGATTTGATAAGTGCAGTAGATACTGAAGCACTACTGGTACAGTACAGGAGAAAGGATCTTCTGTACGCAGCTGACACCACACAGAAAACCTCTTCCACTTTAGAGCATAGGTTTTCCTAGTGGACTGCTTCCTAGAGGCTAGGACATCCTCCTCAACTTCCTGAGGTAGGCCCCAGGGAGCCAAAACTACCCTTGCAGCCTCCAGGCCATCAAATTGAGAGCTTTGAGATTGGGGTGCAGAAGGGAACCCTGCTCCTGTGAGAGAAGGTCGGGTTGCAACCCCAGAGGTAGTGGAGAATCCACTGCCAGCTGAAACCAAGGCTGCCTCGGCCACCTGGGAGCTACCAGCAGGACCGAGGCCTTGTCCTGAAGAGTCTTGAAAAGAGTTCGGGCCACCTAGGGCGTGGGAGGAAACACATACAGGAGGCCCTGAGACCAGGACATCAGAAAAGCATCTGGTGCTATCCTCAAAGGATGCGGTTGCCTGGTGCAGAACTTGGGCAGTTGCTTGTTCAGTGGACTTGCAAAGAGATCTATCCAAGGGAGACCCCACTTCAGGAAGATCTTCTGAACCACCAAGGGATGCAGCTGCCACTCGTGGGGCTGCAGAATTCTGCTCAACCGGTCAGCCAGGCAGTTCTCCTGGCCTGGAAGGTACACCGCCTTGAGAAGCATGTTGTGCTTCAGGGCAAAGGAACAAAGGTCTTGAGTCTCCCGACAAAGGAGCTGTGACCCAGTCCCGCCCTGTTTGTTCACATAAAACATGG
Organism: Ichthyophis bannanicus; assembly: GCA_033557465.1. NCBI lineage: Eukaryota > Metazoa > Chordata > Amphibia > Gymnophiona > Ichthyophiidae > Ichthyophis > Ichthyophis bannanicus. The sequence goes on along the minus strand of CM066036.1, from coordinate 174,085,451 downwards.
CTACCTGGTTGTCTGTTTGAATCAAGACTGAGCGGTGAGCCAGGGCCAGAGAAAAAGCCTTGAGAGCTAAGCGGATAGCTTGAAGTTCCAGGAAATCTGTTGGGCCGCTTCCCAGGGAGACCAGAGGCCTTGGGTGCACTTGTCCAGATAATGAGCACCCCAGCCCCGCAGAGAGGCGTCGGTGGTGAGGACCACCGAGTATTCTGGCATTTGGAAGGGCATCCCCTGCAGCAGATTGGGTGGATGTAGCCACCAGCTGAGGGAGGCCAAAAGGGGTCTGGACACCTTTATCCTGTCTCTTAGGCGGCCTGTGGCCTGAGACCACTGAGTCCGAAGGCACCACTGTGCAAGCCTCATATGGAGCCTGGCATTGGGAGTCACATGCACTGTCGAAGCCATGTGGCCCAGAAGTCTGAGGCAGAGTCTGGAGGAGACCAGGGGCTTGTTTAGGAACTGTTTGGCCACGTCCATCAGTCTTTGGGCCCTGTCTGCTGGCAAGAATGCCTTTGCCAGTTGAGAATCTAACCTTTATTTATTTATTTTATTTTATTTAGCGTACATTTGTATACCGCTACTTCCAGCGATCAGTAGCGGATTAGATTACATGTCGGAGCTGTCTGATCAGGACAGAAAAATTGTAATATATACAAAGTGATTTACAGGATAAGCACGACACACAGCAGTTAGGTAAATTGATTTTCCTTCCATAAGATGGGAGGAAATTAATTACATATATACATTTTTTACACATATGTACATCTTTGGTTCTGTGGGTAGCAAGGGTTAGTTTTATTTTATTATTTATTTATTACAGTTTCTTATATACCGCGCTATTCGGCATCAGCGCGGTTTACATCATAACATAACTACCATGGTGACAAGGTGTCTGGTTTTACATAGAACAGGTAATAAAACTTGGATAACAGGGTTAACTATATACATAACTATATACATAAGCTATTTACACTGCAGGATAGGTAGAGTCAGATCATGAGTAAGGGGGCATCTATAAGGGGTGATTTCTTGAGAGGGATATCCAGTCTCAAAGGTTGTCTGGGAAGTATTGGGTGAAGAGGTAGGTTTTGAGTGCCTTTCTGAACTGATATAGATTGTTTATGGCCCTAATGTCAGGGGGTAGAGTATTCCAGCATCTGGGGATATAGAAACTGTTTGTGGTTGTCTTGTTGCACTTTGTCTTGTTGCACTTTGTCGATTCCTTTGGTGTGATTAGCATGTTGATGGTTGTTGCTCTTCTAGATCTGTTGGGGGTTCTCATTGTCTAGATCATGTTATAATGAATCTGAAATAGGCGAGTCTTGAGTTTTTTCCTAAAGTCCATCAGGTCGTTGTTAGAGCGTAGCTCAGGCGGGAGTTGGTTCCAGAGTGCGGGTGCTGTGTACGAGTATGCTCTGTTACTTATACCGGTTTTGACAGATCTTATACTTTTTGGTATGCAAAGGGTTTTTAAATTGGTGGTTCTTCTGCTTCTGTTGATAGGTTGTGTGTTGATTAGGTTGGAGAGGAAAGATGGTGCTGTGTTATGGATGAGTTTGAAAATGGTTATTAGGGTTTTATATTTTATGCGAGCTGCAATGGGGAGCCAGTGTAGCTCGATTAACACTGGTGTGATGTGTTCAGCAAAACCTTTTTTCATGATGATTCTCGCCGCCACGTTTTGCACCATTTGCAGTATGTTCAGGGTTTGCTTTGGTAGGCCCTGTAAAATGGCGCTGCAGTAGTCGAAGTGAGGTGTGATGAGAGCTTGAGCTACTGTCCTGAAATCATGAGATTCAATGATGTTCTGTAGTGGTTGTATGACTCTTAGTTTGTGGAAGATAAACCTGTTTACTATGCGGAGGTGTTTTTCCATCTTTAGGTCGCTATCGAGCGTTACCCCTAGATATTTTATTTCTCTCTTCGTGTGGTAGGTATTGTTGCACAGGGTGACTGTTGCAGGCGGGTTGAAATCCGGTTTGCTTGAGATGTACATCACCTCAGTTTTTTTATGGTTTATAGCCATGTTGTTTTGTTGCAGCCAGGTTTGCATCTCGCTTATGCATTCTTCTAGTTGGATGTAATTTGGATTATTTGCGTCAAGTTGTGTATACAGCATTATATCGTCTGCATATATGTGGTAGTCGATTTTGTGCTTCTGGAAAATTTCGCAAATTGGTTGCATGTATACGTTGAAGAGAAGTGAGGAAAGAGCTGAGCCTTGAGGTATGCCTTGGGTTTGGGGGAACGCCTCTGCTTTTTCATCGTTGAACTGGACCTGTTGCATTCTGTTTGTTATATATGATGAGAACGATTTTAGGGGGGTTCCCGATATTCCTATTGATTCAATTCTGTTCAGGAGGGTTCCATGGTGTACTGTATCGAATGCCGCTGAGATGTCAATAAATATGAGAATAAACATTTTCTTTTTGTCTTCTAGGCTTTTGAGTAGGTTGTCTAGTAGTGCAATAAGCAGGGTTTCAACCCCATGATGTTGCCTGAAACCGTATTGATGATCATCTAGGGTTTCGTTGTCGTCCAGGTGGTCTTGCAGTTGCTGTAGGACTGCCTTTTCAATAATCTTTGCTAGGAAGGATATGCTAGATATTGGGCGGTAGGATGCTGGGTCGTCCTTATTGAGTGTTTTGTTTTTTAGTATCGGTCTTATGATGGATTTCTTAAGTTGCGTAGGCATGGTTCCTTGTTGGAGTGATTGGTTTACTATATGCGAGACGTGTTGGGCAATCTCTTTCGCTGCCTTGACCCATGCAGCAGGGCAGGGATCCAGTGCCCCTATGAACTCCAAGTTCTGGGAGGGGAGCAAAGTGGACTTTGCGAAGTTTATGAAAAAGCACACGTTTTGAAGCAGAGCAATGGTTCTGAGGGTGGCTTGTCTGGCCTCCAGGCACGTCTGACCCCTGAAGAGCCAGTCGTCCAGATAGGGAAAGACAAAGATGCCTTGATTTCTCAGGTAGGCCGCAACTACTGCCAGACACTTGGTAAAGACCCTGGGAGTGGAGGTCAGGCCAAAAGGTAGTACTCTGTACTGATAATGGTTTCCTCCCACAATGAACCTGAGGTACTTTCTGTGGTCTGGATGAATGAGGATGTGAGTGTATGCATCCTTTAGATCTAAGGAGCATAGCCAATCTCCCTGCTGGAGGTAGGGCAGAAGTGTTCCAAGAGTAAGCATCTTGAAGTTCTCTTTCTCTAGGAACTTGTTGAGGTTCCTGAGGTCCAGAATGGGTCGAAGGCCACCGGTCCTTTTGGGTACCAGGAAATACCTGGAGTAGAATCCGTGACCTTGCAAGTGGGGAGGCACAGCCTCCATCGCCCTGTCCACCAACAGACCTTGGAGCTCTTGAAGGAGAAGGTCTGTGTGCAGGGGAGGCCTCAAGGGCTCCCCTGGGAAGTAAGGAGGAGGCAGTTGATGAAAATGCAGGGCATAGCCCTTTTGGACTATGTCCAGCACCCAACTGTCGGTGGTAATGAGAGGCCACTGGTGGGCAAAGAGTACAAGGAGACCGCCTGTGCAGGGCTGGGAAAACAGGGACGGAGTGGCTATGCTCAAGGAGTCAAAAACCCCCACCCTGCTGAGTGGAAGCAGGGGCAGAAGGCTTGGGGGTCCTCTGCCTACAGGGCCCATTACCCTGGCCCTTGGCTTGCTGACCCTGGGGGGCAGCTTGGGCAGCCTGATACTGAGGGTACTGTTTGTAGGCAGTGCCCTTCCTCGGGTAAAAGGACTTTTTACCCGAGCCCTTCGTTTTATGTGAAGGGGCAGTGGTCTTCCTCGACAGCCTTGTCCGGGTAAGGTGCTCGGTCTCGAGCTGAGCGGCCTTCTCGGTCACGGGTTTGCCAAAAAGGTTCTCACCTCAGCAGGGGACATCGACCAACTTGTCCTGAACCCATGGCTCGAGGTCCGATGACTGCAGCCACGCCTGGCGTCGAGCCGCAATGCCGGCAGCCGCAACTCAGGCCGAAGCCTCGAAGCCATCGTAGGCGGCGCAGGAAATGAACTTTGAACATTCCCGAATCCCCGAGGACAAGGTCTTAAATATCTGCAAGGGTTCCCCAGAGAGATCAGCAGAGAATCCGGCCAATTCCTTGGCCAGGTCTCGCAAGTACATGCCCATGTACAGCTGGTAAGACTGGACACGGCAAGCAAGCATAGACCCCTGGAAGCACTTCCAACCGACGCCATCGAGGTTGTGGGCCTCCCTGCCGGGAGGCACCGCAGAGTGCATCTTCTGGCTCTTCAGACGATGCATGGCCGATTCCACAACCATGGAATGGTGTGGTAGCTGTGCTTTCTGGAAACCAGGGCTTTTGCAGAGTCAATAGATGGAATCGACTCGCTTGCTTAGAACCGGCGCCGAGGCCGGTGCCTCCCACATCCGGAAGAGGAGCCGTTCCAGCATCGGAGGAACCGGGACAGTAAAGGCCTCCTTCGGAGGAGAGTCGTACTGTAGAGCATCGAGCCCCTCGGCTTGAGGCTCTTCCTCGGGATCGGCAGGGATAGCCAAGGCAGCGGCCATATCCCGGACAAACTCAGAGAACCTAGTGTCCTCTGGAGGGGATCTACTCCGGGGCTCAGATTGTGGTGAGTCCGACGGGATGCAACGAGTCTTAAAAGTATCGGGAGACTCCTCGTCCTCCATCTCCCAGGCGGACTCATCCGAGGAGGAGTCAGGGTCCGACCCTGTGGGGCCCCGAGGCACCCGCCCCGACGCCGGGGGCACCGGCGTCGACACCCTCGGTCCCGAACGGGAGGTCGAGGGAGACCTCAACCGAGGACGACTTCGAGCCACGAGGGTCTCGAGTATCGGCTGAGTCTCCGGGGTTGACTTCGAAGTCGACGTCCCGGTGGTCGGGGCAGATGCACCAGACAGGCTGGCCATCAGTGCCCGCTGCTGCTCCATGAAGGCAGACAATCTGCTCTCCAAGACTGTCATCCTGAGACTCAGCACAGGAGATGCAGCAGCCACCGACTCTGGCCCCGGCGGCGCCGGGCCCGACGTCGGCTCTCTGGGAGGAGAGTCCACGAGGACTACAGGGCTTACGTGTCCAGCAGACTCCGGCTCCACGCGAGGAACTTTGGCAGGCTTCTCTTGGTCCACGGGCCCGGGACGGCGGTCGAGGGTCTTAGACCTGGCCCTCGAGGGACCAGGGACCTCCTCCGACGCCGCCCTCACGAGCCGCTTCTTCCTCTTGCGTTCCCGGTCGGGGGAGCCCCTGTCCGAGGAGCTTCGATGGCGCTCGGGATCAGAATCCCGAGATGTCGAGGCCTCAGACGAGGTCCGGGCCCGGCTGGAGGCTGAGTCCGAGAAAAACCTTTCCTTCTGATGCTGTCGACTTCTGAGTGCCTTGGAAGACATCTTCCCACATGGCACACACGACTTGGGGTCGTGGTCAGGGCCGAGGCACCGAAGGCAGCAGTCGTGTGTGTCGGTGAGAGACATAGGTTTCTTACACCGATCACACTTTTTGAAACCACTGGAAGCCATCGGGGAAAAAAGAGCCCCTGCGAGGTCAAAAGACCGGCCTTCCAGGGAAAAACTAAAAAAGGAGCGCGAACGCCAGCCACGAAGGGCAAAAACTGAAAAAGAAAATAAACGGGCTCGATACCGGTGTACCGAACCCGGCGGGAGGGGAACCGGCGTCGAACCGGAGAAAAATAGCGAAAAATCGCCTAAGAAAAAATCACTTTTATCCGGGAGAACAGGACACACGTCCGGTGGGCTTCTCGGATAAAGAGAGACTGAGGTAAGATGGCACCTTTAGGCGGGAAGGTAACCGCGCATGCGTGCCAGCATTCCCAAAGGCTTTCATGGAAAGCTGGGGAAATGCTCCGCTGGGGCTTCATCGGCGCCGATAACACCCATATGTGAGGGCTGACTTCGTGCTTGGTCCTGGAGAATTTAAAGATACCACCTACATCTGAGAAATGAGGGATGAAATACAAATGGCTATTTCCATTCGCCTTGGCACTCGCTAAATATGGTAAAACAGCACATGCTAAAACAAGAGAGAAGGCAGTAATAGCAATGAAGGAATTAGACATTGCTGGAGCAGACAGCATTCACACTGAGGAAAGCTAGAGCCCCTTGGCGGCACCGCAATGGCAGAGAAGAGATGGAGGCAAGTGGCTGAAAAGACAGCACAACACAATAGCGGAGCCAGCAACTACCTCAGAGAGTGGACCCTCCAACCTGAAGAGACTATAAAATGCCAAAAGAAAGGTACATGGGGAAAGAATAACTGAAGGAGGGGGGCAGGTAAGTGAGCATGAGGGGGGAGGAGGAGCTATAAGGGGGAGGAGGAGCTATGAGGGGGCAATTTGGAAAATAGGGAGGGAAGGATGGGGGTAGGAGTAGGAAATAGGGGAACAGTGACTAGGGGGCTCGCGACAGAGCAATTGGATAAAAAACCAAGGAGGCAGGGTAGGCAAAGAAAGTATAAAAGGTGACATCCTGGGATGTCACAGCTAAGCGGCCTAGAAATTAAGGGCGTCAAACTGGGGGGTGGGGGGGTGGGGGGGGAGGCACAAGATAAGAGGAGAGTAATGGGAATTAAGCATTAGGAAGGAAAATGGGTAGTTTAAGAATAAGATCTATAAATGCAAAAGGCTTTAATACCCCTAGAGAGAGACATTTTTGCTTTAAAGAAACACAAAGATTAGGCTTAGCAGTGCTGTGTGTACAAGAAACACACTTGCGTCCAAGAGACCAAAAACCCCTGGTGCACATGCAATTTCAAAGAGTAAGAGTAGTTACTCACCTGTAACAGGTGTTCTCCAGGAGCAGCAGGAATCAGTCCTCACTTATGGGTGACGTCGGCGCCAACGGAGCCCTCGTGCGGAGCATTTCTCCAGCTTTCACAGAAAGCCTTTGGGAATTGCAGCGCATGCGCGGTCCTCTTCCCGCCCAAGGGTGCCATCTTGCTCAGTCTGATGACATAGCTAAAAGACAGCAAAAAAAAACAAAAAAACAGCAAAAACAAATAATATGACTGCAACTCCAAGGGGAGGAGGGAGGGTTATGAGGACTGATTCCTGCTGCTCCTGGAGAACACCTGTTACAGGTGAGTAACTACTCTTTCTCCAGGACCAAGCAGGAAGTCAGTCCTCACTTATGGGACTCCCCAGCTCAAGGCTACCGGAGACCCCAAGCGGAAAAATGAGCTCCCTCTAGCTCGTCAGCACAGAAGGAAGGAATCTTCTCTGAGAACGCCCCCGACCGGTAGCCCAACACCAGGGCCGGAGGGTAGGAGTTGCCTAAACCCCAAAGAGATTATGGAGTACTGCCTGTCCGAAAGCACTGTCCCTGCGGGACTCCCTCTCAAGGTAGTAATGGGCTGCAAGAGTCTGGCTTGAAGACCAAGTAGCGGCCCGGCAGATGTCTGCCAACGGAACAGAGCGGAGATGAGCCACTGACGCAGCCTTTGCCCTGACACGATGAGCCGTGACTCAACCCTCCAACGAGAGGCCGGCTGCCCCATAAGCCCAGGCGATACAGTCAGCGACCCATATGGACAACGTACGCTTGGAGACAGGGAGCCCCAACTTATTGGGGTCAAAAGAAACGAAAAGCTGAACAGTCTTCTGATGCTCCCGCGTACGGTCAAGGTAGAAGGATAACGCCCTCCTACAGTCCAGGGTATGCAAGACCATCTCAGCCTGGTTGGCATGCGGCCTGGGAAAGAAGGTCGGAAGAACCACCTCCTGATTGAGGTGAAAAGGTGAGACAACTTTAGGATGAAACTTAGGGTGAGTCCGTAGGACTACCCTATTCCTGTAGAACCTAGTGTAAGGAGGATCAGATACTAGTGCCTGCAGTTCACTCACTCGTCTAGCAGAGGTGAGAGCTACCAGAAATAAAGTTTTCCAGGAGAGAAAATGGAGAGGGCAGGTAGCCATAGGTTCAAAAGGCGTACAAGTAAGCCGCTGTAAGACCACATTCAGATCCCACTAGGGGCCGGTGGGCGCAGAGGAGGCTTAAGCAGAAGAAGGCCGCTGAGGAAACGAGACACCAAAGGGTGGTTGGAAAGAGGCCTGCCGTCCACCGGCGAGTGGTGTGCTGAGAGAGCACTAAGGTGAACTCGGACAGAGTTAGACTTAAGGCCCAGATTGGAGAGGTAGAGCAAATATTGCAACACTACCGCTACCAAGCACGAGAAGGGATTCTCGCTGTGCTGAGCACACCATGCGGAGAATCTACGCCACTTAAGAGAGTAGGATTTCCTGGTGGATTGACGCCGAGAGGCCAAGACTACATCTTCCACCTCTCGAGGTAGTAGTAGGGGAGCTAGGACTACCCTTTCAGCAGCCAGGCCATCAGATGAAGGGACTGGAGGTTGGGGTGCAAGAGAGTCCCCTGATCCTGAGACAGGAGATTGTGTTGAAACCCCAGAGGAATAGGTGTGTCCACCGCCAGCTGTAGCAGAAGCGGGAACCACGGTTGCCTCGGCCACCTGGGGGCTATGAGAATCAATGAAGCCCCGTCCCTGAGGACTTTGAACAGCGTTCTGGACACTAGTGGTGTGGGAGGAAACGCATACAGTAGGCCTGTGGACCACGAGATCAGAAACGCATCCGCTGCTACTCAGAGGATGCGGTTGTCTGGAGCAAAATCTCGGGAGTTGCCGGTTCAGAAGACTGGCGAAAAGATCTATGGTGGGGAGTCCCCACTTGAGAAAGACCTGCTGAACCACCGAGGTGGTCAATCTCCATTCGTGTGGTTGCAGAATCCTGCTCAATTTGTCCACCAGGTAAATTTCCTGACCTGGGAGGTAGACAGCTTTGAGAAGGATTCCATGATTGACAGCCCAAGAGCACAGCCGTTGTGCCTCCTGACAGAGAAGGAAAGAGCCTGTGCCTCCTTGTTTGTTCACATAGAATATGGCAACTTGATTGTCCGTCTGGACCAGTACAGACTGGTGAGAGGTGAGGTGGGAGAAGGCTCTCAGAGCTAGGCGTATCGCCCGTAGCTCCAGGAAGTTTATCTGTTAAGCTGCCTCCCAAGGGGTCCAGAGACCCTGAGTACATGTCCCTTGGCAATGTGCTCCCCAACCGAGAAGAGAGGCATCGGTTGTCAGCACCTGAGTATGCGGAGGGGATTGGAAAACCACTCCGAGCACCAAATTGGGAAGATGAAGCCACCATTTCAGAGAGGAGACCAGGAGGTCGGAGATCCTCACTGAGTCGGCTAGGCCCCCTGAGGCCTGATGCCACTGAGTGCGAAGGCTCCACTGAGCAGGTCGCATGTGCAGGCAGGCATTGGGGGTGACATGAACTGTGGAAGCCATATGGCCGAGGAGTCTCAGGAATTGCCTGGCAGAGACCAGGGAATTGCTGCGAAACTGGCTGGCCAGATCCATGAGCCTGTGGGCCCTGTCCAGAGGCAGAAAAGCCTTTGCTTGAAGAGTGTCTAGTCTGGCCCCTATGAACTCTAAGTTCTGGGACGGGAGCAAAGTGGACTTTGCGAAATTTATGACAAACCCCAAGTGCTGAAGTAGAGCCACAGTGCGAAGGGTGGCCTGGTTGGCCTCCAGGGAAGATTGGCCCCTTATGAGCCAGTCGTCCAGGTAAGGAAACACAAAGAAACCCTGAAGCCTCAGGTAGGCCGCCACCACTGCCAGGCACTTGGTGAACACCCTGGGAGCGGATGAGAGGCCAAAGGGAAGCACTCTGTATTGATAGTGGTTTCCTCCCACAACAAACCTGAGATATTGTCTGTGGTCTGGATGGATAAGGATGTGAGTATACGCATCCTTTAGATCCAAGGAGCATAGCCAGTCTCCCTGCTGGAGGAAGGGCAGCAGGATTCCAAGGCTAAGCATCTTGAACATTTCCCTCTGCAGAAACTTGTTGAGGTTTCGCAAGTCTAGGATGGGTATGAGGCCTCCTGTTCTTTTTGGTACCAGAAAGTACCTGGAATAAAAGCCTTGACCTCTCAGGTGGTGGGGCACCGGTTCCACAGCCTGATCCTTTAGTAGACCTGTCAACTCCTGAAGGAGTAGGTCCCTGTGCAGAGGGAGTCTTGGAGGCTCCCCTGGAAAGTAGGAGGGAGGTACCTGGTGAAAATGGAGAAGATAGCCCCTTTGAACTATATGAAGAACCCAGGTATCTGATGTGACGGATGACCACCTGTGGGCAAAGTGGGCCAGCCGGCCTCCTGTGCTGAGAGAAGCCAGCTGAGGAGAAGAGGCTATGCTGTTTGAGTCAAAAACCCCCACCCTGCTGAGCAGGGGCCGGTGTTGGTGGCTTGGGGGTCTTCGGCCTACGGGGCCCTTGACCCTGCCCCTTGGCCTGCTGACCCTGATGGGGAGCTGCAGAGGCCTGATAATGAGGGTACTGTTTGTAGGCCGATGACTTCCTCAGGTAAAAGGTCTTTTTTCCCGAGCCCTTCTTTTTCTGAGAAGGGGCAGAGGTTTTCCTGGAAAGCCTAGTCCGGGTCAGAGTCTCGGTCTCGAGTTCTGCAGCCTTTTCAGCCATGGGCTTGCCAAAGAGGTTTTCACCCCAGCAGGGGACATCGACCAACTTGTCCTGGACCCATGGCTCGAGGTCGGATGACTGTAGCAAAGCCTGTCGGCGGACACCGATGCTGGCCCCAGCTACTCGGGCCGAAGCCTCGAAGCCATCGTAGGCTGCTCGAGAGATAAACTTCGAGCACTCTCGAATACCGGTGGACAAGGCCTGGAACCTCTGCAAAGGTTCCTCGGAGAGACCAGCAGAGAACCTGGCAATCTCCTTTGCCAGGTCTCGGAGGTACATGCCCATGTAGAGCTGGTATGTCTGGACACGGCAAGCAAGCATAGAGCCCTGGAAGCACTTCCTACCGAGGGCATCCAGGTTCCGGGCCTCCCGGCCGGGAGGCACCAAGCAGTGCATCTTCTGACTTTTCAGTCGATGCATGGCCGATTCCACAACCATGGAGTGGTGCGGTAATTGTGCCTTTTGGAACCCGGGGCTCTTGCGGACTCGATAAATGGAATCGACCCGCTTGCTTAACACCGGCGTCGAAGCCGGGGTCTCCCACATGCGGAAGAGTAGCCGCTTCAGCATTGGAGGAACCGGAACAGTAAAGGCCTCCTTCGGGGGAGAGTCATACTGGAGGGCCTCGATCTCCTCGGCTCGAGGCTCCTCCTCGGGATCCGTGGGGAAGGCCAAGGCCTTGGCCATATCCCGCACGAAGTCCGAGAACCGGGTATCCTCCGGTGGGGACCGTCTCCGAGGTTCGGACTCGGGTGAGTCCGAGGGGACACACCGAGTCCGATGGGTGTCGGGTGACTCTTCGTCCTCCGTCTCCCAGCCCGACTCCTCGTAGGAGGAATCGAGCGGCTCCGGTCGGCGGGCACCGATGCCCTCTGCCCCGACACCGGCATCGACGACCTTGGCTCCGAACGGGAGGTCGAGGGAGACCGTGGCCGAGGATCGACTCGAGCCCGCATGGACTCGAGGATCGGCTCGGCCTCTGGGGTCGACTTGGACTTCGAGGTCCCGGTGGTCGGGGCAGATGCACCAGTGAGACCGGCGATCAATGCCCGCTGCTGTTCCATGAAGGCAGCGAAGCTGCTCTCCAAGGCCATCAACCTGAGTCCGAGCTTAGGAGACCCAGCAGCCCCCGACTCGGGCCCCGACGGCGGCTCCCTCGGAGGAGAGTCAACGAGGACAACAGCACTTACGTGTCCAGGCGACTCCATCTCGACTCGAGGATGCTTCGCAGGCCTCTCCGACTCCAAAGACCCGGGACGGCTATCGGGGCTATGCGACCTGGCCCTCGAGGAACCAGGAGCGTCCACCTATGCCGCCCTCGCGGGTTTCTTCTTCCTGCGATGTTCCCGCGAAGACGACCCCCGCTCAGAGAAGCCCCGAAGCTGCTCAGGGCCGGAGTACCGAGACGTCGAGGCCTCTGACGAGGTCTGGGCCCGGCCAGACGCGGAGTCAGATAAAATTCTATCCCTCTGGTGCTGCCGACTCCTCAAGGCCTTTGAGGACATTTTGCCACACAGACTACAGATCATCGGGTCATGATCGGGTCCAAGACAACGGAGGCAGCAGTCATGTGTGTCGGTAAGAGACATAAGTTTCTTACACCGATCACATTTCTGAAACCCGCTGACAGCCATCGGGGGAAAAAGGGCCCCTGCTAGGTCAAAAGACTGGTCTGCCAGGGAAAAAGAAAAAAGGCGCGAACGCCAGTCACAAAGGACAAAAACCGAAGAAAGAGAGAAGGACTCGATACCGGCGTATCGGTCCGAGCGGGAAAAGGATCCGGTGTCGAACCGGAGGAAAATAGAAAAATAAAGAAAATCAACTTTTTCCTTGGGGAAAAACAAACTACGTCCGTCGTGCTCCGCGGAAAAAAGAATACTGAACAAGATGGCACCCTTGGGCGGGAAGAGGACCGCGCATGCGTGCTGCAATTCCCAAAGGCTTTCTGTGAAAGCTGGAGAAATGCTCTGCACGAGGGCTCCATCGGCGCCGACGTCACCCATAAGTGAGGACTGACTTCCTGCTTGGTCCTGGAGAATATTGTGCTTCCCCAAGTGGGGGCAAGAAAAAAGGTGGGGTGGCGATAATTACTCAGTACTGTGGGAAGAGGAGAAAGTGAAGATAGATAAAGAAGGAAAATACATTACAATAAGAGGAAAAATACAAGGGAAACCACTTACAATAATAAATATTTATGCTCCTAATAGCAAGCAAGGACAATTTTTTGATAAAGGATGGAGCTATCAGGATTTTGGCCTGGCTCAATAATGACAGGAAATTTTAATATGGTAAAAAACCCCAGTCTAGACCACTCCCAAGGGAAGGAGGAAGGGGGTAAAGGCCAAAGACAAAGATTGATAGAGCCAGGGGCGGCCCAAGGGGGGTGCGGGGCCATGTGCGGAGACTCGGTGCGGGGCCTCATTTGCATAACGGACCTCATTTGCATAAATATTTTCATAATGTTACCATACACTAACTTTTAGTAAACATGCCTCTTAATGAGTGTATGGATAAAGAAAGACTAAAAAATTTCTACATTACTATAATCCAGTGACAACTGCCAGGCACATTAGGAACTACTACAAACACTGCCCATTTAGAACCCATAGCAAACGCGCCATATCATAACAGCATTACCAGGACTCACAAAGCACAAGACCCTACCTATCAAAAGGCAACACTACAAATATTAAACCAATACATTTCAGAGAACAACAATACATGACCTACCGGGGAAAAAGAACAAGTGGCAATGTCAAATAGGAATTACATAAACAGAATACCTCAGCTCAGTTACACGTGCAGAACATAGACCGTCACCAAACAAGAAATCACAATGTAGAAACAGGAAGACAATAATTAAACTGGGAACCCCAAAAGCCCAACAACACTGTAGAAATAAAACTATAAATTAATTTCCTCTTGTACTAAACAAAGCGCAGACGTTAATGATGCACATTTCCCAGAGCTGGCATATTTCAGTTAATAAATTCAATAAAGAGATATTTTTCTACCTTTTGTGCATTTTTTTTCAGTTGCAATTGCTCCAGCCACTTTCTTCTGGTTTCTTCGTGTCTTCTGCTAATGCTCCATCGTCTGCTGTCCATTTGTCCTTTCTTCACTCTTCTAGTTTTTTTCCATTCTCTCTCTACATCTGCTTTAACATATTAATCTTTTTCCTTTTGCTCTTTCCTCATTACTATTTCATCCACTCAAATTTTATCTCGCCATCCTCAATCCCCACTTACTCTCCCAATATCCGGCCAATTGTAGATTTGTCTTCCCTCCCACACAAAATATTTTTTCCCTCTCCATTTCACTCTCCCAGCTCTATCCCATTCTAATCCTCCCCCAACATCAGCTCCCTTCTAGTTCCAGCCCCACCCAGCATCCGCTCCCTTCTAGTCCTCGCATCAGCCCATTTCCAGTCCTAGCTCCCCCATCCGAGTCCCTCCATCAGCTCATTTCCAATCCCAGCCCCCCATCAGCCCATTTCTAGTCCTTTCCTAGCCCCACCATCAGCCCATGTCAAATCCTAGCTCCCCTCCACTCAGCCCATTTCCAATCCAAGCCCCATGAGCCTACTTCCAGTTCTAGCCCCTCCATGAGTCCATTTCAATCCAAGCCCCCCCAATAGCCCATTTCCAGTCCTATCCTAGCCCTCACTCAGCCCATTTCCAGTCCTATCCTAGCCCTCACTCAGCCCATTTCCAGTCCAAGCTCACTCCCCTCACAGCCTATTTCCATTCCAAGCCCCCCTCACCCATCAGCTACTTGTAGTTTAAGCCTTCCTTCCACTCAGCCCATTTCCATTCCAAGCCCCCGTCCCCATCAGCTATTTGCAGTTCAAGCCCTCCTTCCACTCAGCCCATTTCCAGTCCTAGCCACCCCCCAGCCCATTACCAGTCCTAGCCCCCCCATAGCCCATTACCAGTCCTAAGCCCCCCATAACCCATTACCAGTCCTAAGCCCATCAGCCCACTTCCAGTCCTAAGCCCCCCATCACCCCATTTTCAGTCTTAGCCCCCCCATAGCCCATTACCAGTCCTAACCCCCCATTAGCCCATTTCAAGTCCTAGCTCCCCAATCCCAGCCCCCCCATCAGCCCATTTCTAGTCCTTTCCTAGCCCCACCATCATCAGCCCATGTCAAATCCTAGCTCCCCTCCACTCAGCCCATTTCCAATCCAAGCCCATGAGCCTACTTCCAGTTCTAGTCCCTCCATGAGTCCATTTCAATCCAAGCCCCCCCAACAGCCCATTTCCAGTCCTATCCTAGACCTCCATCAGCCCAATTCCTGTCCTAGCCCGCCCTCACTCAGCCCATTTCCAGTCCTAGCTCCCTCCCCTTACAGCCCATTTCCATTCCAAGCCCCCTCCCCATCAGCTATTTGTAGTTCAAGCCTTTCTTCCACTCAGCCCATTTCCATTCCAAGCCCTCCTTCCACTCAGCCCATTTCCAGTCCTAGCCCCCCCAAAGCCCATTACCAGTCCTAGCCCCCCATAGCCCATTACCAGTCCTAAGCCCCCCATCAGCCCACTTCCAGTCCTAAGCCCCCCATCAGCCCATTTTCAGTCTTAGCCTCCCATAGCCCATTCCAGTTCTAACCCCCCATTAGCCCATTTCCAGGCCTAGCCCCCCACAGCCCATTTCCAGTCCTAGCCCCCCCATAGCCCATTACTAGTCCTAACCCCCATCAGCCCATTTCCAGTCTTAGCACCCCCATAGCCCATTACCAGTCCTAACCCCCCCATCAGCACATTTCCAGTCCTAGCCCCCCCTATAGCCCATTACCAGTCCTAACCCCCCATCAGCCCATTTCCAGTCTTAGCCCCCCCATAGCCTATTACATCCTAACCCCCTTTCAGCCTATTTCCAGTCCTAACCCCCCCATCAGCCCACTTATGTTTATGTTTATTGACTTAATATACCGCTCAACGAAAAAAACATCATAGCCCATTAGTAGTCCTAACCCCCCATAGCCCATTACCAGTCCTAACCCCCCTCCCCCCCATCAACCCACTTCCAGTCTTAGCCCCCCCCCATAGCCCATTACCAGTCCTAACCCCCCTCCCCCCATCAGCCCTGATGGATTAAAAAAAAACAAACCGGCTGCTGCTGTTGATGGGATTTCCCATCAGCCCCGGCGGGATTAACAGAGCCGCGAGAGGTCAGAGAAGCTCTTGCGGCTCTGAAAGCCTGCACATTGGGAGGGACTCGGGAACTGATGGTGAAGGGAGGCTCTGCCGGGCAGGCGGGGCCCCGCGGCGGGACATTTGATTCTGCCGCTGCCACGGTGGCAGCGGCAGCCGGTTTGGTTTTTTTTCTATTTGTGCTAATGAAGAATGCTTTTTGCGCGGGGCCCTGTGCAAAAAACATTCTTGCTCAATGGACGGGCCGGCCCTGGAAAGAGCTAATGGGAGCACGGCAACTGTTGGATGGATGGAGGGAAAACAGCCTTAAAGTAGGATGTACTCCATTCACTTTACACCATATAATGTAAGCTCCAGGATAGATATGATTTGGTTAAGTAACCAGCTGGTGCAAAACATGAAAGGCGCAGATTATGAACCAATTACATGGTCAGATCATAGATTGGTATGGGTGGAATTACAAGGTTGGGGTCAGAATCCAGGGAGAAGATATTGGAGGATGAATGATAGCTTATTAAAAGACCGGCGGTGCCGAAAAGATATAGAACAGGATGCAAATGCATTGAGATAAAAAATTATGGGGAAATGGGCATAGCAATAATATGGGATGCTTTTTTGTAAAAATTTTTTATTTTTTAATTGCATTTATAATAAACATCCAAGATATAGCATGAATGAAAAGTAAAAGGAGTATTACAATCATAACATTATAATAAGCAAAAAGGAAAAATGAACCTCCAAATCTTAGACCACAAACAAAAAGGAAACACAGGAGGTACCAAGAAATCATTGGGTGGATCAAAAACTTATCACACAACTACCAAAAAAAGGAAAAAGAAATAAATTAGACAGGCGGAGACTTAAAATTCAGTCATACGAGTAGAGACAGCAACTTGAACACCATCTTCTCTAGCAATCAAGAACTCCACAAGCTGTTTCAGGTCAAAAAAGTGTAACCTTCGGCCAGGCTGTTCTCCGTAACCTTTTTGGGGTCTAGGCAACTCCTACCCTCAGACCCTTCTTTGTTCAGGCTACTGGAGTGCTACTTCCTTGGTTAGGGTTTGTATTGCGGCTGCTTGTGGCTCTCGATGAGGGAGCCTTTTTTGGCTATAAGTTCAGGGTAGCCTGTAGCTGGGGAGTCCCATATGTTAGGACTGACTTCTTGCTTGTTCCCGGAGAAAGCGTACTTGTCTGATTGTTATGTTCCATGTAAACCGCGCTGATGCTGAATAGTGCGGTATAGAAGAAATTGTAAATAAATAAATATTTACTCACCTGTAACAGTTGATCTCCGAGAACAGCAGGAATTGAGTCTTCACATATGGGTGATGCTGGTACAGATGGAGCCTGCGCGGGAACGCTCCCCAGCGTCCTATACGAAAGCTTTTGGGAGCATCCCCCTGCGCCTGCGTAGTTGCCTTCCCGCCTTTCCAACTCTCCCTCCTCAGTTGAGTTTGTAGCGGAGATAGCGTACTCACTCACCTGTAAAAGTGTTCTGTAGAGAGAACAGGAATCAGTCCTCACATATGGGTGATGTTGACGCCGATGGAGCCCGCGTGGAGTAAATCCCCAGCTTTTCAAGAAAGCCTTTGGGAATTGCTAACACGCATGCGTGGTCCCCTTCCCGCCCAAGGGTGCCATCTTGCTCAGTCAAATGACATAGCTAAAAAGACGGCAAAACAAATGAAAAATAATTCGACTGCAACTCCAAGGGGAGGAGGGAGAGTTATGAGGACTGATTTCTGCTGTCCCCGGAGAACACCTGTTACAGGTGAGTAACTACGCTTTCTCCAGGAACAAGCAGGAAGTAAGTCCTCACATATGGGACTTCCCAGCTACAGGCTACCCTGAACCTATAGCCAAAAAAGGCTCCCTCATCGAGAGCCGCAAGCAGCCGCAATACAAACCCTAACCAAGGAAGTAGCACTCTGGTAGCCTGAACAAAGAAGGGTCTGAGGGTAGGAGTTGCCGAGACCCCAAAAAGGTTACGGAGTACAGCCTGGCCAAAGGCACTGTCCCACCGGGATTCCCTATCCAGGCAGTAATGAGCTGTGAAGGTATGAACCGAAGACCAAGTGGCGGCCTGGCAGATGTCTGCCAGAGGAACAGAGCGCAGGTGAGCCACTGATGCCGCAATGGCCCTGACCCTATGAGCCGTAAGACGGCCCTCCAATGGAAGCCTTGCTTCCTCATAAGCCTGGGAAATACAGTCCGCCACCCATGTGGATAGCGTATGCTTGGTCACCGCCTCCCCCAGCTTACTGGGGGTCGTAGGAAATGATGAAAAGCTTTCCGGTGACCTTGAGTACGCTGAATGTAGAAGGACCGAGCCCTCTTACAGTCCAGGGTATGGAGGGCCACCTCTGCCCGACTGGCATGAGGCCTGGGGAAGAAGGTAGGAAGAACCACCTCCTGATTGAGGAGGAACGAGACCACCAATTTCGGAAGAAACTTGGGGTGCGTGCGAAGCACCACCCTATTCTTGTAGAACCTGGTATAAGGCGCCTCTGCCACGAGGGCTTGGAGCTCACTCACCCTCTGGGCAGAAGTGAGCGCAACCAAGAAAACCACCTTCCAGGAGAGATAACAGAGGTGGCACGTGGCCAACGGTTCGAAGGGCAGCCGGGTGACCTACCCCAACACCACATTAAGATCCCATTCGGTCACCAGAGGGCGAACCGGGGGCTTCGACAGGAGTAGGCCCTTTAGAAACCAGGACACCACTGGGTGAACTGAGGACTTCCCATCCACAGGGTAGTGGTTCGCCGATAGGGCACCGAGATGCACTCTGACGGAGTTGGATTTGAGCCCCGTCTGGGAGAGGTGGAGGAGGTATCCTAACACCTTAACTACCAAGAGAAGGGGTCTACCCCTTGTCCAGTGCACCAAAGTGCAAATCTGCGCCACTTAAAGGCATACGCCCGTCTAGTAGACATTCTGCGCGAAGTCAGTAAGACCTCCTCTACTTCCTTTGGAAGGAGGAGCAGGGCGAGTCACTTTTTCAGCAGCCACGCCATCCGCGAAAGGGAGCTGAGGTTGGGATGCAAAAGAGAACCCCCCTCCTGAGAAAGGAGCCGCGGAGACGATCCCAAAGGAATGGTGGTCTCAACCGCTAGCTGCAAAAGAAGCGGGAACCACGGTTGCTGGGCCACCGTGGGGCTATCAGGATGACTGAGGCTCTGTCTTGAAGAATTTTGAACAGAGTCTTGGCGATCAGAGACGTCGGGGGAAAAACATACAGGAGACCCAATGACCATGAGATTAGAAAAGCATCAGCTGCCACCCTGGCTGGGTGTGGCTGCCTTGAGAAGAAACGGGGCAACTGGTGATTGTCTGGGTTTGCAAACAGGTCCATCACTGGTTCCTCCCAGGTCTGGAAAAGCCTGCAGGCTACTACCCTGTCCAGCTGTCATTCGTGCGGCTGGAACATCCTGCTGAGCCTGTCGGCCAACCAGTTGTCCTGGCCTGGCAGGTATACTGCCCTGAGGAGAATCCCCTGCTGGACTGCGTAAGAGCACAGGTCTAGGGCTACCTGACAGAGTAGGGGACCCCGTGTCCCCCTGTTTGTTCACACAGAACATGGCAACTTGGTTGTCCGTTTGCACTAGAACAGACCTGTGGCAAAGGAACTGCCTGAAAGCCTTCAGAGCTTGATGGACTACATGCAACTCCAACAGCTTGATCTGTTGGGTACTCGCGTCCTGGGACCAAACTCCCTGTGTGCGGTACCCCTGGCAATGGGCTCCCCAGCCCAGCAGGGAGGCGTCTGTGGTGAAGACCTTCGAATAGTGAGGGACCTGGAAAGGCATCCCCGCCTCCAGGTGATGGGGAGAGAGCCACCAGGTCAGGGACTGAACCAGACGCCCAGTCACTCTGACCCTGTCCTGGAGGTGTCCCATGGCCTGGGAACACTGGCCTCTGAGGCATCACTGCGCTGTTCGCATGTGGAAGCGGGCATCCGGAGTGACATGGACAGTTGAGGCCATGTGCCTGAGGAGGCGGAGCAGATGCCTTGCTGGCACTGAGGAACAGGGCTTTATGTCCTCGGCTAGAGCCATGAGTCTGCTTGCCCTGTCTGCAGACAGGAAGGCCATTGACTGAAGGGTGTTGATGCTTGCCCCAGTGAATTCCAGCTCTTGTGCCAGGCAAAGGTTGGACTTGGGGTAGTTGATAACAAACCCCAAATGTTGCAGGACCTGAGTGGTGCGAGTTGTGGCCTCCTGCACCTCGGGGGCTGAAGTGCCCCTGATGAGCCAGTCGTCAAGATAAGGGAAAACAAAGATCCCTTGAAGCCTGAGAAAGGCGGCGACCACCGCCAGGCACTTTGTGAATACTCTGGGGGCCTAGGCAAGGCCAAAGAGGAGCACTCTGTATTGGTAATGATTGCACCCTACCACAAAGCGTAGGTATTGCATGTGGCTTGGGTGGATTAGGATGTGAGTGTAAGCATCCTTTAAGTCCAAGGAGCACAGCCAGTCTCCCTGGCGGAGGGGTAAGGCAGCAATATTCCAAGGGAGAGCATCTTGAACTTCTCCCTCACCGGGGAATTTGTTGAGGTTGTGCAGGTCGAGGATGGACCTTAGGCCCCCTGCCCTCTTTGGCATGAGGAAATACCTGGAGTAGAACCCCTTGCCTTTGAGGTGGTGGGGCACCGGTTCCACCGCCTGATCCTCGAGAAGACCTGCCAACTTCTTCAGAAGGTCCCGGTGAAGGGGAGACCTGATAGGCTCTCCTGGGAAATAGGGTGGAGGCACTTGGGCTAGATGGAGGCGATATCCCTTCCTGACCACTTGTAAGGCCCAGGAATCAGTGGTGATGGTTCCCCACCTGTGGGCATACAAGGCGAGCCGACCTCCTGTGGGCTGCCCAGCTCCGGCTGGAAGAGGGGCCATGCTGCAAGAGTCAAAACCCCCCACCAGGCTGGGCCGGAGCCGGAGCTTGGGGTATGGGGGCCTTCTGCTTATGCAGGCCATGCCCCTGTCCCTGTACGCCTTGTGGAAGGTTTTCTTGAAGCTAATAGGATATCTCTAACCTGTTGAGAGAGGTTTATGTTCTGAAGTGCTATGCCTTCAGCAGCCATGTTGTCAGATGTAAGGACTGCAGGTTTGGATGCAGCAACATCATGTTCTCCTGTGATAGGAGATCTGAAGCACACCCCAAATCTAGTGGTTGGGCTTCAGAGAAACACAGAAGCAGAGGATACCACGGTTGTCGTGGCCAACGCGGGGCTATGAGGATCATGCAGCCCGTCTCTCAAGTTTGAAGAGAGTCTTGGGGATGAGGTAAATGGGAGGGTAGGCATATAGGACGCCCTGACCCCAGTGGAGGTGAAAAGCATCCACCCCTTGACTGTTGTGAGCAGGCATTCTGGAACAGAAGCGGGGGAGGTTTGGCATTCTGAGGACTCGCAAACCGGTCTGTATCGTGGGTTCCCCAGATCTGAAAAATGCGAGCTATCTGGTCAGCATGGAGACCCCACTCATAGGGCACAAGTACTCGACTGAGTTTGTCTGCCAGGAGATTCTGTTTGCCAGGGAGATACACCGCTAGAAGGTGAATCTGATGCTGTATGGCAAAAGACCATAGGTGTAGGGCTTTGTTGCACAGTGCCCAAGAACCTGTTCCACCTTGCTTTTTCATGTAGTACATAGCTACTTGATTGTCCGTCTGGACTAGAACTGAGTGGAAGCGAAGGTGGTCGTGGAACACCCAGAGAGCATTGTGGATGGCTCTGAGTTCCAATAGATTTATGTGAAGTCGTGCCTCTTGTTGAGTCCAAACACCCTGAGTGGAGAGATTGTCCAGATGAGCTCCCCAGCCCAATTTGGACGCATCCGTCATTAGGGTAGATTGGTGTGATGGCATCTGAAAAGGTGACCCTACGAGAAGGTTTTCTGGCGATTTTCACCATTGGAGAGATGAGATGAGACGTGCAGAGATCATGATTTTGTCTCCCAGATGACCGGATGCTTGAGCCCACTGCGAAGCTAAGGTCCATTGAGCTGCATGCATATGCAGACGAGCATAAGGAACCACATGTACAGTGGATGCCACATGGCTCAGAAGTTGAAGCATTTCTCGAGCAGTGAGGGAAGATGTCAGACATGTTCGAGATGCTAGCTGAGTGATTTGAGCACAGCAGGCTTGGGGTAGAAAAGCCCTTGACTGTTGAGAGTCTAGGACAGCCCCTATGAACTCTAGGGTCTCAGAAGGGGTGAGTTGGGATTTTGGAAAATTTATTACAAATTCCAAGTGTTGAAGCACCTGTATGGTGCGCAAGAGAGAAAAACTGGCCTCTACAGCTGTTGTTCGTCGGATTAGTCAGTCGTCTAAGTAGGGGAAAACAAATATCCCCAGAGTCCTTAGGAATGCAGCCACCACTGCCATGCATTTTGTAAAGACTCTTGGGGCAGAGGCCAGGCCGAAGGGAAGGACCCTGTATTGATGATGTTTTCCCTGGAAGAGGAATCGCAGGAACCTCCTGTGTTCTGCGTGAATAAGGATGTGCGAATATGTGTCCTTTAGATCTAGAGAACAGAGCCAGTCCTGGCTCTGGAGATAAGGGAGAAGAGTGTCCAGGGAGATCTTGAATTTCTCCCGAAGCAGATACTTGTTCAGTTCTCTGAGGTCCAGGATGGCCCTGTATCCTCCTGTTTTCTTCGGGATAAGGAAGTAAGGAGAGTAGAAGCCCAGGCCTGCTGAGAGAGTGTACTTCCTCTATCACACCCTGTGTGAGAAGGGAGGTAACCTCCTGTAACAGAGTGGTGAGAGGAGGTTGAGAACTAAACTCTCGCAGTATATATAGGGGAGGGGGGCATACTTTGGAAGCAAAGTTTGTACCCTTCTCTTACTATAGAGTCTCCAATGCTCTGATGTTATCAGGTGCCACCTGTGGGCGAAGTGACAGTCTGCCTGGAATGCTGATGAGATCTGGTATCTCCAGAGACAGGACGGCTAAGCTCCCTAGAAAGAAGTCAAAGACCCTGAGGTTGGGTCTGTTGAGTTGGGTGAGATCTGGGGGTCTGAGCCTTTCTCTGTTGCTTTGGTTGCTGCTGCCCCTTTTGGGGATCATGGACCAGATAGTGCACAGTATAAGAAGGGTAGTACTTCTTTTTCTTGTTGAAAAAAGGCTTCTTTGTAGTCTTTTTCTTAGCTGGGTTGGCAGTGGTTCTAGAAAGCCTATTGAGTGTGGTATTCTCGGATTCCAGCTATACTCTTGGCCAGCCAATCAGACTGGGAAACACATGCATTCCCAGTCTCTATATAGCCAGACATTACTGCAAGGAATTTCTGAGAAGGCATGAGGTGCTAACACAAGGCTACAGGGCAGTACATGGTACTGGTGTATCCTTATTAAAATTTTGATACACGAATTGATACATCCCAGTCACAGAAGTATGTGGATGATAATGTATCCTTCAAGTCCAGAGAACATAACCAGTCTCCTTTTCGAAGGTAAGGAATCAGGCTGCCTAGGGAATCCATCCTAAACTTTTCTCAAACAACTTTTCTGTTTGTTCAGAATCCTTAAGTCTAGAAAGCAACGGAATCCACCACCATATTCTTGGTGATCGTGAAATACATGGAGTGGAATCACTTCCTTCTTTCCCTTCGTATGACAAGTTCAACTGTGCTGATATCTCCAAAAGGGAAGAGAGCTCCTTGGTTAATATGCCTTGATGTGTAGAGTTCGACCAAGATGCTTTCAGTGGGCAATTTGGTGGAATGTCTGAGAAATGTTTATGTTTATTAAATTTGATATACTGCCCTTCGTAAACAGCAGTGCGGTTTAGAATAAAATGAAGAAGGTATCCTAAACGGATGATCTTTAGTACCCAACAAGTGAAGATTATAAGAGGCCAGAAATTGCATAAAACTGCAGTCTCCCTCCTGTCAGTAGGTTGTCTGGTACAGACACTGGAATAGTAGTTAAGTCTCTATCTCTATCTGACCTCATCCAACCACTTGCACCTAACAGACCAAGAAGAACCGCAGAGTCAAACATGCTAGCAATACCAAAAGAAACAACAAGATGCACCAAAACAACAGCTAACAGAGCCTTCCGACTTTGTGCCCCAAGTCTATGGAATACCTTACCTGCACATATCAGAGCAATCCCCAACTTGAGCCAGTTCAGAAAGGCCCTTAAACATTTCCTCTTCATCAAATATCTCAGACAGCTCCGAACCTCAGTCCCACTCGAATAGCGAGCACCTCAACAATAGTAGTAGTCAAACAGGCAAGCCCTCGCAACAGGCGTCCCCTACAATGTAAAACACCAAACAGTATCCTTTCTCATTACACTTCCTATGTATATAGTTTACCCTGTTCTCCAAGTTCCATTTCCTGTTAAATGTAATGACCAGACATATGTAATTTGTCGGATGTTTCTGTTCCATGTAAACCGCGCTGATGGCAAATAGTGCGGTATATAAGAAATGTTAATAAATAAATAAGTCCTCATGGAGATGGTCAAAATCCCACTTCTAGTTTTGGCTAAGAAGCTGGCTATGTGGGAGGGTAGAGACTCGCCGCACAGGAGCGTGCCAGAATCTGCAAAGAAATTTCCCGCCAGTGAAACTCTCGCGTTAGAGGTGCTGTGCAGGGAAAAGAAACCGTTTCCGTCAGCAATGTGCAGCACAATAGTGGAAGCCCAAAAACCGTGAGCAGTGTGATCTATGTGCACAGATCAAACGCCGTAATGTCACAGGGCACTAACCACACGGGCGCCGCGCACCTTGCTCGGTACCGCGGACCGCACAACACCGGCCTTTAGTAAACAGACCCCTAAGTCTTTTGGGTTTTCTGTTGAAGAGCATGAGGGAGAAGAATACCGATGCCTAGGGAAATAATAAAAGCTCCTTTGCCCTCTGTTCAGATACCTCCTAGATGAGTCAGAAGTGGGCCTGGAGAGGGTCTTAAGAGCAACCTCTTGCATCTTAACTCTGAAAAGATTCTCTCCATGGCCAAGCACATCCACAAGCTTTTCCTGCAAGTCATAATGCAGGTCCAAAGCTTGCAGCCAAGAATCTTTCTGGGCTCCAATAGGACACTCGGATCATGTATTTTGTGCACGCCTCATTTTACTCACTAGTAAAGTGAGCTATTCAGCCCTCTCTTGAGGGAGAATATTTGCAAACCTTTGTATCTCCTGCATAATAGTACCTGTTACGCACAAAGTATGTTATAATGTAAACCACACTGATTTTAAATAGTGCGGTATATAAAAGCAATAAATAAATAATAGTCCACAAGTACAGATCTATGAACAGCTGGTAAGAAGTTAATGTTGGAAGCACAACGTTTTGAAGCAGCTTCCTTTCAAAAGACTCCAAAGACTGAGCCCTTTCCCTAGAGACACTGGAATGCGACTTAGAACTATTTGTCCTTCTGAGAATGAATGGAGAGGAAGCTGCTGCTTCTCAAATTTGGGTGGGATATCTCCCACATTTTTATCCGCACAGAATTAAGGATATGTTGCCAACCAGCACATCTCTGCCTTATAAGCGATCTACTAAGGGCAAAAGTGAAAAGGTAAATGTTTACAAAAGCCTAAGCCACTAATGGGAACTTGCACAGCTGCTGAGCAGTTTGTGCAAGTGTATGATTGACATGCAAGAAATAGCGGCAGAGCAACACATATAAGAGAGAGGAGCTGGCAGCTGAGGATTTTTACGATAACAAAACAGAAAGTAACATTGTCTAAAGAAAAAAGTGACATTGTCTGTGCTGGGATCCAAGTTTGCACTGGATTTTGCTGTTTTGATTAGAGTATTTAGTGGTTGGATAAGGATTTTCAACACCTGAAGAAGCCATATTGGGATGGTGAAACCAACGACTGTGGTTGTAGTGCAATAAGAGAAGTCATCAAGTGGTGCCGCTGGTGCCAAATGGAGAGGAATTATTCAGTTAAACTAATGAATAATAATCCTGTAATTCACAGTTTTTACTAGTGAATATAAATTTCTTTGAGTAGCAGTAGTTGGGCACTTTATTATTATTGTCATTATTGTTGAAATGATTATTGTATGTTAAGTGTATGATACACGTGTGCAAGACAAATGTGTAAATTTTAATTTGTGTCAGATGTGGTGAGCAATATATAAAAATGAAAATATTAAATGTGCTGACAATGTATAAAGTGCAAACGAAGAAATATATGGATTTTTACTCATATGCAGAACGAGATGTAATGATATATACACACAAGTGTTTTTATTATTTTGGAAGGTAAAGATATATAAATGAGGGATATTTTCAATATAGAGGATATATACATGTATACATGAGAAATGATAATAGAGTCTTAATTTTAATCTGTGGCTGCAATTTTGTTGTGGTACTCTGTCTTTGGATGTACAGATAAGTTGTCTATCTTTATCACATTTGATATACCGCACTGTTACACAGACAAAGAGAGGTTTACAATATATAAAAAAAGCAGCTGCTGAAACCAAAGAGAAGGAAAGGAACACCAAATGTTTGATAGGACAAGCAGTCACTGTTGATACCACAAACTATAAAATGGTCTCCAACAAGAGAGTATATTTGCTTGTCTAAATATAGGCCGCTTGCATTTGCTCACTCTGTGTAAAAGGATCAGACTTGTGATACAATAGTGGACTCTGGTGCTAGTGCAAACTGTACTTTTCATGACAGATGCAAATTCCTATATTGTGGTTTTCTCCTGCCCCTCTTTCTTCATCAAAAAAAAACTAGAGAGGATGAGCAAGAAATAGCGTACTCACTCACCTGTAACAGGTGTTCTCCGGGGACAGCAGGAATCAGTTCTCACATATGGGTGACGTCGGTACCAACGGAGCCCTCGCAGGAGCATCTCCCCAGCTTTCAAAGAAAGCCTTTGGGAGATGCCGTCACACATGCGTTGTCCTCTTCCCACCCAAGGGTGCCATCTTTCTCAGTCAAATGACATAGCTGAAGATAGTAAACTAAAAGTAAAGGAGCAACTCCAAGGGGAAGAGGGAGGGTTGTCAGGACTGATTCCTGCTGTTCCCAGAGAACACCTGTTACAGGTGAGTAACTACGCTTTCTCCGGGAACAAGTAGGAAGTCAGTCCTCACATATGGAACTCCCCAGCTACAGGCTACCGGGAGACCCGTAGCAAAAATTAGGCCCCCCTCAAGGGGAGCCGCAAGCAACAGCAATTTAGTCTGGAGTACAGACTACAGCAGGACCCCTGTGTCCGATGAAACCAGCACTCCGGTAGTCTGAACACAGAAGGGTTGGAGGGTAGGAGTTGCCTAGACCCCGAAAAGATTACGGAGCACAGCCTGACTGAAGGCGCTATCCTGTTGGGATTCCCTTTCCAGGGAGTAATGGGCTGCGAAGGTATGCACTGAAGACTAGGTGGCGGCCCGGCAGATGTCTGCCATCAGGACAGAGCGCAGATTTGCCACCGAAGCCGCCATGGCCCGGACATAGAGTGCTGTGATGCGACTGTGCAGCGGGAGCTTTGCTGCTCACAGGCGAGGGCAATAGTCTGGCACCCATGTGGACAGCATACGCTTAGTCACCGCTTCCTCCAGCCTGCTGGGGTTGTAGGAGACAAAAAGCTGGGAGACTTTGCAGTGGTCCTGAGTGCATTGGATATAGAAGGACAAGGCCCTCTTACAGTCCAAGGTGGGGAGGACAGTCTCCGCCCGACTGGTGTGAGGTCTTGGAAAGAAGGTAGGGAGTACCACCTCCTGGTTGAAATGGAATGAGGACACTACCTTTGGGAGCAATTTGGGGTGCATACGGAGCACCACCTTGTTTTTGTAGAACCAGGTGTAGGGTGCTTCAGCCACAAAAGCTTGGAGCTTGCTAATCCTGCGAGCAGAAGTGAGCGCAACCAGGAAAGCATAGTTACTCACCTGTAAAAGGTGATCTCTGGGAACAGCAGGAATTTAGTCTTCACATATGGGTATCGTCAGTACCGACGGAGCCTGCGCAGGAACACTCCCCAGCGTCCAATTAGAAAGCTTTTGGGAGCATCCCACAGCACCTGCGTGCTGCCTTCCCGCCTTTCCCAACTGCCTCTCTCCAGTTGAGTTTAAAGCTGAGACAAAGAGAGAGAGAGAGAGAGAGGGAAAGAGAAAGAGATAGATAGAGAGATACAACTCCTAGGGGAGGTGGGTGGGTTGTGAAGGCTAAATTCCTGCTGTTCCCGGAGATCACCTGTTACAGGTGAGTAACTATGCTATCTCCAGGAACAAGCAGAAATGTAGACTTCACATACGGGGACTCCCTAGCTTTAGATGCCAGGGAGAGAACCCCAGAAGTTGTGTGTCCCTGTGAAAGGGCTCCACTTCCCCCCCATGGATCTCCAGCATCCTACCAGGGATGGTGGGTAGAAGTTGATTAGGTATGGAACAGGTGTTGGAGAACAGCCTGACCAAACAAGGCATCCCGGCGGGAGTCCTTCTCTAAGCAGTAATGGGCTGTGAAAGTATGAACCAAGGCCCAAGTGGCTGCTCGACAGATGTCATCGATAGACACAGAGTGCAGATGAGCCATTGAAGCTGCCATGGCTCTCACATTGTGAGCTGTGACATGGCCCTCCAGAGGAAGATTCTTACTCTGATAGGCAAAGGAAATACACTGTGCAATCCAGTTGGACAGTGTTCTCTTGGAGACTGGAAGTCCCAAATGAGAAGGATCAAAAGCAACAAAGAGTTGAGAGAACTTTCTATGTTGCTGTGTTCTTTGTAAGTAAAAGGCTAAAGCTCTTTTACAGTCGAAAGTATGAAGATTCTTTCTGCATTTGATGCATGAGGCCTTGGAAAAAACACAGGCAGGTAGACCACTTGGTTCAGATGAAAAGGCAAGACCACCTTTGGCATAAAGTGTGGATAAGTCCTAAGGACTACCATGTCTTTATATATACATTCCAGTAACTACAGAGTTAAGCACTATTATTTGTTATATGTACTTATTCAACCTGTCAACTGTAATTATCCTGTTATCACTGAAACACTGTTAACTAGGTCATAGTTCCTCATTCATCCTATAAGCTTCAGTTAACCTCCTGTTACCACATATCACTGTAATACTGTAATAGTGTTTTAGCTTTTCATCCATCCTGTACGCTCCAATCAGCCTGCTATCACTGTAATACTGGTAATAGTGTTTTAGCTTTTCATCCATCCTGTACGCTCCAATCAGCCTGCTATCACTGTAATACTGGTAATAGTGTGTTAGCTTTTCATCCATCCTGTACGCTCCAATCAGCCTGCTATCACTGTAATACTGGTAATAGTGTGTTAGCTTTCCATCCATCCTGTAAGCTCCAATCAGCCTGCTATCACTGTATTCACTAATTGTACATTTAAATTTCACTTACACATACAATATGGCCTTACTCTACATTATAACATTTACCTTCTACCTTATCACTATAGGAATATGTAATGTTACCAGCCTACACACTAGCTATAATAGAATACCAACAATCCATAATCACAGAAGAAAGTGGTCTGATACTCCCTTCTACAATTCTAGAGTATCTACCCAAAATTCCCACCATCATCTGTTACTCATCTCATTACAAAACACCACAAAAAAGAAACAAGTAGGAAATCCAATTCCCCAATATCTGAAATGTGCATTAATAAATGCTCGATCCATACGCAAGAAATGGCCTATCATCTCTGACATAATTTCATTACATAGCCTTGACCTTCTCCTAATCACTGAGACATGGCTTTCTTGTGCTGACAATGTATTAATCAACCAATTTTTGCCTTCTAATTTTTCTATACATACATGTCATAGAAGTGGCAAGAGGGGAGGTGGTGTTCTAGCCATCACCAAATCTGACCTTCATTTCAACCTTAAAGAAGCAACAAGCTCATCACTCCTAGATACTTTTACAATAGCAAATAAATGTTGTTCTTTCACTTTACTATACCGCTCTCCTTCTTCCAATTCTGATTCTCTATCTATGATAATTGACTTGGCCTCCAATACACAAAACCCCCACATAGCAAGTTGGGTGCTAGGAGACTTTAATCTCCCTTCTCTCCAAGACTCCCATGTAACAGCTTTTCTTGAAGCTCTACAAGTTTTGGGGTATAATCAATTAATTAAAGATCCAACCCATATTAAAGGTGGTATATTAGATCTAATATTTACAACTGAAACAACCGCCAATTTACCATCTATCTTGGATCTATCAATCAACCCAGTTCCATGGTCAGATCACAAACTAATTATATTCAAGGCTAGATGTAACCAAAAGGATGAAAGAGGAATAAACGACCATCCTAGTACCCCTCTGAGAAGATTCAAGCCATTTGACAAAGACCTAATCCTAAAATCAACACTTCCACTAACCAACTTACCAGAGTGCAGCATTGATGATTTAGTTTCTAATTGGAATAGTACTTTCAGTTCGATTGCCACATGTCCGTCGACCAACAAACTACAAAGCAAGCGACACTCTGCTATATGGTACTCATCTGAGCTGAAGGCCTCGCGCACAACCCTAAGGAAACTTGAAAGACAATGGCGACACTCACACTCTGAAGTTGACAGAGCTGTATATATCCAACATCTCACATCTCATCGCATGGCAGTTACTGAATCAATGAGACGTCACCATGCAGTCACTTTAAAAAGATCTCTGAACAAACCTCATGACCTGTTTGCCATAGTTAAGCGTTTGACAAATGAACCTGCCTCACAACTTAAATATGAAATCCACCCTCAAATATTTGCTATCTACAATCCAAACTCTGCCAAATTGACAATAACTCGGCTCCTAACATAGTCCTAGTTCCAGTAGATCAAACTCTACTCACTATCTTCTCAATACCATCTAAACGAAAAATCGAAGACACCATTGCTTGCATAAACATGACCACCGCTCATACTGATCCTTGCCCTGCGTTCTGGATCAAAGATCTACGAGCTGATCTCAGTCCCATCATATGATTCAATCATTTACAACAGGAACTTTCCCTCGTACCCTTAAGCAAACATCCATAAGGCCATTACTAAAAAACAACAAACTTGACCCTCTTAAACCAGAATCATATAGACCTATTTCAAGTATTCCATTACTAGCAAAAATTTTGGAAAAAGAAGTACAAAAACAAATTCAGGATCATATAGATCTTAACGCCCCACTGGACTCATGCCAGCACGGTTTCAGAGAATTCCACGGTGTGGAAACGCTTCTAACTACTCTGTTCAGCAGCTTATTATCAGGAATTGATAACATCCGCCAAGGGTTCGTCCTTGTTTTTCTTGATATCGCAGCCGCTTTTGATTCTGTTAGCCATGAACGCCTCCTTGAGCGTCTCAAAGGGAAGGGAATTACTGATAAAGCACTTGAGTGGTGTAGATCCTACCTTTCTGACAGATGGCAACAAGTACGATCCAACGATACTTCATCAGATCAGTTTCATCAAAAACAAGGGGTCCCTCAAGGCTCATCCCTTTCCGCCCTTATGTTTAATATATACATGCAGCCTATCTGTAACCTGATTCGATCCTTTAGAGTTAACTGCATGATATACGCGGATGATGTACTTTTATATTTTCCTTTTACAACTGAGAACCCTGATCTCAATCCATTAACTAACTGCATAAATGAAGTATCCAACTGGCTACAATCCCAAAATCTAAGGATCCAACACAAGAAAACGGAGGTGTTATTTATTACACGTAACCAAAATTTCACTGCTCCATCCTTTTTGAAAGTGAATGATGCTAACCTCCAGACCAAGACCACCATCAGATACCTCGGTGTCACTTTAGACCAGAAATTAGATATGAAAGCACATATTAGTAATATTGTAAGAGCAGTATATCACAAAATACGCTCCCTTAGACACCTTCGATCCTTGCTAGAGCCAGACGATTTTAGAACCATCTATCAGGCGCTAATCATACCTCATTTTGATTATGCGAACTCAATTTTACAAGGTCTTCCACAAACCACCTTACACCCACTTCAAATGGCTATGAATGCTGCAGCTAGAGTCCTTCATGGAGCTTCCCGGAAAGACCATATCTCACCTATTCTAAAACATCTTCATTGGCTCCCAATTCAAAGTAGACTCACTTTCAAAATTTTACTAATTACATTCAAAGCCTTCAAAGAACTCTCATCTTCATCAATATCAGACTTGATCCAAACACCACCCCTCAATAGAGACAGAAGGTCAGTAACACTCAATACTCTGTTAGTCCCTAAATCAATATCACAGTGTACCAAAACTACTTCAGACAGGGCCTTTTTATTCTGTGCACCAAGGTGTTGGAATAGCCTCCCTCAAAACATCCGAGCAATACCAGACCTTTTGCAGTTTCGCAAAGCTTTGAAACACTACCTCTTCCTTTTATCTTATCCAGTAAACAATAAAGACATCTCAACCAACCCACAGACCTTCCACTCATACACATACAATACAGATACCCCACAGACCACATACACACAAAACTGAAGCCATGATGATATTATGACTATGTTTATTAATTATATACCCTGTTATCCGCGTTATATTCTCCTGTTTTCTGTAAACACAAAGTACTGTTGAATTGTGTATCTCACTGTTTTTTGTGAACCGCGCTGATGCCTAATAGTGCGGTATATAAGAGTCTATAAATAAATAAATAAATAAAAATGATGGAACCTTGTATAAGGAGGATCAGCCACTAGTGCCTGCAACTCACTGATGCGACGTGCTGATGTGATTTCAATGAGAAAGATAACTTTCCAGGAAAGGAATTTCAACGAGGTAGTAGCTAAGGGTTCGAAAGGTGGCTTCATGAGCTGGCCAAGAACCAGGTTTAAGTCCCATGCCACCGGTGGTGGCCTAATGGGAGGCTTAGTTAGAAGAAGGCCTCTCATAAATCTTGCTATAAGAGGATGGGAGGAAATAGGTTGTCCATTTAAAGGCTTGAAAGAAGCTGCAATAGCATTCAAATGGACTCTTACTGAGTTAGTCTTAAGTCCTGCACTGGATAAATGAAGGAGATACTCCAGTAATGATTCCAGAGGTATCGCAAGGGGGCTAAGACCCTTCTGCGAGCACCATATGGTAAACCTTTTCCACTTGAAAGCATAAGAGCATCTTGTGGAAGGTTTTCTGGAAGCATAAAGGATATCCTTTACTTTCTGAGAAAGGTTAAGATCATGAAGATCTAGGCCTTCAGCAACCAAGCCCTGAGATGCAGAGACTGGGGATTGGGGTGCCATAACATTCTGTCCTCCTGAGACAGGAGATCTGGAGCAGACCCTAACTCCAGAGAGGGAGCTTGAGAGAGATGTAGAAGCAGAGGGTACCACACTTGCCGTGGTCAATGTGGAGCTATGAGAATCATACGGCCTCTGTCTCTCTGAAGCTTGAACAGGGTTTTGGGAATTAGGGGAATGGGTGGAAAGGCATAAAGGAAGTCTTGATCCCAATGAAGGAGGAAAGCATCCCTGGCCTGAAAGCCCTGAGCCGGAATTCTGAAACAGAACCGGGGAAGTTTGGCATTCAACGGACTTGCAAAGAGGTCTATGTCCGGGGTTCCCCAAATTTGAAAAATCTTGGCCACCTGGTCTGCATGTAGAGACCATTCGTGTGGAAGCAGAACTCGACTGAGTCTGTCTGCCCAAGAGTTTTGGATACCAGGAAGATACACTGCCAGGAGATGAATCTGATGCTCTCTGGCGAGGGCCCATAGTTGCAAAGCTTC
The DNA here is from genome assembly GCA_033557465.1 of Ichthyophis bannanicus. NCBI lineage: Eukaryota > Metazoa > Chordata > Amphibia > Gymnophiona > Ichthyophiidae > Ichthyophis > Ichthyophis bannanicus. The sequence continues at coordinate 174,052,121 of CM066036.1, read as the reverse complement.
ATTGCAAAGCAACAGAGAGCTTGTTCCTCCCTGCTTGTTCACGTAGAACATGGCTACTTGATTGTCCGTATGAATGAGGACTGTCTTGTAGCTGAGCAGGGTGTGGAACACTCGAAGAGCAAGGAAGATTGCTCTGAGCTCTAAGAGATTGATGTGTAGATGAGTCTCCTATGGAGTCCAAGTGCCTTGGGTGGAGAGGTCTTGCAGATGAGCTCCCCAACCCATTGGTGAAGCATCTGTTGTGAGAGTTGCCTGGGGTAAAGGTTGTTGAAATGGGGATCCCACCAACAGGTTTTGAGTGGACTGACACCATTGGAGGGACAAAATAAGGCGATTTGTGTTTGCTATTTTGTCTGACAGGCACCCTGATGCCTGGGTCCATTGAGTGGATAAAGTCCACTGGGCTGCTCTCATATGGAGGCAAGCATAAGGAACCACATGCACGGTAGATGCCATGTGGCCTAGTAGTTGTAACATTTCTCGAGCAGTGAGATGAGGCTTTAGCACTGCTTGAGAAGCTAACTGCACCATGCGAAGGCAACGGGTCTGGGGAAGATAGGCCCTTGCTTTTCTGGTATCCAGCAAAGCTACTATGAACTCTAGAGACTGAGTGGGAGTTAGGCTGAATTTTGGGATGTTTATGATCAGACCCAAATACTGAAGGATACGCATTGTGCAAGATAGAGAAATCCTGGCCTCTGACCAATGTTCCCTCTAATTTTCTGTAGGCTGTGTGTGCATAAAATATCAGCTGTGTGCAGCTTTTGAAGGAAGGTTAAATTTTTGTGCGCCACATTACAACACTCGGAATTATATACTTTAAAATTTGACTACACGTCAGAATACAGTATGTACACCACATTGATTTTAATCAAATTAAATGAAAATAGATGATAACTAAATGAAGCTGGAAATTTCTAGTAATTACAATCATAACTTTTAAATTTTAAGACGTCTGTGTTTTCTATCAGAATCAGAGCCGTAATTTTTGTGCGCTCTGTTGTAAAGTATGTGCGCTCGCTCGGCAAGGTGTGTGCGCGCGCACACGCGCACAGCTTAGAGGGAACAGTGCCTCTGACTCTGATGGGGCTCGAATGAGCCAGTCGTCTAAGTAGGGGAAGACGAATATTCCTAGAGTGCAAAGAAATGCTGCTACCACAGCCATGCATTTCGTAAACACCCCTGGTGCTGAGGCCAGGCCAAAAGGAAGCACCCTGTATTGGTAGTGCTTTCCTTGAAAAAGGAACCGAAGGAACTTTCTGTGAGTTGGATGGATGAGAACATGAGTGTACGCATCCTTGAGATCTAGAGAACAAAGCCAATCCTGACTCTGAAGGTATGGCAGCAGCGTTCCCAGAGAAATCATCTTGAATTTCTCTTTGAACAGGAATTTGTTCAATTCTCTGAGGTCTAAAATAGGTCTGTGTCCCCCCGTTTTCTTTGGGATAAGGAAATAGGGGGAGTAAAAAAAAAACCCTGTACCCTGTTGAGGAATGGGTACCTCTTCTATTGCCCCTTGGGCAAGAAGCATAGTGACTTCTTGATCTAACAGGTTGATGAGAGAGGTCTGAGAATTGAACTGTCTTACCATTGTGGGAGGGGGCATGCAGAGAAAGTGAAGCTTGTACCCCTCTTTTATAATGGAGAGTCCCCAATGTTCTGCTGTTATCTGCCCCCATCTGGGGGCAAAGTGACACAACCTTCCTGGGATGGTGGAAGGTTCTGGTCCATTGAGGGCCAGGAAGGCTAAGTTCTCTAGATGGAAGTCAAAGGCCTTGTGGAGGCTGAGACTGCTGAGGCTTAGCAGTCTTTGCTTTGCTTTGTTTAGGTGGTTGCTGACTCTTTTGGGCAGGTTGACCTGCAGAACGTCCCTGCTAAGAATAAGAAGGATAAAACCTCTTCTTTTTGGAGAAGAATGGTTTCTTGAAAGATTTCTTCCTTGCAGGATCAGCTGTGGCTTTGGATAATCTATCCAAAGTGGAGTTGTCAGCATCCAACTCATTGGCTTTCTCTTGCCAATTACCACCGAATAGATTCTCACCTGTACAAGGGATATGGCCCAGTTTGTCCTGTACCCAGAGCTCCAAATCGGATGCCTGGAGCCAGGCAATTCTACGTGCACCTATGGCAATGGCAGAGGTTCTGCTTATGCACTCAAAACAGTCAAAAGCTGCACGATTGACAAACTTAGAAAAATCCTGGGCATGTTTAACCAGTGTGAGAAAATTCTGCCTCTTATCAGGAAGAAGAGAGCTCAAAATCTCTAAATCTCCTGTGACTTCCTTAAGGAACATTCTCATATATAAAATATAGGAACTGATCCTGGCAGAAAGCATGGAAGCCTGGAAAGTACGCCGTCCAAAGGCATCCAAAGTTCGACACGCACGTCCTGGAAGATTAGAGGCATGCCTCTTTGCACTTCTGATCCTTCTCATAGTTGATTCCACTACAATAGAGTGGTGAGGAAGCTGAGTCTTCTGGAAGCCAGGACACGGAGGTATTCGATACATGGTATCCAGTCTACGAGAGTGAGGAGAGGTGGTAAGAGGTGTTTCCCACTTTCTTAACATGAGATCATGTAAGATCTCATGTATAGGCAAAGTAGCTGCCTCCTTAGGAGCCTTGTGATATTGTAGAATCTCCAACTCCTTTGCCATGGGCTCTGCTTCAGGAGCCACAGTAATGGACAGATCTCGAGACACCTCCCTGATAAAATCATGAAAGGAGACATCTTCTGGAGGAGACATCCTACGTTTAGGAGAGGAAGGCTCCTCCGGGAGAAGTACTCCGGTACCGACGGAGCTGTCAGAATCCTCAGATTCCTCCGAGGATTCAAAGTATCTTCTGTCCGGATGCTCTTGTAGAGCATGATACCCGTACCGACCGAAGTCGGTGCCGGGGGGAATCGGTATCGGAGTATCAGTACCGGAAGGCATAGTATGACTGGGTGCCAGCAATGCAGACACCGATGTCGATGCTGTCGGTACCGGTACCGATACCGGAGTTGGTGCCGGTGCTGTTTGAACTGTCTGACGCGGTTCAGAAGGTGTCGATGCCGCAAGGAGAGCCACCAGACTGCATTCAATAGTCAGGAACCTCTGGTCTATTGACGCTGCCGATGCCTGGGTATCGGTACCGGAGAAAGCAGCCGGTACCCCAGAGCATGGCACCAGTAGTTCTGCCGAGGTTGAGGCCTGGAGAACATCCTGGAGCTCCGATAGTGCTTTGGAAGCCGAAGCCTCCCGCCGGGGCAATTTTGCCGGTACAGAACCCTCAAGGGCAACGCCAGAGGCATCTTGATGCTTGGAAGGAGATCTACCCTTTGAGGACCGGCTAGACTTATGTTTAGTTATCTGAGAGCCATGGGAGGAAGACGAAGCCCTGGAAGACATCGATGCCACAGAGGCTGCATCGGAGGGAAAAAGGGTGCTGAGCTTAGCAGCCCGGTTTTGTCAACCCCTCTTGGACATCATGGCACAGGCCATATACTCCGAGATGGAGTGGTCAGGACCTAAACATTTAAGACACAACTCATGGGTGTCGGTGACAGAGATGGTACCGCCACACTTGGTGCACTTCTTGAAACCCGAAGCGGGTTTTTCCATAATAAAGGAAATTTTGGGCCTAAGGCTCAAAACGGCACGTACACCTGAAGAAAAAAGGTTTGGAAAAAAATGTATTATATATATATATTTTTTTTTTAAAAGAAAGAAAGAAAGAACCGGCGGTACCGGTATAGCGTTGAGGGAAGGCAGACGCGACCACAAAAAAGGAGGAGAATGGGAAAAATTTTCTGCGGTGACAGGAACGACAACCTGCTGGCTCCGCGGAAAACGAAGAACTGGAGAGAGGCAGTTGGGAAAGGCGGGAAGGCAGCACACAGGCGCTGTGGGATGCTCCTAAAAGCTTTCTAATTGGACGCTGGGAAGCGTTTCCACGCAGGCTCCGTCGGTACCGACGATACCCATATGTGAAGACTACATTCCTGCTTGTTCCTGGAGATAGCCACCTTCCACGAAAGGTAGCGAAGGTGGCAAACAGCCAAGGGCTCAAATGGTGGACGTGGTGAGCTTCCGCAACACCACATTGAGGTCTGTAAAAGGGGGTGCTTGTTATGAAGGTACCACCATCTTGGCAAGTATGTAAATTAACTGTCTTGCAAAGGATTGTGGTTATTGAAGTCCATTCACACAAAGCTTGCCTTTTTAAAATAATGAAGACTCTTGTAGTTGGTCGAGTGTAAGGCAAAATTAGAATTTATTTATGGGGTGATTATTCCACACACAGAGATGCTTGGTAACACTATCCAGATAACTTCTCCAGGGTTTATTCAACAAAAATAAGGCAACTGAAAAGCTTATGCAAATTAAGTATCAAAGTCCTTTATGGAACAGAAAGGCTTTCTTACAGCCACTGCTAATAAACTCCTTAGCAGTGCTGAGGTGAAAACAAATCAAAGAGGAAAATTTCTTTATACAAAAACAATGCTCACTTTCTCCATACAGAAAAGAACTTTTAAATCCCATGTGTGCACGGCTTGTGCTGGGCTCTCCTCCACCAACAGGTGACAATTAACTGCAATCAGTAGCTTGATTTCAGCACACGTGCAAACTTTCCAACAAAGCTTTTTCTTTTCAACAAAACTTTATGGGAAGCCAATATTTAGAATGTTTCCTTTTGATGTTTTCTCTTATATTTAGGATTTTCCTAAAACAACAACCTACTCAAAGAACAGTCCATATAATCATCCTCTGTATCAGATATTAAACCTTGCTCTTGAAATTGCATAGATTCAGTTTCTCCGTCTGACTCAGAGGGCTTTAAGAACTGACCTCTATACGGAGAGAAACTGTTTCCCTGCTGTTTGCACTGCTCAAAGCTAGAGAAACGTTCACAGTTCCTACCTGAATCCAGGCAAGCGTCAGGCTGCTTCTTCTGGTATTCTGGCCAGTATGCAATAGAGCTTTTGTGTCCTGTCCTCCAGTTGGTATCTCTGGACGTCCTCCAAGAGGTATTTGGGCTCCTTTCCTCCTTAGCTGCAACAGACCTCTTCCTAGGTGTTGCTTGAGGGTCCCTGGCTGTGGATCTACAGACCTCTGGCTTTCTCCAGTCCTCTGAAGGTTCTTTCCCCCAGGTATCTCTCTAGGCATAGGTACTTCTCTGAGCTCCTCTCTTGGACCGTCTGCTTCCTTGTCCTTGTTCCTTCAGGTTCCGGTTGTTCTTCCTTCTGTTCCTCTGATTCCCCTTCTCTGTCTCCTTCTCCTTCCTGAAGATTCCCCTCTAGTTTTAAAGGGCTTAGATTGCAACTCCTCCCTTGCACTCTTCAGGTGTTTTGGATTAAGCTTTCTCCTAGAGGCTGTTTGATTAGGGATGACATAATGCTTTCTCTGATTAGACTCATGCTTTTCCACTCTAGCTCCCCTAGGGACTTTCTGCATACAGGTGCATTCTGGAACATGTAGTCTTTTAGGGAAACAAGCTGTCTTATTTCTATAACCTGCCAGCACAGGTCCCTTGATCAGAGTAAATTCTCCTCTATTGTCATTACTCCCTGAGCTTTGATAAGCTTCCTTATCACAGGTCCCATTCGGTCGCTGGAGGGCGAACCGGGGGCTTAGATAAGAGCAGACCCCGTAGGAAGCGGCCCACCAGAGGGTAGGCCGAAAGGGGTTTACCATCCACCGGGTGGTGGTAAGCCACCAGGGCACTGAGGTGCACCCTAATGGAATTAGACCTGAGTCCAGAGTGATAAAGGTGGAGAAGGTACTGCAACACCATGGCCACCGAGCAGGAGAAAGGGTCATCCCCGCGCTCAGCACACCAAGCTGAGAATCTACACCATCTGAAGGCATATGCCTTCCTCGTAGAGGCCTTACGTGAGGCCAGCTGAACATTCTCCACCTCTGTGGGAAGGTAAATGGGCCAAGGCTACCCTCTCACCAGCCAAGCCATGAGCAAAAGAGACCCCAGGTTGGGGTGTAGGAGATCGAAGCCCTGGGGCAGTCCGCAGTAGGATGGGGGCTTCCACCGCCAACTGCAGAAGCAGCGGGAACCATGGCTGTCTGGGCCAACGGGAGGCGATCTTGATAATGGCCCTTTCGCGGAGGGTCTTGAACAAGGACTTGGCAATAAGTGGCAATAAGTTGGGGGGAAGGCATACATGAGGCCCCATGACCATAGGACTAGAAATGCATCCGCCGCCACCCTGGAGGGGTGGGCCTGCCAAGAGCAAAAGCGGGGCAACTGGAAGTTGTCTGGGCTGGCAAACAGGTCCATCACGGGTTCCCCCCATAGACTAAAAAGCCGGCTGGCTACCGTGGGGTCCAGATGCCACTCGTGCGGTCGGAGAACCCTGCTTAGCCTGTCGGCTAGTAGGTTGTCCTGTCCTGTCAGGTACACCGCTTTGAGGAAGATCCCCTGCTGGACTGCGTAAGAGCAGAGAGCCAGTGCCTCTTGACAGAGAGCACGTGACCCCGTGACCCCTTGCTTGTTCACATAGAACATGGACACCTGGTTGACTGTCTGGACCAGGACTGGCCGATGGCGGAGGCGATGGCTGAAAACTCTCAGGGCAAGGTGAATGGCACAAAGCTCCAGGAAATTGATTTGCTGGGTGCTCTCGTCTGGCGACCAGCTGTCCTGGGTGCGGAGACCCTCACAGTGGGCTCCCCAGCCGAGTAGGGAGGCATCCGTGATGAGGACAATTGATTGCCCCTGGGCCTCGGAAAGGCATGCCTGTTTCCAGGTGCTGAGATGACTGCCACCAGACAAGGGAGTCCGCCTACTGGCGGGTCACCTGAATCCTGTCCCTGAGATGGCCTGTGGCCTGGGATCACTGGTCCCGGAGACACCACTGCGCCGTTCTCATGTGTAGATGGGAATCTGGAGTGACATGGACCACAGAGACCATGTGTCCAAGGAGGCGCAGGAGATGGCAGGCAGATACTGAGGGACGGTGCTGTATGTCCCGGGCCAGAGACCTGAGGCAGTCTGCCCGGTCAGTGGGCAAGAAAGCCTTTGACTGGCTGGTGTCTAGCTTTGCTCCGATGAATTCCAGGCACTGTGTCTGAAGAAGGTTGGACTTGGGGTAGTTTATGATGAAGCCCAAGTGCTGTAGAACCTGGATGGTGCGCACGGTGGCCTGATGCACCTTGGACGCTGTCCCCCCTTTTACGAGCCAGTCGTCCAGGCAGGGAAACACGAAGACTCCCTGAAGCCTGAGAAAGGTGGCCACGACTGCCAGGCATTTCGTGAACACCCTTGTGGTAGAGGCGAGCCCAAATGAGAGCACTCTGTACTGAAAGTGCCTGCCCCCTACTATGAACCACAGGTATTGCCTGTGGTGTGGGTGGATTAGGAAGTGAGTGTAAGCATCCTTGAGGTCTAAGGAGCATAGCCAGTCTCTCTGCCGGAGGTAGGGTAGCAATGTTCCAAGGGAGAGCATCTTGAACTTCTCCCTGACCAGGAATGTGTTGAGGTTGCACAGGTTGAGGATGGGCCCTAGGCCCCCTGTCCTCTGGGACGAGGAAGTATCAGGAGTAGAACCCCTTGCCCTGGAGGTGCTGGGGCACCAGTTCCACTGCATTGTCCTTGAGAAGTCCTGCCAGTTCCTTAAGAAGGCGGTGGCCCCGGTGGAGGGGAGACCTGGGGGGCTCTCCTGTAAAATGAGGAGACGGCATCTGGGTCAAACGGAGAAGGTAACCCTACCTGACCACCCTCAGTGCCCAGGCATTGGTGGTGATGTTTGCCCACCTCGGGGCATAGAGGGTCAGTCATCCTCCTGTAGGCTGACGACCTCTTTGAGGTAGAATAGCTATGCTGGAGTAGTCAAAAACTCCCTCCTGGCTGGGCCGGAGCCGGTGCCTGGGGCTTCAGAGCCTTCTGCTTACGTGGGCCATACCCTTGTCCCTTGCTCTGCTGTCCTTGTTGGGGAGCTGGGAAGGCCTGAAAATGTGGGTAGTTACGGTAAGCAGCCCTTCCTCGGGTAAAAGGGCTTTTTACCCGAGGCCTTCCTTCAGGAAGGGGCAGCGGTTTTCTTCGAGCCCGGTCCTCGTCATGAACTTGGTCTCCAACTCGGCAGCCTTGTCGGTCATGGGCTTGCCAAGGAGGTTTTCTTCCTGGCAGGGGACATCGACCAACTTGTCCTGGACCTATTGCTCGAGGTCGGATGACTGGAGCCAAGCATGGCGGCATGCACCGATGCCTGCCGCATTTACCCAGGCCACCAACTCGAACCAGTCATAGGTCGCATGAGAGATAAATTTGGAGCATTCATGGACAGCCTTGGACAGGCCCCTGAAGTGCTTCAAGGGTTCTTTGGAGAGACCAGCTGAGAAACCGGCAAGTTCCTTCACCAGATCCCTCAGGTACATGCCCATGTACAGCTGGTAGGCCTGGACACGGCAAATGAGCATTGAGCCCTGATAGCACTTCCTGCCGAGGGTGTCCAAAGTACAGGCCTCTCTTCCTGGGGGCACCAAGGAGTGTGTCTTCTGGCTCTTCAGCCGACGCATGGCCGACTCCACCACCATGGAGTTGTGTGGCAGTTGCAACTTCTGGAAGCCAGGGCTCCGAACTCGGTACATCGAGTCGAGCCGCTTGCTCACTACCGGCACCGATGCCGGCGTTTCCCACATGCGGAACATGAGCCGTTCCAGAAAGGCGGGGAATGGGCATTGTGAGCGATTCCTGAGGGAGAGCCTCATACTGAAGGATCTCGAGCTCGTCAGCCCAAGGGTCTTCCTCCGACTTGGTCGTAAATGCCAGGGCCTTAGACATATCTTTTACAAAGTCTAAGAATCCCATGTCCTCTGGTGGGGACCTTCTCCGAGGTTCTGAGACTGGGGAGTCCGAGGGGACATCGCGGTGTTGACGGGTATCCGGGGACTCGTCATCCTCCATCTCCCACTCTGAGTAGTCAGAGGAAGATTCGAGGGTAGGCTGCTCTGTGAGCCTCAAAGGGCCCGAGGCAGCATGGTCTACCCTCAGAGGGGACATCGGGGATGACCACAGCCCTGTCGAGTTGGACACAGAGCGTGACTGCGGCTGAGGATCGACTCAAGGCCGCAGGACCTCAAGGATCGGCTCGGCCTCCGGGTACGCCTGACGTTGAATGCCCGGTGGTCAATGTGGAGGAATTGGACATGCCGGACAACAGTGCCAACTGCTGGTCCAAGAAGGCAGACAACCTGCGCGCCAAAGCCACCAATTCTGGACTCCAGGCCAGAAGGCTCTGCAGCCTTTGGCACGGGCACCAAGGGACACGGGCTCAACACCGGATCCCCCAAAGGGGAATCCTCGACCAGGATAGCCTCTGAAGATCTAGGCCGGTCCACCACCGGATCCTTCCGGGGGGACCTTTGCCGGCTGCTCCTTCTCCGAAGCCTCGGGCAGGCGCCAGGGGCTGCAGGACAGGGAGGAACCCTGTCTATCGGAGCCATCCAAGGATGCCGCCTTCGAGGGTTTCTCCTTCCTCCTGTGTTCCCTAGAGGGAGACCCCCTCTCTGAGGATCCACGATGGTGCTAGGGTTCGGAGAACTCCTTCTGAGATGTCAGCGCCTCAGACGAGGCCCTGGCCTTCGGAGGCATCGGGAAGTCAGGGAAAAACTTATCATGCTGCTGCTGGTGGCTCTTCATAAGCTGCAGGCCGCCGGGTCATGGTCCGGCCAGAGGCAACGGAGACAGCAGTCGTGTGTGTCTGTTAAGGACATGAGCTTAGCACATCGATCACACTTTTTGAAACCACTGGTAGCCATAGGGGAAAAAAGAAATCCTGCGAAGTCGAAGATCCTCCGAACTGCCAGCGGGGAAAAAAGGCGCAAAAGTGCCAAAAAGAGAACGAAAACACAAAAAGGAACAGAACTCGACACCGGGGCACCAAGATTGGTAGGCGGGGAAGAGCACCGGTGCGATACCGGAGATGAGTTAAGAACTCGAGAAGAAAAAAAATCAACTTTTTCCGGGGAAAGACAGACGTCTGAAGGGCTCTGCGGAAAAAAGGAGCAAGATGGCGCCCTTGGGTAGGAAGGGGACCACGCGCATGCGTGGTGGCATTTCCCAAAGGCTTTCTTTGAAAGCTGGGGAGATGATCCCGCGAGGGCTGTTGGTGCAGATGTCACCTATATGTGAGGACTGACTTCCTGCTTGTTCCCGGAGAAGCAGCCCAAATCTGAACACGGACATTAATAACAAATATATGTAAATCCTTCGAAGAATGCAAATAAATAACTTAAAAATGTTAAAAGGAGCAAAAGTAATTAAGTAAGATTTGGAGGATTACTATTCTGTTCATTTCCTTTAGTTAGTTCAGTGTTTAGTCATTTACCATCATGTCCTACACTTTACACTGTGTTAATGCTAAACAGCTGATTAAATCACGAACCTCAACAACTGCAAAAAGGCAGTTAGACTGATACTATAATTAAAGGGTGTTTAATTACAACAAATTCAAAGATTGTACACAGAGAAAGGCATTTACATAGTAACATAGTACATGGCAGCAGATAAAGACCAGTATGGTCCATCTAGTCTGCCGAGCAAGGCGGCAAGAGTAGGTGCACCTGCCGCTCTGTGCAGGTCACCCTTCACCAAGCCTTTGTTTTAGGGGTGTACCACTGCTCTGTGTAGGTCATGCCTATTTCTTCAGATATAAGAGATAGTTATGCTTATTTTGATTTTATCCTGTTGCTAGAAAGGGATCCACTGTGTCCGTCCCATGCCATTTTGAATTCTGTCACTGTATTTGCCCCCACCACTTCCATCGGGAAGGCATTCCAAGCATCCACCACCCTTTCAGTGAAAAAGTATTTCCTGACATTACCTTTCAGTTTACCCCCCTTGCAGCTTCATGTTATGCCCTCTAGTTTTAAAGCTTCCCGTCTTTGGAAGAGGTTTGCGGTGGCCCCGAGTCTGTTGCAGATAGAAGGACAGGGCCCTCTTACAATCCAGAGTATGGAGAACAGACTAGGCCTTGCAGCAGCTGCCCTGTGAAGCTCACTCACAAAGATGTGGGTTCTTGAAGAAATGGCTCAAATGATTAGACTTCATTCAGTTTCAAAAAAACACCCTTAAATTGTCAGCTCCCTAAGTTCTCACCTTGCTTAAAGCACCAATGTCTCCTATATGCTATGAAATGAAAGTTTAGTTTAAGTACTATAAGGACAAATTTAGCTTGAGGCAATAAACCCCAAAAGAAGCAAAATATTCCCTTAAAGAATGTTAACTTTTCTTTAGACAAGTGAAGACAATTTTTAAGTACTTTCTGTAGGTAAAAAAGTGCTTTACCGGAGCTGCTTCTTTTGATTTCCTGATTGCTTAACCTGAGGTTCCTGCCTGCCTAGCTCCTCATTGGGCCGCTGGACTGGAGGAGGGCCATTAAAGACCAGCTCTCAGGTGGAACAGTGAGCTGCTTCTTTTGATTTCCTGATTGCTTACCTGAGGTTCCTGTCTGCCTAGCTCCTCATTGGGCCGCTGGACTGGAGGAGGGCCATTAAAGACCAGCTCTCAGGTGGAACAGTGAGCTGCTTCTTTTGATTTCCTGATTGCTAACCTGAGGTTCCTGCCTGCCTGCCTAGCTCCTCATTGGGCCGCTGGACTGGAGGAGGGCCATTAAAGACCGGCCCCTACGCGGGATGCGTTAAGCGGGCGCGTTCCCGCAGTTCCGTGACCAAAGGGGCAGGACACGCCCCTTCGGTACACGAGGTGCATTGGTGGTTTCAGGTTATGGGGAAGCGGAGGAAACAGCACTCTCAGCCAGCGCAATCGAAGGCGGTTAAGATTATTGGCCCCATGGATGCCCACGTACGTGTGGAGAACTCTCCGGCACTGTTGGGTTCCTTCCCATCGGATTCGCTGGACTCATCAACTGTGAGTACCGCCTCCTCATCCACCTCTGCTTCCGCTACGGGTTTAGTTCAGCCCGATCAAGAGATAACTGTTCTTGATAGTTGTGCCGTTTCTTCTCCTGTGGATACGAAGGGCTTGGATGTTTCTCCAGCTTTACTTCCAGATTAGTTTTTGCAAGTAACTTCTTCTAATCTACCATTGTCATTACCGTTACCATCGGTGGTTTCCTTTACGGGTTTTGCTGAACGATGTTCCCCTCCTGAACATGTTTCTTTGAAAGATGTCTGGCTTGTTGTTTCACGGATGGAAACAGCGTTAAGTGCTTCATTGCAGAAGATATCTGTTTTCTCGAAAGAGACGGTTGGTAAACTAACTGATCATGAAGCTCGGCTGACATCTGTGGAAAGGCTTGTTAATTCTACTGAACAATTTGTTTCCTCTCAAAGTGAAGTTAATTTGAAATTTTCCCAGGGTTTTAGTTCTTTGCAACAACAGGATGAATTTCGAGAAAATGTATATCGGTCAAAAAATTTACGTTTTCTAAATTTTCCTAGGACACATTACTTATCCCCCTTGTTGTTGTTGTTGCAAAAATACTTTAAGGAAATTCTGATGTTTAAAGATGCTTCGGATATTTTAATTTCGAAATTGTATTATATACCTAGAGTTAAAAAAGATTTGGATGGTAACATGTCAGGGAACATCCAAAGTGAAAAGATGGCTTCTTCCACTCTGGATCTATCTGGCTTTCTTGAATCTTCCACAGATGATATTCCTACAAGAGATACCTTATTAGTTTCCTTTGTTCGGGAGATGGATAAGGATAGGGTTTTGACGGTTTACTTTCAGAAGAAAACCGAACAGTTCTGTTGTCAAGTTATTCAGATATTTCCAGATGTGGCTAAAATCACACAAGAACGCCGTAAGGCTTTCTTAGCTCTCCGTCCACGTGTTCTTGCTGTGGGGGGTTTATTTTATCTTAAATTTCCCTGTAAATGTCAGATTACCTTTCAAGGTAAGCGATATATATTTTCTGAACCTGATCAATTAGTTAGCTTGTTGAGTGAGAGGGAACTGGTATAACTTGGTGTAATTATAGGGGGAATATAGTGTATCACTTGATTTAGTAAATTGAGCTTATTGGTTTTCTCAGGTTTCCTTTTAAATTTGACTGCAAATGTGTGAAGCTGCTCCTTGATGTGGACTGGATATTACAGTTTATGTAATGTTTTCTTTGTAATTTTTGTTTCATTTTGAAATAAATTTTGGAAATTAAAAAAAAAAAGTGCTTTACCAGCTTAATTGTCTGAAAATGACCCTCCCTCAATGCCCATTGTTTCATACCACAAAGTTTAATTAATCAGTTGATGGATTAAATTTGTAGTCCACTTTTCTGGCAAGAAAATCAGCTGTATTATCTGCTAGGAATATTATTTATTTTTCCTTTCTCTGCAGTTTGAGAAGTAAAAAGGTGTTTTATTATTGAGTATTAAGCACGAGGTTGCACAGCAGAAACCAAAGGAGCTGGTAGAAAGACTGGCAGATTTCAGGTATAAATTAAACAGTAAGAATACATAATAATGTACCAGCTCCTTTGGTTTCCACTATTACGCTGCAGGTACTTGGTTGCTCTCCTTTGGTTTTGTCCTAGGTTGTACTGTATACAACCCCCCCCAATAATGTAGGCTATAGCTTTTACTTGGATATATATTCTGTTTTGTTATTTTCCTTTTCTTTTTTGAGTGATGACAAATATGGGCTTTTCTGTTCATGTTCCTATTGTAACATGCTTAAAATGATGAAAAAAAAATTGTAATCCAAGAATCAAGTCCTTCCTGGCAGGAAACAAGAACACATTCAAAGTTAACACAACAGTCAAATACACATACAAGTTAAAAACTAACATTTTTAGGCATATTCAGAGGAAGCATTCCATGTCAGCATGTATAGATCAAGGGACGAAAATGTACAGAAATTGCATTTGCAAATGTATGTACATTATTTTTAATTTAAAACATACATGCACAAAATAAAGGTACAAAGGCACATGAATGGATGTCATTATTTGGTATTCCTTTCACCTCTTGTTGGTTTTTAGTTTTGGAAACTGCCTTATCTTTATTATTCTTTGACTTTTTTCCCCTCTCATGTGTCAATGAAAATTGCTATGGTTTTAGTCAATGGAATGGCAACTTAGTCCAGGAACTCTGCTCTCCTAGCGCATAAAGTTACCGTTCTCTGCTCCATTTTCATTTTACCTGCATTTTGGCATTCTGGTCCTATGCACACAGAGGCCCTGGTGATGGAAAGTAAATCAAAAAGGTGATGGAGAGTAAATCAAAAAGGTGACAGAGGGTAAAGAAACGCTGATCCTCTGTGCGATGGAGTGCAAAGGCCTCGACACATGCACTGTCTCCCTTAAAAATGGAACCAGCAGATTCTGATAGTAAGGTCCAGAGTGACTGGGCAGGCAGTGACGATGGAGTTCATATACTAAAAAAGGGTTTTGGTAAGGTTTTAAGGACCTGTCGGGTGAATTTTGTGCACTGAGGGATGATGAAACCCTCATTAGACCCTACTACTACAAAGCCCACGTGGAAGCATCTCTCCAGCTTTCAAAGAAAGCCTTTGGGAGATGCACCAGACATGTGTGATCCCCTTCCCACCCAAGGGTGCCATCTTGCCTCAGTCTAATGACATAGCTAAGACGGCAAAAGTAAAATATGGTAAAGAAGCAACTTAAAGGAGAGGAGGGAGGGTTGAGAGGACTGATTCCTGCTGTCCACGGAGAACACCTGTTGTAAGTGAGTAACTACGCTTTCTCCAGGAACAAGCAGGAAGTCAGGACTCCCCAGCTACAGGCTACCGAGGGCCTGTAAAAACATGCCATGAGTGACAAGAAAAGATGAGCCATAAGCTGCAACGATTGAGTTCCAACTAGAAGACTCTTGCAAGACCGAAAGGTCTAGCGGGGAATCATCACTCCAGTAGCCTAAACACAGAAGGGTGGGAAGGCAGGAGTTGCATATAAAGAGATTACGGAGTACAGCCTGGCCAAAGGAGCTGTCCCATTGGGACACGCTCTCCAGGAAGAAGTGAGCTACGAAGGTATGGACCGAAGACCAGGTGGTGGCCTGGCAGATTTCCGCCAGAGGTACGAAACACAGATTTGTCATGGGAGTAGTCATGGCCCTGACAAGATGCGCCGTGAGCTGGTGGTCAAGTGAGATCTCAGCCTGCTCATAGACGAGGGCAATGCAGTCCGCCACTCAAGTGGACAGAGTTCGCTAGGTGAATGGAAGCCCAAGTTGACTGGAGTCATAGGAGATGAAATGCTGAGGTGCTTTGCGGTGACCCAGAGTCGGTTGCAGATAGAAGGACAGGGCCCTCTTACAATCCAGAGTGTGGAGAACGGTCTCCGCCTTGCTTGCATAAGGCCTCGCCGCCTTGGTGGCATAAGACCTCGCCGCCTTGCTGGCATAAGGCCTCGGGAAGAAGGTGGGGAGCACCACCTCCTGATTGAGGTGGAAGGGGGACACCACCTTTGGCAGAAACGTGTAGGGAGGCTCTGCCATTACAGTCTGTAGCTCACTGACCCTTTGAGCAGATGTTAAGTGCCACGAGAAAAGTGACCTTCCAAGAGAGGTACCACAAGTGGCAAGTAGTCAGGGGCTCAAACGGTGATTTGGTAAGCCGCAAAAGCACCACATTGAGTTCCCATTCTGCCATTGGAGGGCAGATGGGGGCTTTTAACAACATGAGGCCTCGCAGGAAATGAGAAACAAGGGCTGAGCTGAGAGAACACAGTTACTTACCTGTAACAGGTGATCTCTGGGAACAGCAGGAATAAGTCTTCACATATGGGTACATCGGTACCGACGGAGTCTGCGCGGGGACGCTTCCCAGCGTCCAAAGAGCTTTTGGAAGCATCCCACCACGCCTGTGTGCTGCCTTCCCGCCTTTCCCAACTGCCTCTTCTCAGTTAAGTTTTAAAGCTGAGACAAAGAGAGAGAGAGGAAAGGAAAGATAGATAGAGATACAACTCCTAGGGGAGGTGGGTGGGTTGTGAAGACTTATTCCTGCTGTTCCCAGAGATCACCTGTTACAGGTAAGTAACTGTGCTATCTCCAGGAACAAGCAGGAATGAGTCTTCACATATGGGGACTCCCAAGCTAAGATGCCTGGAGTCCCAGCATGTTATAGATTGGAACATGCTATACCTAATAACACCAGGCATCCTGAGGATGGAGGGTAGGAGTTGAAAAGAGAAAGGTGCTGTGGAGAACAGCTTAACCTAGCATAGGACTGCAGACAAGAAGTCCATGTGGGGATGATAATTGTCATCAATGATATTGAAATGAAATATTGCAAAATGGACCTCCCCTAATAGGATTTGACAAAAGTATGGCGGTTCATGGGATCTACTGGGGAACCCAGTAGAGGAACCTCGAAGAGGACCTCACTGTAGGAAAAAACAGTGGAGGTCAGAATCCTGAAAGGTAACAGGTAACCCCAGTAAGAAAAACTGGGGTAGTACAAAAACGGTGGGCCTTCAGCGGAAGGCTTTAAGACAAAAACCGAACTCTTTTGTCGGCAGAGTGGCTCACTCTTAGGAGCAAAAAGAGAAAGGCTAACCGATTTGGACAAACAGGCAGAGTCCTTATGGGGAAAAAGGGTATGGGAACCCCTTGTATCCCAAAAAGAGAGGACAAATGCCTGAGGCGTTAAGCCTGTGAGTAAAGGAAGATCCGCAATATCTCTCCAAACTGGGGTAAGCTAGGAGAGATATTGGAGCATGGAGAGCTTCAGAGGTACCTAAACCCTAAGGTTATGGTATAGAAGTTGTTGACTACCACAGGAGTGGTTGTGTGTGTAGAACCCCAAACCTGCTGGATAGCATAGGTATGAGTAAGCCCATCTGTCGGAATCATATAGCTATATGAGCATAGACAGTCAGATAGGTATGTGGATACATATCTATCTGTAATAAAATATCTCGACAGATACATACACATACACACACACATATATATATATATATATATATAGATAGATAGACATATAAGAATATATCTATAGTGAGATATGGAAGGGCATAAAATACACACAAAAGATAGATATGAATATGTAGGCTTATATATGGGTGTCTGCAATTAAACAGACAGAGATATGCCTACAGCACGGTATTCACATAGGATATGTGGAGAGGAAAGATTCATCTAACAACAAGGAGGTGGAACCTACTTGAAAAAATATATAGAGAATCTTTTCCTCCTGGTTATGATCTGCAAGGATGCTAGCTAGTGAAATAACCAGGACAGGTACATGAAAAACAGAGGATAATCTGAGTCTGCAGCCAGCAAGTCCAGAGTCTTCCAGAACTCTAGCATGGTAAGTGGACAGAAGACGCATAGAGATGAGATACCATGTTGACCTGTTTAAGGGCAAAAGTATCATGCGTTCTTACCATGAGGACGAGCTGCAAGGAGAAAGAGCATATCCCCGATTGGGAATACTATGGACCAAAGCAGGGAATTGGCAACTCCTTAAGTTTTCACGTAAGAGAAGGCCTATGTCCTTTATATCAAAAAGGAGATAGGAAGAGAAGGGAGAACCCTTCTAGTCATGGGAGACATGACTGAAAAGCCTTTTCCAACCATCTAGGATAGCTGTTGGAGGAAAAAAAACCATGCTCTCTAGCAAGGGCCCATAGTGGAAAGCTTCTCTGTAGAATTGCAGAGAGCATGATGCAGGAGAATGAGGAGATAGAACTGGCTGCTGGAAAGCCAGTATCTCTGCCAACTATGCTGCCAAACCCAGGAGAAAGGAGATGGCAGAAATAGAAGACAATCCAGAAAGCTTGTAGTGAGATAATCTCCAAGATAGAGGAAAGCACTGACTTGGAGCCACTACTAAGATTAGACAAAATGTTAGTGGAGGACAAATCTGATTGTTTGTGGACAAGAACCAGTGGACCAAACATTAAGGCTCCTGCATAGGCAGCTGCTAGCAAGTCAGCAGAAATAATCTTACTGTTTAAAAACAGAAAGAACAGAACAGGAGTAGAAAACTCTGGACATGTCTGATAAGCTGCCCCAAAGCAAGATTGAAACAGAGGAGTTAACTCAGAGAGGAAAACTCCGCACTGGAAAGTGACAAAATTAGAGAGGCTGAAGAAAAAGCCCTCCAGTGAAGTAATTCCAATCTTACAGGGGAAAAGCTTGGTAAGAGGGTGAAGGGAATGGAGCTGAAGAAGACTTACCAAGTAGTAAGTTTATAGAAAGGAAAAAAAGACATGCTGGCACAGGAAACTATCATTTGATAGTGGTTAGACCTCTTTCCCTAGCAGGAAGAGGAGGAGAAACCTGTGACCTATAGGCATGAACATTCTGACAGCTCATAGAAATATAGAAAAAATGGAGGTCTTTGGAAAGAGATCCATGTCTAGGGGTTAGAATGAAGCGGTGGATTGCCTCTATTGCGAAGAAGCAAACTGTAGATTCTAAACCCCAAGAGTCACAAGCATCTGATGACGATTGATCAGAAACCCTGCAGTTGCTGGGTTTGCTGAGCCTGGTGAGAGGTTGGATCCTTCAGACCAGGACGATGCCTCCCCTGTTTGGGAACATCTGTATGATGGGCAAGTGATGAATAAAACCTTCTTCCCCTGTGGGAGAAGAGTTTGGTAGGACATCTCCTACCTACTGGGACAGAAGAAGGTGTAGAACAACCCCTAGGAACAGGTAAATCAGTGGACAACTGAGTAACCTGACGTAAAGACTCCTTGTTGAAGAGATTTTCTCCAGTACAAGGTGTATGTCCCAGTTTTTGTTGTGCCCATTTGTCCAAGTCTGAAGCTTGGAGCCAGGCTCTACGTCGTGCCCCTATAGCTATAACAGAAGTTCTGCTAACAGACTCAAAAAAGTCCAGGGAAGCACGAGAAAGAAACCAAGAGATATTCTGGATATGTATAAGCAGTGAGGAATAGTGTGCACTCTTGGAATCTGGAAGGAAAGGTCAAAAGATGTAATTGCTTTGCGACTTCCTCAAGAGATAGACTCATATAAAAAATATATGAGAGAATCCTTGCAGAAAGCATAGATGTCTGGAAGGTTTGACGTCCAAAGGCATAGCCCACCCTGTATATAGCTCAAACAAATAGCCCACCCTGTATATAGCTCAAACAAATCAAGCACCCAACACATCCCTCACACAACTAAGTTTTATCCTCACTGCATGTACAACACACACACTTTACCTGATTGCTTGCTGTGATACCACCTTGATTATTAAGATAAGGCGGTTTAGAAATACTGTTAAATAAATAAATAAATAAATAAAATCTAGTGTCTTAGACTCACGACCTGACAGATAAGAAGAGTGCTTTTTCTTACTCTTTACCTGCCGCATTGCTGATTCCACAACTATGGAATGATGAGGAAGTTGAGTCTTTTGAAACCCTGGAGAAGGGGGCACCTGATATAAGAGATCAGTTGCTTTGGAAGGTGGGGGTACCCTAAAAGGTGTTTCCCACATTCCTAGAAGGAGATCCTGCAAGGAATGATGCAAAGGAAGCATTATGTTCTCCTTTGCTTTGGTAGAAAGAGAGCCCTGTGCAGGATCATGTCCTGGGATAGGAATGGCAAGAGATCTTGCTATATCCAGGAAGAAACTCTGAAAAGAGGGTTCCCCAACAGGAATCTCCCTTGGACAGGTTAGATCTGAAGAACTAGCCTGAGCAGCGACAGAGCTATCCAAATATATAGGAATAGAAGATCCTGCACAGTGCAGTGTGAAATGCTTAAGGGATGGTCGCCGGTACTGACTGTCAGGAGCAGCGACCGTCATTACCACATTGTCCATGCCAGGTATCGACTCCAAGCTTGGCATAGAAGGGAGCGATCCTGTTGAAAAAAGCATGGTAGGAGTTGGCCATGATGCTACTGTGGATACCGGTACCGATGCCAATACCGGTACCGATGTCGGAGATGAGCCCGACAGACATCGGAGCAGTCATCGGTGACAGTTCAATTGGTACCGAGGTAACCGAAAATCTCCGGCCGCTATCCTCGGTACCGAGCCACCGGTATCGATCGGTGTTGGTACCAAAGCGTATTGGTACCGAGTCTTCCAGACTAGAGAGCGATTCTAAACTCGGCATCGATAAGCGAAGCATGGAAGGCACCAACCGTAAGGGTAATGAGGACATCGGCACCGACTTCCGTACCGTGTCTGATACCGGTGAATGAAGGTCAACCAGTGGCAACTCAATGGGCCTCGAGGGAACCGAGAGTTGCGGATCCGAATCATCGGAACCGAGCCGTCGGTACCCAGTCCTCCAGACTGGAGATCGATTCCAGACTCAGCATCGAAGGAAGCGAGGCTATCGATGCACGTCTGGAGGGTACCGACGTCGGTGGTAGTATCGGTGCTGGTACCGATAATGGAAGGTCAGTCTGGAGTGTATCCACCGGTCCCGAAGGCACCGAGGATGCCAGATGACCATCCCTGGTGAGGAGTGTTTCATCCAACACCAGTGCCGATGTCGGGGTATCGGTACCGCTCGAAGCGGATGCCACCACCGGACACGGCTCAGGTATGTTCTCTGTGAGGGGTGAAGCCCAGGAACAACCTGAAACCCCTGAAAGGCTTTTGAGACCGAAGACTCCCGCCGGGGTTTTGAAGCCAGTAGGCCCTCGAGGACAAGGCTAGAGCCGTCTACATGCTGTGCATGAGACCTACCACTCGAGGGCTGGCTAGTCTTAACAGACTGTTTGTGGGTTACCTGATCCTGTGTAGAAGAAGATGGGGATGGTGCCCCGAAGTTGGAGGGAAACCGTGTATCGAGGGAACCTCGATATTGAAGACCTCTTCTCACCAAACTGGTGTCAGGACCCAAGCAGGTTAGACACCGACTTCGAGGGTCTAAATATAAAGTTGTACCGCCACAGTTTGAACATTTCTTGGAGAAAGTGGCTGGCGGTTCCATGAAGGAAAAAGAAGAGGCCTAAAAGGCCTAAGACACTATGAAGAAAAAATATTCCTTGAAAAAGGAAGATTTTACAAGAAAAAAAAAAAAGAACACACCGGCAGTACCGGTGGCGTCGGGAAGACAGCCGCGACCACAAGAAAACTAAAGAAATAAAAAGAATTTTCTGCGGTGACAGGAGGACGTCCTGCCGGCTCCACGGAAAACGAAAACTGAGGAGAGGCAGTTGTGAAAGGCGGGAAAGCAGCACGCAGGCGTGGTTGGGATGCTTCCAAAAGCTCTTTGATTGGACGCTGGGAAGCGTTCCCGCGCAGACTCCGTCGGTACTGACGTACCCATATGTGAAGACTCATTCCTGCTTGTTCCTGGAGATGGGCTTGCTCTCAACAGAGTGGTGGTGGTGCGCCATGATAGTGCTCAGGTGCACCCTGAGCGAGCTGGACTTCAGTCCCACCTGAAACAGGTGGAGTAGATATTGGAGTACCAGCTGAACCAAGCAGGAGAACAGATTCACCCGCCACTCAGCGCACCACACCGAAAATTGATCTGCCCTTTTCGTGGAGGCCAGAAGGACCTCCTCCATGTCTCGTGGGAGGTTGAAGGGAGCTAGAGTTATCCTTTCAGCAGCCATGAGCCCGAAGGCCCACAACCGCCAGAAGATCTCCGATTTGAGCCGCATGCGCTTGCTGGAGGGGACCGGTGTCCCGAGAAATGGGACCAGGACCTCATCTGATGCAGATGGCGGTTGAGGCAAGCTGGCTCGGGGACGGGAAGAGAAACCGGTATGCATACTAGGAAAAAATAAATTCTAAGTCAAAAAGAGAGACTTTTTACGGGGAAATGGGACAGACACCTGGAGGGCTCCGCGGAACAAGGGAGACTGAGGCAAGATGGTACCCTTGGGCAAGAAGGGAACCACACATGCATGGTGCATCTCCCAAAGGCTTTCTTTGAAAGCTGGGGGAATGCTTCCGTGCAGACTACGTTGGCGCCGACGTCACTCCATTTGTGAGAACTGACTTCCTGCTTGTTCTGGAGAAAAACATTTAGGAATCCTAGTGGATAAAACGTTGAAACCCTCCACCCAGAGCGCAATGGTAGCCAAGAAAGTAAATAGAATGCTAGGAATCATACAAAAAAAATGGAGAATAAAACAGAGGATATTATAATGTCTTTGTATTGTTCCATGGTGCGACCCCACCTTGAATAGTGTGTGCAATTCTGGTCGCCCTATCTTGAAAAGGATACAGCAGAATTAGAAAAGATACAGAAAAGAGCAACCAAAATGGTAAAGGGAACTATCAAGAGGGATTGCTACTGCTGGAAAGAAATCTGCACTTGTAAGTATTTAATCCTGGGAAATTTTCTAAATCTTGAAGAAAAGGGAATTCTTTGGGTTAAAGATGATAAATCTGTGTACTTTAGAATGCTGTGTATTTGCTAACTTAGTCAGGGCTCATTACAGCAGGAGATGTTAATTTCAATCAAATTAGAATATAGCTTAGCATAGAAGAAAGAACAGTGAAAATATTTTTTGAGTAGAAATAAATAGTTTCTAGAGATCTTTACAAAGAGGCCTTCCAGTTAGGGTGCAAAAGACCTGTGAAATTGTTTTAAATAGGTATTAAAGCCAAGTGTCAAATCCAAGGGGCAAATTGAAAGGCTCCGTCTATCAAACTAAGGGTTGTGCCAATCAATTGTTAAGAGATTACCTTTGAAGCACAGGTCAGGGAACTGTGTAGCAAGCTAACTTTTACTAAGTGTTCTTTCCCTCCACCCACCCCAGGCATAATCTCAGCTTTATAGGCTCTTAAACCTATTAAAAGGGGAAGAAGGCGAAAAAATCACTTTCAGTTTCAGCTGGTTATCTTCACCAGGAATAGATTGATTAATCTTGAAGTGAGCTAAACGTATTAGGTATAGTTCAAGTATCCCTAGCAACTTCAAGTAGACAATTTAAATAACCAAACAAAACTTTAAAAATATGATGCAGATAGCAGTCCGGCAGTGAGATGGAGGTTATCCAGTCTTTTGCATTTAGTGTCACGAATGATTTTTTCCCAGTTGGTGAGGGATCTTATGTTTGCGATAGGTGCACAGAGCTCTTTGCCCTGAAGGAATGAGTCCGATCTCTCGAGGATAGAGTGACAGACTTGGAGGACATAAGGAAGACAGAGAGGTACAATACCTACAGGGACAAAGTACTGAAGTCTCACCTCCAGTCTGGCAGACTCACAGTTGCCATGGAGGAGAGAGGTCGCGTCAAAGGAGTCAAGAAGTGATCCTGTAGCTAGGACCTGTCTGCCAGGTGATCTAAAACTCTCTCACACAGAGGTTTCTCCAGGGCAGTGTGACCATGATGGAAGGCTTAGGACGGCCATTATAGTTGGTGATTTGATCGTTAGGCATGTAGATAGCTGGGTGACTGGTGTTCGTGAGGATCGCCTGGTAACATGCCTGCCTCATGCAAAAGTAGCGGAACTCACGAGCCAACTAGACAAGGATTTAGATAGTGCTAGGGAGGAGTCTGCTATGTTGGTACCTGTTAGCACCAATGACATAGGAAAATGTGGGAGGGAGGTTCTGGGGGCCAAAGTAAGACTTAGGTAGGATGTTGAAATCCAGAATTTCCAGGGTAGCATTCTCCAAAAAGCTTTCTGTTCCATGTGCAGGAACCAAATGGCAGGCAGAGCTCCAGAGTCTGAATGTGTGGATGAGACAATGTGCAAGGATGAAGGCTTTGGATTTGTTCGGAACAGGGCAACATTATGGGGAAGAGAGGGGCTTTTCAAAAAGAATGGCCTCCACCTTAAATGGGATGGAACCAGGCTGCTAGCATTAACTTTTAACACTAGAAGCCCAAAGTGCGTCAATCGACGCAAATGCATCTTCGAAGTTGTATACCAGCGCCACTGCTAGAACCATGTCAGTCAAGTTCCATGACTTTGTTAGCAAGGTCAAGATGTTCAAATATGTACATCAAAAATTAATGACAGATGCACCACCTAGCAGGAAAATGAATTTATATCTAGAAGCCCCAAAGTATGTCAATTGACGTACTCAATTGTCTTGGATGCGTCAATTGATGTACTTTGGGGCTTCTAGGTATAAATTCATGTTCCCACTAGGTGACGCATCTCAATCACTGTTTACAGTTTTACTCTGACATAACAATAAACACACGATGACATCATGTAATGACATCACATACTGCACGTATTTAATAAATAAGTAACATTAATTCACATCTGCATTTCATGCTAAACGCAGTCGTCATGATAATGCGTCAGTTGATCCACTTTGGGGTTTCTAGGTAAAATTCCTTTTGGGGCTTCTAGTGTTAAAAAGAAGGTATAGCAGCTTTTAAGCTAGATAATTGGAGAAAGCCAACAGTTGCCCAAGAACGCATGGTTCGGAAAGATGAATCCTTGAAGGATATGTAGGGATTATAAGGATATGTTCCTGGTTCATAATCGCTCTATGGCCTTTATTCTGCTCTAATAAAAATATGTCAACCAAACTACTATACAGTGGGCAAGGAGAAGCAGGCCAGCATAAAATCATATAAATCTTTGCACTGCATATTACTGAGCTGGAAGGCCCAGAAATAGTCATGCAAACACATACACAGGAAACCATGCAAACAGCATAAGCTGAGCCGTTAGCCCTGAAGACAGACGGTTTTTGGCAGTTGGTGAGTATTGGCAAGACAGAGGCCTTAGGGATGTTGAAACAGGAACAGAGGGGTCAGAAAGGTCAATGACAGGAAACAGAAGGAGAGAGGAGGGGGGGCCTCACAGAGGGATGAATGTGGAGACTATGCATATACGGAAATAATACACGGAAGCAAAAAATGTATATATGTAACACGACTATTATATTCATGGGAGGAGGGATTCTGGAGTTGTCTGGTGTCTGATGACTGTCAGAAATTCTCCTCCCCACTGCCTGTATTTGTCCATCAGTTATCTAATAAACAGAGATTCTGATTGCACCTGTACTGACTTTTGGATCTGGACTATACAGGAAATTAGTGATAATTAGTAATCGGTCTCTTGTAAGTAACAGGGCCTTACAGATAGTAGCAAAAGATTGAAGTTAGGGCATATAGACAAGAGGTTCCAATAATGACAAAAGTAATCCAAATGCCCTGAAGTACAGAGTAGACAGAACTTAAAGATTATAAATTACCCCAGCTTAACGGTAACCAGATAAATATGAATAAAATACAGCCTCTAAAATGCTTGTATGCAAATGCTAGAAGTCTAAAAATATAAAATGGGACAGTTAGAATATATAGCACTAAATATGGAGTTAGATATGATTGGTATCTCAGAGATATGGTGGAAGGAGGACAACCAGTGGGACAATGTGTTAACTGGGTACAAATTATATCGCAATGATAGAGTACATCAAATTGGTGGGGGCAGTTGCACTCTATGTTAGAGGGGGCATTGAGTCACACAAGATTAAAGTTTTGCAAGAAACAAAATACACTGTAGAATCTCTATGGATTGAAATTTCATGTAAAAAGGGAAAGGTGATGGCAGTGGGTGTGTACTATCAAGCAACTGGCCAGAGTGAACAAATGGATAATGAAATGCTCAAAGAAATCAGGGGAGCTAACAATATTTACTGAACAGTAATAATAACGGGTGATTTCAATTATCCCGGTATCGATTGGGTCAGTGTCACGACAGGACATGCTAGGAAAATAAAATTTCTAGATGAAATAAATGACTGCTTCTTGGAGCAACAGGTTTATGAACTGACCAGAGGGGAAACCATCTTGGACCTAATCCTTAGTGGAACATAAGATCTGATGCAAGAGATAAGGGTGCTGGGGCAACTTGGCAACAATGATCATAGCATGATTGCGTTTAATAAATGGAGGAAGGACAGCAAGGAAAGCAAAGTTACTTACCTGTAACAGGTGATCTCTGGGAACAGCAGGAATAAGTCTTCACATATGGGTACATCGGTACTGACGGAGCCTGCGCGGGAACGCTCCCCAGCGTCCAAAAAGAAAGCCTTTGGGAGCATCCCGCACGCATGCGCGCTGCCTTCCCGCCTAAACACTTCCCTCTCATCAGTTGGGTTTGTAGCTGAGACCGAAGGAGGGAAGTAGACAAATCAGAAAGAGAAAGAGAGAAAAAAAAAAGAGAGCAACTCCTAGGGGAGGTGGGTGGGTTGTGAAGATTTATTCCTGCTGTTTCCAGAGATCACCTGTTACAGGTAAGTAACTGTGCTATCTCTAGGAACAAGCAGGAATGAGTCTTCACATATGGGGACTCCCAAGCTGAGATGCCTGGAGGAGGCCCCAGCATGTTGTAAATCCGATGGATGGGCAATGCTTATCCTTTAGAACCCCAGGCATCTAAGGGATGGAGAGTAGGAGTTGAATTAGAAAAGAAAAAAGGGTGCTGTGGAACAGCTTGACTAAACAAGGTATCCAGAGGGGGGCCCTTGTGTAGATCATAATTGTTAGAAAAAATTGAATCCCAATTTTCTAATGTGGATCTTACTCAAAATATTGCAAAAACATTTGTTGAGGCCAATATGGGTCTGTAATTGAAAGCCAGTATATTATCCTCAAAGAAATTCCCTCACTGTGAAGTAGAGGAAAAAATAAATTTTGCAATACAGGAAGAGATAAGAATTCTTAATGGCTAGAACTAACCCCAGAATAAGAAGTGGGGGAGTTTAATGGGGTTGGACTTTAGAGAAAGCGTAGTTACTCACCTGTAACAGGTGTTCTCCAGGAGCAGCAGGAATCAGTCCTCACATATGGGTGACGTCGGCGCCGACGGAGCCCACGTGGAGCAATTTTCCCCAGCTTTCAAAGAAAGCCTTTGGGAATTGCAGCGCGCATGCGCGGTCCTCTTCCCGCCCAAGGGTGCCATCTTGCTCAGTCAGATGACATAGCTAAAAGACAGAAAAAATTAGCAAAAACGAAAGCATATAACTGCAACTCCAAGGGGAGGAGGGAGGGTTGTGAGGACTGATTCCTGCTGCTCCTGGAGAACACCTGTTACAGGTGAGTAACTACGCTTTCTCCAGGACCAAGCAGGAAGTCAGTCCTCACATATGGGATTACCAAGCTTAAGGCTACCGGAGACCCTAAGCACAAAAATGAGCTCCCTCGAGGTCAGTAGCACAGAAGGAAGGAATCTTCTCTGAATATGTCTCCAACCGGTAGCCCAACATCCGGGACGGAGGGTAGGAGTTGCCTATACCTCGAAGAGGTTACGGAGGACTGCCTGTCCGAAAGCACTGTCCCTGCGGGACTCCCTCTCCAGGCAGTAATGGGCTGCAAAAGTCTGCCTTGAAGACCAAGTAGCGGCCCGGCAGATGTCTGCCAATGGAACAGAGCGGAGGTAAGCTACTGACGTAGCCTTCGCCCGAACACGATGAGCAGTGACTCTACCTTCCAGCACGAGGCCCGCAGCCTCGTAAGCCCAAGCGATGCAGTCCGCAATCAAGATGGACAGAGTATGCTTGGAGACAGGGAGCCCCAACCTGTTGGGGTCATAAGACACGAAGAGCTGAACAGCCTTTCGGTGCTCCCGCGTACGGTCAAGGTAGAAGGTCAACGCCCTTCTACAGTCCAGGGTATGCAGGACCATTTCAGCTCGGCTGGAGTGCGGCCTGGGAAAGTAGGTCGGAAGTACCACCTCCTGGTTGATGTGAAAAGGGGAAACCACTTTGGGAAGAAATTTGGGGTGAGTCCGTAGGACTACCCGGTTCTTGTAGAACCTAGTGTAAGGAGGATCAGAAACCAGGGCCTGCAGCTCACTAACGCGTCTAGCAGAAGTGAGGGCTACCAAGAACAAGGTTTTCCAGGAAAGAAAACGTAGTGGACAGGTAGCCATAGGCTCAAAAGGCGGACAGGTAATCCGCTGCAACACCACATTAAGGTCCCAGTCCGGGGCTGGCGGGCGCAAAGATGGCTTAAGGAGAAGGAGGCCTCTGAGAAACTGAGCCACCAGAGGGTGGCTGGAAAGAGGTCTACCATCCACCGGCATGTGATGCGCAGAAAGAGCACTGAGGTGGACCTTTACCGAGTTGGACTTAAGTCCAAGGTTGGAGAGAGAGAGCAAGTACTGCAAGACCACTGATGCTGAACAGGAGAAAGGATCTTGAGACTGCTGAGCACACCAGACGGAGAACCGACGCCACTTGAGAGCGTAGGCCTTTCTGGTGGAGGGCCTCCTGGAGGCCAAGACGACCTCCTCCACATCTGGAGGTAGCTGCAGAGGGGCAAGGACTACCCTTTCAGCAGCCAGGCCATCAGATGAAGGGATCGGAGATTGGGGTGTAGGAGAGTCCCCTGATCCTGCGACAGGAGGTCCGGCTGAAATCCCAGTGGAAGAGGAGTGTCTACCGCTAGCTGCATCAGAAGCGGGAACCAAGGTTGTCTCGGCCACCGGGGAGCCACTAGGATCATCGATGCTTTGTCTCTGAGAACCTTGAAGAGCGTCCGAGACGTCAGTGGCATGGGAGGAAAGGCATACAAGAGGCCGGTGGACCATGGAATTAGAAAAGCATCCGCCGCTACCCGAAGAGGATGCGGCTGTCGTGAGCAGAATCTGGGTAGCTGCCGGTTCAGAGGACTGGCAAACAGATCCATGGTGGGGAGGCCCCACTTGAGAAAGATCCGCTGAACCACCAGCGGATCCAACCTCCACTCGTGTGGCTGGAGGATCCTGCTGAGCTTGTCGGCCAGGTAATTTTCTTGACCTGGGAGATAGACAGCCTTGAGGATGATGCAGTGGTGGACTGCCCAAGAGCATAGTTTTTGTGCCTCCTGACAGAGAAGGAAGGAGTCTGTTCCGCCTTGTTTGTTCACGTAGAACATTGCAACCTGATTGTCGGTCTGTATCAGCACCGACTGGTGAGAAACCAGGTGAGAGAATGCTTTGAGCGCTAGGCGGATGGCTCTGAGCTCCAGGAAGTTTATCTGCTGAGCAGACTCCCAAGGAGTCCAGAGGCCTTGAGTACATGTCCCTTGGCAATGTGCTCCCCAACCCAGGAGAGAAGCATCGGTCGTCAGGACCTGAGAATGCGTAGGGGACTGAAAAGTCACTCCTAGTACCAGGTTGGGCAGATGAAGCCACCATTGTAGAGAAGAGACCAGCTGGTCGGAGATCTGTACGGAGTCCGCTAGGTTCCCCGTGGCCTGATACCATTGATTGCGAAGGCACCACTGAGCAGGACGCATGTTCAGTCGGGCATTGGGGGTCACATGGACCGTGGAAGCCATATGGCCGAGCAGTCGCAGAAAGTGCCTGGCTGAGACCAGCGCATTGCTGTGAAAGTGGCCGGAGAGATCCATGAGCCGCTTGGCCCTGTCCAGAGGGAGGAAGGCCTGCGCCTGAAGTGTGTCCAACCGGGCGCCAATGACCTCGAGATTTTGAGAGGGGAGCAAAGTGGACTTTGCGAAGTTTATGACAAAACCCAAGTGCTGGAGCAGAGCCACAGTGCGATGAGTGGCTTGAGTGGCCTCTTGGGAAGACTGGGCTCTGATGAGCCAGTCGTCCAGGTATGGGAACACAAACAGACCTTGAAGTCTTAGATAAGCCGCCACCACTGCGAGGCATTTGGTGAACACCCTGGGTGCGGAGGATAGGCCAAAGGGCAGCACTCTGTACTGGTAATGATTGCCTCCCACAACAAATCGGAGATATTGTCTGTGGTCCGGATGAATGAGGATATGAGTATATGCATCTTTCAGATCCAAGGAGCATAGCCAGTCTCCCTGCTGGAGGTAGGGCAGCAGGATTCCAAGGGTAAGCATCTTGAACTTTTCCTTTGCAAGGAACTTGTTGAGGTTTCGCAAGTCCAGGATGGGTCGGAGGCCTCCTGTTCTTTTTGGAATCAGGAAGTACCTGGAGTAAAACCCCTGGCCCTTTAGGTGGTGGGGCACCGGTTCCACGGCTTGTTCCTGAAGGAGACTTGCTAACTCTTGAAGTAGTAAGTCCCTGTGCAAAGGTAGTCGGGGAGGCTCCCCTGGAAAGAAGGAGGGAGGTACCTGGTGAAAGTGAAGAAGATAGCCCTTTTGAACTATGTGAAGTACCCAGGTATCTGTTGTGATGTTGGACCACCTTTGGGCAAAGTGGACCAGCCGGCCTCCTGTGCTGAGAGAAACCAGCTGAGGGGGAGAGGCTATGCTGAGGAAGTCAAAAACCCCCACCCTGCTGAGCAGGGACCGGTGGTGCAGGCTTGGGGGCTTGCTGCCTACGGGACCCAGTACCCCGTCCCTTGGCCTGCTTTCCCTGTGGGGGAGCCGCTGAGGCCTGATATTGAGGGTAGTATTTATAGGCAGCACCTTTCCTCGGGTAAAAAGGGCTTTTTCCCCGAGGCCTTCTTCTTTTGAGAAGGGGCAGAGGTCTTCCTCGAGAGACGAGTCCTGGTAAGAGTCTCCGTCTCGATTTGTGCAGCCTTCTCATCCATGGGCTTGCCAAAGAGGTTATCACCTCGGCAGGGGACATCGACCAACTTGTCCCGTACCCAGGGCTCGAGGTCGGACGTCTGAAGCCAAGCCTGGCGGCGTCCACCGATGCCGGCCGCAGCTACTCGAGCCGACGTCTCAAAACCATCGTAGGCTGCTCAAGAGATAAACTTGGAGCACTCTCGAATACCAGTAGACAAGGATTGGAACCTCTGCAAAGGTTCGTCGGAGAGACCAGCAGAGAACCCGGCTATTTCCTTAGCCAGGTCTCGGAGATACATGCCCATGTAGAGCTGGTAGGTCTGGACTCGACAAGCAAGCATAGAGCCCTGGAAGCACTTCCTACCGAGGGCATCCAGGCTTTGGGCTTCCCTACCAGGGGGCACCGAGGAGTGCATTTTTTGACTCTTTAGTCTATGCATGGCCGATTCCACCACCATGGAATGGTGCGGTAGTTGTGCCTTCTGGAAGCCGGGGCTCTTGCGGACTCGATAAATGGAATCGACCCGCTTGCTTAACACCGGCGACGATGCTGGGCTCTCCCACATGCGGAAGAGAAGTCGTTCCAGCATCGGAGGAACCGGTACAATAAAGGCCTCCTTTGGGGGAGAGTCATATTGGAGGGCATCGAGTTCTTCGACTCGAGGCTCCTCCTCGGGATCCGCAGGGAAGGCCAAGGCCTTGGCCATATCCCTCACGAAGTCCGAGAACCGGGTATCCTCCGGGGGGGACCATCTCCGAGGTTCGGACTTGGGGGAGTCCGAAGGGACACACCGAGTCCGAAAGGAACCAGGTGACTCTTCGTCCTCAGATTCCCAGGCCGACTCCTCGGAGGAGGAGTCGATCGGCTCCGGTCCGGCGGGCACCGATGCTATCCGCTCCGACGCCGAGGGAGTCGGCGTCGACGACCTCGGTCCCGAATGGGAGGCCGAAGGAGACCTCGACCGAGGATCGACTCGAGCCCTCATGGACTCGAGGATCGGCTCGGTGTCCGGGGTCGATTTGGAGGTCGACGTCCCGGCGGTCAGGGCAGAAGCACCGGCGAGGCCAGCGATCAATACCCGCTGCTGGTCCAAGAAGGCAGTCAGACTGCTCTCCAAGGCCGTCAACCTGAGTCCGAGCTCAGGAGACCCAGCAGCCCCCGACTCGGGCCCCGACGGCGTCGGGCCCGACGTCGGGTCCTTCGGAGGCGAGTCAACGAGGACAACAGTACTCACGTGAGCAGGCAAGTCCACCTCGAGTCGAGGATGTTTTGACGGCCTCTCCGTCTCTGAGGACCCGGGACGGGAATCGGGGCTATGCGACCTGGCCCTCGAGGAACCAGGAGCGTCCACCGATCCCGCCCTCGCGGGTTTCTTCTTCCGATGATGTTCCCGGGTAGGAGACCCCCTTTCAGAGGAACTTCGACGATGCTCAGGACCAGAGTCCCGAGACGTCGAAGCCTCCGACGAGGTCCGAGCCCGGCCAGAGTCAGAGAAGATACGCTCCCGCTGGTGCTGCCGACTCCTCAAAGCTTTTGAGGACATTTTGCCGCAAGGCACACAGATCAGAGAGTCATGATCTGGGCCGAGGCAGCGGAGGCAGAAGTCATGAGTGTCTGTAAGAGACATGAGTTTCTTACAGAGATCACACTTTTTAAAGCCGCTGGCAGCCATGGGGGGAAAAAGGGCCCCTGCGAGGTCGAATGACCGGGCTGCCAGGGAAAAGGGAAAAAGGAAAAAGGCGCGAAATCTGTCACGAAAGACAAAAAACCAAAAAATAAGGAACGGACTCGCAACCGACGTCGCGAGTCCGGGCGGGAAAAGAACCGGCGTCGAACCGAAGAAAAAAAAGAGAAAAATAGAGAAAAAAAATCAACTTTTCAGCGGGGATTCACAGGCAACGTCTGTAGGACTCCGCGGAAAAAAGACGACTGAGCAAGATGGCACCCTTGGGCGGGAAGAGGACCGCGCATGCGCGCTGCAATTCCCAAAGGCTTTCTTTGAAAGCTGGGGAAAATTGCTCCGCGACGGCTCCGTCGGCGCCGACGTCACCCATATGTGAGGACTGACTTCCTGCTTGGTCCTGGAGAACTAGGTAAAGCTTCTGTAAAGTCCAAGTTTGAACTTTTTGTCCTTGGAGCAGAATAAGGCCCTAGGAAAGAGTGGAGATAAATCTGACTGGTTTGGATGAAAAGGTAGAAATACCCCTTACAGAAAAAAGGGGTAGGTCTTTAAGACCCCTTTTATCCAAAAGAAAGACAGTTATTTGTATTAGGCATTGGGCCTCCAGCTTCTTGAAGATCAGTAAAAATCTTCCAGAAGTGATGTCACTTATGATAATGACTTTACATGAAGAGCTTCAGAAGATGTGACGTAACCAAAAAGGTTACGGTAAGAAGGTATTTCCCAATTTACCAGAGAAATTGGTTGTCCATTAAGTTTTATGATATGCTGGGATAGCATTAATATGGACAGTAAACAAATCTTTCAAAGTCAGATATTGTATAGAGATTGACTCAATAACAAGAAGGATTAAGACCTACTTGAGAATATTGATGGAGAATCTCTGCTTGGCTAAAAGTGGAAGAACTATAGGGAAAGTTTCGTCGAAACTGGTATTATGTTCTTCACTTACAAGGAGAGGACTAGATTTCTTTAAAAGATCTAGGTCCTGAATAACCAGATCTGAAGACATACGTGAAGGAGTGCAGAGGAGATCCTTAGTCTTAAGACAGCAAGTCTGGATCCTTCTATAACTTCAGGTAGTAGCTGGAGAAAAAGATGCAATATAAGGAGATACCATGTTAGCCCCTCCATGAGGGCCATATGAGTATCATGCATCTTTTTATTCATTATAAGCTACAATGAAGTATAGGGAATTAGAAGGAAAGTAGTAATTAAGGACCAACTGCAGTGAAAAGAATGCATCCCTGTTGTAGGAGTTCCAGTGAAATGTGGAACAACCCAGGGAATTGTGTAATTTTTTTACGCCTTCCCGTGGTCTAAGCCCTGGTTAGTTTTCCTTAAAAGAAAATTTTTAAGGAAGATGGTAAGAATAGGAACAAACCAGTCATGTAGGAGCATGACTGGGCAGAGTCTAACAGCTGAAGCCCTTTTAACCATCTGGAAGCTACCTGCTAGGAGTAGCTCTTAGGGCTCTCTGGCAAGGCCCATAGTTGCAGAGCTTCCTTATATAATTGCAGAGAGCATGTTGTAGGTTGGTTAGATCTGGCTGTTTAATTGCCAGTGTGCAACCTAATCTATTCTGTTGGAGCCAAAAAGAAATGAAGATGGCTAAGAATAGTAGACAGGCGTGATGCCTGCAACAATAAAGTGTAACCTCTCTTGGAGTTATCTGTTAAGGCAGCAGAAAAAGTTAGGTCCTGTAGGTTGGAGAGGACCGACAGACATAATTTGGAGTGGTAATACGCAATTTCTGTCTGATAAGCTGCCTTAAAGAAGTATCTGAGATACATAGAGAAGATGATGAACCACAAAAGGGAAGAAAACTCTGTATGGAAACTACGCACTGGAGTAGGTATTGAAGAAAAATCCTATGGGCTTAGAGAATAAGCCCTCCAGTTGATTAGTAGTACTCTTAGAGACTGAAAGTCTGGACTAAGAGGGATAAAAAGTAATACAGAGTCGAGAGGACTTACAATTTGGTAAGTCTTTGAAGAGGTAGGGTCCCCTTGACGGTTAAAAGTATAAGATATCCTTGTACAGAAAAACTGTTAAGGTGAAGGGTATAGCTGACCTTGTTGTTAGTTCTCCCTTTCTTTTAAAAGGAGAAACCTCCTAACTCTAGGGTATGATGGTCCTCTATAGCTCTTGGAGCTACAAGATGGATTTCCCTTGTAGTAAGAGATTCATGCCCAGAGTCGAGGATTGAGTCAATGTATGACTGGCATCTCAGCATGGATGAGATGAACCTTAGATGCTTCTGTTAAAGAGAAGTAGGCTCAGAGGTTCTAAACCTCACACAGAAAAACAGAGAATAGAAATATCAGAAACCCTGCGACTGCTGGGCTTGCTGAGGCTGTTGAGGTCTTGATTTTTTTAGCCTGGTTTGATGTTGCCTGTCTTTGGAAACATCTGCATGATGGGTAGGAGATGGATAAAACGTTTTTCCCCTAGGGGAATAAAGCTTTTTAGGAGATTTTTTATTAGCTGGGATAGAGGAAAGTTGACAATCCTCTGACAGTAAGCGCATCAGTGTTTAACTGAGTAGCTTGAAATAAAGCATCCTTGTTAAAGAGATTTTCACCAGTACAAGGAGTATTTCCCAGCCTTTCTTGTACCCATCTGTCCAAGTCTGAAGCTTGGAGCCAGGCCAGGCGTTGTGCTCCTATGGCTATAGCAGAAGTTCTGCTAATAGACTCAAAACAGTCTAGGGAAGCACGATTAAGGAACCTAGAGATATTTTGAGCATGATTGACTAGTAAGAAATAGTCTGCTCTTTTATGCTCTTGAAGAAAAGGGTTCAAAAGCTTTAAGCTCTTTGTGACCTCTTCAAGAGATAATCCCATATAGAAAATATATGAGATAATTCTTGCTGAAAGCATGGATGCCTGGAAGCATCGACATCCAAAGGCATCTAAAGTCCCAGACTCACGACCTGGCGGATAAGAGGATTGCTTCTTTGCACTCTTAATACACCTCATTGCTGATTCTACAACAATAGAATGATGAGGAAGTTGAATCTTTTGAAAACCTGGAGAAGGTGGCACTTTGTACCTAGTTTCAAGTGTCTCAGAATGTGGCGATACCATTAAAGGAGTTTCCCACATCTTTAAAAGTAGATCTTGTAAGATCTGATGCAAAGGAAGCATGACTAGCTCCTTTGGCAACCAAGGGGATTGCAGGGTCTCTGAATCCCCTGGTAAGGATTCTTCATCAGGTATAGAAATGGCAAGTAACTTCGCCATATCAAGCAGAAAAGCTTGAAAAGAAATCTCCCCTGAGAAGGACCCTCTAAAATGAGGGGTAAAGGCTAGACTTGTTGAAGATTCAGCCTTGGTACCAATGGGCTCATCCCAGTCATCGGTATCGGAAGACTTGAAAGGATGAAGCATCGGATTTTCCCTAAATCGATGTCTTCGGTACCACCTGGAGTCGGTACCGAGACGAGTCGGTACCGAATCATCCATTCTAGGGATTGATTCCAGGCTCGGCATCGAAGGAATCGAGTCTGTCTAAGCAAGCATGGACGGTACCGGTACCGAAGGCGATACCGATACTGGAGGAACGGTCTGCAGCCACTCTAACGGTACCGAAGTAACTGAGAGCGCTAGACTACGTTCATTGGTGAGGAGTGTTTCATCCATCACCCTAGCCGATGCCGAGGTGTTGGTACTGCTCGAAGCGGCCACAACCACCGAGCATGGCCCAGGTATGTTCACCGAGGTGAGAACCCCGGGAACGACCTGAAGCCCCGTTAATGCTTTGGAGCCCGAAGACTCCTGCCGGGGCTTTATTGCCAAAATGTCCTCGAGGGCAAAGCCGGAGCAATCTCGATACTGGAAAGGAGATCTACCACTCGAGGACTGGCTAGTCTTTACAGACTTTTGTTTGGTTACCTGATTCTGTGGAGATATTCTAGCTGGTGACATCGAGTGCGATGTGAACCAGGTATCGAGCTGTGCTCGATTCTGAAGATTTCTTCTGTTTGAACTCCAGCAGGAAAGACACTCCAGTGAGCAATGGTCAGGACCCAAACATTTTAGACACCAAGTATGGGTGTCTAAAAAAATATTTGTACCGCCACACTTAGAGCATTTCTTAAGGGTAGTGGCTGGCTTTTCCATAACGGAAAAATGGAGGCCTAGTGGCCTAGAAACTGTCAGACACTAAGAGGAAAAAATTTCTGTCGAAAAGAAATTATTTAGAAAAAACAAAAGAAAAGCACCGGCGGTACCGGTGGCGTCGAGGGAAGGCAGACGCGACCACAAAAAAGTAAGAATAAAAAGAAGAATTTTCTGCGGTGACAGGAATACGTCCTGCTGGCTCCGCAGAAAACGGAAAACTGATGAGAGGGAAGTATTTAGGCGGGAAGGCAGCGCGCATGCGTGTGGGCTGCTCCCAAAGGCTTTCTTTTTGGATGCTGGGGAGCGTTCCCGCGCAGGCTCCGTCGGTACCGACATACCCATATGTGAAGACTCATTCCTGCTTGTTCCTGGAGATATTCACATTACTACCTTTTAACTTTCGAAAGGGAGAATATGATAAAATAAGGAAAACAGTTAAGAAAAGACTAAAAGGAGCAGCTGCAAAGGTTAAAGATTTACATCAAGCATGGGTGTTGTTTAAAAATACTATCTTGGAAGCCCAGACCAGCTGTATTCTACGTTTTAAGAAAAGTGGAAGTCGTCCAAAAAACTGCCAGCATGGTTTAAAGGCTAGGTTAGAGAGGCTGTTGTAACCAAAAAAAGTATGAGGAAATGGAAAAAGGAGCCAAATGACTAAATCTGGAAACATAAGCATTGGCAAATTAGATGCAAGGCAATGATAAGGCAGGCAAAGAGAGAATTTAAAAAAAAAAAGCTTGCTGTGGAAGCAAAAATGCATAATAAAAACTTTTTCAAGTACATTTGTAGCAAAATACCTGTGAGAGAGTCAGTTGGCCCATTGGATGATAGAGGGGGTAAAAGGAGCACTAAGAGGGGACAAGGCCATAGCAGAGAGACTGAATGAATTCTTTGCTTCGGCCTCTACTTAAGAAGATGTAGGGAAATTACCCATGACTGAAATGGTATTTAAAGCTGTTTCAGTAAAAGAATTGAAAGAAATATCGATAAATCGGAAAGATGTATTACAACTACTGTATTTGATAAATTGAAGAGTAGCAAATCACCTGGACCGGATGGTATACATCCAAGGGTGCTGAAAGAAGTGAAATATGAGATTGCACACCTACTATTGCTAATCTGAGAACTATCATTAAAATCATAAGTGATACCTGAAGATTGGAGGGTGGCCAATGCAGCACCAGTTTTTAAACAGGACTCCAGGGGTGATCCGGGATACCACTGATCG
Organism: Ichthyophis bannanicus; assembly: GCA_033557465.1. NCBI lineage: Eukaryota > Metazoa > Chordata > Amphibia > Gymnophiona > Ichthyophiidae > Ichthyophis > Ichthyophis bannanicus. The sequence goes on along the minus strand of CM066036.1, from coordinate 174,014,821 downwards.
TTGAGCCTGATGTCAGTACCATGAAAAATGATAGAAAACATTATTAAGAACAAAATTTCTGAACATGTAGATGGGCATGGTTTAATGCAAGACAGCCAACATGGCATTAATCTGTTATATTTTTTAGAAGGTGAAAAACAGGTAGACAAAGGTGGGTCGAGCAATGTAGTGTATCTGTATTTTCAGAAAGCCTTTGACAAATCCCCTCATGAGTGTCTCTTGGCAAAATTAAAAAATCATGGGATAGGAGGTAGTGTACTATTGTGGATCAGGAACTGGTTAAAACATAGAAAGCAGACGGTAGTGCTAAATGGGCAATTTTCCCAATGAGAAAGGTGGAGTACCCCAGGGATCTGTGTTGGGTCCACTGCTTTTTAACATTCGTAAATTACCTCACTCATTATTCCCATTTCCAGGTTATCAAATTTGCAGATGACATAAAATTATTCTAAGTTGTTAAAACCCAAGAGGATTGTGAAAATTGCAAGAGGACCTTAATAAATTGGAAGACTGGACAAATGGCAGATGAAATTTCATGTGGACAAGTGCAAAGTTATACACCTGGGAAAGAACAACCCAAACTATGGTTACATGATGCAAGGTTCCACATTAGGAACCACCACCCAGGAAAAATATTTAGGCGTCATCGTGGATAACACGTTGAAACCCTCTGCCCAGTGTGCCGTGGTGGCAAAGAAAGCAAGCAGAATGCTAGGAATCATAAGGAAAGGAATGGAAAATAAAACAAAGGATATTTATAATACATCTGTATAGTTGCATGATGCAACTGCACCTTGGATAGTGTGTGCAATTCTGGTCTCCGTATCTCAAAAAGGATATAGCGGAATTAGAAAAGGTAAAGAGAGGAGCCACCAAAATAGATAAGAGGATGGAAAGACACCTATGAGGAAAGGATTAAAGAGTTGGGGCTCTTCAACTTGGAAAAGAGACAGCTGAGGGGAGATATGATTGAGGTCTATAAATTAATGAACGGAATGGACAGGGTAAATGTAAATTAGTTGTTTACACCATCAAAGTAATAAGACTAGGGGACACATAATTCAACTACAACGCAGCCCATTGAAGACTAATAAAAGAAAATATTTTTTCACACAACTCATAATCAAACTGTAAAATTTGTTACAGAGGATGCAGGGAAAGCTGTTAGTGTATTTGGGTTTAAAAAGGTTTGGATAAGTTACTGGATAAGGTTCATAAACCATTATTAAAGAGGACTCAGGAAATTCACTGCTTACCCCAGGAACCTGTGTATCTTTTTATCTGTCGACCAGACTTGATGTCCAGAGAGGTGTGCTGTCTTCCAGGTGCCAGAATCACAGATGTTACGTCGAGTTTGCCGAGACTCATCAAGCCTACTGACTATTATCCGATGTTGTTCGTCCATGTCGGCACAAATGATGCTGCTAGGTATCCCTTTAAGCGTATCAAAAGTGACTTCATGGCTCTAGGACAGAAGGTTTAGCAGATAGGTGAGCAGGTTATGTTCTTTTCGATCCTCCCTGGGTAAAGGCCAAAGCAGAGAAGCTTGTATCCTGGAAATGAATGCATGGCAGCGTGGATGGTGTCAGACAGTGTTTTGGTTTCCTGGACCATGAGATGATGTTCTAAGGGCAACAGAGTAGAGATGGCATCCACTTGCCCAAGAAGGGTCGAAGTGTCTTCAGGAGCAGATTGGTTAACCTAATGCAGAGGACTTTAAACTAGATTCGTTGGGGATAAGTGAAACACTGAATACATCTGTAGAAATGGGTAAAAGGGGCAACATCTGGAAAGCGGTGTGTATAAATGCCAGTAGCATGGGAAATGATATCCCAGATGTTGAGGCTTTAATGGAAGAGGCTGACTTGGATTTAGTGGCGGTTATGGAGACATAGTTCACAGAAAACCATAACTGGGATATATCTATACTGGGCTATACCTTATTTAGGAAGGACAGGGTAGAAAGGAGAGGTGAAGTGGCACTATATGTAAAAAACAATATTAAAACAATAGAATTGCAGGGCTTAAAGGAAGAGAGGAGACACTGTGGGTTAAACTAGAAAGAGGAAAAGGGAAATCCATTTGCATTGGAGTTATATACAGATCCTCTCAGAGGGAGTAGAAGTGGAAGAAGATTTAATAGCAAACATATGCAATACCGTCATGAAGGCAGAAGTGATACTGAAAGGTGATTTTAATATGTCGGATGTGGAATGGCACATCCCTGCTGTGATGTCATCTAGAAGTAAGGAGATCCTGGATTCTCTATAGGGAGAGCTGTTCAGGCAACTGGTAACAGAATCCACACATGATGGGGCCATACTGGACTTAGTGCTTACCAATGGGGAAAGTGCTTCTGATGTTACAGTGGGAGATATCGCATCCAGTGATCACCAGATAGTATGGCTCAGTATTAGGACTAGGGCTCATAAAATCCATTCAAAAGTGAGAGTCTTAGACTTTAAGAAAATTAACTTTGACAAGACGGGACAATACCTCAAAGAGTTGTTAGCGAAATGGGAACAGCTAGAGGATACAGAAAAACTGTAGGAAAAACTGAAAGGACACATTTTAAGAGCAACAAACTTTTTTCTTAGAAAACTACATACATGTAAAAGAAAAAGGAGGCCACTATGGTTTTCAAAAGAAGTGAAGAAAAGGTGAAGAAAAAGAGGGAGGTCTTCATGAAATACAGGAGATGACAGAGTTACACAGGCATCTATATTTGGAAAAACTTTGAGAAGCTAGCAAAGTAGTCAGGAAAGCAAAAGTACAAAAAGAAGAAGAAATAGGCAATGCAATAAAATGCGAGGATAAGACATTTTATAGGTATGTTAGTGAGAGGAATTAAGGCAAAAGTGGTATTGTCAGATTCAAGGGTGAAAGGGAGGAATATGCAGAAACCGTTGAGGATAAAGTGGAACTGCTTAACAAACATTTCTGTTCTATGTTCACAAATGAAGAGCCAGAAGCAGGACCTCAGAAAACACCCATCAATCTCACAGAAGCGCTTTTCAGAAGACTGTGTTTGCGAGGAACTAGCTAAACTAAAAGAGATGGGTTCAGATGGGATACATCCAAGAATACTGAGGGAACTTGGGGACTTTCTAGAGGCTCCACTGTTAGATCTTTTCAATGCCTCACTGCAGTCGGGATTGGTGTCACAGGACTGGAGAAAGGCACATGTGGTCCCTTTACACAAAAGCGAACGTAAGGATGCAATTGAGAACTACAGGCTGTTAGTCTAACCTCTGTGGTTAGTAAATTATTGGAAAGGCTAAAAAGAGAGAGAATAGTGAGATTTCTTGAGTCCAATGGATTGCAGGTTCCGAGGCAACATGGATTCACCAGAGGCAGGTCTTATCAGATAAATATCCGATTGATTACTTTGGTTGGGTGACCAGGGAGTTGGACTGAATTGAGCACCCTAGGGATTGACCCTAATGTTACTGATTGGGTTAGAAATTGGTTGAGTGGGCAGCAACACAGGATACAAAGTAAATGGAGCTCACTTTGAGGAGGAGGTGGTTACCAGTGGTGGGCCGCAGGGATCTGTCCTTGGTCAGATTCTTTTTAACATCTTTGTTAGTGATATTGCAGAAAGGCTGTTGGGTATGGTTTGCTTGTTTACGGATGATACCAAAATCTGCAATAGGGCAGACACCTAGGAAGGAGCAGTTAACATGAGGGATCCAGCTAAGCTTTTAGAATAGTCTAGAATTTGTCAGCTGAAATTTAATGCTAAAAGATGCAGGGTCATGCATTTATTTTTTTTATTTATTTGAAAAATCTTTATATACCACCTTATTTATTTGAAAAACCTTTATATACCACCACTTCCCAAGATCAGTGGCGGTTTACAGAGAACAGAGGTAATAAGGGCTGCAAGGATCCAAAGGAGCGATAAAGTGGGGGTGAGGTACTTATGTCCACAAAAGAAGAGTGGGACCTGGGCATGATTGTGTCAGATGATCTTAAAGTAGCCAAACAGATAGAAAAGGTGACTGCGAAAGCCAGAAGAGGAATGGCCAGCAGAAAAAAAAGGAGGTGATAATGCCTCTGTATAAGTCTCTGGTGCAATCTCATTTGGAGTATTGTGTGCAATTCTGGAGACCGCACCTTCAAAAGGATATTAGCAGGTTGGAGTTGGTGCAGAGGGTGGCTAATAAAATGGTTAGTGGTCCTCTTTATGAAGCATATGAGGACAGACTTAAAGATCTTAATATGTATACTTTAGAGGAAAGGTGGGATAGGGGAGATATGATAGAGACATTTAAATAGCTCCATGGCATAAATGAACAGGAGAGTCTCTTTCAATTGAAGGCAAGCTCTGCTACGAGGAGACACAGGATGGGGTGAAAGGGGATAGACTCAGGAGTAATATGCGGAAATATTTCTTTGTGGAAAGATTGGTAGGTAAATTGTGAAATAGTCTCCCAGTGGAGGTGGTAGAGTCGAGTACAGTATCTGAATTCAAAAAAGCATGGGACAAACACAGAGGATCTCTAAAGGAAAAAAAAGCACTATTGTAGTTGATACGGAAGGACAGACTAGATAGAAACATGACAGCAGAAAAAGACAACATGGTCTAAGTCGCTTCCCTGGCTCCCTATTTGTTTCTGTATCTAGCTCAAACCTCTCTTACTGACCTATAAGTGCACTCATTCTGCTGCTGCTCCTCACTACCTGTCCTCTCTTATCTCTCCCTACACTCCTCCCCGTGAATTCAGCTTTTCTGGCGGATTGCTTCTACCTATGCCCTTCTTATCTACTGCCAACTTCAGACTTCGATACTTCCATCTTGCTACTCCTTATGCCTGGAACAAACTACCCAAGTCTGTGCATCAGGCTTCCTCTCTGGTCCTTTTGCAATCCAGGCTGAAAATTCACCTCTTCGAGGCTGCTTTTGGATCCTGATCCACCTGGTCTCCTATGTGTTTCCTTACCATTCCCCTAGATATATCCTTATCCTCAGCTGTTCTGTTGTCGGTCTTGACTAGATTGTAAGCGCTGATAAGAAGGGACCGTCTTTTATATGTGTCTGTAGAGTGCTGCGTACACTTTGTAGCTCTATACAAATAAGTAGTAGTAATTTCTTATGTTATTATGTATATTCTTCTGTTGTTCCTGGACAAATCCAAGGTCCTTTACTCGATCCTCATCCTTCTTGACCTTTCTACTTCTTTTGACACCGTTGATGAACACCTTCTCCTCAATATCCTGTCCTCACTTGGACTTAAGGGCTCTGTTCTATCCTGGTTCTTTTCTTTTCTCTCCCACTGCATTTTTAATACATGTGAACTTATCACGTGAAACAGTAGTCATTAGGTATTACTTTGCATACATTAGTTATTTTTCCTTTTCCCCGAGTTTTGGGTTCAAGCATTATACAATTTTTTCAATTATTTGGCCATTTGCCCTTTGGCTGCTTTACTCATTTTTAATCTGGTTTCCTTTTTTTGGTTATATTTTTCATTGTTTTTTACTCATGTGTCTCGGCACTATATACTTTACAATTACTGCTTCTTTTCTGCCCCTTTAAAACATACATTGAGTGGATTCCTCTTCTCTCCCTCCCCTCCCCGATGATGTTCATTTTTATATTTAGTTTTTTAATTTCTCATGGCCATATTTATAATAATTAATTAATGGCAGCCAATTTTAAATCTTGATTGCGCACGGTCGCCTCACACTCTCATTTTTGACCCTTGACCTCCCCTTCTTTTGGTGTGAATCAAGCCTGGCATTTTAAAAGTGCAGTGGCACAATCCTACGGCTTCTTGCTCTGATAATACAATGTAAGAATTATCCGTTTATAAGCTCAATAATAAACCCTGAGTTCAGTATTCTTTTCAATCACTATAGGAAAGCCAGTTAACAGGATGCAACGAGGTCTCAGATTTTCATGAGGCGTTTAATCAGCCAGACTTGCTGGAATGAAAAGTGCCTTCTACAACATCAACGACCTCCATTAAGTATGCATCCACATGGCTTTTCATAATTTAAGAATATCTTACTATAAGAATATATATATATTTTTTTAATTCTTTTGGGAAAGACATCCTCGACATCAAGGATTACAGTTTCAGCGTGTGTACCGGTGGGCTGGGCTATCAATGCTTGCTGTGAGGCAAGGAATGCAGAAGCACTGTGTTCTAATGCCATCATCCTGATCTCCCACTCAGGGGTTGCAGCCTTCGACACCGAGGTCAAGGTGACTGGTTTGGGTATCAGGGAGGAGAGGGAGACCTTGACGGGATGAGCTTCAGGGGTCTGAGGTCCATCACTGGCGGCCTCAGCATCTGTCTTGGGTACCTTGGCTGGCGACTCCCACTCAGACTCCTCAGAAACCCTCCGGGAGCTGTGGGACCTCACACATGACTTGCCCTGCGAGTCCCCTTCCCAGGAGGTCCTTTAAGATTTCTTCTTCTTAAGCTCTCACACTGGGGAACCCTTCTCCGAGTTTCCACATGCCCGTTCAGGCACCGTGGGGGCTTTATGCGACTCCAAAGGGTCCTTGCAGGGCCTTAGTGCACGTGGCTACCGGGGATACCAGGGCTATCTGACCTGTGGATGATGTCATTCTGCTTGCGCCAGCAACTCTGGATGGCCTTAGCGGAAATCTTTTTGCCAGAGAGCATGCCTCTGGGTCATGGTTGGCACCTAGACACCTGAGGCAACAAAATCATGTATGTCGATCATGTACGTCGATAAGGGTCAAGTTCCCGGAGCACCGAACACACTTTTTAAATCTGGTGGCCCCTGGGGCAAAAAGGGCCCCAGCGAGGTCGAAGACCTTTGATGGGGTGAGAGCTTAGAAAAGGCGCGAAACCGTGCTGAATGAAAAAAACCTAAACAAACAGGTTCTGAGTCCTGAAGCTGAGGCGACGGGGACTCAGAGGCGGGAAAGGGACCAGTGCTAACTGGATGGTACACAGAAGTGCACGAGGAAATCAATTTTTTTCTAGGAAAGAAAGACGAACGTTTGTAGGGCTCTGCAGAAAAAAGGAGATTGAGTACGATGGCACCCTTGGATGGAAAGGGGACCATGCATGCGTGGTGGCATCTCCTAAAGGCTTTCTTTGAAAACTGGGGAGATGCTTCCGTGAGGGCTAAGTCAGCGTCTACATCACCCATATGTGAAGACTTACTTCCTGCTTGTTCCTGGAGAATACTCTGCAAGCCCCAGCATGGATCTAACTTGTTCTTCCTCCTTGGCATATTCTATTCCAGTGCTCACTGCCAGAATTAACAGGAAAAGGGTGAGACATGCCTGCCCACCCATTCTAGTCCCTAGGACATTGCTCTCAGGATTCAAGAGATTTTATTGGCATGATTATTTGTCCATGTTGCCAGAATAATACTCAAAGGGGTAAGAAGAAATTTGCCATTCCATGCTCTGCACCAGATGAAATGGGAAGAGAGCGATGAAGTGACTAGTTTTAAAACTATAAATTACAACTCATTTTTTTAAATTTAAAGAAGAATAAAGATAACTGTACAGAATGATTTTACCACATTAAAAAAGGTGGAGAAGTAGCAGCATTTTTACTATGGTTGATATACAGTGGACTCTGTCCACTTTGATTACAGAAGTAGATTTAGACAAGATGATTGGCCAGTTGTATACTAATCCTTCTAGATTAGATCCTATTCCCCCCCCCCCCCCTTCTTGTCTCTTTCAAGGCTTCTAAATCTACTCTGGTTCCTACTCTTGCTTCATTAAGTCAATGGGTCTCGTATCTCAGCATACTTTGCCACCTCTTTTTAAGGTGGCGTTAATTCACCCACAGCACAAAGAGAGGGCCTTGGTCCTACAGTAATGTTAAATTACCAACCTCTCTCTAGTCAGCAGTATTTATCTAAAACTGATTGAAACTGTGGTCTATGACAAACTCCAGGCTCATTTCGAGCAATGTTCGGCACTTGATGAATTTCAGTTTGGCTTTCAAAAGAACTTAAGTATTCAGATTTTGGGCTTCAGTGATTGACAAATAACTCACATCTTTAGGGGCAGGTCGGAAACTTGCAATAGTATCTTTGGACCTGTCTGCAGTTTTTGAACCTGTTATTCATTCCCTTTTGCTTGATTGCCCCTTCTGCTTTCGGTATAGACAGACCAGTATTACAATTTTTTTTTTCATATTTTACAGACAGGAAATTGTGTATATGTGAGGGATGGTCAGTCAGAATGGTTTGGGCTGGGACAGGGATCCCCTTAGTGCTCCTTCCTTTCTGCTCGCTTTATTTTTGTCCTCTGTGATTTATTGCAAGCTTTACAGTTATAATATGCCTTATATGCTGATATGTTTTCGGTTTTGCTGATTGCGGATGACCTCATTACCACTCTTGCATATCTAAGTAACTATTTCTCAGACTGCCGATTGGTTGTCATCCCAGGGCCTTAAGTTAAATTTGATCAAAACTATTTTTATTGCTCTAGTATGACAATGCCATTATTTAGGAATTTTAATAGATTCCAAAAAGTTCATTTTTAAGCTGCGACTATGAAGACTTACAAGTTATTTGAAAGCACAGTTACTTACCTGTAACAGGTGATCTCTGGGAACAGCAGGAATTAGTCTTCACATATGGGTACGTCGATACCGACGGAGCCTGCACGGGAATGCTGCCCAGCTTCCAATCAGAAAGCTTTTGGCAGCATCCCTCGCGCCTGCGCGCTGACTTCCCGCCTTCTCCAGAGCCTCTCTTCAGTTGAGTTTCAAAGCTGAGACAAAGGCGAGGAGAGAAAGGAAGAAGATAAAGAGATGCAACTCCCAGGGGAGGTGGGAGGGTTGTGAAGACTAATTCCTGCTGTTCCCAGAGATCACCTGTTACAGGTAAGTAACTGTGCTATCTCCAGGAACAAGCAGGAATGAGTCTTCACATATGGGGACTCCCTAGCTAGGGATGCCAGGGGGAGATCCCATAAAAATGCAGAGGCCTCGGCCAGGGATGCATTTTGTCTCCAGGAATTCCCGGCATCCTTCGTGGGATGGAGGGCAGGAGTTGACAATAAAGGAGCTGTGAAGAAAGAAACAGCATAGCCAAGGACTATAGGGGAGAAGTCCTTGGTATATATGATAAGTAACATTAAACACATTTAATGTACACTTAAAATATGCAGCTTACCTATTGAATCGTAGGAAGTCGAGAGCATGATGGAGTCTACTGGAAAAGCAGTGGCGGAATCTTCAAAGTGACCTCACAGCAGTGAGGATGAAGGTCCAGACCTGGAGGTAGCAGACGATCCAGGTGTCAACTGGGTAGGATTAGACGTCAGGTCTTCAATGGAAAGCTTTATGGGAAAAAGCTGAAAACTCCTTTAGGCATAAAGTCATTAACAATGAAGGCTAAAGGAAGAAGACTGACGGAGGTAGAGAACTAGCCCAGTCCTAGCGGGAAGAAGGGGAGTGGAAAAAACCCCTATTCCCAAGGAGAACAGTTGTCTACTCAAGATAAAGATGTACACTATTTTTCCTAGCTGGCGAGAGATAGGAAAAAATATTGAAGCTTGATGCTTCAAGGACTTAAAGAAAAAATGGAAGATGTTAGCACCACAGTAGTTATTGGTACCTAATAGTTCCTGCATCATAATATGGTATGCAAGTAGGGCGATAGACTGTCTAAACCCTCTAGAAGGTAAAACATTTAGTATAGACAGTAAGGGTTATAGTGTGTAAGACATACCAACCCTTGAGAAGCCCTCCAACAGACACATATATATACAGATATATATATATATATATATATATATATGTGGATGGAATATATATATATGTATAGACGGAAATATATATACATTGGTGGGGCATGGAATTGCACCACCAGGGTAATGAGATAGGTATGTAGACATATATGGAGATGCTACATACAAGATAGAGATTGAAGATACAGATCTACCACCCAGCCCCATAGTTGTATATGGGGAATATAAAAGAAAAGATTCTCTGCTCCACAAGAGGGTGAACCCACTTGGGATATGTGTAAAGAATCTATTTCCGTGGATTGAGGGAATCCAGTAAGATAATATGATGTTTGCGTGAGAACAGATGATGATATCAGTCTGTAAAGAACAAGGCGGGAGTTGCAAAGAACACTGACATGGCAGATGTTCAGCAACGCAAGAAGATATCAGAGGGACCTGCTGGAGGGACCCAGAGGGAGCATGCGTAAACATCAGCCTTGGATCTTCACGCAGAAGAACTTATATATCATACCAACAGCCCAGACCAGAGGGTTTGGAGAACCCTCATAGGCATGGGAAGGAATTAAGCTTTTCCCTACTGATAGCTTCAGAGATAAGGTCAATGCTCTAAAATAAGGCCCTCATAGCAGAAAGCTTCTCTGAGAGTGCAGAGAGCATTGTGCAGGAGAAAGAGGAGATAAACTGACTGAAGTCAGTGGTATTGCCATATCCTAAGAGAGGAGATGGAGGAAGATTGTGAAAAAGCCAAAAAGTAGGAGGATCCAAGATAGCTGAGGAGCAGCCTGGAATCACTACTGAGGCTAGATAAACCTTGGAACAAGGGACTGGAACTAAAAAGTACCAGTAACACAATCATTGTAACTCCTGCAGGCACAGCTGGTGATAGAAACCAGCAGAGAGATTGTACTGTGCCCATTTAAGAATAAGAGACAAGGAAGGAGAGGAGGCATCTCCTGTCTCTTTCTGAGGAATAAGCGTGCTAAGAAGCTTCTCAGTATGGTACCTCTCAACCAGGAAGAAGTCCTGTAGAGAGGGTAGGCAAGTAAGTGGAGGGTGACGTACCCTCAGGGTAAGTGCAACTTGAAGGAAAAAAATGTTCAAAGTGGGACAGAACTATCAGGGGATAGTAGTAACTGCTCCTCTAGAGAGTAAAGGAGGAGAAGTGCGTAGTCCCTGAACAAGAATGTTCCGACATCTTAGTACACTGAGAAAGAAAAGCACAGTGAAGTAACTTCTAATAGGTAGAAGTGAACTGCAGACTATAAATCTCAGCCCCTATGGTTGTTGGGAATGCTGAGAGTGGCCAGAGCTGGAGGACTTCAGACTAGGCTGAGGTGTCCCTTGCTTAGGTACCTCTGAATGATGGGCAGGAGAGGAATGAAACTTTCTTTTCTTAGGGAAAGAAGGTTTGGTAGGACATTTCCTACCCCTCGAAGAATGGGATGGCTTAGAATGGTCTGTAGTGGAAGGAGAGTCAGTGGAGCATTGAGCAACCTGACAAAGTCTCCTTACCAAAAAGACCGTCTCCTGTACAAGGAGAATGAGCCAGTATAGTTTGTGCCCGTCTATTCAAGTCTGAAGCTTCGAGCCAGGCTCTGCGACATGCTGCAATGGCAATAGCAGAGGATCTGCTAACAGACTCAAAAGAGTCTATAGAAGCACGAGACAGAAACCAGGATATATTCCGGATATGATTGATGAGCAAGGAATAATCAGTAGCCTTCGGCTCTGGCAAAAAAGGGGTCAAGAGAGAATTTCTCTGTGACCTCCTGGAGTGTTAGACTCATGTGGAAAATATATGAAAGAATTCTGGAGGCCAGCATAGATGTTTGGAAGGCTTGACGACCAAAAGCATCGAGTGTTCTTGAAGAACGACCTGGCGGATAAGAAGAATGCATCTTCTTGCTCTTAGCCTTCCTCAGTGCTGATTCTACCACCAGGGAACGATGAGGAAGTTGCGGCTTCTGAAATCCTGGAGAGGGAGGCACTCGGTACCGAACCTCAGTAGCTGTGGAAGCTAGAGGAAGCGGTAAGGGTGATTTCCAAACCCTCAGAAGGAGATCCTGCAGAGCAGGATGTAAAGGAAGCATGATATTTTCCATTTGTGCCGGTGGGCTATGAGTATCAGCACAACCAGGGGATAGAGATATTAAGAAAGGTTGCCATGTCTCGGAGAAAAGTCTGAAAAGACTGATCCCCTATGGGAACCATCCCTGGTAAGGCCAAAGAAAGAGGCTGAGCACCAGAGGACGTACCATGGTGTGAAGCAAGAGACGTAGTAGATGGACTGGGATACTGATGTGTTAACTCAGAGGCAGTAGGTACTGCATCAGCAATGCCAGGTATCGGTTCCAACGGAGGCATCGACATCGATTGTGATACAGGACCAGCGGTCAAAGTTGTCATCAGGGACTGCTGCAGTGGTACCGAGATCATGAGTTTAGAGTTATAGCTAGGATCTGCGGAACTGCTTATCTGGAAGCGAGCGGAGTCGGTTCCAGGACGCGTCGGTACCCAGTCCTCGAGACTAGAAATCGATTCAAGACTCGGCATCGATGGAAGCGAGTCTATCGATGCATGCCTCGAGGGTACCGACGGCAGTGGCAGTATCGGCGATGCCGATACCGATAAAGCAGTCTGGGTTACATCGATCGGTCCCGAAGGTACCGAGGATACCCGATGATACCCACCTGCGAGAAACAGGTTACTGCATCCCGACGTCGTAGCCAGGGCATCGGAACCGCTCGACGGCGGTACCGTCTCCGAGCATGGCTGGGATATAGAAATGTCCATGCGTAGCGTATCGATCGGCCCCAAAGGTACCGAGGACGCTTGAGGACGATCCCTGGTGGCGAGTGGAACACTCGACACCGGTGCCGATGCCGGGGTATCGGTACTGCTCGAAGCGGATACCACCACCGGACACGGTGGAGATCGAGGGAAGTCAATCTGAAGCGTATTGATCGGCCCCGAAGGTACCGAGGACGCCAGATGACGATCCCTGGTGAAGAGTGGAACACTCGACACCGGTGCCGATGCCGGGGGATCGGTACCGCTCGAAGCGGATACCACCCCCGAGCATGGCTCAGGTATGTTCTGTGAGGGGTGAGCCCCAGGAACAACCTGAAACCCCTTTAACGCTTTGGAGCCCATAGACTCCCGCAGGGGTAATGCCAATGGATTCTTGAGGGTAAGGCCAGAGCCGTCACCATGCTGGGCATGGGACATACCACTCAAGCATTGACTAGTCTTAACAGACTGTTTGTGGGTAACCTGATCCTGTGAAATGGAGAAACCGGGTACCCTCACTGCCGAGGAAAAAACGGCATTGAGGGAAACTTTAAAAACTGAAGGATTCCTCACAAAAATATCTCCTGACATGTCAGGGGAAAAAGGGTCAGGACCCACACAGTTGAGACACCAGTTATTGGAGTCTAAAAGGAAACAAGTGTTTCCATATCGAATGCACTTCTTAGGAAAAGAAGGCTCCATGAGGCCTGGTAGGCCTAACAAGTTAAGGCAGAAAAAACTGAAGAAAAAGTTTCTCAGAATTTAGGCAAAAATCCACCGGCGGTACCGGTGGTGGCGGGAAATACAGCCGCGACCACAAGAAAACAAAAAACTAAAGAAATTAAGTAAGTAAAAAGAAAAGTTTCTGCGGTGACAGGAAGGATGTCCTGCCAGCTCCGCGGAAAAACGAAAACTGAAGAGAGGCTCTGGAGAAGGCGGGAAGTCAGCGCGCAGGCGCGAGGGATGCTGCCAAAAGCTTTCTGATTGGAAGCTGGGCAGCATTCCCGTGCAGGCTCCGTCGGTACCGACGTACCCATATGTGAAGACTCATTCCTGCTTGTTCCTGGAGATTACTGATGACTTCATAACAGTTAATCAAGAGGAAATATAACAGTTCGTATATTGTAACATGGCTTTTATATGGCCTCTCTGCTTCTTATTTTAAACCCTTGAAGTCCATATTAGGTGCTCTATGCCTTGATGTATGTCCATTAGTATATTTTCTATTTACCTATTCGGTAAATATTTGTTTTTATTACTTTGTGTGTATTATTGCTCATCAAGAATATTTAACAGATTTGCGGCCTATAAACTGTGATAAATAAATAGATAAATATGATGAATGTCTTTCTAAACTGTCATTATTTACAGGTGGCATGTGTGTTCATATATTTCACCATGAGCAAAGTATTCATCATACCTTTATACATATATAGATGGGATTTCTTTCACAAGAATTTTGAGGGAAGTAAACCCAAAAAACCCCAAAAACAAAACACTGAAAATGTGTGGCTGAAGGTACGGGGAAAACCCCCCACAACAATGTACAACCACTAATACTGTATGATGAGAACATGCTTGCAAGTCTTCACACATATGTCCAAAAATGCAACTGGTATTTATTTTTTTATACCTGCCCACTCTCCACCAAGGATGTGCTTTGAAAGCAACAGTAAACACCAAAGAAGAAAACGAGTCCGTCAAAAAAGCCAAGAGCTGTCCAGTACAAGAAAGGCTTCCATTGTAGCATTGCATTATTAGAAATTTTCCTGTAGAGAGAAAAAAAAAGGGCACACTACAGTTAATACAAGGTCCATTACTGAAGTGTACAATGTATCACCAGGTATATTGAGCATGAGAACATTTAGAAATAAAGGTCAAACAAAAACAAGTTGTGGGTGTTATCTAAGACTAGCTTTAGAGAGAATTATTTTCTTTATTAGGTCAGTGAAGCAAGTGTTCTCACCTGTAACAGATGATCTCCGGTAACAGCAGGAATCAGTCTTCACAGATGATATCGTCGGTACTGACGGAGTCTGTGCAGGAACGCTCCCCAGCATCCAAATAGGAGAGGTTTTGGGAGCATTCCACTTCGCCTGCACAACTGCCTGCCTGACAGCTCTCTTCAGTTGTATTTGTAACAGAGATAGAGAAAAATATTTTTACCCAACAACTCCTAGAGAGGGTGGTGGGATGTGAAGACTGATTCCTACTGTTCCTGGAGATCATCTGTTACAGGTAAGTAACAATGTTATCTTCAGAAACAAGCAGGAATGAGGTCTTCACAGATGGGACTCACTAGCTCCGAGGCACCAGACAGAGTATGTCCATGAGGCGGAAGAATGGAGCCAAGTAGGTATGGACACAAGGTGGCCTCAGCAGATTCGAGTGCAGTAACAGAGAGCATGGGAAGAGGGAATCAGGTGCCAGAAACAGAAATGGTAGGAGTTGAGGTTAAGTCCCAAATAGATGCTGAAGCACAGCCTGGCCAAAAGACAGCATCTCGACAGGAATCCCTGTCCAGGCAGTAGTGAGCAGCAAAGGTATGAATAGAGGACCAGGTGGCTGCTTGGCAGATTTCCTGTAGAGAGACAGAACGGAGGTTGGTGACTGATGTCGCCATGGCCCTCACATTGTGAGCAGTAACGTGACCTTCAAGAGAGACCAGCTTGATCATAGGCCAAGGAGATGCAATTTGCAATCCAGATGGATAGGGTGCGCTTTGACACTGGAAGACTTAAGTGGCTGGGGTCAAAAGAAACAGAGGATTTTCTAAAATCCTTAGTCCTACATAAGGCGGCAGCAAAAGCACGCTTGCAGTCCAGGGTAGGAAATGCTGCCTCAGTCTTGGAGGGAGGCGGCCGGGGAAAAAAAAAAAAGACTTGTAGCATCATCAACTGGTTGAGATGAAAAGTGGAAACTACTTTTGGAAGGAAATATAGATAGGTTCAAAAAACCACCTTGTCATGGTGGAATAGAGTGTAAGGAGAATCTGCCACTTAAGCTTGTAGCTCACTGATGTGACGAACTGAGGTGAGGGCAATGAGGAAGATAACCTTCCATGATAGAAATTTTAGAGGCATGGTAGCCAGGGGTTCAAACGGGGCTTTGATAAGTTGGGCTAGGACCACATTAAGGTCCCAAGCCACTGGGGGTGGTTTGATCGGTGGCTTGGAAAGCAGAAGACCCCGCATGAATCGCTGCACCAGAGGGTGCATGGAAATAGAAAGTTTATCTTGAGGCCTATGATTGTCAGAGTTTATCTAAGTGCTACTGCAGCCTGAGTTAGTCTTAAGCCGTGTGGGGGACAAGTGGAGAAGATATTGTAGAAGAAGCTCCATTGGGCAATCAGATGGGTTCACCTGCTTGGGGGTGCACCAGAGAGAGAACCGTTGCCACTTTAAGGCATAAGATCACCTGATCAAAGGCTTGCAGGAGGCAAGCAGGATGTCCTTGACCAGTTGGGGAAGACTGAGGTCATCGAAAGTCATGCTTTCAGGAGCACACTGTGAGTCAGACGGCTTGTGGATTGGGATGGAGGAAATGTCCCCGATCCTGGGAAAGGAGGTTGGGGGGAATGACCCAAATTGAGGGGTGGAGCCTGTGCTAGACGAAGTAGCAGAGGAAACAACCACTGACAAGGCCAGTAATGGGCCACCAAGATCAGAGAGCCTCTGTCGGCTTGCAGTTTGAATAGTGTCTTGGGAATCAGGGAGTTGGCGTGAATGCGTAAAGCAAGACCTGTCCCGAGTGTAGGAGAAAAGCATTGGTTGCTTGAGAGGGGAAGGGAGGGGACTGTGGAGCAAAAAAGTGGTAGACGCGTATTCTCCTGAGTGGCAAACATCTATCCTGGGGCTCCCCCACATCTGGAAGAGCCATGAGACAATCTGCTGATTGAGAGTCTACTCGTGTGGATGGAGAATGTGTCTGAGTCTCTCTGCCAGGACAATGAGATGACCTAGAAGGTACACTACTCAAAGGAGAATGCAGTGTGTGATCGCAAGGGACCAGAGGCAAAAAGCTTCCTGACAGAGGATAAGAGAATGTTCCTCCCTCCTTGTTCACATAGAACATGGCTACCTGGTTGTTCATCTGGACTAATACATATTTGCCCGATAGTTGGGGTAGAAAATCCCAAAGGGCATTTGTGAGAGAACAAAGCTCCAGAAGATTGATCTACTTCTGGGATTCGTGATCTGTCTATTGCTCCTGAGTGGTGAGGTTGTTCAGATGCGCTCCCCAACTGAGTTTGGAAGCATCTGTGGTTAGGGTGCACTGGATTGTAGGCATCTGAAAAGGTGATCCTCCTAGAAGATTTTTCGGGGGAGGGAGGAGGGGAAAGTGTAGTTACTCACCTGTAACAGGTGTTCTCCAGGGACAACAGGAATCAGTCCTTACTTATGGGTGACGTCGGCACCGACGGACCCGCGCAGAGAAATTCCCCAGCTTTCAAAGAAAGCCGTTGGGATTGCTGCCACACGTGTGGTCCTCTTCCCGCCCAAAGGTGCCATCTTGCTCAGTCAGGTCCCATAGCTAGAGCCCTACTAAGCAGATGGCAAGGGAAGGATAAAAAAATTGCAACTCTTCAGAGGAGGTGGGAGGGTAGTGAGGGCTGATTCCTGCTGTCCCTGGAGAACACCTGTTACAGGTGAGTAACTACGCTTTCTCCAGGAATAAGCAGGAAGTCAGTCCTCACTTATGGGACTACCCAGCCAAAAAGCGCCTCCGCGAGGCTGTGAGCAGAAGCCGATGTCTGAAAGAAGCCAGAGTCCTCTGGCCCTAGGAGTAAGCTCTCGGTAGCCCGCAGAAGAAGAGTCGAAGAGCAGGAGTTGCTTATACCCCAAACAGACTACAGCCTGGCCGAAGGCACTGTCCCAGCGGGACTCCCTCTTCAGGCAATAATGCGAAGAGAAGGTATTTGCTGAAGACCAGGTCACAGACCAGCAGATGTCCATCAGAGGTACTGAGTGCAGCGAAGTCACCGACACCGCCTTGGTGAAGGCACCGAGTGCGGTGACCTGATGATCCAGCAGGGTGCCCATCTCTGCCTGGGCGAAGGTGATGCAGTCCACCACCCAAATGGAGAGAGTGTGCTTGGTGACTGCCAACCCCAGGCGGTTGGGATCGTAGGCGATGAAGAGCCGGTCGGACTAGCGATGACCCTGGGTGTGCTGCAGATAGAAGGTGAGAGCCCTCTTACAGTCGAGTGTTTGCAGGACCTCCGATGCCCAGTCGGCGTGAGGTCTCGGGGAAAAAAGTCGGCAAGACCACCTCCTGATTGAGGTGGAAATCCGAGACAACCTTTGGTAGGAACTTGGGGGAAGGTGCGAAGGACCACCCTGTTCCTCTAAAACCTGGTGTAGGGGGCCCTCGGCCATGAGAGCTTGAAGTTCTCTGACTTGCTGCGCCGAGGTCAGTGCCACCAGGAAGACCACCTTCCAGGAAAGGTGCTGGAGCGAACACATCGCCATCAGCTTGAAGGGCGGTCAGGTCAGCTGCATGAGCACGATGTTCAGGTCCCATTCCGCCAGGAGAGGTCGGATGGGGAGTTTGGACTGCAGGAGGCCCCACATGAAAAGGGAGACCAGAAGCTGGCCAGAGAGGGGTGTTTGCCCTCAACGGGCAAGTGGTTGGCTGAAATGGCGCTCAGGTGAACCCTGACCAAGTTGGACTACAGACCCACCTGGAAGAAGTGGAGAAGCTACTGGGGACCCAACGGGTGGAGCAGGAGAAGGGGTCGATTTGAAGCTCGGAGCACCAGATCGAAAACCACCGCCACACTTCAGGTCGTAAGCCCGCCTCGTCGAGTCCTTCCTCGATGCAAGGACGTCATCCTCTATCTCTGCTGGGAGGTATAGAGAGGCTAGAGTGACCCGTTCAGCCGCCAGGCTGTCAGGGATAGCAAGACCAAGTTAGGGTGAAGCACCATCCCTCCTCCTGCGTCAGCAAAGCGAGGGCACTGCTCAGGGAAACCAGAGGCTCCGACGAGAGCCTGAGCAAAAGCGGGAACCAAGGCTGTCGAGGCCAAAGGCGCCATGAGAATCATTGAGGCTCGGACGTGCTGGATCTTGAGGAGGGTCCTCGTAATGAGAGGAGTGGGGGGGGGGGAACACATACAGAAGGGCGGAAGTCCAGTTCAGGAGGAACTCATCCGGGGCCACCCTGCTTGGGTGTGGAATCAGCCCGCAGAAGTGGGGGAGCTGCGCGTTTGTCAGGCTGGTGAACAGGTCCATGGATGGAGTTCCCCCAGAGGCGGAGCAGGTGGAGAACCACCTCTGGTCTCAAGTGCCACTTGTGTGGGCAGAGAAGCCTGCTGAACTTGTCTGCGATGACACTATCTTGTCCCAAGAGGTAGACAGCCTGTAGGGTCATGCCGCAGTGCGCCGCAAAGGAACAGAGGAGGACCACCTCTCGACAGAGGGGGCCCTCCTTGTTTATGTAGAACATCGCGACTCGATTGTCGGTCTACACAAGCACTGACCTGCCCTTCAGGTGGTACTCAAAGACCTTCAAGGCCAACCGGACCGCTTGAAGCTTGAGAAGGTTGATTTGCTGTCAAGATTCCTTGGGTGACCACCACCCCTGTGTGCAGAGGTGGTTTGAGTGGGCTCCCCAGCCCAACAGCGAGCGTCTGTTGTCAAAATGAGTTTGTGCGGACGAGCCTGGAAGGGCATGCCCCGAAGAAGGCTCTGGGGGTCCTGCCACTCGACTAGGCTGCGAGACTCGACTAGGCTGCGAGAGACCTGGAAGGGGGCCCAGAGGCGGCCCGAGGCTTGGGCCCATTGTGCTCTGAGGCACCACTGGGCCGCACGCATGTGCGTGCGAGCGTGGGGAACAACATGGACAGTTGAGGCCATGTGCCCCAGAAGGTGCAGCATGGTCTGCACCAAGACCCTGGGCCGGCCTTGGACCTCGGCAACCAGAGCATGGAGCCAATCCACGCGAGCTCGAGGCAGGAAGGTGGTCGCACGTTCTGTGTTGAGAAGAGAGCCAATGAACTCCAGGGTCCGCACCGGTGTGAGGTGGGATTTGGAGTAATTGATCAGGAAACCGAGGTGCTCAAGGAGGAGGACTGTGCGCAACACCGAGAGGTGAGCCTCCACTGCCAAGGCGCCTGAAACGAGCCAATTGTCTAGGTAAGGGTAGATGGATATGCCCTGCAGCAGGAGGTGCGCCGCGGCTGCTGACAGACACTTGGTGAAGACTCGCGGGGCAGATGTGAGCCCGAAGGGGAGCACTTTGTACTGGAAGTGCTCTCCCTGCACCCTGAAGCGCAGGTACTTCCTGTGCTTGGGGTGGACTGGAATTTGGGCGTGTCTCTGAGATCCAAGGAACATAGCCAATCGCCCTGTCAGAGGTAGGGCAGTAGAATGCCAAGTGATAGCATTTTGAACTTCTCCTGCACCAGAAACTTGTTCAGATTCTGGAGGTTGAAGATGGGGTGCAGGCCCCCAGTCCTCTTCGGAACGAGGAAGTACCAGAAATAAAATCCCTGACCCCGGAGGTGCGGTAGAACTCTTGACTGCTTGCTGACCAGGGAGGTTGTTCAGCTCTTGCTGCAAGCAAGCCTGGTGCAAGGGAAGCAGAGTAGGTTCCGCTGGGGAAAATGGAGGAAGGAGTCTGTCTAAACGAAGACGATGCCCATCCCAGATCACATGCAGGACCCAGGTTTCAGATGTCATAGCTGACATTCAGGGGTGAAGAGGGACAGGCGTCCTCCCACGGGTGGAAGCATCCCCAGGGGGTGAGAGGCTATGCTTTCAGCATCAAAACCCCGGAGCTGGCTGGGGTGGTGCCGGCAGCTGGGTCTTGGGCCCCTTGGGTTTCTGGTGACCCTGGGCACTCCCCCTTTCCCTGAGCGCTGGTCTTTGTTGCAGGGGTAGGCGGGTATGGTGGGTATCCTCGGTAGGGGAGCTCTTTCCTTTGGAAGAAAGGGTTTTTGGTGTGCTGCTTCTTCTATGGGAGCGAGGAGGTTTTGTGAGAGAGACGGGTGCGAGTCATGAATTCAGTCTCGATCTCGGCTGCCTTGTCCTCCATGGGCTTGCCGAACAGCTGTTTGCCGAGGCATGGAACATCTAGGAGTTTTGCCTGGACCCACTGCTCCAAAGACTGGAGCCACGCCTGACGTTGGGCTCCAATGCTAGCTGCCGTTACACAGGCGGAAGACTCAAACCCATCATATGCGGTGCGGGAAAGGTATTTCGAGCAGTCTGCGACCGACCTGAGGAGAGTCAAACCTGAGAAGGTGCTCTCCACCAAGGCCCGTGGAAAATCCGCCGAGATCTTTGGCGAGGTCACAAAGGAACATACTCATATATAGTTGGTATGCCTAGATGCAGCATGCCAGCATGAATCCCTGGTAAGTCTTGCGCCCGAGGGAGTCGAGGGCAAGTAACTCCCTAGCGGGCGGGACCGAAGAGTGCAACTTTGGGCTCTTCTGTTTCCACATCGCAGACTCTACCACAATGGAGGTGTGAGGAAGCTGGGTCTTCTGAAACCCCAGGCCGCGCTGGACCCTGTACATGGCCTTGAGTCTTTTACTGACAATAGGGACCGAAGCGGGTGCTTCCAACATGCGCAGAAGCAGCCGGGAAAAGATGGATGGTACCAGAACCCTAAGAGAGTCCCTGGGTGGAGACTCGTACTGTAAAATGTCAAGTTCCTTTGCCCACAGCTCCTCGTCGGTCTGCGTAGGCAGATTGAGGGCCCAAGCCATATCCCGCACAAACGCCAGGAAAGAGATGTCGTCTGAAGGCGACCGCCTTTGTGAGGCAGGCGGGGACAGGTCAAAGGGGAGATCCCTGTGGGTGCGGGTCTCTGGGAAAGTATCCCTGTCCGATTCCCAGCCCGAGAGGTCCGAGAAGGACTCAGAATCAGGCTGATCCCCGCACCCCCTGGCCAAGGCCTGCTTGGAGCCAGAGGCACTGGCTCTAGAACACCTCGCCCCGAGGAACGGGACGGCAAGTGAGACCGGTGCCGAGTATCCTCACGAGGCCCGCGGCTCTCGGGGGTTTCCAAGGCAGTTTTTGTGACCCCGGACCGGGCACCATCATCGGAGGCCTCAATGTCCATATGAAGTACCTTTCGAGGCTGCTCCTTGTCCAACTCTCGGGAACGCCGAGGAGGGCTAAGGGAGCGAGCGCGAGACTGCTCGTGCTTGTCCAGAGCCCCTGACAGAGACTTCGAGGTCGTCATCTTCTTTTTCCGTTCCACCTCAGGCGAACCCTTATCGGAGTGATGCCTGGGGCGTGGGGACACTACAGGGGACCCTGCAAGCGGTGGATCGGTAGGTTGAGGTGCCACCGGGGATCCCGGGGCTGCCTTGCCAAAATGTCATTGGATTTCTGCTTGCAGCTGAGCAGGGCCTTAGCGGACATTTTCTTACAAAACGAGCAAAGCTCCAGGTTGTGGTCAGCCCCCAGACACCATAAACAGCAGTCGTGGGTGTCTGTGAGCGACATATTTTTGGAGCATCTGTCACATTTCTTAAAGCCGGTTGCCATGGGGGTAAAAAGGGCCCCTGCGAGGTTGAAAACCCTCGAGGCCAGCGGTTAGAGGAAAAAAAGGGTGTAAAAAGGGCCCGAAAGAGAAACACTAAATAGAGACAAAAAACAAAAAAAAAAAAAGGTCCCTAGCCCACCGCCGAAGCAGGTGTTGGGGGGGGGGGGGGGGAGGAAGAGGCCTGGTGCTACTGAAAAAAAGTCCAAAAGGCCGGATCATGAAAAAAAATTTTCCGAGGTACGAGAACGTGCATCCGAAGGGCTCCGCGGAAAAAGGGAGACTGAGCAAGATGGCACCTTTGGGCGGGAAGAGGACCACACATGCGCGGCAGCAATCCCAAAGGCTTTCTTTGAAAGCTGGGGAATTGTTCCACGCGGGCTCCGTCAGTGCCGACATCACCCATAAGTGAGGACCGACTTCCTGCTTGTTCCTGGAGAAACACCACCACTTGAGGGAGATGACTAGAGATGGTGTTAGACTAATCTTGTGTGAGAGCCGGCTCCTCGCCTGAGATCATTGATACGAAAGCGTCCATTGTGCTTGTCTCATGTGGAGATGGGCATATGCTACAACATGCACCATGGAGGCCATGTATCCTAGTAGCCGCAGCATGTCTTGAGCCGTCACTACTACTACTATTGAGCATTTGTATAGCGCTACAAGACGTACGCAGCACTGTACAGACATGTAAGAGACAGTTCCTGCTCATCAGTGCTTATAATCTAGTCAAAAGAGACAACACAAGGGAAACACAAGGAGATCAGGTGAGTCAAGATCTGAAAGCGGCAGCGAAGAGGTGAATTTTCAGCCCGGATTTGAAAAGGGTCAGAGAAGGCGCCTGATGTACAGACTCAAGTAGTTTGTTCCAGGCGTAAAGTGCAGCAAGCTGAAAGGAGCGAAGTTTGGAGTTAGCAATAGAAGAGAAGGGCACAGATAGCGATTTGCCAGAAGAGTGAAGTTCCCAAGTTGGGGTGTAGGGAGAAAGAAGAGAAAAGAGGAGCTGCAGAGTGAATGCACTTATAAGTCACGAGGGCTAGCTTAATAAGGCGCGTAGCACGATCCTTGGGAAGGAACGCTCGCACCTGACGTATCTAGAAGTGCTCCAATGAATTCCAGCTGTTGTGCTGGAACTAGATGTGACTTTGGAAAGTTTAGAATGAATTCAAGACTCTGGAGCACTGTGATAGTGTGATGAAGAGATAGTTTTACCTCTTCTGGGGAGTCTCCCTTTATCAACCAGTCATCTAAGTAGAGGAAGACTGAGATCCCCGGGGTGCGCAGGTAGGCAATGACGACTGACATGCACTTTATGAAGACTCTGGGAAAAGAGGCTAGCTCAAAGGGTAGCACTCGATACTGGTAGTGGACCTGCTGAACCCTGAAACAGATATATCCTGTGGTGAGGGTGGATCAGCAAATGCATGTAAGCATCCTTGAGATCTAGAGAACATAGAAAGTCGCCCTTCTGGAGACAGGGCAGAAGGGTACAAAGGGAAATCATTTTGAACGTTTCCCGAATGAGAAATTTGTTGAGATCCCTCAGATCTAGGATGGGCCTGTACCCGTCCTGCTTTCTTTGGGATAAGAAAGTAAGGAGTAGAAGCCTGTGCCTTCTTGGGTGGGAGGGACTCTTTCGATAGCTCCCTGAGTTAACAGGATGGCCACCTCTGAGAATAGGAGACTTGCCTGCGAAGGATTTGCAGGGTAGGTCCTTGGAGAGATGGTTGGGGGTAAGCTTTGGAAGTGAAGCAGATAACCCCTTGTGACTATGTTGAGAGTCCAGTTCTCTGATGTGATGATGGACCACCTGTGGGCGCAGGCACAAAGATGACCGGATATGTACAGGGATTGGGAGACCCAGCAGAGGTCAACAAGCTATGTTCTCTAAGGAGTCAAAAACCAGGTGCTTGCTGTTGTATAGCAGCTGGTTGGGGCTTAGGAGTCTTGGCCTTCTTAGGTTGATGAGGACCCTGATAAGAAGAAAAATATCCCTTCTTTCTAGCATGGAAAGATTTCTTAGACATGGTTTTCTTCCTAGAAGAATACGAAGTCTTCCTGGAGAGGTGCTTGAGGGTAAGATCATCTACTCAAGTTCCCCTGCTTTCTCTCTCCAACCTTTGGCTAACTTAGGTATGTTGGCCAACTTATCTTGAAACCACTGCTCCAGATCTGATGCTTGAAGCCAGGCCATCCTACGAGAACCTATGCAGACTGCAGCTGCTCTGCTAGTAGACTCAAAGATATCAAAGGCAGCTCTAGTAAGGAATTTTGAGGTATTTTGAGCTTGCTTCACCATAGTCAAGTATGAGTCACGCTTGTCATCTGGGAGGATAAGAGCAAAGTTTCCTAGACCCCTGGAGACATCTTTAAGGTACATGCCCATGTAAAGGGTATAGGATGTAATACTAGAAACATACAAAGCTTGGAAGCAGTGGCGTCCAAAGGCATCGAGAGCCCTGGCATCCTTGTCAGGAGGCACCAATGAATGCATCTTAGAACTTTTAATGACTCTCACTGCAGATTCCACCACCATAGAATGGTGTGGAAGTTAAGGTTTTTCAAACCCTGGGCATGGAGGGACTCTATACATGGTATTTAGACATTTACTTATAGGCGCAACAATTAGTGGGGCCTCCCACATGCGTAGCATTAGATCCTGTAGGATTCAATGCACCGGTAATGTTGCTGCCTCCCTGGGTGTCGAAGGGTACTGAAGAATCTCCAATTCCTTAGCCCCCAGTTCCATTTCGGATGAAGCAGTGATTTGAAGGCCCGCTGCCATATCTCAGATGGAGTCCTCCAATGTATCTTCGGAATCAGAGGAAGAAGAGTCTGACTCCGAAAGGAAATCAAAGTATTGACGGTCCTGAGCAGATGTCAATGTCCATTATCAGTGTTCAGAGCATACTGCACCAGAACCAGGAACTGGTTGAGTACCAACAATGCCTACCAGTTCCAGTGGAGGAATCGGAGGAAGGGGTCCCACTGATACCAACTCCAATGGAGGCATCTGAGGGAGGGGTCCCGTCAATACAGTCTCAAGCAGTGGAATCGGTGGGAGTGGTCCCGATGTGACCAGTTTGAGAGCTGTCATCAGACCCACAGGTATAGGCACTGAAGCGGAAATATAGTGCCAGAGTCACTGGGACTGTCTATATCTGCGGTACCGCAGCAGCCATATGCTTCTCCAAGGTCCTTTTGATGGCCAAGTGCTGATCTATAGATGCTACTGATTCGTGGGTTGATTGCGATACGGGGCTGAGAGTCACCGTCCCAGAGCAAGATACCAGTAGCTCTCTGGAGGACGATGCCTTGGAAGCATCCTAGTGCCCTTAAGTAGCTTTGGAGGGTTGGTCCTTCCGCCAGGGCTGCTTGGCAGGTCTGTCAGCATCCAATGCACCCTTCGATGCATCTCTTGGACAATAATCTTACCCCGATACTCTGTATCAGACTTTGATACCAATAAAAATTTTGACATGTTTGGACTTTTTGGAGGCCTCAGACCCAGTAGAGGAGGCAGAGCTGAGGCTACTGAAATCAAATCCAGGACGAACAGTGAGTCATATTATCTGGCCCTGTTCTGAAGGCCTTGTTTGGTAATTTGTTTGCACAAAGGATAGTTGTATGGCTTATGGTCCAGGCCCAAACATTTAAGACACCAATTGTAGGAATTAGTGACTGACAGTGCCAGAGCACTTGGAACACGTTTTGAAGCTTCTGATGGGTTTGTCCATGACAAACAAAAAAAAAATATAGGTCTTAGACCTAAAACGGAGGTGGAAACGCCTGAAGAAAAAAGATAATAAAATTAAAGAAAAGTTTAAGAAAGAGTAGAGTTGGTATCCGGGGAAGGTGCATGCATCGACAGGAAGGCAGAGCACAGAAATAAAACAAACAAAAAAAAAAACCAAAAAACAGAGAATGTTTTTCAGTGGTGACAGGAAAGGCTTCTTGCTGGCTCCGTGGAAAACGAAGAACTGAAGAGAGCTGTGAGGAAGACGGGAAGGCAGCTGCACAGGCATGGTGGAATGCTCCCAAAAGTTCTATTGAATGCTGGGGAGCGTTCCCACATGGGCTTCATTGGTACAGACAATACCCATCTGTGAAGACTGCATTCCTGCTTGTTCTTGGAGATATAGCAGTTATACTGTGCTTAAATAGCAGAGGCTGAGAACAACAAGATGACATTTTACTTAACAGATAATGTCCTTTCCTTGAATCCTGCTAGACCAGTCCAGTCAAGCGGGTGTGTTCCCCTACCAGCAGATTGGTGGAGACAAAACCAATGAAATGCCCAGGTTTCAATGATATCACTCCCATGCCTCTATCTGCCTCAGCGAGAGGTCTCTTCAGTATCTGTCCCAAAGCATATGAGAGAACATGGCAAACCTCATACAACCTCAACATGGACAACAATTAGTAATGAGATAGAAGTATAAGAATCCTGCTAGAGGACAACAACCTTGGTCTGGAAGGACTGGGGTTTCTAGTCCCACAGGTGCTCCTTGTGGTCTTGGGCAAGCCACTTAACCCACCGTTGCCTAGGTACAAAAATAGACTGTGAACCCTTCGGGGACAAGAGAAAAATGTATATACAGAAACTGAATATACACCGCTTTGACTGGTAGAAAAGCAGTATATAAGCCTAGCTAAATAAATAAATAAAATAAACCTCACTCCCAGCTCCACTACGCACTGCACAGACAACCCAAGACCTCAAAAAGTTACTAAAGACACACCTCTTCACAGAGTACTATGGCACCAATGAAACCGCAAAACACGCCAGAAAATCATCTCCCCTTCCTTCAACATAAGTTAGCCCTGTTTGTTAACTCCAAGTTATACACCCTTTATTCTATGTAACTGTTTCTCAATTGAGATTGTTAAATGTTCCTTGTAAAACGCCTTGGCACTAAGGTGGTGCATATAAAACTTGTTAAATAAATAAACAGAAGGCTGTCAGAAAATGGACCTGCAGAATCAAGCATATAAATCACAGTGGACCGCAGGGTACCACTGCAGAAGAACAGAGCCAACAATTCCAGGGCGGGCCATGGATTGCTCTAGCAGGACTCCATCTCCATAGGGCAACTGAAAAAGTGGTACACTTTGGCATTGGAATGAGTCACCATCAGATCCTTCTCGGGGTGATCCCATTGGGGCAGAAACAGCTGAAATACTTCCTGAATGAACTTCCACTCCATAGGATCCAGAGAGTGCCAGCTGAGAAAGTCTGCTTCCACAATGTCTGCCCCGGCAATGTGCTGAGTCAACAAGGCTAGGAGGTTCTTCTCCACGCAAACAGGAGAGTCATCTCCAAGGCCACACCAGCACTCCTCGTGCTGCCTTGCTGACTGATATAAGCCACTGTCATGGCATTTTCCAACACCTGAACCTCAAATGACTGCACTGCCGTCACCACTGCAGGCTGACTTCACCATAACCGGGAGTGGGAGCCTGAACTCGGGGGTTACTGAGTCAGCAAGGACAAATGGAGCGGTCACATATCAGCATGCACCCATGGCACCATCTTGATTATCACTGTCATAAATCCGAGGAGCTGAAGATAATACCAAACTCTGAAAGCCTACTGTGAAATGAACAGCAACAAGCAATCCAAGAGTCTCGTGACTTTCTCCTCTGGCAGGAAGACTCTGCCCACTCGAGTATCGAAACATGCTCCTAGGAACTCCAGGGACTGGGAAGGCATCAACTGGCTCTTTCCCTGACTGACCACCCAACTGAGGCCTTCCAAAAAGAAACCACTCGGGTGAGATGCCTCTGAAAGAAAATAAGCACAGATGAGCCAGTCATTTAGATATGGGTGCACCCAAATCCCTTGGTGCAATAGCGCCACAGCCATCACCACCATGACCTTGGAGAATATCCTTAGGCAGTGGAGAGGCTGAATTGGAGGGGGCAGCAAACTAAAAGTGAGAACCAAGCATGGCAAAATGCAGATACCTTTGCAGATCCTCCCAGATCGGGATATAAAATACACCTCTGCCAAATCCAGAAATGCCAGAACTTCCCTTGGCGCACCACTTGAATGACAGATTGCAAAGTTTCCATCTGGAAGAGCAGGACACACAGGCGTTCGTTGACACCCTTGAGGTCCAGAATTGGCCAGGATAAGGTGAAATTAGACTTACCGGCTAATTGTTGTTCCTGGAGTAACTCCAGTCTAGTCCCGAACCTCTGGGTTATGCTCCTTATCCAGCAGCTTGGAGAATGAGAAACCACCTTCTTTTGTGATGTCACTGGTATATCCTCTCGGGAGCCGCCTCTTTCTACCAGTACCCTATTGACAAAGCACACTCACCGGAGCAACAATTAAGTATCAACTGTAACCCTCCCAACTACCTGAACCAATAACCTTTAAAAAGGGAAAGGACTCCCTTCCCGCAAATGGACTTTAAACGTGCCGAGGCCGATCCCTCACCCGATTTGAAGGAGAGCGCCCCAACCCAATTGTCACCTTACCGAAAACATCCCCCCCCCCCCCCCGGGAATCGAAGCCCCGTAACTGAAAATTCTTCTTACCTGTGTCAAATTTAGGAACTTCAGGCTTCCATTCGGAGAAAAATACTGGGGAGGGATACGGGACTAGACTGGAGTTACTCCAGGAATAACAATTAGCAGGTAAGTCTAATTTCACCTTCCTGATCGTCCCTCCGGTCTAGTCCCGAACCTCTGGGTATGTAACAGAGCAGTAAGAATCATCAACGGGAGGGACCTGCCAGACCAGCCTGAAGTGCTGCTGATCCAAAACACGTATCCCCTTCTGTCTGAACATTCAGCTGGTAATGCCTAACAAACAAATTCAAAGACGACCAAGTTTTATTTATTTATTTATTTATTTATTTATATTCTCTTATATACCGCGCTATTCTGCATCAGTGCGGTTTACATTGAACAAACTGAAATTACATTGAACAGGGCATTATAACTTGGAGATAACTATTTTACAGGGAACATGGGCTATGGAGGGTTAAGTGGCTTGCCCAAGAC
Source organism: Ichthyophis bannanicus (assembly GCA_033557465.1). Taxonomy (NCBI): domain Eukaryota; kingdom Metazoa; phylum Chordata; class Amphibia; order Gymnophiona; family Ichthyophiidae; genus Ichthyophis; species Ichthyophis bannanicus. Next base: position 173,985,810 of record CM066036.1, on the reverse strand, counting down.
CACAAGGAGCATCTGTGGGACTAGAAACCCCAGTCCTTCCAGCCCAAGGTTGCTGTCCTCTAGTGGGATTTGAACCCCCGACCTTCCGGCCTGAAGTACCTTGCCCCAACCACTAGGCTACTCCTCCACTCCTTACAAATTGCCGCCTTACAAATTTCTACTGGCAGTACTAAATGAGATTCCACCCAGGATGCCGCCTGTGCTCTAGTGGAATGGGCCCTCAGCCCCTCAGGCACCGATCTACCTTTCAACACATACGCCGACACAATTGCCTCCTTGATCCACCTTGCGATGGAAGCCTTCGACGCCGCTTCTCCCTTTCTTGGCCCTGCGAAGAGGACAAATAGTCTGTCAGACCTGCGGAAACTTGCGGTCCGACGCAGATACTTCTTTAACGCCCGACGGACATCTAAGAGATTCAATTTCCTCGTGGACGAACCCCCTGTGCTCTCACTGAACACTGGTAAAGAGATTTTTTGATTCACATGAAACGCCGAAACCACCTTGGGCAAAAAAGCCGGCACTGGCCTCAAAACTACCTTTGACTCAAAGAAAGAAAGGTAAGGTTCCTTACAAGATAATGCTTGCAACTCCGAGATTCTTCTCGCTGAACAGATAGCCACCAGAAAAACGACCTTCAGGGTGAGATCCTTCACCGACGCTCGAGTCAAAGGTTCAAATGGCTCCCGTCCCAAAGCCTCTAACACGAACGACAGATGCCATTTAGGTATTACCTGTCTACACGGCGGCCTCAACAGAGACACCGCCCTTAAGAATTGCTTAATATCCAAATGTCCCCCGAGCGCCTGACCGCCTATCTTACCTCTGTAACATGACAACGCTGCTACCTGCACCCTTAGAGACGCGGCAGCTAAACCTTTGTCGAACCCATCCTGTAGGAACTCTAAGATCTGAGGGATAGTCGCTTTTAACGCCTCGCACGTCTTGTCTACGCACCAAGCTTCAAATACCCTCCAGATGCGAACATACGCTAAGGACGTTGATCTCTTCCTGGCCTTCAACGTGGTAATTACCGCCACGGAATACCCTCTAGACTTCAACTGAGCCCTCTCAATAGCCAGGCCATATGCGAGAACCGATCCACGTGAGGCATGAGAAGCGGACCCTGCGATAACAGATCTGCCCGAGGCAGAAGGTGCCATGGCTTTGCTACTAATAGCCTCATCAGGTCCGTGTACCAAGGACGGCAGGCCAATCTGGCACTATCAAAATTACCTGCCCTCTGTGTCATTCTATATGCTGTACCACTCTGCCTATAAAGACCCATGGAGGGAAGACATACAGTAGCTGCCCCACTGGCCAGCTCGGTATGAGAGCATCCAGCCCCTCCGACAGTCTTTCTCTTCGGCTGCTGTAGAAGCGACTGACCTTTGTCGAATGAAAAGTTGCCATGAGATCCATGACCAGCATGCCCCACCAGTGCACTAACATCTCGAACTCCTCCGGATGAAGGACCCACTCCCCTGGATCCACCTTCACTCGACTTAAGAAGTCGGCCTCCACATTGTCCACCCCTGCTACATGCGCTGCCGACAAAGCCAGAAGTTTCTCTTTAGCCCATACACACAGGTACTCGGCCTCGGACTCCAGCGCCACACTGCTGGTCCCCCCCTTGCCGACTGACATAAGCCATTGCGGTCGCGTTGTTGGAAAAAACTCGAATGGCACTCCCTCCGAGATAAGACTGAAAGCTCTGTAGAGCCAGCGGTACAGCTCTTAATTCCAACCTGTTGATTGACCAAGTCTTTTCTTGAGCGTTCCACTGCCCCTGCATGAACCTCCCTTGAAAATGAGCTCCTCAGCCCAGGAGGCTGGCGTCTGTCATCAAGGGCAACTAGTCTGGCATTTCCAATGGTTTCCCATTCTCCAGTGATCCGGGAAGCAACCACCACTGAAGGGCTAGGTGCGTCTCCGCCGGACAAGGGATCTTCTGAGACAGCGGATCCTGCTGATGCAACTAGCGCCAGAGAAACGCCCTCTGCAACGGTCTCATGTGAGCTTTTGCCCAGGGCACCAGCTCTATCGTCACCGCCATTGTGCCCAACAGTTGGAGATAATGCCACGCTGTGGGCGCCGAGCTGTTTAAAAACCGTCAGACTAACTTCCGCAATCCCTGCGCTCTCTCTGCTGCGGTAGAAACCTTTCCAACTTCCGTGTCGAAAAGAGCCCCCAAGTATTCCAGACTTTGTGATGGGACCAACTGGCTCTTTGTCATATTGACTACCCAACCGAGACTTTCTAGGAAGGTCACCACCTTGGCCGTAAGCCCTCTCGCTCTCAGTTCTCGACTTTGCCCGGATCAACCAATCGTCTAGATAAGGGTGTACGAGAATTCCTTCCTTCTGCAAGGCTGCCGCAACCACCACCATGACCTTGGTGAAGGTTCGCGGAGCCGTCGCTAGGCCAAAGGGCAACGCTCGGAATTGAAAATGCCCGAAAGGAACCGCAAACCTGAGAAACGTTTGATGATCCGGTCTTATGGGGATGTGAAGGTATGCCTCTGACAGATCCAGGGACATAAGTAATTCTCCTCTTCGAACCGCTAGTATTACTGACCAAAGAGTCTCCATGTGAAAATGCGACACTCGAAGACAACGATTCACTCCCTTGAGATCCAAAATTGGTCGAAAACCTCCATCTTTCTTTGGCACCACGAAGTAAATGGAGTATCGACTGCAGCCGCATTGGTCTGGAGGCACCGGCACAATCGCCCTGAGGTCTAGCAGCCTTTGTACTGTCCCCCGCATAGCCTCGTACTTGGTGGACGCCTTACAGGGGGACCTTATGAAGGCGTCTCACACTGGCCTTAGCAACTCCAGCACATAGCCTTCTCGAATGACCTCCAGTACCCACTGATCTGACGTGACTCGGACCCAGGCAGAATAAATCTCCTGCAATCACCCTCCTACGAGAACTAAGGGTGCCTGGGTCCCCCTGACTTCATTGTGACTTTCTAAGATTGGAGGAAGAGGAGGAGGAAGGCCCAAATCCCCTTCCTGCTCCTCGAAAACCCCGAAACCCCTGATTCCTATTGGAGAACTGGCCTCTTTGACCGGAATTAAACTTCTGGAAACGGAACCGACGAAAATCCTGCTGTTGCCCCTTGACCGCGGGTGTCGTCCACCCTTGCTTAGGCTTGTCCTCTGGTAATCTACCGCCCTTAGATTCACCAAGATCCTTGACCAGCTTCTCTAAATCTTCCCCAAACAAGAGACAACTTTTAAAGGGAAGCCTACTTAACCTAGCCTTAGATGAATTATCCGCCGCCCAATTACGCAGCCACAGATGATGTCTCGCCACTACCGCAGATGCCATACTCTTCGATAAACCTCGCATAAGATCATAATGAATATCTGCAAGGTAGGCCGCTCCCGACTCTAACCTGGACGCCTCACTGGTCATCTCATTCTCCTGCCCACCCTGTACCCGCTGTGACCTACGTAGGCAGGCTCTGGCCACCCACGCTCCACAAATAGCTGCCTGGAGCGACAGGATATTCACATCAAAAACCTGTTTTAACAAAGCATCCAGCTTCCTGTCCTGGATATCCTTGAGAGCCGCACTACCCTCTACCGGGATAGTGGTCTTTTTTGTCACCGCTGAAACGGCCGCGTCCACCTTGGGAGTCTTAAACACCTCCTTATCCTGGTCCACCAAAGGGTAAAGACGACTCATAACTCTGGAACCCTTAAGTGGTGCCTCCGGTATATTCCACTCCTCCTGAATCATTTCCTGAAACACCCTGTGCACCGGAAACGCTCTTTGCGTCTTTCTAAAGACCTGCAACAACGGATCCTCCAGGTCCTCATCCTCCGCCAACCCTGGAACCGGCATATTCAGCGCCTTTAGCATCTCTACAATGAGCGCCGGTAGCTCCTCTCTCCTGAAGACCTGCACCACTCTCGCTTGGTCTTCTTTATCTGTGAGCTCACCTTCCTCTAATTCCTCTTCCAAATCCAAACTCCGGCCTTCCTCGTCCGAAAGTTGCCCCTCCGAGGTGACAGACTGCTCCCTAGGCTCTCCGTCTACCCATGCTCTCTTAACCCCACAGGGAAGCTCTTCAACATTCAGGGAGGCAGCGAGTCTCTTCACTCCGTGGTCCCCTTTGCCTGCTTCTGAGGGTTGCCAAAAACAGCCTGCTGTAAGAGAGCTACAAACCGATGAGGAGGGAATGTCTGGGGCAGACAGCGGCCCTGCCACCGGCTCCCCAAGAGGCAAGTCTGATGGGCTGGGAGGCCGATACACCTGCTTCGGACCCCGGGACCACCACCTTCTCCTCCCCGGCATGCTCCATAGCAGACGCTTCTTTTCTGCAGCCCTTACAAACACTTGAGTCTGACACCATTCCCCTTCTAGCCCCACAGACAACACACTGCGGTCTAGAAGGCATCCTGGCCCGGAGAACAGCTTGAAAGTACCTTTGCACCCCTAGCCTGTCCCCTGCTGAGATCAGCACCTGAAATAGCCACAGGACCCGAAATAAAGAAATTTTTTTTTTTTTTTTTTTTTTTTTTTTAAAGAAAACCGAAAAGCTCGGCCCACTAATCTAAATCGCCAAGTTATGGTGCTAAACGAAGCTTCCCATCGCTGAAACCCCCCCCGTCTGAAATCCCCTTTGCTGCCCCGGTGCTTCCCACGCTGCCACCACGCGGCTGGGCCTGCTCCCGGTTTCATGCCTAAACGTGCTGACGAGCGCAGCATTCCCAATCGGGCCTCCTTACTTTAGCCGGCCGACGGACAAATCTGCAGCGATCCTCAGACCTGCCGCACTTGCTGCCGACTCTGGAGAAGGGCAGAATAGCAGGGGAGCCTTGAGGCAGTGCACTGCGCGAATGCCCGCCACCGGACGTTCACCGCTAGCAGCCAAAGCGCGCTGACAGGCAGGTCCTCTGTGAAGTGCCGGCTGTGCTCTGCTCTGGTTCCTCACCCCACCTGAACCGGAGCTGCCCGACTCTCTGTACCTGCTTCTGAAGCCGGTAACTGGCTCACAATGTCCACAGTAATAGAAGCAGGAAGGGGGAGGGGATGAGGGAAGGCCTCCTGCAAATTTAAAGGCACAATCCTTGAAATGTTAAAGGATCCTGTCCCTGCCAAAATCTTTTTTTCCCACTTTTCCAACACTAATTCCTAAACCTATCCTCAATTGTTCCTCCAGTGAGCCTGGACCTCCAGGCTCACCGTCCCTCCAGTTGCTTGGAGACTGAGGTAACTGGTAGAAGGAGGCGGCTCCCGAGAGGATATACCAGTGACATCACAAAAGGAGGCGGCTTCTCAGTCTCCAAGCTGCTGGATAAGGAGCACAACCCAGAGGTTCGGGACTAGACTGGAGGGACGATCAGGAATTCATCTTTTTTCAGCACCACAAAGTATATGGAAACCTGCCCTTGAAAGCCCCAATCATGCAGGAAGAGACTGAATCCACTGGGGCAGGACTCAAAACGTCAGGCCTGCACATACTGGCAATTGAAGTATAGCAGCTGCCACGGCGAACTGGTTCTTTAAGAAGGAATCCACCCTGTGGTCCAGAGCATCCTTTAGGCGGTCTGTCTGGTAACTGCTGTGATCTGCGCATCCACCTTGGGAATATCAAACCACATAATGAAAGAGAATATCAAGCCACTCCTCTGGGAGTGTGTACATCTTCCAATACACCCTTATCCTCATGGGGGGATAGGGGGGCTGGGAGAGTCCCACTCTGACTGGATCATGTCCTTGTTCACCTCCAGGAACAGGAAGACAGTAGTGGATATCCGCACTGCTTGCAGGAGCGGATGCACCTTCGGATCCTGCTCAGTGTCTGGAGCATCCGTCAAACTCAAGGTGGATGAGACCCCAACAATCAAAGTCGCCAGTTCCTCCTTCTAGAATAGGCCTCTTCACAATCCTCTAAAGGTGAGAGTACTACTTCATCCACATCAGAGTCCAGAACCAAGCCGTCTGAATCAAAGTCACAGTCCAAATCTCGTACAGATTCCAGGTGACCCTATCTCCAGGGAGCACCCTTTGGCAGGGATGCTTATTTAAACTTATTTTTATACTGCCTTTCTACAATTCAAAGTGCTTTACAGTGCAACAACCAAACAGGACTGTAAGGTTCACTGTTGTACAAGGAACTGGAATCGTATAACAGGGTTACAATATAACTATATAACAGTGTGCATTAAGGCTGCAGCGGTCCAAAAGGCACACGTTAACGCACTTACACAGCAATGTGTGTTATTGGTGCTTGGGAAGGAACACATGCTGGAGTGGCACAGACCACATGACCACCAGGTGCACAATAGTAAAATATCTTATTAATGTATGCAGAATATAGAGGGAAACCCCCACATCGTGCCAATGGTCACCAGTAGTCCATCCCAGTTTGAACCCCAGACAGATGGAATTGGGAACTCCCAACAAGGACAATAACGAGGTCAAGCCTTTGTAATACCCCCAGAGAGCCCAAGGCAGAAATTCATGCTGAACTCAGCTCTACTCTCTTAAAAGTTTCTCCTCTTTGCAAGTAATGTGTTTAAGGTGGCTGGCAGGCAGATCCCTCTGAAAGGCCTTCTGCAATCTTCGGGAAAGAGTAGGGGTGAACAGAGGAGGGGGAAGGGGGCGTTGAGGTTGTGTGAAGCTGCTGCACTATTCCAGATCCTTCCAAATCCTTTCAATTTTGTGGCTGCTCAACAGGCTCTAATGCTAAGAGCATGGAGCTGAACCAATTTTCCTTGAACCACAATATTCTCCTACAATGCCTACAGTCAATAGGAATACGTGACACAGTGTTAAAATGGTTCCAAGCCTGCCTACCTATACAATGGGCTCCAGCAGATAATGACTGGCTTGCTATCATTAACCCCATACAACCAGAATCAAGGTGTCCCCCAAGGATCCACCCTCTCAGCTCTTCAATATCTACATGCAACCATCCTGCACCATGATACAATCACACATCATCAACTATCACATCTACGCAGATGACATCATGCTATATGCACCATTCAATCTGGACAAACCCTCATACTATGAGCTACAATTGTGTTTCACAGATGTCTCACAATGGTTGTCCACAAACCACCTTTCCATAAACCAAAAGAAAACAGAGTCCTTATTCGTCACCAAAAGCAAATCATTCACCCCACCCTTTATCCATCACCCTCAATCACACAGAAATCCAAGTCAAACACAAAGTAAAATATCTGGGCATTACCCTTGACTGCCACCTGAAGAATCAGATAATGAATACAGCTCAAGAGCAATCTACTACAAAACCGAAACCCTTTAGCACCTCTGCCTTCTTCTCAGCTCCAACTGACTTCCGCTCAGACTGACAGACCCTCCTAATGCCTCATATTGACTACTGCAACTCAATATTCCACAGACTTCCAAAAGCAATGCTCCTTCCCTCTGCAAACAGCCAGCCCGCATCATCCAAAGTGCCTCCAGACATGACCACATCACCCCCATCCTCAAACACCTTCACCGGCTCCCCCTCTGCAGAGCAGAATACAACACAAAATTCTCCTGACATACAAAACCTGCAACCAGCAATCATCCCCATACCTTCAAACCCTCATTGCACCACTACAGACAAACAGACCACGAAGATTCACCATAAGGAACACTAACAAACCCCCCAAGCAAGAGCAAAAAACACTCATCAAGCATGCACCAGATCCTTTGAGCTCTATGCTCCCTCCTCCTGGAATTCCCTTCCCTGACTCCATAAGAAACACAAAAGACCTCTGCACCTTCTGCAAACTCCTCAAAACCCACCTTTTCACCCTCCACTTCAGACCCAGCCCATCTAACCCCAAAACCTCCTATAACTCAAAAAATGCATTGGATATAGTTAAAGGCAGCTAACCTCTGCCTAAACTTATGATAACTTTCATTTCTTTAATCCCTATTGTATAAAGTTGATGTTCCACGTAAACATTGCTAATCTGTTCAAAGTTCTATATACACCGCTTTGAGCTCTGTAAAAGCAGTATAAAAGTTCAGTCAAATAAATAAAATTTTCCTTCCTCCTAGTGAAGCCTCCCACGTCACGCTTAAGTGAAAGTCACCCTCAAAGTGGTTGTTCACAAGTGTTTAAATTGATTGTTTCTTCTCAATTCAGATTTTCTTCAGAGTAGAAAATCCATCCATCTGCTGAAGACAAAAATACTGGAGAGATCTCTGGTGGCTGAGGCAGATAGACACATTGGAGTGATGTCACTGAAACCTGGGCTTTTCATTGGTTCTTTGTCTCCACCAATCAGCTGATAGGGGAACACAACCTACTCATCATGACTGGTCTAGCAGGATGGTATGGAAACCATTTTAAGTTATTTTGAAAGCTACAGTGGGCCAGTCCAATGACCCAGATAATTACTGCCTTCTGAGAGAGAGAGTTTAGTGTTCCTTGGACAGGGGATGCTGTAGCATATATGGCCCATTGGAGGAGAAGGAGAGGGAGTCACTATTACTCAATGAAAATGCCTACTGCTTGGCTTAAGGAAATACTTATACCAGGCTCTAGAGCAGAGGTACTCAAATCCAGTCCTGGAGGGCCGCAAACCAGTCAGGTTTTCGGGAAATTCCTAATGAATATGCATGAGATAGATTCAAATACAATGGAGGCAGTGCATGCAAATATATCTCATGCATATTCATTAGGGATATCCCAACAACCTGACTGGTTTGTGGCCCTCCAGGACTGGATTTGAGTACCTCTGCTCTAGAGGCTTGTGGTCCGTAGCACTTAGCTGAAGGACTGTTGTTGCAAAGGCTGGGTTAGACGAGAGAGGAAAGGGGTAATGAGGTCTGGGAAAAAAAGGTAGGCAACGGAAAATGAAGTTCAGCATGTCATACCCTCCAAACACCTTTTATAAACAAAAGTAAGACTGGTGAAGATACCAAATAGGCTAGAAATCTCTGTTTTCCGTAAGAAAAGTGAACCAGATGATTACAGTGAGATCATATATGGAATTCAAGTAAAATTACTAGAATATACTGTTAATTACCTTCAACATCTATATTCTAAAGCAAGAAGAATGGGGAATAAGCAGAAGTATTAGTTCATAATTTATAATTTAAAATGTACAATTGAAACCTACTTATTGAGAACATTTGCATGTTTGAAATAGATTTCGCAAGGAGGATATGCAAGAGGGAAAAGGGAAGCTAATATAGCCTTGAATATTAATATATATACTTCCTCAGAGATGGAGGAAGAAGTAGGAGATAAACCTTTGGAAAGTCTCTGTGTATACTGAAAAAAAACCCAAAAATCAAAAGCACAAGTAAAATACTGCAGGGTCCAAGTTTACACTATATCTCCAAACTAAGAAGGGAAGGTGGAAGGATTCCCCCCCACCCTGATTATATTGGATCTTCTTGCACAAATGAAAAAAATGAACCTTCAGTCTTAAGCCAGAATATTTTGAGTGGGATCTTGATATCAGATTTATTGCTAGTGGTTTTCCTAATACTTAACACTTTCATTTAGAGCTTGTGCGGCATAACACATATAGACAACATAAATGTGCACCAGGGAGTTTTTAATCAAGTTACTAGTGCCAAAATATAAATAGGAATATTTTTGTATCTTTATTCTACATTTCCTGGTCTCCAATTGTATCGCTTGGTAGCTGAGGATCTTCTCTCTCTCCAAATGTAGAAAAAACCAGCTGCATTGAAATACATCTATTAGCAATGCTGTTTTGCTTTTTCCTTTCTGCTACTATATACTTATGGTCAACATTATTGGCATCCTTGCATTTTAGGTATATTGTGTAAAATATCTTGAGAAATAATTGGAAATATTCCAACTGTATGCTGTCATAATATTTTAATAGTATGTTCAAAGACATTCAACAACTTAGACACTGCACTTTCTGAGAAAAAAAATTATGACCTGGACAGGATTAATGGCATCCTTCACTAATATTTTGTTGCACAACCCTTGGCAGTGATGACAACTTCCAAACGTTTCTTGTAACATAGAAACATAGAAACATGATGACAGAAAAAGACCACATGGCCTATCTAGTCTGTCCTTCTATAACAACAACTACAACAGTCCACTTTTTACCTTTAGAGATCCTCTGTGTTGGTCCCATGCTTTTTTGAATTCAGTTACTGTCCTCAATCTCTACCACCTCCAATGGGAGACTATTCCATGGATCCACTACTCTTTCTGTAAAGAAATATTTCCGCATATCACTCCTGAATCTATCTCCCTTCACCCTCATCCCATGTCCCCTCGTAGCAGAACTTGCTTTCAATTGAAAGAGGCTCTCTCCCTGAACATTTATGCCACGGAGGTATTTAAACATCTCAATCATATCACCTCTATCCCGCCTTTCCTCTAAGGTGTACATATTAAGATCCTTAAGTCTGTCCTCATATGCTTTATAATGAAGCCCATTAATCATTTTAGTAGCAACCCTCTGCACCGACTCCATCCTGTTCACATCCTTTTGAAGGTGTGGTCTCCAAAATTGCACACCATACTCCAAATGAGGCCGCACCAAAGACTTATACAGAGGCATTATCACCTCCTTTTTTCTGCTAGCCATTCCTCTCCGTATGCACCCAAGCATCCTTCTAGCTTTTGCCGTTGCCTTTTCTACCTGTTTAGCTTCTTTAAGATCATCTGACACAACCACGCCTAGGTCCCGCTCTTCTTTAGTGGACAAAAGTACTTCACCTCCTATACTATATTGCTCCCTTGGATTGCTGCAGCCCAAATGCATGACCTTACATTTTTTTAACATTAAATCCCAGCTGCCAAATTCTAGACCATTCTTCAAGCTTAGCTAGATCCCTCCTCATGTTATCTACACCTTCCTAGGTGTCTACTCTATTGCAGATTTTGGTATCATCCGCAAAGAGGCAAACCTTACCCGACAGCCCTTCCGCTATATCACTAACAAAGATGTTAAAAAGAATCGGACCAAGGACAGATCCCTAGGGCACACCACTGGTAACATCCTTCTCCTCAGAGTGAGCTCCATTTACTTGTACTCTTTGTCGCCTCCCACCCAACCAATTTCTAACCCAAGCAGTAACTTTAGGGTCCATCCCTAGGGTGCTCAGTTTGTTTATAAGTTGCCTGTGAGGAACAGTGTCAAAGGCTTTACTGAATTCTAAATACACCACATCTAGAGCTCTCCCTCGGTCCAACTCCCTGGTCACCCAGTCAAAGAAATCAATCAGATTTGTCTGACAAGACCTGCCTCTGGTGAGCCATATATAAATTTTGTACATCTGTCTGCTGGTAGTTTCTTCCACGCTTCAAGTGCGATTTGTTCTGGCTCATGAATGTTTCCAGGATTCCTTGCATCAATGGCAGATTTCAGCTCTTTCCAAAGGTTCTCAATTTGACTGAGATCTGGACTCATTGCTAGCCAGTTTAAAACAGTCCGTTTGTTCCTTTTTAACCATTCTTTTGTACTTTTGGATATATGTTTTGTGTCATTGTCCTGCTGGATGACCTATGACCTTCAACCCAGACCTAACTTTCTGACACTAAGTAGCACATTTCGCTCCAAAATACCTTGGTAGTCCTCGGACTTCATGATTCTTTTAATACGTTCCAGGCCTCCAGTTCCTGAGGCAGCAAAACAGCCCCACAACTTTATGGAACCTCCACCCTATTTATCTGTAGGAAGTGTGGTTTTTTTAAACTTATAAGTGTCATTTCTTTGCCTGTAAATATATCGCTGGTCTGTATTGCCAAAGAGCTCAAGTTTGGTTTCATCCGTCCACAGAACACTTTCCCAGAAAGATCTTAATGAGAACAGGCCCTGTCACGCTCTGGTTCTCGTCAGTCTATTACAAAGCAGGGTAGATCAGTGTTAGAGGCATGGAGAGACAACCAAGGTGAGACATCAGGACAGGGACGAGAGAGGACAGAAGGTGACTGGAAGCTGAGTAGGTGTGCTGAGAAATGTCCTCAAGATGCATCATGTAATGAGAGTAGAAAGGAATGCAGCAGAAGTTCATTCATAAGACTTATGTCCCTTGCAGAGCTTGATTCTATGTACTTACATTGATTTCCACCTAATTCGATTCCTTCTGACATCTAGATGAGATGTCAGCCCTCTAGGGGCATTTGACTGCAATTTAAGTTAGAAATCGAAGCCAGGGCAGAAATGTTGGATGTCTTCTGATTCCTTGATTTCTCCCTCCCCCAAGGAAAATGCGACAGTGCCTGGTGACATTAAAATCCCTAACGAACGTAGATGAGCATGTGGGAGCATCCCCTCCCCCATCTCTGCACCCTGAAAGTAAAAAGGCAGATTCCCAGGTACAATATTCAGAAGACATGTAATCCATATTAAAGATTAAAAACAAAGTACACAGCGTAATTAGACATAGGACATGACAAACTCCCAGTGGAGGTAGTAGAGACGAGGACAGTAAGCGTAGTTACTCACCTGTAACAGGTGTTCTCCAGGAGCAGCAGGAATCAGTCCTCACATATGGATGACGTCGACAGAGCCCTCGTGCGGAGTATTTCCCCAGCTTTCAAAGAACGCCTTTGGGAATGCAGCGCGCCTGCGTGGTCCCCTTACCGCCCAAGGGTGCCATCTTGCTCAGTCTAAAGACATAGCTAAAAGACAGCAAAAAACCAAAATGAAGTATATGACTGCAACTCCAGGGGAGGAGGGAGGGTCGTGAGGACTGATTCCTGCTGCTCCTGGAGAACACCTGTTACAGGTGAGTAACTATGCTTTCTCCAGGACCAAGCAGGAAGTCAGTCCTCACATATGGAACTCCCCAGTTCTAGGCTACCGTGAACCCAGAGCTGAAAAATGGCTCCCTCTCAAGAGCCTCAGCATCCGTGATAAGAATTTTATCTGAGAACACAGCCCGTATGGTAGCCCAACACAAGGACCGGAGGGTAGGAGTTGCCTAAATCTCAAAGAGATTACAGAGTACCGCCTGGCCGAAAACACTGTCCTGCCAGGACTCTCTCTCCAGGCAGTAATGGGCTGCAAAAGTCGGGCTTGAAGACCAAGTTGCGGCCCGGCAGATGTCTGCCAACGTAACAGAGTGGAGATGAGCTACTGACACGGTCTTCGCCCTGACAGGGTGGGCCGTGACCCGACCCTGCAAGGGGAGGTCGGCTGCCCTGTATGCCCAGGCGATGCAATCTGCTACCCAAGTGGACAATGTATGCTTGGAGACAGGTAACGCCATCCTATTAGGGTCAAACGAGATGAAGAGCTGAATAGCCCTTCGATGCTCCCGTGTACGTTCTATGTAAAAGGACAACGCCCTTTTACAGTCCAGGGTATGCAAGACTGTTTCAGCCCAGCTGGCATGTGGCCTGAGAAAAAAGGTTGGAAGAACCACCTCCTGATTGAGGTGGAAAGAGGAGACCATTTTTGGGAGGAACTTGGGATGGGTCCTTAGGACCCTGTTCCTATAGAACCGCATGTACAGTCTATCAGAAACCAGAGCTTGTAGTTCGCACACACATCTGGCCAAAGTAAGAGCCACCAGGAAGAGCGCTTTCCAAGAGAGGAAATGCAAATGGCAAATAGCCATCGTCTAAAACGGTGGGCGAGTAAGTTGCTGCAAGACCACGTCATATCCCACTCAGTCGCTGGTGGACGAACTGGAGGCTTGAGTAGAAGCAGACCTCTGAAAAACCGGGACACCAAGGGATGAACCGACAGACTGTCCGTCCACCGGTGAGTGGTTTGCTGACAAAGCACTGAGGTGGACCCGAACAGAGTTAGATTTAAGGCCTAGGTCTGAAAGGTGAAGTAGATACTGCAGTACTACTGGCACAAGGCAAGAGAACGGATCCTCATTGCGCTGAGCACACCATACCGTAAATCTACGCCACTTGAGGGCATAGGACTTTCTGGTGGACTGCCTCCTAGAGGCCAAGACCACCTCCTCAACCTCCTTAGGCAGAAGTAAGGGAGCTAGCACTATCCTTTCAGCATCCAGGCCATCAGATTGAGGGACCTGAGATTGAGGTGCAGAAGGGAACCCTGCTCTTGAGACAGGAGATCGTGTTGCAGCCCCAGAGGGAACGGAGCTTCCACTGCCATCTACAGAAGAAGTGGAAACCACGGCTGTCTCGGCTATCTGGGGGCTACCAGAATCACTGAGGCCTTGTCCCAGAGGATCTTGAACAGAGTTCGGGCCACCAAAGGCGTGGGAGGAAACGCATACAGGAGGCCCGTAGACCAAGAGATCAGAAAAGCATCTGCTGCCATTCTCAGGGGATGCGGCTGTCTGGAGCAAAACCTGTATCATGTAATAGATATTATCGCTCCACTTTTCACCAAAAGAGGTTTATCGAATTGGCAACCAGGTCTCAGATTAGAAAGGAGCTTAATGATGCGTTTGAGATAAAATCTTAAATGCTATGCTCACTTGTTGCAATGACCTGTAACGTTGCCTTTTGCTTATAGCTTTTTATGCTTTTTCTGTCAGCTGCTTAGCTGGGTATATTCAGGGTTTGCCTTCAAGCATGTTGTCTGAATAGCTTTTAGTGCACTAGCGCTGCTTGGCCCATACCAGATTCGCCCACTATCAACTTACTTCAAAATCTAATACAGTGGTGCTGTGGTACTTATCTGGTGTGGCTGTCTTTCCCCAACGCCAACCTGTGTGCCGTTGCGTTTCACTAACATGTTTTGTCAAGGGGTCATGCTTCGCACTAAGTGTCTCATTCACATGCCATTTCTAGAAATACAATGCACATTCACTATAGCACAGTTACTTACCTGTAACAGGTGATCTCTGGGAACAGCTGGAATAAGTCTTCACATATGGGTATCGTCGGTACCGACGGAGCCTGCGCGGGAACGCTCCCCAGCGTCCTGTAAGAAAGCTTTTGGGAGCATCGCACATCGCCTGCGCGCTGCCTTCCCGCCTTTCCTAACCGCCTCTCTCCAGTTCGACTTTTAAAGCTGAGACAAAGAGAGAGAGAGGAAAGGAAAGCACAGTTACTTACCTGTAACAGGTGATCTCTGGGAACAGCAGGAATTAGTCCTCACATATGGGTACGTCGGTACCGACGGAGCCTGCGCGGGAAAGCTCCCCAGCCTTTCAGATGAAAGGCTTTTGGGGCCTCCCACTGCACATGCGTGCTGCCTTCCCGCCTTCCTGACCAGCTCTCTTCAGTTCGAGTTTAAAGCTGAGACAATAGAGAGAGGAAAGGAAGATAGATAGAGATACAACTCCTAGGGGAGGTGGGTGGGTTGTGAGGACTAATTCCTGCTGTTCCCAGAGATCACCTGTTACAGGTAAGTAACTGTGCTATCTCCAGGAACAAGCAGGAATAAGTCCTCACATATGGGGACTCCCTAGCTAAGATGCCTGGGAGATCCCCCTCCAAGGGTAAACCATCTTCGTATGGATCTCAGGCATCCATCCAGGGAAGGTGGGCAGGAGTTGTTTAAGTATGGAACAGGTGTTTGAGGACAGCCTGACCAAACAAGGCATCCCGGCGGGAGTCCTTGTCCAAGCAGTAATGGGCTGTGAAGGTATGAACCGAGGCCCAAGTGGCTGCTCGACAGATCTGATCTATGGACACAGAGTGAAGATGAGCCATAGAAGTAGCCATGGCTCTCACATTGTGAGCTGTGACATGGCCTTCCAGAGAAATGTTCTTACTCTGGTAAGCAAAAGAAATACACTGAGCAATCCAATTGGAAAGTGTACGTTTGGTGACTGGAAGTCCCAAATGAGAAGGATCAAAAGCCACGAAAAGTTGGGAAGACTTTCGATGTGGCTGAGTCCTGTTGAGGTAAAAGGTGAGAGCTCTTTTACAGTCAAGAGTATGAAGGTTCCTCTCTGCACTGGATGCATGAGGAGCTGGGAAAAAAACAGGTAGATATACCTCTTGATTAAGATGAAAAGGCGAGACCACTTTAGGCATAAAGTGGGGATTCGTCCTAAGGACCACCTTATCATGATGAAATCTGGTATAAGGTGGATTAGCCACCAAAGCCTGCAGTTCACTGATGCGGCGAGCTGAAGTGACTGCAATAAGGAAAAGAACCTTCCAGGAAAGAAATTTCAGGGAGGTAGATACCAACGGTTCAAAAGGTGGCTTCATAAGTTGACCCAGAACTAGATTCAAGTCCCATGCTACCGGAGGAGGTCGGATGGGAGGCTTAGTGAGGGTAAGGCCTCTCATGAACCTTGCAATAAGAGGATGAGAGGAGACAGGTTGTCCATTTATAGGTTTTAAGGATGCTGCAATAGCACTTAAATGGACTCGTACTGAATTCGTCTTGAGGCCTGCATTGGAAAGATGCAGGAGATACTCTAGTAGAGAATTCAAAGGAAGTGCTAGAGGGTCAAGACCCTGTTGCGCACACCAAATGGAAAAACGTTTCCATTTGAAAGCATAGGAACACCTAGTAGAGGGTTTCCTAGAGGCATGAAGGATATCTTTCACTGGTTGGGAAAGATTAAACTCATGAAGGCTTAAGCCTTCAGTAACCAAGCTCGGAGATGTAGGGACTTGGGGTTTGGATGCCACAAAGTCCCCTGCTCCTGAGACAGAAGGTCTGGTGCAGCTCCCAGGTCCATGGAGGAGCCCTGGGAGAGCTGTAGAAGGAGAGGGAATCACACTTGGCGTGGCCAACGTGGAGCGATGAGGATCATGGATCCGTGATCCCTCTGAAGTTTGAACAGAGTCTTGGGAATCAAAGGAATGGGTGGAAAAGCGTACAGGAATTCCTGACCCCAATGTAGGAGAAAGGCATCGTTGGCCTGAGCTCCCTGACACGGAGTCCTGGAACAGAACCGGGGATGTTTGGCATTCCACGGACTTGCAAAGAGGTCTATGTCCGGGGTCCCCCATTCCTGAAAGATTCTGCGTATCTGGTCCATATGTAGGGACCATTCGTGTGGGAGCAGAACTCGACTGAGTCTGTCTGCCCGAGAGTTTTGAACTCCTGGAAGATATACTGCCAGAAGATGAATTTGGTGCTCTCTGGCGAAGGCCCATAATCTGAGAGCTTCGGTGCAAAGCGACAGAGAGCCCGTCCCTCCTTGTTTGTTGACATAAAACATGGCTACCTGATTGTCTGTTTGGACTAGGACAGTCAGGTTGACAAGGAGGGTGTGGAAGACTGTGAGGGCAAGGAAGATTGCTCGCAGTTCCAGAAGGTTGATGTGAAGGGTGGTCTCCTGAGGAGACCAGGTACCCTGAGTGGAGAGGTGCTGGAGATGAGCTCCCCACCCTGCTTGGGAGGCATCTGTTGTGAGGGTTGCTTGGGGCAACGAAGGTTGGAAGGGGATCCCCAACAACAGATTTTTGGAGGATGTCCACCACTGGAGAGACCAAAACAGTCGTTTTGAGGTGCGTATTTGGTCTGAGAGCAGTCCTGATGCTTGAGACCACTGGGTGGCCAAGGTCCATTGAGCTGCTCTCATATGAAGACGAGCGTAGGGCACCACGTGTACCGTGGAGGCCATGTGGCCCAGAAGCTGCAGCATTTCTCTGGCTGACAAGTGACTTCTGGACTGAGCCTGGGAGGCCAAGCTTATTAGTCTTTGGCCTCGGACCAGAGGGAGGTAGGCCCTTGCAGTGGTGGAGTCCAATTGGGCCCCTATGAATTCCAGAGACTGAGTAGGGATGAGTTGGGATTTGGGAATGTTTACCACAAGTCCCAGATATTGAAGAATACGCCTTGTGCGGTCCAGAGAAATCTGGACTTCTGACTGAGATGGAGCTCGGATGAGCCAGTCGTCCAGATATGGGAAGACAAAGATTCCCATGCCTCTGAGAAATGCGGCTACGACTGCCATGCATTTTGTGAAGACTCTTGGAGCAGAGGCCAGACCGAAGGGTAGTACTCTGTACTGGAAATGTTTTCCCTGGAACAGAAATCTTAGATATTTTCTGTGGGATGGATGGATGAGTATATGAGTGTACGCATCCTTGAGATCTAGAGAACAAAGCCAATCCTGACTCGGAAGGTATGGCAGGAGAAGGCCCAGAGAGAGCATTTTGAATTTCTCCTTGAATAGAAACCTGTTCAATTCTCTCAGATCTAGGATAGGTCTGAAGCCCCCAGTCTTCTTTGTTATGAGAAAGTAAGGGGAGTAGAAACCTAACCCCTGCTGAGGAGGAGGAACCTCCTCTATTGCCCCTTGGGCAAGGAGAGAAGAGACTTCCTGACCCAACAGGGTCAGAAGAGATGGGGGAGAACTGAATTGCCTCACCATGGTATGGGGAGGAAGGCTGGAGAAATGAAGTTTGTAGCCCTCCCTGATAATAGAGAGGGTCCATTGCTCTGATGTGATTTGTTCCCATCTGGGAGCAAAATGAGCTAGCCTTCCAGGAATGGTGAGGGGCTCTGGTTGTTCTAGAGCCAGAAACGGCAAGTTCTCTAGGGGCAAGTCAAAACCCCTGAGGGGGTTGAGCCTGCTGGGGTGTAGCAGACACTGCAGGCTTTGACTTTACCTGCTTAGATTGTTGACGCTTAGCCGCAAAGCGAGGCTGAGCAGATTGCTGGCCAGTATTTGTGGAAAATCTGGCCTTCTTATAGTAAGGCCTTTTAAAAGACTTCTTTTTGACAGGGGTAGAAGTAGACTTGGAAAGTCTATCTAGAGTGGCATTTTCTGCATCCATTTGAGCAGCTTTAATTTGCCAGTCTTCCCCAAATAAGTTCTCACCGGTACAGGGCAGATTCCTGAGGCCATCTACAACCCAGGGTTCTAGGTCAGAAGCCTGGAGCCAAGCGAGACGTCGGGCTGCAATAGCAATTCCCGAAGCTCTGCCTGCAACCTCAAAGGAATCAAAGGCTGCCCTGTTGGAGAACTTGGAGACCTCTGAAAGTTGAGTCACCATAGAAAAGAAGTCCGCCCTTTGATCATCAGGGATAAAGGGGGCAAAATTCTGTATCTTTAGGGCAAGTTGTCCAAGAAACATGCCCATATAAAGGCTATAAGAATTGATCCTGGCTATAAGCATACTAGCCTGGAACATCTTTCTTCCAAAAGAGTCCAGGGTCTTACATTCTCGCCCTGGAGGGGTAGAAGAATGCCTTTTAGGACTCTTTATTTTCTTCATGGCAGACTTCACCACAATAGAGTGGTGAGGCAGCTGAGTTTTCTGGAACCCAGGAGAAGGAGGGACCCGATACATGGTGTCCAACCTACGGGAATGGGGAGACAGTGTTAAAGGAGTCTCCCACAAATCCATCAAGTGTTCTTGAAGGATTTCATGGACAGGCAGAGTGACTGCTTCTCTAGGAGCTTTAGAGTATCCTAAAATATCCAATTTTTTTGATCTGGGTTCTTTCTCAGAAGATGTAGCAATAGAAAGTGCTTTAGCTACATCAACAATGAAATCCTGAAAGGATAAATCCTCTGGAGGAGACATCCTCCTCTTTGGAGAAGAGGGCTCCTCAGGAAGAGTAAGCTCAGCAGAGTCATCAGAGGAATTGAATTCATCAGAATAATCTGAGTCTTCCCTCTGTACTGCCAATGTACGATACGCATACCGATCGGTATCGACATCGGGCGTATCGGGCATGGGATCGGTACCAGGCGAAAGCCGGAATCCGGCATGCGGAACCGATCGACGTTTGGAAGTCGATGGTCTCGGTTCCGGTGTGGATACCGGAACCGGGGTCGGTACTGATGAAATCGGTACCGAGGGCGTCGCAGCCTTAATGAATGCCAGAACAGCCTGCTGCATGGTCTGGACAGTACTGCCTATAGACGCCACTACTGCCTGGATGTCGGTACCGGTATGGGCCGGTACCCCAGAGCAGTCTAACAGGTGATCGGTCGAGGCCATGCCATCGATGTCAACCTGTGACCCCATGATTGCTTTGGAGGCCGGAACCTCCCGCCGGGGTTTTTTGGCCTGGGCAGAATCCTCGAACTCAAAATTGAGAGCCTCTCGATCTTTAGAAAGAGATTTGCTTTTAGAGGATTTGCCCACAGAGGTTTTGGTTACCTGAGATCCATCCGGAGAGGAATACCTGGATGACTGTGATGCTTCTGAAGGAAACAGCACATGGAGCTTGTTGGCCCGGTTCTGCAAACCACGTTTAGACATCTGGGTGCAGTATGGGCAGTCCGGTATGGAGTGTTCAGGTCCCAAACATTTGAGACACCATTCATGGGTGTCTGTGACAGAAATGACAGCACTGCATTTGGTACATTTTTTAAAACCAGGGACTGGCTTCTCCATGAGGAGAATTTGTGTAGGCCTTAAGGCCTAACAACAGGTACCAAGATGTGCTGAAGAAAATAAAAAAGTCTTTTTTTTTTTTTTTTATAAAGAAAGAAAGAGAGACCGGCGGTACCGGTTTCGGTATGGGGAAGGCAGGTACGCGGTCTAAAGAAAAATAACAAATTTAACAATTTCTTCAGCGGTGACAGGAACACGACCTGCTGGCTCCGCGGAAAAAGAGAAACTGAAGAGAGCTGGTCAGGAAGGCGGGAAGGCAGCGCGCATGTGCAGTGGGAGGCCCCAAAAGCCTTTCATCTGAAAGGCTGGGGAGCTTTCCCGCGCAGGCTCCGTCGGTACCGACTTACCCATATGTGAGGACTTATTCCTGCTTGTTCCTGGAGATAGATAGATAGAGAGATACAACTCCAAGGGGAGGTGGGTGGGTTGTGAAGACTTATTCCTGCTGTTCCCAGAGATCACCTGTTACAGGTAAGTAACTGTGCTATCTCCAGGAACAAGCAGGAATGAGTCTTCACATATGGGGACTCCCCAGCTAGAGATGCCAGGGAGATCTCCAAAGTTGTGAGTCCCTGAGAAGGGCTCTACCTCACCCCATGGATCTCGGGCATCCAACCAGGGATGGGGGGTAGGAGTTGATTAGGTATGGAACAGGTGTTTGAGAACAGCCTGACCAAACAAGGCATCCCGGCAGGAGTCCTTGTCCAAGCAGTAATGGGCTGTAAAGGTATGAACCAAGGCCCAGGTGGCTGCTCGACAGATTTGGTCGATGGACACAGAGTTTAGATGAGCCATAGAGGCTGCCATGGCCCTCACATTGTGAGCTGTGACATGGCCCTCCAGAGAAAGGTTCTTACTCTGGTAGGCGAAGGAAATACACTGAGCAATCCAATTTGACAGAGTTCTCTTAGAGACTGGAAGTCCTAAATGAGAGGGATCAAAAGCAACATAGAGTTGAGAAGACTTTCTATGTTGCTGTGTCCTTTGTAAGTAGAAAGCAAGTGCTCTTTTACAATCCAGGGTATGAAGATTCCTCTCTGCACTTGATGCATGAGGTCCTGGAAAAAAGACAGGTAAATACACCTCCTGGTTCAGATGAAAAGGTGAGACCACTTTAGGCATAAAGTGTGGATTAGTTCTGAGGACTACCTTGTCATGATGGAACCTTGTATAAGGAGGATTAGCCACCAAGGCCTGCAGCTCACTGATACGGCAAGCTGAGGTGACTGCAATGAGAAAAATAACCTTCCAGGAAAGGAATTTCAAGGAGGTAGTGGCTAAGGGTTCAAAGGGTGGCTTCATAAGCTGGCCAAGAACCAAATTCAAATCCCATGCCACTGGAGATGGTCTAATGGGAGGTTTAGTTAAAAGAAGGCCTCTCATGAATCTTGCAATAAGAGGATGAGAGGAAATAGGATGTCCTTTGAGAGGCTTAAGGTTCGCTGCAATAGCACTCAAATGGACTCTTACTGAATTCGTTTTGAGGCCTGCATGGGATAAAAGCAGCAAATACTCTAGTAAAGAATTCAGAGGTATTGCAAGAGGGTTAAGACCCTTCTCTGCACACCAAATGGTAAACCTTTTCCATTTAAAAGCATAGGAACGTCTAAGTGGAAGGCCTTCTGGAAGCATGAAGGATATCCTTCACTTGCTGAGACAGATGCCAATCTTGAAGGTCTAGGCCTTCAGCAACCAGGCTCTGAGATGAAGAGACTGGGGATTTGGGTGCCATAACGTTCCCTCCTCCTGGGACAGGAGGTCTGGAGCAGATCCCAAGTCCAGGGAAGGAGCTTGAGAGAGATGAAGTAGAGGGTACCACACTTGGCGTGGCCAACGTGAAGCTATGAGGATCATAGACCCCCTGTCTCTCTGAAGCTTGAACAGTGTCTTGGAAATTAGGGGAATGGGTGGAAACGCATAGAGGAATTCTTGCCCCCAGTGGAGGAGGAAGGCATCCCTGGCCTGAACTCCCTGACATGGAATCCTGGAACAGAACCGGGGAAGTTTGGCATTCCACGGACTTGCAAACAGGTCTATGTCTGGGGTTCCCCAAATTCGAAAGATCCTGGCTATCTGGTCCCCTTGGAGGGGCCATTCGTGTGGAAGCAGAACTCGACTGAGTCTGTCTGCCCAAGAGTTTTGAACCCCTGGAAGATACACTGCCATGAGATGAATCTGATGCTCTCTGGCGAAGGCCCACAATCTCAAAGCTTCGTTGCAAAGCGACAGAGAGCCAGTCCCGCCCTGCTTGTTCACATAGAACATGGCTACTTGGTTGTCCGTATGGATGAGGACTGTCATGTAGCTGGGCAGGGTGTGGAAGACTCTGAGAGCTAGAAGAATTGCTCTGAGCTCTAAGAGGTTGATATGTAGAGATGTCTCCTGTGGAGACCAGATGCCCTGGGTGGAGAGATCTTGTAGATGAGCTCCCCAACCCTTTGGGGAGGCATCTGTTGTGAGGGTTGCTTGGGGTAGCAACTGTTGAAAGGGGGACCCCAGCAACAGATTTTGAGTGGACCTCCACCACTGGAGGGACCAAAAAAGGCAACTGGAGGTTGCTATTTTGTCTATTTATTTATTTATTTATTTTTATTTTATTTAACATCTTTTATATACCGCACTATTTATAATCAGCGCGGTTTACATAGAACAAGAAAACATCAGACAGAATACAATATCTGAGTATTTTACATATAACAGGAACAATAACTTGGGTAAACCGGGGTAATTAATTAAAACAAATAGTAATTATTTAGAACATTTAGAAACATTGTATATAAATTAGCAGTATTGTTAATTAAAACAAATAGTAATTATTTAGAACATTTAGAAACATTGTATATAAAGGAGCAGTATTGGTAAGGGAGAGAGGTGTGAAGAGTTGTTGGGATAGCAGAGGTTACATGGAAAGAATGGGATTGTTGCTATTTGAGTGTGATAAGTTGTGAATGGAGTGTGCCTGTGTTACTATGTTCTCTGGGAAGTATTTGGTGAAAAGGTGATGTTTCAAGGCCTTTTTGAACTGGAGGAGATCAGAGATGGACCTAATGTGTGGTGGGAGGGTGTTCCAAAGTTTTGGAGCGCATAAACTGAAGGCTCGATTTACTGTTGAAGAGTTGTATCTTAAGGACTCTTTTGGTATCATTAGCAAGTTTAATTCAGTAGTTCTTCTTAGCCTGTTGGTAGGGGTTGGTTGTATCATCTCAGATAATGATGAGGAAGAGAGTCCTTTTTGAGCTTTAAAGGCCAGGAGCAGAGTCTTAAAGGTGATTCTCGCTTGGATGGGGAGCCAATGTAGTTGTTTCAGGAGAGGGGTTACGTGTTCTCTTCTAGGTACCCCGAAAAGGACTCTTGCTGCACTGTTTAAGGCTAGTTGAAGCGGGTTTAGAGTAGATTGAGGGAGTCCTTGTAATATAGAGTTTGCGAAGTCAAAATGGGGAATAATTAGAGCCTGGTAGACTGTACGGAAATCATCTGGATCAATCAGTTGGCGGAGGTGTCTGAGGGATCGAATTTTGAAATACACTGCCCTTACTGTGTTGGCAATGTGGGACTTCAAATCCAGATTCTGATCCAGCGTCACTCCAAGATATCGAATGTGGGATTTTACTTGCAACTTAGCATCTTGCACGTCAAGGAATGTAGGTGGGGTGAACTTAGAGTTCCTTGAGATAAAGAGAACTTCTGTTTTTTTGTGCTGAATTCTAAGATTTTGAGTCAATAGCCAGGTTGAGATGGCGTTAAAACAGTTGGTTATGGGGGTGATGTTCATATTATCTATGCAGAATGGCATATAAAGTAATACGTCATCAGCGTAGATCATAAAGTTGACATTGAAGGACCTGATAATGTTACATAAGGGTTGCATGTATATGTTGAATAATAGTGATGATAGAGAAGAACCTTGCGGGACTCCTTGTTCTTGGTGGAACGGATCTGATGTTTCACCATTTGAGCGAACATGTTGCCATCTATCTGAGAGATATGAGATGCACCATTCGAGGGCATTTCCACAAAGACCCTTCTCTCTCAGGCGGAAAATGAGAAGATCGTGACAGACTGAATCAAAGGCAGCCGCAATATCTAAGAATATGAGAACAAAACCCTGTTTGATGTTATCGATGCCAGAGTTTAAGCTGTTGAGGAGTGAAGTGAGGAGCGTCTCGACCCCGTGCGATTCTCTGAAACCGTGTTGACAGGTATCCAAAGGTGCTTCAGTGTCGATATGGTCTTGTAGTTGTCTGTAGGCTATTTTTTCAATTATTTTTGCAAGCGTGGGTATGCTGGAAATGGGTCGATAAGAGTCTGTTTTTTGTGGATCTAACTTGAGGTTTTTCAGTAGAGGTCTGATAGATGTCTGTTTGAGGGCAGCAGGGAATGAGCCAGTGTCGAATGATAACTTTATGATCTTGGATATTATTGGAGCAAGCTCTTTGCGAAGATCCTTTATCCAGAAGGCTGGGCAAGGATCAGTATGAGCTGTAGATAAGTTGAGAGATGAGATCATATCTTCAATCAGCTTCAAAGAAGGAGTGGAGAATGACACTGACAGGCAACCTGATGCCTGGGTCCATTGGGTGGACAGAGTCCACTGAGCTGCCCTCATGTGAAGGCGAGCGTAAGGAACCACATGCACGGTGGATGCCATGTGGCCTAACAGTTGTAACATCTCTCGAGCAGTTAAATGGGATTTTAACTGAATTTGAGAGGCTAACTGCACCAAGCGTAGGCAACGGGCCTGGGGAAGATAGGCCCTTGCAGTTGTGGTATCTAGCAAGGCCCCTATGAACTCCAATGACTGAGTAGGGGTGAGTTGTGATTTTGGGATGTTTATCACAAGTCCCAGATACTGAAGAACACGCCTTGTGCAGGCTAGGGAAGTCGGGGCCTCTGACTGGGATGGTGCTCGGATGAGCCAGTCGTCCAGATATGGGAATACAAATATTCCTAGAGTGCGTAGAAATGCAGCTACTACTGCCATGCATTTTGTGAACACTCTTGGAGCAGAGGCCAGACCGAAAGGAAGCACTCTGTATTGGTAGTGCTTTCCCTGATAAAGGAACCGAAGGAACCTTCTGTGTGTTGGATGGATGAGGACATGGGTGTACGCATCCTTGAGATCTAGAGAACAAAGCCAATCCTGACTCTGAAGGTATGGAAGGAGAGCACCGAGAGAAATCATCTTGAATTTCTCCTTGCATAGAAACATGTTCAATTCTCTGAGATCTAATATGGGTCTGTAGCCCCCTGTTTTCTTTGGGATAAGAAAATAGGGGGGAGTAGAACCCTGAACCCTGTTGAAGAAGGGGTACTTCTTCTATTGCCCTTTGGACAAGAAGGGTAGCAATCTCCTGACCCAGAAGGTCGAGGAGAGATGTTGGAGAATTGAACTGTTTCACCATAGTGTGAGGAGGAAGGTTTAAGAAATGAAGCTTGTACCCCTACCTTATGATGGAGAGGGTCCATTGCTCTGCTGTGATTTGTTCCCATCTGGGAGCAAAATGAGCTAACCTTCCTGGAATGGTGAGAGGCTCTGGTTCTTCTAGATACAGAATGGCTAAGTTCTCTAGTTGTAAGTCAAAGGCCCTGAGGAGGCTGAGGCTGTTGGGCCGTAGCAGTCCTTGTAGCCTTAGGCTTGGCTTGTTTAGGTTGTTGCTGACGCTTTGCAGCAAAACGACCTGTAGAAGATGCCTGGAGACCATAACCAGGATAATATTTCCCTTTTTTGGGAAAGAAAGACTTTTTGAATAACCTTTTTCTAGCAGGAGCAGAAGTAGACTTTGAAAGTCTATCTAAGGCAGAATTTTCAGCATCCATCTGAGTGGCCTTTGCTTGCCAATCCTTACCAAAAACGTTTTCACCTGTACAAGGAAGATTTCCTAATCCATCCTGGACCCAGGGTTCCAAATCAGAAGCTTGCAACCAAGCAAGTCTGCGTGCCCCTATGGCAATAGCCGAGGCTCTGCTGGCACACTCAAAAGAGTTAAAGGCTGCACGGTTGGAGAATTTGGACACATCCTGGGCATGATTAAGCAAGGTAAGAAACTCTTCCCTTTTATCTTCTGAGATAAAAGGAGATAAAGTTAGCAGATGATCTGTAATTTCTTTTAGAAACATCCCCATATAGAGACTATAGGAGTTGATTCTGGCAGTAAGCATATTGGCCTGGAAAATTCTCCTGCCAAAAGCATCTAAGGTTAAGACATGCCATACTGGGTCAGACCGAGGTCCATCAAGCCCAGTATCCTGTTTTCAACAGTGGCCAATCTAGGTCATACGTACCTAGCAATATCCCCAAAAGACACAGGTTCCACAATGCTTGTACTGGGTCAAGCATTGATATCCTGGGTCCCTTTTTAATAGTGGTATATGGACCTTTCCTCCAGGAACTTGTCCAAACCTTTTTTAAACCCAGCTATACTAACAGCCCTTACTACATCCTCCGGTAACAGATTCCAGAGTTTGATTACACGTTGAGTGAAAAAATATTTTCTCTTATTTGTCTTAAATAGTTTACCCTGTAGCTTCATTACATGTCCCCTAGTCTTTCTATACTCTGATAGCGTAAACAATTGATCCACGTTTATCTGTTCCACTCCATTCATTAATTTATAGACCTCTATCATATCTCCCCTCAGCCATCTCTTCTCCAGGCTAAAGAGCCCTAACCTTCTTAGCCTCTCTTCATAGGAGTAGCCTTCCATCCCCTTCACCAATTTGGTGGCTCTTCTCTGTACTTTTTCTAATAACGCTATGTCCTTTTTAAGATACGGTGACCAGAATTGCACACAATATTCAAGGTGCGGTCGTACCATGGAGCGATACAGAGGCATTATAACATCCTTTGTTTTATTCTCCATCCCTTTCCTTATGATACCTAGCATTCTATTTGCTTTCTTGGCCGCCGCTGCACACTGGGCGGAGGATTTTAACATGTTATCCACGATGACTCCTAAATCTTTTTCCTGGGTGGTGGTTTCTAATGTGGAGCCTTGCATCGTGTAACTATAGTGTGGGTTGTTCTTTCCTAGGTGCATAACTTTGCACTTGTCCACATTAAATTTCATCTGCCATTTGGATGCCCAGTCTTCCAATTTATCCAGATCCTCCTGCAGTTTTCCACAATCCTCTTGGGTTTTAACAACTTTAAACAGTTTTGTGTCATCTGCAAATTTGATAACCTCACTAGTTATTCCCTTTTCCAGGTCATTTATGAATATGTCAAAAAGCAGCGGACCCAGTACAGATCCCTGGGGTACTCCACTATTCACCTTTTTCCATTGGGAATATTGGCCATTTAGCCCTACCCTCTGCTTTCTATCTTTTAACCAGTTCCCGATCCACAATAGTACACTGCCTCCTATCCCATGGCTTTTTAGCTTCGCCAAAAGTCTCTGATGGGGGACTTTGTCAAAAGCTTTCTGAAAGTCCAGATACACTATATCAACCGACTCACCTTTGTCTACCTGTTAATGCTCACCTTCAAAAAAACATATCAGATTAGTAAGACAAGATCTTCCTTGTCTAAAGCCATGTTGGCTGTCTCCCATTAGGCCATGACTATCTACATGCTGTGTAATTTTGTTCTTTATGATGGTTTCTACCATTTTCCCTGGTACTGACGTCAGGCTCACCGGTCTGTAATTTCCTGGGTCACCCCTGGAACCCTTTTTAAAAATTGGTGTTACATTGGCGACCCTCCAATCTTCAGGTATTACAGATGATTTTAATGAAAGTTCACAGATTACCAATAGCAGGTCTGCAATCTCATATTTCAGTTCTTTCAACACTCTGGGATGTATACCATCCGGTCCAGGTGATTTGCTACTATTCAGTTTATCAAATAGTTGTAATATATCTTCCCGGTGTAGCGATATTTCTCTCAATTCCTCTGCAGTATCACCTTTAAATACCACTTCAGTCTTGGGTAACATCCCTACATCTTCCTCAGTAAAGACCGAAGCAAAGAATTCATTCAGTCTCTCTGCTATAGCCTTGTTTCCTCTTACTGCCCCTTTTACCCCTCTATCATCTAATGGTCCAATTGACTCTCTCACAGGCCTTTTGCTACGAATGTACTTGAAAAAGTCTTTATTTCGTGTTTTTGCTTCCGTAGCAAGTTTCTTCTCAAATTCCCGCTTTGCCTGCCTTATCAATGCTTTGCATTTAACTTGCCAGTGCTTGTGCTGTTTCCAGTTTTCATCATTTGGCTCTTTTTTCCATTTCCTGAAGGTTGATTTTTTGGCAGCAAAAGCCTCTCTGACCTCACCTTTAAACCATGCTGGCAGTTTTTTGGACTTTCTTCCACTTTTCCTAATGCGTGGAATACAGCTGGTCTGGGCTTCGAGGATAGTATTTTTAAATAGCACCCAAGCTTGCTGTATGTCTTTAACCTGCATTCTGCATTCTCTTCCTGGAGGATTAGATGAGTGTCTTTTAGCACTCTATCTTTTTCATAGCAGACTCCACCACAATAGAGTGGTGAGGAAGCTGAGTCTTATGAAAGCCAGGACAAGGAGGAACACGGTACATAGTGTCCAACCTGCGAGAATGAGGGGAAGTAGTAAGAGGTGTCTCCCATATGCCCAACATGTGATCATAAAGGATCTCATGAATTGGTAAAGTAGCTGCCTCTTTAGGAGCCTTAGGATATTGTAAAATATATAATTTCTTGGCTCTAGGCTCTGGTTCAGGGGCCACTGAAATAGAGAGGCCCCTGGCCACTTCCCTAATGAAGTCTTGAAAAGACAAGTCTTCTGGAGGAGACATTCTTCTTTTTGGAGAAGAGGGCTCCTGAGGAAGGAGTACCGATGCTTCGACAGAAGCCTCTGATTCATCAGAGTCCTCAGAAGAATCGAAGTATCGCCTGTCTGGATGCTCTTGCAGGGCCCGATACGTGTACCGAGTGGTATCGACATCGGGAGTGATCGGTATCGATGGGCATCACAGGACAGGGTACCGCTGCAGTCGACAGCGATGCCGATGTCGATGCAATCGGTACCGGCACCGGAACAGATATCGGTGCCGGTGCCGGAACCGGTACTGCCAATGGAGTTTGTTGCGGTACCGGAGGCGTCGCAGCTTGTATGAATGCTGTGATGGCACGCTGCATGGTCAGAATATTATGATCCATCGACGCAACCAATGTCTGGATGTCAGTACTAGTGGAGACCACGGGTACCCCAGAACATGGCAACAGGTGATCGGTCGAGGCCACGCCATCGATGTCAACCTGTGACCCCATAGATGAAGCTTTGGAAGCCGGAGCCTCCCGCCGGGGTAATTTTGCCGGTGCAGGATCCTCGAGGGCAAGCCCGGAGGCATCTCGATACTTAGAGGGAGATCTACCCTTCTAGGACCGGCTGGACTTATGTTTGGTTACCTGAGATCCATGGGAAGAAGACGAAGCCCTGGAAGATGTCGATGCCACTGAAGCTGCATCAGAGGGAAACAGGGTACTGAGCTTTGCCGCTCGATTCTGTCGACCTCTTTTAGACATCATGGAACAGGACTCACAATCGGTGATGGAGTGGTCAGGACCCAAACATTTTAGACACCAGTCATGGGTGTCGGTGATAGAAAGAGTACCGCTGCACTTCGTGCACTTTTTAAACCCGGAAGCGGGTTTTTCCATGAGGAAAAATCTTGTAGGCCCAAGGCCCAAAAGACAAAATTGCACAGAAGTGGAAAAACGGTAGATTTTTTTTGAAGAAGAAAGAAAGACCGGCGGTACCGGTCCGACGTCGAAGAAGGCAGACGCGCAACCAAAGAAATAAAAAACTTCTTCAGCGGTGACAGGAACACGACCTGCTGGCTCCGCGGAAAGGAAGAACTGGAGAGAGGCGGTTAGGAAAGGCGGGAAGGCAGCGCACAGGCGCTGTGGGATGCTCCCAAAAGCTTTCTTACTGGACGCTGGGGAGCGTTT
The DNA here is from genome assembly GCA_033557465.1 of Ichthyophis bannanicus. Lineage (NCBI taxonomy): Eukaryota > Metazoa > Chordata > Amphibia > Gymnophiona > Ichthyophiidae > Ichthyophis > Ichthyophis bannanicus. The sequence goes on along the minus strand of CM066036.1, from coordinate 173,955,700 downwards.
CCGCGCAGGCTCCGTCGGTACCGACGATACCCATATGTGAAGACTCATTCCTGCTTGTTCCTGGAGATTAAGTTATTAACCTCAAGTCTAACATTTTTACACAGATCTTGAATTCTCATATTAAATAATCTATCACCAGACGGCTGATTTCACTCACTGCGAATTCAGCTATGGCTATCGTCTTCTTCTTCTACAGTTCCGAGTTTGCTTGTGAGACGCCGCGCATGCTCGTTGTGCGGCGGTTTTTTATAGGTCTCAATCGGCATTTGGTATTCTTCAGCTGGTCCCAGTGTGACTTAGACCTGTGAACACTATCTCAATATTATAAAACATAAAGAGCCAGAATAAATTCTTAAAGTAAAACTTCGCTATGTCCAGTTATATGTTCTATTTGTTCAATCCTTCCTAAATTCTTTATATCGTTCTACTTATATGCAGGTTTTCCAATCTATTTGTATATTTAAACCCGTAGGTTCCATTGATTGTAAAGTGAAGATCCATTTTTGTTCTTTATAAATTAACAGCTGTTTCCGGGATTTTCTTCCATTGCCATACATGACTTGCTCTATACAGAAACATTTGAGATCTTCAAAGTTATGATGAAAACAAACAATGGGACACTATTGGTGCTTCCATGCGTCTACATTTTAATCTGCTCCGATGTTCCTGTATGCGAATGTGGAACGGGCGTATAGTCTTCCCCACATAAATTAATTTACAGGGACAACGAATACAGTATACTAAGTGTGTTGAAGTACAGGTCGTTCTGTGTCGTAAGGAATATTTGACACCGAGGAATGCACCTCTTTTCAATATAGAGCCGGAGCTGGCAGCTTGGGGGTCTTCTGCCTACGGGGCCCATGTCCCTGCCCCTTGGCCTGCTGGCCCTGTTGGGGAGCTGGAGAGGCCTGATACTGAGGGTAGGTTTTGTAGGCAGCACCCTTCCTCGGGATAAAGGGCTTCTTCCCCAAGCCCTTCTTTTTGTGAGAAGGGGCAGAAGTCTTTTTGGACAGCCTTGTCCTGGTGAGAGTCTCGGTCTTGATTTCTGCAGCCTTCTCAGTCATGGGTTTGCCGAATAGGTTGTGTGGCAAGGTCAGCTATCCTGAGAGTGGGGGAGGTGAGAAGCATAACAAATTCACCCTAGTTAAGGGTCCCCTTCTAGGAGTGCAGGGAGAGAAAGCCACAGCATAACAAATTCACCCTAGTTAAGGGTCCCCTTCGAGGAGTGCAGGGAGAGAAAGCCACAGCATAACAAATTCACCCTAGTTAAGGGTCCCCTTCTAGGAGTGCAGGGAGAGAAAGCCACAGCATAACAAATTCACCCTAGTTAAGGGTCCCCTTCTAGGAGTGCAGGGAGAGAAAGCCACAGCATAACAAATTCACCCTAGTTAAGGGTCCCCTTCTAGGAGTGCAGGGAGAGAAAGCCACAGCATAACAAATTCACCCTAGTTAAAGGTCCCCTTCTAGGAGTGCAGGGAGAGAAAGCCACATCCAGGTTTCAAAGACAGAAAACCCCCAGCTGGAACAGATTTCAGCCAATGACTGATAAAGTAAGAAAGAGGGATTGCAAGCACGAGGACCAAAGCCCTTACTTTAACAAGTGCACTGATTATTCTAATATCAGGAGGCAGGGGGATTACCAACACCTGGGAAAGAAAAAGGTGGGATTAGAACCCTGGAGGTATAAACCTGGGTTAGATTATGCAGAGAGGGAGAGACGAGAAGAAGAGCAGCCGGGAGAGCAGCTGAGACAGAAGCAGAGAGGAGGAGTTGATTCTTGGAGAAGAGCTGAGCTACCCAGAGCTGAGAGAGCTGAATTCCCTGCAACAGGCTGGCAACAGAGGTGGGGACCAGGAAGTGGAGAAGCTTTCAGACCACCAGAGAGGTTGTCAGCTAAGCAGTCTGACCAGGTCGGTGAGTCAGAACCCATGCAGTTGGGAGAACCAGTGTCAGAGTTGGGGGAAGAAGATTGCTTTATGGATTGCTCTCTATGCCAAACTCTAGACAGGAGGTCTTGAGGAAAAGCTAGCCCTGAAAGAAGTAATTCTCCTTGGAAGTTAACCATATGGCAGAAGCAGTGTGGAGGTAAATTCCTGTCTGTTTTAAAAGGGAAAATTACTCCAAAGTAAGCCTGATCAGGAAGCTCTGATTCATGATTGTTTGTCACCTGTGTTTGAACTGTGCAACGGCAAGAAAAGCCAAGTTAATTGCTATAAGAGTTTTTGCTTGCTCCTCTCCTATATGAAAAGCCTGCTAAGAGTTGTGATAACAGCTTGGAATGTTTGTTTTGTTCTAAGTTTGGTTTCACGTAGAAATGCAGCCTAGAGAGGTTTTTTGAGGCTGGCAGAAACCAAACTGCTGTAGAAGAATTAAGCTTGAGTTTTTCTTTATGCTCTGATTAACAAGGACTAAAAAGGAAAGTAGCAGCCTAGTTTCTAAAGGCAATTGCTTCTGCCAGTAAGAGGACTTTAAAAAGCCATTTCTGAGTTCTTTTGGTTTGTTTGCCAGTATTTGATGTACCTTAAGAAAATTCTACAGTTATAATCCTGTAAATGATACCTTGAACCTGCTGTGTTTTGTGTTATGGAAATAAACTTTGTTACAAACCTTACCCTCGGTTACCTCAACTACAAACCTTCTACTTAAAACACCAACATATTTAGCAGTACTACACTTCCCAGAAGTCAACACGAATAAATAGGCTGCTAAGAGCTGATAGAAGGAGGAACCCTCAACCACCACACCCCTCGACCACTAGAGGCAAGTGGCTTCAGGTGTTGTGCTTGTGACAGTTGTCACCTCGGCAGGAGACATCTACCAACTTGTCCTGTACCCATGACTCCAGGTCCGATGACTGTAGCCAGGCCTGACGGCATGCACCGATGCCGGCCGCGGCTACCTGGGCTGAAGCCTCGAAGCCGTCATAGGCTGCTCGAGATATAAACGTCGAGCACTCCCGGATCCCTGAAGACAAGGCTTTGAACCTCTGCAAGGGTTCTTCGGAGAGGCCAGCCGAGAACCCGGCAATTTCCTTTGCCAGGTCCCGTAAGTACATGCCCATGTACAGCTGGTAAATCTGGACATGGCAAGAGAGCATAGAGCCCTGGAAGCACTTTCTACCGAGGGCATCCAGGTTCCGGGCCTCCCGACTAGGAGGCACCGAGGAGTGCATCTTCTGACTTTTCAGTCTGTGCATGGCCGATTCCACAGCCATGGAGTTGTGCGGTAGCTGCGTCTTCTGTAACCCAGGGCTCTTACGAACTCGATAAATGGAATTGACCCACTTGCTCAGAACCAGTGCCGAGGCCGGTACTTCCCACATACGGAAGAGCAGCCGTTCCAGCATCGGAGGAACCGGAACAGTAAAGGCTTCCTTCGGCTCGAGGCTCATCCTCTGCGTCCGCCGGGAATGCCAAAGCCTTGGCCATGTCCCTGACGAAATCTGAGAACCAGGTATCCTCCAGGGGGGACCTTCTCCGAGGCTCGGACTCTGGGGAGTCCGACGGGACGCACTGGGTCCGGAAGGTGTCAGGAGACTCCTCATCCTCCGTCTCCCACGCCGACTCCTCCGAGGAGGAGTTGAGCGGCTCCAGCCGTGTGGGCCTCGATGCCACCCACCCTGACGCCGAGGGCACCGGTGTCGATGACCTCGGCCCCGAACAGGAGGTTGAGGGAGATCGGGGCCGAGGATCAGCTTGGCCTCCGGGGTTGACTTAGACGTTGGGGCAGATGCACCGGTCAGACCGGTGATCAGTACCCGCTGCTGCTCCATGAAGGCAGCCGGGCTGCTCTCCAGGGCCGTCAGGAGACTCCGCAGCCTCTGACTCGGGCCCCGATGGCGTCGGGCCCGACGTTTGTTCTCCCGGGGGAGAGTCCATGAGGACAACAGAAGTTACCTGACTCGGGGACTCTGGCTCCAGGTGAGGATGCTTGATTGGCCGCTCCGACGCCGAGAGCCCGGGGCAGCGGTCAGGGCTGCGCAACCTGGCCCTCGAGGATCCAGGTGCCTCCACCGACGCCGCCCTCATGAGCTTCTTCTTTTTGTGCTCCCGGGTGGGAGACCCCTTCTCTGAGGACCCACGATGCTGCTTGGGGTCAAACTCCCGAGATGTCGAGGCCTCTGACGAAGTCCGGGCCCAGCCGGACGCGGACGCAGACGCTGAAAAAATTCTTTCACGCTGATGCTGATGGCTCCGAAGCGCCTTCGATGACATCTTGCCACACGGGCCACAGACCAGCGGGTCATGGTCGGGCCCGAGGCCTCGGAGGCAGCAGTCGTGTGTGTCGGTGAGAGACATAAGCTTCTTACACCGATTACATTATTTTAACCCGCTGGCAGCCATCGGGGGAAAAAGGGCCCCTGCAAGGTCAAAAGATCGGGCTGCCAGTGAAAATAACAGAAAAAGCGCGAACACTAGTCACAAAGGACAAAAAACAAAAAAGAAGTTCTGGACTCGATAGCGGTGTACCGAGCCCAGGCAGGAAGGGGAACCGGCGTCGAACCGGAGAAAGAAAAGCGAAAATCGCAGAAAAAAATCAACTTTTTCCCGGGTGACACAAACTACGTCCATTGGGCTCCTTCGAAAAAGAAGAACTGAGCAAGATGGCACCCTTGGGCGCGAAGGGGACCGCGCAGGCGCGCTGCATTCCCAAAGGCTTTCTTTGAAAGCTGCGGAAATGCTCTGCATGAGGGCTCTGTCGGCGCTGACGTCACCCATATGTGAGGACTGACTTCCTGCTTGGTCCTGGAGAATCTGAATTCGAGAAAGCATGGGACAAAAACAGAAGATCTCTAAAGGAAAAAAGGGGACTATTGTAGTTGATGTGGAAGGGAACACTAGATAGAAACATGGCAGAAAAAGACCATAAGACCTATGTTTCTACATCCGCCCCACCAGTCAGTCAGTGGTGGTCAAATCAGCCCTCAAGAGATGTAAAAGTACCGGAGCACACACAAATATTCTTTCTGGACAATATAGCATAACATTGGGGAATATATTCATTCCTAATGTAAAAATAGCAGTGCATCAGTTTCAACTGATGTAATATTCTGTTCTGTCCTTGAGAAAATTTAAAAATTACAATGGAACCCGACAGGACACATTGGAACCAGCAGTTTTAGAGATTCAAGAGTTAGCAGAATGTGTAAAGTAGACTGGCCAATGATGCACATGAAATCACATCAGGTGGAGCAGTGATGTCAACAGAAGCTAGAAGGATGTCTTGGTTAAGGGCTTCAGGACTCCATGAAGACATGCATGATCACTCAGCTGATGTTCCTTTCACTAGAGAACTTATTTGAAGAGAAAGCCAATAGAAAACACACCTTAGAGGCATGTAACTAAATTTTATTGGTTTGACAATTTGTATTTGATATGCCACCTTTTTCTAAAAGGCACAACACAGATTTCATAATACTTTATATTTGTGCAAAGAATGCTTACAAGAAATTAAGGACGGAACTGGGAGCAAAGTTTACATTTGTCTAGCCCATGACCAAAGAGGTGTTTGGCTGCTACTAAGCTTATCCCCAAAGAGATTCTCTCCTTTGCATGGCACATCAGTGAGCTGTCCTTAAAACATTGTAACAAAGGTCTAAAGCCTGCGGCCATGACAATCTGAGATCTCCAACAGCCACTGCAGAACCCTCAATGTCTCAAAAATAAAGGTCAGCCTAACCATGTGCTTTCCACATTCCTTCTCTTTACCCACTGGTGACTCTAGCTCTGCAGATTTGCCTTAAGGGAAAGAATCTGTGAATGCTCTAACTTTATGCAAAGTGTTTCACATTTCAACTCATGAAGAGCTGGTATGAAGCTATTTGGAAAGAATACAAGAATCTGAAACTCTTCCCTCACAAAGGAGTCCAAGGTGCAAACACCTCTCACGCAGAGGCACCAAAGAGTGGTTCCTGGTACTTTTGGCTCTTGAGAGCAGAATAGACACAAAAAAAACAGAGTTGTGAGAAAGCTGATGCTTTTCATATTTGGGAGCCTTCTGAATTCTATCTGACGTTTTAGTATTAGGGTGCAGAGACGGTGGGGGGGGGGGGGGGCACCCCCATGCTCATCTACATTCTTTAGGATCTTAATCTGAACAGGCACTGTCACGCTTTCTTTGGGGGAGGGAGAAATCAAGGAATCGGAAGACATCCAACATTTCTGCCCTGGCTTCCATCTCTAACTTAAATAGGTATTGAGTGAACCTCTCATTTACCTGCTTCTCTGGCTTATCCTCGAAGACTGCTGATGCTATATTCTTCTGGGTCAGCCATCTGAGGACCATTGGTGGTCTAATCCCATTCCTTCTAACATTTAGATAAGATGTCTACTCTCTAGGGGCATTTTAAGATACAGCAGCAGCAGCCATTATGTCTGAACACATACAGTTTTGACAAGGACAGATGTCAGTGCTTCTTGGCCTCTTCTTGATGAATGCCATCAGTACCCTTCATTGTTCATGAAGTCATTGAATTCTCCTTTTTCAGATGGGAATTAGTTGATGTCTGATCCCGATGGCCTCTACTAATGCTTGAGAAGAAGTCAATCTCCTATCAATGTTGATGCATCCTCAGCATCTGAGGCAGCTCCTGTACTACCTTAGAACCCACAACTCTGATGCTGAAGATAAAAGTGCCAAAGATCCTTTTTTGTTCTTTATAGCGTCAAGTCCCTCTCTATTTGCAAATACATATGACACAAAGGTTTGTGATTGTGCCATAAGCAGTGCAAGCACTAATTATGAGCAACCTTTTTTTTAAACACTGGGGGCTTTTTTCTGAAACATCTCTCTGAAAAAGATAGCTGCAATGGAGTGGAATAGCCACCTAGTGGTTAGAGCAGTGGCATGGAAACCAGAGACACCAGGGTCAGAATCTCATTGACACTCCTTGTGCCTTGGGCTAGTCACTTTAACCTCCCACTGCCTCAGGTACAAGCTTAGATTGTAAGCCCTCTAGAGACAGGGAAATGGCTTGAACTATTACTGTAAAGACATGAGCTAAGTACAAAATAAATACGAAACAGTTTGAATTTAAATGGAAAATCCTGGTTGGAAACATGATGCACCAAAAAGGAATGAACATGTAAAAAGACAGACAATTAAATAGTTGGAAATCCGAAGAGTTCTAAAAAGGGATGAGGCCTTCATGCTTGACAAATCTACATGAAAAATAAAGCTTTTATAAAAGCATTTATACAGAAAATAGAGAGTGACCATGATGGGAAGTACGTCTGCTTGGCTCCACAGAAAAACAATGAAGATAACCCGTGTGATGGAGCCTCAAAAAACTTCCAGAAACATCTTAAGCTGTAGCAGATTTTCCCACGCTGGGCTTCATCAGATGACATCTCCATGCCTATGAGCATTTGCCATCATGCTTGTCCTCTGAATATTTTTTTTCCATAGAAACTAACACCAAAATCATATCAGTAGCTTATGTTCAACATTCTCATATTACTTACGTGTAGAGTTTAGGACTAGAAGTCAGTGTTTCAATGTTGATATGCTGTTCCAACAAACTGTAGGCAAGGATAGGTAGTGATGTGAAGCAGATATTGTACATGGTAAGGTAAGCAGCATCATATAGTGGCTTAAGCAGAAGAAAGAAACAAAAAGTTAAGAATTAGCCCAAGAAAAATGAATTTTCGATGCATTTGCAGACCTTTTCACTTGTACTGGACAATTAGACTTTAAAAAGACATGTAAGAAGTTTGATATGCATAGAAAGATTATTTTGAGTGCAATGAAAAAACTCTGATACAGATATCCCTTTATAGTTCATGTTTTACAAAATTATTCATAGCGACTGAGACCTCTATGATCTCAAAAATTAACAGCATGGAAACAAATTCTATAGGAACATGGCAATGCATTTTACTTCTGCAAACCTGGATTTTACACTAGAAACAGAGAATACGATGGCAGTTAAAAACCTCAAGACTCATACAGTGCACAAAGTTACTTCTTGTAATGCTGTATCTTCTGATGCTGAAGAGAACCCCAGAAATAACCAGAGGAAGTAGTAGAGGTGGCAGAAACAATATTTAAAAACGATGGGAAAAAGCACAGAGGATCCTTAGCAGCAGGGAGGTGAAGGAAAGCCCAAAAGCAATTAAACTCATCACTTCATAATGGCTAAGGATCTTCCAATGTCCCCATGCTTTCATAAAGCGTAGTTACTCACCTGTAACAGGTGTTCTCCAGGAGCAGCAGGAATCAGTCCTCACTTATGGGTGACGTCGGCGCCGACGGAGCCCTCGCGGAGCAATTTTCCCCAGCTTTCAAAGAAAGCCTTTGGGAATTGCAGCGCGCATGCGCGGTCGTCTTCCCGCCCGAGGGTGCCATCTTAGCCAGTCAGATGACATAGCTAAAAAAGACAGCATAAAAAATTTGCAAAAAGAACATAAGCAGACGATTGCAACTCCAAGGGGAGGAGGGAGGGTAGTGAGGACTGATTCCTGCTGCTCCTGGAGAACACCTGTTACAGGTGAGTAACTACGCTTTCTCCAGGACCAAGCAGGAAGTCAGTCCTCACTTATGGGACTCCCAAGCTCAAGGCTACCGGAGACCCTAAGCACAAAAATGAGCTCCCTCTAGCTCAGCAGCACAGAAGGAAAGAATCTTCGCTGAATTATCACCCACCGGTAGCCCACATCCGGGATGGAGGGTAGGAGTTGCTCAGACCTCAAAGAGATTACGGAGGACTGCCTGTCCGAAAGCACTGTCCCTGCGGGACTCCCTCTCGAGACAGTAATGGACCGCAAAAGTCTGGCTCGAAGACCAAGTAGCGGCCCGGCAGATGTCTGCCAGCGGAACAGAGCGGAGGTAAGCCACTGACGTGGCCTTTGCCCGAACGCAATGAGCCGTGACTCGACTTTCTAAGGAGAGTCCGGCTGCCCCATAAGCCCAAGAGATACAGTCCGCAACCCAGATGGACAGAGTACGCTTGGAGACCGGGAGCCCCAATTTATTGGGGTCAAAAGACACAAAAAGCTGAGCAGCTTTACAGTGCTCCCGCGTACGGTCAAGGTAGAAGTTCAATGCCCTTCTACAGTCCAGGGTATGGAGGACCGTCTCAGCTCGGCTGGAGTGTGGTCTGGGAAAGAAGGTTGGAAGTACCACCTCCTGATTGATGTGAAAAGGGGAGACCACTTTAGGCAGAAATTTTGGGTGAGTCCGTAGGACTACCCTATTCTTATAGAACCTAGTGTAAGGGGGATCAGACACGAGGGCCTGCAATTCACTCACGCGTCTAGCGGAAGTGAGGGCTATCAAGAACAGTGTTTTCCAAGACAGAAAACGGAGAGAACAGGTAGCCATAGGTTCAAAAGGCGGACAGGTGATCCGCTGCAAAACCACATTCAGGTCCCAGTCAGGCGCTGGCGGGCGCAGAGGTGGTTTAAGTAGAAGGAGACCTCGGAGAAACCTCGCTACGAGAGGGTCATTAGAGAGAGGTCTGCCGTCCACCGGTACATGATGTGCTGAAAGAGCACTGAGGTGAACTTTGACGGAGTTGGACTTAAGTCCCAGATTAGAGAGGTGGAGCAAGTACTGCAAGATCACTGACACCGGGCAGGAGAAGGGATCCTGAGACTGTTGGGTACACCAGACTGCAAAGCGACGCCATTTAAGGGCGTAGCATTTGCGGGTAGAAGGCCGTCGCGAAGCCAAGACGACCTCCTCCACCTGCGCCGGCAGGAGAAGGGGAGCAAGGACTACCCTCTCAGCAGCCAGGCCATGAGGTTGAGAGACCTGAGGTTGGGGTGCAGGAGGGACCCCTGATCCTGAGTGAGGAGATCCGGTTGTACCCCCAGAGGGATTGGATCCTCCACCGCCAGTTGCAGCAGGAGCGGAAACCACGGCTGCCTGGGCCAGCAAGGGGCCACCAGGATCATGAAGGCTTTGTCTCGGAGAACCTTGAAAAGAGTCCGAGAGACCAGCGGGATGGGAGGGAAAGCGTACAGAAGGCTCCCCGACCACGAGATCAGAAAGGCGTCCGCCGCCACCCGAAGGGGGTGTGGCCGACGAGAGCAGAAGCGAGGAAGCTGCCGGTTGTGAGGACTGGCAAAGAGATCCACCGTGGGGAGACCCCACTTGAGGAAGAGCTTCTGAACTACCAAGGGATCCAGACGCCACTCGTGCGGCTGGAGGACCCTGCTGAGTTTGTCTGCAAGGCAATTTTCTTGGCCCGGGAGATAAACTGCCTTGAGGAGAATGCCGTGACTGACGGCCCAAGAGCAGAGCTTCTGTGCCTCCCGGCAGAGGAGGAAGGAGCCCGTGCCCCCCTGCTTGTTCACGTAGAACATGGCAACTTGATTGTCCGTCTGGACAAGGACGGACTGTTGGGAAGTCAGGTGGGAGAAAGCCTTGAGAGCCAGGCGGATCGCCCTGAGCTCCAGGAAGTTGATCTGCTGAGCAGACTCCCACGTGGTCCAGAGGCCCTGAGTACGTGCCTCTTGGCAATGTGCTCCCCAGCCCAGGAGGGATGCATCGGTGGTCAGCACCCGGGTCGGCTGAGGTGACTGGAAAGGCATTCCGAATATCAGGTTCGGCTGCCGGAGCCACCACCGGAGAGACGAGACCAGCGGCTCGGAAACGCGCACTAGGTCTGCCAGGCCGCCCGTGGCTTGTCGCCACTGCTGGCGGAGACACCATTGAGCAGACCGCATATTCAGGCGGGCATTGGGGGTCACATGGACGGTGGAAGCCATATGGCCGAGCAGTCTCAGGAAGCGCCTGGCGGAGACCAGGGGCTGGCTGCGAAAGCGGTCGGCTAGGTCCATGAGCCGTTGAGCCCTGTCGAGCGGTAGGAATGCTCGCGCCTGAGGAGTGTGCAGCCTTGCGCCGATGAACTCGAGATCCTGTGAGGGGAGCAAAGTGGACTTTGCGAAGTTTATGACAAAGCCCAAGTGCTGCAGCAGAGTCACCGTGCGGCACGTGGCGTTGGTGACCTCCTGAGCGGACGCTGCTCTGATGAGCCAGTCGTCGAGGTACGGAAAGACATAGAGGCCGTGAAGCCGGAGATGGGCCGCCACGACCGCGAGACATTTTGTGAAGACTCGCGGTGCGGAGGACAGGCCAAAGGGCAGTACTCTGTACTGGTAATGATTTCCGGCCACCACAAACCGTAGGTATTGGCGGTGGCTTGGGTGGATGAGGATGTGCGTGTAGGCATCCTTTAGATCCAAGGAGCATAGCCAATCTCCCTGCTGGAGGTAGGGCAGAAGGATTCCAAGGGTAAGCATCTTGAACTTCTCCCGCACAAGGAACTTGTTGAGGTTGCGCAAGTCCAGGATGGGTCTGAGGCCCCCTGTTCTCTTTGGTATCAGAAAATACCTTGAATAAAAGCCTTGACCTCTCAGGTGGTGTGGCACCGGTTCCACCGCCTGTTCCTGCAGAAGACCTGCTAACTCCTGAAGGAGCAACTCCCTGTGCAGAGGGGGGCGCGGAGGTTCTCCCGGAAAATAGGAGGGAGGGACCTGATGGAAGTGGAGAAGATAGCCTTCTCGCACGACCTGAAGCACCCAGGCATCTGCGGTGATGCTGGACCACCTGTGGGCGAAGTGAACCAGCCGGCCTCCGGTGCTGGAGGGAACCAGCGGGGGGGGAGAGGCTATGCTTAGCGAGTCAAAAGCCCCCACCCTGCTGAGCAGGGGCTGGTGGTGCAGGCTTGGGGGCTTGCTGCCTACGGGACCCGTTACCCCGTCCCTTGGCCTGCTGGCCCTGTTGGGGAGCTGCAGGGGCCTGATAATGGGGGTATTGTTTGTAGGCAGCCGCCTTCCTCGGGTAAAAGGACTTTTTCCCCGAGCCCTTCTTTTTCTGGGAAGGGGCGGAGGTCTTCCTAGAAAGCCTGGTCCTGGTGAGAGTCTCAGTCTCAATTTGCGCAGCCTTTTCCGCCATGGGCTTGCCAAAGAGGTTTTCGCCTCGGCAGGGGACATCGACCAACTTGTCCTGCACCCAGGGCTCAAGGTCTGACGACTGAAGCCAAGCCTGTCGGCGGGCACCGATGCCGGCTGCGGCCACTCGAGCCGAGGCTTCAAAGCCATCATAGGCTGCTCGGGACATGAACTTTGAGCATTCCCGAATGCCAGTGGACAAGGCTAGGAACCTCCGCAAGGGCTCCTCGGAGAGACCAGCGGAGAAACCGGCTAGCTCTTTAGCCAGATCCCAGAGATACATGCCCATGTATAGCTGGTAAGTCTGGACACGACATGCGAGCATAGAGCCCTGGAAGCACTTCTTGCCAAGGCCATCCAGGTTACGGGCCTCCCTGCCAGGAGGCACCGAGGAGTGCATCTTCTGGCTCTTAAGACGGTGCATGGCCGATTCCACTACCATGGAATGGTGTGGCAGCTGTGCCTTTTGAAAGCCAGGGCTCTTGCGGACTCGATAGATAGAATCGACCCGCTTGCTCAGGACCGGCGAGGAGGCCGGACTCTCCCACATGCGGAAGAGTAGTCGTTCCAGCATAGGAGGAACCGGCACAGTAAAGTGTTCCCTCGCGGGAGAGTCATACTGGAGGGCGTCAAGCTCTTCGGCTCGAGGCTCCTCCTCGGGATCCGCAGGGAAGGCCAAAGCCTTGGCCATATCCCTAACGAAGTCCGAGAACCGGGCATCCTCCGGGGGGGACTGCTTCCGAGGCTCGGACTCCGGTGAGTCCGATGGGACACACCGAGTCCGGAAAGAATCAGGTGACTCTTCCTCCTCAGACTCCCAGACCGACTCCGACAAGGACTCGGTGGGGTCGGCCCGGGCAGGGTGCGGCGCCAGCCGCCCCGACGCCGAGGGAGTCGGCGTCGGCGACCTCGGTCCCGAACGGGAGGCCGAGGGCGACCTCGACCGAGGATCGACTCGAGTTCTCATCGACTCGAGGATCGGCTCGGTCTCCGGGGTCGACTTGGACGTCGACGTCCCGGCGGTCGGGGCAGCGACGCCAGCGAAGCCAGCGAGCAGTGCCCTCTGCTGGTCCATGAAGGCAGACAGTCTGCTCTCCAAGGCCGTCAACCTGAGTCCGAGCTCAGGTGACCCAGCAGCCCCCGACTCGGGCCCCGACGGCGTCGGGCCCGACGTCGGCTGTCGCGGAGGCGAGTCCAGAAGGACCACAGGACTTACCCGGGCAGGCATCTCCGACTCCAGGCGAGGTCGCTTCGGGACGTGTTCCTTCTCCAAGGACCCGGGGCGGCTGTCGGGGCTATGCGACCTGGCCCTCGCGGAACCAGGAGCGTCCACCGACGCCGCCCTCGCGGGTTTTTCCTTCCGACGATGGTCCCCGGAGGGAGAACCCCGGTCGGAGGAGCTCCGGCGACGGTCCGAGCTGGAGCCTTTCGACACGGAGGCCTCCGACGAGGTCCGGGTACGGCTGGGGTCAGCGAAGATTCTCTCACGCTGATGCCGCCGACTCCTCAACGCCTTTGAGGACAGTTTGCTGCAGGGCCCACAGATCAGTTCCTCATGATCCGGGCCCAGGCAGCAGAGGCAAAAGTCGTGTGTGTCGGTTAGTGACATATTTCGGTCACACCGACCACACCGCTTAAACCCACTGGCAGCCATCGGGGGAAAAAGGGCCCCTGCGAGGTCAAAGGACCGGGCTGCCAGGGAAAACGAAAACGAAAGCTGACTAAGTCAGAAAAACCGAAAAAAGTAAGAGGACTCGAGACCGGCGTCGCGAGTCCGGGCGGGAAAAACGATCGGCGTCGAACCGAAAGAAAAAAGGATAAAATAAAGAAGAAAATCAACTTTTTCGCGGGGACAAGACGGGGACGTCTGTAGGGCTCCGCGGAAAAAAGAAGACTGGCTAAGATGGCACCCTCGGGCGGGAAGACGACCGCGCATGCGCGCTGCAATTCCCAAAGGCTTTCTTTGAAAGCTGGGGAAAATTGCTCCGCGAGGGCTCCGTCGGCGCCGACGTCACCCATAAGTGAGGACTGACTTCCTGCTTGGTCCTGGAGAAATGCTGTTATTGTTTGGTTTGTTTCTACTTATTTCCACTAGGAGACTGAAGTGATAAGTTCTGATCTTACTCCGGAGTCCAATTCTTTTGAGCATTATTTCATGATCTTACAGAACACCCTATTTATTGAAAAGTTTGCTCCTTATATGTTTTCTGTGAGATATGTAAATGCCTCTGTTATACCCCTAAAAGAGGGGGGGGGGGGGAGAGTGATGAGAAACATTCACATACCTCAGAGAAATAACTGCAAAGAAGCAAACTCAGGTTCTTAAGTCTCCTTCCACGGGTATATCAGTACAGACCCTGCACCATTTGGGAAAGCCCTTTTTAGACATTAAGGAGGCAATTTTATTAAGAGCTATGTAAAGTTATACACATAAATCATGTATTTTCCATGACTTATGCATGCAGATGGCCCTTTACAACTACTTTAGTCAGGCACTATTACATGGGTCAGGCCGATGGTGCATACTTTTGATGTGGACACCGCTAAGAGCAGAACAAGGGTAGAGGCCAAAGGTTTTGCTTGTAAGTTAGAAAATACTATAGTATACGTACATTCTTTACAAATGTTGGCATGCACATTTACAAACACCAAAAATGGAAAGTAGCAATGTAGCAAACAGATTTTATTAAAGGGCCCAACCTGGCCAAGTTTCAGCTAACAACCCTTCATCAGAGGCCTATATAAAAATATACAATAAAATTGTTATACAAACAGCAACTATCACATTTACGCAGACGTACAAGATTAAGTGAATATAAAAGTTGCATTAAAAGAAATGTGAAAACAGCACCATTGGTTGAACATTGTCAGAAGTTGAATCATTCTTTTATGGAATTTCGATGTTTTGCCATTGCTAGGATTTTTAAGAATTGGAGAGGTGATGACATCAATAAATCATTGCTACATTAGGAGCAAAAAATATTTTTATGTTTAATACAATGCAACCTTACAGGTTGAATCAAGAGATTATCAAGTTTTTTTGTGAGGTTTCTTATTTTTCCCTTTCCCTTTTCTTCTTTTTTGGCTAATGAATATTGCAATGGATTTAATGTAGAAGTTTAAATTTAATTTTGTTTTAGAGCAGTAGGTTGGTTCTCTATAAATGTTTCTTTTTGATACAATATATATATTTGGCTGAATAATTATGGATGTGTAATTTAATATGTATATTTTTAGACGTTTTTAAATTATTTCTGCATTGGTTACATACATATTTTTATTTAGTAATCATTTGTCTAATTTGCTTGATGTCAAGGTCCATGGTTAAACTTTGTAATGGCTTAGTTATTTCTTGATTTAATTTGCTATGTGCACTAGGTATGGTTGAGCATTTGAAGTTTATTATTAATGAATGAGTAATTAAGGTGAACAGTAACGATTTGATTCTTCCATGTGTTGGTTATCTTATGATGTCCTGAGAATGAGGTTATTATGCTTTAAAAAGTGAATAAAGCAAATACTTAATTTGCTATATATGTTTATCATCAGATGTTCGGAGAATGAGGTTGTCAATTGATTCTGTTTGATGGGAAGGTCTGTGTTTAGTTTAGGCAGTGGCTTGGTCCATTGTTTTTTGATTTAACCAGCTGTGTGTACTAATACCAGATATGTTTGAACATTTAAGATTTATATTCGTTTTATTATATCTGAAGTGAGTAATTAAGTGAGCAGCCATGCCTTAATCTATTTCATGTGTTCTTCTGAAGTCCTGAGAATGAGGCTATTACTTACTCTTGCTTGGAGAGGAGGTTTATATTTAAATGCAACAATACTGGATTTCACTTTTGACTTTGCTGCTTTCAAACTCACTGTGTGTAGTAACACCAGGTATGGACATATTTAGTTTTTAAACTAATGTAGAGCTTTTAGATGTGGCATAGTTCTTTAAGATTAAGTTCTTCTTATGCCATTTTTTCAAAAGCCTTTTTAAGAAAGAACAGCGCTTTCTATTTGCAGCGTTTTTTTTGAGAGTACTAAAAGTATATACATTTTCATCATTAAAGTACTGATGTGAAAGCGTAGTTACTCACCTGTAACAGGTGATCTCTGGGAAGAGCAGGAATTGAGTCTTCACATATGGGTATCATTGGCACCAACGGAGTCTGCGCGGGAACGCTCCCCAGCGTCCTATAGGAAAGCTTTTGGGAGCATCCCACTGCGCTGCATCCTTCCTGCCTTTCCAACTCTCCCTCTTCAGTTGGGTTTGTAGCTGAGACAAAAGGAGAGAAGAAAAGAAAAAAGGGAGAGAGAGAGAGACAGAGATACAACTCCTAGGGGAGGTGGGTGGGTTGTGAAGACTCAATTCCTGCTGGTCCCGGAGATCACCTGTTACAGGTGAGTAACTACGATATCTCCAGGAACAAACAGGAATGTAGTCTTCACATATGGGACTCCCTAGCTAAAAGATGCCAGGGAGATGACCCCAGAGAGAGAGCAGTGAAACACAGGCTGAAGTGGGGGTCATGTTTCCTCCCAAGGATCTCTGGTATCGAACCCGGGATGGGGGGCAGGAGTTGTTCTAAGTCTGAAAGAGATGCTGGAGAACAGCCTGGCCAAACGAGGCATCCCAACGGGAGTTCTTGTCCAAGCAGTAATGGGCCGCAAAAGTATGGACAGAGGTCCAAGTAGCTGCTTTGCAGATGTTGTCAATCGACAACAAGCGAAGGTTGGCCATAGAGGAAGCCATTGCTCTAACATTGTGAGCTGTGACACGACCTTCGAGAGAAAGTCGCTTACTCTCATAGGTAAAGGATATGCAGTCTGCAATCCACTTGGAGAGTGTTCTCTTGGAAACTGGTAAACCCCGGTGACTGGAATCCAAGGCAACAAAAAGCTTGGAAGCTTTTCTATACTGCCTAGTCCTCTGAAGGTAAAAGGCTAAAGCCCATTTACAATCTAGAGTGTGAGGATTCCTTTCTGCACTAGAAGCATGAGGCTTAGGGAAGACGACAGGAAGGTAAACCGAATTGTTCAAATGAAAAGGCGAAACCACCTTTGGCATAAAGTGAGGATGAGTCCTAAGGACTACCTTATGGTGGAACCTTGTGTAAGGAGGGTCAGCCACTAAGGCTTGTAACTCACTAACGCATCTTGCAGAAGTGAGGGCAATTAGGAAGACCATAAGCTGTCCAAGGACAAGATTTAAATCCCATGCCACAGGTGGTGGTTTAATGGGAGACTTAATTAAGAGTAGACCTCTCATAAAACACGCTACAAGCGGCTGAGAGGAGACAGGTTGTCCAGCAAAGGGGGTGTGGAAAGCCGCAATAGCACTAAAGTGGACCCTTACTGAATTAGTTTTAAGTCCAGAGGATGAGAGGTGGAAGAGATACTCCAGTAACGCCTCTACTGGAACTGAAAAAGGATTAAGTTATTTCTCTGAACACCAGATAGAGAACCTTCTGCAACTTAAAAGCGTAAGCATGCCTAGTGGAAGGTTTCCTGGAGGCCAAAAGAATATCTGATCAACACTACGCTACAGAAACTTATTAATGTATATAAAATGTAAATAGTTTTGACAATTAATGCACAGTTATTTGTATAAAGTTACAATGTTATAAATCTCTGTTAATAACTATTATCTGTATAAAGTTAAAAAAATCTCTGTTCCATGTAATGTATACATTAGTATACAAATTTGTTTACTTGTTCCATGTAAACCGCCCCTGATCTCTGGAAGGGGCGGTATAGAAGAAATAGATAAATAAATAAATAAATAAAATAAATAAATATCTTTAACCTGTTGAGAGAGGTTGATATCGTGCAGTTCTAAGTTCTCAGCAGCCACGCCATCAGGTGCAAGGACTGAGGGTTCGGGTGCAGAAGAGTCCCGTTCTCCTGGGATAGAAGATCTGGAGCACATCCCAACTCCAGAGGTTTGGCTTGAGAGAGACGTAGAAGCAGTGGATACGTCTGTCGTGGCCAGCGTGGGGCTAAAAGGATCATATGGCCCTTGTCTCTCTGAATTTTGAAAAGGTCTTGGGAATGAGGGAAATGGGCAAGTAGGCATATAGGAAATCCTGACCCCAGTGGAGGTGGAAAGTATTCATTGACTGACTGTTCCCAGAAGGAATTCTGGAACAGAATCGGGGAAGTTTGGCATTCTGAGAACTTGCAAACAGGTCTATATCTGGGGTTCCACAGATCCAAAAAATTTGAGCAATCTGCTCCGAATGAAGAGACCACTCGTGTGGCAGCAGTACTCGGCTGAGTTTGTCTGCTAAGAGATTCTGTGTGCCTGGGAGATACACCACTAGTAGGTGAATCTGAAGGCCTCTTGCAAAGGACCATAAGTGTAGAGCTTCGTTGGTGGGAGTGGCTGACTTGGATTTAGTGGCAGTTACAGAAACATGGTTCACAGAAAACCATGACTCAGATGTAACTATACCTGGCTATACTTTATTCAGAAAGGACAGGGTAGGAAGAAGGGGAGGAGGAGTGGCACTATATGTAAAAAATACTATTAAAGCTTTGGAATTACAGAGCTTAAAAAGGGAGATAGGAGGCATTGTGGGTTAAACTAGAAAGAGGGAAAGAGAAATCTATTTGCATTGGCGTGATATACAGACCTCCCTCACAAGAGGAAGAGGTGGACAGAGAGTTAATTGAAGACATACGCAGCATTGCTAGGAAAGGGTAAGTGCTACTGATAGGGGATTTCAATATGCCAGATGTTGATTGGCACTTTCCTGCTGCAGTATCATCTAGAAGTAAAGAGATCCTGGATTCTCTACAGGGAGAACTATTCAAGCAATTGGTAACAGACCCCACACGTGAAGGGACCATACTGGACTTGGTGCTTAACAATGGTTAAAGTGTTTCTGATGTTATAGTGGGATATCATTTTGCATCCAGTGATCACCAGATGGTGTGGTTCAGTATTAGGACTAGAGCTGTTAGAATCCATTCAAAGGTGAAGGCCTTAGACTTTAGGAAGACTAACTTTGCCAGGATGGGCCAATACCTCAGGGAGTCATTAGTGGGATGGGAACAGCTGAGGGATGTAGAAAAACAGTGGGCAAAACTGAAAGGGGATATTTTAAGGGCAATGAACCTTTTTGTTAAAATGGTAAATAAAGGTAAAAGGAAAAGGAGACCACTATGGCTTTCGAAAGAAGTAGCTGAAAAAGTGAAGAAAAAGAGGGAGGCCTTCATGAAATACAAGAGATCACAGAGAGAGGAAGACAGGCATCTATATTTGGAAAAACTTAGAAAAGCTAGCAAAGTAGTCAGGAAAGCAAAGATTCAAAAAGAGGAGGAAATAGCCAATGCAATAAAATGGGGGGATAAGACATTTTTCAGATATGTTAGTGAGAAGAGGAAGGGCAAAAGTGGTACTGTCAGACTCAAGGGTGAAGGGGAAGTATATGTAGAAGCTGATGAGGATAAAGCAGAATTGCTTAATATTTCTGTTCTTTGTTCACAGATGAAGAACCAGGAACAGGACCTCAGAAAATACCCACAAACAGGAACAGAAGCGAAGGACATCTTGAACAATTTTCAGAAGACTGTGTTCATGAGAAACTAGCTCAACTTAAAGTAGACAAAGCGATGGGACAGGATGGGATACACCCTAGAATACTGAGGGAACTTGGGGACCTTCTAGCAGCTCCACTGACTGACCTATTCAATGCCTCATTGGAGTCGGGAGTGGTGCCAAAGGACTGGAGAGAGGCTCATGTGGTGCCTTTACACAAAAGCAGAAGTAAGGATGAGGTTGAAAACTACAGGCCGGTTAGTTTAATTTTGGTGGTGAGTAAATTATTGGAAACGCTTCTGAAAGAGAAAATAGTGAGGTTTCTGGAGTCCAGCGGATTACAGGATCTGAGGCAGCATGGATTCACCAGAGGCAGGTCTTGTCAGACAAATCTGATTGATTTCTTTGACTGGGTGACCAGGGAGTTGGACCGAGGGAGAGCCCTAGATGTGGTGTATTTAGATTTCAGTAAAGCCTTTGACACTGTTCCTCACAGGCGACTTATAAACAAACTGAGCACCCTAGGGATGGACCCTAAAGTTACTGCTTGATTTAGAAATTGGTTGGGTGGGAGGCGACAAAGAGTACAGGTAAATGGAGCTCACTCTGAGGAGGAGGATGTTACCAGTGGTGTGCCCCAGGGATCTGTCCTTGGTCCGATTCTTTTTAACATCTTCGTTAGTGATATAGCGGAAGGGCTGTCCGGTAAGGTTTGCCTCTTTGCGGATGATACCAAAATCTGCAATAGAGTAGACATCCAGGAAGGTGTAGATAACATGAGGAGGGATTTAGCTAAGCTTGAAGAATGGTCTAGAATTTGACAGCTGGGAATTAATGTTAAAAAATATAAGGTCATGCATTTGGGCTGCAGCAATCCAAGGGAGCAATATAGTATAGGGGGTGAAGTACTTTTGTCCACTAAAGAAGAGCGGGACCTAGGCAGGGTTGTGTCTGATGATCTTAAAGTAGCTAAACAGGTAGAAAAGGTGACTGCAAAAGCTAGAAGGATGCTTGGGTGCATACGGAGAAGAATGGCTAGCAGAAAAAAGGAGGTGACAGTGCCTCTGTATAAGTCTTTGATGCGACCTCATTTGGAGTATTAGTGTGCAATTCTGGAGACCGCACCTTCAAAAGGATGTGAACAGAATGGAGTCGGTGCAGAGGGTGGCTACTAAAATGGTTAGTGGTCTTCACTATAAAGCTTATGAGGACAAACTTAAGGATCTTAATATGTACACCTTAGAAGAAAGGTGGGATAGAGGTGATATGATTGAGATGTTTAAATACCTCCGTGGCATAAATGTTCAGGGGGAGAGCCTCTTTCAATTGAAGGCAAGTTCTGCTACGAGGGGACATGGGATGAGGGTGATGGGGGATAGACTCAGGAGTGATATGCGGAAATATTTCTTTACGGAAAGAGTGGTGGATCCGTGGAATAGTCTCCCAGTGGAGGTGGTAGAGATGAGGACAGTAACTGAATTCAAAAAAGCATGGGACAAACACAGAGGATCTCTAAAGGAAAAAAGGGGACTGCTGTAGTTGTTGATATGGAAGGACAGACTAGATAGGCCATGTGGTCTTTTTCTGTCGTAATATTTCTATGTTTCTAATGCCTGAGAACCTGTTCCACCCTGCTTGTTCATATAGAACATGGCTGCCTGATTGTCCTTCTGGACAAGAACTGTCTTGTAGCGCAGATGGTCCTGGAATACTCGAAGAGTGTAGAAAATGGCTCCAAGTTCTAGTAGGTTTATGTGAAGACAAGTCTCCTGCTGCGTCCAGAGACCTTGAGTGGAGAGACTGTCCAGATGAGCTCCCCAACCCAACTTGGACGCACCCGTCGTCAAGGTAGCTTGGTGCAGTGGCTGCTGAAAATGTGATCCTACGAGTAGGTTTTCTAGCCATTGCCACCACTGAAGGGACGAAATGAGGTGTGCCAAGTTTCTGATTTTGTCCCCAAGACGACCCGATGCCTGAGTCCACTGAGAGGCTAAGGTCCACTGGGCTGCTTGCATATGTAGTCGAGCATAGGGGACCACATGTACAGTGGATGCCATATGACCGAGCAACAAGCATTTCTCGAGCAGTCAGGACAGTTTTCATAGCTGCTTGAGAAGCCAGTTGAATTATTCGAGCACAGCGGAGCTGTGGCAGGAAAACCTTTGACTGCCATGTGTCTAGAAGAGCCCCTATGAACTCTAGGGATTGAGTAGGGGTAAGATGGGATTTTGGGAGGTTTATGACCAATCCCAGATATTGAAGACGTTGCATTATGCAGGAAAGAGCAGAGCTAGCCTCTGGAGCTGGTGATGCTCAGATCAGCAAGTCATCTAAGTAGGGGAAGATAAATATCCCTAGAGTCCTTAGAAATGCTGCTACAACTGTCATGCATTTTGTAAAGACTCTTGGTGCGGAAGCCAGGCCAAAGGGTAGAACCCTCTACTTGTAATGTCTTCCCTGAAAGAGGAATCGAAGAAACCTCCTGTGTTCTGCATGAATACGGATGTGTGTATATGCGTCCTTTAGGTCTAGAGAACATAGCCAATCCTGACTCTGAATGTAAGGAAGAAGTATTCAGAGAGAGATCATTTTGAATTTCTCTTGAAACAGAAACTTGTTTAACTCCCTGAGGTCCAGTATGGGCCTGTACCCTCCTGTTTTCTTTGGTATAAGGAAGTAGGGGAAATAAAAGCCCAGGCCTTGTTGAGAAAGGGGTATCTCCTCTATCGCACCCTGAGCAAGGAGTGAGGTAACTTCCTGACACAAGAGAGTGGTGAGGGGGGGCGAGAACTGAACTCTCTTTGAGTGGAGGGATGGGGCATACTGTGGAAATGGAGTTTATACCCCTCTGTCACTATGGAGAGAGTCCAATGCTCTGATGTTATCTGCTGCCACCTCTTGGCAAAGTAACACAGTCTGCCTGGAATGTTTAGTGGCTCTGGAATTTTTAGAGGCAGGATGACTAGGTTCTCTAGGAAGGAGTCAAAGACCTTGTGGAGGCTGTGTCTGCTGAGCTGGTTGAGCTTTGGGGACTTGAGACTTTCTTTATTGTTTTGGCTGCAGTTGCCCCTTCTGGGAAGCATGAACTGGGCAGTGGACAGTATGGGTGTAAGAAGGATAGAATTTCTTTTTCTTGTTGAAAAAGGGTTTAACTGTCTTTTTCTTAGCTGAGTTGGCAGTGGTCCTTGAGAGCCTATTTAAAGCAGTGTTCTCAGACTCAAGTTGAGATGATTTGCCCTGTCAATCCTTACCAAAGAGGTTTTCTCCCGTACAAGGAATATTCCCCAGCTTATCCTACACCCACTGCTCTAAATGAGATGCTTGTAACCAAGCAATCTGACGTGCACCGATGGAAATAGCAGAAGTCCTGCTGATACATTTGAAACAATCAAAGGTTGCCCTATTCATGAACTTAGAAACATTTTGGGCATGTTTGACAAGTGTAAGGAAATCAACCCTCTTGTGATCAGGGAGAAGAGGAGCCACTAGTTCCAAATCTTTAGTAACCTCCAAATCTTTAGTAACCTCCCGAGTATATATGAACTTTAGTAAGTTCATACATACTCTACCCATGTAGAGTATGTATGAACTTATTCTGGCCAATAACATAGAGGCCTGAAAAAATTGACGACCAAAGGCATTGAGAGTTCTCGCCTCATGGCCTAGAGGATTAGATAAATGTGTCTTGGCACTTTTAATTCGGCACATTGCCGATTCCACAATCATGGAATGGTGTAGTAACTGCATTTTTTGGAACCCGGGACACTGTAGTACCTGGTACATTGTATCGAGTCTTCGAGAATGTGGAGACACCGTCAAAGGTGTCTCCCACATCCTAAGCATGGGGTCATGCAAAATCCGATGTATGGGAAGGGTTGCGGCCTCTTTAGGGTCTGCAGGATACTGAAGAATTTCAAATTCTTCAGCTTTCGGTTCCTTCTCTGGGGTTACGGTGATCGAAAGGCCCCCGAGCCACATCAAGTATAAAGTATTGAAAAGACATGCCCTCTGGAGGGGACATCCGGCGTTGCAGGGAAAGCACAGTTACTTACCTGTAACAGGTGATCTCTGGGAACAGCAGGAATAAGTCTTCACATATGGGTATCGTCGGTACCGACGGAGCCTGCGCGGGAACGCTCCCCAGCGTCCAATAGGAAAGCTTTTAGGAGCATCCCACAGCGCCTGCGTGCTGCCTTCCCGCCTTTCCCAACCGCCTCTCTCCAGTTCGAGTTTTAAAGCTGAGACAAAGAGAGAGAGAGGGAAGGAAAAATAGATAGAGAGATACAACTCCTAGGGGAGGTGGGTGGCTTGTGAAGACTTATTCCTGCTGTTCCCAGAGATCACCTGTTACAGGTAAGTAACTGTGCTATCTCCAGAAACAAGCAGGAATGAGTCTTCACATATGGGGACTCCCTAGCTGCAGATGCCAGGGAGAGACCCCAGAGTTGTGTGTCCCTGAAAAGGACTCCACCTCCCCCCATGGATCTCTGGCATCCAACCAGGGTAGGTGGGTAGGAGTTGATTAGGAATGGAACAGGTGTTTGAGAACAGCCTGACCAAACGAGGCATCCCGGCGGGAGTCCTTGTCCAAACAGTAATGGGCTGTGAAGGTATGAACCGAGGCCCAGGTGGCCGCTCGACAGATTTGCTCGATGGACACAGAGTTCAGATGAGCCATAGAGGCTGCCAAGGCCCTCATGTTGTGAGCTGTGACATGGCCTTCCAGAGAAAGGTTCCTACTCTGGTAGGCGAAAGAAATACACTAAGCAATCCAGTTGGACAGTGTTCTCTTAGAAAATGGAAGTCCTAAATGGGAAGGATCAAAAGCAACAAAGAGTTGAGAAGACTTTCTATGTTGCTATGTCCTTTGTAAGTAAAAGGCGAGAGCTCTTTTACAATCCAAAGTATGAAGATTCCTCTCTGCACTTGATGCATGAGGTCCTGGAAAAAAGACAGGTAAGTATAACTCTTGGTTCAGATGAAAAGGCGAGACTACTTTGGACAAAGTGTGGATTGGTCCTGAGGACTACCTTATCATGATGGAACCTTGTATAAGGAGGGTTGGCCACCAAGGCTTGCAACTCACTGATGCGACGTGCTGAGGTGACTGCAATGAGAAAGATAACCTTCCAAGAAAGAAATTTCAAGGAGGTGGTGGCTAAAGGTTCAGAGGGTGGCTTCATAAACTGGCCAAGAACCAGATTTAAGTCCCATGCCACTGGAGGTGGTCTAATGGGAGGTTTAGTTAAAAGAAGGCCTCTCATGAATCTTGCTATAAGAGGATGAGAGGAAACAGGCTGTCCATTGAGAGGCTTGAGGGACGCTGCAATAGCACTCAAATGGACTCTTACCGAATTAGTTTTGAGGCCTGCATGTGAAAGATGCAGAAGATACTCTAGTAAAGAATTCACAGGTATTGCTAGAGGGTTAAGACCCTTCTCAGAACACCAAATGGTAAATCTTTTCCATTTGAAAGCATAGGAACGTCTAGTGGAAGGCTTTCTAGAAGCATGAATAATATCTCTGACTTGCTGAGAGAGTTGGAAACCTTGAAGGTCTAGGCCTTCAGCAACCAGGCCCTGAGATGGAGAGACTGGGGGTTTGGGTGCCACAACGTTCCGTCTTCCTGGGAGAGAAGATCTGGAGCAGAGCCCAACTCCAGGGATGGAGCTTGAGAGAGATGCAGAAGTAGAGGGTACCACACTTGGCGTGGCCAATGTGGTGCTATGAGGATCATAGACCCTCGGTCTCTCTGAAGCTTGAACAGTGTTTTGAGAATTAGGGGAATGGGTGGAAAGGCATAAAGGAAGTCTTGACCCCAGTGAAGGAGGAAGGCATCCTTGGCCTGAACTCCCTGACACGGAATCCTGGAACAGAACCGGGGAAGTTTGGCATTCCACGGACTTGCAAACAGGTCTATGTCCGGGGTTCCCCAAATTCGAAAAATCTTGGCTATCTGGTCCCTGTGGAGGGACCATTCGTGTGGAAGCAGAACTCAACTGAGTCTGTCTGCCCAAGAGTTTTGAACGCCTGGAAGATATACTGCCATAAGATGAATTTGATGCTCTCTGGCGAAGGCCCACAGTCGCAAAGCTTCGTTGCAAAGCGACAGAGAGCCAGTCCCTCCCTGCTTGTTTACATAGAACATGGCTACTTGATTGTCCATGTGGATGAGGACTGTCTTGTAGCTGAGCAGGGAGTGGAACACTCAGAGCTAAGAAAATTGCTCTGAGTTCCAAGAGATTTATGTGTAGTGAAGTCTCCTATGGAGACCAGATGCCCTGGGTGGAGAACATAAGGACATAAGATATGCCATACTGGGTCAGACCAAGGTCCATCAAGCCCAGTATTCTGTTTCCAACAGTGGCCAATCTAGGTCATATGTACCTAGCAGTTTCCCCAAGGGACACAGGTTCCCACAATGCTTGTATTGGTTCAAGCATTGATATCCTGGGTCCCTTCTTAATAATGGTTTATGGACCTTTCCTCCAGGAACTTGTCCAAACCTTTTTTAAACCCAGCTACACTAACAGCCTTTACTACAGCCTCTGGTAACAAATTCCAGAGTTTGATTACACGTTGAGTGAAAAAATATTTTCTTTTATTACTCTTAAATAGTTTACCCTGTAGCTTCATTGCATGTCCCCTAGTCTTTCTATATTCTGATAAGGTAAACAATCGATCTACGTTTACCCGTTCCACTCCGTTCATTAATTTATAGACTTCTATCATATCTCCCCTCAGCCGTCTCTTTTCCAGGTTAAAGAGCCCTAACCTTTTTAGCCTTTCTTCATAGGAGTATCCTTCCATCTTGCAGATGAGCTCCCCAACCCATTGGAGAGGCATCTGTTGTAAGGGTTGCTTGGGGAAGTGAATGTTGAAAAGAGGACCCCAGCAACAGGTTTGGAGAGGACTTCTACCACTGGAGAGACCAAAAAAGGCGACTGGAGTTTGCTATTTTGTCTGACAGGCAACCTGATGCCTGAGTCCATTGGGTGGACAAAGTCAATTGAGCTGCCCTCATGTGAAGGCGAGCATATGGAACCACATGCACAGTGGATGCCATGTGGCCTAAGAGTTGCAACATTTCTCGAGGAGTTAAAAGGGGTTTTAACTGTATTTGGGAGGCTAACTGCACCAAGCGTAGACAACGGGCCTGAGGAATATAGGCACTTGCAGTTGTGGTATCCAACAAAGCCCCTATGAACTCGAGGGACTGAGTAGGGGTGAGACTGGATTTTGGGATGTTTATTACTAGTCCCAAATACTGAAGGACACGCATTGTGCAGATTAGCCAAGTCTTGGCCTCTGCTTGAGATGGAGCTCAAATGAGCCAGTCGTCCAGATATGGGAAGACAAATATTCCTAGAGTGCGTAGAAATGCAGCTATTACTGCCATGCATTTCGTGAACACCCTTGGTGCAGAGGCCAGACCAAAAGGAAGCACCATGTACTGGTAGTGCTTTCCTTGAAAAAGGAACCGAAGGAACCTTCTGTGAGTTGGATGGATGAGGACATGGGTGTACGCATCCTTGAGATCTAGAGAACAAAGCCAGTCCTGACTCTGAAGGTATGGAAGCAGAGCACCGAGAGAAATCATTTTGAATTTCTCCTTGAATAGAAATTTGTTCAATTCTCTGAGATCTAAGATGGGTCTGTAGCCCCTGTTTTCTTTGGAATAAGAAAATAAGGGGAGTAGAACCCTGTGCCTTGTTGAAGAAGAGGTACTTCTTCTATTGCCCCTTGGGCAAGAAGGATGGCAATCTCCTGACCTAGAAGGTTGAGGAGAGATGTTGGAGAATTGAACTGTTTCACCATGGTGTGTGTGGGGGGGGGGGGAAGGCTTAAGAAATGAAGCCTGTACCCTTTCCCTTATGATGGAGAGTGTCCATTGCTCTGCTGTGATTTGCTCCCATATGGGAGCAAAGTAAGTCAACCTTCCTGGGATGGTAAGGGGCTCTGGCCCTTCCAGAGCTAGAAAGGCTAAGTTATCTAGTAGCGAGTCAAAGGCCCTGAGGAGGCTGAGGCTGCTGGGTCGTAGAAGGTCTAGCTGCCTTTGACTTGGCCTGTTTAGGTGGTTGCTGACGCTTTGCAGCAAAACGACCTGCAGAAGATGCCTGCTGACCATAAGCAGGATAGTATCTTCCCTTTTTGGAAAAAGATGTCTTTTTAAACAATCTTTTCTTAACAGGAGCAGAGGTAGACTTTGAAAGTCGATCCAAAGCAGAGTTTTCAGCATCCATCTGAGCGGCCTTTGCTTGCCAATCCTTACCAAAAAGGTTTTCACCTGTACAAGGGAGATTTTCCAATTGATCTTGGACCCAGAGCTCCAAATCAGAAGCTTATAGCCAAGCAATTCTGCGTGCCCCTATGGTAATAGCCGAAGCTCTGCTTACACACTCAAAAGAATCAAAGGCTGCACGGTTGGAAAATTTGGAGACATCTTGGGCATACTTGAGCCAAGTGAGAAACGCCTCTCTTTTATCCTCTGAAATGAAAGGGGTTAAAGTCTGCAGATGATCTGTGACTTCTTTTAGAAACATTCCTATATAGAGACTATAGGAATTGATCCTAGCAGCTAGCATAGCAGCTTGGAAAACCCTTCAGCCAAAAGCATCCAGGGTCCTGCAGTCACGCCCTAGAGGATTAGATGAGTGTCTTTTTGCACTCTTTATCTACTTCACGGCAGACTCTACCACAATAGAGTGGTGAGGAAGCTGAGTCTTATGGAAGCCAGTACAAGGAGGGGGACACAATACATGGTGTCTAACCTGCAAGAATGAGAAGTGGTGAGAGGTGTCTCCCACATCCTCAACATGAGATCATACAGAATCTCATGAACCGGTAAAGTAGCTGCCTCCTTAGGAGTTTTAGGATATTGTAAAATATCCAACTCCTTGGCTCTGGGTTCTGACTCAGGGGCCACCGTGATAGAGAGGCCCCTAGCCACTTCCCTAACAAAATCTTGAAAAGACAAGTCTTCTGGAGGAGACATTCTTCGTTTAGGTGAAGAAGACTCCTGAGGAAGCAGTATCGATGCTTCTACAGAACCCTCAGACTCATCAGAGTCCTCATAGGAATCGAAGTATCGCCTGTCTGGATGCTCCTGTAAAGCCCGATAACCGTATCGAGTGGGAACGACATCGGGAGTAATCGGTACCGGTTCGGTACCGATGGGCATCACAGGACAGGGTACCATTGCAGTCGACACCGAAGCCGATGTCGATGCCATCGGTACCGGGAGCGATGCCGGTACCAGCAACGGGGATTGTTGCGGTACCGGAGGCGCCGCAGCCTGTAGAATAAAGAAAAATAAAGAACTTATTCTGCGGTGACAGGAACACGACCTGCTGGCTCCGCGGAAAAGAAGAACTGCAGAGAGGCGGTTGGGAAAGGCGGGAAGGCAGCACGCAGGCGCTGTGGGATGCTCCCAAAAGCTTTCCTATTGGACGCTGGGGAGCGTTCCCGCGCAGGCTCCGTCAGTACCGACGATACCCATATGTGAAGACTCATTCCTGCTTGTTCCTGGAGATGGAGAGGGATCCTCCGGAAGAACCGTTTCAGTACTGATGGAGTCATCGGAAGAATCGGACTCCTCGAAGTATTGACGGGCCATGATACCAGACCCTCTATGTTGGACACCAATTCTAAGGCCGGCATGGGTGGTAGCGTGAAGAGCGGTGCAACGGTAGATGCAGATACATCCGGTACCGGTACCGATGACAACGACTTTAGTGGTACGGAAGCTGCTAGCAAGGCCGCAAGACTCCGCTCAATGGCTAGGATAAGTTGATCCATGGAGCCAGCTGATGTCTAGGTGTCAGTACTGGCAGAGTAGGCCACGACCCCAGAACATGGCACCAAGAGCTCTCCAGAGGTGGACACCTCGGGAGCATCTTGGGACCCCGATAATGCTTTGGAGGCAAGGACCTCCTGCCGGGGTTGTTTGGCCGGTGTATTCTCTTTGAGGGCAATGCTAGAAGCATCTCGATGCTTAGGAGATCTACCCTTTGAGGACCAGCCAGTCTTCGATGAAGACCTGGGTTTGGTTACCTGAGATCCATGGGAGGAAGATGAAGCCCTGGACATCGATGCAACGGACATTGCATCAAAGGAAAAAGGGTGCCGAGTTTCGCAGCTCTATTCTGCAGACCCCTCTTAATCATCTTTCTGCAGAGGAGACACTCCGATGGAGAATGATCTGGGCCCAAACATTTAAGACACCAGTCATGGGTGTCGGTAGCAGAAATAGTACTGCTACATTTTGAACATTTCTTGAAACCACCAGTTGGTTTCTCCATTTTAAGAAAAACAGGGCCTACGGCCCAAAATGGTGCCGAGGCACCCAGAGGGGAAAGACCCTCAAGAAGAAAGTATGGGTTTTTTTAGACAAAAGAAAGAAAGACGACACCGATAATACCGGTGTCAGCGTCAAAGGGAAGGCAGACTTGACCACAAAAAAGAAAATTTTCTGCGGTGACAGGAATTGCAGCCTGTCGGCTCTGTGGAAAACGAAAAACTGAAGAGGGAGAATTGGAAAGGCGGGAAGGCAGCAGTGCAGGCGCAGTGGGATGCTCCCAAAAGCTTTCCTATCGGACGCTGGGGAGCGTTCCCGCACTGGCTCTGTCGGTGCTGACGATACCCATATGTGAAGACTACATTCCTGCTTGTTCCTGGAGATGATATGGTTTTAAATGAAATGTTAAAAGTAAAGCTACTGGTGCTGAACTACAGCCTTACAATGAAGGTGTTCTTGTATGTTTAGGGTAAAAGCCTTTATTTGAATGCTTGAATGTATTATATTGTACTCTATTATGTATTCATTGTTATTTATAGTAGTATATCAATAGGTAATTTAAACATTTGATATTATTGTTTTTCAAGAAGTTATTTTAAAGTAAATTTACAATATGTATTTATTTATTTATTTATTGAACGGTTTTATATACCGCCTTTCAGAAAAATCAAAGCGGTTTACATAGAACAAAACTTGAACATTACATTGAAACTTATTCAAACAATTGAAATTACAGTGAACATTAAATTGTATATAATAAAAATGGTAATTTGAGGGTTACAATGCTGAGTAAATGCTGATTAGGTATATAGATAGTTTAAACATATGCACAGATTTAAATATTTACAAATTTCAAAAATCTTATCTGAGCAAGGAAAAAT
The DNA here is from genome assembly GCA_033557465.1 of Ichthyophis bannanicus. NCBI lineage: Eukaryota > Metazoa > Chordata > Amphibia > Gymnophiona > Ichthyophiidae > Ichthyophis > Ichthyophis bannanicus. The sequence continues at coordinate 173,925,088 of CM066036.1, read as the reverse complement.
GTATTGTAGTTTACTAGAATTATTAGTGTAAAGAGTAAATGTGATAATGTGGAGAATTGGGTATTGTACGATAGAGTAAGAAAAAGGAAAAAGTTGTGAATTAATGAATATGAGTATACATGAGTTTAAGTGGGAAATATTTCATCTATTGGGAATGAGTCTCCATAGGTGAGTTTTAAGATCTTTTCGAAATGCTGAAAGATCTGTGATATCTGAGTTTATCCGGCAAAGCGTTCCATATTAAAGGAGCATTGAAGCTGAATGCCCTATTTGTTGTAGTTTTATTGAGTTTTGAAAAGTTGTTTGGAACAAGTAGTGTGTTCAGGTTCCTTTGTCTCACTGTTCTGGTCCTTGAATGAATTGTCAGTAGATCAGTTAGATATGATGGGGCTATATCTCTTATCAGTTTGAACGTTGTTATGATAACTTTATATTTTATCCTACTTTGTATAGGTAACCAGTGAAGTTTGTACAGTATAGGGGTTGTGTGTTCAATTGGACCAGGATTTATAAGCATTCTTGCAGCAACATGTTGTGCTACTTTTAGTTGGTGTAAAGCATGTTTTGGAATACCTTGAAGAATTATGTTACTAAAATCTAAGTGAGGCAGGATCAGGGCTTGAAGGACTGATCTGAAGTCCAGATTTGATAATGGTTTTAGATTTTTAAGATATCTTAATTTATTATATATTGTGTTTGTTGTAATCTCCAGGAACAAGCAGGAATGAGTCCTCACATATGGGTACGTCGGTACCGACGGAGCCTGCGTGGGAACGCTCCCCAGCTTCCCAAAAAGGAAAGCTTTTGGGAGCATCCCACAGCGCCTGCGCGCTGCCTTCCCGCCTTTCCTAACCAACTCTCCTCAGTTCTTCTTTTCCGCGGAGCCAGCAGGTCGTGTTCCTGTCACCGCTGAAGAAGTTCTTTATTTTAATTTATTTCTTTGGTCGCGTGTCTGCCTTCCCTGACGCCGGACCGGTACCGCCGGTCTTTTCTTTTCTTTCAAAAAAAAAAAAAATATATATATATTTTTTCCTCACTTGGTGTATTTTTCTTCTTAGGCCTCCAGGCCCACAAGAAATTTTTCCCTCATGGAAAAACCAGCCTCCAGGTTCAAAAAATGCACTAAGTGTAGCGGTACAATTTCTGTTACAGATACCCATGAATGGTGTCTTAAATGTTTGGGTCCTGAACACTCTATTCCGGATTGCCAGTCCTGCTCTCTAATGTCTAAACGAGGGTTACAGAACCGAGCAGCCAAGCTCCATGTGCTGTTTCCCACAGATGCACCGGCGGTGGCATCGACATCTTCCAGGTCTTCCTCTCCCGATGGGTCTCAGGTAACCAAACATAATCCTAGCAGGTCCTTGAAGGGCAAATCTCCCTCTAAGCATCGAGATGCCTCCGGGCTTGACCTCGAGGATCCTGCCCCAGCCAAACAACCCCGGCGGGAAGCTCCGGCTTCCAAAGCTCCTCCTATGGGGTTACAGGTTGACATCGATGGCACGGCCTCAACCGATCACCTGTTAGACTGCTCTGGTGTACCGGCATAATCTCCCGGTACCGACATCCAGGCAGTCGTGGCGTCCATAGATCACACTGTTCAATCCATGCAGCAGGCTATAATGGCTTTTATTAAAGCTGCGACGCCGACGGTACCGCAACAAGTTCCGTTGTCGGTACAGGCGCCGGTACCGGTACCAGCTCCGATACCGGTACTGACTGCATCGACATCGGCCAGGATACCGACTCAGGTTCCTTGTCCAGGGCTATTTCTCGGTACCAATCCGGTACCGGGCACGCCCGATGTCGGTACCGATCGATACGCGTATCGATCGTTGGAAGGGGACAGACGATACTTTGATTCCTCTGATGATTCTGATTCATCAGATGAGTCTCCTGAAATATCCATTACTCTTCCTGAGGAGCCTGCTTCTCCAAAAAGGAGAATGTCTCCTCCAGAGGATTTGTCCTTTCAAGACTTCATAATAGAAGTGGCTAAAGGACTCTCTATTTCAGTAACCTCTGAAGCAGAGCCTAGAGCAAAAAAATTAGATATTTTAGGATACTCTAAGGCTCCCAGAGAGGCAGTCACCTTGCCAATTCATGAAATTCTTCATGAACATATGATTGACTTATGGGAGACTCCTCTCACCCTTTCTCCTCATTCTCGCAGATTGGACACTATGTACCGTGTCCCTCCTTGTCCTGGATTTCAGAAAACTCAGCTTCCTCACCACTCCATTGTGGTGCAGTCAGCTATGAAAAAGATAAAGAGTACCAAAAGACACTCTTCTGCTCCTCCAGGAAGAGAATGCAGGACCTTGGATGCTTTTGGTAGGAAATTCTTCCAAGCCAGCATGCTTATTGCCAGAATCAACTCATATAGCCTTTATATTGGTATGTTTCTAAAGGAAGTTGCACAAAAGCTGCACAACTTTCTCCCTTTTATTCCAGAGGATAGAAGGGATGAGTTCCTCCTTTGGCTTAAGCATACTCAAGACATTTCAAAGTTTCCAATAGGGCAGCCTTTGACTCCTTTGAAGGTGCCAGCAGAGCCTCAGGCATTGCCATAGCTGCTCGCAGAATTGCTTGGCTCCAGGCTTCTGATCTAGAACCCTGGGTTCAGGATGGCTTAGGAAATCTGCCCTGTACGGGTGAAAATCTCTTTGGCAAAGAGTGGCAAATAAAAGCCACTCAAATGGATGCAGAGAATTCTGCTCTGGATAGACTTTCCAAGTCAACCTCCATTCCAGCCAAGAAAAAATCTTTCAAAAAGCCTTTTTATAAAAGGAGCAGATTTCCTTCCACTTCTGGCCAACAACCTTCTACAGGTCGCTTTGCTACTAAGCGTCAGCAACCTAAACAGGCCAGGCCTAAACCTGCAGGGGCTGCTACAACTCAGCAGTCCCAACCCCCTCAGGGTTTTTGACTTGATACTAGAGAACTTAACCTTTCTGGCTCTACAACAGCCAGAACCTCTCACCATTCCAGGAAGGTTAGCTCATTTTAAGAACATAAGAACATAAGAAATGCCATACTGGGTCAGACCGAGGTCCATCAAGCCCAGTATCCTGTTTCCAACAGTGGCCAATCTAGGTCATACGTACCTAGCAGTTTCCCCAAAAGACCCAGGGTCTGCAGTGCTAGTCCTAGGCCAAGCAGTGATATCCTGGGTCCCTTTTTAATAGTGGTTTATGGACCTTTCCTCCAGGAACTTGTCCAAACCTTTTTTAAAAACCCAGCTATACTAACAGCCTTACTACAGCCTCGGTAACAGATTCCAGAGTTTGATTACACGTTGAGAGAAGAAATATTTTCTCCTATTTGTCTTAAATAGTTTACCCTGTAGCTTCATTACATGCCCCCTAGTCCTTCTATATTCTGATAGCGTAAACAATTTATCCACGTTTATCCGTTTCCACTCCATTCATTAATTTATACACACTATCATATCTCCCTCAGACGCCTCTTTTCTAGGTTAAAGAGCCCTAACCTTTTTAGCCTCTCTTCATAGGAGTAGCCTTCCATCCCTTCACCAATTTGGTGGCTCTTCTCTGTACTTTTTCTAATAACTCTATGTCCTTTTTTAAGATACGGTGACCAGAATTGCACACAATATTCAAGGTGCGGTCGTACCATGGAGCGATACAGAGGCATTATAATATCCTGTTTTATTCTCCATCCCTTTCCTTAGGATACCTAGATTTCTATTTGCTTTCTTGGCCGCCGCTGCACACTGGGCGGAGGGTTTTAACATGTTATCCACGATGAATCCTAAATCTTTTTCCTGGGTGGTGGTTTTCTAATGTGGAGCCTTGCTCTTGTAACTATAGTGTGGGTTGTTCTTTCCTAGGTGCATAACTTTGGCACTGTCCACATTAAATTTCATCTGCCATTTGGATGCCCAGTCTTTCCAATTTATCCAGATCCTCCTGCAGTTTTCCACAATCCTCTTGGGTTTTAACAACTTTAAAACAGTTTTGTGTCATCTGCAAATTTGATTACCTCACTAGTTATTCCCTTTCCAGGTCATTTATGAATATGTCAAAAAGTACGGACCCAGTACAGATCCCTGGGTATCCCATATTCACCTTTTTCCATTGGGAATATTGGCCATTTAGCCCTACCTCTGCTTTTCTATCTTTTAACCAGTTCCCGATCCACAATAGTACACGGCCTCCTCCTATCCCATGACTTTTTAGCTTCGCCAAAAGTCTCTGAGGGGGGGACCTTGTCAAAAGCTTTCTGAAAGTCCAGATACACTATATCAACCGACTCACCTTTGTCTACCTGTTTATGCACACCTTCAAAAAACAGATCAGATTAGTAAGACAAGATCTGCCTTGTCTAAAAGCCATGTTGGCTGTCTCCATTAGGCCATGACTATCTACATGCTGTGTAATTTTGTTCTTGATGATGGCTTCTACCATTTTCCCTGGTACTGACGTCAGGCTCACCGGTCTGTAATTTCCCGGGTCACCTGGAACCCTTTTTAAAAAATTGTGTTACGTTGGCGACCCTCCAATCTTCAGGTATTACAGATGATTTTAATGAAAGTTTCACAGATTACCAATAACAGGTCTGCAATCTCATATTTCAGTTCTTTCACACTCTGGGAGTTATACCATCCGGGCCAGGTGATTTGCTACTATTCAGTTTATCAAATAGTTGGAATATATCTTCCCCGGTGTAGCGATATTTCTCTCAATTCCTCTGCAGTATCACCTTTTAAATACCACTTCCAGTCTTGGGTAACACCCCCTACATCTTCCTCAGTAAAGACCGAAGCAAAGAATTCATTCAGTCTCTCTGCTATAGCCTTGTCTCCTCTTACGCCCGCTTTTACCCCTCTATCATCTAATGGTCCAATTGACTCTCTCACAGGCCTTTTGCTACGAATGTACTTGAAAAAGTCTTTATTTTCGTGTTTTTGCTTCCGTAGCAAGTTTCTTCTCAAATTCCGCTTTGGCCTGCCTTATCAATGCTTTGCATTTAACTTGCCAGTGCTTGTGCTGTTTCCAGTTTTCATCATTGGCTCTTTTTTCCATTTTCTGAAGGTTGCTCTTTTGGCAGCAACAGCCTCTCTGACCTCACCTTTAAACCATGCTGGCAGTTGTTTTGGACTTTCTTCCACTTTTCTTAATGCGTGGAATACAGCTGGGTCTGGGCTTCGAGGATAGTATTTTAAATAACACCCAAGCTGCTGTAAGTCTTTAACCTTTGGAACCGCTCCTTTTAGTTTTTTTTTTTTCAGATCTATATTACTCATTCTATCATAGTCACCCTTTTGAAAGTTAAAAGGTAGTTCTGTGGATTCCTTTACTATCTGTCCTCCACTGATTAAATCAAACATGATCATACTATGATCACTATTGCCAAGTGGTCCCAACACCCTTATTTCTTGCACCAGATCTGCGTTCCACTAAGGACTAGGTCCAGTATGGCTTCCCTATGGTCGGTTCATGAACCAGCTGCTCCAAGAAGCAGTCATTATTTTCATCTAGAAACTTTATCTCTTTAGCTTGTCCTGCTGTGACACTGTCCCAGTCGATACCGGGGTAATTGAATCAACCCATTATTACTACTCGTTGTGGCTTTTGTTAGCTTCCTTGATTTCTTGAGCATCATCATCCATTTGTTCATTTGGCCAGGTGGTCGATAGTATACTCCCACTGCCATCACCTTCCCTTCATAAATGGAATTTTCAATCCATAGAGATTCTACAGCATATTTTGTGTTCCCTGCAAAACTTTAATCCTTTCTGACTCAATGCCCTCTCTAACAGAGCGCAACCCCTCCACCCAATTTGTTCAGCTCTATCATTACGATATAGTTTGTATCCAGGTATCACAGTGTCCCCACTGGTTATCCTCCTTCCACCATGTCTCTGAGAGTGCAATCATATCTAACCTCTCATTTAATGCTCTATATTCTCATCTCCATCTTATTGTTTAGACTTCTAGCATTGGCATACAAGCATTTTAGAGACTGTATTTATTAATATAATCTGGCTATTGGTAGGCATGGGTAATTGGGGAATCTTTATGCTCTGTCTGCTCCTTACTCAAGGGCATTTGGGCTACTATACTCCCTTTTGGAACCTCACTGCTTTTGGTAGTATCCTTCAAGGATACCTTTGTCCGAACCGTGCGCTCCTGGGTGACTGTCGGCTTTCCCCTATTTTCTAGTTTAAAAGCTTCTCTATCTCTTTTTAAAGGTTAATGCCAGCAGTCTGGTCCCATCCTGATTAAGGTGAAGCCCATCCCTTCGTATGTGCCCCCCCTTGCCCAGAATGTTCCCCAGTTCCTAACAAATCCAAAACCCTCATCCTTGCACCATTGTCTCATCCACGCATTGAGACTCCGGAGCTCTGCCTGTCTTTTGGGTCCTGCACGTGGAACAGGAAGCATTCGGAGAACGCTATCCTGGAAGTTCTGGATTTCAACTTCCTACCTAAAAGCTTAAATTTAGCTCTCCAGAACTTCCTACACTTTTTCCTATGTCATTGGTACCAAACATGTACCAAGACAGCAGACTCCCCCCCAGCACTATCTATGATCCTATCTAGGCGGTGCGTGAGATCTGCTACCTTCGCACCAGGCAGGCATGTTACAGGCGATCTCAGTCCACCAGCCACCCAAGCTATCTACATTCCTAATGATTGGAATTCACCAACTATAACAGCTGTCCTGACCCTCCCTCATGGGGACATGGCCCTGGAGAAACGTCCTCGGTGCGAGAGGGTTTTTACATCACCTGGAGGACAGGTCCTAGTTACAGGATCACTTCCTGCCACACCAGGGTGATGCTCTCCTGTCACGTGACCTCGCTCTCCTCCATGGCAACAGGGATGCTGCCAGACTGGAGGTGGACTTCAGGACTATATCCCTGTAGGTCTCGTCCATGTACTTCTCTGTCTTCTTTCTTATGTCTTCCAGGTCGGCTACTCTAGCCTCTAGAGAACGGACTCGTTCCCTGAGAGCAAAGAGCTCCCTGCACTTAGTGCATATGTAGGACCTCTCACCAACTGGGAGCTACATACATGTGACACTCGATGCAAAAAGACTGGAGAACCCCCATCTCGTGCTGGACCTCTGACTGCATCTTAGTAAGCTTGTGTTTAGGTCTTTTTAAATCGGTATATAAAATAAGGATTGGTGTAGATGCTTATACTAATAAAAGTGTATCTAATACCCCTAATACACCCTGTGTACCTGAAGCTAATTAATCACAGGTCCTCTGTGTATGACTGATTTGGATTAAGAGCTGCACCTGAGAGCAGCCCCTTTCCTCAAGATGTCCAAGTACCTATAAAACTACAATTTCCCCAGGGGTGGGTGGGTGCTGGGGAGGGAGGGGGGGAGATAAGTCCTATTAAAGAGGGCAGTTACAAGGTACCCGCCTGTCCTGAACCCTCAGCAGGGGGGGGGGGTACCACACAAGGCCCAGTTAATTGAGAGAGTCAAGGTAAGTACAGCTGAGAAGGCTGAAACTTGCACACCACTAAGACCAAACACTAAAATAATTTAACAAACAACAGTTAGACAAACAGTAAATAATTAAATAAACAGCTAGAACTCACAGTAAGATGTCCCAGGAGGCAAAAATCCACTCACTAGCAGAGCTCTGTAAAAAGTTCAGCCTTTCTCTGATCAGAGGAAAAGCAACCTAAAACAGCCTATGCACACGTGGAGAAAACAGGAACAGGGGTTACAGGATACCTCAGGGGGAGGGGGTCAGGGGGAGGAGTCACTCAGGCAGCAAGGACAGGAAAAAGCTTAACAACAGCAGGCTCTTGGGAGAGATTTTTATTCATAATGGCTACCACACACACAGGGGGAGGAGTCACTCAGGCAGGCAAAGGACAGGAAAGCTTAACAACAGCAGGCTCTGGGGAGAGAGATTAATTCAAAATGGCTACCGACCACAAGCCCAGTTAATTGAGAGAGGCAAGGTAAGTACAGCTGAGAGGCTGAAACTTGCACACCACTAAGACAAACACTAAATAATTAAACAAACAACAGTAGACAAAAAGTAAAAAATTAAAAAAACAGCTAGAACACACAGTAAGAAGTACCAGGAGGCAAAAATCCACTCACTAGCAGAGCACAGTAAAAGTTCAGCCTTTCTCTGATCAGAGAAAAGCAACACTAAAACAGCCTATGCACACGTGGAGAAAACAGGAACAAGGTACAGGATACCTCAGGGGGAGGGGGTCAGGGGGAGGAGTCACACAGGCAGGCACCGACAGGAAACAGCTTAACACCAGCAGGCTCTGGGGAGAGAGCTTCATTCAAAACGGCTACCACACACCCCGGGGGAGGAGTCACCCAGGCAGGCAAGGACAGGAAAAGCTTAACAACAGCAGGCTCTGGGGGAGAGAGATTATTTCAAAATGGCTACCACAGAAGGCCCACTTAATTGAGAGAGGCAAGGTAAGTACAGCTGAGAAGGCTGAAACTTGCACACCACTAAGACAAACACTAACTAATTAAACAAACAACAGTTAGACAAACAGTAAATAATTAAATAAACAGCTAGAACTCACAGTAAGATGTCCCAGGAGGCAAAAATCCACTCACTAGCAGAGCTCTGTAAAAGTTCAGCCTTTCTCTGATCAGAGAAAAGCACTAGATGGGAGCAAATCACATCAGAGCAGTGGACCCTCTCTATCATAAGAGAGGGTTACAAACTTCATTTCTCAGACCTTCCTCCCTACACCATGGTGAGACACTTCAATTCTCCCACATCCCTCCTCAACCTTCTGGATCAGGAAGTGACTACCCTTCTGGCCCAGAGGGCCATAGAAGAGGTTCCTCTTCTTCAACAGGGGTCAGGGTTTTACTCCCCCTATTTTCTCATTCCAAAGAAAACAGGGGGATACAGACCCATTCTAGATCTCAGAGAATTGAACAAATTCCTATGCAAGGAGAAGTTCAAGATGCTTTCTCTAGGCACTCTCCTTCCATACCTGCAGAGTCAGGATTGGCTTTGTTCTCTAGATCTCAAGGATGCGTACACACATGTCCTCATCCATCCATCTCCCAGGAGGGATTGAGCTCTCTTCAAGGACCGCACCGCCCAGCTGAGAGTTGGCTGTCCAATCGGGGCAGCCCCGGGCTCCTTTAAAAGAGCGCGGCTGAATCGCCATCTCCCTGCAGCCCCAGAGCTCTCCCAGGAGGGATTGAGCTCTCTTCAAGGACCGCACCGCCCAGCTGAGAGTTGGCTGTCCAATCGGGGCAGCCCCGGGCTCCTTTAAAAGAGCGCGGCTGAATCGCCATCTCCCTGCAGCCCCAGAGCTCTCCCAGGAGGGATTGAGCTCTCTTCAAGGACCGCACCGCCCAGCTGAGAGTTGGCTGTCCAATCGGGGCAGCCCCGGGCTCCTTTAAAAGAGCGCGGCTGAATCGCCATCTCCCTGCAGCCCCAGAGCTCTCCCAGGAGGGATTGAGCTCTCTTCAAGGACCGCACCGCCCAGCTGAGAGTTGGCTGTCCAATCGGGGCAGCCCCGGGCTCCTTTAAAAGAGCGCGGCTGAATCGCCATCTCCCTGCAGCCCCAGAGCTCTCCCAGGAGGGATTGAGCTCTCTTCAAGGACCGCACCGCCCAGCTGAGAGTTGGCTGTCCAATCGGGGCAGCCCCGGGCTCCTTTAAAAGAGCGCGGCTGAATCGCCATCTCCCTGCAGCCCCAGAGCTCTCCCAGGAGGGATTGAGCTCTCTTCAAGGACCGCACCGCCCAGCTGAGAGTTGGCTGTCCAATCGGGGCAGCCCCGGGCTCCTTTAAAAGAGCGCGGCTGAATCGCCATCTCCCTGCAGCCCCAGAGCTCTCCCAGGAGGGATTGAGCTCTCTTCAAGGACCGCACCGCCCAGCTGAGAGTTGGCTGTCCAATCGGGGCAGCCCCGGGCTCCTTTAAAAGAGCGCGGCTGAATCGCCATCTCCCTGCAGCCCCAGAGCTCTCCCAGGAGGGATTGAGCTCTCTTCAAGGACCGCACCGCCCAGCTGAGAGTTGGCTGTCCAATCGGGGCAGCCCCGGGCTCCTTTAAAAGAGCGCGGCTGAATCGCCATCTCCCTGCAGCCCCAGAGCTCTCCCAGGAGGGATTGAGCTCTCTTCAAGGACCGCACCGCCCAGCTGAGAGTTGGCTGTCCAATCGGGGCAGACCCGGGCTCCTTTAAAACAGACCATCTGTAGGCGTGCCTGCACCGGAGGGCCTCGCCAGAGGGCCCTTTGGCGTGGCCCTTAGGCGGTGGCACAACGATTGAACACAGGACCGTGAAAACTACAAACTGCAAGTATTTCTGAATGCCATTTGACCTTGTAAGGCTCTGCACAATTACATAACTCCTCTTTTATTACATTCTTACATGCAACGGTGTCATACCCTATTATTGTTGCCAGTAATTCATCCTTACTCAATTGTGTTTAAAGTATCATTACTGTTGGCAGTATTTATTCTATTACTGTGGCCAGTAACTCAGCCCTACCAAATTGTGTTAACTTATTATTACTGTTGGCAGTATTTTACTCCCACTTAGCGGTGTTAAAGTCTTAGAGGGTGCCTGCAAGCCCATGCCCACACAACTGTGTCACACCTCATTACTGTTGTCAGTATTTCACCCTTACCCAAAAAGTGTGTAAATTATTATTACTGTTGCCAGTATATTATTCTATTCTGTTTAGTTCTTTGCTGGAAGTTACCTGGTGTCATCTACTGACAATTGTAACATTGTCCCATTATCTGCTGACTGACACATTGCCTCATTGTTTATTCGATGCTGTGCTGTTCCTGTCTTATATGCTGCCACATTGTTCCAAATACCTACTCATAGTCAGACAGTAAGTTTTATACACTGCTGCTAGCTAATACAGTAGTCAATACTGGCCCCACTAATTACCCAGCAACAAACAGCTCACATATTATTTCACAAAGACATCACAAAATGCACCCATTTCTAGCCTTGGCATGTCTACACCTGGCCTCCTGGCTCCCCCTTGCATCCCATGCCTTTCACACAAGCACCAACCACATCCCAATACTCCGCAGTTATGGGAAAAGATGGACGGAGAATCACCAACACCCCCCAAGAGAACCCAACGATACGCCTTACTCACATCTATTACACATCTCACTTCAACATCTCAAGAAGTCACATTTGGACCATCAGCAACACCATCATGCCCTGAAATGTGCACTCATCAACGCAAGGTCAATACGTACAAAATGGCCAATAATTACCGATCTGGTCTCGACCCATGATCTTGATATCATCATGGTCACAGAAACCTGGCTATCAGAATGCGACAATGCCATCATCAACCAGTTGTTACCCACAGGTTTCTCAGTCTACACATGCCATCGAACCAATCAGAGAGGAGGAGGAACACTCATCCTGGCCAAAACTTGCCTAGGCTTCCAGATGTGCAACGCAACCAGCACAGTCCACCTGGACTCCCTCACCATAACAAATGACACCTGCACGATCAACCTACTGTACCGAGCACCAACACCATCTTCAGAAGACCTTGCAACGATAATGGGCCTCGCATGCAACTCAAACAGACCTCGATCCCAGAACTGGATCCTAGGTGATTTCAACCTGCCTACGCTACAGGAATCTCAAGCCTCTGCTTTCCTAGAAGCGTTACAAGAGCTAGGTTACGATCAACTAGTCAATAATCCCACCCACGTCAAGGGAAACAAACTTGACTTGATCTTTGCCCCACAGACAGATAAAGATACCACCCAACCAATGCCACCAACCGTAACTCCTGTACCATGGTCTGACCATAGTCTGCTCCAATTCCAGATACCTATTAAAACACACAATAAAAACTCCAACAAAGCCAACTCTGTCCACGAAACCTCTTTGAAGCGCTTCCGCCCCTTTGATAAAGAAGAGCTTCGAGAGAAGATCCTCCCACTCCTCAACAACATACCACATGACCTAGACAAAATGGTGTCCACCTGGGACGAGAGCCTCAAGACCATCGCATGCATACCAGCCACACATAAAAAAACAACAAAGAAACGAGTGCACGCACCATGGTATACCAAAGACCTCCGAGATTCACTCAAGTGCCTGCGCAGGCTTGAGAGAAGATGGCGTCGGTCTCACTCTACTGAAGCACAAGATACTTACATGGCTCACCTAAGAGCACACCGTGACGAGTTATCAAAAAAGCGAAAACAATATCATTCTGACATCTTGAAGCGGTCACTAAACAAGCCCCACGACCTCTTCAATATAGTGAAATCTCTCATAAGAGAACCTCCCGCAGACCAGTCACAGATGCCACACCCTCAGGCATACTCCAACTACTTACAGTCAAAAATGATCCAGACTACTGCATCTGCAACCAACTACCTACAACCTGAAGTGACCCAAGCTGGTGCAACTCTGAGCTCCGCTGAAAACAGCTCTCAACATAACTTGCCCCAACCATCACCGCTATCCAAATTTGAAAAAATATCACGCAGAGAGATTGAAGACATTATCGCTGCTATCAACCCCACTACCGCACCCAATGACCCATGCCCTGCTTTATGGATAAAGGAGTTACGATGTGACTTAAGCCAATATCTGAGCGAAATAATAAACCAATCCCTTACAACCGGATCGTTTCCACAAAGTCTGAAACAAACATCAATCAGACCACTGCTAAAAAATAACAAGATGGACCCAACGAAAGTGGAATCATACAGACCAATTTCAAGTATCCCCATGCTTGCCAAAATAATTGAAAAGTTAGTACAGCGCCAAATCCAACAGCATATTGATACTGAAGCCCCACTCGATCCTGCCCAACATGGGTTCAGAGAAGCGCATGGGGTGGAAACCCTCCTCACCAACCTATTTGATCACCTAGTCTCTGGAACCGACAAAATTCATCAAGGATTCGCCCTCATATTCCTTGACATAGCAGCGGCCTTCGACTCGGTTAGCCACGAGATCCTCATACAACGCCTCAGCGAGAAAGGAATTCAGGGAACAGCCCTAAAGTGGTGCAAGTCATACTTGACTAATAGATGGCAACATGTAAGGTCAGGCTCTACAACCTCGGAACCATTTTTACAAAACCAGGGTGTACCACAGGGCTCGTCACTATCTGCATTGATGTTTAACATCTACATGCAGCCCATATGTGCCCTAGCACGTGCATTCAAGGTCAACTGTCTAGCCTACGCTGACGACATCCTTCTATACATCCCATTCAGGACCAACCAACCAGACCTCTCCCCTCTAACAAGATGTTTTGAGGCAGTAGCAGAATGGTTCAGCACACAAAACATGAGAATCAACTACACCAAAACAGATGTCCTTTTCATCTCAAGGAACCAGGACTTCACCCCTCCACTCTCTTTAAAAATCGGCAACACAGAACTAAAAACCAAACCCACCATCCGCTACCTTGGTGTTACACTGGATCAACAACTGGATCTGAAAACCCACATAAAAAACACAGTAAAAACAGTATATATGAAAATAAGGACCTTAAAACATCTCCGACCGCTACTTGACTTCAGCGACTACCGATCGATCTACCAGGCATTAATATTACCACATTTCGACTATGCCAACGTAATTCTTCACGGTCTTCCTCAAGCAACGCAAGCCCCTCTCCAGCTTGCAATGAACACTGCTGCAAGAGTACTAACAGGGGCCTCACGGAGAGATCACATAACGCCAGTACTGATGAACCTCCATTGGTTACCGGTTCAAGCAAGAACCCTGCATAAAGTTCTAACCTTAACCTTTAAAGCCTTAAACACTTTGACCCCCACAACCATCAGCACGATGATACATAAGGTACCACCGAACAGAAGCAGAAGACCCATGATGCAAAACACCCTAGAGGTCCCAAAAGTAATGACGACATGCACAAAAGCAACAACAAATAGGGCCTTTACAATCTATGCTCCCAGAGCATGGAATGCTCTCCCCACCTCTATTCGAAACATCACTCACCTAACCCAATTCAGGAAGGCATTAAAGCAGCACCTGTTCACCACATACTACCCTGAATCCAGCCTTAGTAAGCATACTTATTGCCCCTCAGACAATCACTCACCCCAACTAAACAAGCAGACTCAGCATGAAAAAGGATAACCAACCGATCTCTAAGAAGTACCCTCTGAACTAGAATTCAGACTCCCAGTGTAAATAAGATGTAGATATGTTCTGCCTGAAATCAGGTACCAGTGTAATACAATGTTAATAATTACACAATATACATAGTTTCCCCCCAGTTATTTCCAAGTTGATCTCCCTGTTTATTGTAAATACAACTCAAAGTGCCTGTGTTGTATAGTTGATGTTTAAATGTAAACCGCTCTGATCTAAAATAGAGCGGTATAGAAGAACTGTTAAATAAATAAAAATAAATAAAATAAATCTCACAGAAAATTCCTACGTTTTCTGTTCCAGGGAAAACATTACCAATACAGAGTGCTTCCTTTCGGTCTAGCCTCTGCTCCAAGAGTGTTCACCAAATGCATGGCAATAGTTGCTGCATTTCTACGCACTCTGGGAATATTTGTCTTCCCATATCTGGACGATTGGCTCATCCAAGCTCCAACCCAGTCGGAGGCTCAGATCTCCCTGAAACGCACCAGGCGCATTCTGCAGTACCTGGGACTTGTGGTAAACCTCCCAAAGTCCCAGCTCACCCCTACTCAGTCCCTGGAATTCATAGGGGCCTGGTTGGACACCACTTCTGCAAGGGCCTACCTCCCTCAGGCCCGTTGTCAACGTCTAGTGCAGTTAGCCTCCCAGATTCAGTCAAAGAGTCACTAAACTGCCAGGGAGATGCTACAGCTGCTAGGCCATATGGCTTCCACAGTACATGTGGTACCCTATGCTCGCCTACACATGAGAGCAGCTCAATGGACTTTGTCCACCCAGTGGACTCAAGCTTCAGGAGCTCTCTCAGACCAAATAGCAACCTCCAAACGTTTCTTTTGGTCTCTCCAATGGTGGATGTCCACTCAAAATCTGTTGTTGGGGTCCCCCTTCCAACCTTTGTTGCCCCAGGCAACCCTCACAACAGATGCCTCCCAAACAGGTTGGGGAGCTCATCTACAAGACCTCTCCACCCAAGGCACTTGGTCCCCACAGAAGATCTCTCTTCATATCAACCACTTGGAACTTCGAGCAGTGTTCCTAGCTCTCAAGGTCTTTCATACCCTCCTCAGCTACAAGACAGTCCTCATTCATACAGACAATCAAGTAGCCATGTTTTACATAAACAAGCAAGGAGGAACTGGCTCTCTGTCGCTTTGCAACGAAGCTCTAAGATTATGGGTCTTCGCCAGAGAGCATCAAATCCATCTCCTGGCAATATACCTCCCAGGAATCCAAACCTCTTGGGCAGACAGACTCAGTCGAGTTCTGCTTCCACATGAATGGTCCCTGCACATGGATCAGGTACTCAGAATCTTCCAGGAATGGGGAACCCCGGACATAGACCTCTTTGCAAGTCCGTGGAATGCCAAACTTCCCTGGTTCTGTTCCAGAATTCCGTGTCAGGGAGCTCAGGCCAAGGATGCCTTCCTCCTTCATTGGGGTCAGGGCTTCCTGTATGCCTTTCCACCCATTCCTTTGATTCCCAAGACTCTGTTCAAACTCCAGAGGGATCAAGGATCTATGATCCTCATAGCTCCACGCTGGCCACGCCAAGTGTGGTACCCTCTACTTCTGCATCTCTCTCAAGCCCCCTCCCTGGACTTGGGAGCTGCACCAGACCTTCTGTCCCAGGAGGAAGGGACTTTGTGGCATCCAAACCCCAAGTCCCTTCACCTCAGAGCTTGGTTACTGAAGGCCTAGACCTTCAAGACTTCAATCTTTCTCAGCAAGTGAAGGATATCCTCCATGCTTCCAGAAAACCTTCCACTAGGCGTTCCTATGCTTTTAAGTGGAAAAGATTTTCCATTTGGTGTGCTCAAAAGGGTCTTGACCCTCTGGCACTTCCTGAGAATTCTCTATTGGAATATCTCCTGCATCTCTCTAATGCAGGCCTTAAAACGAATTCAGTAAGGGTCCATTTGAGTGCTATTGCAGCATCCCTTAAGCCTCTCAACGGACAACCTATTTCCTCTCATCCTCTTATTGCAAGATTCATGAGAGGCCTAACTAACTAAACCTCCCATTCGACCTCCTCCGGTGGCATGGGACTTAAACTTGGTTCTTGGTCAGCTTATGAAGCCACCTTTTGAACCCTTAGCCACTACCTCCTTGAAATTTCTTTCCTGGAAGGTTATTTTCCTTATTGCAATCACTTCTGCTCGCCGCATCAGTGAACTGCAGGCCTTAGTGGCTAATCCACCTTATACAAGGTTCCATCATGATAAGGTAGTCCTTAGGACAAATCCTCACTTTATGCCTAAAGTGGTCTCACCTTTTCATCTTAATCAAGAGGTATATTTACCTGTCTTTTTTCCAGCTCCTCATGCATCCAGTGCAGAGAGGAACCTTCATACTCTAGATTGTAAAAGAGCTCTTGCTTTTTACTTACACAGGACACAGCAACATAGAAAATCTTCTCAGCTTTTTGTTGCTTTTGATCCTTCTCATTTAGGACTTCCAGTCTCTAAAAGAACACTGTCCAATTGGATTGCTCAGTGTATTTCTTTTGCTTACCAGAGTAAGAACCTTTCTCTGGAGGGCCATGTCACAGCTCACAATGTGAGGGCCATGGCCACCTCTATGGCTCATCTTCATTCTGTGTCCATCGACCAGATCTGTCGAGCAGCCACCTGGGCCTCGGTTCATACCTTCACAGCCCATTACTGTTTGGACAAGGACTCCCGCCGGGATGCCTTGTTTGGTCAGGCTGTCCTCAGACACCTGTTCCATTCTTGAACAACTCCTGCCCTCCTTCCCTGAATGGATGCCTGAGATCCATAGGAAGACGAGGAACCCTTCAGGGTCTCATACCCTTGGGGATCTCCCAGGCATCTTAGCTAGGGAGTCCCCATATGTGAGGACTCATTCCTGCTTGTTCCTGGAGATAGCACAGTTACTTACCTGTAACAGGTGATCTCTGGGAACAGCAGGAATTAGTCCTCACAACCCTCCCACCTCCCCTAGGAGTTGTATCTCTCTCTGTCTTTCCTTTCCTCTCTCTCTCTATTGTCTCAGCTTTAAACTCAAACTGAGGAGAGTTGGTTAGGAAAGGCGGGAAGGCAGCACGCAGGCGCTGTGAGATGCTCCCAAAAGCTTTCCTTTTTGGGAAGCTGGAGAGCGTTCCCGCGCAGGCTCCGTCGGTACCGACGTACCCATATGTGAGGACTAATTCCTGCTGTTCCCAGAGATCACCTGTTACAGGTAAGTAACTGTGCTTTCCTGATGTGTGGTGTTAGACTTAATGTTCTGTCTATGATAACGCCAAGTTATCTTATTTCATCTTTTATGGGGATGCTTATGTTTTCAATTTTTATTTCTGTTGGAGGGGTAAATTTTTGATTTCTAGAAACAAATAATGCTTCTGTTTTCTTGAAGTTAATGTGTAGATTGTGTTCATTTAGCCATTGCGTCATTTTAGTGAAGCATGATTTGATATTGGAGAAGTCCAGGGAGTCTATGTCCATAGGGAGATAAATCATATCATCAGCATAAATTGCATATTTTAATTTGCACTGTTGAATGATGTGGCATATAGGCTGTAAATATGTGTTAAAGAGTAGAGCTGACAATGCAGAACCTTGTGGGATTCCTTGATTTTGCGTATAGGTTTTAGATGTATGGAACCTATTTTTACCTGTTGCGATCGATCAGTTAGATATGATTGGAATCATGCAAGAATAGTGCCATGTATACCAATCTGTTTGAGTCTTTCAAAAAGGATACGATGGTTAATTGAATCAAAGGCAGCTGATATATCCAAAAATATAAGTAATACTGCTTGTTTTGATTTGTCAATGTATTTTAGAACATCATCAAAGATAACTGCAAGAAGTGTTTCTACACTATGGTATGGTCTAAAGCCATATTGGTGTGAATCTAAGGGGGCATGAAGTTCAATGTGATCCTGAAGTTGATTATATACTATTTTTTCTATAATCTTTGCCATAAATGGAAGGCTAGAAATAGGTCTATATGAAGAGGGATCAAGATTGTCTAGTTTTTTGTTTTTCAGAATAGGTCTAATCGAGGCTATCTTTAGGATGGTTGGCATAGTACCATGTGTGAGAGAAAAATTTGCTATATTTAGAATGCAGGGCGCTAGGAGTGGTTTATTTATTTATTTATTTATTTATTTAACTGTATTTATATATCGCCTTATCATAAAATCAAGGCGGTGAAAGTACAAAACAAAGAAAACATCTTGTAAGAAGAAGAAAAATACAAACATTGTAACATATAGTCATACAACACAATAAGCATTACAATAAACGTTTGTTAATTACAAATTTAAAATTCAAATAACATATAACAAAAACACTAATATAATTATTTGTAGTGGGTAGGTAAATCATAAAATTAAGTAATGTGCCCATAATTTTCAATAAAAAGCAAAGTTTTTAATTGCTTCCGAAAGTCTTTGAGTTCGGTTGATGATCTTAATTCATCTGGAAGAGAGTTCCATAAAATTGGTGCAGCTAATGAAAAATGCTCTCTCTGTAGTGACCTTGAGTGTATTTTTGAAGTTACTTGAAGAACTTAATCTATGAGATGTACACTTTCTTCTTGGTCGAGAACTGGGGTCAATAAAAATGAGGGAGTAAAGACTATTGGCTGAAATGTGATGTTTTATTTTAAAGATGTTGATAATTGTTTTATATTTGATACGAGTTAGGATTGGTAGCCAGTGAAGATCCTTCAAAACTGGCGTAATATGTTCATGAATATAAGATCCAGAAATAATTCGTGCTGCAGTATTCTGAGCCAATTGCAAAGGTTTTTAAAGCTTGCAGTGTTAATCCAAGGAATATTGGATTGCAAAAATCCAGCAAAGGGGTTATTAGCGCTTGACAGACAGTACGAAACAGATCATATGAAAGCAGTGGTTTTAGTCTCCTTATAATACGCATTCTGAATACGAATTTTTTTATTGTTTTATGAATATGCGATTTGAGATTTAACTCACTGTCTAGAGTAACACCAAGATACTTAACCTCTGTTTTAATTGGAATAGTTGCGTTATCAACTGTAATGTTTGGAGGATGTATGAATTCCATGTTACGAGTAATAATGAGGGCCTCTGTTTTGCTGTAATTAATTGAAAAATTATTCTTCTTACACCATCTTGTCATTTCAGTTAGACAACGAGAGATATTTGAATATAGAGGGTTGTTAATTGAAAAAGGCATAAAAATTAGAATGTCATCTGCATAAATAGTGTATTGTATATTGTAGGCTTTTATTATATCACAAATTGGTTGAATGTATATATTAAAAAGAAGAGAAGAGAGGGCGGAACCTTGAGGGACTCCTTGCAGTACCTTTATAGATTGTGAAGTATTACATCCTACTTTTACTCTGATCTCTCTGTCAGAAAGGTACGATTGAAACCATTTGAGAACAACACCATGAATACCAATTATTCGTAGTCTCTCAAGGAGAATTTGGTGGTTAACTGTGTCAAAAGCTGATGAAATGTCTACAAAGATCAATAGAATCCCTTTTTTTTTGTTATCTATAGTACTGGGCAGGGATCAAGACTAGAAGTGGTTGTGTTAATATTTGAGATCACCTTATCCAGTTCTTTTAGTGTTACAGTATGAAATTTATCCCATATGCGTTCAGGCTTTGGGTTGGAGTAAATTAGTGGAATTGGAGGGTCTGATAGTGGAGAGAGCTTAGTTATGTAATAGTCAGCAAGAGTTTGTGTGTTAATAGGGGTGACATCTGTATTAGGAGGGTTTGATACTTTAACTATTTCAAATAATTCTCTGGGACAATTGAGGGAATTTGTTAGTAATTTTGTATGAAAGGCTTTTTTAGATGCATTTATTGTTTTTCTGTAGTAGTCTAGTTTCTCATTGTATAAATTTCTGTCATTATTTGAGTTAGTTTTCCGCCATCTTTTTTCAATCTTTCTAAGTTCCCTCTTTATTTGTCTAATTTCTTGCGAGTGCCAAGGTTGGGAGTCTCTCTGTTTGGATCTGGATTTGTTTGTTTTAGAGCTAGGAAGCATAGCTGCTTTTTTTATAGTCTCGTTCCAGTTAGCAATACTGATATTGATGTCTGTTACTGTTTCAGGAATATGTGGTAATATCTGTCCTAAAAATTTTTCCCTGTCAAATTTCCTGAACATTGTAGTTCGTCTTTGTTTCGGCTGTTGGGTTGTGATTCTATTGAAATGTGGGAGATTGAATCTAATTAAATGGTGGTCAGACCATGGAATGGGAATAGCCTGGGATTGTGAAACATTGAGATTATAATCTGGAGATCTTTGAAGAAAGATTAGGTCAAGGGTGTTTCCTTTTATGTGAGTCGGAAAATCTATGATTTGCTCAAAGTCAAGTTCAGACATGGTTTCAATGAATGCTTTTGAGTGTGATGGTGTAGTTGAGGGGAGGTTTAAGTCTCCAATGATTACTAGCTGTTTTTTTCTTGTGTTGAGGGAACATATATCTAATATGGAGGATAAAGTTTTTGTATCTATGGATGGAGGTCTGTATATGAGACCAAATGAATGTGAAGATGTTTCAAACATAAGAACATCCATGTTCTCAATATTGTTAGTGGAAATGAGGGAAGCTTTAAGGTTATTATTTATAATAGTGATGACACCCCACCCCTTTTTAAAGCCCTAGAGCAGTGAAGTAGCTCATATCCATCAGTTTGTAATTGATTTAGGAGAATGTTATCATGAACCGTGAGCCATGTTTCTGTTAAGAATATGTCAGGTTTATAATCGGTGAGGATATCAGTTATGATCGGTATTTTATTCCTAATTGATCTCAAGTTTATAAGCAAACAAAGAAGGTCTTTAGATAAGGATTTGTGTTGTTGGACATGGTGATGGTAAGATTTCCCAGGTGTGATATATATTAGACGATTTCTTTGACCTTGTGCATGAGGTGTTTTGTGATATGGTGCATTATGAGAGATGTTGGGATTCTTATGTTGGAGAATAATTGGAATGTTATGAGTAACAAGGGAGTATGCTTGGATATATTTTGGCACAAATATTGTAAGTAGAATTAGAAAGATAGACATGATTTTAAGCCGATTGATGTAATCCATAAATATAGGAGTCTATTGTATTAATTACCTTTCTGAGATTTCAGTAGAACTGAAAAGGTGAAAGGCAAGGTTTCTGCTCTAAGGTCGAAATTAGGTTAATGCTCAGCTAGTTACTAATTACTGGCTACTGGCAATAGTATATGAATCTCATGATAGGAATAATTACTGACTACTGGCAATAGTATATTTAAAAACAAGTAGAAGTAATTATTAGCTACTGACAACAGTATATGTAAGACAGGTTAGGAAAATTACTGAAATTACTGATTACTGGCGACAGTATAAGTAGTTCACTAGCTACTGGTAACAGTATATGTAAGATATGTAGGGATAATTATTAATTATTGGCAACAGTATGAATAATTCACAAAAGAGATAAGTATTGGCTACTGACAACAGTATAATTAAAACAGGTAGAGATAATCTATTAGCAGGAGAGAAAGGGGTAGGCTTTTAATTTTTAAGGGGGCCATTATGTAGTTTTTGGTGAGGGGGCTGTGTATGAAACTACTAATAGTAGTAGATGCGGCTACTGGCAACAGTAACGTGGTCAAAATAGAAACAGTTCTCTGGGGATTACTGGTTATAGTAAATGCAGTTCAAAATAATGACAGTTATATGAGACTATTAGCAATAGTAGATGTGGTTATTGGCAACAGTAACGTGGTCAAAAATAGAAACAGTTCTCTGAGGATTACTGGTGATAGTAAATGCAGTACAAAATATAAACAATATGGCTTTTCTTTAATTTTTTTTATATGTTTCTGTCTTAAATATAGGTAAATGGAAATAGTTTGAGATCCTTTCCTTTCTTTCCTCCCGTCTCTTTCTCTCCCTCTTTCTTTACCTTCTTTTTCCCTTTCCTTTTTCCTCTTCCCTTTCCATTCCTCCCCATTCCTTTCCCTCTTTCCCTCTCCCCTCCCTTCTTTCCTTTCCCTCCATTTTCTTTTTTCCCTTTTTCCTCGCTCCTAGATTTCATGAGTATATCTTACAACTTATGCCCCGATTTTGTAAAGAAAATAGGCATAATTTTCGCATGTTAACATGGCCACCTTTATAAATATACTCTTTCTACATTTAGCGGAACAAATGTATGACAGGATTTCTTCTTAGCTCTTCTTGAATATACCAACCTGATCTAATTATGTTTATGTACATATGTATATAGTTACCCTGTTGATCCAAGTTTAAACTCCTGTTTCAATGTAAGCACAGAACAGTCTTCTGACTGTGCAACCTTTGTTATATGTAAACCGCACTGATAACAAATAGCGCGGTATATAAAAATTGTTAAATAAATAAATAAATTTGTCATCTGGAAAAATGCTTGGTTCATCTGGATCCCATTTTTCTGAACTATTTCTCCTCAGTCTTTTAAAATAGACCTTATATTAAACTAATCATCATGTATTATGCATTACTCTTTAGGTAACATGTACATAGTGTAAACAGTAAAAAAAATAAGATATAGCAGCAACAAAAGATAATGTCTCAAAAAGCAAAAGCATGTAACAGCAGCATAACTCACCTGTTGAGAAAACCCACAAAAGAATTGGTAGAGAAACTGAGGTAAAATGAAGCACAGGTTCTGGAAGGTAGAAAGAAAAAATTACTAAAAGAAAAACACATCCTTAAATCTGCTGCATCTTCCACCAGTTCACCTTTTACTCTCAGGGGCACATTTTGCCGTGTGGTAAGGGCCCCATGTTAACTGGGTAGCATGTGATTGGGCGGGTTAGGAGCGAAACATGGGCACTGACGGCATCCCTGGTAGCATGGACATTTTGCAAGTGCGCCAACAGCGAATGCTGGCATTAGCACAGGTGCACTTACCACTCAATGGGTCACTAAGTGCACCCATATGCTGGTTTGTATGGTGCTGAATATATATATATATATATTTAGTGCCATCAAGTCAGTGTTGTCTCATAGCGACCCAGCTACCTCTGGGTTTTCTTGGCAATGTATCACCGGAAGTAGATTGCCAGCCTTTTCTTCCGAGGCAATGGAGGGTAAAGTGACTTGCCCAAAGTCACAAGGAGTGCCAGTGGGAATCAAATCCTTGATCTTCTGGGTACTAGGCAGTTGCTCTAACCACTAGGCTACTCCTCCACTCCTGAATATTAGCAATGCGCTAATGGCAGGGGGACGGATGCACCCCCTCCTCTAAAGTTAGCATGGACTTCCATGCTAATTTCCTGGCTCAAACGCATGCTACAATTGTGCCCTTTAGTAAACATGCCCCCTAATGTCTTAGGCATGGCCCTGATGCCAACAGTTGGAAGTTCTTTCCATGCAAACAGCACATCAAATGTTTACAGCAGACAGCTTAACCCTTGTGAAGTGATTTTTCCCCCAAAACACAGAACTGATAAATGTGAGGGGCTCTATTTTCTTGTGTATAAAAAGTTTGTTTTACGATTGCCATATTTTATTGCATCACCAGCCTTACCTACCTTATAAAAGAAATACTGTACAAGATGCGCTATTCTCACATAGTATAAATGCCCATGAGCAAGAAGCAATTTCCGTAAGTGCTTAAACTTTGGAATGGCATAATCGCTGTTTCTTGCAGCCTGGCGACCCTCTTTGCCCTTTATACCTGCATTAAGGAAATAAATACTTAAGTGATTTGCTAATATGTTGATAATAGCTTGAAGAAGATCTGTTTGAAGTGATCAATTGCTGTTTCATCCATCCTATCATATGTTTGCATGGAACTTCAAATGATGTCCAATCTGTTAGATTACTTACTATACAGCACAGTTTGGCCAATGAAATTACCAAAAGAAACATCCCAATATACCCAGGCCTTTTAAACATTTTATCTATAGAAAAAAAAATTTCTGTTGGACCAGGCAATCTCTTACGGTATAGCCACCACAGTTCACCGATGCAATGGTCCTTTTAACTCTCATGGCACCCATTAATTGGTGTGAAATTTTTGGATATAAGTTAAAATCCTGAACTCAGTGGAGTATAAGTACCATTCATTCGGACAACCAACAGTGCCTAAAGGTTAGTGCACTGGCTTGGGAACCAAGAGACCCCAGGGTTCAAGTCCCACTAGCACTCCTTGTCGCAGAAAAAAAGATCCAAATTATCAATTTCCCTGTTTAACGTACACTACCAAGTTTAAGTTACAATGTAAACCGCTTTGACTAAAATGAAAAAGCAGTATAAAAAGCCTGTTAAATAAACATTTTGGACAATAAAACATGTCCTGCTGCAGGGTGGTTAGAAGTTTTCATTGTCCGAAACAAAGCACTGTGTTGGTTGTCTGAATGAATGGTACATATATTCTGCAGAATTCAACGTTTTAACTTATTGGTGTGAAATTTTGGCTACAAATGGGTGCCGTAAAAAAGGATTACTGCATTGGTGAACTGCGGTGATTATACTGTAAGAGATTGCTTGGTCCAAGAAAATTTATTTTTCTATAGATAAAGTGTTTAAATAGCCTGGATATATTGGTATTTTTCTTTTCGCGACATTATTTAAATACAGGTGTTTGAGAATCCTCTCTGTCTCATCTAGAACTATGCTATTAAGTCTCAATTTTATTTATTTATTTTTTATTTATTTCAATTTTTTATATACCGCGCTATTTACAATCAGCGCGGTTTACAGAGAACCAAAGACCAGAACAACAGGCTGTTCGGTATTACATAAAACAGGAAAATAAATTTGGATAAGATAAACATGGATAATATGGGGGTAAAACTATATACATTGAACTATATACATAGAATATTGATCTGCTAATTCGATCACATGAGAGAAGTATTTATGTAATATTATCAATAATGTTTGGAAAAGGAGGGGATTCTGTTAACTTGAAAAAAAATTAATATAGCTGGCAGAAATTCAGTTATGCTGAAATACTGTGCTGAAGGTATACAGCTAAGTTATTAATATAAGATGCTTCTCGTGATGTGGACTAATGCAGCGATTGTATGCCTTTGTTTCTTTTTCTCTTTGGGATATTGTAATTTTGCATGACACTTGAATTTATATGATTTGTATAATTCGCAAACCTTAATAAATAAATTAGTAAATAAAATATTCAAAATTGTTAAAGTTAACAGTCCTCATTAATCTAATTCTCAGTATACCACACTGAAAACGTCTTGTTCAGGATTTCTATAATACAAATATTTTTCATGGAACACAGAAGTGAAAGGTAAAAAAAAGGGATGTAGGTGATATACTAAACTAGTCCTATGAATAAGTATTTTTCATTAGAAGCCGAGAAGGTGAAATTAGGCCTTACCTATTTGATGTTCCTTGAGGACCTCCAGTCTAATCTGACCTGTGAGTACTCATGCCCCACCAGCAGTTTGGAAACTGAGCATGTCATCGTTAATGACATCAGGATACATAGGCAGCTGGCACTTCCCACCAGACCTCAGTATCCTATTGACAAAGCAGACTCACGGAAGCAACAAGTAATTATTTGAACATCCTTATTAGAATCCTAACCCCAACAGGCAGAACCCCCACCCCCCATGAACAAGATTGCTTACCTTGTAGCTGGTCACTTACCGACCTAACCACCATGTATGAGTCACTCTGGCCTTTCCAGACTCTGGCAACTCGCCCTGACAGCCGACTCTGCCTTCGTTCAACTCTGTTAATCTTGTCCTGACTGATCCCACCATCAAGATGGACGCCTAGGCCACTACACCCGAGATGAATTTCTTCAGGTCTGGAGAAGCTACTATATATCAGAGAGCATAGGAAGGATTCTGGGACTGGACTGGAGGTCCTCAAGGATCAATAATTAGCAGGTAAGTCCTAATTTCACCATATCGTCCCTCCAGTCCAGTCGCGGCCTGTGGTATGTACCACAACAGTGCTAACTCTGGGACCCATGAATCCAGCCTGAAGAACCGCTGAACCAAACTGTGTGACCCTGCCACTTCGACATCCAGACGATAATGCTTCACAAAGGTATGTGACGAACAGGTTGCTGGCTTAAAGGATCTCTACCAGGGATGGCAACCTGGACTCAGCCTACTGACACCGGGTTGAAGGAGCTAGCAACCCCAATGGCACCTGCTTGCGCCATAGTAAATAGGCAGAGGCAAAAGCCTCCTGGATCCAGCACAAAATGGAGGCTTTAGATGCTGCCTCCCCCTTGCGTGGTCCTCCGAATAGAACAGGCGATATGACTTCCTAAAAGGTTCCGTTCATTCCAAGTAGTGCTGCAACATGCATCGAACATCCAGAAGGTGGAGAAGGGGGATCCCTCCACCACTTCTCCTGTCCCGGAAAACACTGGAAGTGTCACGGGATAATTTAAATGAAAGGCTGAAATCACCTTTGGAATAAAGGAAGGCACTGGCCACAGCACCACCTTTTTCCCTTGTGAGAGTGAGAAAGGGCATCTGACAAGACAATGTTTGCAGCTCCGATATTCACCATGCTGAACAAATGGCCACCAAGAAGGCGGTCTTCAATGTCAGGTCCTTTAAAGTGGAAGCCCTTAAAGGTTCAAAGGGCGCCCCAGTCAACACCAACACCACCAGATTGAGGTCCCAAGAAGGAACCACCGAATGCATCAGCGTCAGACCTGCTTCACAGCCCATAAAAAACACAGGCCACATCCGGGTGCATTGTCAGGTACACCCTCTGGACTCTGCCACACCACTACGAGATGACTACCACTTCTACCCCAAGGAGGCGAGAACCTCCAGCACAGAGGCTCCCAGAGGCCGGCAACCACCCTCTGTGCACCAGCCTTCGAAGATCCTCCACACCTGTATGTTCGCCAAGGACATGGACCACTGATGGGCCTTCAACAGCATCAAAATCACTGAGGCTGGATAGCCCTGCTTCCTCAGCCGAGCCCTTTAAGAGCCAGGTTGTTAGCGAGAATCTATTCACCTGCGACATCAGGATCAGACACTGCAACAGCAGATCGGCACAGGCCAGCAGGCACCAACCTCAGAAGATCAGCATACCACGGTCGACGTGGCCAGTCAGGAGCAATCAGAAGCACCCTGTCCCAATATGCTTTGATTCATTGCACCACCCGACCTATGAGCAGCCAGGGAGGAAACACAAAGTAGTCAATCTGTGGGACAGCTTTGTATGAGCACATCAAGCCCCTCAGACATGCGCTCCTGCCTCCTGCTGAAAAATAGAGCCACCTCTGCCAACTCAAAGATTGCCATCAGATCCATGATCGGCTGCTCCTAGTGATTACCAATCGAGCAAAAACCTCCTTGTTGAGCATCCACTCTACGGGGTCCAGAAGACAAACCTAGCTGAGGAAGTCTGCAGTTACTTCTTGCCTGCCACGTGTGCCGCCGACAATGCCTGCAGGTTCTCCTCTGTCCAGGTCAGCAACAGACCAGCCTCATCCTCCAGGTTTGTGTTGCTCGTCCCACCTTTAAGATTGATATATACCACCGCTGTACTACTGCTTTGCCCAGTGCTCATAACTCCTGCAGCGCCCTTAGCTCCAAGTGGTTGATAGACCATGTTCTCTCCTGTAGAGACCAGAAACTTTGAGCCACATGGGTTTCACAATGACCTCTCCACCCTGATAAAATTGACACCCGTCTTTAGTGGGATCCATTGTGGTGTCTCCAGAGGCATGACCACTACCAGTGTGTCTGTCCGCAGCCACCACTGCAGGAATTGCCGCACCTTCACTGGGCAGGGCAGCACTCGCAAGAGAGGATGATATTGCACTGACCACCTCCACAACAACAATCTCTGTAATGTATTGAGTTATTTATATCCCTGTTTAGTATCAGTTTGGATTGTGTTTAAAATATTGTTGTTTTTAATTATGTTTTTATTATTTATTTATTTTTCCCCCGAGGATGTGTATCCCCTGAAGAAGGCATCTGCCAAAACGTGTAGGGGTTGATCATTTAATAACACACCTATGACCTTCACACACCACTTGCTCTCTTGTATCTTTGCTATCCTTTCTGAGGGTGTTTGCTCTCTGTAGTTTTTCGGCTAATCTATGAGCAACACTGTTCTCCCCCTGGAAGGACATTCTCAGTTAATAAGGAAGATGATTTGCAAGCAATGTTGCCAGATGACCCTTTCTTCATGGAAGAGGAGGATTCTCTTTATACAGATGAAAAATGGGGAGAGATGGTCTGGTTTACACAAAAGATGGTTTGAAAGGACATGCACGCAGCATCCCTTTCGCAGTATTGTCAGAAGAAAATCATCCCTAGGGGTCTTTGTGTGAATAAGGCCCGTGGCAGGTTTACAGACTGTCTTTATGGCCAATTGGGTTAAAATTCTTAACAAATGTCCCCTTGACTTGATGATACTATTAATACATGAAAACATAAGGCAGAAAAACTTTGAAAGTTGAGGTACAGTCCAAAATGCAAAGACTCCAGTTTTGAAAGATTGAAGAAAGACTTTGATAGGAATACATCTGAATATAAAAAAAACAGTCAAAGAAAGGAAACTTAAGAAATGTAAGAGAAGAGGAGGATTATAAGACGGGCACAGTATATTACTGGATGAATAATAATGAAAAGCCCAGATTGAGGAGTGAGTCTCGCACGTGGAATTTCAATCCCCAGAAATCAGAACCTGCTGCAAAAGTGAAAACAAGATAGTTCTCACCTGATCCAGGCGTAAAGCAAAGCACAAAAAGGAGTCAAAGCCAGGCAGAGGAACACCTTGATACTTCAGCCTCCCTCTTTTCCTCAGGGATCCCTCCACACCAGAATCAGGATTTTCTAATGGACTCCCTTTGGAAAGGGGGAGGTCGAAAGACTCATCAGAACCAATCCAAGTCACAAACGGGAAGAGGGAGGGGCAGAGGACAAACATACAGGAGGATGTCAGAACCAGATGTGTAGGAGGTATTTTCAACTTATCCAGTTCCAAGCTGACCAACAATGAAATAGAGGTCTTAGAAAAAGGGACTTACTTTTGTCCCTTTTACGAAACATGACAAGTTCAGGATGCATGTTGAACTGTACAAATTTTTTCGAAAACTCAAGATTGATTTTTTTGATACACAAAATAAAAACCGAGATGTAGCAATTATTAAGAAACCATCCACATGGGTGCCACCCAACAATTCCAATGTACTGATTAGTGCATACGAGAAGGTTGTTATGGTGTGAGTGGAGAAATTATATACAAGAAAACAATGCAAGTTTTATAATTTAATTGGCCCGACAGAAGGCTGCATTATCAGATCTAAAAAACAACCAGTTTATTATTAAACCAGCTGATAAAGGAGGCGCACTAGTTCTTCAGGATAGATCCGCTTATGGTGCTGAGGTCCTTCATCAAATTAATAACACCACTTTTTATACCAAGATTTACGATGATCCAACACCTTTATTGAAGAACAAAGTAGAAACTTTGTTATACATAGGGCAAGGGCCAGCTATCTTACGAAAAGAGACGGATGTTAGAAACATAGAAACATGATGACAGAAAAAGACCACATGGCCTATCTAGTCTGTACTTTCATATCAACAACTACAACAGTCCACTTTTTACCTTTAGAGATCCTCTGTGTTGGTCCCATGCTTTTTTGAATTCAGTTACTGTCCTCATCTCTACCACCTATTCCACCTATGGAGACTATTCCATGGATCCACTACTCTTTCCGTAAAGAAATATTTCCGCATATCACTCCTGAATCTATCTCCCTTCACCCTCATCGCATGTCCCCTCATAGCAGAACTTGCTTTCAATTGAAAGATGCTCTCTCCCTGAACATTTATGCCACGGAGGTATTTAAACATCTCAATCATATCACCTCTATCCCGCCTTTCTTCCAAGGTGTACATATTAAGATCCTTAAGTCTGTCCTCATATGCTTTATAATGAAGCCCACTAAACATTTTAGTAGCCACCCTCTGCACCGACTCCATCCTGTTCACATCCTTTTGAAGGTGCGGTCTCCAGAATTTCACACTATACTCCAAATGAGGTCGCACCAAAGACTTATACAGAGGCATTATCACCTCCTTTTTTCTGCTAGCCATTCTTCTCCGTATGCACCCAAGCATCATTCTAGCTTTTGCTGTCGCCTTTTCTACCTGTTTAGCTACTTTAAGATCATCAGACACAACCACGCCTAGGTCCCGCTCTTCTTTAGTGGACAAAAGTACTTCACCTCCTATACTGTATTGCTCCCTTGGATTGCTGCAGCCCAAATGCATGACCTTACATTTTTTAACATTAAATCCCAGCTGCCAAATTCTAGACCATTCTTCAAGCTTAGCTAGATCCCTCCTCATGTTATCTACAACTTTCTGGGTGTCTACTCTATTGCAGATTTTGGTATCATCTGCAAAGAGGCAAACCTTACCCGACAGCCCTTCCACCATATCACTAACAAAGATGTTAAAAAGAATCGGACCAAGGACAGATCCCTGGGGCACACCACTGGTAACATCCTTCTCCTCAGAGTGAGCTCCATTTACTTGTACTCTTTGTCGCCTCCCACCCAACCAATTTCTAACCCAAGCAGTAACTTTAGGGTCCATCCCTAGGGTGCTCAGTTTGTTTATAAGTCGCCTGTGAGGAACAGTGTCAAAGGCTTTACTGAAATCTAAATACACCACATCTAGAGCTCTCCCTCGGTCCAACTCCCTGGTCACCCAGTCAAAGAAATCAATCAGATTTGTCTGACAAGACCTGCCTCTGGTGAATCCATGCTGCCTCGGATCCTGTAATCCGCTGGACTCCAGAAACCTCACTATTTTCTCTTTCAGAAGCGTTTCCAATAATTTACTCACCACCAAAATTAAACTAACCGGTCTGTAGTTTTCAACCACATCCTTACTTCCGCTTTTGTGTAAAGGCACCACATGAGCCTCTCTCCAGTCCTTTGGCATCACTCCCGACTCCAACGAGGCATTGAAAAGGTCAGTCAGTGGAGTTGCTAGAACGTCCCCAAGTTCCCTCAGTATTCTAGGGTGTATCCCATCCCGTCCCATCGCTTTGTCTACTTTAAGTTGAGCTAGTTTCTCATGAACACAGTCTTCTGAAAATTGTTCAAGATGTCCCTCGCTTCTGTTCCTATTTGTGGGTGTTTTCTGAGGTCCTGCTCCTGGTTCTTCATCTGTGAACACAGAACAAAAATATTTGTTAAGCAATTCCACTTTATCCTTATCAGCTTCTACATATTCCCCCCCTGCACCCTTGAGTCTGACAATACCACTTTTGCCCTTCCTCTTCTCACTAATAGGAGTGGAGGAGTAGCCTAGTGGTTAGAACACTGGCTTGGTAACCAAGCAATCAGGGTTCAATTCCCACTAGCACTCCTTGTGGCCTTGGGCAAGTCACTTAACCCTCCATTGCCTTGGAAGAAAGGCCTGGCAATCTACTTCCAGTGACACTGCCAAGAAAACCCAGGAGCTTCTGGGTCGCCAGGAGTCAGGACTGACTTGAAGGCACATATTGCATTTTGCTTCTCACTAATATATCCGAAAAATGTCTTATCCCCCCATTTTATTGCATTGGCTATTTCCTCCTCCTTTTGAATCTTTGCCTTCTTGACTACTTTGCTAGCTTCTCTAAGTTTTTCCAAATACAGATGACTGTCTTCCTCTCTCTGTGATCTCTTGTATGTTCTCACGGTCACACATCCAGTGACACCCACAATTTACATATTTCCTAAAATCCATGTCCACAGATAATCCACCAGGATGTCCCTTTGCATCTGCTAATGGCTCATTATTTGAACCTTTATCTAAATTTCTAGATGTCTTTCTTAAGACTGTTTGTGACCCAGGTTACTTTGTATGTTCACGATTCTTTGCACATAATTAATATTTTATGGGAGTTTACAGGGTATCATGAACAGCTCATTTTGGTCACTTTGGATATTAATTCCCTTTACACGAACATCTCCCAGGAGACGGCTCTCAGTATCATATCAGATGTCCTTATACATAGGGACAAGCCTGTTCGCACTCCAACCTTCTTTTTAACGCAGTTGGCTACTCCGGCAATGACAGAGAATTTTTCTGTTTGAGGGCTTTTTAAGAACATAAGATATGCCATACTGGGTCAGACCAAGGTCCATCAAGCCCAGCATTCTGTTTCCAACAGTGGCCAATCTAGGTCATACGTACCTAGCAGTTTCCCCAAGGGACACAGGTTCCACAATGCTTGTACTGGTTCAAGCATTGATATCCTGGGTCCCTTCTTAATAATGGTTTATGGACCTTTCCTCCAGGAACTTGTCCAAACCTTTTTTAAACCCAGCTACACTAACAGCCTTTACTACATCCTCCGGTAACAAATTCCAGAGTTTGATTACACGTTGAGTGAAAAAATATTTTCTTTTATTAGTCTTAAATAGTTTACCCTGTAGCTTCACTGCATGTCCCCTAGTCTTTCCATATTCTGATAAGGTAAACAATCGATCTACGTTTACCCGTTCCACTCCGTTCATTAATTTATAGACTTCTATCATATCTCCCCCTCAGCCGTCTCTTCTCCAGGCTAAAGAGCCCCAACATTTTTAGCCTTTCTTCATAGGAGTAGCCTTCCATCCCCTTTACCATTTTGGTGGCTCTTCTCTGAACCTTTTCTAAAATCGCTATATCCTTTTTAAGATACGGCGACCAGAATTGCACACAATATTCAAGGTGCGGTCTCACCATGGAATGATATAGAGGCATTATAATATCTTTTGTTTTATTTTCCATTCCTTTCCTTATCATACCTAGCATTCTATTTGCTCTCTTGGCCGCCGCTGCACACTGGGCCGAGGGTTTTAACAAGGTATCCACAATGACGCCTAAATCTTTTTCCTGGGTGGTGGTTCCTAATGTGGAACCTTGCATCGTGTAACCATAGTTTGGGTTGTTCTTCCCTAGGTGCATAACCTTGCACTTCTCCACATTAAATTTCACCTGCCATTTTGATGCCCAGTCTTCCAATTTATCAAGATCCTCTTGCAATTTTCCACAATCCTCCTGGGTTTTAACAACTTTAAATAGTTTTGTGTCATGTGCAAATTTGATAACCTCACTTGTTATTCCACTTTCCAGGTCATTTATGAATATGTCAAAAAGCAGCGGACCCAGCACAGATCCCTGGGGTACACCACTATTCACCTTTCTCCATTGGGAAAATTGGCCATTTAGCCCTACCCTCTGCTTTCTATCTTTTAACCAGTTCCTGATCCACAGTAGTACACTGCCTCCTATCCCATGACTCTTTAGTTTAATAAACAGATCAAAGGAGTAGCCATGGGGTCATCTATGGCACCAGATGTGGTGAACCTATATGTCGCAGACTTTGGAAAATGTTATTTTACAAGACACCCTTTTCAGGCCCAAATAAAGTTATGGAAGCACTACATAGACAATGTTTTAATGATTTGGGATGGTAGAGAACCGGAGCTACAAGACTTCTTTGGCTGGCTTAATTCTTTAGATGAAAATTTGCAATTTGAAGGGACATATAGCTTAAATCAAATTGTCTACCTTGACATTGTAATCAAGAAGGACCAACATGGTTTACAACTGATCTTCATCGCAAGCAAACGGATAGGAATTCATTACTGAGATTCAATAGTTTCTACAATAGATTTATTTATTTATTTATTTATTACAAGCTCTTATATACCGCTCTATTCAGCATCAGCGCGGTTCACAATATAACAACAGACCAGAACAACAAACTGTTTGGTTTTACAGAGAACAAGGTCAGAGAACTTGGATAAAACATGGGACGGCATTTCTGCAACTATTTACATGAGTATTTACAAGTATACACCAACAGAAGTTGTTATTAGTTATAGGGTAAGGATCGAGATTGGTTAGCTGGTCAAGTAATATTGGGGGAAAAGGTGGGATTTGAGAGCCTTTCTAAAAAGGGATAGATCAGTGATAGCACGAATCTCTGGGGGTAGGGCATTCCAGCACTTGGGGGCATAGAATCTGAAGGCCCTGTTAGATGTCGTTGATAGGCATTTTGTCGCTGCTTTAGGGATAACTAGTGCATTTGTTGATATCGTTCTCCTGATCTATTGGGTGGAACAGTCTGAACGAGGTCTACTAGGGAGGAGAGGTGATGATTTTAGTGGCCTTGAAAGATAGTATTAATGATTTGAACAATATTCTGCCATGTATTGGGAGCCAGTGTAGTTGCTATAGGATGGGTTTTATATGGTCCCTTCTTGATGCTCCGTAGAGGACTCTAGCAGCGGTATTCATGGAGAGTTGCAATGGGTTAATGTGGAGAGTGGGAGGCCTTGGAGAATGGCATTAGCATAGTCAAGGTGTGGTAGGGTTAAGGCTTGAAATATCGTCCGGAAGTCATCAGGATCAAGCAGGGGGCGAAGATGGCGGAGTGTCCGGATCTTGAGGTAGATGGCTCTGACTACGTTGGTTATATGTAGTTTAAAATCCATGCGCTGGTCCAAAGTGACTCCAAGGTAACGAATGGAAGGTTTGGATTGGAGCTCAGCTTCTTTGACCTTTATATGGGATGGGGGGGTGAAAAGTGGGTCTCTAGTGATGAAAAGAACCTCGGTTTTTTTGTGTTGAATTCGGAGGTTCTGGGATTGAAGCCATTCAGATACTGCATCAAAACATTTGGCTAGCGGGGAGAGGTCCATATGGGCTGTGGAGAAAGGCATGTATAGAAGGATGTCGTCAGCGTATATCAAGCATTCAACATTGAAGGACTTAATGATATTGCAAACAGGCTGTATGTATATCATGAAGAAGAGTGAAGATAGGGATGATCCTTGTGGTACGCCTTGTTTTTGGTGGTAAGGTGTGGATGTTGCGGTTCCTGAGGTAACGTACTGCCATCTCTGATCAAGGTATGATTTACACCACTCCAGGGCAGTGTTATTGATGCCTTTTTCTTTTAGTCGCCCTATTAAAAGATCATGATGAACAGAGTCAAAAGCCGCGGCAATGTCTAAGAAGATAAGAGCAAAGCCTTGGCGGATGTTATCAATGCCTGTGATGATGTTGTTGCATAGAGTGGTTAGGAGGGTTTCAACACCGTGGAACTCTCTGAAGCCATGTTGGCATTGGTCAAGAGGGGAGGCAGTGTCGATGTGGTCCTGTATTTGTCTTTGAGCTTCCTTTTCAATTATTTTAGCTAGCAGGGGAATGCTAGCTATGGGTCTATAAGATTCAACCTTTTGTGGGTCGAGTTTGTGGTTTTTCAAGAGGGGTCTGATGGATGTTCTCTTGAGGACTGATGGGAAGGAACCAGTTGTAAAGGATAAATTCATCATTTTAGTGATGATGGGGCTGAGATCTTGGCGTAGTTCCTTTATCCAGTGGGCTGGGCAAGGGTCAGTTTGTGCGGTGGTAGTGTTAAGAGCAGCGATGGTGACTTCAATATGTTTTCTGGATGGTGTGGAGAACATGGATAAGTTTGATATACATACGGTGACTTGAGAAGGAATTGTTGCAATGTTGTTGGTTTGAAGCAGCTTGGATTGCAGGTAATCGGCGAAGGCTTGAGGATGAATGGGTTCAGGATGTTCTGGTGAAGGTTCTTTAGATAAGATTTTGACTAGGTTGAAAAGATCACGTGGTTTATTTAGCGATCTTTTCAGCGTGTCAGTATGGAATTGTCTCATCTTGGTCATGACTGACTCTCTGTGCAAAGATAGGTGTACTCTATAGGCTGCATGGTCTTCAGAAGAGTGTGAGCGACGCCATCGTTTCTCCAATTTTCTTAGGTGTGTGAGGGAGGCTCGTAGGTCAGGGGAGAACCAAGGAGAGGATTTTCTTTTCTTTAGGTTGGTGTCCTGTACTGGTTGTAGTGCAATGGTGCTGATAGTGTTGTTCCAGGATGCGATCAGATTTTCGAGATTGAGAGAGGTGTCATGCAGGAGAGGGAGGGTTTCTGTAATTATATGCTCTTTGTTGAAGGTTTTGAATTTCCGAGATGTTACTTTTGTTGAGTCAATGGAGTTTTTGTTGATGTATGATGACTGTTTGCCATTGATGAGGATGGGGAAGGTGATTAGGTTGTGGTCGGACCAAGGTACTGGGGTTACAGAAGTGTCGAGTCTATTGTTGGAATCAAGGGCTGTCAGAGGAGCAAAAATCATGTCAAGGATGTTTCCTCTCTTGTGCGTGGGGGCTTCAACAATTTGTTTGTATCCCAACTCGTTGATTGCTTCAAGGAGGGCTGAGGCATGGCTAGGATGCAGTGTTGGGAGATTGAAATCTCCTAATATCCAGTTGGGAGTGTTGGGCTGGCGTGTGTTGGTTGCTAAGTCCAGAATGTTAGGAAGGTCATCCGTGGAGGGTGAGGGTGCTCTGTATATTAAATTGATGGAGCATTGCTCATTCGTGATGGTTAAGACGTCCATGCTGTTTGAGCTTGTGGAGTCCACAGTGTGGAAGTTTAGGTCATTCTTGGTAAGTATGAGAATGCCTCCACCTCTCTTGCTCTCTCTATGTTGGGAATGGACGGAGAAGTTGGGGGGTGTGAGTTGGTTAAGGATCACATTATCTGTGTCGGATAACCAAGTTTCGGTTATCATGAGGATGTCTAGATTGTAGGAAGAGATTGTGTCAGTGATGACTGGCCATTTCCTTGAAATATCCTCAAAAACTGTCCTGTAGGAAGATAAGAAGACTATGTTCATTGGAACAGGATTCTGAGCACAGTGCTGTGGACATGGGCAAACTATTCGGGGAACGGGGTCTGGAACGTATCCAAAAAGCTTATAAGCGGGCCAAATCTACAAACCGAGCATCTCTTCTTGTAGGAGCAGATCGGCCAGCACAAGAAATAATTGTGTGCGCAATCCAGTTTTCTAATCTCTCAAAAGACATTGTTAGTATTCTCAAGCAAGAGTGGCGTCTTTTGGCTACTATACCAGTATTTGCTTTGAAGTAACTCACTATAGCTTACAAGAGAAATTGGAATCTAGCAAATATTCTTGTCCCATCAGCTTTGTCAAAACCAAGGGTAGTATGTAAGGTGAAAGGACGTTTTAAATATGGACGCTGTTCAGTGTGCCCCAATGTTCTGGTGACTAAGGACTTTTTTGAACATCCTGTTTCACGCAAGAAGATTTTTAAACAACATTTTTCAAACTGCAATACCAAAAATGTTATATACCTCATCTATCCATATAACTTGATCTATGTAGGAAAGACCAAGAGGCCAGTAAAAACCTGAATCATAGAACACAAGAGCTGTATGAACAGATGGGTACCGGAGAAACCGTTGGAAGCGCATTGGGAAGAAAAGAATTATCATGTCACGGATCTGAAGTACCTTGTGCTCAAAGTCATGGAGCCCCATTGGAGAGGTGGCGACACTGACAAGATTCTTTTGAAACTATAATACGTTTACAAGCTACATACCTTGGAACCACATGGTTTGAATCAGGACGTTAATTTCACTGCTTTCCTTTGATTTTGTTTTGTTTTTACTCTTTATGGTTTTTAATCCATTTTAAGTTTTATTCATTACACAGGTACACTACCAAAAAACTGCCTCCAGTTTTGCAACTGATTCCTATAGATTTTGGGGTGCTGAATCCAGGAAAAATAGCCAAAATGTTCCATCACGTCACGTTTTCTTGCAAAATTAGATTTCTTACCCATATAAGGAATGTTCACATAATTTCTTTTTAGCCGACTGCAGTTTATTTTCTTGGCCCAAAATAGAGGTTGTAATGGTTAACTAACTAGAAACACTCCCTCATGATATTTTAGAGTGTTTTGTATTCATTTTATACATTAACAGGACAATTGGGAGGCGGGGGGCTAAATCCAGTACTCGCGCTGGCGCATGTTCTTTCCTGTTCGCCTCGCCTCGTTTGCTCGCTCAAACACGGTGGTTGCGACATGAACGTTCCTGTCAAATTTCAGTTTCTTGCAAGTTCATTATTACCTTTTGTTTGCTCAGTCGTAATCCAGCTTTATTCCGAAGTGGTTCACTACAGTTGTACTTTGCAGTGCTGTGTATTTGTGATGGCTCACAGAGCCAGAGGTTGCGTCAACTTTCCGGACAGTTTTTGTTTTATTTGTGGGGAATATACCGTGAAAAAGCGGCAGAGGAACATTTCTGCATTTATTAAAAAAGTATATTTCGCCTATTTCGGTTTGAAGTTAGGCGATCAAGACAAACTGTGGGCTCCTCAGAAAGTGTGCAAGACATGTGAGGAAGATCTACGCTTATGGATGAAAGGTAAAAAACAAGCATTTCGTTTCGGAATACCTATGATGTGGCGTGAACAAAGAGACCACAGCAGTGACTGCTATTTTTGCTCTTGCATTGTGAAGGGATACAACTTAAAAAATAAGAACGTAATAAGTTACCCCAACCTTCCCTCAGCAATTAGGCCTATGCCTCATAGCAACGAAGTACCTGTGCCTGAACCACCAAAATCTTTGGATCATATTTGTGTGGACGGTTCTGATCATGATGAGACTCATCAGATGGC
This sequence comes from Ichthyophis bannanicus, assembly GCA_033557465.1. NCBI lineage: Eukaryota > Metazoa > Chordata > Amphibia > Gymnophiona > Ichthyophiidae > Ichthyophis > Ichthyophis bannanicus. Next base: position 173,886,496 of record CM066036.1, on the reverse strand, counting down.
TTTTCCCGATGAGTCCAGTACTTCCGAGTTTGAAACTGAACCAGATCCGAAACCTGAACTTTTCTCTCAAGCTGAATTGAATGATTTAGTCCGGGATTTAGGACTCCCAAAAGATGCTGCCCAACTGCTAGGTTCTCGGCTTAAACAGAAAAATCTATTGTCACCAGGAACAACTTTTTATTGGTACCGCAACCGCGAGACACAATTTTTGAAGTATTTCAGCAAAGAGGAAGATTTGGTATTTTGCAACGATATATACGGAGTGATGGAAAAGTTTAAACTCAAGTATGATCCTGCTGAATGGCGGCTGTTCATTGATTCGTCAAAAGACAGCATAAAAGGTGTTCTTCTTCATAATGGCAACACATTCGCTTCAGTTCCTATTGCTCACTCTGTTATTCTCCAAGAAAAATACGAGAATTTGGCCCTGATTCTTCAGAAGATTCGTTATGATGAGCATAAGTGGATGATTTGTGGAGACTTTAAAATTCTATCCATGCTATTAGGGCAGCAATCCGGTTTCACCAAATATCCCTGCTTCCTTTGCTTGTGGGATAGCCGGGCCCGCGACCTACACTGGGGGAAAAAAGACTGGCCAATTCGGGAGTATTTGAGACCCGGTGAGAAAAATGTTCTTCATGAGAGCTTGGTACCTCGTGATAAAATTCTATTACCACCTCTCCACGTTAAGTTGGGTCTCATTAAGCAATTCATCAAGTCCCTTCCAAAAGATGGTGAGTGCTTTCGGTACCTTTACTCAAAGTTTCCCCGACTTTCTGATGCAAAGCTAAAGGAAGGAGTGTTTGTTGGCCCTGATATAAGGAAACTCATTTCAGATGGAGCATTCGCTGAAACGATGTCTGAGAAGGAAAAAGAAGCCTGGGATTCCTTCAAGGATGTTGTTCTCAAATTCTTGGGGAACAGGCGGGATGAGAACTATAAGGATATTGTTGCCAGGATGCTCAATGCCTTCAAAGAACAAGGCTGTAACATGAGCCTGAAAGTCCATTTCTTGCACTCCCATGTGAACTACTTTCCCGAAAACTTGGGGGCGTACAGTGAAGAACAAGATGAAAGGTTTCACCAGGACATCAAGGACGCAGAGAGAAGGTACCAAGGAAGATGGAACACCACTATGATGGCTGATTTCTGCTGGTTGCTGCTGCGGGAAACCCCAGATGAAACATACGCCAAGCAGCGCACCAAGAGAAGCATTCGGGGGAAGAAGAAACGGGCCCACCAGGAGATTGATTGACCCAAGAATGACTTTAAAATCTAAACTGTGTTGACAAATATCGTGTTTTTACTAAACTTTGAAATAAAAATTTGCTAGTTATTACCACAGTGTCGGATCTCATTTATTAGAATTTTATTTTCACACCATCGGGTGTTTGTCTTCATGTATTGCAATGGTGCGGTTTGCGTTTTCTATTCTTACATACATACCTGTACAACATTTTTTGCACATTTCTTTGCTTTGCTTTGTGTCTAACCTCGATCTTATATGCTCAATGTTTGTGCACATGTATGTGGCTGTTTTAAGTGCAGACAATTTTGCTACCATCACAGTGTGTTTTGTTGACATTACTCTATTCTTATGTGCTGCCTTGTTACAATTTTCTTTATTCTTATTTGAATAACTACTAAACAATTAATATAAAGAATTCATCCAAGAAACTTTTATCTCGATCGCACTCAATCTGAAACGTTCACCTCAAACTGCTAACCCAATGTAGCAAAAAATCTGTACGTGATGGAGCAAATTGGTTACCAGATTTGGATTCAGCGCACCAAAAAACATAAAAATCAATCGAAACAGAGGCAGTTTAAAAAAAATTTTTTTTAGTGTACCTGTGTTATTTATTACTGAGATTTTATAATTTGTTTTTAGTTCACCTTGTGGCACCATCCGTAGATGTACCCCATGGCACTCCTGGTCTCTGTCATTGTCGTGCTTACAGGTTTGCCTCTCTTTTTCCTTCTCCTTCCCCCCTTTTTCTTCCTCCCTCTCCCCCTCCCTCTTTCCCCCCTCTTCTCCTTCCTCCATCTCCCCTTTTCCCTCCCTCTCACCCTCGCCTTTTTTATTGTTCACTGGAATTTAAATGTTTCTTTTATGCTTTTACTTATTTTATCCGCTTTTATACAGTTTTATTTAGTGATGGAAGCAGATGACTCTTGGCCAAATTTATCACTCATCCAAGACTCTGCAGGAAGGCAATCACTCTGGTAGTAATTCGCTTGCTCTCCTCAGATTTTGCCTGGATGAGCCAATCATCCAGATGAGTGTGCACCAGAATCCCCTTCCTTGTGTAGCGCCACCACTATCACCACATTCTTGGTAAAAATGTAGGGCACTGTTGCGAGACTGAACAGCAGGGCTTGAAACTGAAAATGGCCCTCAGGCATCATGAACTGCAGATACTGCTGATGCTCCGCCCAAATAGGAATGTATAAATAGGCCTCTGTCAAGAACTTGCCCTCTTTGACCGACATAATGACCGACCGGAGTGTCTCCATATGAAAATGGGGAACTCTGAGGCAGCGATTCACATGCTTGAGATCCAAAATGGGCCAGAAGGACCCTTCCTTCTTGGGGACAATGAAGTAAAGGAAGTATCAACCATCTCTGTACTGGTCGTTCAATACATGCATCACTTCCTGCAGGTCTAGCAGATGGCAGAACATGTCTCTCACGGCCTCGAGCTTTCGAGGTGCCCTGTAGGGAGAATTTACAAAGGCGTCCGTGAATGGGTGGGCAAACTCCAATACATACCACTCTTGGATAATCCTCTAACACCCACTGATTGGATGTGATTTGAGCCCAGGAAGGATAAAAGTCCCCCCTGGATTGTTCACGTCTCATTGCATCTTCTTAGCGGCTGAGGAGGCTGAGGGAGAGTAAAATCCCCTGCTAGATCCTTGAAACCCTTGAAAGGCCTGCACCCAGGCTTAGAAACACCCCCTCTGGTAGTGCACAAACCGTACCACCCAGAAACGCCGGTAATCTTTTGACTGTCTCCTCACCGGAAACAAGGCACTAACTGACTTCTGCTTATCCTTGGGAAGCCAACCCCCTTTAGACTCTCCCAAGTCTTTCATTAATTTGTCCAGATCTTCCACGAACAAGAGCTTACCTCTGAAAGGGAGCCTGCTTAAACACTACTTCGAGGAGACATCTGCCAACCAGTTCCAGAGTCACAGGTAGCAACAGGCCGCCACCACAGAGGCCATTCTTTTTGACAAGGCTCGAATCAAGGCATAAAAGGCATCTGCCAAATATGCCGCTCCGGATTCTAACTTAGCTGTTTCTTGTGAGTGGAGCAGTGAGCCCCCCACCGACTAAGATTCCCTGTGCCCATCGCAAACACACGGATGGGGCATTGATATCAAATGCCTGCTTCAGCAGAGTCTCAATCTTCCTATACTGAACATCCCTAAGGGGCCAAACTGCCCTCATGAGACCGCTGCATCTTTGTCACTCCTAAGACTAGTGCATATATCTTAGGGGAGCGCAAGAGTTCCTTATCGCGATCCAGTAACATGTAAAGGTGGCCCATGGTCCGCATCCCTTTCAGCATGGCCTCTGGGACATCCCACTCGTCCTGTATCATCTGCCAGATCAACTGTGCAAGGGGAACACAGTCTGCAGCTTCCGGATGGCTTGAAATAGGGGATGCTCCAAAGGGTCTTCCTCCAGAGGAGTATCTGCTCCCATACTGAGCGCACTTAATGAGTGAGAAATCAAGGTTGCCAGTTCCTCTCTGTGAAACATGTGGACAATGTGCGACTCCTCCCCTTGGGGTATCTCACCTTGCTCAAGCTCCGTCACTGTGGTGCCCATGTTGTTCTTTACCTCAGGGTCATCCCCCTCTTTGGAGTGGACCGACCCTGTGTCACCCCAAGGGTCCTCGGAGATACTCCACCAGCTAGGTCCACATTCACCCTGCACCCCCTTCAAACCTAAAGAGCACAGGCAACCCCCTCTTCTTAGCTCTCTCCTGGGATCCTGTTGGACCCTCATCCCGTGCTTCCTCATACAAAACGCTTCATGCACGAGGACAAACGCCAGCAAAAATCCTCCCCGGAAGTCTAGATGTTACTGACCCCCAAGACGAGGATGGCCCAGAGGATCTATCATCTCTGTTCTTGGGCTCAATTGAGGAGGCGGACTCTGACCACCCCAGGCACTGGCCCCTTGCCCATTCGCGGGCAAACCACATTCCCCTGGAGAAAGGGGAAGGAGCTTCCAATTCCTCTGAGGATCCCTCAGTCCAGTTTGATCTATTCTCCAGGAGGCCATCCTCTGCTAACCAGGCATCCACCTCGCATCCTTTGAGGAAGCCTGCCTCTGAAACTATGCTTTTGTGCACTCTACACGCTAGGCAGAATGGCTTAAGAGGCATGACAAGCTTTTTATTCCGCAGATCAGCCCAACGGTAGCTCAACTGTTAAAATCATTGTTCTTATCTAAGCTCGCTCTCTGTTGTTTTTTTTTTAAACTTAGGGACACCTAGATTCCCCCAAATAAGCTACTCAAAACAAAATGCACAGGAACCCCTGAGCATCCGAAATACCCACCCTGGAGGTTTGGATTCTTGTTTTAAATTCCTCGCAGTACCAGGAAGAGGAAAAAAACATGGCAAACAAAATGGGGCTGGTTCCTGCGCTCAGTGGGAGCTGGCCGCCATGCACCACGCTGTCTCCCCCAACTCTCTCCTGCTGTTCTTAAGCCTGCGGTGTTCTCCTGCTCATGCCCCCATTGACCAAGACAGCAGGAACCACCAGTTACTTCCGCCACGATGCTCAGCTGCCTGGGGAGCTTCGGCATTGCAGGAGTGCCTAGGTCAGCCAGGAGACTGGCAACGTACATGTAGCCTTCTCCTGTCTGTGAAGAGGGTCAGAAACTGTTGCTACCCAGGTCAATCAGCAGCAATAAGCCCCCTTGCCTCTCCAGAGAGCTTTGCTGTCTGCACAAGTACTCTGCAGAGTATTTCTGCGCCTTTCAATTGTTAACGTTAAAAAAAAAAAAAAATACTACCAAAGTCTAAATTAAAAGGCCAGATCCAGCCTAAACCCCAAAAACAAAACACTCCCCCAGCTTAGCTGCTTATTTGTTCCTTCAGCGAGTTCCTTCTATGGGGTAATCATGTCACTGCAGCTGCTTGGAGACTGCGATACTAAGAACTGGTGGGAGGTGTATCCCGATGTCATTAAAGCTGACATGCTCAGTCTCCAAGCTGCTGGTGGGGCGTGACTACCCATAGGTCGGGACTGGACTTGACGGACGATAAGGAACTATGCTCTCTTCATTAGGACAGAGCATTTCTATGTATTCAAGTAGAGAGGCATGGCAACTGCACTTCTTTATTACATGGACACCAAGAAGGAAACAAGGACACTGTGTGGTGAACTTGCTGGCAAGCTAATTTAACAGAAACTTCCCTTTGAGTTTCTCCTTGAAAATGAGGTCTGCACATATACCATTAGATATGAAGTACAAATGCATGCTACTGCCTGCACCAGTAAATTACACTCAGGCAGGGTTGGTCACAAATAGAGATCTGGACAGCAGCCTAGGGTAGCACAATTCAGGAGGGGAGTGTGGAAGAGCAGCAGGCTACCAGCAATAAAGGCCAGTGAGTTAAGCATGGTGTAAGAGCATAGAGCACATGTGCATACTTAAGTCCTGCTCCCTATCTGACAGGAAGTTTGTATCGAAGGGGCCAAGAACACAGCAAGTCTTAAGAACATGCATGTCCTCTATGGCTCATGTCATGCAGAAGTCACTAATTTCAACTGCAGCTTCGGGCCCAGGTGGAAATAGGGTTCTGGAAGCAGCGACAGCAAGGAGAGGAGGGATCAGGCATGGCCTATAGGGTGAAGAGAAAGGAAAGTGCTGGACTAAGAGAAATGAGGAAGAGGAGGAAACGCTTGGAAGGCAGTGGGGTGTGGGGGAGTTTATGAGAGGCTGGGGAAGATGATAAAGAGAAGGGAAATGTGGCGGATGGGATGAAGGACATGGAAAGTTGCAGATGGGTACAGTCATTTGTAGAAGAATGGGGTGAACCACTGGGGTCAGGGCCCTACCAGTATTTTGACAAACATTGCATCAGTGACTAGATAGCTTGGGTAATCCATTTGTGAATGGAATTCTTCAGCTGTGGAGGAGAATCTCAGTAGCTAGATGGCTATGGGGCAAATCTTCTCTGTTGACGCACTTGCATTTTCGACCTGGGCTGGAGGATCTCTTATTTAGGAGGTGGGAAGTGCTAGGTTTGATTTCCTTAATTCATTTCTGTCCAGAGGGAGATTGTGTGGTGATTGATGAGTTCCAAGAGGAAAATGGGGTTCTATACAGAGATATTTATGGGTACTTGCAAGAGTGCCATTCATTGAATTTGAGTGAATGAGCAGAGTTGAGAGTGGGGCTTATAGCTTTTGAAGTAATCTGCTGGTATTCAGCAGCTAGGAAGAAAGTTCTCAAAGATTTATAAAATCCTCAGGGGCATGGGGGGAGGGGGGACTAACTTCCAAGAGGCCTGGGAAAAATATCTGGCAACAGTCCTTGAAGAGAAACAATAGGAAAAGATTTTTTAAAAAATGAGTAAGGTCTCAGTTTTAAGCTTAATAGTAGAAAATGGATATAAACTCCTTTATAGGTGGTATTTAACCTCTGTTAGGTTGCATAAACTAACCCCAGCATTATCTCCTTGTGCTGGAGGGGCTGTGATATGCAAGGAGATTTTACATATGTCCAGTCCTGCTGGAAGATAATAGAGGATTTTATTAAAGAAGTTGGTAAATGGGCCTTTAGAGCTTGGTAAAAATGGGAAGCTCTGTTGGGAAGGGCGGGGGGGGGGGGGGAACAGGGCCGGCCCATCCACTAGGTGGGTCAGGCAGCTGCCTAAGGAGGCAGACCTCTATGGGTGGCAGTCCATGTGCTTCGGTAGACATGGCCTGCTGCCCCACCCCCCCATGCCAAGCTGCACTGCCATCGATTCTGACAGCGGGGTCAGGCTCGTGGACTGCAGCCCACAGCAGGCTAAATGTTTCAGCATACATGGCCTGCCGCTTCAGACCCCGCCCTCCGATACAACTTCTGGGGGGTCAGAAACAGCAGGCAATATGTGCCGAAGCACATGGCCTGTCGTCGGCTGCTGCCAGAGTCTAACCACTTTCCACCTCCAACCCTGCAGCAGGAATCAGCAGCAGCAGCACAGCTCAGCATAAGAGGGGGAGGGCGGCATGGCTCGGCACGGGGGATGGTGGAATGGCCGAGCCTTTCACCTGGGGCAGCAGAAACCCTTGGGCCAGCCTTTAGGGGAGGGGGAGGGGCTGGCATGGGTCAAAGGAAAATTTAGTTCCTATTTCTGAGACTGGAGCCAGGTATGAAATTGCACAAACATCGTTGTTGTTGAGGATACAAAATCCTTTTAATGCATTGAGGCTAGACTGACTACTGCTTCCACAGCAAGTGTGGCGGGCCCCAAATGCACTGCCCAATGCCGAGTTGTAAAAGGGCTTTGGGGTGGGGGCAAGGTTGGGGGATAGCTGGCTGTAACTGGCACTACTAGATTATTGTTCAAAAATGGTTTAATAGAAGACTAAATATTTAAAAAATTTAGAGGGAGATTGAGAACTGAATGATGAGAAGGAGGGGTGAAAGCTGAGTGGATAGAGAAGCACAAAAACAAATGGAAGGACGTTGAAACATGAATTATCAGAGATGGATGTAGGGGAGGAAATGAAGATAGGAGAAATGTAGCAGCAAAAGGACAGGCACCCTGGGAACAGAGTTAAGAGTAGACAAATGAAAGCAGAAACCAGAAACAGAGCAAGCATTAGAAAATTAAAATGGCAAGACAACAAAGATAGGGAAAATAATTTTCAATTTAATGATGGAATTTAATCTCTAACTTTTGAAGTATATGGAAAAATGTGTTGCTGTTTTTATTTCTTTGGTGTTGCACTGCAGTTTGTATAATTTTTGCCTACATACTTCTATTTTTAGCTTGTAGTAATTTATATTGTATATGTTCAGGTTTTATTTGTGTTCAAGTATTCTCTGTAGTGTGGAGTTTCCAGGTTAGGATCTATAGTAATCAAAAATAAAATAAAATAAATCTAGCTTGTTCAGATTTCCCAGTAGGCATATTGATGTTCTAGGGCCCACTGCAATATTTAAAGGTATTGCCCTTTTCTGGATAGGCTCCTTGTGCAAGTTCTGGTCCTGAGTAACACTTGTAGGACTTTGTATTCTTTCATACCAAGCCTGAAACTAGTATCAAGCTTTTATCTTCTGTGTATGGAAAGAGTTCAATGGGAAAATGTCCTAGTTCTGCTCTGTACCTATTGTTGAGCAAGAGGTACTTCTGTGGATGCAGAAGGTGCTTATAATTTATAGAGAGGCAGAAATCAGTATTTTTTACATTAGCATTCTTGGCTTCAAAATTTTACTACTACAATTTTTGCTAAAAATATTCAGCCACTGTAAAGTGTTTATTTTTTGTTATATAGTCTGTAAATGTAAGTTGCATTCTTTTTTCTTTTGGTGCAACCACCTGGCTAGTATTTTGAGAAGACCCACCCACCCACACTCCCTGCACCATAATCAAACTTCACAGGGAACCCTTCCTGTTGGGTGCCTTGGGAAGAGGGGTGGCATCTCATCCTTTGGCTCAGGCAGCCGATTGACTCGTTACCATAGGGCACGGGATTCATAGCTGACGTTTTGCCAAAGGTGTCAGGTACTCTTCGGCCAGTCCTTCTGACACTAATGTGAAAATGCCAATGTTGAGCATACTATCTCCAGGAACAAGCAGGAATGTAGTCCTCACACATGGGTATCGTCAGTACCGACGGAGCCTGCATGGGAACACTCCCCATCGTCCAATAGGAACGCTTTTGGGAGCATCCCTCAGCACGTGCGCGCTGTCTTCCAGCCTTTCCAACTGTCCCTCTTCAGTTCTTCGTTTTCCGCGGAGCCGACAGGACACACACTGTCACCGCAGAAAATTTCTTCTTTAAACTTGCTTTCTTGTGGTCGTGTCTGCCTCCACATGACACCTACTGGTACCGCCGGTTCTTTTTTCTTCTTTTTAAAAAAAAAAAAAAAAAAAATATATATATATATACTTTCTGAACTGTTTTTCTTCAGAAACGTTTTCTTTTTGGTGCTAGGTGCCATTTTGGGCATTAGGCCCCATTTTTCCTAGAATATGGAAAAGCCAGCTAGTGGTTTTAAAAAAAATGTACTAAGTGTGGCGGTACCATTTCCGTCACCGACACCCATGACTGGTGTCTCAAATGCTTAGGCCCTGACCATTCTCCATCTGAGTGTCTCTCTTGTATGGGGATGACTAAAAGAGAAAGAGAGAACCAGGCTGCAAAGCTCAGTACCCTCTTTTCTTCAGATGCCAGGTCCATTGCATCAACGTCTTCAAGAGCCTCGTTGTCCTCCCATGGATCTCAGGTAACTAAACATAAGAGCCGGTCCTCAAAGGGTAGCTCTCCTTCAAAGCATCGAGAGGCCTTTGGCATTGCCCTTGAGGAAACTACACCGGCAAAACAGCCCCAGCGGGAGGCTTCGGCCTCCAAACAATCAACGAGGTTCCAGGATGTTTGAGGCCTCGACCTCGGCAGAACTACTGGTGCAATGCTCGGGGTTACGGCCGCTTTTCCAGGTAACGATACCCAGGCATCGACAGCGTTGATAGACCAGAGATTCCTCACTATTGAACTCAGTCTTGCAGCTCTCCTTACAGCTGCGGTACCATTGACACTGGGGGTTCAACGGGCACTGGTACCAGCACCGGTACAGATACCAGTGGGAATTCTTCCCATGCCAACTTTTTCTGGCATCGACAGATCGGTACCGATTTCGATCGATACCGAGACCATGCTTTGCATGAACATCGGGATCAGAGATACTTCGAATCCTCAGATTCTGATGACTCTTATAATTCTGCTGGTACCAGAGTGTTTCTCCCGGAAGACTCCTCTTCTCCCCAACGCAGAATGTCTCCACCGGAAGACTTGCCTTTTCAGGATTTTATTTGTGATGTGGCCCGAGGCCTTTCAATCACGGTAGCTCCTGAAAAAGAACCTAGAGCAAAGGAATTGGAAATTCTCCAATACCCTAAGGCTCCCAAGGAAGCAGCCACTTTGCCCATTCATGAAATTCTTCATGATTTGATGCTCAGAATGTGGGAGACACCTTTGACCACATCTCCTCATTCTAGGAGACTCAATACCATGTATCGAGTTCCACCATGTCCTGGTTTTCAAAAGACTCAGTTGCCACACCATTCAATAGTAGTGGAGTCAGCCATGTGTAGGATGAAAAGGGCAAAAAGACATGCATCCAATCCTCCAGGTCGTGAATGCAGGACTCTTGATGCTTTTGGGCGAACATTTCAGGCTTCCATGCTTTCAGCTAGGATCAGCTCGTATATTTTATATATGGGAATGTTCCTCAAAGAGGTCACAGGAAATTTGGAGCTTATGAGCCTCCTTCTCCCTGATGACAAACGACAAGACTTCCTTACTCTTGTCAAGCATGCTCAAGACGTCTCCAAGTCTGTAAATCGTGCAGCCTTTGACTGCTTTGAATGCATCAGCAGGACCTCTGCTATTGCCATTGGTGCACGTCGGATTGCCTGGCTTCAGGTATCAGACTTGGAGATTTTGGTACAGGATAAATTAGGAAACATCCCTTACACAGGAGAAAACCTCTTTGGCAAGAATTGGCAGGAAAAGGCTAATGAGATAGATGCTGACAATATCGCTTTAGATAGATTGTCAAAATCTACAGCCACTCCAGCCAAAAAGAAACCCTATAAAGAACCCCTTTTCAGCTAAAAGAGGAAGTTTTATCCATCCTATATCCAGCAAGGGCAAGCTCAGGGTCAAGTTGCCCAGAAAGGTCAACAACAACAATCCAGACAACAAAAGAAGCCAAAAGGCCTTAGAGCTCAACCAGCTCCACAGGCCCAGCCCCCTCAAGGGCTTTGACTCCTTCATAGAGAACTTGGCCTTCCTGCCTCTGAAAGGTCCAGAACCCCTAAACATTCCAGGAAGGAGGTCTCAACAGTCCTTGCTCAAGGAGCAATAGAGGTGGTGCCCATTCTTCAACAGGGTACAGGGTTCTACTCCCACTACTTTCTTATTCGAAAGAAAACAGGAGGACAGACCCATTCTAGACCTCAGAGAATTGAACAAATATCTGTTCTGAGAAAAGTTCAAAATGATTTCTCTGGGAATTCTTCTGCCATACCTTCAAAGTCAGGACTGGCTTTGTTCTCTAGATCTAAAGGATGCATATACTCACATTCGGATCCATCCAGATCACAGGAAATTCTTAAGATTCCTTTTCAGGGGAAAACATTTCTAATACAGGGTTCTTCCCTTTGGTCTGATTTTGGCACCAAGAGTATTCACGAAATGCATGGCAGTAGTAGCTGCATGTCTGCAAACCCTAGGGATATTCGTCTTCCCTTAGACGACTGGCTCATTCGAGCCCCCACGGTTCCAGAGGCCAGCTCTGCACTGTCTCGCAGAATGCGAATCCTTCAATACTTGGGATTGGTCATAAACCTCCCAAAATCCCAACTTGCTCCGTCTCAGTCCCTGGAGTTCATAGGAGCTCGTTTAGATACCAGACAGTCAAGGGCTCTTCTCCCACAAGCCCGCTGTCTTCGCATAGTGCAACTAGCTTCTCAAGCAGTGGTGAAGTCCTCCCTAACTGCTCGAGAACTACTACAACTATTGGGACATATGGCATCCACGGTTCATGTAGTTCCCTATGCTCGCCTTCATATGCGAGCAGCCCAGTGGACCCTATCCACACAGTGGACACAGGGCACAGGACATCTGTCGGACAAGATATCAAACTCACGACTGATTTTGTCCCTCCAATGGTGGCAATCACTGGAAAATCTTCTAGTGGGGTCTCCTTTCCAGCAACCCCTATTCTAGGCCACCCTAACAACAGATGCATCACAGGTGGGATGGGGGGAGCACACCTGCATCATCTCTCTACCCAGGGTACCTGGACTCCACAGGAGACTTGTCTTCACATAAACCTCCTGGAACTCAGAGCAATCTATCTAGCTCTTCGAGTATTCCATGCTCAGCTCAGCTACAAGACAGTCCTAGTCCAAATGGACAATCAAGCAGCCATGTTCTACGTGAACAAGCAGGGCGGAACAGGCCCTCTGTCATTATGCAACAAAGCTTTACGACTATGGGCCCTCGCCAGAGAGCATCAAATTCACCTTCTCGTGGTATATCTTCCAGACAATCAAAACCTTTGGGCAGACAAACTCAGCCGAGTACTGCTGCCTCATGAATGGTCTCTCCACCTAGACCAGGTGGCCAAGATATTTCAGATCTGGGGAACCCCAGACATAGACCTATTTGCAAGTCCACTGAATGCCAAACTTCCCCGTTTCTGTTCCAGAATTCCGGCTCAAAATTGCCAGGCAAGAGACACCTTCCTTCTTCACTGGGGTCACAACTTCCTCTATGCCTTCGCACCCATTCCCCTCATCCCCAAAACATACTTCAAGCTTCAGAGAGACAGGGGTCGTATGATCCTCATGGCGCCATGCCAAACATGGTATCCCCTGCTTCTACATCTCTCTCAAGCTGCACCTCTGGAGTTAGGGTCTGCTCCAGATCTTCTCTCCGAAGAGAAAGGGATGCTATGGCACCCGAATCCCCATTCCCTGCATCTCAGGGCCTGGCTGCTGAAAGCTTAGACCTTCAGGATCTCAACCTTTCCCAACAGGTAAAAGATATCCTTCAGGCTTCTAGAAAACCTTCCACAAGACGCTCTTATGCCTTCAAGTGGAAATGTTTTACTATATGACCCCCCTTATGATACCTTTGGAATTGATATTAGAGTATCTACTTCATTTATCAAATTCTGGTCTAAAGACCAATTCAGTAAGAGTCCATCTTAGTACAATTGCAGCTTCCTATAAACCTCTAAATGGACAACCAATTTCCTCTCATCCACTCATGTGAAGATTTATGAGAGGTCTTCTATTAACAAAGCCTCCCATCAGGCCACCACCGGTGGCATGGGATTTAAACCTAGTTGTCGGGCAGCTCATGAAACCGCCCTCTGAACCTTTCGCCACTACCACCCTAAAGCTTTTGTCCTGGAAGGTCATCTTCCTAATTGCAACCACCTCTGCACGTCGCATTAGTGAATTGCAAGCTTTAGTGGCTGATCCTCCTTATACTAGGTTTCACCATTATAAGGTTGTTCTCAGAACCCATCCACACTTTATGCCAAAGGTGGTTTCGCCTTTTCATTTAAATCAATCGATTTATCTCCCTGTATTCTTTCCGAGGTCTCATGCCTCTAATGCAGAAAGGAACCTTCATACTTTGGATTGTAAAAGAGCTTTGACTTTTTACCTACAAAGAACACAGCAACATAGGTGGTCTTCTCAACTTTTTATTGCTTTTGATTCTAGTCATTTGGGACTTCCAGTCTCCAAAAGAACTCTATCCAAATGGATTGCACAATGCATATCCTTTGCTTATGAGAGTAAGTGTCTTCCTCTTCAAGGCCATGTCACAGCTCATAATGTGAGAGCCATGGCAGCCTCTATGGCTAACCTTCATTCTGTGTCTATTGATGACATTTGTTGAGCAGCCACCTGGGCTTCGGTACACACCTTTACAGCCCACTACTGCCTAGATAAAGCCTCCCGTTGGGATGCCTTCTTTGGCCAAGCTGTTCTTCAAAATCTCTTTCAGACCTAGTTCAACTCCTACCCACCAACCCTGGTGGGATCCCAGATATTCTTGGGAGGAAGCATGGCCCACCTTACTATAGGTGGTAGATTCCTGGGGCTATCTCCCTGGCATCTTCAACTAGGGAGTCCCCATGTGAGGACTACATTCCTGCTTGTCCCTGGAGATAGCATAGTTACTCACCTGTAACAGGTGATCTCCGGGAACAGCAGGAATTTAGTCTTCACAACCCACCCACCTCCCCTAGGAGTTGTCTCTCTATCTCTTTCCTCTATCCCTCTATCCTTTCACTCAGCTACAAACTTAACTGAATAGGAACAGTTGGAAAGGCGGGAAGGCAGCGCGCATATGCTGAGGGATGCTCCCAAAAGCGTTCCTATTGGATGCTGGGGAGCGTTCCCGCCCAGGCTCCGTTAGTACCGACGATACCCATATGTGAAGACTAAATTCCTGCTGTTCCCGGAGATCACCTGTTACAGGTGAGTAACTACACTTTCCTTCCCCAGTCTAATACCACCTGTATTAACCCACAGTAAAAAAAATTAATAAATATAAGAACCATATTCACCTGCATAGAAACTTTAGATAATTGTCCTCAAAATGTACGAAATCCTGTTAAGTAAAGGTCTCTTATGCTACTGAAATAGTGCAACAGTCTTCAGTGCTATGCTGAGATAATGCAATATGGCAAAATTAGAGGATCAAATCTGTGCAAGGTGGAAGCTAGCTGGAGTATTTGTTTCATAATATCAGAAAACTGTTCCAAAAATTGAGTAATTACAGAAAACAGTAGTATCCTATGAAATTGAGATCGAAGTCTTCACTGTTTTGGTGGCATTTAAGAGCGTGCAACTAAAAAGCAAGTTTAAAATTCTCATACCATTAGCAATCAAGGGAAATAAGGCATCCAATTTCACTGTTAGATGCTGCCACACAATATTCATTGCTCATGGTTAAGACCTTTGGCTAAAGCACTCTAGATATATCATATTTCTTACCTATGCCAACATGTGCTTCAAGAATCATACTAACATCATTGGCACCATCCCCTATTGCTAATGTGATCGGATTGCCTTTTATTTCCTTGACCATCTTTACAATCTAAGAAATTAAGAAACATTAAACATTAATCTTTAAACAGGTATATATGTGTAGATTTTTACATTTGACAGAAATAGCTCTGCTTTCAATTTCCATTCTCCATTAAAGCTTCTTGTATCAGTAAATAGGGCAATTGCCTGTCAAACAAAAGAGCTGCCACACTGAATAAGAAATATTTTCTCAGCTAGTGCATATTAAAATATGCAAAAGAACCATGCAATAGGGCAGAAATAACCCATTGGTGGGCTTTGGACTTTACTAATGTTAGATAATGAGCACATCCTATTTGCTTTAAATTATTTTTCATCAATGAAAATTGGAATTTAAAAAAAATCCTTTGGTGGAGCTTAGGCAAAACAAGCATTTTGGGCCCCCCCCCCTAATACAAATACTTTTCTAAGCCCCTCACAAACATGTGGACACCAGTACATTAGGCTCTGCGCCATCCTCCGGCATAATCATCTTTCTCCAGGACTAAGCAGGAAGTCAGTCCTCACATATGAGTGACGTCGGCGCCGACGGAGCCCCTGTGCAGAGCATTTCCCCAGCTTTCAAAGAAAGCCTTTGGGAATGCAGCACACATGCGCGGTCCCCTTCCCGCCCAAGGGTGCCATCTTGCTCAGTCTTCTTTTTTCCGCGGAGCCCGACGGACGTGTGTCTTGGTCACCGGGTTAAAAGTTGATTTTTTTTCCTTCGAAGATTCGTGGCTTTTTGCCGGTTCGATGCCGGTTCCCCTTCCCACCTGGGCACGGTACACCAGTATCGAGGCCGGAGCTTCTTTTTCGGTTTTTGTCCTTTGAGACTAGCGTTCGCGCTTTTTTCTTTTTCACTGGCAGCCTGGTCTTTTGACCTTCCAGGGGCCTTTTTTCCCCCGATGGCTGCCAGCGGGTTCAAAAAGTGTGATCAGTGTAAGAAACTGATGTCTCTCATCGACACACACGGACTGCTGCCTCCGGTGCCTCGGGCCCGATGATGACCCAATGATCTGTGGCCCGTGCGGCAAGATGTCCTCTAAGGTGCTGAGGAGCCGTCAACATCAACGAGAAAAAGTAGTTACTCACCTGTAACAGGTGTTCTCCAGGAGCAGCAGGAATCAGTCCTCACATATGGGTGTCATCGGCGCCGATGAAGCTCCAGCGGAGCATTTCCCCAGCTTTCTATGAAAGTCTTTGGGAATGCAGGCACGCATGCGCGGTTCCCTTCCCGCCTAAAGGTGCCATCTTACCTCAGTTAAATGAGATAGCTAAGAACAGCACACAAAATGAAAAAATAAACTATGTACAATTGCAACTCCAAGGGGAGGAGGGAGGGTTGTGAGGACTGATTCCTGCTGCTCCTGGAGAACATCTGTTACAGGTGAGTAACTACTCTTTCTCCAGGACCAAGCAGGAAGTCAGTCCTCACATATGGGTGACTCCCAAGCTCTGGGCTACCGAGGAACCCAGGCTGAACAAGAGAACTCCCTCTAGTCTCAGCAGCAAAGAAAGGCTTTTCAAGGACACAACCTCCACCGGTAGCCCAACAGAGGGCAGGAGTTGCCTAAACCTCAAAGAGATTCCGAAGTACTGCTTGGCCAAAAGCATTGTCCCTACGGGACTCCCTCTCCAGGCAGTAATGGGCCACAAAAGTCTGGCTTGAAGACCAAGTTGCAGCCCTGCAGATGTCTACCAAGGGCACAGAGCGGAGATGAGCCACTGAGGCAGCCATAGCCCTGACACGATGGGCCGTGACCCTACCCTGCAAAGGAAGGTCAGCCGCCTTGTAAGCCCAGGTGATACAGTCAGCCACCCAGATGGACAAGGTACGCTTGGACACAGCCAACCCCAACTTATTGGGGTCAAAGGATACGAAGAGCTGAGTAGCCCTTCTATGCCCCTGCGTACAGTCAAGGTAGAAGGATAAGGCCCTCCTACAGTCCAGGGTATGCAGGACTGCTTCAGCCTGGCTTGCATGAGGTTTAGGGAAGAATGTTGGAAGAACCACCTCCTGGTTGAGGTGGAAAGAGGAGACAATCTTTGGGAGGTACTTTGGATGAGTCCTGAGGACTACCCTGTTCCTATAAATCCTAGTGTAAGGCCTATCACAGACCAGGGCCTGAAGCTCACTTACTCGCCTAGCCGAGGTAAGGGCTATCAGGAAGAGCGTCTTCCAGGAGAGGAAGCGCAGTGGACAAGTAGCCATCGGCTCAAAAGGTGGGCGAGTCAGTTGCTGCAAGACCACATTCAGCTCCCACTCAGGGGCAGGACGACGGATGGGAGGCTTGAGCAAAAGCAAGCCCCTGAGAAAGCGGGACACCAAGGGATGACCAGACAGAGAATGTCCCTCCACCAGAGAGTGGTGAGCTGCTAGAGCTGAGAGGTGTACTCGAACAGAATTGGACTTAAGTCCCTGATTTGATAAGTGCAGTAGGTACTGAAGCACTACTGGCACAGTACAAGAGAAAGGGTCCTCTGTACGTAGGTGACACCACACAGAAAATCTTTTCCATTTGAGAGCATAGGTTTTCCTAGTGGACTGTTTCCTAGAGGCTAGGACAACCTCCTCAACTTCCCGAGGTAGGCCCCAGGGAGCCAAAACTACCCTTGCAGCCTCCAGGCCATCAAATTGAAAGCTTTGAGATTGGGGTGCAGAAGGGAACCCTGCTCCTGTGAGAGAAGGTCGGTTTGCAACCCCAGAGGTAGTGGAGGATCCACCGCCAGTTGAAGCAGAAGAGGAAACCAAAGCTGTCTCGGCCATCTGGGAGCCACCAGCAGGACCGAAGCCTTGTCCTGAAGAATCTTGAAGAGAGTTCGGGCCACCAAGGGCGTGGGAGGAAACGCATAAAGGAGGCCCTGAGACCAGGATATCAGAAAAGCATCTGCTGCTATCCGCTGAGGATGCGGTTGCCTGGAGCAGAACTTTGGCAGTTGCTTGTTCATGGGGCTGGCAAAGAGATCCATCAAAGGGAGACCCCATTTCAGGAAGATCTTCTGAACAACTGAAGGATGCAGCTGCCATTCGTGGGGCTGCAGTATTCTGCTTAACCTGTCTGCCAGGTAGTTGTCCTGGCCTGGAAGGTACACAGCCTTGAGGAGCATGTTGTGCTGGAGGCCAAATGAACAAAGGTCCTGAGCCTCCCGACAAAGGATCCTGGACCCAGTCCCGCCCTGTTTGTTCACATAAAACATGGCTACTTGGTTGTCTGTCTGAATCAGGACAGATTGTTGAGCCAGGGTAGGAGAGAAAGCTTTGAGTGCTAATCGAATAGCTCTGAGTTCGAGGAGGTTGATCTGCTGTGCAGCCTCCCAGGGAGACCATAGGCCCTGGGTGCACTTGCCCAGACAATGAGCTCCCCAGCCTTGCAGGGAGGCTTCTGTTAGCACTACTGTGAACCCTGGAATTTGAAAAGGCACCCTTTTCAGCAGATTGGGTGGGTGTAGCCACCAGTTGAGGGACTGCAGAAAAGGTCTGGACAGCCTTATTCTGTTGCTGAGGCTGCCTGTGGCCTGCGACCACTGAGCCTGAAGACACCACTGTGCAGGCCTCATATGGAGCCTGGCATTGGGGGTCACATGCACTGTCGAAGTCATGTGGCCTAGAAGCCTCAGGCAGAGTCTGGCGGAGACCAGGGACTTGCAGAGAAACTGATTTGCCAAGGCCATCAACCTTTGGGCTCTGTCTTCTGTCAAGAATGCCTTTGCCAGGAGAGAGTCCAACCTTGCCCCTATGAACTCCAAGTTCTGGGAGGGGAGCAAAGTGGACTTTGCGAAGTTTATGACAAACCCCAGGCGTTGTAGAAGAGCTAGTCCTGAGGGTGGCATGACTGGCCTCTTGACATGTCCGACCCCTGATGAGCCAGTCGTCCAGATAGGGGAAGACAAAGATTCCCTGATTTCTCAGGTAGGCCGCCACCATCGCCCAGCACTTTGTAAAGACTCTGGGGGCGGAGGTGAGGCCGAAAGGCAGCACTCTGTACTGATAATGGTTTCCTCCCACAATGAACCTGAGGTACTTTCTGTGGTCTGGATGAATGAGGATGTGAGTGTACGCATCCTTTAGATCTAAGGAGCATAGCCAATCTCCATGCTGGAGGTAGGGCAGAAGGGTTCCAAGAGTAAGCATCTTGAACTTTTCCTTTACCAGGAACTTGTTGAGGTTCCTGAGGTCCAGAATGGGTCGAAGGCCACCGGTTCTTTTGGGCACCAGGAAATATCTGGAGTAGAATCCGTGACCTTTCAAGTGGGGAGGCACAGGCTCCACCGCCCTGTCCACCAACAGACCCTGAAGCTCCTGAAGGAGAAGGTCTGTGTGCAGGGGAGGCCTGGGAGGCTCCCCTTGAAAGTATGGAGGAGGTAGTTGGTGAAAATGGAGGGCATAGCCCTTGTGGACTATCTCCAGCACCCAACTGTCCCCGGTGATAAGGGGCCACTGGTGGGCAAAGAGGGCGAGACGACCTCCTGTGCAGGGTTGGGAGAGCAGTGGAGGAGAGGCTATGCTCAAGGAGTCAAAAGCCCCCACCCTGCTGAGTGGTAGCAGGGGCCTGAGGCTTGGGGGTCCTCTGCCTACGGGGCCCATTACCCTGGCCCTTGGCTTGCTGACCCTGGGGGGCAGCTTGGGCAGCCTGATATTGCGGGTACTGTTTGTAGGCAGTGCCCTTCCTCAGGTAAAAGGGCTTTTTACCCGAGCCCTTCTTCTTATGAGAAGGGGCAGAGGTTTTCGACAGCCTTGTCCGTGTGAGGTGCTCGGTCTCGAGCTGAGCGACCTTCTCGGTCATGGGCTTGCCAAAAAGGTTTTCACCTCGGCAAGGGACATCGACCAACTTGTCCTGAACCCATGGCTCGAGGTCCGATGACTGCAGCCATGCCTGGCGTCGAGCCGCGATGCCGGCTGCCGCAACTCGGGCCGAAGCCTCGAAGCCATCGTAGGCAGCGCGGGACATGAACTTCGAGCAGTCTCGAATCCCCGAGGACAAAGGACTTACATCTCTGCAAAGGTTACCCGGAGAGACCAGCAGAGAACCCAGCCAACTCCTTGGCCAGATCCCACAAGTACATGCCCATGTACAGTTGGTAGGACTGGACACGGCAAGCAAGCATCGAGCCCTGGAAGTACTTTCTACCGACGCCATCAAGGTTTCGGGCCTCCCTGCCAGGAGGCACCGCGGAGTGCATCTTCTGACTCTTCAGACGATGCATGGCCGATTCCACAACCATGGAATGGTGTGGTAGCTGTGCCTTCTGAAAAACAGGGCTCTTTCGGAGTCAATAGATCGCTTGCTAAGAACCGGCGCCGAGGCCGGTGCCTCCCACATACGGAAGAGGAGCCGTTCCAGCATCGGAGGAACCGGGACAGTAAAGGTCTCCTTCGGAGGAGAGTCATTCTGTAGTGCCTCGAGCTCTTCAGCTCGAGGCTCTTCCTCAGGGTCCGCCGGAATAGCCAAGGCTGTGGCCATATCCCGGACGAACTCCGAGAACTGGGTGTCCTCCGGGGGGGGCCTACTCCGGGGCTCAGACTGCGGTGAGTCCGAAGGGACGCACCGAGTCTTGAAGGTATCAGGAGACTCCTCGTCCTCCGTCTCCCAAGCCGACTCGTCCGAGGAAGAGTCGGGGTCTGACCCCGCGGGGCCCTGCAGCACCCGCCCCGATGCCGGAAGCACCAGCGTCGACACCCTCGGTCCCGAACGGGAGGTTGAGGGAGACCGCGACCGAGGTCGACTCCAAGCCACGATGGACTCGAGTATCGGCTCGGTCTCCGGGGTCGACTTCGATGTCGATGTCCCGGTGGTCGGGGCAGATGCGCCAGACAGGCTGGCCATCAGTGCCCGCTGCTGCTCCATGAAGGCAAACAGTCTGCTCTCCAAGGCTGTCATCCTGAGACTCAGCTCGGGAGATGCAGCAGCCACCGACTCGGGTCCTGGCGGCGCCGGGCCCGACGTCGGCTCCCTGGGAGGAGAGTCCACGAGGACTACGGGGCTTACGTGTCCAGCAGACTCCAGCTCCACACGAGGAACTTTGGCAGGCTTCTCCGGTTCCACGGGCCCGGGGCGACGGTCGGGGGTCTTAGACCTGGCCCTCGAGGAGCCAGGGACCTCCCCCGACGACACCCTCGCGAGCCGCTTCTTCCTCTTGCGTTCCCGGTCGGGGACCCCCTGTCCAAAGAGCTTCGACGGCGCTCGGGATCGGAATCCCGAGATGTCGAGGCCTCAGACGAGGTCCGGGCCCGGCTGGAGGCTGAGTCCGAGAAAAGCCTTTCCTTTTGCTGCTGGCAACTTCGTAGTGCCTTGGAAGACATCTTTCCACAGGCCCCGCACGACTGAGGATCGTGGTCGGGGCCGAGGCACCGAAGGCAGCAGTCATGTGTGTCGGTGAGAGACATTAGTTTCTTACACCTATCACACTTCTTAAAACCGCTGGAAGCCTTTGGGGAAAAAAAGAGTCCCCGCGAGGTCAAAGGACCGGCCTTCCAGGGAAAATGGAAAAAAGAGCGCGAATGCCAGCCATGAAGGGCAAAAACCGAAAAAGAAGAATCGGGCTCGATACCGGTGTACTGAACCCGGCGGGAGGGGAACCGGTGTCGAACCGGTAGAAAAAAGAGCAAAAATCGCTGAAAAATCTAATTTTAACCGGGAAAACTGGACACACGTCCGGTGGGCTTCACGGAAAAAAAGACTGAGGTAAGATGGCACCTTTAGGTGGGAAGGGAACTGCGCATGCGTGCCTGCATTCCCAAAGGCTTTCATAGAAAGCTGGGGAAATGCTCCGCTGGGGCTTCATCGGCGCCGATGACACCCATATGTGAGGACTGACTTCCTGCTTGGTCCTGGAGAAAGGATCTTCTCTGACTCTGCGTCCGGCCAAGCCCGGACTTCGTCAGAGGCCTCGACATCTTGGGAGTCCGACCCCGAGCATCGTTGGGGCTCCTCTGAGCGGGAGTCTCCCTCACAGGAACACAAAAGGAAGAAAAAAATGCGAGGACGGCGTCAGTGGACGCTCTTGGTCCCTCGAGGGCCAGATCGCATAGCCCCGACCGCCGTCCCGGATCCTCGGAGTCAGAGAGGCCTGCCAAATTGCCTCGTGTAGAGCCGGAGTCCCCGAGTCACGTGAGTGCTGTTGTTCTCGGGGACTCTCCTCCAGGGAAGCCGCCGTCGGAGCCCGAGTCGAGGGCTGCTGAGTCTCCTGAGCTCGGACTCAGGTTTACGGCCTTGGAGAGCAGCTTGGCTGCCTTCATGGAACAGCAGCGGTTGCTGATCACAGGTCTGACCGGTGCATCTGCCCCGACCACTGGGACCTCGACGTCCAAGTCGACCCTGGAGGCCGAGCCGATCCTTGAGTCAATGCGGTCTCGAGTCGATCCTTGGCCAAGGTCTCCCTCGGCCTCCCATATGGGGCAGAGGTCGTTAACGCCGGTACCTCGGCATCGGTGCCCGCCCGCCCGGAGCCGCTCGATTCCTCCTCGGAGGGGTCGGGGTGGGAGACGGACGACGAGGAGTCCCCGGACACTTTCTGGACCCAGTGTGTCCCATCGGACTCACCGGAGTCCGAGCCTCGGAGAAGGTCCCCACCGGAGGATACCTGGTTCTTGTACTTTGTGAGGGACATGGCCAAGGCCTTGGCCTTCCCCACGGATCCCAAGGATGAGCCTCGAGCCGAGGAGCTCGAGGCCCTCCAGTATGACTCTCCACCGAAAGAGGCCTTTACTGTACCGGTTCCTCCGATGCTGGAACGTCTGCTCTTCCACATGTGGGAGGCACTGGCCTCGGCGCCGGTTCTCAGCAAACAGGTCGTTTCCATTTATCGAGTCCGTAAGAGCCCTGGGTTCCAGAAGGCACAGCTACCGCACCACTCCATGGTTGTGGAATCGGCCATGCATCATCTGAAGAGTCAGAAGATGCACTCCTCGGTGCCCCCGGGCAGGGAGGCCCGGAACCTGGATGCCCTCAGTAGAAAGTGCTTCCAGGGCTCTATGCTATCTTGCCATGTCCAGACCTACCAGCTGTACATGGGCATGTACCTCCAAGACCTGGCAAAGGAGATTGCCGGGTTCTCTGCTGGCCTCTCCGAGGAACCTTTGCAGAGGTTCAAGGCTTTGTCATTGGGGATTCGAGAGTGCTCGAGGTTTGTATCTCGAGCAGCCTATGGTGGCTTCTAGGCTTTGGCCCGAGTAGCACCGGCCGGCATCGATGCACGCCGTCAGGCCTGGCTACAGTCATCGGACCTCGAGCCATGGGTCCAGGACAAGTTGGTCGATGTCCCTTGATGGGGTGAGAACCTCTTTGGCAAACCCATGGCTGAAAAGGCTGCTGAAATCGAGACTGAGACTCTCACCAGGACAAGGCTGTCCAGGAAGACTTCTGCCCCTTCTCAGAAGAAGGGCTCGGGGAAAAGCCCTTTAAGGAAGGCCTCTGCCTACAAATCCTACCCTCAATTCCAGGCCTCTACAGCTCCCCAACAGGGTCAGCAGGCCAAGGGGCAGGGACATGGGCCCCGTAGGCAGAAAACCCCCAAGCCGCCAGCTCCGGCTCCTGCACAGCAGGGAGTGGGGTTTTGACTCCCACTGCATAGCCTCTCCCCCACAGCTGGCTCCACTCAGCACAGGAGGCCGGCTGACACTGTACGCCCACAGATGGTCAGCTATAACAGGGGATACCTGGGTACTGAGCATAGTCCAAAAGGGCTACTTGCTCCACTTCAACCAGTTACCTCCCTCCTATTTTCCAGGGGAGCCTCCAAGACTCCCTCTACACAGGAACCTCCTCCTTCAGGAGTTGGCAAGTCTTCTACAGGAGCAGGCAGTGGAACCAGTGCCTCACCACCTGAAAGGGCAAGGCTTTTACTCCAGGTACTTTCTGGTACCAAAAAGGACAGGAGGCCTCCGGCCTATCCTAGACTTGCGAAATCTAAACAAGTTTCTGGAGAGGGAAAAGTTCAAGATGCTTACCCTTGGGATACTGCTGCCCTACCTCCAGCAGGGAGATTGGCTATGCTCCTTAGACCTAAAGGATGCTTATACTCACATCCTCATTCATCCAGAACACAGACAATATCTCAGATTTGTAGTGGGAGGAAATCATTTTCAGTACAGAGTACTTCCATTTGGCCTATCCTCCGCACCCAGGGTTCTCACCAAATGCCTGGCGGTGGTGGCGGCCTATCTCAGAAACCAGGGTATCTTTGTCTTTCCATACCTGGACTGGCTCATCAGGGGTCAGTCTCCACAGGAGGCCAGACAAGCCACTCTTCGCACTGTCTCTCTTCTCCAGCACCTGGGCTTTGTCAAACTTCGCAAAGTCCACTTTGCTCCCCTCACAGGACGTGGAGTTCATAGAGGTAAGGTTGGATATCTTACAAGCAATGGCTGATTTGCCCGGGAACAGGGCTCACAGACTGATGGCTCTGGCCCAACAGTTTCGCAGTGGATCTCTGGCCTCTGCCAGACATTTCCTGAGGCTTTTGGGCCACATGGCATCCACGGTCCATGTAACTCCAAATGCTCGTCTCAATATGTGGCCTGCTCAATGGTGCCTCAGAGCTCAGTGGATACAGGCCACAGGAGACTTAAGAGACAGAGTAAGAGTGTCCAAACTACTAGCGGCCTCTCTGCAGTGGTGGCTGCATCTCCAGAACCTGACCAAAGGGGTGCCCTTTCCAGAAACCACCACACACACAGGTGCTGACCACCGATGCTTCTCTTCAAGGTTGGGGTGCACATTGCCAGGGGGCCTGCACTCAGGGCCTCTGGTCCCCTTGGGAGGCCACACAGCAGATCAATCTGTTGGAGTTGCGAGCTATTCGGTTAGCTCTATAAACTTTCTCTCATGTCTACTCTCACCAGTCTGTCTTGATTCAGATGGACAACCAAGTAGCAATGTTCTATGTGAACAAACAAGGAGGCACAGGATCCAGGCTTGTGTGTCAAGAAGCAGAGGCTCTGTGCGCCTTTGCAGTCAAGCACGGCATGTTTCTCAAGGCAGTTTATCTACTTGGCCAAGAAAATTACCTCAAAACACCACCAAATACCAAGACCCAGCACTAGTTAAATCCAAAAATCAAAGCCAAGCCTGAAAACACCGTCAGTACAAAGAAAACTTTTTTGTCGGAACAGCCAGCCCAGTAGAGAGGAAAAAATCCTCACACCGCTGTGGCCTTTCCTTTTAATTATTCAATATATTAAAAACCAGCATTCACGGGGGGGCGGAGCCTGATGTCCAGCGGGTTAGACGCTTCGCGCTGAAGCTCCCGAGAGGCCTACACAGAATCCTGACTTAATACCTACATAAACTTAATTTTTTGCTCCGAACTTACCGGGGTACCTCGGGGGGGATGGCGGCCCATAAACCAGCGCGCTTGGACTTCGGGTCTCCTTCTTCTTCACACGGAAAACGCTCCAAAACAGAGGTGTCTTCCCCACAAAAGATGGTTCCACTTCGGGAAAACCCCGAAATGCACCAGGAGATCTTAGAGGAAATACGCGGAGTTAAGGAATTGGTGCAGTCCAACGGAGAAGCGCTTCGAGCCATGCGAGAAGACTTCGGTGTGCTCCAGGACAGACTTGAAAGCCTTTCATTACGGCAGGACAACATGGCGGGGGTCCTCGACTCGCACGCGGTGCGCTTGGTCAAACTGGACAAGGCTGAGCGCCAGATACAAAATCTTCAAAAAGAGTTAGAAGATAGCAATAATCGAGCCCGTCGCAACAACGTGAGGCTCCTTGGAATACCGGAGGGGGCGGAAGCAGGAGATATCAGAGAATTCCTGCTCAAAACTCTTCCCTCCTTGTTGAAGATCACATTTCATAGAGACCTGGAAATTGATCGAGCACATCGTGTTCCTACCCATATGGCGCTCAACCGAACGACCCCCCGGCCTATTATCTTTCGATTACTACGATATCAACAAGTGGAACAAATTCTAAATGCTGCCCGGGCGAATCGTCATCTGGAGTTTGAAAGTCATAAAGTCTCCTTCTTCCCTGATTTGGCAAAGCCCACAGTTGACCGTCGGAAGAGACTCCTTGCTTTTCGCCCTCGACTTCAACAGCTACAGGCTCGCTTTGGCCTGTTGTATCCAGCGAAGCTCCGAGTGACTCTCCACAACCAAACTAGGACATTCGAAGATCCTGATCTACTATCAACATTTTTAGACTCCAAAGAAGCAGAGCAGATGCGTTAACCCAACAACTTGGACTTATTATCTGCCGGCTCTGTCCGCCATTTTGAAGGGCCCGACATGGTGGTCATCGCCAAGCACAGAGACTGCCTGGACTTTTCTTTCTGTCTTTATATGACTTATTTGGTCTTCTATCCCTCCATGATGTGTGCCTCGGTTGGATTCGGAGCACGCACAGTTATACAGGTTATATGTTTTCAATTTCGGCCTTCTCTGGGGTTTCTCCCCGCAGACACATGGTCGCCAGTAATTTTTGGGGTTCTGCTTCTTCTCTACCGCGCTGCGGTTCTTATTTTTTAATGTGGGGTGCTTCATTGTATTACATTAGCTTATTTTCTATCATGTCATGTGTACACCCAGATACAGTTACTATGAGGGATATTGTGAACCTAGGTGCGCTATCATGTTCTCTTTCAGAATTTTTAACCTTGCTCAATGGCCTTATGTAAGATCTTATCACTTAACGTAAAAGGCATCAATAGTCCAATCAAAAGAAAGAAAATTCTTAGCTATCTTAATCATGAGCATGCTGATTTAGTGTTTCTTCAGGAAACGCATCTAAATTCTGCTGAAACACTGAAACTCAATGCTAAACCTTATCTGGTGGCTGCCTATTCTCCCGCCGTTTCCAAACGGTGTGGGGTGGCCATTCTGGTTAAGAAGTCTTTGCAAGCTACTGTAATAGATACTAGCTCTGATAAGGAGGGTAGATGGACCCGTGCACATCTTAAGGTTGGAGATAGTGAATTCACGTGTATTTGTATTTATGCCCCGAATGTGGATAACCCTGCTTACTATGCAAGTATTGCGCAGTTGGCACAGGCCTCTGCCACTACTCCATTAATACTTGGTGGCGATTTCAATCAAGTGTTAGACCCTTTGATAGATAGACAACCGCCTAGAACGAGTAATCCACCCAAGAGTCTTGCTACCCTTACAGCTCTGATGCAAGACCTTGCGCTAGTAGATATATGGAGGCTGCTTCACCCCTCCGACTTAGAGTACACCTTTTTTTCTGCCCCCCATCACTCACAATCTAGAATAGATTTTTTTCTCATTTCCAAAGCACTGATTTCTCAAGTGGACACGGCTAGGACTCACCCTCTCCATATTTCTGACCATGCTGCCATATCTCTTTCATTGCATGTCACTACGCGAGATGATCATCCCCGTGCTTGGTTTTTTGATAGATCCCTACTGGATCAAAAAGATTTTCAGGTTGACATAAAGGCCGCTATCCAAGATTATTTTCATTTTAACTCACCCCATGACACAGCGAGCTGGGCTTGGTGGGAGGGTTTTAAGGCATCTATCCGTGCTACTATAACCAGCTATCAAATTCGACAGGGGAAACAGAGAAAGCAACACTTACTGATTTTAGAGCAACAGATACAAGCTGGGGAGCGTATCCTTACGTCCCGTACTGACCCATGTATTTTACTCCGTTTACAACGCCTCCGCTTTCAATATAATCAGCTTTTATATACTGCTGCTGCTAAAAATATTGCATCACAACAAGGGTTGTATTACCGGGAAAATAACCGTGCTGGCAAATTATTAGCGAATGCCCTGAAAGGTCAAAAAGAAGCCAAGCGTGTTACCGCTCTCCGTAATCCGTCGGGGGGGGGGCCTGGTCACTAAAGATACAGAAATTTTAGAACTCTTTCGTGATTTTTATACTCGGCTTTATCAATCTGAATGTGATTTTGAGCCAGAAGTATTTGAACGATTGCTCTCAGGGGTACAACGACCGACCCTATCTGACGAAGATAGAGAGGCCATGGACAAACCATTCACTTTATCAGAAATTCATTCTGCTCTCAAGAGATGTGCCACAGGTCGAGCTGCCGGCCCGGACGGTCTTCCTGCTGAATTCTACAAAACCTTTAACGCTGACTTAGCTCCAGTTTTGAAACTTATTTTTTCTGCTCTGGCCGAGGAGGGATCTTCTTCTGGGTCCTTTTCTATGGCAAATGTAGTAGTTTTTGAGAAAGAGGGGAGAGATCCGCAACTAACAGCCAATTATCGTCCAATTTCCCTCCTAAACGCGGACTATAAAATATTTGCCACCATTCTTTCCACCCGGCTCTCTGATAGGATGTCTACTTTGATACACCCAGATCAATGCGGTTTCATTCCCGGTAGATCGACCGCTGATAATGCTCGGACTCTATGTCATGTACTGACTACCGCAGTTAATCTTGATCGACCATTTGTCGGCCTCTCACTTGATGCTGAGAAGGCCTTTGATCGCCTAGAATGGCCTTTTCTGTTTGCAACTCTCCGCTGGTACGGATTCGGAGAAGGTTTTCTCCGTTGTCTCCACGCCATGTACGCACAGCCTACAGCCAGTATCTGTGCTAATGCTTTAAAGTCTCAGTCATTTCCCCTTCAACGCGGTACTCGTCAGAGATGCCCACTGTCTCCACTTCTTTTCGATCTTGCACTCGAACCCTTAGCTTTACTAATCCGGCAATCGGAGGAGATTCATGGAGTCCCCTTCTCTCATAGAGAAATTAAAATCTCAGCATATGCTGATGACCTTATGCTCTTTGTCTCTTTAGACTCGGTGCCGGCTGTCCTAGAGCAAATCGGTAAATATTCACAACTCTCGGGGTATAAGATAAATTGGACCAAATCGGTAGCCTTCCCATTAAACTCTCTGATTCATCAAGCAGATATGCAATCCTTTCCCTTTTTATGGCAACCTCGCATGGTCAAATACCTTGGGGTCCACTATTGCTCTCCTTTGGAAGACGCTATCTCCTTTAACGCCAAAGACTTAACTTCTAAAGTCCGGGCGCTTACTCACCGTTGGACTCCTTTAACACTTACCTGGTGGGGTCGCCTAGAAACCATAAAAATGATGATTGTTCCTAAAGTGAATTACATTTTAGAAATGTTGCCCTGTCTCCTACCTCGACGTACATATAAAGATTTAGAGGGCCTTCTGACTAGATACTTATGGCAAAACAAGACACCTAGGATAGCGAAGCATAAGTTGCAAGCGGATAAGGAAAATGGTGGTGTCCGATTCCCTGATTTCCTGAAATATCACCACTCTTTTCTTCTCAAACAAGGCGCTCGTTGGCTGGAAGACCTAGCACCGAGTAGACCTGTGTGGCTAGATATAGAGGAGAACCTTTGCAAACCGTTTCCTCTTACTTTTCTCCCTGGTATGACTCTCCCATCAGACTCCCACTATCCACCAATGCTTTTAGACACTTTAGGTGCCTTTAATACTCTTATTCAATCGTTAGACTCCCGATTCTGTCCGTTAGACAGACTCCCGCTCTGGTACAATACTCGATTTCAAATACAAAATAAGCCGATGGCGTGGAGCCCCTGGTACACTAGGGGCATTTGGACCCCTACCCAGTTGTTCCATGATGGTCGCTGGAAAACTTTTAGTGAATTGCAAATTGAATTTGGTCTCCCAGCGAAACACTACTTTCAGTTGGTGCAACTACAGCATTGTCTTCGGAGTGCTAAGGTGCTCCCGCCATCGGAATCCCCTACCCAGGACTTGTCGGAGACTATCCGATCTATCGGGAGCTCACCGGGTGTTGCATCTAACTTTTACAAAACCTTAAGTACTGCTGTAAATAGAGGTACCCCTATAGCACAGAAAGCATGGGAGCGGGAACTGCATGTAACTTTGACCCCGGAGCAATGGAGCCTTGTCTGGAGTAGAGTGACACGGGTCTCCAGATCCGCCTCACTCACTCAGACACTCTTCTTTCTAGCCCACCGGTGTTTCTATACTCCTGACAGATTAGCCAAATGGAACACCTCCCAGGGCAATAAATGCTGGACATGCCATGCGGCCATCGGTTCACTAACTCATGTTATGTATGAATGTCCCGCACTACAGTATTACTGGCGTCGGGTCTGGGGTTGTATCCAATCTATTTTGCACTTTCAAGAGCCCCTGTCTTGGAGGATAGTGGGACTCCGCTCAGCTGCGGGGATCCCCTCTCTTCCAAAATCGGCTTACTTCCTTTTAGACTTCATGCTGGGCATTGCTATTTCCCTAATTACGAAGTACTGGAAAAATAGCTCCCATCTGAGCCCCAATGAATGGTGGAATCATGTCTGTCTCTACAGTAAATATGAACAAATACCTCGTATGTTTGCTTCTTCCGTTCAGACCCCCCATCATCTGTCTAAATGGAAGATGCTCAATGACTATGTTCACACCGCTAAATGCTCTCATCTGACTGTTTAAATTTGTATAAATCTCTGTCACATGATCATTCTGTATCGCAGATGCTATTTATTTTGTTTTGATGTACAACCACTGTTGTTTGGAAGCACTCACATGCTGATACTGTCGACTTAGAGAAGAAGCAGGGGGGTGGGGGGTAATAGGGTTTGTTTTTCCTTATTGTATACTTGTTTTGTCTCCTTTGGTGTGTTGTTTCTTTTGTTTGTTGCAAAATGAAAATAAAAGTTAAAAAAAAAACAAAAAAAAACCAGCATTCACTTAGCTGAGGTTGTGGAGCAGAGGCCATTTCCATCCAGTCAGCAATGCCAAGATCACGACGTGGCACGTTTCGGGGTAATGCCTGTACTACCCCTGCATCAGGTCAAAACATTGCTCGGCAGCCCAAATGCTTTGAAACAGCTCTTTGAAGAGAACGTTTTTTATTACAAGGCGTCGACAACGTAGACACAGCTGATCACAGTCAGCTGGTATGATGAACAACCCGGAGAGCCAATCAGAGCAGTAACGGGAGGAATCACTAACCAGAGACCGCCCCCCCCCAAGGTCTGAGGATGGCAAAAGTTCATATAATCGTGTGCCAATCCATCTGTTGATTTAAACCACACGGATGCACCTTGTTTAAACGATAGATCCATCGCTGTTAACCAGCTGTTAACCAGCTCCCACACTTTTGAGATGCTTTCTTGGCGCATCTTGGATTTTATACCTTTGAACCCTAGGGGGGGGTAATCGTCTACAAGCTTTGCAATATCGTGAACAGCGATGGATCTATCGTTTAAACACGGTGCATCCGTGTGGTTTAAATCAACAGATGGATTGGCACACGATTATATGAACTTTTGCCATCCTCAGACCTTGGGGGGCGGTCTCTGGTTAGTGATTCCTCTCCTTACTGCTCTGATTGGCTCTCCGGGTTGTTCATCATACCAGCTGACTGTGATCAGCTGTGTCTACGTTGTCAACGCCTTGTAATAAAAAAACGCTCTCTTCAAAGAGCTGTTTCAAAGCATTTGGGCTGCCGAGCAATGTTTTGACCTGATGCAGGGGTAGTACAGGCATTACCCCGAAACGTGCCACGTCGTGATCTTGGCATTGCTGACTGGATGGAAATGGCCTCTGCTCCACAACCTCAGCTAAGTGAATGCTGGTTTTTAATATATTGAATAATTAAAAGGAAAGGCCACAGCGGTGTGAGGATTTTTTCCTCTCTACTGGGCTGGCTGTTCCGACAAAAAAGTTTTCTTTGTACTGACGGTGTTTTCAGGCTTGGCTTTGATTTCAAGAATATTACCTGGCAGACAGGTTGAGCAGGATTCTACAGCCTCACGAATGGCATTTGAATCCCCGAGTGGTCCTGCAGATCTTCCTAAAATGGGGTCTTCCCACCATCGACCTCTTTGCCAGTCCACTGAACCGTCAGCTGCCCAGGTTCTGTTCCAGACAACCGCATCCTCTGCGAATAGCAGCAGATGCCTTCCTGACCTCTTGGTCTACGGGCCTGCTGTATGCGTTTCCTCCAACGCCTCTAGTGGCCCGAACCCTATTCAAGGTTATTTATTTATTTATTTTATTTATTTAACTTCTCTTATATACCGCGCTATTACATATCAGTGTGGTTTACAATAAACAAACACATTACTATGCGGACGAGCCACAGAGTATTTACATTGAACAAGGGTTAAAACTTGGATTCAACTGGGGGTAACATATCTACAACATTATTTACAGTACAGCTTATGTATCGGGTTCTTCGGGATACGGCCTCGATGATCCTGGTAGCCCCCTGGTGGCCGAGGCAACCGTGGTTTCCACTCCTTCTGCAATTGGCGGTGGACACTCCACTTCCTCTGGGGGTACAACCCGATCTCCTGTCTCAGGATCGGGGATCTCTCCTGCACCCCCAACCTCCAGTCCCTCCAGCTGATGGCCTGGCTGCTGAAAGGGTAGCCCTAGCCCCCTTACGTCTGCCTAGGGAAGTGGAGGTGGTGGTTTTGGCCTCTAGGAGACAATCCACCCTGAAATCTTATGCCCTCAAGTGACGTAGGTTCTCCACCTGGTGTGCTCAGCGCCAAGAGGATCCATTTTCGTGCCTGGTACCAGTGGTGCTGCAGTATCTGCTTCACCTGTCGGACCAAGGCCTTAAATCCAACTCTGTTCAGGTCCACCTCAGTGCTCTATCAGTGCACCACTCGCCAGTGGAGTGCCAGTCTCTGTCGGTCCACCCCTTAGTGGCCCACTTCCTCAGAGGCCTGCTTTTGCTCAAGCCTCCGATTCGTCCACCAGCCCCTGAGTGGGATTTGAATGTGGTCTTGCAACAACTTACTCGCCCACCGTTTGAGCCGATGGCTACCTGTCATTTACGCTTCCTTTCCTGGAAGGCATTGTTCTTGGTGGCTCTTACCTCGGCCAGGCGTGTGAGTGAACTACAAGCTCTAGTTTCTGATCGACCTTACACACGGTTCTATAGGAACAGGGTGGTCTTACGGACTCATCCTAAGTTCCTTCCAAAGGTTGTCTCCTCCTTCCACCTCAATCAGGTGGTTCTTCTTCCAACCTTCTTTCCCAGGCCGCATGCCAGTCGGGCTGAAATGGTCTTGCATACCCTGGACTGTAGGAGGGCCTTGTCTTTCTACATTGACCGTACGCAGGGGCATCGAAGGGCTGTTCAGCTCTTCGTATCTTTTGACCCTAATAGGCTGGGGTTACCTGTCTCCAAGCGTACCCTGTCCATTTGGGTAGCAGACTGTATCGCCTGGGCGTACAGGGCAGCCGGCCTCTCCTTGCAGGGTCGAGTCACGGCCCACCGTGTCAGGGCGAGGGCTGCGTCAGTAACTCATCTCCGCTCTGTTCCGTTGGCAGACATCTGCCGGGTCGCTACTTGGTCTTCAAGCCAGACTTTTGCGGCCCATTACTGCCTCGAGAGGGAGTCCCGCAGGGACAGTGCTTTCGGACAGGCGGTACTCCGTAATCTCTGAGGTTTAGGCAACTCCTACCCTCCGGCCCTTGTGTTGGGCTACCGGTCGGGGGCGTTCTCAGAGAAGATTCTTATCACGCATGCTGAGGCTCTAGAGGGAGCTTATTTTTTCAGCTTGGGTTCTCGGTAGCCTAGAGCTGGGGAGTCCCATATGTGAGGACTGACTTCCTGCTTGGTCCTGGAGAAAGCGTAGTTACTCACCTGTAACAGATGTTCTCCAGGAGCAGCAGGAATCAGTCCTCACCACCCTCCCTCCTCCCCTTGGAGTTGCAGTCATATTTCATTTTGTTTTTTGCTGTCTTTTAGCTATGCCATCAGACTGAGCAAGATGGCACCCTTGGGCGGGAAGGAGACCGCGCAGGTGTGCTGCATTCCCAAAGGCTTTCTTTGAAAGCTGGGGAAATGCTCCACACGGGGGCTCCGTTGGCGCCGTCACCCATATGTGAGGACTGATTCCTGCTGCTCCTGGAGAACACCTGTTACAGGTGAGTAACTACGTTTTATCACCCTACTCTCTCTGCCTGAACTCCTCCAGCCAGCAAGCAGAGCTTCTTACCTACCTTGCCTCCTCTTCTTCAGGCTTTCTTCTAAAAGTGGAGCCAGTAGGTCTTGCAAGACTATGAAGCCCTATGTGGCACTGACTGCAGAGAAAAAAATAAGAGGCGGCAGCAGCAGTAAGCAGCACTGCTCATCAGCTACTCCTGCCGTCTGGAGGGTAATAAAAAGGTAGAGGATAGACACTTCTGCAGGAAGCAGTGACTCTGACATGCTTTCTCCCTTCTTTCTGCTAGCAGCTGACTTACCAGGGCAAATATCTGCCTTAAGAGCTCTTGACTTAGGCATGTGTTCAGAGCCCAAAACATATTTTTTAATTTGTCTATGCCTTAATCTTATCTTACAAACAATAAACATTTCTGCAGAGAATACTTGTGATTCTGTAGTATGTGGGCAATTTTCAAAAAGTGCATATACATGAGAGAAAGAAAGAAATATATGGGTGCTTTGAATCTCCATAATTTTACCACCCACGTACTCTTAAAATCTGCCAAACATTGTGCAGGTACAAGGTAACCATGCGGTTGTATCAGCCATTTCTTCAAGCTACCTTCCATAGGAAAAGCTACATATGCATTCTGGAAAGCATAGTTCTCTAGGGACAGCAGGAATCAGTCCTCACATATGGATGTCATATGTGACGACGGAGCATTTCCCCAACTTTCAAAGAAAACCTTTGGGACATGCTACCAACGGATGCATGGTCCCCTTCCCACCCAAGGGTGCCATTTTGCTCAGTCAGATGACATAACTAGGACAGTAGTAAAATATAAAACAAGGCAGGGAATCAACTCCCAGGGGAGGAGGGAGGGTTGTGAGGACCGATTCCTGCTGTCCCTGGAGTACACCTGTTATAGGTGAGTAACTACGCTATCTTCAGGAATATATGGGACTCCCTAGCTCCAGGCTGCTGCGGACCAAACCAGGACAGCACCAACGGCAACCAAGTCGGGTAGCTGTGAGTTGCAGAAGGTGAGTTTCCACTGAAAGACTCTGCAAGGCCCAAGCATCCAGCGTCACTATCACTCTGGTAGCCTGAACACAGAAGGGTTAGAGGAGAGGAGGTGCCTACACACCGAGAATATTACAGAGTACTGCCTGTCCGAATGCACTGCCTTGCAGGACTTGCTCTCTAGGCAGTAGTGAGCTGCAAACATATGGACTGAAGACCATGTGGCAGTCATATATCTCTATCATCAGCACTGACCGGAGGTTGGCTACAGACGTGGCCATTGCCCTCACGCGATGTGCTGTGATCCGGTGCTCAAGGGAGAGGCCAGCTCACTCATAGGCGAGGGCAATACAGTCTGCCACCCAAGTGGACAGAGTTTGCTTAGTCACAGGGAGCCCCAGTCTGCTGGGGGTCATAAGACACGAAAAGCTGAGGAGCTTTGCGGTGGGCCTGTGTCTGCTGCAGGTAGAAGGACAGGGTTCATTTGCAATCCAGTCTATGGAGTGCATGAGGCCACAGGAAGAAGGTGGGGAGCATCACCTCCTGGTTGAGGTTGAAAGGAGATACCACCCTTCAGGAGGAATTTGGGGTGGGTACGGAGCACTACTTTGTTCTTACAGAACCTTGTATATGGTGGATCTGCCACCAGTGCCTGGAGTTCACTTAATCTTCAAGGGGACGCGAGGGCCACCAGAAAGGCCACTGATAGAGTGATGGTGAGCATCTACAGGGCTTAGATGCACCCTCACTGAGTTAGACTTCAGCTCGGTGTGGGATAGGTGCAGTAGGTACTGAACTACTACTTAGCATAAGAAGGGGCTCTCCCCTCTTTCTACACGCCAGGTAGAGAACCTTCTCCACTTGAAGGCATAGGCCCGTCTGGTGGAGGACTTCAGGGAGGCCATCAGAATCTCGACTTCTCTCGGATGGTTGAAAGAGGATAGTGTTATTCTTTCAGCAGCCACGCTGTTAGCATTAGAGACCCAAGGTTGGGGTGCAAGAGTGAGTCCCTCTCCTGGGATAGGAGGTCTGGAGCTCTGCCCAGCAGGACTGGAAGTGCCACCAACAGGGAGAGCAGCAGTGGAAACCAGGGCTGTCGCAGCCACCTGGGGGCAATTAGGATGACCAACGCCCTTTCGCTCTGGATCTTGAGGGTCCGGGCAACCAGGGGAGTCGGTGGGAATGCATAAAGTAGGCCATCAGACCACAAAATCAGGAAGGTGTCTGCCTCCACTCTGTCCGGGTGAGGTTGGCATGAGCAGAAGCATGGCAGCTGCGCGTTGTCCGGAGAGGCAAATAGATCTATAACGCGCCTGTCCCAGAGGTGGAAGAGCTTCTTGGCCACCCTGGAGTTCAAGCGCTACTCACGCAGATGGAGAACCCTGCTCAGCCTGTTCGCTAGGCAGTTGAACTGGCCTGGGAGGTAGACCGCCTGAAAAAGCATGCCGTTGCGGGCTGAAGAGGAGAGGAGGGCCACCACCTCCTGAAAAAGGTAGTACGAGCCCGTGCCCTCCTGCTTGTTGATATAGAACATGGTGACTTGGTTGTCCATCTGGAGCAGTACGGACCAGAGTCGCAGGCAGTGGCGGAACGCTCGCAGTTCTAGGAAGATCGCCCTGAGCTCCAGGAGATTGATCTGGAACTCCTCCTGGGACCAGTTGCCCTGTGTATGGCAGTCCCACAATGTGCCTCCCAACCTAGGAGGGAGGCATCTGTGGTCAGGATCCTCTGAGGCGTGGGTGCTTGGAAGGGCATTCCCACCTAGAGGTGGAAAAAGTCCTGCCATCATTCTAGGGATTCCGCCAGCTGGCGGGTAACCCTGACCCTGTCCCGTAGCCTGTCTGTGGCTTGAGTCCACTGTGAGCGGAGGCACCACTGGGCTGTCCGCATGAGCAAGCGGGCTAAGGGTGTGACATGGACCATTGAGGCCACGTGGCTCAGCAGGCGGAGGAGGAGGAGATGGGCCAGGACTGACTGGCGGCATTGTATGTCTCCTGCCAGTTGCTTGAGATGTTCTGCCATTTTTCTTGGGAATACAGCCTTGACCTGCAATGTATCCAACTGAGCACCTGTGAACTCCCGAAATTGGGTTGGAGAGAAATGGGATTTGGGTTTGTTTAGGATGAACCCCAGGTGCTGGCTGCAGGAGGGTTGCATGCTCTGCGGCCTGACTGACCTCTGAGGCCATACGACCCCTGGTTAGCCAGTCGTCTAGGTAGGGAAAGACTAAGGCTTTTTGTGAGCACAAATGGCCAGCTCCCACCACCAAACATTTAGTGAAGACCCTTGGCGAGGAGGCAATGCTGAAGAGTAGCACCCCATACTGGTAGTGCCCTCTCCTTACCATGAACTTTATTTACTGTCTGTAGGAGGGATGGATTAAGATGTGTGTGTATGCATTCTTTAGATCCAAGGAGCGTAGCCAATTTCCCTGGTGGAGGTAAGGCGGTACTGTTTCAAAGGAAAGCATCCTGAACTTCTCCCTCACCAGCAACTTGTTCAGGTTTCTCAGGTCTAGTATAGGCCTGAGGCCTCCACTTCTTTTTGGGACAAGGAAGTATCTGGAGTAGAAGCCTCTTTCCCATAGGCGCTTGGGTAGAGGCTCTATTGCGTTGTCCCTGAGCAGACCTGTGAGCTCTGAAAGCAGAAGGGTCTGGTGAAAGAGGTTGCACCAGCACACCTGGGAAGAATCTGGGTGGTACCTGCTGTAGGTGGAGTAGGTATCCCTCCCTTACCACTTGCAGTACCCACTGGTCGGAGGCGACCTTGGCCCACCTGTGGGCAAAGAGTGCCAGGCAGCCCCCTGTGGGCTGGTGAAGGTCTCCTGCGGGAGGGGAGGCCCTGCCCTGGGAGTCAAAAGCTCTCCCCGGATTGGGCAGGGAGCTGGGGCTTCTGAGTCTTTGGCTTCTGAGCTCCATGGACTTGTCTTTTAGGGTAACCCTGTTGCTGGCCCAAGAAGGGCTGGTAGTGGTGACTCTGCTGGAATTGCCCCTTTTTCCTCGGGAACAGGGGTCTTTTTCATGCTGGTTTCTTACAGTGAAAGGATGAGGTCTTTTTTTGGAGAGCCTCTGTTGGGTCATCACGTTGGCCTCTATCTCAGCCACCTTGTCAGCCATAGGTTTGCTGAACAGGTTTCTCTTCAGTGCAGGGGACATCAAGCAGTTTGTCTTGGACCCATTGCTCGAGGTCCAAAGACTGAAGCCAGGCTTGGCATCAGGCACCGATGCCAGTCACTGCTACTCAAGCTGACTCGAAGCTGTCATATGCCACCTAGGAGAAGAACTTAGAGCAGTCCTTGATCTCAGAGGTCAGAGATTGGAACTGTTGGAGGGATTCCCCGGCAAGCCCCATTGAAAACACAGAACTCCTAGATTAGGGCCTTCAGAAACATGCCTATGTATAACTCACAGGCCTGGATCAGACACCCCAGCATCGAGCCCTGGTAACACTTGCGGCCAAGGACATCAAGAGCTTTAGCCTCCCTACCAGGGGGGACAGAATAGGTCTTCTGGCTCTTAAGATTGCATGGTTGACTCGACAATCTGAGTTATGTGGGAGCTGGAGTTTGTGGAACACCAGGCCTTTCTAGACACGGTACATGGTGTCGCGGAACTGGCTGACCACCGGCACCGATGCCAGGGTCTCCCACATTCTAAGTAGAAGCTGCTCGAGGATCGGCTGCACCGGCACTATGAGAGTTTCCTTGGATGGAGACTCATACTGGAGAATCTCCAGCTCATCAGTGCGCGAGTCTTCCTCTGCCTCTCTTTGCACAGAGGGGGCTCTGGCCATATCCTTGACAAAGTCGTGGAAGGCCATATCCTCTGGAGGAGAATGGCACCGGGGCACCAGGGGAGACCGGTTCGAGGGGATATCTGGTTTCTGGGGATGCCTCATCATCAGATTCCCACTTGCAGTCGAGGGGTGACGACGAATCTGAGGCCCTGCAGCTCCTTGCCTTGAGTCCCACACCAAGGGACCAGGGGCCTCTGGAGGACCTGGGATCTGAGTCGCAGAAACTGGCCAGGGAGGATTGGATGCCTGAGGAATGGGACCAAGACCTCAACCGGTGCTGAGAACTTACCTGAGGCTGGTGGCGCTCGGAGCTGAGATCGATGACCAGGGACTCCCCTGCAGTCGGGGGGCTGGTGACTGGGGCAGATGATGCAGACAAACCAGCCATCATTACCTGCTGCAGGGCCGGATAGCAGTGATGTTCTGCTTCAGGGCTGCCATTCCAGAAGGCTCTGCAGCTTTCAGCACAGGCACCGAAGATCTCAGGCCCGGCGCCTGCACTCTTGCAAGGACTACGGTCTCTAGGAACCTTGCACGGTCGAAGAATCCTTTTTGAGGACTTTGGTAGGGCACTTATTGGAGCCACTCAAGTCCCTCCGAGTGGTTTTACTGGGTTTCTCCAGTGGTTTATTTCTCTCAGGGTCCGGGGGCTCCTCGGAAGAGTCGCCACCATGGGACTCCGAGGATGCTTGGGCCTCACTGGAAGTGCTGGGCATGGGAGCTTGGTGTCGTGGAGGCTGGTGCAGAGTTTACCTTGGGTAAAGCTTCTCCTACAACTCCGACTTTTTTTTTTATTGGTCTTAAGTATCATGGCCTGGCAGAGGTCACAGAAGGTGCTGTCATGGTCCGGTCCCAGGCAGCGTAGCCAGCAGTCATGGGAGTCAATGACTGTCATGGTTTGACTGCAGCGGTCACATTTTTTGAACCCACCGGGAGACATGGCGGGGAGCACTTGGCCAGGGGTCTATGACCCCCGGGTGAAAAAAGGCACGAACGCCAGTTGAGGCAAGCCTAGATCAAAAAAGGGGGAAAGGAGCAGAGAACCGTGCCAAATCCGGCGCTGGCTCGAGGTGGGAAGAGGAACCGTTATGCAAACCGGGAAAAGCTGTTAAGGATATTAGCAAGGATTTTTTCCAGGGAAACAGGACATCCGTCCATTGGGCTCTGCGGAAAAAAGGAGACTGAGTAAGATGGCGCCCTTGAGTGGGAAGGGGACCACGCATGCATGGTAGCATGTCCCCAAGGCTTTCTTTGAAAGCAGGGGAATTGCTCCGCACGGGCTCCGTCGACACGAACATCACCCATATGTGAGGAATGACTTCCTGCTTGTTTTTGGAGAAAATCATATGCACGTTATTTTCTCCCCTGATCTAAGCATGCCACTCAGATTGCAATTTTATTTTTAACAGCAAAATAAAGCCACCCAGAGAAACTAGGTGTCTATAATTAGGTGTTCTGACTATGTGAAATTAAAGCTCATCTACTAATTTTCTTTCCTGGAGTCCCTCCAGTACAGCCCAGACCTGTGGGTTATGCCCTATCACCAGCAGATGGAGATAGAACAACATCAAAGCCAGTGGTTCTCAAAGGGAACTGTGCAGATCTGGTCATACCAGTACTTCGATTAACCAAGCAGACTCCACAGCAAACCACTTATGAACTTTACCAACTATTCACAGTAAAAAGCACCAGACAAGGAAAGGTACTGCTCACCAAGGAACAGGAAGAACACCTCTCTGAATTTGTAGAACGGGCTCTATCCCCACCTCCCCAACTGCACCAGGGAGCACTATGGCCAAAAATACCAGACTGGCCCAACTGCACATTTCAAATTCTTCCACGTTTGGGCTCGCCAAACAAACACTGACAGGGCGAGTTCTAGACTGGAGGGACTCAAGGAAAGAAAATTAGCAGGTAAGGTCTGATTTCACCTTTTTAATTATCCCTCCAGTCCAATCTAGACACATGGGATGTGCCAGAGCAGTATTCAACTATAGGCAGGACATGCAAGCACAGCCTTCAACAGTTGCACCCCAAACAGCACATCCAACGAATGGAGCGACGATCACATCACTGCTTTATAAATGTCAGTCGGAGGAACGAGCCCAAATTCTTTCCACAACTAAGCCTGCACTCTGGCCAAATGGGCCCGCAAACCTTCTGGAATGGAAAGGTGCTTAAGCAAATAAGTTAAAGCTATAGCCTCCTTTAGCTACCCTGTTATCAATGCCTTTGAGGCTGCCTCCCCCCTTTGCGCACCCCCCCAAAAAATACAAAGAGGAGATCCGACCTACTGAACTCCCATGTCCGCTTCAGATACTGCTGAAGGACCTGCTGAATATACAACAGGTGAAATTTGCCAGAAGTGGAACTTGCCTCAGAAGAAGAAAACAGACAACATAACTAGGTAAGGTGAAAAACTAACATCTTGGGAAGAAAAGCCAGAACCAGCCTAAGCACGACTTTCTCTTTGGCGATCTCTAAGAAAGGCTCCCTACATGACAGGGATTGCGACTTGGAGATCCTCCGCACCAAGCAAATGGTGACCAAGAGCACAGTCTTCAGGATAAGATCCTTCAAGGAAGCTCTATGGAGCAATTCAAATGGAGCCTCCACCAGCACCGACAATACCAAGTTTGAGTACCATGATGGAACCTGCTGCCTCAACAGCGGACAAACATGTTTCACTTCCCTCAAAAAACACAACACATCCAGATGCGAAGCTAATGAGAACCCCTGAATGCAGCTTCTAAAACAGGCTAAGGCTGCCACTTGAACCCACAATCAATTCAAGCCCAGCCCTTTATCCAAGCCTGCCTGCAGAAAGGCAGAACCTAGGACAGCAAAGAAGAGATGGAATGGAGGCCCCTCTCTTCACACCAACCTTCACTCACTCACCAGACATGAATATATGCCAAAGCTGTTGACCACTTCCTAGCCCGAAGCAAGGTCAAAATAACTTGAGAAGAGTAACCTCTCTTTCTCAGCCTAGCCCTCTCAAGAGCCAAGCCATAAACAAGAATCTATTCACGTCTGGCTTGAGAATTGGACCTTGCAACAGTAGATTGTCCATTAATGGTAGACATCACAATCTATTTCAAGACATACCAGATCCAATCAATTCTTTTTTTTTTAAATGAATCCAGCCTACAGTGGAGTCCAGACTGCACAGAAGCTCACCATCGTCTGCTGGAGACTGAGAAATACTGGTATGACCAGATCCACACAGATCCCTTATACAGTGATATCATCAAAACCACTGATACTCAGTCTTCATCTGCTGGTGATAGGGCATAATCCACGCGTCTGGACTGGAGGGACAATTAGGAAAGTAGATTTTCACATGGCAGATCCATTCAGCCAGCTTCTTAGCTAGCTATAGCCATGTACAATACATCTGAATGCAACACTATAAAATTACTGAAACAATGAACGGTGGAACAGGACAAGGTACTTCAGGCCGGAGGGCCGAGGGTTCAAGTCCCACCTGAGGACAGCAATCTCAGGCTGGAGGGACTGGGATTTCTAGTCCTATAGGCACTCCTTGTGGTCTTGGGCAAGCCACTTAACCCTCCATTGTCCATGTTCCCTGTAAGTATTAGCGTATGTGTCTCATATCCCCTCGTGTTAAATGTATCCCCCAATTGACTGCTTTGACCCGGTGAAAAGCGGGATATAAACACAGCTAAATAAAATAAATAAATAAATACCCTGTACGAGCTGTTGTTTTTTTAAAGGAGTTTTCATTCCCTAGGTAAAAAAGGTGCGGTGAGAGAGATGCGATGATCATCTTTCTAAACCAGGGAGAGCAAATTCATACTACAATGAAGCATGGACAGCTCTAGTGGCACAAATTTTCAATTTCAAATGTAAGCAATTCATCTTGTCACATTGTGCACTTTAAAACAATTGAACTCAAATTGCTCATAATCACAGAAATAAACAGTTTACACAATAGCCCTCAATCCTCTGGCATGTGAAACTCCAGACAGTTATGGTAAAATTAAACCTTACCTGCTAATTTTCTTTCCTTGAGTCACTCCAGTCGAGACCAGACCAGACTCCTGGGTTATGCCCCACTGCCAGCAGATGGAGGGTCCTAGCTTTTGTGATACAACAACATAAGGGAGCTGCTTTCTCCCTCCCTAAGCCGGTATTAATCCAAGTAGAAACGTAAAGCAAAGAACTATAAACAAACCATGCCAAACAGGAATTAAAACCCCTTGAAATGCAAACCGATCAACCAAAGCCGACCCCTTCTGGGAAAGAATACTTTCCAAGACAACTGATTCCCAGTGTTTCCTGATCCCGTATAGAGAACGCTGGATAGAGAGGTACATAG
This sequence comes from Ichthyophis bannanicus, assembly GCA_033557465.1. Classification (NCBI taxonomy): domain Eukaryota; kingdom Metazoa; phylum Chordata; class Amphibia; order Gymnophiona; family Ichthyophiidae; genus Ichthyophis; species Ichthyophis bannanicus. Next base: position 173,843,635 of record CM066036.1, on the reverse strand, counting down.
ACGAGACCTACAGGGATATAGTCCTGAAGTCCCACCTCCAGTCTGGCAGCATCCCTGTTGCCATGGAGGAGAGAGGTCACGTGACAGGAGATCACCACCCTGGTGTGGCAGGAAGTGATCCTGTAACTAGGACCTGTCCTCCAGGTGATGTAAAACAATCTCGCACCGAGGAAGTTTCTCCAGGGCCATGTGCCCACGAGGGAAGGGTTAGGACAGCCGTTATAGTTGGTGATTCGATCATTAGGCATGTAGATAGCTGCGTGGCTGGTGGACGTGAGGATCGCCTGGTAACATGCCTGCCTGGTGCGAAGGTAGCGGACCTCACGCGCCACCTAGATAAGGTCTTAGATAGTGCTGGGGAGGAGTCTGCTGTCTTGGTACATGTTGGTACCAATGACATAGGAAAATGTGATAAGGAGGTTCTGGAGGCTAAATTTAGGCTTTTAGGTAGGAAGTTGAAATCCAGAACTTCCAGGGTAGCATTCTCTGAAATGCTTCCTGTTCCACGCGCAGGACCCAAAAGGCAGACAGAGCTCCGGAGTCTCAATGCGTGGATGAGACAATGGTGCAGAGATGAGGGGTTTGGATTTGTTAGGAACTAGGGAACATTCTGGGGAAAGGAGGGGCTCTTCCGAAGGGATGGGCTTCACCTTAACCGGGATGGAACCAGGCTGCTGGCATTAACCTTTAAAAAGGAGATAGAGCAGCTTTTAAACTAGATATTAGGGGAAAGCCGACAGTCGCCCAAGAGCAGATGGTTCGGAAGAATGTATCTTTGAAGGATACTACCAAAAGCAGAGAGGTTCCACAAAAGAGTAAAGTAGCCCAAATGCCCTCAAGTATGGAGCAGACAGAGCTTAAAGATCCCAAATTACTCATGTCTAACAGACAAATTAATATGGATAAAATACATTCTCTAAAATGCTTGTATGCAAATGCTAGAAGTCTAAAAAATAAGATGGGAGAGTTAGAATATATAGCACTAAATGAAAGGTTAGATATGATTGGAATATCAGAGACATGGTGGAAGGACGACAACCAGTGGGACACTGTGATACCTGGGTACAAACTATATCGTAATGATAGAGCTGATCAAATTGATGGAGGGGTTGCTCTCTATGTTAGAGAGGGCATTGAGTCAGAAAGGATTAAAGTTTTGCAGGAAACAAAATCTGCTGTAGAATCTATATGGATTGAAATTCCATGTAAAAGGGGGAAGGCAATGGCAGTGGGGGTGTACTATCGAGCGCCTGGCCAGAAGGACCAAATGGATGATGAAATGCTCAAAGAAATCAAGGAAGCTAACAAAAGTTACAGCACAGTCATAACAATGGGTGATTTCAACTACCCCGGTACCGACTGGGTCAGTGTCACGTCAGGACATGCTAGGGAGATAAAGTTCCTAGATGATATAAATGACTGCTTCTTGGAGCAGCTGGTTCATGAACCAACCAGAGGGGAAGCCATATTAGACCTAATCCTTAGTGGAACACCAGATCTAGTGCAAGAGATAAGGTTGTTGGGGCCACTTGGCAATAGTGATCATAGCATGATCACCTTTGATTTAATTAGTGGAGGAGGGATAGTAAGGAAATCCACAGTACTACCTTTTAACTTTCGAAAGGGAGACTATGATAAAATGAGGAAAACAGTCAAGAAAAAACTAAAAGGAGCAGTTGCAAAGGTTAAAGACGTACATCAGGCTTGGCTGTTGTTGAAAAATACTATCTTGGAAGCCCAGACCAGCTGTATTCCACGCTTTAAGAAAAGTGGAAAGAAGTCCAAAAAACTGCCAGCATGGTTTAAAGTTGAGGTCAGAGAGGCTGTTGTTGCCAAAAAAGCATCTTTCAGGAAATGGAAAAAAGAGCCAAACGACGAAACCTGGAAACAGCACAAGCACTGGCAAGTCAAATGCAAGGCATTGATAAGGCAGGCAAAGGGAGAATTTGAGAAGAAGCTTGCTGCAGAAGCAAAAACGCGAAGTAAAGACCTTTTCAAGAACATTCGTAGCAAAAAACCTGTGAGAGAGTCAGTTGGTCCATTAGATGATAAAGGGGTTAAAGGAGCACTAAGAGGCGACAAGGCGATAGCGGAGAGACTGAACGAATTCTTTGCTTCAGTCTTTACTGAGGAAGATGTAGGGATGTTATCCATGACTGAAGTGGTATTTAAAGGTGCAGAAGAATTGAAGGAAATATCGATACATCGAGAAGATGTATTACAACTATTAGATAAGCTGAAGAGTAGCAAATCACCTGGGCCGGATGGTATACATCCAAGGGTATTGAAAGAACTGAAATATGAGATTGCAGACCTGCTATTAGTAATCTGTGAACTATCATTAAAATCATCTCTAATACCTGAAGATTGGAGGATCGCCAATGTAACACCAATTTTTAAAAAGGGTTCCAGGGGTGATCCGGGAAACTACAGACCGGTGAGCCTGACGTCAATACCGGGAAAAATGATAGAAACCATCATAAAGAATAAAATTACTCAGCATGTAGATAGTCATGAACTAATGAGAGAAAGCCAACATGGCTTTAGACAAGGAAGATCTTGTCTACTAATCTGTTATGTTTTTTTGAAGGAGTGAATAATCAGGTGGACAAAGGTGAGTCGGTTGATATTGTGTATCTGGACTTTCAGAAAGCCTTTGACAAGGTCCCTCATGAGAGACTTTTGGCAAAACTAAAGAGTCATGGGATAGGAGGCAGTGTACTATTGTGGATCAGGAACTGGTTAAAAGATAGAAAGCAGAGGGTAGGGCTAAATGGCCAATTTTCCCAATGGAGAAAGGTGAATAGTGGTGTACCCCAGGGATCTGTGCTGGGTCCGCTGCTTTTTGACATATTCATAAATGACCTGGAAAGTGGAATAACGAGTGAGGTTATCAAATTTGCAGATGACACAAAACTATTTAAAGTTGTTAAAACCCAAGAGGATTGTGGAAAATTGCAAGAGGATCTTGATAAATTGGAAGACTGGGCATCAAAATGGCAGATGAAATTTAATGTGGAGAAGTGCAAGGTTATGCACCTAGGGAAGAACAACCCAAACTATGGTTACACGATGCAAGGTTCCACATTAGGAACCACCACCCAGGAAAAAGATTTAGGCGTCATTGTGGATACCATGTTAAAACCCTCGGCCCAGTGTGCAGCGGCGGCCAAGAGAGCAAATAGAATGCTAGGTATGATAAGGAAAGGAATGGAAAATAAAACAAAGGATATTATAATGCCTCTATATCGTTCCATGGTGAGACCGCACCTTGAATATTGTGTGCAATTCTGGTCGCCGTATCTTAAAAAGGATATATAGAGTTATTAGAAAAGTTCAGAGAAGAGCCACCAAAATGGTAAAGGGGATGGAAGGATACTCCTATGAAGAAAGGCTAAAAAGGTTAGGGCTCTTTAACCTGGAAAAGAGACGGCTGAGGGGAGATATGATAGAAGTCTATAAATTAATGAGCGGAGTGGAACGGGTAAACGTAGATCAATTGTTTTCCTTATCAGAATATAGAAAGACTAGAGGACATGCAATGAAGCTACAAGGTAAACTATTTAAGACTAATAAGAGAAAATATTTTTTCACTCAACGTGTAATCAAACTCTGGAATTTGTTACCGGAGGATGTAGTAAAGGCTGTTAGTGTAGCTGGGTTTAAAAAAGGTTTAGACAAGTTCCTGGAGGAAAGGTCCATAAGCCATTATTAAGAAGGGACCCAGGATATCAATGCTTGAACCAATACAAGCATTGTGGAACCTGTGTCCCTTGGGGAAACTGCTAGGTACATATGACCTAGATTGGCCACTGTTGGAAACAGAATACTGGGCTTGATGGACCTTGGTCTGACCCAGTATGGCATATCTTATGTTCTTATGGATTAGTCATTAAACACCTCCTCCCCCCCAAAAGACCTCGCTACAGCTTACCACACGAGTGGGTTCTGGAGAGGACTGGAGAGACTCAGGGAAAGAAACTTAGCAGGTAAGGTTTAATTTTACCTTCCATAGCATCCCTCCAGCCCAGGCAAGACTCCAGGGATGTACCAGAGCAGTACACAAGAGAGGGAGAGACCCGCTAGGCTGGCCTCTAACACTCATGCCCGAACTGTGTCTCCTCCCCACACTTGTACTTTCAAATGATAGTGCTACGCAAATGTATGCAACGAAAACCAGGTCGTTGCCTTGCATATCTCTGCTGGAGGGATGAGACTGATCTCAGCCCACAAAGCAGCTTGGGCCCTTGCAGAATTTGCCCGCAATCCTTCCGGAAGACCCTTCTTATGCAAAAGGTAGGCGGAGGCTATCGCCTCTTTTACTCAGTGGGCAATGGAGGCCTTCAAAGTGTCTTCCACTCGCCGTAGGCCCCAAATAAGATGAAAAGTCTGTTTGATTTCCGGAAGGACTCCATGCATTTAAGGAACCACTGGAGCCCCCCCTCCGCACATCCAGCAAGCGTAGCTGGTCATCTGCCGCCTCTGAAAGCGATGGTAGCACCACTGACTGATTGACAACCAAGACCCACTTGCTAGGTAAACATCTACGGAGCTGTTGCTAGATCAAATGGAAGGGCGTGTAACTGAAAATGGCCCATAGGAACCGTGACCCGCAGGAAGCATTGGTGCTCAGCCTTGACAGCACATGTAGGTATGTTTCCTGAGGTCATACATGGTCAGAAACTTGCCTTTCCTCACCGCGACAATCATGGACTGCAATGTCTCCATACAGAAGTGTGGTACCGGCAACGCTCTGTTGACATACTTGAGGTCCAGTATGGGCCGAAAGGTGCCTTCCTTTTTCGGGATGACAAAATAAATGGAGCATTGACCGGTACCGTGTTGGTTTTTTGGTACCGGGACACCTGCTTGGAGGCATAGAAATAACTGAAGGATGTCCAACAGCTCACTGTTTGGTTGAAGCCTTGCTGGGTGACAAAAGGAAGGACTCGGCAAGAGGGCATGCAAACTCTAGCATGTAATCCTCTTGAATGACTTCCAACACCCAGTGATTGGAGGGGAGTTGGAACCAGATGGAGTACAACTGGCGTAATCTGCCAATTGGGAGGATCTCCACCCAAGCCCCCCTACCTCATTGGGACTCCTTAGTCCCACTGGTGGTAGCCAGAAAGAATCCTCTTCCTCCTGCAAAAAGACTGCCCCTTAGCAGGATAATGCTTGCTCTGTTAGGGAGCAAACAGAATGGCCCAAAACCGCTGGAAATTCTTAGACTGGCTCCTCAAAGCCAAAGTAGTCCTCTGACTTTATGACTTATTCTCAGGAAGCTTCGCCAGTTTGGTCTCCTCAAGGTCTTTGATGAGCTTCTCCAAGGCCTCGCCAAAGAGCAGCTTGCCCTTAAACGGTAACCTGCTCAGGCAGGATTTGGATGCGACATCTGCCGCCCAGTTGTGCAACCATAGAAAATGACAAGCCGCCACAAAGGAGACCATGCTTTTGCCCAAAGTTCAAAGAAGGTTGTAAAAGGCATCTGCCAGATACACACACCCCGACTCCAGTTTGGCAGATGCTGGCAGGACCTGGGCTTCCACAGCAGCTCCTGCAACCAATACAAGCAGGCCTGAGCCACATATGCACCACAAACTGCTGCTTGGAGCACTAAGACATTCACTTCAAAAGCTTGCTTCAGCAGAGTCTCCAACTTCTTGTCCTGAATGTGGTCTTCTTGGTGACCGCTGAGACCAGCGCATCCACCTTAGGTATCTTAAACGCCTTTTCTGCAGCAGGGACAGGATATAAGCAAGTTAGAGCACCACATAAACTAGCTTCAGGCACCTCCCATTCCAGTTCCATCATCTGTTTAAGAGCTTCCAAGGCCATCTCAGAGGTCTGAACACCTTGGAACAGAGCATCTTCCAGCGGAATCTCCGGTATTAGAGGAGTCTGTCAGATGATATTTAGCATGGCCAGGGACTGTATAATCAGAGTAGGAAGCTCCTCATGTCTAAAAACCCACACTATACTAGGGTCTTCCCCCTGCGGAATTTTCCCCTCTTCCTGCTCCATGTTGGCCAGGGCTTGCTCAGAGGGGTCCCTCTTTAGGTTCCTCTGAAGCATCTGATGCCTCTGAAGTATGTTTTTGAGGCAAATCTAAATATCCTAGGACACGCTGCACCCTTGAGGACGCCGCCGCTACCCCCGGCTCCAGCGGAATCTCCTTCGTTAGACAAGGAGCAGCTGAACTGGAATCTCCGGAGTTTCCTAGGCCCTGCTTTAAGCAGTAGGTGTGGTGTAAAGGTAAAACAAACTCTGGGGAAAAGGGAAGAACCCCCTGAGAGCCCCATCGAGCTGAGGCTTGTTTCGCAGCTGCGCTGGAAGAAGCAGGAATTGAATCCTGGCTGCCAGCACTGGTAGAGATGGATAAAACTGGAGTCGTCAAAATGGCTATGTTTCCTGCCAAAACCACAGGTGATGAGCCGGATGCCACTGCATCTGCCATCTCCTGCTGCATTTACAGACTCTGCCCTGAAGCTACTGCCACTAAAGAAACTGTGCTCCAGATGTCCTCACCCATGGTGTGATCTTCCAAATCACAGCAGCGGTAAAGTCCCGAACTTGTCAGCCGGCCCTTAAACCCCACAGGTATCACAGATCAGTTTGAGCATGTCGACCAAGCAAAATAATGGCTTCCGACAACAAAAAACAAATGTCTGCCCCGAACATGAAGACCATTCAGAGCACTGAAAAATATCAGAGCAATGAGGATAATACTCACCCTTACTGAGAGCCGCCGGCCTCTGCTGTCACTGCCTCTTTCCCAACGACCGTCAGAGATTGAACTCGTCAGGCCAGCTCAAGAGAAATGTACCTGATATGCTAGGGTGCTGCAAAGCAGGTTTACGGCCACGGAGAAGAGACCCGATTGAACGGGGTAACTCACTGCTCCCCCCCCCCCAACCAGCGACCGCAGCTGACCGAACAGCATAGGTTCCCTGGGGGGAGGGGGTGGGGGGGGCTGCATGGACCACTCTGAACAGGTTGGGCTGCAATTCTTCTGATGTCAAATCAAAGTAAGGCTATCCGTCTCTGATACCTAAGCTAAATGAACCAAAACAATGGAAAAATTTAACTCTTTCTTTTTTCTTTTTTTTAGTGCTAGCTACTAGTCCCTCCAGTGCAGCCGAAACTGTACTGATATCCTACCAACTGCTTGAGACTGAGGATACTGGCTTAGAGAGGGAGAGCGCAGCTCCCTCATGCTATATTACAAAAGCTAGGACCTTCAGTCTCCATCTGCTGGAAGTGGGGCATAAACCAGAAGTCTGGACTGGACTGGAGGGACGCTATGGAAGTTTAAGCATTATCAAATCAAGGCAAATTGACACACTGGTTACTGCATGGCCAACTTTCACAGGAAAGAACAGAAAAGGTTTATTTGACCGTAGCTAAAGTGAAGGTAGACAATTCACCTGCTCCCATCAAGAGCAGAAAGCACTCCCCACAATACCCTAACAATTTTCTCCCCACATAAAAACAACTCTTGCCACCTCAAAGTTATACAGTTTCGTCAGATTACATCAGCTTATCTCCTCTGTTGCCTGAATTATAAGGGTCTCCAATATAGCTCTCAAATAGTTTGTTTGATCTCTCTATTCCCTTGTAAGTTTTTGTGCATATCCATAGCTATATTCCTTCTTAGTTCTTCCCAGTATTAAAAAAAAATTATGGATGTGCTTTATCAATGAAAAAAAAATACATGAACTGGAAACACATCTTTATGACTTTACACAGTTACTTACTTGTGCTTTCTGTAAAGGAGCCATGCGGCAGCATAAGATTGCAGTACATCTCTGACAAATTTGTAAAAAAATATTTTTGTAACTGCATGAATTGTTGTTCAGAGTTGAATTTAATATAAGTGACAATGTTGACCCATCAATTATCAGACCATAATCTTGGTTTACTGACCAGCTCCTAAAACAACAAAGAATATTACCATTTTTGAGCTTTGGGAAAGTAAAATGTATTCTACATTTTTGTACTTAACATAGTTTCATTGAGGGAACTGGCTTGATAGCTCAGTATTGCTCCATACCATATAAGAGAAGGGCCTCTGTGGAAATGCACTCAAATGGTGTAACTCATACCTTTCAGATAGATGGCAGCATGTGCGATCAAATGGGGGATTATCAGATCCGTTTCATCAAGGACAAGGAGTCCCGCAAGGATCCTCTCTCTCATCATTACTATTTAACATATATGCAACCTATATGTAGCATCATCAGATCTTTTAATGTCAACTGTATGATATATGCTGATGACGTGTTATTATACATGCCGTTCTGCATAGATAAGATGGACCTCACCCCCATAACAAATTGTTTTAACACTATATCAAATTGGCTATTGACTCAAAATCTCAGAATCCAACATAAAAAAACGGAAGTTCTCTTTATCTCAAGGAACTCGAATTTCATTCCCACAACATTCCTGGATGTTCAAGATGCCAAGCTTCAAGTAAAACCTTATATCCGATACCTAGGAGTGACTCTTGATCAATATTTGGATTTGAAAACTCACATATCCAACACAGTAAGAGCTGTTTATTTCAAAATCCGCTCCCTTAGACATCTCATAAGAACATAAGATATGCCATACTGGGTCAGACCGAGGTCCATCAAGCCCAGTATCCTGTTTCCAAAAGTGGCCAATCTAGGTCATACGTACCTAGCAGTATCCCCAAAAGACACAGGTTCCACAATGCTTGTACTGGGTCAAGCACTGATTATCCTGGGTCCCTTTTTAATAGTGGTTTATGGACCTTTCCTCCAGGAACTTGTCCAAACCTTTTTTTAAACCCAGCTACACTAACAGCCCTTACCACATCCTCCGGTAACAAATTCCAGAGTTTGATTACACGTCGAGTGAAAAAATATTTTCTCTTATTTGTCTTAAATAGTTTACCCTGTAGCTTCATTGCATGTCCCCTAGTCTTTCTATATTCTGATAGCGTAAACAATTGATGCACATTTACCTGCTCCACTCCATTCATTAATTTATAGACCTCTATCATATCTCCCCTCAGCCGTCTCTTTTCCAGGTTGAAGAGCCCCAACCTTTGTAGCCTCTCTTCATAGGAGTAGCCTTCCATCCCCTTCACCATTTTGGTGGCTCTTCTCTGTACTTTTTCTAATAATGCTATGTCCTTTTTAAGATACGGTGACCAGAACTGCACACAATATTCAAGGTGCGGTCGTACCATGGAACGATACAGAGGCATTATAATATCCTTTGTTTTATTTTCCATCCCTTTCTTTATGATACCTAGCATTCTATTTGCTTTCTTGGCTGCCGCTGCACACTGGGCAGAGGGTTTTAACATGTTATCCACGATGACTCCTAAATCTTTTTCCTGGGTGGTGGTTCCCAATGTGGAACCTTGCATTGTGTAACTATAGTGTGGGTTGTTCTTTCCTAGGTGCATAAACTTTGTTCTTTCCTCCGTCAACTGATTGATCCGACTGATTTCCGTACTGTTTACCAGGCTCTAATCATGCCCCATTTTGACTTCTCAAACTCCATACTACAAGGGCTTCCTCAATCAACTTTAAACCCTCTTCAACTCGCCTTGAATAGTGCAGCAAGGGTGCTCTTTGGGCTACCCAAAGAGAAACATGTAACACCCCTTCTAAAACAATTACATTGGCTCCCTATTCAAGCGAGAATCACTTTCAAAACTCTGCTACTGACTTTTAAAGCATACAAAGGTCTCGCCCCCACCTCTTTATTGGAGATGATTCAACCAATTGCACCCAACAGACTAAGAAGAACCGCGGAACTAAACATGCTAACTGTACCAAAGGAAATCACAAGATACAACTCGACAACAGCAAGCCGAGCCTTCAGTTTATGTGCTCCAAAACTTTGGAACACCCTTCCAGCACACATTAGGGCCATCTCTGATCTCAGCCAGTTCAAGAAGGCCCTGAAACATTACCTTTTCCTCAAATACTTCCCAGAGAACGAAGAAATACAGTTACACCCAAATATCAATAATTACCTTCCAACCACCTAATTCTTCCTGACTCAACTGCACATTACGCCACTTTACCAGATTGTCAATACACTTTTCACACAAAAATCACTTGTATGTAAATAGTTGTTCGTGTTATTGTTTTGTATATAGTTGCTCCTGTTATTCAGGTTGATTCCCCTGTTATATGTAATGATCAGATAAATGTAACTTGTCTGAAGTTTCTTGTTCCATGTAAACCGTGCTGATATTGAATAGTGTGGTATATAAAAATAGTAAATAAATAAATAAATAAATAAAATAATACCAGAAAGGTATGTCAGCGTTTTGAGCCTGGCTTCTATTCTTCAAACCAAAGTAGAGGATGCTGAGGTGGCAGCTTTCAAAGTCCCAGAGTCGAATGAATAGAATAGCCAGCTTATTACCACAGGCTGTTACCAGGCAGGCACAAACCATGCCAAACTAACAATGATGGACAGACTGTAAGCTCCAATGAGCAGAGACCGTCTTGTCTCTACACAGTGCTACGTACACCTTGTGGTGGAATACAAATAAGTAGCAGTAGTAAAATGAGGCTTGAAATCCCACATATTATCAAGGCATTTGCGTGCTCTACTTGTTGATTCCTGGATAAAGTATAGCATAAATGTCAAGTTTGTTTGTGCCTTCAAGTAGAAAGTGTAGTTGCTCACCTGTAACAGGTGATCTCCAGGAACAGCAGGAATTAGTCTTCACATATGGGTATCGTCGGTACCGACGGAGCCTGCGCGGGAACGCTCCCCAGCGTCCAATAAGAACGCTTTTGGGAGCATCCCTCAGCACATGCGCGCTGCCTTCCCGCCTTTCCAACTGTCCCTCTTCAGTTAAGTTTGTAGCTGAGTGAAAAGGATAGAGGGAGAGAGGAAAGAGACAAAGAGATAGAGACAACTCCTAGCGGAGGTGGGTGAGTTGTGAAGACTAAATTCCTGCTGTTCCCGGAGATCACCTGTTACAGGTGAGTAACTACGCTATCTCCAGGAACAAGCAGGAATGTAGTCTTCACAAATGGGGATTCCCTAGCTGAAGATGCTAGGGAGATAGCCCCAGGAAGGTGCCACCCTGGAAAGGTGGGAATCCTTCCTCCCATGGATCTCTGGCATTCCACCAGGGTTGGTGGGTAGGAGTTGAATTAGGTTTGAAAGAGATTTTGAAGAACAGCTTGGCCAAAGAAGGCTTCCCGACGGGAGGCTTTATCCAGGCAGTAGTGGGCTGTGAAGGTGTGTACCGAAGCCCAGGTGGCTGCTCGACAAATGTCATCGATAGACACAGAGTGGAGATTAGCCATGGAAGTTGCCATGGCTCTCACGTTATGAGCTGTGACATGGTCCTGAAGAGGAAGACCCTTACTCTCATAAGCAAAGGATATGCATTGGACAATCCATTTAGATAAAGTTCTTTTGGAGACTGGTTGTCCCAAATGACTAGGGTCAAAAGCTATGAAAAGTTGCGAGGACTTTATATGCTGCTGTGTTCTCTATAGGTAAAAGGCTAAAGCCCTTTTACAATCCAAAGTATGAAGGTTTCTTTCTGCATTAGAGGCGTGAGGCCTCGGAAAAAATACAGGATGATAAATTGATTGATTTAAATGAAAAGGCGAAACCACCTTTGGCATAAAGTGTGGATGAGTTCTAAGAACAACCTTATGGTGAAACCTAGTATAAGGAGGATTAGCCACTAAAGCTTGCAGTTCACTAATGCGACGTGCAGAGATAACTGTAATTAGGAAGATGACCTTCCAGGTCAAAAACTTAAGGGTTGTAGTGGCTAATGGCTCAAAAGGCGGCTTCATGAGCTGCCTGAGAACTAGATTTAGATCCCATGCCACCGGTGGTGGTTTAAGGGGAGGTTTGGTTAATAGAAGACCTCTCATAAATCTGGATATGAGTGGATGAGAGGAAAACTGGTTGTCCATTCAGAGCCTTATAAGAAGCTGCAATTGCACTAAGATGGACTCTTACCGAATTGGTCTTTAGTCCAGAATTCGATGTGAAGGAGATACTCTAGTATCGATTCTAAGGGTATGCCAAGGGGGTTTAACCCCTTCTTGGAGCACCATATGGTAAAACGTTTCCACTTGAAGGCATAAGATCTTCTTGTGCAAAGTTTCCTAATAGCCTGTTGGGACAGGTTGAAATCCTGGAGGTCTAAGCCTTCAGCAACCAGGCCGTGAGATGCAGGGATTGGGGATTCGGGTGCCATAGCGTCCCGTTCTCTTGGGAAAGGAGATCTGGAGGATGCCCTAACTCCAGAATTGCAGCTTGAGAGAGATGTAGAAGCAGGGGATACCACGCTTGGCATGGCCATCGTGGCGCTATGAGAATCATGCTACCCCTGTCTCTCTGAAGCTTGAAGAGTGTTTTGTGGATGAGAGGAATGGGTGGGAAGGCATAAAGGAAGCCCTGACCCCAGTGAAGGAGGAAGGCAACCCTTGTCTGACAATTGTGAGCCGGAATCCTGGAACAGAACCAGGGAAGTTTGGCATTCAGTGGACTTGCGAAGAGGTCTATGTCTGGAGTGCCCCAGAGATGAAATATCTTTGCCACCTGGTCCAGGTGGAGGGACTACTCGTGAGGCAGCAGTACTTGACTGAGTTTGTCTGCCCAAAGGTTTTGAATGCCTAGAAGATATACCACTAGAAGTTGAATTTGTTACTGTCTGGCGAGGGCCCACAGTCGTAAAGCTTTGCTGCATAACGACAGAGAGCCTGTCCCGCCCTGCTTGGTCACATAGAACATGGCTACTTGATTGTCCGTCTGGACTAGGACTGTCTTGTAGCTGAGCTGGGTGTGGAATACTCGAAGAGCTAAATAGATTGCTCTTAATTCCAGGTGGTTTATGTGTAGACCATCCTCCTGTGGAGTCCAGGTTCCCTGGGTAGAGAGATGATTCAGGTGTGCTCCCCAACCCACCTGCGATGCATCTGTTAGGGTGGCCTGAAAAAGAGGTTGATGAAAAGGAGACCCCAGTGTCAGATTTTCTAGGGATTGCCACCATTGGAGGGACAAAATTAGTCGGTAAGAGTTTATTATTTTGTCCGATAAATGACCTGTGGCCTGTGTCCACTGTGTGGATAGGGTCCACTGAGCTGCTCGCATGTGGAGGCGAGCATATGGAACTACATGAACTGTGGATGCCATATGTCCCAGCAACTGTAGTAGCTCTCGAGCAGTTAGGGAGGATTTCCCTGCTGCTTGAGAAGCTAGTTGCATTATGCGAAGACACCGGGCCTGTGGAAGGAAAGCCTTTGCCTGTCTGGTATCTAGACAGGCCCCTATGAATTCCAGGCATTGGGAAGGAACAAGTTGGGATTTTGGGAAGTTTATTACCAACCCCAAGTATTGGAGGATTCGCATTTTGCGTGACAGTGCAGTGCTGGCCTCTGCAACTGTAGGGGCTCGAATGAGCCAGTCGTCTAAGTAAGGGAAGACTAATATCCCCAGGGTTCGTAGAACTGCAGCTACTAATGCCATGCATTTCGTGAATACCCTTGGTGCTGAAGCTAGACCAAAGGGAATAACCCTGTACTGGAAATGTTTTCCCCTGAAAAGTAAGAATTTCCTGTGATCTGGATGGATCAGAATGTGAGTGTATTCATCCTTTTAAGTCTAGAGAGCAAAGCCAATCCTGGCTTTGAAGGTATGGCAGAAGAGTGCCTAGAGAAATCATTATAAACTTCTCTCGAAACAGGTATTTGTTCAATTCTCTGAGGTCTAAAATGGGTCTGTGTCCTCCTGTTTTCTTTGGAATAAGAAAATAGGGGGAGTAGAACCCTGCACCCCGTTGAGGAATGGGTACCTCCTCTATACCTCTAGATGTACCTTCTCTATTGTCCCTTGGGCAAGATGTGTTGAGACCTCGTGATCTAGCAGATTGTTTGCGGAGGTTTGAGAATTGAATTGCTTTAGAATTGTAGGAGGGGCATGCTGTGAAAATGAAGCTTATACCCTTCTCCTACTATGGACAAAAAAAAGAAAAAAAAAGAAAAAGATTTAGGCACCATTGTGGATAACATGTTAAAACCCTCGGCCCAGTGTGCAGCGGCAGCCAAGAGAGCAAACAGAATGCTAGGTATCATAAGGAAAGGAATGGAAAATAAAACAAAAAAGATATTATAATGCCTCTATACCGTTCCATGGTGAGACTGCACCTTGAATATTGTGTGTAGTTCTGGTCGCCGTATCTTAAAAAGGATATAGCGTTATTAGAAAAGGTTCAGAGAAGAGCCACCAAAATGATAAAGGGGATGGAAGGATACTCCTATGAAGAAAGGCTAAAAAGGTTAGGACTCTCTAACCTGGAAAGGAGACGGCTGAGGGGAGATATGATAGAAGTCTATAAATTAATGAACGGAATGGAAAGGGTAAATGTAGATCGATTGTTTACGTTATCAGAATATAGAAAGACTAGGGGACATGCAATGAAGCTACAGGGTAAACTATTTAAGACTAATAAAAGAAAATATTTTTTCACTCAACGTGTAATCAAACTCTGGAATTTGTTACCGGAGGATGTAGTAAAGGCTGTTAGTGTAGCTGTGTTTCAGAAAGGTTTGGACAAGTTCTTGGAGGAAAGGTCCATAAACCATTATTAAGAAGGGACCCAGGATATCAATGCTTGACCCAGTACAAGCATTGCGGAACCTGTGTCTTTTGGGGAAACTGCTAGGTACGTATGACCTAGATTGGCCACTGTTGGAAACAGGATACTGGGCTTGAGGGACCTTGGTCTGACCCAGTATGGCATATCTTATGTTCTTATTTGATGCCATCTGTTGGCAAAGTGGCATAACCTGCCTGGGATATTGGGGGCCCCTCAGAGGCAGGAAGGCTAAGCTCTCTAGGAAGGAGTCAAAGCCCTTGAGGGGGCTGAACTTGCAGAGCCGGTTGGGCTCTGGGGCCTTTTGGCTTCTTTTGCTGTCTAGTTTGTCCCTTTTGGGCAACCTGACCCTGAGATTGACTCTGCTGGGTATAAGAAGGATAAAATTTCTTCTTTTTGCTTAAAGAGGGTTTTTTATAAGACTTTTTTGACTGGAGTGGCTGTAGATTTCGACAATCTATCTAGAGTAGTATTGTCAGCATCCAACAGGTCTCAGACTGAGATAAAGCAATTGTCTAAAGTTCAGAGATTTTCAGACTGTATGTTTACATTCGCATCAATGACCTTAATTGTTGCTTAATTTTATATCAACAACTATTTTTTAAAATGTATGTTAGAAGAATATAGAAGGGCAGAGCTACTGCGCTCCAAAGCCACCATTCTGGTCTCCTTGCCAGTTATCTCCGCAGCCTTCGACATGGGCACCGATGGCTTTAGGCCCAGCCTCCATTACGTCAAGGGGGAGTCCTTGACCAGGATGGCCTCGGCAGTCCAAGGCCTGTCACCCGATGCAGACTCCTACTTCTGGGGCAGCGTGTGAGGCTGCTCCCAATCAGACCCCTGAAATTTATGCCGGGGACTGCGGGGCCTGGTGTGAAATTTACCTGCTTTTCCAGACCCATCCTCCAAGGAAACTTTCAAGGTTTTTGAGCTCTTCTTGCGTTCAACTCTACGGATTTCCTCTGAGAACCTGTGGCTGCGGGACTCCGAAGAGGCCCAGGCATCACGGAACACAGAGGTACTGGAGGGGGGCCCTGGAGCATGGTGGCGCTGGGGACTCCAGCACACAGTAGAATTTATGGAAAAACTACTGTTGCAACTGACAGCTCTTGATTGCCTTTGCAGATGTGGCCTTGCAAAAGTCACAGTCTGAGTTGTCATGGTCTGGCCCAAGGCAACGGAGGCTGCAGTCATGTCGGTCTGTGAGGGACATCATCTTACTGCACTGATCACATTTCTTGAAGCCGCTGGAGGCTATGGGAAAAAATGGGCCTTGATACCTGGGCAAGGGTCTGAGGCCCACTGGCGAAAAAAGGGTGCAAAGTGCTGGTCAAAGGAGAACGCGACAAAAATAAAGAGAACAAACCCGAGGAGCTGCCTCGGGGGCAGGAAGAGGATAGAAAAATCAAAGGCAGAAGAAAAGATGGCTAAAGATGTGAAGTGTGGCGACAAAACTTTCTTCAGGTATATTCGGGAGAGGTGGAATTGCGAGACTCAGAAATGTTGGGAACGGACTCGTGGAAAGTGACATTGAAAAAGTGAAAAAGCTAAATACTTCAGCTCTGTTTTTACTAAAGAAAATCCTGGAGAAGGACAACCTGTGACTCCAAAATATAAAAATGGGAATGAAGTAGATACCACACCATTCACAGAAGATGATATGTTAGAACAAATTGCAAAACTGAAAGTGGACAAGGCCATGGGACCAGATGGGATATATCCCAGGATACTGAAAGAGCTCAGAGAGGTTCTTGCAGAGCCCTTAAAGGATGTTTTTAACAGATCCTTGGGGACAGACGTTCCTCAGGACTGGAGAAGGGCTGATGTGGTACCTCTACACAAAAGTAGCAATAGGGAAGAAGTGACAAACTACAGGCTGGTTGCAGGAAAAGTAATGGAGACACTCCTAAAAGAGCAAATAGTGGACTTACTCAAAATCAACAGGTTGCATGTTCCGAGGCAACATGGTTTTACCAAAGGATGATCTTGCCAAACAAATCTGATTGAGTTCTTTGACTGAGTGACCAGAGAACTAGATAAGGGGCATGCGATGGATGTCATCTTCCTGGATTTCAGCAAAGCTTTAGATATTGTTCCTCATAGGAGGCTTATCAATAAATGCAATAGCTTGGGGATGGATCCCAAGGTGGTGAACTGGATCAGAAATTGATTGACTGACAGACGACAGAAGGTGATGGTAAACGGAACTCACTTGGATGAACGGAAGGTGACTAGCGGTGTGCTGGGACCGGTACTGTTCAATGTATTTGTGAGTGATATTGCTGAAGGACTGGATGGAAGTGTCTCTTTTTGCAGATGACACAAACATTTGCAACAGCGTGGACTCCCCTGAGGGAGTGGATAACATGAGGAAAGATCTACAAAAGCTGGAAAAATGGTCTAATGCTTGGATTTAATGTGAAAAAGTGCAGTGTCATGCACTTAGGAAGCAGAAATCCAAGGGAAATGTATGCAGAAGGGGGTGAGAGGTTGGTGTGCACGGACCACGAGAAGGACCTTGGCAGTGATTATTTCCGAGGATCTCAAGGTGGCGAAACAGTGCGACAAGGCGGTGGACAAAGCCAGAAGGATGCTGGGTTGCATACAGAGAGGAATTACCAGCAGAAAGGAAGAGGTACTAATGCCAAGTCACTGGTGAGGCCTCACTTGGAATGTTGTGTTCAGTTTTTGAGACCATATCTCGTAAAGGACATAAAAGGACGAAACGATTCAGAGGAAGGTGACCAAAATGATTTGGAGCCTGCGTCAGAAGACTTATGAGAAGAAACTTGAAGACCTAAATATGTACACTCTGGAGGAGAGGAGGGGTAGGGGAGATATGATTCAGACCTTTAAATATTTAAAGAGTATTAATGCCCAAACTAACCTCTTCTAAATACAGGGAAGCTGTAAAACTAGAGGGCATAACATGATGCAGCAAGGGGGTAAATTGAAAGGCAATGTCAGGAAATACTTTTTCACTGAAAGAGTGGTGACTGCTTGGAATGCCCTCCCGATGGAAGTGGTGGGGGCAAATACAGTGACAGAATTCAAAATGGCATGTGACAGACACAGTGAATGTGACAGACACAGTGAATCCCTTTATAGCAACAGGATAAAATCAAAATAAACTTAACTATCTCGTATATCTCAACAAATAGGGATGCCCTACATGGAGCGGCGGGGTACACCCCTAAACAAAGGCATGGGAAGGAGTGACCTGCACGGAGCGGCAGGTGCACCTCTTCTTGCCACCTTCCTGGGCAGACTAGATGGACCATACTGGTCTTTGTCTGCAATCATATACTATGTTACTATGAGACCTAGGAAAAAAAAGTGGGCAGCACCACAGACTGGTTGAGGTGGAAATCCGAAACCACCTTAGGCAAGAAATGCGGGTGGGTATGCAGAACCACCTGCTTATGGGAGAACCTCTTATACAGTGGGTGAGCCTCCAGAGCCTGCAGCTCACTGACATAGTGAGTGTAGTTGAGTGCCAAAAGAAAAACTACCTTTCAGGTCAGAAATTTCACTGGACAGGTAGCGAGTGGCTTGAAAGGTGCCAACAACTGTCCCTAGACCACATTCAGATCCCACGCCACTGGCAGGTGCTTAATTGGAGGCCTCGACAGAAACAAACCCCACAAGAAGCAGGCCACCAGCGAGCAGAGATGGGCTTCTCTTCCAAGTTGCAATGGTAGGCCTCAATTGCACTCAGGTGCAGTCAGAGTTAGACATGAGGCCCGAATTCGAGAGATGAAGGAGGTACTCCAGCAAGCCCTCCACTGAGCATGAAAAAGGATCCAGCACTTTGTCCACGCACCAGAGAGCAAACGTGCGCCACTTGAAGGCATAAGCGCAATGGGTGGAGTCCTTATGAGAGGCCAGGAGGACATTAATCATCTCCCCCGGTAAGTTGACCTCAGACAGGACTATCCACTCAGCATCCACACCGTGAGGGCCAAAGACTGGATGTTCAGGTGCAGAATGGTCCCATACTCCTGGGAGATGAATTTTGGAATGAAACCCAGCTGGAAGCACTCCTGACTGTAGAGATGGAGCAGCAGTGAGAACCAGATTGCCTTGGCCAGTATGGGGAGATGAGGATCATGGTCCCCTTGTCCACCTTGAGCTTGAGAAGTGTCCTTGCCACTAGTGGAATTGGTGGGTAAGTGTAGAGCAGCTCCCTACATCAATTCAGGAGGAAGACATCTGACACCAGCCTGCCTCTCGCAGCCTTGCGAGAACAGAAGCAGCCCATCTGGGCATTGCATGGTAAGGCAAAGTGATCTACTGCCAGAGTGCCCCACTCCCGAAAGATGCGTTCCACCACCCCCTTGTTGAGGGTCAATTCGTGGAGCCTGAAGACCCAGCTGAGATGGTTTGCCAGCATGTTGACCTCCAAGGGCAGATAGGTCACCCGCAGCTCCATGCCATGGGCCACTGCAAATTTCCAGAGGCACACTACCTCTCAGCACAGAAGGTATGAGCCCATGCCTCCCTGTTTGTTGACAGAGAACATGGCCACCTAGTTTTCTGTCTGGATGAGGGCCACCTGATTGGCCAAGTGTGCCAGGAAGGCCTTGAGGGCATTTGTAATCGCATATAGTTCCAGAAAGCTGACCTAGTACAGGCTCTCCTGTTCGGATCAGAGACCCCACAGGACACTTATGTGTCAGTGGCGAGTGTCCTGTGGGTCGGCATCAACTGAAAGATAAGACCTAGGAGAGCAAGTGCCATGGCTTCAGCCTCCATTGGAGAGACTCAAAGAGGGGCGCAGTAACATCCCACTCTGTTCCCGAAGTGACGCGTGGCTTGCTTTCACTGTGTGCAGTGTCCACTGAGCCTGGTGCATCCTGAGCTGGGCTAACAAGGTCACATGCAGCCTAACATGCGCATTCCTCCACCATCGTGTCTCACCTTTGGCAGATAGTGGAGACCACTTCCATTAGCCAATGCAAGTGGTCACTTGGGAGGAAGGCTCAAGCCCGCGTGGTTGCCAAGAGGGTTCAGATGAATTCCAGCTGCTGCGATGCCTACAGATGAGACTTCAGATAGTTGACCATGAACCAGATATGATCTAGCACCTGTACTGTCAGGTGCGCCAAATGCTTCCCGCCGTGGAAGCCTTTATCAGCCATTCATTTAAGTAAGGGAAGATGAAGACCCCCAGGGTGCAGAGGTATGTAGAGATGACTGCTTGGTACTTTGAGAAGGCCATGGGAGCCAACACCAGTCCAAAGGGCAGCATTCTGTACTGAAAGTGCTGGCTGCCCAGCACGAAACGCAGGTATTTCGTGTGTAAGGGATGGATCAAGATGTGTGTGTACACATCCTTCAGATCCAAGGAGCATAGCCAATTGCCCTGGAGAAGATACAGGAGCAAGTTTCCCAGGGAGACCCATCTTGAATTTTTTCTAGACCAGGAAGCGGTTCAGGTCCCTGAGATCAAGAATGGACTTGAACACCCCCGTCTTTTTGGGGATGAAAAAGTAGTGGGAGTAGAATCCCCTCTCTCTGGGACAGGGGCACCGGCTCAATGGTAGTTCAGCCAGCAGGGCAGCAACCTCTACCTGGGAAGAGAGGAGGCAGGAGTTGGACAAAATGCAGCAGGTACCCATCCTATACTATCTGTAGGACCCAGGTGTCCATGGTGATGAGCAGCCATCTATGTGCAAAGTGGACGAGCTGGCCGGTCACCCACCTGAGGGGGCAGCCCCTCAGCAGTCAGGCAACTGGCTATGCTCCTGAGGAAATGTCAAAACCCTGCCCTCGGCAGGGACAAGCTGAACCTTCTGAGGCTTAGTCCTGCCTGCATGGCTGCTCCTAGTTCTGAGCGTTGGGTTGAGCTCCCTGAGGGCTCTGATAGTACTGGCACTTTCGCCGCTAAGACAACTTCTTCCCTTGATGCTTCTTTTTGGCAAGGTCTGCCCTTTTGCGAGAGAGATAGGAGATGGTCACTTGTTCGGTCTCAATTTTGGTGGCCCTTTCCTGCATAAGCTTGCCAAAGAGGTTTCCACAAGTACGGCACATTCACTAGCTTGTCCTGGACCCAAAAGCATCATATGTGGTTCACACAATATACTTGGACACATTCAGCAGGGATGAAGGAACCAAGCTCACTCAGATCCCCCATGATATCTTTCAAAAACATCCCCAAATAAAGCTGAAAAGACATGACCTAGGTGACTAGCATGGAGCCTTAAAAGCAGCACTTTCCAAACCCATCGAAGGGGGCACCAATGAATGTGTTTTGAAGCTCTTGACAGGTCACATGCTGGTCTCCATGACCAAGGAATTGTGCAGCAGTTGGGGCTTCTCAAATCTGGGGGCCTTCTGCACCCAGTACATTGAGTCCAATTGGCAGCTGATGGCTGGCACAGACATCGAATTCTCCCACATGTGGAGCAGGAGCTTTTGGAGTATGCACTGCACCAGCACTGTGATGGCTTCTTTCAGAGCCGAGGGGTACTGGAGGATCTTCAATTCCTCTGCCCTTGGCTCATCCTCCACCTACAGAGAAAAAGGAATTGTATTAGCCATATACTGGATGAAGTCCTGGAAGGACTTGTCCTCCAGGGGCGACTTCTGCTGCTCATATGGTGGGGACGACTCCGAGGGGATGTCCAGGGGACTCTCTCTCGGTGACCGGCGACTCCAAGCCATCGGAGTCTGACTCCAAGAGGAAGTAGAAATACCTCCCAGCTTCAGTTCCACTCTGGCGGGGACGACAATCTTTTGCGGAACGGGTGCTGAGCCTCCCTCAAGTGCTGAGGTGCAGGGGCATCTGAACACTGGAGAGAAAAATGGCTGTCGAGGCCCAGGATGGATACCGAACACTGACCTGATATCCCCAGCTAGGAGAAGGGCATAGGATAGGCTGCATACGGATAGTGGTGACACCATCAAGGGCGCTGAAGCCATCAGGGCCCATACAGCCAAGAGAACTGCTGTGTGTGCCTCGAAGGCCTGAAGGCGCTCAGTAGGAACTGAAGTCTCTAAAGGCATCGGGGCCAGTACGCTGACTTTGGCCACAGACTCCAGCACTCAGGAACTCCACGATGGTAAGGTCATCAGGAGATTGCCAGTGGCCTATGGGACCTTGGGAGTCTATTCCTCCCATTGGGGCACTTTTGTAGGGTGCTCCCGGCCATGGCCTTGATGTTGCGACAAGAGGAACTTCAGTGTCGATGCCCATGCTTAGCATGGTCTCCAGCTGCTCCCTTCGACATCAATGGGGCAGATGATAAGTCCTTCCGAGGCTCTGACCAGGTGCTGGAGAGCCTCCTCTCCATGCTGACAGTGCCGCGGTTCTGAAAGAGCATGGACACCACATGATGCCTTGGCAGAGCCTCTCAAGGGTACCAACACTGACATTGATGCCAAGGACGCTGAATCCAAGGGCCTAAGCATGTTGCTTTTTGCAGCCCTTGAGGCCCTTCCTGGTCATCTGCAGACAGACTGCAGGTGGAGGGCTCATGGTCCAGGCTGAAGCAAGGGAGGCACCAGCTGTGATTGTCAATTACTGAAATGGTGCATGCACAATAGGGGCACTTTTTTAAAACACTGGCCGGCTTAGACATTGTTGGGAAAACGGCCTCTGCATGTCTAAGGGCTCAATGCTGGCAAACGGTTAAAAGCCTTGGAAAAAGGAAGAAAAGAACCATCTGGGAAAAAACAGCAAAATTTAGGGGGAAAATGCCCCACACGATGGCCAGCGCCGTGAAACTGGTGCCCTGATGGGGAGCAAAAAAAATTGGCAGAAGACAAGAAAATCGGAGCCCTAAAAAAAAAAAGGAACAGCTTTTCCTAGTAGCACAAGGAATACATCCGTGGGGCTCCATGGAAAAAGTGAACTGGGGATAAGACAGTGCCACGGCAGATGGGAAGGCAAGCATGCATGCATGATAGAGGCTCCCAGAAGCTTCCGGTGAAAGCTGGGGAGAGTTCCTGTGCAGACTCCATAGGGGGATGTCGCCCATACTTGTCGCCCATTCTTCCTGCTTGTTCACGGAGAATAAGTTAAAGCTCTCTGACCAGCGTGCAGCAGCAGCCAAGAGAGCAAACAGAATACTTGGAATCATAAGGAAAGGAATGGAGAATAAAACCAAGGATATTATAAATGTCTCTGTATTGATCCATGGCACAACTGTACCTTGATTATTATCTGCAATTTTGGTTGCCATATCTTAAAAAGGAAATAGCAGAATCAGAAAAGGTAAAGAGAAGAGCCACCAAAAAGCGTAGTTACTCACCTGTAACAGGTGATCTCCGGGGACAGCAGGAACCAGTCCTAACATATGGGTGACGTCAGCACTTATGGAGTCCTGCGGAAGCATCTCCCCAACTTTCAAAGAAAGGCTTTGGGAGATACCACTAAGCATGCGTGGTCCCCTTCGCACTCAAGGGCGCCATCTTAGTCAGATAACATAGCTAGAGTTGACAAAAGAAGATGGCAAAAATTGAACAGCAACTCCAAGCGGAGGAGGGAGGGTTGTGCGGACTGATTCCTGCTGTCCCCGGAGAACACCTGTTACAGGTGATTAACTATGCTTTCTCCGGGAACAAGCAAATAGTCAGTCCTCATATATGGGACTCCCTAGCTACAGGCTGTCGAGAACCTGTAAAAAAAACACAGCCCAGTCATGAGCAGCCGCAAGCAAATCTGAGGAAAGATTCTGAGTACCTCTACGTCCAGGGAGAACCATAGCTCCAGTAGCCTTAACAAGGGTCGGAGGGCAGGAGTTGCCTGAACCCTGAACAGATTACTGAGTATGGCCTGGCTGAAGGCACTGTCCCATCGGGACTGCATCTCCAGGCAGTAGTGAACTGCAAAGATGTGAACTGAGGATCAGTTAGCGGCCAGACAGATGTCTGCCATAGGGACAGAGCGTAAGCTGGCAACCGAGGTTGCCATAGCCCTGCATTGTGCGTCGTGACCCGGCACTTCAACGAGAGCCCAGCCTGATCGTGGGTGAAGGTAATGTAGTCCGCCACCCAGGTGGACAGGGTCTGCTTGGTCACAGCCTCCCCCAGTCGACTGGGATTGTATGAAACGAAAAGCTGTGAGGCTTTGCGGTAGCCCTGGGTATGCTGTAGGTAAAAGGGCAGGGCCCTCTTGCAGTCCAGAGCATGGAGAACAGCCGCTGTCCTGTCAGCAATGGGCCATGGAAAGAAGGTAGGGAGAAATTTCAGGTAGGTATGAAGCACGACCCTGTTCTTGTAGAACCTGGTGTAAGGTGGCTCGGCCACCAAGGCCTGAAGCTCGCTGACTCTACGGGCAGAGATGAGGGCCACCAGGAAGACGACCATCCAAGATAGGTAGCCAAAGGTTTGAAAGGCGGCTTAGTAAGCTGCGTCAGAACCACCTTGAGATCCCATTCTGCCGGAGGTAGGCGGATGGAAGGCTTAGAGAGCAGTAAGCCCCACATGAATCAGGTAATGAGGGGCTGCACAGAGAGAGGTTAGCCCTCTTTGGAGTGATGGTGCACAGAGAGCGTGCTCAGGATTACCCTGACGGAGTTGGACTCGAGTCCATCTGTGAAAGGTGGAGCAAGTACTGCAGCACCATGTGCACCTGGCAAGAGAATGGGTCCACCCATTGCTCTACACACCATACTGAGAATCTGCACCACTTGAAGGCATAGGCTCATCTCGTGGAGTCCACCTCCCTGGGAAGATTGAAGGGTGCCAGGGCAACTAGTTCAGCAGAAATGCTGTTAGTGACAGGGACCACAGGTTGGGGAGGAGAAGCAAGCCCTCCTCCTGGGCCAGCAGCCCTTGGGCACTCCCCAGAGGGACCAGGAGATCCATCGAGAGGCGGAGCAACAGGGAAAACCAAGGCTGTCTGGGACACCATGGGGCCTCCAGGATCATGGAAGCCTTGTCCCACAGGACCTTAAAGAGGGTCTGGGTGATTAGTGGCATGGGAGGGAAGGCATACAGAAGGCCCTCTGACCACAGGATGAGGAAGGAGTCCGCCGCTATCCAGAAAGGGTGTGGTAGGGGACAGCAGAAGGGGGAAGCTGAGCATTGGCTGGGCTGGCAAAGAGGTCCAGACATGGAGTTCCCCATAGTTTGAATAGCCGCTGTGCCACTCTGGGGTCTAGGTGCCACTCGTGTGGCTGGAGGACTCTGTTTAGTCTGTCTTCTAGGGCAGGGGTCTCCAAACCTGTCCTGGAGGGCCACGATCCAGCCAGGATTTTGGGATATCCCTAAAGGAGTGGCCTAGTGGTTGGGGCAAGGTACCTAAGGCCGGAAGGTCGGGGTTCAAATCCCACTAGAGGACAGCAACTCTGGGCCGGAAGGACTGGGATTTCTAGTCCCACAAGTTACAGTGCCCTGTTCAATGTAATTTCAGTTTGTTCAATGTAAACCGCCTTGATATCATGAAAGGCGGTATATAAGAAATGTTAAATAAACAGAAAAATAAATAAGATACATTTGAATACGATGGGGGCAATGCATGCAAATATATCTCATGCATATTCATTAGGGATTTCCCGAAAACCTGGTTGGATTGCAGCCCTCCAGGATAGGTTTGGAGACCCCTGTTCTAGGGCACTGTCTTGGCCCGGAAGGTAAACTGCCCTGGCTGGTCGCATACAAGCAGAGGGCTATTGCTTCCTGGCAGAGGCGCAGAGACCCTGTGCTCCCCTGTTTGTTCCGATAGAACATCATGACCTGGTTGTCCGTTTAGACTTGTACCGACTGGTTCCGCAGGCGGTGGTGGAAGGTCTTGATCGCTAGAAAAATGGCCCTGTGCTCTAGCAGATTGATCTGCTGCTGGCTTTCCTCTAGAGACCAGTTGCCCTGCGTGCGCAGTTCCTTGCAGTGGGCATCCCAGCTCAGTAGAGGCATCCATAGTGAGGACCCTCTGGGGGTTTGGGTCCTGGAAGGGCATGCCTTTCTGCAGGTGCTCTGCGTCCTGCTACTAACTGAGTGACCTTCTAGCTGATGGGACACAGACCCTGTTCTGGAGCCTGCCCGTGGCTTGAGTCCACTGTGAGCAGAGGCAGCACTGAGCTGCCCTCATGGTGAAGACTCTTGGTGCAGAAGCGAGGCCAAAGTGTAATACCCTGTGTACTGGTAGTGGTTGCCCCCAACCATGAACCTTTGGCTTTGTTCCTTGGACCTAAAGGATGCTTATACCCACATCCTTGTCCACCCCTGCTGGAGGTAGGGCAGCAATATTCCAAGGGAGAGCATTTTGAACTTCTCCCACACCAGGAATTTTTTCAGGGTTCTCAAGTCCAGGATGAGCCTTAGGCCTCCTGTTCTTTTTGGGACCATTAAGTACCTGGAATAGAACACCTATCCTTTTAAGTGGTGGGGTACGGGCTCCACAGCCCTGTTCCTGAGAAGGTCTGCAAGTTCCTGCAGTAGCTAGGCCTGGTGCAGGGGAGTCCAAGAGGGCTCTCCTGGAAAAAAAAGGGTGAGGTGTCTGGTCCAGGTGAAGAAGGTAGCTTTCCCTGACCACCTGAAGTGCCCAGGAATCAGTGGTGATGGCAGATCACTGATGGGCAAAATGAATCAGATGCTCCCCCCCCTCCGTTGGTAGCTGGTCCCCCATGGGTAGAGAGGCTATGCTTTGGGAGTCAAAACCCCAACCCTGTCTGGTCTGGAGCCGGTGTCTGAGGCTTGGGTCCCTTAGGCTTACATGGGCCCTGGCCCGCTCCCTTGCCTTGATGACTCTGCTAAGAGGTTCAGGGGTCTGGGGGCTTGTTATTGGGGATAGCCTCAATAAGGCTGGCCTTTCCGGTGGAAGGGAGGCCTTTTCCCCAATGGTTTCTTCTTGGGAAGAATGGAGGTCTTCTTCGAGAGTCTAATCCTATTGACATACTTGGTCCTCCCATTGGCTTGCCTAAGAGGTTTTCACTGAGGCAGGAGGAGTTTCTCCTGGACCCATTGCTCGAGGTCTGATGCCTGGAGCCAAGCCAGACATCAGACACTCGAAGCCCTCATAGGCTGCCCGAGACAAGTACTTCGAGCACTCCCCAATGGTCTTCGTGAGAGTTTGAAATCACTAGAGGTGATCTTCGCTGAGACCCGCCGAAAAACCTCTGAGTTCCCTAGTCAGGTCTCAGAGGTATATGCCGATATACAGCTGATATGCTTGTTTGCGGCAAGTCAGCATCGAGCCCTGGTAGCATTTGTGCCCAAGGGTGCGGGAGGCATAGAAGAGTGAATCTTCGGGCTTTTCTGTCGGCGCATGGTCGACTCGACCACCATGGAGGTGTGAGGGAGTTGCACCTTCCTGAAGTCAGGGCCCCGCTCAACCATATATATGGTATCCAGGCACCGACTAACAATCGGCACCAATGCTGGTGTTTCCCACATCCGAAGGAGTTGCCTGAGGATGGTGGGGACCAGGACCGTGAGGGCTTCCTTAGGTGGAACCTAGTATTGTAGGATTTCGAGCTCCTCCGTGGCAAAGATCCTCCTCTAACTCCGTGGTGAGGGACAATGCTTTTGCCATGTCCCAGACAAACTCGAAGAATGAATTGTCCTCGGGCAGGGACCGGCACCTCGACACCAGGGGAGATGGATCTGAGGGGAGATCATGGTGTGCTCACGTCTCCAGGGAAGCCTCATCCTCAGACTCCCAGTCCGAGTAGTTCGTCAAGGACTCGAGACCAGATGACTCTTGGGGTGTGCTGGATCCGACCTTTGGTGGCCTGCAGCTGTTGCTTGGCCGAAGCCAGAAGCGCTTGCCGGGGAGGATCTTGCTCTCAAGGACTGGGCTCAGATAGAGACCCTCGCTGAGGATAGACCCGAGGCATGGGGCTCTCAAGGAACTCATCGGTGGCCCCGGGCGTCATCGACCGGTTTATGAAAAGCTGAAATAGCACTGAGGTTTACTCGGAAAGAGTTTAAGTCTGAGTGAGGATAAATGATAGAGGTAGTGCAATAGCGACGGCACTGATGCTTCAAATGGATTGTGAGCATTTGCAGAGCACCATGTAGCATATCTTCGCCATTTGTAGGAATAAGCCCTTCTGGTGGAGGGTTTTCTGGAGGAAAGAAGGATGTCCTTGACCTCTGCAGATAGAGGAAGATCCTAAAGAACTATGCTTTCAGGAGCCAGGCTGTTAGGTGAAGGGATCAGAGATTTATTTTTCTTTATTTAAAAGGATTTCTAAACCGCCTTTTCCTAAAATCAAGGAGGTTTACAATACAACTAAATTTGTTACAACAAACAAGGGTGGGGGGCATGCAGATGGTCAGCAGTGGTGATTTATACGTGGTCAGAAAATATAGTAGCATAGCTATTTACAATGTGCGCTATATACAACATGAGCTATTTACAGGTAGAAAAAACTGAATCAAGGGAGCTGTGTGGGATATTGAGCGGGGGGGGGGGGGGGAGAAGGGGGAGTAGGAGGGCAGGTCAAATTAAGGAACTGGTATAATGAGGCCTGTGGTCGAGGTGGGGTGGAGGAGTGCTCCATTGTCCTGTGAGAGGAGACCTGGTTTGGATCCTAGCAGGATCGGTGAGGTTTGTGCCAGGTGTAATAGGAGGGAAAAAAAATGGTTTACTAGGCCAGTGAGGGGTGATAAGTATCATGGAGTCTTTGTCTGTCCTCAGTTTGAAGAGGGTTTTCGAGATTAGGGGGATGGGAGGAAACGCATACAGGTGTCCTCAACCCCAATGGATCATGGATGCGTTCGATGCCAGACTGAGTTTGGATCGCATTCTGGAGCAGAACCAGAGAAGTTTCAAGTTCTGTGGGAGGCAAAGAGATCTATCTATGGAGTTCCCCAGAAATGGAACAATTTTGTTGCCCTCCTCTGATCCAGAGGCCATTCGTGGGGTTGCAGTATGCGACTCAGGTGGTCTGCCAGGAGATTGCTTTCTCCTGGAATGTAAACTGCACGTAAGTACATGTGGTATTGGTTGGCAAAGTCTCAGAGTTCGCAGGCCTCCTGACACAGAGGGAGAGAGCCCGTTCTCCCGTTTGTTGATATAGAACATTACGACCTGATTGTCTGTTCATATGAGAATTGAACTGTTGGAGAGTTGATGTTGAAAAACGTGGAGAGCTTTTGTGATTGCTCGAAGCTCCAACAGGTTTATCTGTTGTTGGGACTCTTGTGCTGTCCAGAGACCCTGTGTGCACAGAGAGTCCGTGTGTGCTCCCCAACCCTGTTTTATTTATTTATTTTATTTAGTATACATTTGTATACCGCTACTTCCAGCGATCAGCAGCGGTTTGATTACAGATTGGAAATTGTCAAATCATGACAGGAAATTTTTGAGGTATAAACACATTGATTAGACAGGAAAGCACAGCACACAGAGAACTATTTTACAGGGAACATGGGCTATGGAGGGTTAAGTGGCTTGCCCAAGACCACAAGGAGCACCTGTGGGACTAGAAACCCCAGTCCTTCCGGCCCAAGGTTGCTGTCCTCCAGTGGGATTTGAACCCCCGACCTTCCGGCCCGAAGTACCTTGCCCCAACCACTAGGCCACTCCTCCACTCCAAGCATTGGAGTTTGGAAGCATTGATTGTCAGTGTATGCTGAGGTTGGGGCGTCTGAAAAGGAAACCCTGCGAGTAGATTTGCTGAGATGCACCACCACTGGAGAGAGTCTGCCATGGGAGATGTTATTTAGATCGGATCCCGTAGACTCTTTGTGGCCTAAGTCCACTGGGTTAAGAGAGTCCACTGAGTCTGATGCATGTGGAGTCTGGCATATGGGACTACATGCACTGTGGAGGCCATATGGCCTAGCAGGGTTAGAAAGCAGTGTGCTGAAGCCTCTTGGCTTTGTCGCATGCTTGTGGCCAATGCTATTAAAAGATCCATGCGGTCTACTGGGAGAAAAGTTTTGCATTGCTTGGTATCCAGGATGGCACCTATGAATTCCAACCTTTGTGTTGGGACAAGGTGTGACTTTGGAAAGTTTATGACAAACCCAAGGGATTGAAGAAGAGTTAAGATCTTTTGCTGAGATGAGCAGAGTTCTCCAGGAGAGTTTGCCTTTATGAGCCAGTCGTCTAAGTAGGGAAAAACAGATGTTGTGTTTTCGATGAGCCGCCACTACGGCCAAGCATTTTGTGAATACTCTTGGTGCAGATGCCAGGCTGAAGGAGAGAACCCTGTATTGATAATGGGTTCCTTGACATGTGAACCTGAGATACTGCCTGTGGCTTGGGTGTATCGGGATATCTGCCTAGGCCTCTGAGGTCTAGAGAACAAAGCCAGTCGTTTTCCTGGAGGTAGGGAAGAAGGGTCCCCAGGGAGATCATCTTGAACTTTAATTTTACCAGGCATTTGTTTAGATTTCTGAGGTCCAGGTTGGGTCTGTGGCCTTCTGACATCTTTGGAATGAGGAAGTAGGGGGAATAGAAGCCTTTGAACCATTCTTGAGGAACTAGTTCTACAGCTCCTTGTGTAAGGAGAATGCTTATTTCCTGTCGGAAGGAGGGCCTCCGGGGGGGTGACTGAAGGATGATCCCCTCTGAAATAGTGTGGGGGGGGGGGGGAAGCTCTCGAAAGTTGATTTGATACCCTTCTGTATGATGGTGAGAGTCTAGTTTCTGTGGTAATGGTATGCCATTTCTGGCTGAACAGCGAGTGTCTTCCTGGAATGGGTATCTGATCCTGCAGAGTATGCTGGGGACTGGCTATGTTCCCTATGTGGGAGTCAAAAACTCGAATGAGCAGGAGCTGGTTGAGTTTGGGGTTGTGTTTTAGCAAGTCCGGGCTTCAAGGCCTGGGGTCCCTTTTGCTTCTGTTGTGAGTTGTAGGTTGGCTGGGGTAAGAAGAGTAAAACCTTCTCTTCTTGAGGGAGAAGGCTTTCTTAGGTGGTGCCTTCTTTTTGGAGGGGTCAGATGTTTTCCTAGAGAGCCGTTTAAGGATGGTATCATCGATCTCTAGTTTTCCTGCCTTTTCTTGCCAGTTCTTACTGAATAGGTTTTCACCCATGCAGGGAATGTTGCCAAGCTTATCTTGGATCCATTGTTCCAAATCTGAGGCCTGACGTCAAGCCAGCCACCTAGTACCTATAGCAATAGAAGATGCTCTGCTGGATGACTCAAATGCATCAAAGGCAGCTCTGTTGACAAATTTTGATACACTCTAACAATGGGAGAGGACAGCATCCACTGGTCCAAGGATGAAGCCTGTGCCTGGTCCATGGGATACAACGGGGCTGGGAGCCACCGTACCAGTGCATAGCATTGTGGTTTCTGCAGAGGCTGAGGCCCAGAGTACCTCCCGAAACTCCACAGGGGCTTTGGAGGACACGTCCTCCCACCAGGGATGCTTGGACCTATGGCTTGAGTCCGACAAAGTCTTGGACGATTCTCAGTGTAAACAGGAACTTTCTCTCGATTCCCAAAGCTTACCAGAGGAGTCCTTTGACTTATGATTCAGTTCCTTTGGAGTCTGAGGGTTCCCAGGGTCTGGACTTATCTTTTGGAGGGTGAGACAGACGGTGGCTTCTTTGATTTCTTCTCCCCATGTCTGGACTCCTTAAATTGTTTAGAAGTGTGAGAGCCTGACAACGCCTTTGAAGTCATCGAGGCCAACGATACTGTGTCCGAAGGAAAAAGCTCCCCAAACATTTTGACCTGGTTCCCCAGGTCCCTTCTGGTCATTTGTTTGCATAGAGAGCACTCTTGCGGGATGTGGTCGGGACCAAGGAATTTAAGGCACCAATTATGCTCATCAGAGATCGATATGGTGCTTGAACATTTTGTCCATTTTTTAAAGCCCCTGGCGGGCTTTTCCATGATTGGAAAGGGATGGGCAAGGCCCACAGGGCACGAAGCCCTAAAGGAAAAATCCTACTTTTTTTTTTTTTAGTGAAATAAAGAATAAAGAGAAAGCGAGTATAGATCAATACTGAATTTAAGCGGAAAAAGGAAGGTATGTGATGATTCTTCAGTTGTAACAGGGAAAGGTCCGGTCGGCTCCGTGGAAAAAAGAACTGAAGAGAGTACATTGGAAGAGTGGGAAGGCACAGTGGTTTGCTCCCAAAAGCTTTCCTATGGGTAGCTGGGGAGCTTCCCGTGCAGGCTCCATCGGTACCCGATGTCACGCCATATTGGAAGACTACATTCCTACTTGTTCCTGGAGATATTTTTTTCACTCAATGTGTAATCAAACTCGAATTAGTTACCAAAGTAGTTGTAAAAGCTGTTGGTATAGCTGGGTTTAAAAAAGATTTGGACAAGTTCCTACAGGAATAGTCCATAAGCCACTGTTAAACAGGACCAGGGAAATCCACTGCTTATCCCTGGGATAAGCAGCATTGAATGTGTACACCTTTTTTTGGAACCTGACAGGTACTTTTGACCTGAGTTACCGCTGTTGGAAACAGGATACTGGGCTTGTTGGACCCTTGGTCTAACCTAGTATAGCATCTATGTTTTTATGCCTTTGGAACTAGGGATGTGCTTTATTTTCTTAATATATGACAAGTTTGTTGCGCAAGCTAAATGGATGTAGCACATATTAAAATATTTCACATTATAAACATTGGCGTTATATTGGTGACTCTCCAATCCTCAGGTACTGTTCAGAGGAACTCAAAGTTGGGTTCTGGGCCCTCTGAAATAGTTAATATAGAAACTGAGAACAGCCTGAAGCTTGGCAGCTTGGAATTCGCTAGAAGCCTGGCGAGAGATATGTAGGAAAGAAGCCAAGGTCCTATTTTACAAATGAAATAGTTTTATGAGTGAATTCTTATGAAGGCAGGAAGTTTTTGTTTGTCCTGATTATGTATGAGCAATGTCTGTCCGTAATTTGACCTAAAAGATGTAGGGCCTGATACTGAATTGAGCTGTCCATGTGCTGCTATGGCACAAAGCCATCCCAACTGACCTCTAACCCCGGATATTCAATGCCAGGGTCATATGCGGCCCCGACATTGAATATTTGGGATTGCTGCCCATGCCCCGGAGTCACAGAAGCTAACTGGGTAGCAGCGATATTGCACCGCTGCCCAGGTTAGCAACTGTGGGTAAAACTAGGCCAGCTTTTGCTTCACCTAGTTTTGCCTGCAGGTCGCTAACGGGCAGCAGTGCAATATCGTCACTACCCAGTTAGCTACTGTCGACGCCTCTGCTCCATCTCAGAATGCCCCGATGCTTAGCATCGAGGCACGTAGGGGGGATAATTGGGGATATTCAGCAGCACTAACCATGAATATCCCATTCAGCAGCATTTACACTGTTTACAGGTCTGTAAATCATGTAAATGCCTTTTGAATATCAGGCCCGTAGTGTTTAGAAACACCTTCCATAACAACTACAATAGTCCCCTTTTACCTTAGAGATCCTGTGTGTTTGTTCCATGCTTTATTAAATTAAAATACTGTCCTCGTGTCCATCACCTCCACTGGGAGACTATTCCATGCATCTAATACTCTTTCCGTAAAGAAATATTTCTGTATATTACTCCTGAGTCTATCCCCTTTCACTCTCAACCTATGTCCCCTCATAGCAGAGCTTGCCTTCAAATGAAAGAGACCCTCCATTTATCCCACGGAGGTTTTTAAACGTCTCTATCATATCGCCCCTATCCTGCCTTTCCTCTAAAGTATACATATTAAGATCTTTAAGTCTGTCTTCATATGCTTCATAACGAAGACCATTAACCATTTTAGTAGCCACCCTCTGTACCAACTCCAACCTGCCTATATCCTTCTGAAGGTGTGGTCTCCAGAATTGCACACAATACTCCAAATGAGGTTGCACCAGAGTCTTATACAGAGGCATTATCACCTCCTTTTTTCTGCTGGTCATTCCTCTCCCTATAATAGAAACATTAAAAAGTCTCTGTAAAATGCTACCATCAGTCACACAAAGAGTGCAAGTGGGAACCGAACCATAATCTCTTGTTTCCCAAGCCAGTGCTTGAACCAATAGCCTACTCCTCCACTCCTTGACTTGTAACATACAGATAATCAAAAAAAAGTAGTGCAAAGCATGACAGAGTGATGAGACAGCATAGTTACTCACCTGTAACAGGTGATCTCCGGGAACAACAGGAATTTAGTCTTCACATATGGGTATCGTCGGTACCGACGGAGCCTGCACGGGAACGCTCCCCAGCGTCCAATTAGAAAGCTTTTGGGAACATCCCACAGCACCTGCGTGCTGCCTTCCCGCCTTTCCCAACTGCCTCTCTCCAGTTGAGTTTTAAAGCTGAGACAAAGAGAGAGAGAGAGAGAGAGAGAGAGAGAGAGAGAGGGAAAGAAAAGAAAAGAGAGATACAACTCCTAGGGGAGGTGGGTGGGTTGTGAAGACTAAATTCCTGCTGTTCCCGGAGATCACCTGTTACAGGTGAGTAACTATGCTATCTCCACGAACAAGCAGGAATGTAGTCTTCACATATGGGGACTCCCTAGCTACAGATGCCAGGGAGAGACCCCAGATGTTGTGTGCCCCTGTGAAAGGGCTCCACTTCCCCCCATGGATCTCTGGCAGCCTACCGGGAATGGTGGGTAGGAGTTGATGAAGTATGGAACTGGTGTCGTAAAACAGCCTGACCAAACAAGGCATCCCGGCGGGAGTCCTTGTCTAAGCAGTAATGGGCTGTGAAGGTATGAACCGAGGCCCAAGTAGCAGCTCGACAGATGTCGTCAATAGACACAGAGTGTAGATGAGCCATTGAGGCTGCCATGGCTCTCACATTGTAAGTTGTGACATGGCCTTCCAGAGAAAGGTTTTTACTCTGATAGGTAAAAGAAATACACTGTGCAATCCAATTGGACAATGTTCTCTTAGAGACTGGAAGTCCCAAATGAGAAGGATCAAACGCAACCAAGAGTTGAGAAGACTTTCTATGGTGGTGTGCCTTTGTAAATAAAATCAAGTGCTCTTTTACAATCCAAAGTATGAAGATTCCTTTCTGCATTTGAAGCATGAGGCTTTGGAAAAAATACAGGCAGGTAAACTGCTTGGTTTAAATGAAAAGGTGAGACCACCTTTGGCATAAAGTGTGAATGAGTCCTAAGGACTACCTTATCATGATGGAACCTCGTATAAGGAGGATCAGCCACTAATGCTTGCAACTCACTAATGCAACGTGCTGATGTGTTTGCAATGAGAAAGACAACCTTCCAGGAAAGGAATTTCAAGGAGGTAGTAGCTAGAGGTTCAAAAGGTGGCTTCATGAGTTGTTCAAGAACCAGATTTAGGTCCCATGCTACCGGTGGTGGCCTAATGGGAGGCTTAGTTAGAAGGAGGCCTCTCATGAATCTCGCTATGAGAGGATGAGAGGAAATAGGCTGTCCATTTAAAGGCTTGAAATAAGCTGAAATAGCACTTAAATGGACTCGTACTAAGTTAGTCTTAAGCCCTGCATCAGATAAATGAAGGAGATACTCCAATAATGATTCCAGAGGTATCGCCAGGGGGTCAAGACCCTTCTGCGAACACCATATGGAAAACCTTTTCCACTTGAAAGAATAAGAGCGTCTTGTGGAAGGCTTTCTAGAAGCACAAAGGATATCCTTTACTTGTTGAGATAGGTTAAGATCATGCAGGTCTAGGCCCTCAGCAACCAGGCCCTGAGATGCAGGGAGTGGGGATTGGGATGCCACAACATCCCGTCCTCCTGAGACAGGAGATCTGGAGCAGATCCTAACTCCAGAGATGGAGCTTGAGAGAGATGTAGGAGCAGAGGGTACCACACCTGACGTGGCCAATGTGGAGCTATGAGAATCATATGGCCTCTGTCTCTCTGAAGCATGAATAGGGTTTTGGGAATTAGGGGAATGGGTGGAAAGGCATATAGAAGTCCTGACCCCAATGGAGGAGGAAAGCATCCCTGGCCTGAGAACCCTGAGCCGGAATTCTGGAACAGAATCGGGGAAGTTTGGCATTCAACAGACTTGCAAAGAGGTCTATGTCCGGAGTTCCCCAAATTTGAAAAATTTTTGCTACCTGGTCTGTACGAAGAGATCACTCGTGTGGAAGCAGAACTCGACTGAGTCTGTCTGCCCAAGAGTTTTGAATTCTTGGCAGATACACCGCAAGTAGATGAATTTGATGCTCTCTGGCGAGGGCCCATAGTCGCAAAGCTTTGTTGCAAAGCGACAGAGAGCCTGTTCCTCCCTGCTTGTTAAGATAGAACATAGCTACTTGATTGTCCGTCTGAATTAGGACTGTCTTGTAGCTCAGCTGGGTGTGGGACGCTTGAAGAGCAAGGAAGATTGCTCTGAGCTCCAAGAGATTGATGCGTAGATGGGTCCTCCTGTGGAGTCCAGGTGCCTTGGGTAGAGAGATCTTGAAGGTGAGCTCCCCAACCCACCTCTGAGGCGTTTGTTGTTACAGTGACCTGGGGTGGGGGCTGTTGGAAAGGGGCCCCCACCAACAGGTTTTGGGTTGACTGCCACCATTGTAGGGACAAAATAAGGCAACTTGAGTTTGCTATTTTGTCTGATAGGCAGCCTGATGCTTGAGTCCACTGAGTGGATAGAGTCAATTGGGCTGCTCTCATATGGAGGCGAGCATATGGAACCACATGCACGGTAGATGCCATGTGGCCTAGCAATTGTAACATTTCCCGAGCAGCGAGATGAGTTTTTAACACTGCTTGGGAAGCCAATTGCACAATGCGAAAGCAGTGGGGCTGTGGGAGATAGGCCCTTGCTTTCCTGGTATCCAGCATGGCTCCTATAAACTCTAGAGATTGAGTGGGAATTAGGTTGGATTTTGGGATGTTTATAACCAAGCCCAAATACGGAAGGATACGCATTGTGCAAGATAGGGTAATTCTGGCCTCTGACTCTGATGGGGCTCGAATGAGCCAGTCGTCTAAGTAGGGGAAGACGAATATTCCTAGAGTGCGAAGAAGTGCTGCCACTACAGCCATGCATTTCGTAAACACCCTTGGTGCTGAGGCCATGCCAAAAGGAAGAACCCTGTACTGGTAGTGCTTCCCCTGACATAGAAACCGAAAGAATCTTCAGTGAGTTGGATGGATGAGAACATGGGTGTAGGCATCCTTGAGATCTAGAGAACAAAGCCAATCCTGACTCTGAAGGTATGGCAGAAGAGTACCTAGAGAAATCATTTTGAACTTCTCCTTGAACAGGAATTTGTTCAATTCTCTGAGGTCTAAAATGGGTCTGTGTCCCCCTGTTTTCTTTGGAATAAGGAAATAGGGGGAGTAAAACCCCGTACCCTGTTGGAAAATGGGTACGTCTTCTATTGCCCCCTGGCAAGAAGTAAATTGACCTCTTGACCCAACTGATTTTTGAGTGAAGTCTGAGAACTGAACCCTCTTACAACTGTAGGAAGGGGCATGTTGAGGAAATGAAGCTTGTACCCCTCCTTTACAATGGAGAGAGTCCATTCTTCTGCTGTTATCTGCTCCCATATGGGGGAAAAATGACACAACCTTCCTGGAATGGTGGAGGGCTCTGGCCCGTTGAGGGCCAGGAAGGCCAAGTTCTCTAGAAGGGAGTCAAAGCCCCTGTGGAGGCTGAGTCTGCTGGGCCGGTTGAGGCTTAGCAGACTTAGTTTTCTTTTGTTTTGGTGGCTGCTGTCCCTTTCGGGCAGACTGACTTGCAGAATGCCCCTGCTGGGTATAGGAGGGGTAAAACCTCTTCTTTTTAGAGAAGAACAGTTTCTTGTAGGCTTTTCTCCTTGCAGGATCAGCTGTAGCCTTGGATAGTCTATCCAAAGTGGTATTATCAGCATCCAGCTCATTAGCTTTCTCTTGCCAATTCTTGCCAATGAGATTTTTGCCTGTACAAGGGATATTCCCCAGTTTGTCCTGTACCCAGAGTTCTAAGTCTAGCAGCAGCTAAGAGCTATAATTTACATCAAATCAGAATTTAGCTTAGCACAAAAGGCAAAACAGGGTCTGTACTCTTTGAGCAACAAATAAAGTCTTCTAGAGACCTTTACAAAGAGGCCTTCTACCTAGGGGGCAAGAGACCTGTGAAACCTTTTCAATAGGTGTTAACACCAGGTGGCAGATCAAAAGGCCATTTTGAAAGACTCCTCCTATCCAAGCAAGGACTGTTAATTACCCAGGAAGTTGGTCACAGCTTACCTCAGCAGCACAGGAATAAATAGCTCAACCAGAGCTCTGTGATCCTCTGTCTTGAAGGACTAGAAAAAGGGACTGTTACTTCTGAAGAGAGATCTGCAACTGTGAGTATATACTTCTGGTAATTTTCTAAAAGGAATTCTTTGTATTAAAGCTAATTAATCTGTGAACCCACTATTTTTTGTTAAATCAGTCAGGGCCTAGTAGCAGCAGTTTAAGTTTAAATATAAAACACAGAGGAGAACTTTCTGGTTACATTTCATACCCAGCAGAGAGCTTGAAGTTTAAATTTAATAGTCACTCAGGTCCTAGTAACAGCAAAGTACTTTTAGTTTAAATTTAACACAGAGAAGAAAGCTTTCTGGTTAAATTTAGAACCCAGCAGAGAGCTTGTAGTTTAAATTTCATAAGACGTTAGAGCCTAGCAGCAGCTAAGAGCTATAATTTAAATCAAATCAGAATTTAGCTTACCTCAGCAGCACAAGACAGGGTACTGTGTAGCAGCCCTCTTTTAATAAGTGTTATTTCCCTCCCTCCCTCCCCTGGGATAATCGTAGCTTTATAGGTACTTACACATCTTAAAAGACAGGAGGTGCTCTCAGGTGAAGCTCATTACCCAAATCAGTCATACACTAAGGACCTGAGATTAGTTAAGCTTCAGGTGAACAAGGTATATTACACGTATTAGGTACAGTTTTATTAGTATAAATATCCATAGCAACCCTTAGTAAGTAAAGAACTTAGATCTAAACACAAACTTAAAACTAAGATGCAGACAGCAGTCCAGCAGCGGGATGGGGGCTTTCCAGTCTTTTGCATTGAGTGTCACATGTATGATTTTCTCCCAGTTGGTGAGAGGTCTTACGTGTGCACTAGGTACAAGGAGCTATTTGCTCTCAGGAAACGAGTCCGTTCTCTAGAGGCTAAAGTAGCAGACTTGGAAAGCATAAGACAGAGAGGTACATAGATGAGACCTACAGGGATATAGTCCTGAAGTCCCACCTCCAGTCTGGCAGCATCCCTGTTGCCATGGAGGAGAGAGGTCACGTGACAGGAGAGCATCACCCTGGTGTGGCAGGAAGTGATCCTGTAACTAGGACCTGTCCTCCAGGGATGTAAAACCCTGTCGCACCGAGGAAGTCTCTCCAGGGCCATGTGCCCATGAGGGAAGGGTTAGGACAGCCGTTATAGTTGGTGATTCGATCATTAGGCATGTAGATAGCTGGGTGGCTGGTGGACGTGAGGATCGCCTGGTAACATGCCTGCCTGGTGCGAAGGTAGCAGACCTCACGCGCCACCTAGATAAGGTCTTAGATAGTGCTGGGGAGGAGTCTGCTGTCTTGGTACATGTCGGTACCAATGACATAAGAAAATGTGGTAGGGAGGTTCTGGAGGCTAAATTTAGGCTTTTAGGTAGGAAGTTGAAATCCAGAACTTCCAGGGTAGCGTGCTCCGAAATGCTTCCTGTTCCACGCGCAGGACTCAAAAGGCAGGCAGAGCTCCGGAGTCTCAATGCGTGGATGAGACAATGGTGCAGAGATGAGGGTTTTGGATTTGTTAGGAACAGGGGAACATTCTGGGGAAAGGAGGGGCTCTTCCGAAGGGATGGGCTTCACCTTAACCAGGATGGAACCAGGCTGCTGGCATTAACCTTTAAAAAGGAGATAGAGCAGCTTTTAAACTAGATATTAGGGGAAAGCCGACAGTCGCCCAAGAGCGGATGGTTCAGAAGAATGTATCTTTGAAGGATACTACCAAAAGCAGAGAGGTTCCACAAAAGAGTAAAGTAGCCCAAATGCCCTCAAGTATGGAGCAGACTGAGCTTAAAGATCCCAAATTACCCATGTCTAACAACAGCCAAATTAATATGAGTAAAATACATTCTCTAAAATGCTTGTATGCAAATGCTAGAAGTCTAAAAAATAAGATGGGAGAGTTAGAATATATAGCACTAAATGAAAGGTTAGATATGATTGGAATATCAGAGACATGGTGGAAGGAGGACAACCAGTGGGACACTGTGATACCTGGGTACAAACTATATCGTAATGATAGAGCTGATCAAATTGGTGGAGGGGTTGCTCTCTATCTTAGAGAGGGCATTGAGTCAGAAAGGATTAAAGTTTTGCAGGAAACAAAATCTGCTGTAGAATCTATATGGATTGAAATTCCATGTAAAAGGGGGAAGGCAATGGCAGTGGGGGTGTACTATCAAGCACCTTGCCAGAATGACCAAATGGATGATGAAATGCTCAAAGAAATCAAGGAAGCTAACAAAGTTACAGTGCAGTAATAATAATGGGTGATTTCAACTACCCCGGTATCGACTGGGTCAGTGTCACTTCAGGACATGCTAGGGAGATAAAGTTCCTAGATGAAATAAATGACTGCTTCTTGGAGCAGCTGGTTCATGAACCAACCAG
The DNA here is from genome assembly GCA_033557465.1 of Ichthyophis bannanicus. Lineage (NCBI taxonomy): Eukaryota > Metazoa > Chordata > Amphibia > Gymnophiona > Ichthyophiidae > Ichthyophis > Ichthyophis bannanicus. Next base: position 173,803,565 of record CM066036.1, on the reverse strand, counting down.
AGGGGAAGCCATATTAGACCTAGTCCTTAGTGGAACACCAGATCTAGTGCAAGAGTTAAGGTTGTTGGGGCCACTTGGCAATAGTGATCATAGCATGATCGCCTTTGATTTAATTAGTGGAGGAGGGATAGTAAGGAAATCCACAGTACTACCTTTTAACTTTGGAAAGGGAGACTATGATAAAATGAGGAAAACAGTTAAGAAAAAACTAAAAGGAGCAGTTGCAAAGGTTAAAGACGTACATCAGGCTTGGCTGTTGAAAAATACTATCTTGGAAGCCCAGACCAGCTGTATTCCACGTTTTAAGAAAAGTGGAAGGAAGTCCAAAAAACTGCCAGCATGGTTTAAAAGTGAGGTCAGAGAGCCTGTTGCCAAAAAAGCATCTTTCAGGAAATGGAAAAAACAGCCAAACGACGAAACCTGGAAACAGCACAAGCACTGGCAAGTCAAATGCAAGGCATTGATAAGGCAGGCAAAGGGAGAATTTGAGAAGCTTGCTGCGGAAGCAAAAACGCGAAGTAAAGACCTTTTCAAGTACATTCGTAGCAAAAAACCTGTGAGAGAGTCAGTTGGTCCATTAGATGATAAAGGGGTTAAAGGAGTACTAAGAGGCGACAAGGCGATAGCGGAGAGATTGAATGAATTCTTTGCTTCAGTCTTTACTGAGGAAGATGTAGGGATGTTATCCATGACTGAAGTGGTATTTAAAGGTGCGGAAGAATTGAAGGAAATATCGATACATCGGGAAGATGTATTATAACTATTAGATAAACTGAAGAGTAGCAAATCACCTGGGCCGGATGGTATACATCCAAGGGTGTTGAAAGAACTGAAATATGAGATTGCAGACCTGCTATTAGTAATCTGTGAACTATCATTAAAATCATCTCTAATACCTGAAGACTGGAGGATCGCCAATGTAACACCAATTTTTAAAAAGGGTTCCAGGGGTGATCCGGGAAACTACAGACCGGTGAGCCCGACGTCAGTACCGGGAAAAATGGTAGAAACCATCATAAAGAATAAAATTACTCAGCATGTAGATAGTCATGACCTAATGGGAGACAGCCAACATGGCTTTAGACAAGGAAGATCTTGTCTTACTAATCTTATGTTTTTTTGAAGGAGTGAATAATCAGGTGGACAAAGGTGAGTCGGTTGATATTGTGTATCTGGACTTTCAGAAAGCCTTTGACAAGGTCCCTCATCAGAGACTTTTGGCAAAACTAAAGAGTCATGGGATAGGAGGCAGTGTACTATTGTGGATCAGGAACTGGTTAAAAGATAGAAAGCAGAGGGTAGGGCTAAATGGCCAATTTTCCCAATGGAGAAAGGTGAATAGTGGTGTACCCCAGGGATCTGTGCTGGGTCCGCTGCTTTTTGACATATTCATAAATGACCTGGAAAGTGGAATAACGAGTGAGGTTGTCAAATTTGCAGATGACACAAAACTATTTAAAGTTGTTAAAACCCAAGAGGATTGTGGAAAATTGCAAGAGGATCTTGATAAATTGGAAGACTGGGCATCAAAATGGCAGAGGAAATTTAATGTGGACAAGTGCAAGGTTATGCACCTAGGGAAGAACAACCCAAACTATGGTTACACGATGCAAGGTTCCACATTAGGTACCACCACCCAGGAAAATGATTTAGGCGTCATTGTGGATACCATGTTAAAACCCTCGGCCCAGTGTGCAGCGGCGGCCATGAGAGCAAATAGAATGCTAGGTATGATAAGGAAAGGAATGGAAAATAAAACAAAAGATATTATAATGCCTTTATATCGTTCCATGGTGAGACTGCACCTTGAATATTGTGTGCAATTCTGGTCGCCGTAACTTAAAAAGGATATAGCGATTTTAGAAAAGGTTCAGAGAAGAGCCACCAAAATGGTAAAGGGGATGGAAGGATACTCCTATGAAGAAAGGCTAAAAAGGTTAGGGCTCTTTAACCTGGAAAAGAGACGGCTGAGGGGAGATATGATAGAAGTCTATAAATTAATGAACGGAGTGGAACGGGTAAATGTAGATCGATTGTTTACCTTATCAGAATATAGAAAGACTAGGGGACATGCAATGAAGCTACAGGGTAAACTATTTAAGACTAATAAAAGAAAATATTTTTTCACTCAACGTGTAATCAAACTCTGGAATTTGTTACCGGAGGATGTAGTAAAGGCTGTTAGTGTAGCTGGGTTTAAAAAAGGTTTGGATAAGTTCCTGGAGGAAAGGTCCATAAACCATTATTAAGAAGGGACCCAGGATATCAATGCTTGAAGCAATACAAGCATTGTGGAACCTGTGTCCCTTGGGGAAACTGCTAGGTACGTATGACCTAGATTGGCCACTGCTGGAAACAGAATACTGGGCTTGATGAACCTTGGTCTGACCCAGTATGGCATATCTTATGTTCTTATAAGTCAGATGCCTGGAGCCAGGCAAGTCTACGAGCACCTATGGCAATGGCAGAGGTTCTGCTTATGCACTCAAAGCAGTCAAAAGCTGCACAATTAACAAACCTGGAAACATCTTGGGCATGTTTGACAAGTGTAAGATAATCTTGCCTCTTATCATCAGGAAGGAGAGGGCTCATAAGCTCTAGATCTCCTGTAACCTCCTTAAGGAACATTCCCATATATAGAATATAGGAACTAATCCTGGCAGAAAGCATAGAGGTCTGGAAGGTTCGACGCCCAAAGGCATCAACCTCTTTGGGAGCTTTAGGATACTGTAAAATCCCCAATTCCTTTGCTCTGGGCTCTGCTTCAGGAGCCACTGTGATGGAAAGACCTCTAGCCACCTCCCGGATGAAATCCTGAAAGGATATATCCTCTGGAGGTGACATCCTACGTTTAGGAGACGAAGGCTTCTCAGAGAGAAGTATTCCGGTATCGACAGAGCTGTCAGAATCCTCAAACTCATCAGAGGAATCAAAATATCTCCTGTCCGGGTGCTCTTGTAAAGCACGATACCGGTACCAATCGAAGTCGGTACCAGAGGGGTCCGGTACCAGCCTGTCGATACCGGAGGAAACAGCATGACTCTGTGCCAGTAACACAGTCGCCGATGTCGATGCTGTCAGTACCGGTATCGGTGCCAGAGTCGGTGTCGATACCAGTTGAACTGTCTGAAGCGGTCCCGAAGGCACTGAAGCCGCAAGGAAAGTCGCCAGACTGCGTTCAATAGCCAAGAACCTCTGGTCTATTGACGCTGCCGATGCCTGGGTATCGGTACCGGACGAAGCAGCCGGTACCCCAGAGCATGGCACCAGTAGTTCTGCCGAGGTTGAGGCCTCAAGAACATCCTTGAGCCCCGATAGTGCTTTGGAAGCCGAAGCCTCCCGCTGGGGCAATTCTGCCGGTACAAGTCCTTCAAGGGCAACGCCAGAGGCATCTCGATGCTTGGAAGGAGATCTACCCTTTGAGGACCGGCCAGATTTATGTTTGGTTACCTGAGATCCATGGGAGGAAGACATCGATGCCACGGATGCTGCATCGGAGGGAAAAAGGGTGTTAAGCTTAGCAGCTCGGTTTTGCCGACCCCTCTTCGATGACATCCCACAGGCAACACTCTCTGAGATGGAGTGGTCAGGACCTAAACATTTAAGGCACCACTCGTGGGTGTCGATGATGGAGATGGTACCACCACACTTGGAACATTTTAAAACCCGAGGCGGGTTTATCCATGCCGAAGGAAAAGTTGGGCCTAGTGCCCAAAATGGCATGTGGCGCCCTGACAGAAAAAAGACTGGAAAACAAGAAAAAGGTTTTTGGGGGTTTTTTTCGAAGAAAGAAAGAAAAAAACGGCAGTACCGGTAAAGCGTCGAGGAAGGCAGATGCTACCAGAAAAAAGAATGAAAAAAGATGGGATAATTTCTGCGGTGACAGGAAAACGACCTGCTGGCTCAGCGGAAAACGAAGAACTGGAGAGAGGCAGTTGGGAAAGGCGGGAAGGCAGCACGCAGGCGCTGTGGGATGCTCCCAAAAGCTTTCTAATTGGAAACTGGGGAGCGTTCCCGCGCAGGCTCCATCGGTACCGACGATACCCATATGTGAAGACTACATACCTGCTTGTTCCTGGAGATAAATATTTACCATGTAGCAGGGGTTTCCTTTTCCTAATAAAAGTAGTACTATGGCCTAGCTGGAGTAGAAATTATGGAAGAACTGCTCAAGTTTACTGGCCCAAATTCCTCTTCTGAAGCTTAAGCAGTACCGTTACTGATATAATTCTTTGTATGTGTGTTTTCTTATTTGCATTGAATTTAGAGAATTGGAGCCAAAGAGCCAAGGTTGAATTTTGCTACTTGATGTCCAGTCAGGACTGGCACAGTCAAACAGGTAATACAGGTGATTTTAATGATAGCTCAGAGATTACTAAAAAAATGAAAAGACCCCTCCCCAGCATTATCTTGTTTGAATTATCTGCTTCTCATGTAAAATAAATTCAACTCCTACAAGCTTTTCATGGTGCTGAAAACTAAGCACAGCATTCTCTACAGATGCACCTATCATTTCAAAACAAAAGAATAAAAAATAAATTCATCTGTGAACCAGCCAAAAAAGCTAGGCCTTAACACACTCTATATTCCAAGAATCACTTAAACATCACCTCATTGCTTAATTTATTTTTGTCGAAGCTATGCTGTAGGAGGGATAGCAATGACATCTATCCCACACCAAGCAGCTAGCTGCCTTTTTTTCTTTTTTATGGTCCTGTCTCACCAAACAATATTTCTTTAAATAACCAAAAGTTTGTACTAAACTTAAAACTCTGAATCTCTACTTTGTCATTCCGTCATTCCAAAAGAGAAAGTTGAAGCATGACGCGCGCGTTTCGAGCCCTAAGGCTCTGTATCAAATGCTGAACTCTTTGTTGGTTCGGTTAACGGAATCCCAAAAAACGCCGTCGTAGCGGCTGAGGCATACGTCTCTCCTCTATGGTTGCAACGTCCAAATACGCAAGCTTTTAACAGGAGCACAACCAATCAGAAGAGGAAATACCCCACAGATAGGGGAATCCCAAAACTGATTGGGTCCTATATGATGTCATCAGACAATAGAATACCATTCTACCTCTCGATTTAAAACCTTCAGGTTCCACGGTATTTAAAAGAAAAATCCATCTTTGCTCAAGTAATTGAAGTTGATGAAGTCGATCCCCCCCTCTGGGGTCCGCCGGTATATGGTCTATAACGGACCATCGAAGGTCATCAAAAGCATGATTTAGTTGTAAACAGTGGGATACCATCGGTGCTGTCAGTACTTTATTACGCAGGCGAGAACCATGTTCCATCAGACGTGTTTTCACAACCCGATTGGTCCTGCCGATGTAAAGCAACAAGCAGGGGCACATCAACAGATAAACCACATAGCTAGAAAGACAGTTCGTATCCCAACGCCGTACAAACAACTGTTGAGTCTTTGGATGTGTCCATTGCATTCCTATCATAGACGATTCACAGAATTTACATGATCCACATATCGAATGTCCACTTGTGACAGGTGGTCGGTCAATTCTGTCAGATGATAATGCAGTCTTCATAAGCATATCTCCAAGATTTCGCCCTCTAGCAAAAGCTATCTGAAGAGGTTTATTAAAGCAGTCTAATAATTGTAGCATAGACCAGTGTTGTTTTAAGATTTTTAAGACTGCAGAACTGCCTTCGGTAAATGGAAGGACACCTACAATTGAATCATCTGAACTACGACGAGTATTTGTATACTGAGGGTCTAGTAACCATTCACGATGGACGAACCGTGCTCTCCGCTGTGCTTTTCGAATAATGTTAAAAGGATAGCCCCGATTTGCTAATCGACGGCTTTACATCACTCTTCCAAGAGGCAACTGCCTCTTTACATCACTCTTCAAATCTAGATACAAGTAGTTGGAAAGCTCTTACGGAGCTACGGTCAGATCCTTCAATAGTAATACGGAGAGCTGATAAAGGAGGGGCATTGGTGTTATGGACTTTAGAAGAGTATAGGTCGACATTATCTCAACATCTGGGGGATATTCATACCTATCAAGTCTTAACAAAAAATCCTACGGCTGACCTTTTGATGGAGATTAAGATATTAATGGGAGAAGCCTTACAAAAAGGTTGGATCACTACAAAAGAGCATCGATTTTTAATTAATATACATCCACGTGTCCCTATTTTATATCTAGTGCCAAAAATTCACAAATCTCTCACAAGACCTCTGGGACGACCTATAGTCTCATTCAGAGATTCAGTCTTAGAGACTCTTTCAAAATTTTGCGATGTTTTTTTAAAACAAGAAGCTAGTCAGGTGACCTCCTTTCTTCGTGATACAACTCATTTATTACAATTTTTGTCAACATTAACTATTCCTTCAGGAGCTATTCTTGTTACACTTGATGTGGTTTCTTTATACACGAAGATAGATCAACTGGAGTCTCTTACATTATTGGCGGATTGTTTTCAGTCAGCTCCGTCCCGTCTTCCGAAGTCTTTTCTTCTGCAAATGATGAAATTGGTCCTAACCAGAAATTATTTTGTATCAGAGGGTGTCTACTATCAACAGATTTCGGGAATTGCGATGGGGACCACTTGTGCCCCCTCGATTGCTACTATATACATGGGCCATATGGAATCATCTCAAATACAAAAAGCGTCGGCATTTTCGAATGTTTTGTTTTGGAAGAGGTTCCTGGATGATATATTCCTTATCTGGGTTTCAGACTTGCCAGCTCTCACTGAGTTTGTGAAATGGCTAAATACTTTAAGGACCAATATTCAATTCACAGCACACGTTCATCCTACTACAATTGAGTTTTTGGACTTGCAGATTACGATATCTGAAGGTAGTTTACATACTACTTTATATCGGAAAAATGTTCAAAGAAATAGTTTGTTGCATTTTTGCAGTTATCACCCAGGTCCTCTCAAACGAGGCTTACCTTTTGGGCAATTTCTTAGACTAAGAAGGAATTGTGACACGCTTGAGGATTACCTGACCCAAGCTCAAGAATTAAGCCGTCGATTAGCAAATCGGGGCTATCCTTTTAACATTATTCGAAAAGCACAGCGGAGAGCACGGTTCGTCCATCGTGAATGGTTACTAGACCCTCAGTATACAAATACTCGTCGTAGTTCAGATGATTCAATTGTAGGTGTCCTTCCATTTACCGAAGGCAGTTCTGCAGTCTTAAAAATCTTAAAACAACACTGGTCTATGCTACAATTATTAGACTGCTTTAATAAACCTCTTCAGATAGCTTTTGCTAGAGGGCGAAATCTTGGAGATATGCTTATGAAGACTGCATTATCATCTGACAGAATTGACCGACCACCTGTCACAAGTGGACATTCGACATGTGGATCATGTAAATTCTGTGAATCGTCTATGATAGGAATGCAATGGACACATCCAAAGACTCAACAGTTGTTTGTACGGCGTTGGGATACGAACTGTCTTTCTAGCTATGTGGTTTATCTGTTGATGTGCCCCTGCTTGTTGCTTTACATCGGCAGGACCAGTCGGGTTGTGAAAACACGTCTGATGGAACATGGTTCTCGCCTGCGTAATAAAGTACTGACAGCACCGATGGTATCCCACTGTTTACAACTAAATCATGCTTTTGATGACCTTCGATGGTCCGTTATAGACCATATACCGGCGGACCCCAGAGGGGGGGATCGACTTCATCAACTTCAATTACTTGAGCAAAGATGGATTTTTCTTTTAAATACCGTGGAACCTGAAGGTTTAAATCGAGAGGTAGAATGGTATTCTATTGTCTGATGACATCATATAGGACCCAATCAGTTTTGGGATTCCCCTATCTGTGGGGTATTTCCTCTTCTGATTGGTTGTGCTCCTGTTAAAGCTTGCGTATTTGGACGTTGCAACCATAGAGGAGAGACGTATGCCTCAGCCGCTACGACGGCGTTTTTTGGGATTCCGTTAACCGAACCAACAAAGAGTTCAGCATTTGATACAGAGCCTTAGGGCTCGAAACGCGCGCATCATGCTTCAACTTTCTCTTTTGGAATGACGGAATGACAAAGTAGAGATTCAGAGTTTTAAGATAAGTACAAACTTTTGGTTATTTAAAGAAATATTGTTTGGTGACACAGGACCATAAAAAAGAAAAAAAGGCAGCTAGCTGCTTGGTGTGGGATAGATGTCATTGCTATCCCTCCTACAGCATAGCTTCGACAAAAATAAATTAAGCAATGAGGTGATGTTTAAGTGATTCTTGGAATATAGTTGTCTTAATTGTTTCACTTTTGAGGGTGGTGATATATAGTTTCTTAACACACTCTAAGCAGTTTAACCTTCCAAAAAATACTTTACACTTCTTGAACTGTATGAGATCTCTGCAAGCAGTTTAAAAGGGAAGCAAATTACCTTTTTATACTCCCCTTTACTTTTGGACAATCATGCACTAGCTTTTTATGATATTCTAGTAGGACTTCATGTAAGCGCTCCTCTTTCCTCTCCTGGTTACCAATGGATTTTATCGTCAGCTCCATAAGCTCTGTAGTACTCTGGAAAAGCCGGCAGGCATAACAAGTAGCTTTTGCAGTTTCCATTTTATCTCCAGTAAGCACCCAGACCTTCATGCCTGCTGCATGCAGGGCCTCAATAGTTTCTGCTACCTTCTCTTGCAGCCTGTGAATGAAGGTAAAAGGTAGTTATTCACCTGTAGCAGGTGTCCCCTGTGGACAGCAGGATTAAGCCCTCCCTTACGGGTGACATCATCTGATAGAGACCGCGCAGAAACACTCCCCAGCTACTTTCAGAAGCTTTTGGGAGGTTCCACCACACCTGCGCGCCCCTTTTTCCTGCCTGCTGCCGCGGCATCATCCTGAAGTAGTCTTACTATAACTATAGTAGAATATAAATCCCAGGGATGGTGGGAGGGTTGTGAGGACTTATCCCTGCTGTCCACGGAAAACACCTGCTACAGGTGAGTAACTACCTTTTCTCCGTGGACAAGCAGGAGTGAAGTCCTCACATATGGGATTCCTTAGCTACACGCTACCGAAACCCAATGAGAGAATCCAGACAAGCCCAACAGGGGCAACAGTTCATCTGCTTAATGGCAATAGGCCTTAATGAATTCAGATACAGAACTACATACAATGGAAACAGTTCTCTTCCTTTTTTTTTGGACAGAACGGAATTGGTTTAGAGGGAATAGAGTTGGATTCTAATTCCCAAACAGATTCTGAAATATAGACTGGCCAAAGTTGCTGCTGCTGCGTTGGGCATCCCCATCCAGACAGTAGTGAGATGCGAATGCGTTGACAGAAAGACCACATTGCAGCCCTGCAGAACAATTCCATGGAGACTGAGCATAAGTTGGCCATCGATGCAGCCATAGCTGATATTGTGAGCTATGACATGACCATCAGGGCTCAGGCCTGCCTGGGCATGAGTGAAAGAGATGCAGTCTGACAGCCAAATTAAAAGAGCGTTTGGAAACGGCAGCCCCTAACTTGCTGGGGTCAAAAGAAACAAAAAGTTGGATGGACTTTCTATGGGGTTTTGTCCACTCCAAGTAGAAGACCACGACTCGTTTGTGGTCCAACATGTGCAACGCAGCTTCCCATTTGTGGGCATGAATCCTAGGGAAAAATGTTGCTAGAACAATTAACTGATTAAGATGGAAATCAGATACCATCTTTGGAAGGAATTTAAGATGTATGGAGGACCACTCTTATGATTTGTTATAAGATGGATGAACCACGAGAGCCTGACATGTTCTCACTGTGTGCTGGAGTGACTGCCACCAAAACAATACTTTCCAAATCAAATACTTCAGAGAGCAGGCATTATAAAACATTTCTATACCACTAAAATCCCAATTAAAAAAAATTAGTTCAGTGCAGTTTACAATAAGACACACTACAAAACAGTTAGAAGTCAGGTATTAAGAGAACAACCAAGATTTGAGCTTTTTACAAAACAAAAAAATCCCCTTTACTGTTGCAGGTAATTTAGCCCACAACTCCGCTGCTTTAAACCCAATAGTATTCCCGAACTTTCTTTTATAAGTCCTGATTAAATGGAAAAACCAACAACAGTTTGGAAGACACCTAGATGTAATCCTCAGGCATGGCAGTAACCTATCAAAAAATGAGCCCAGCATCAGTCCAAAGAAAAATTTATATATTATCACATACAACTTAAAATGTATTCTTTCCCTAATCTGCAACTAATGGAGCTTCTCAAAGAGTAGTAATATATGACTGAATATTTGCGTTGGAAAAATCAGCCTTGCTGCTGTATTTTGACAGATAGCACAGTTACTTACCTGTAACAGGTGATCTCTGGGAACAGCAGGAATTAGTCATCACATATGGGTACGTCGGTACCGACGGAGCCCGCGCGGGAAAGCTCCCCAGCTTTTCAGATTAAAAGCTTTTGGGGCCTCCCACTGCACATGCGCGCTGCCTTCCCGCCTTCCTGACCAGCTCTCGTCAGTTCGAGTTTAAAGCTGAGACAATAGAGAGAGAGGACAGGAAGATAGATAGATAGAGATACAACTCCTAGGGGAGGTGGGTGGGTTGTGATGACTAATTCCTGCTGTTCCCAGAGATCACCTGTTACAGGTAAGTAACTGTGCTATCTCCAGGAACAAGCAGGAATACGTCATCACATATGGGGACTCCCTAGCTAAGATGCCTGGGAGATCCCCCTCCAAGGGTAAACCATCTTCGCATGGATCTCAGGCATCCATCCAGGGAAGGTGGGCAGGAGTTGTTTAAGTATGGAACAGGTGTTTGAGGACAGCCTGACCAAACAAGGCATCCCGGCGGGAGTCCTTGTCCAAGCAGTAATGGGCTGTGAAGGTATGAACCGAGGCCCAAGTGGCTGCTCGACAGATCTGATCTATGGACACAGAGTGAAGATGAGCCATAGAAGTGGCCATGGCCCTCACATTGTGAGCTGTGACATGGCCCTCCAGAGAAATGTTCTTACTCTGGTAAGCAAAAGAAATACACTGAGCGATCCAATTGGAAAGTGTACGCTTGGTGACTGGAAGTCCCAAATGAGAAGGATCAAAAGCCACGAAAAGTTGGGAAGACTTTCGATGTGGTTGAGTCCTGTTGAGGTAAAAGGCAAGAGCTCTTTTACAATCCAGAGTATGAAGGTTCCTCTCTGCACTGGATGCATGAGGAGCCGGGAAAAAGACAGGTAGATATACCTCTTGATTAAGATGAAAAGGCGAGACCACTTTGGGCATAAAGTGGGAATTCGTCCTAAGGACCACCTTATCATGATGAAACCTAGTATAAGGTGGATGAGCCACTAAAGCCTGCAGTTCACTGATGCGGCGAGCCGAAGTGACTGCAATAAGGAAAACAACCTTCCAGGAAAGAAATTTGAAGGAGGTAGAGTCCAAAGGCTCAAAAGGTGGCTTCATAAGCTGACCTAGAACTAGGTTCAAATCCCATGCTACCGGAGGAGGTCGGATGGGAGGTTTAGTTAGAGTCAGGCCTCTCATGAAACGTGAAACAAGAGGATGAGAGGAGACAGGTTGTCCATTTATAGGTTTTAAGGATGCTGCAATAGCACTCAAATGGACCCTTACTGAATTCGTCTTAAGGCCTGCATTTGAAAGATGCAGGAGATAGTCCAAGAGGGAATTCAAAGGAAGTGCTAGAGGGTCAAGACCCTGCTGAGCACACCAAATGGAAAAACGTTTCCATTTGAAAGCATAAGAACGCCTCGTGGAAGGTTTCCTAGAGGCATGAAGGATATCTGTCACAGGTTGAGAAAGATTAAAGTCTTGAAGACTTAGGCCTTCAGTAACCAAGCTCTGAGATGTAGGGATTTGGGGTTTGGGTGCCACAAAGTCCCCTCCTCCTGAGACAGGAGGTCTGGAGCAGCTCCCAGGTCCAGGGAGGATCCCTGGGAGAGATGCAGAAGTAGAGGGAACCACACCTGGCGTGGCCAGCGGGGAGCTATGAGGATCATAGTCCCGTGATCCCTCTGGAGCTTGAACAGAGTCTTGGATATTAGAGGAATGGGTGGAAAGGCATAGAGGAATTCCTGACCCCAATGCAGGAGGAAGGCATCGTGGGCCTGAGCTCCCTGACACTGAGTTCTGGAACAGAACCGGGGAAGTTTGGCATTCCACGGACTTGCAAAGAGGTCTATGTCCGGGGTCCCCCATTCCTGAAAGATTCTGCGTATCTGGTCCATATGTAGGGACCATTCATGTGGAAGCAGAACTCGACTGAGTCTGTCTGCACGAGAGTTTTGAACTCCTGGAAGATACACTGCAAGAAGGTGAATTTGATGCTCTCTGGCGAAGGCCCATATTCTGAGAGCTTCGTTGCAAAGCGACAGAGAGCCTGTCCCTCCTTGTTTGTTTATATAGAACATGGCTACCTGATTGTCTGTCTGAACTAGGACAGTCAGGTTGACAAGGAGGGTATAGAAGACCTTGAGGGCAAGGTAAATTGCTCGCAGTTCCAGGAGGTTGATATGAAGGGTGGCCTCCTGTGGAGACCAAGTGCCCTGAGTGGAGAGGTTCTGAAGATGAGCTCCCCACCCTGTCTGGGAGGCATCTGTTGTGAGGGTTGCTTGGGGCAACAAAGGTTGGAAGGGGGCCCCCAACAACAGATTCTTGGTGGATGTCCACCATTGGAGGGACCAAAATAGACGGCTTGAGGTGAGTATTTGGTCGGAGAGCGCTCCAGATGCTTGAGTCCACTGGGTGGCCAAGGTCCATTGAGCTGCTCTCATATGCAGACGAGCGTAGGGCACCACATGTACCGTGGAGGCCATGTGGCCCAGAAGTCGCAGCATTTCCCGGGCTGTCAAATGACTGCTGGACTGAGCTTGGGAGGCCAAACTCAGCAGGCGTTGGGCCCTGACCTGAGGCAGGTAGGCCCTTGCAGTGATGGTGTCTAACTGGGCCCCTATGAACTCGAGAGACTGAGTAGGGATTAGTTGAGACTTGGGAAGGTTTACTACCAGTCTTAGATACTGCAGAAGACGCCTTGTGCGGTCCAGGGAAATTTGGGCCTGGGACTGAGAGGGAGCTCGGATGAGCCAGTCGTCCAGGTATGGGAATATGAAAATTCCCAGGCCTCTTAGAAAGGCAGCTACGACTGCCATGCATTTGGTGAACACTCTTGGAGCAGAGGCTAGACCGAAGGGGAGTACTCTGTACTGGAAATGTTTTCCCTGAAACAGAAATCGAAGGTATTTTCTGTGGGATGGGTGGATGAGTATGTGTGTATACGCATCCTTTAGATCTAGAGAACAAAGCCAATCCTGACTCTGAAGGTATGGAAGGAGAATGCCCAGAGAAAGCATTTTGAATTTCTCCTTGAAAAGAAATTTGTTCAATTCTCTCAGATCCAGGATTGGTCTGAAGCCCTCTGTCTTCTTTGGTATTAGAAAATAAGGGGAGTAGAATCCCGTCCCCTGTTGAAGAAGAGGGACCTCCTCTATTGCCCCCTGGGCAAGGAGGGAGGAGACTTCCTGACCCAAGAGGGCCAGGAGAGATGGGGGAGAATTGAACTGCCTCACCATAGTATAAGGAGGAAGGTCGGAAAAATGGAGTTTGTAACCCTCTCTGATGATAGAGAGGGTCCATTGCTCTGATGTAATTTGCTCCCATCTGGGAGCAAAGTGAGCTAACCTTCCGGGTATGGTGAGGGGCTCTGGTTGTTCTAGAGCCAGAAAAGTTAAGTTCTCTAGGGGCAAGTCAAAACCCCTGAGGGGGTGGAGCCTGCTGAGGCATAGCAGACGCCGCAGGCTTTGACCTTGCCTGTTTAGGTTGCTGACGTTTAGCAGCAAAACGAGGCTGAGAGGATTGTTGGCCAGCATTTGTAGAAAATCTGGACTTCTTGTAATAAGGCCTCTGAAAAGATTTCTTCTTGGCAGGAGTGGAGGTAGACTTAGAAAGTCTATCTAAGGTGGCATTTTCTGCATCCATTTGAGTGGCCTTAATTTGCCACTCCTCACCAAATAAGTTCTCACCTGTACAGGGCAGATTTCATAAGCCATCTAGGACCCAAGGTTCTAGATCAGAAGCCTGGAGCCAAGCAAGACGTCGGGCTGCTATAGCAATGCCCGAAGCCCTACCAGCACCCTCAAAGGAATCAAAAGCTGCCCTGTTGGAGAACTTTGAAATATCCAAAAGGTGTTTCACTAAGGAAATGAACTGCTCCCTCTTATCCTCAGGGATAAAGGGGGCAAAATGCCGAACTTTTAGAGCGATTTCACTGAGAAACATGCCCATGTAAAGACTATAGGAATTAATCCTGGCTATAAGCATAATAGCCTGGAAAATTTTCCTGCCAAAAGAGTCTAGAGTCTTACATTCTCGCCCTGGAGGAGTAGAAGAGTTCCTTTTGGTACTCTTTATCTTCTTCATTGCAGACTTCACCACAATAGAATGGTGAGGCAACTGGGTTTTTTGGAAACCAGGAGAAGGGGGGACACGGTACATGGTGTCCAACCTGCGAGAAGAAGGAGACAATGTTAGAGGAGCCTCCCATAAGTCCATCAAGTGTTCGTGAAGGATTTCATGGATAGGCAGGGTGACTGCCTCTTTAGGAGACTTAGAGTATCCTAAAATATCCAGTTTCTTTGATCTGGGTTCCTTTTCAGAGGATGAAGCAATAGAAAGACCTTTAGCCATTTCTATGATGAAGTCCTGAAAGGACAAATCCTCTGGTGGAGACATTCTCCTGTTAGGAGAAGAAAGCTCCTCAGGAAGATCAAGGGAGAACTCATCAGAATCATCAGAGGAGTTAAAATCCTCTGAAGAAGCAGAGTATCCTCTATGTGCTTCCAACGCACGATACGCATACCGTTCGGTATCGACATCGGGCGTACCGGGTATGGGATCGGTACCGGGCAAAAGCCCGGATCCGGCATGCGGAACCGATCTGCGTTTGGAAGACGATGGCCTCGGTTCCGGTATGGAAGCCATTACCGGAACCGGACCCGGTACCGCTGGCTGCGGTACCGAGGGCGTAGCAGCATTAATAAAAGCCAGAATGGCCTGCTGCATGACTTGGACAGTATTGCCCATAGACGCCACTGCTGCCTGGATGTCGGTACCGGTATGGGCCGGTACCCCAGAGCAGTACAACAGGTGATCTGTCGAGGCCGCGCCATCGATGTCAACCTGTGACCCCATGATTGCTTTGGAGGCCGGAGCCTCCCGCCGGGGTTTTTTGGCCTGGGCAGAATCCTCGAACTCAGAATTGAGAGCCTCTCGATCTTTAGAAAGAGATTTGCTTTTAGAGGATTTGCCCACTGGAGTTTTGGTTACCTGAGATCCATCCGGAGAGGAAGACCTGGATGACTGTGATGCTTCTGAAGGAAACAGCACATGGAACTTGTTGGCCCAGTTCTGCAATCCACGTTTCGACATCTGGGAGCAGAATGGGCAGTCCGGTATGGAATGGTCAGGTCCTAAACATTTAAGACACCATTCATGGGTGTCTGTAAGAGGAATGACAGCACTGCACTTGGTACACTTTTTAAAACCAGGAACTGGCTTCTCCATGAGGAGAATTTGTGTAGGCCTGAAGGCCTAACAAAGTACCAAGCTGTGCTGAAGAAAAGAAAAATATTTTTTTTTTTTTTTTTTAAAGAAAGAAAGAGAGACCGGCAGTACCGGTTTCAGAATGGGGAAGGCAGGTACGCGGTCTAAAGAAAACAATAAAATTAACAATTTCTTCAGCGGCGACAGGAACACGACCTGCTGGCTCCGCGGAAAAAAAGAAACTGACGAGAGCTGGTCAGGAAGGCGGGAAGGCAGCGCGCATGTGCAGTGGGAGGCCCCAAAAGCTTTTAATCTGAAAAGCTGGGGAGCTTTCCCGCGCGGGCTCCGTCGGTACCGACGTACCCATATGTGATGACGTATTCCTGCTTGTTCCTGGAGATTTGTAGTTTCCTAATCTGTTTTGAACAGTTTAATAAGACTATTACAATAATCTAAATAATTTAGTACCATACTTTGCACTAATAATCAAAAGGATGCAAATTAAAAATATAAGGACGTAATCTTCAAAGTTGCCACAGTTTTAAATACATTTAGATGTCATTGAGTTAACCTGTGCATCCATTGAGTAACCTTATCTAAATATATACCAAGCACCCGCAACACTGAATCCCTTTGGAGCTTCAATATCTTAATAGCATCCAAAAGTTGTATAGGAATCTGCCGACCATTATTTGAACATAAAATATTTGTTTAAACCACATTAAATTGGAAATGAAACGATAACGCCCACTTTTTCTAATGTTGAAATAACTTCTTTCAAAACATTATAACAGTCCTTCGAATCGACAGGGAAGGATACCAGCACTAGAATATCATCTGCATAAATAAAATGATTAACACCTTCCCTATTCAACACCCAGCTTAGTGATATTGTCAAGATGTTAAACAAAATAGGTGATAATGGTGATCCCTGAGGGATCCCACAAGTTGACTTCCTTGTCGTCAAATATTCATTTTTTATTTGACCAGTATAATTGCGCTTTCCAAAGAAGGCTGCAAACTACTTTGCAATCTTACCCATCACCCCTAAATATTTCAACACATTTAACAATATCTCATGATCAATGATATCAAATGCAGATCCCAAATCAAAATGTCTTGTAACAAGAAAGCAACATAACCTTGTGCCAGAATACTACTCATATCTGATACTAACAACCCCTTAAGAGGTTCTGTATCATATCCCCTACGAAATCCATATTGTGCATCACTAAGCCAGATGCGTAAGAATTGCGTAAGTTGATTGGCTACTATTGCTTCCATTATTTTCACAAAACAAGGTATATTTGCTGTCAAGCAAATAATTCAATATATCTTCTAAACTTGCCTTTGTATCCTTTGGTATTGATGTTAATATAATTTCTCCCAACTCTGATGGATAAATACCTGCATCAAGGAAGGTAATTATTTTCTTATACAACCAACATTTAAATGAAAACAGTGATTCCCTCAATATATATTAACATAGTATATGACAACAGATAAAGACCAGTGTGGTCCATCTAGTCTGCCCAACAAGGTGGAAAGAGTAGGTGCGCCTGCCTCTCCGTGCAGGTCATCCCTCTCTATGCCTTTGTTTAGGTGTGTACCTATCACGCTGTGCAGGTCACCTATATTTGTTGAGATATCAGAAACAGTTAAGTTTATTTTGATTTTATCCTGTTTCTATAAAGGGATCCACTGTGTCTGTCCCATGCCATTTTGAATTCTGACACTGTATTTGCCCCTACCACTTCCATGGAGAGGGCATTCCAAACATCCACCATCTTTTCAGTGAAAACGTATTTCCTGATGTTGCCTTTCAGTTTACCCCCTTGCAGCTTCATGTTATGCCCTCTTGAATTACAGCTTCCCCATCTATGAAAAAAGGAATATGAATAAACAAACAAACCTAAGAATTTAAAGGTCTGTATCATATCTCCCCTGTCCCTCCTCTCGAGTATACATATTTAGGTCTTGGGAGTCTCTTTTCATACATTTATTTATTACAATTTCTTATATACCGCACTATTCGATATCAGCGCGGTTTACAATAAAACAAAATGACCAGAACAACAGGCTGTTCGGTTTTACAGAGAACAGGTGTACAAACTTGGATAACATGGGTGAACTATATACACAAAATCTACAAGTAGGCATGCTGACAGAGCAGTAGAAGTAACAAGTGGTTACTTTCTTTGGTGGGGTTATCTAGGCTTCATTGCTGACTGGGTAGTATTTGAGGAACAGGTGATATTTGAGTGCCTTCTTGAACTGAGATAGATCAACGATAGCACGAATGTCAGATGGTAGAGCATTCCAGCATCTTGGGGTGCAAAATCTGAAGGCCCTATTCGCCGTTATGTTGCATTTTGTCAAGGCCTTCGGAGTTATTAGGGAGTTTACAGCTGTTGGTCTTCTGGATCTGTTGGGTGGCACGGTGTGAATGAGCTCTGTGAGGAGGATGAGAGGCCATTGATGGCCTTGAAGGTTAGTAGTAAGGTCTTAAAGACAAGCCTTCCGTGTATGGGGAGCCAGTGAAGCTGCTTCAGGATAGGTGTCACGTGGTCACTTCTAGAGGCTCCGTGGAGGACCCTTGCTGCAGCATTCATGGCCAGCTGCAGCGGGCTCAATGTAGATTGTGGGAGGCCTTGTAAAATGGCATTCGCAAAGTCGAAGTGGGATAAGATTAGTGCTTGGTATATAGTCCGGAAGTCATCTGGATCCAATAAGGAACGCAGATGCCTGAGTGTACGGATCTTGAAGTATACGGCTTTTACTATATTGCATATGTGTGATTTCATATCAAGACGTTGGTCCAGAGTGACACCAAGGTATCTTATTGTGTCTTTAGTTTGCAGGTCTGCTTCCTTAACTCTTACATGAGATGGTGGAGTAAAATTGGGGTCTCTAGTGATGAAGAGTACCTCAGTTTTCTTGTGTTGAATACGGAGGTTTTGGGATTGGAGCCATTCTGAAACTGCATTGAAACATTCTATCAGGGGGGAAAGGTCCATTTGATCCGTAGAGAACGGCATGTATAAGAGTATGTCATCAGCATATATCAAACAGCTCACGTTAAATGATCTAATGATACTGCAGATGGGCTGCATGTATATGTTGAACATGAGTGATGATAAAGAGGAACCTTGCAGAACACCTTGCGTTTGATGGAAGGGTTTTGATTCTTCTGATCCGGATTTTACATGTTGCCATCTTCCATCCAGATATGATTTGCACCATTCGAGTGCAGTGCTGCAGACGCCCTTCTCTTTCAGTCGCCCGAGAAGTTCATGATTTACTGAGTCGAATGCTGCCGCGATGTCTAAGAAGATGAGCACAAAACCTTGCCGGATGTTGTCGATGCCTGTGATTATATTATTGAAAAGAATGGTGAGGAGGGTTTCTACTCCATGAAATTCTCTGAACCCATGTTGGCACTGGTCTAGCGGGGCTGCAGAGTCTATATGATCTTGGATTTGTCTTTGTATCTCTTTCTCAATTATCTTAGCTAGGAGAGGAATACTAGCTATGGGCCTGTATGATTCGACCCTTTGGGGGTCTAGTTTGGAGTTTTTTAATAGAGGTCTAATGGATGTATGTTTGAGTGCTGTGGGGAAGGATCCAGTTGTGAAAGATAGGTTCATCAGTTTTGCGATGAAAGGACTGAACTCCCTGCGTAGCTCCCTTATCTAAAAGGCTGGGCAAGGATCAGTTTGAGCCGTGGTGGTATTGAGAGATGTGATTGTGTCCTCAATATATTTTGTAGATGGTGTGGAAAACATAGGTAGAGAGATTAGGCAGGTCGATTCTTGATCAGAGGCTACTGAGACCTTATCAGTCTGTATAAGTTTAGACTGCAGGTAGTCGGCGAATTTTTGTGGGTGAATCTCATCATGTTGTTCAGGAGAAGGTTCCTTCGAAAGGGATTTGACCAAGTTGAAAAGATCCCGCGGTTTGTTCAGTGATCTCTTGAGTGTGTCAGTGTGAAATTGCTTTATTTTGACCGTGATTGCTTCTCAGTGAATTGACAGGTGGAGTTTGTAAACTGTCTAATCTTCAATGGAGAGCGATCGGCGCCATCGTCTCTCAAGTCTTCGTAGATGTGTAAGAGAAGACCGCAGTTCAGGAGAGACCATGGGGCAGAGCTTCTTTTCCTTGATGTGTTATTGGGGTGCGGCCGTTGTGAAATGGCATTAAGGTTGGAGTTCCAGGAGGAGATCAGATCTTCGAGGTTGAGAGTTGTCTCGTTGAGGATTGAGTTGGTTTCAGACAGGATGAGTTCTCTGTTGAATGGTTGAAAACCTCTTGATGACGTTCTTGATGTGCTGTTAATTTTTCTGTTGTTCGGCGGCTGCTTGTTGGGTATCTGCTTGATGGGTATCTGGAGATTGATCAGTTTGTGGTCCAACCAGGGTACATCAGTAACAGACATCACAAGGTCGCAGCTTTGTTCAAAGACTGACTGTGGAGCGAACACCATATCGAGAATATTTCCCTTTATATGCGTGGGTTCCTTGATTATTTACTTGTATCCCAGATCTTCAATGGCGTCGAGGAGAGCAGTTGCCTGATTTTGATGTAATGATGGGAGATTGAAATCTCCCATTATCCAGTTTGGAATGTTGGGATTGAGAATGTTGGCAGCTAGGTCAACAATGGTAGGGAGGTCATCCGGGGAAGCTGAAGGTGTTCTGTAAAGCAGGTTTATAGAGCACTGTTCGTTTGCAATGGAAAGTATATCCAAGTTGTTAGTGCTAGAGGAGTCAGTCGTGTGGAAATGAAGGTCTGACTTGGTGAGTATGAGCACTCCTCCTCCTTTCTTGTTTTCTCTATGTCGTGTGTGTATAGAGGAGTTGGTTGAGGAGGACATTGTCTTCATATGATAACCAGGTTTCCGTGATCATAAGTATATCCAGATCATAAAGGGAGATTATGTCTAGGATGACCGGCCATTTCTTGCGAATTGAACGTGCATTTATGAGGGCACATTTTAGGCTTCGGGAAATCTGAGGTTCCTCCTGTTTAGATGTCTTAGATTGTTGGATTGCTATGTGTATCAAATGAGAGTGGCGCGTGTGAGCATCACATCCTGGATAATGGTATGGGGGCCCTGACCATTTTTTTCCATGGTTCTTAAGGATGGGGATTTGATTGTATGAGGGGGAAAGGGCAAGGGAGGTCCCAAGCCAATGTGTGAGAAGGTAAAAACTAACAAAGGCAATGAAGTGGAAGGCCATTTGGATACTTTGATTGTACGTGCTTGAGAGAGACTTGTGAGTGGATAAGTCGTTTAAGATAATGCTTCTTAAGTGGGCTGGACAATGCGTCGATTTGACTGGTGGAATGAACTGTAAATATTTAACTAAGCCACGTTGCATAGGTAGTATAGGTAGATATAAACCATATGGCATGAATCTATATCAGGGAACATGTATAATTACAGGCAATAATGTAATTGCAAAACAAAGGTAAATATTCTAACAGTTCACATAAGTAGCCGGTTGTTAACCATGAATGATTACCACAGTAATGAAATAGAGATATGACGTTTTATACCTTATATGTTTGTAATTAGTTCAATAATTGGGTTGTCCTTCTTAGCGTTTTCGTATTTCTTTGTTGTAGGGTGCACAGAATCCCTGGGGTGAGCCTGTTGCTGGTGTCTATCTTCTGGAGCTGAATAGTTGCTGGTTGCAGGCAAGCTGGAAGGGGCAGAAGTTTCGTGTGCCCTTCCCTCGGGCCCGCGCCTAAGGGCCACGCCAAAGGGCCCTCTGGCGAGGCCCTCAGGCGTGGGCCCGATGGCACTGAGCTTTTATGTCCAGGTGGCTGCCCCGATTGGGCAGTGATGGTGGTTGCTGCTCCTCCCGCTGCTGGAGGCTCGATCCCCCGAATGGGGAGAGCTGATGATGGTGGCGGGAGTGCTGAGGAAGAGCGCCCAATGGCACTGAGCTTTTATGTCCAGGTGGCTGCCCCGATTGGGCAGTGATGGCGGCTGCTGCTCCTCCCGCTGCTGGAGGCTCGATCCCCCGAATGGGGAGAGCTGATGATGGTGGCGGGAGTGCTGAGGAAGAGCGCCCGATGGCGCTGAGCTTTTATGTCCAGGTAGCTGCCCCGATTGGGCAGTGATGGCGGCTGCTGCTCCTCCCGCTGCTGGAGGCTCGATCCCCCGAATGGGGAGAGCTGATGATGGTGGCGGGAGTGCTGAGGAAGAGTGCCCGATGGCGTTGAGCTTTTATGTCCAGGTGGCTGCCCCGATTGGGCAGTGATGGCGGCTGTTGCCCCTCCCGCTGCTGGAGGCTCGATCCCCCGAATGGGGAGAGCTGATGATGGTGGCGGGAGTGCTGAGGAAGAGCGCCCGATACATCTTCTGGCACAGGCACCAAATCATTTTGGTAGCCCTGCTCTGAAGTGTTTCCAGTTTTTTTATATCCTTTGTGAGATATGGTCTCAAAAACTGAACATAATATTCCAAGTGGGGCCTCACCAGCGACTTGTACAGTGGCCTTAGTACCTCCTCCTATACAAGCAGTGAGGAATCTGTGTCTTTTGGGGAAACTGATAGGTACTTATGGCCTAGATTGGCCACTGTTGGAAACAGGATACTGGGCTTGATGGCCCTTGGTCTGACCCAGTATGGCATATCTTATGTTCTCCTTTCTGCTGGTAATTCCTCTCTGTATGCAACCCAGCATCCTTCTGGCTTTGGCCACCACCTTGTCACACTGTTTCGCCGCTTTGAGATACTAAGAAACAATCATTCTGAGGTCCTTCTTCTGGTCCATGCACATCAACCTATTTCTGCATCCCAAGTGCATGACACTGCACTTCTTCATTTTAAATCTTAACTGCCAAGCATTAGACTATTTGCATATCTTTTCTCATGTTATCTACTTCCTCAGGAGAATCCACTCTGTTCCAAATTTTTGTGTCATCTGCAAAGACAGACTTTTCCATGCAGTCCTTCAGAAATATCACTCACAAATACATTGAACAGTACTGGACCCAGGACTGATCCCTGGGACACGTCACTAATCACCTTCCTTTCATCCGAGTGAGTTCTATTCACCATTACCTTCTGTCATCTGTCAGCCAACCAATTTCTGATCCAGTTCACCACCTGGGGACCCATCTCCAGGCTGATCAGTTTATTAATAAGCCTCCTATGAGGAACAGTATCAGAGGCTTTGCTGAAATCTAGGTAGATCACATCCATCTAGGGTTGCCAACTGGCTCCAGATGCGCACGACAGGCTTAGCCCAGTTCTGGGTTTACCCCAATGCATGCAGGGACATCTAGTTCTACTTTCTCCATTGCACTCCATGGGAAATGGAAAACTACAAGTCCTTGCATGCAATGGGGTAAACCCAGGACTAGATCATGTATGTCGGGCGCATCTGGAGCCAGTTGGCAACCCTACATCCATCACATGCCCTTGATCTAGTTCTCTGGTCACCCAGTCAAAGAACTCAATCAGATTTGTTTGGCATGATCATTCTTTGGTAAAACCATGTTGCCTCAGATCATGCAACCTATTGGTTTCAAGAAAGTCCACTATTCTCTCTTTCAGGAACGCCTACATTACTTTTCCTGCCACAGAGGTAAGCCTTACTGGCCTATAGTTTGCCACTTTTTCCCCATTACCACTTTTGTGAAGAGATACCACATTAGCCCTTTTCCAATCCTGTGGAACTTCTCCTGTTTCCAAGGATCTATTAAAAACATATTTTAAAGGCCCAGCAAGGACCTCTCGGAGCTCTTTCAATATCCTGGGATGTATCCCATCTGGTCCCATGGCTTTTTCCACTTTCAGTTTTGCAAGCTGTTCAAACACATCTACTGTGAATGGTGTAGTATCTATTCCATTTCCATTTGTCTATTTGTCAAACACAGGTGGTCCTTATCCAGAATTTTCTTTAGTGAAAACAGAACAGATTGGTTTAGTATTTTTGCCTTTTCAACATCACTTTCCACGAATCTGTTCTCAGCACTTTTGAGTATTGCAATTTCACCTCTGATCTTCCTCTTCTTCCAAATACACATGGAAAAAGTTTTTATCACCACACTTTAGATCTTTTGCCACCTTTTCTTCTGCCTTTGGTTTTGCTACCTTATTTCTCTTTTAGCTTTATCCTGTATTCTTTTCGGTGTTCTTCTGTTTGAGAACTTCTGAATTTTGTAAAAGCTGTGTTTCTGCCTTTATTTGTGCAGTCACTCCGTAAGAAAACCAAATAGGTTTCCTTTTCCTCTTGTTTTTATTTACTTTCCTTCCATATGTATCTGTTGCCCCTTTTAGTGCCTCCTTTAATTTAGCCCACTGCAATTCCACTTCCCTTACCTCCTCCCACCCTTCCAACTCCTCCTTCAGGCACTTGGCTATCTTCTTGAAGTCAGCATTTTTGAAGTCTAGGACTTTGAGCTTGCTGTGAGGGGACTGCCTTGGCTTTTATCTCAAACCACACTGTGTGATGATCACTGCTGCTCACATGGACACCCATACTTACTCTGTTGGCAAGTACTAAATCCAGCATCAAACTTTCCCTAGTTGGATCCATCACCATTTGTCTAAGCAATGTATCTTGGAAAGCATCTAGAATGTTTTTACTTCTTTCCAGATTTGCAGAAGGAATACGTCAATCCACATTGGGTAGATTAAAGTCTATCCAATATGATCATGTCCCCGTCATGGCTACCTTTGCAATATCAATAATCAAGTCTCTATCCATTTCTTCAGTTTGAGTTGGAGGCTTGTAGACCACACCAGCATGGATGATAGTGCCATCTCCTCTTTCCAACACAGCACTTCTTCTTTTCCCCACGTTCCCTGCATTTCAGCAGCTTTAATATTGCTTTTGACATATAAGGCTACTCCTCCTCCTCTGCCTTTTCTCTCTCTCCTAAATAAATTATAGCCAGCTATGGCTATATCCCATTCATTTGGCTTGTTAAACCATGTCTCTGTAATGGCCACAATGTCCAAGTCCATTTCCACCATTAGGGCTTCCAGGTCAGGAACTTGGTTGGCTAGGCTTCAAGCATTTGTGCTCATTGCTTTCCAGCATTTGACAACTGGTTTGCCTGTAATTTTGCATGGATTTTGTTTTACACCCCTCTTCCTGTTGCCATTGATTTGCGATTTAAAAGCACAGTATAGTCTCTTGTTGATCCATGTGTTTCCCCAGTCGCCTACATATCTAAATTCTTCTTGTTTGCAACAGGTTTGGAGCCATGTGTTAAATTGTTTATGTGATGCAGCCTTTCTGCCCCTTACCAAGAACAGGCAGAACGTCTGAGAATGCTATAGCATTAACAATGGGCTTCAGTTTCTCTCCCAGAGTCTGGGAAGTCCCTTTGAACTGCAGAGGCACTGTTTCTAGCCAGATCATTTGTACCCAAGTGGATGTCAATGTCAATTTTGGAGTGCTCACTTTCTGCACTAACTATATCAACAATTTGGTTCATATTCCTGCTGGCTGAAGAGCCTGGGAGGCATTTTACGTCTTCTCTCCATTGAGCTGTGTTCCCAAGTTGGTGCCTCTGATAATGGCATCTCCATGTAGTAGTAGCTTTTTTCTTCATATTTGGTGCATCATCATTTAAGGGCACTTCAGTTTCCACAGATTTGGCACCCTCATTATCCAAGGCAGAGAAGGCATTATGCAGGGATCTCTCTGATGTAGAGATTGTCTCCGTATTACAGGTCACAACCTACCAGAGCCCACTGTGATCCATTTATTCCTGGGTTATTTGATTCTTTGTGGCAGCTGTGGTGGGTTTTGTTCAGTTTGTACCCAAGAAGAGGTGTGTTTAATTGCAGCTAATTCTTCCCTTAGTAGAGTTAATTCTTTATGCATAGCAGATTAACTCGAGACATATAGGGCAAGCCTTTAGGCTCCTAATGTAGGACACATCTGCAACTGAAATTCTTTTTGTATATTTCTTAAAGTAACTCAAAATCTCTAAACGTTGGTATCTCAAACAGACCACAAACAGTCCCCCAAACTAGAAACCCTCATCTCACCCTTAGGGGACATCTTTAAGAAGTCTGTAACATCTGCTCTCTCTGTTGGGAAATTCTTACAGACTTGCAACACTTTATCTCTGAAAAAATCTGCCTACACTTGTAGTGGTAAATAAGTTGTTAGTTGATCTTGTCCCTTCTCACTCAGAAACACAAAGGACAACTTAAAGAGTCCTTATATGGTAGGGTGCCTGTACAATTAAAGTCTCATAATATCTCTTCCGAGATTGATGTACTTGAGTCCTATATTTATTATAACTTTTTCTCCACGTGATCTTATTCTCCATATTCAAGGAACCTCTCCATTTCTTTTCTAATTTTCTATACTCCCTCCTTAACTCCTTAAGTTGCTGAGAGAACTATTCAGACTCTTTAGCAGCTGATACTTTAAATGTAACTATAAATGATGCAAGCTCTCTCACAATCTCATTAGAACTATTAATCCAATCAACTATTGTTTCCCCAAACTCTTGATGTCCCTTTGAGGCCATCTTTTCCCAGAACAATTCCGGAGAAATATGATTGCATCTTACCACCCACTATCGCTAGTTTATCAAACCTGACCCCTACCGGTATCCTAAGATTAACTCGATGCCAACATGATCTGACCATATAAGTGCATATAATTATATAGCAGTAAACCTCGGACTAGTTCTAAACACATATGCTAATTGGTCCAACTGGTGGCCCAATATGCGAGTAGCTGGAAAGGTTGAATATGTAAAACCTAACAAGTCTAGAAACAAAAGGTATTCTTGCAAATGTATAATGGAAAGATCTTCTAGATGTAAATTTGTGTCCCCTAAAAGCGTAGTTACTCACCTCTAACAGGTGTTCTCCAGGGACAGCAGGAATCAGTCCTCACTTATGGGTGACGTTGGCACCGATGGAGCCCGCGCGGAGCAATTCCCCAGCTTTCAAAGAAAGCCTTTGGGATTGCTGCCATGCATGTGTGGTCCTCTTCCCGCCCAAAGGTGCCATCTTGCTCAGTCAGGTACCCTAGCAAGGGAACAATGTATACCCTCTATAAATATTGAGAATGTCTGGATGAACTTGCACTATGAAATGAAATAAATTAATTCAGAGCCTAATCCCACGGAAAAATTATTTTAGTTACTTTTTTTTAATATGTTTTTGCATCTTTTAAAAGTGAATAATGGTCTCAGACTTACAGCGGCAATGTTTGAAACTTGCAAAACAATTTGCCTTATCGCATCAACGACCATGAAATATTCACTGTTTTGAAACGGTTGTGCTAATATACATTCATCTGATTATTCTTCAATCTTTAGCCTTATCAAACAGCATTTTTTTGTATATTGAAATTTGTTTATCTGAAACTGCTGGTATGAATCCCCGACGCCACCACAGGGGTACCACTTTTGCGTTTCGAATACTGCTTCAGGGGGATGGATTTAAACTCAGCACGATCTTTTACCTAGCGGCTGGACTAAACACTAAAATCCGATTCATTGTCGATCTCAAAATTAACCAAACATTGCCGCTGTAAGTCTGAAACCATTATTCACTTTTAAAAGATGCAAAAACATATAAAAAAAAGTAACAAAGAATTTTTCCGTGGGATTAGGCTCTGAATTAATTTATTTCATTTCATAGTGCAAGTTCATCCAGACATTCTCAATATTTATAGAGGGTATACATTGTTCACTTGCTAGTCATAACCCTCATAACCCCATAATTCAGAAACCAGCGTTTTTCAGCATTTAGATAAGTTCTGATTCTATGTTATATATATAAAAAAAATTTTTTTGGTGAAGAACCTTTAGAATAAAAGTAGCTTGGTGGGGGTCGTTTTGTCCTTTCGACCTCCCTACGGCTAGCTCCGACAAAAAATTGTTTTCACTTACAGGTCACCATACTAAGGCTGAGTAATTGGTTTAAGTCATAACCCTCTGGCATTTGACCTAAGTTGCAGTCAGGTACCCTAGCTAGAGTCCTACCAAGCAGATGGCAAGAGAAGGATAAAAAATGAGCAACTCTTCAGGGGAGGCAGGAGGGTAGTGAGGACTGATTCCTGCTGCCCCTGGAGAACACCTGTTACAGGTGAGTAACTACGCTTTCTCCAGGAACAAGCAGGAAGTCAGTCCTCACTTATGGGACTCCCAGCTAAAGGCTACCGACCCCGTAGTTGTAGAAGCCAGTGTCTTCGGGTCCCTGGGGCAAAGTTCTCAGTAGCCATCGAAGAAGGGTCGAAGGACAGGAATTGCTTATACCCAAACAGATTACGGAGTACAGCCTGGCCAAAGGCGCTGTCCCGGCGGGACTCCCTCTCCGGGCAGTAGTGCAAAGCGAAAGTGTTCGCTGAAGACCAGGTCGCAGCCCAGCAGATCTCAGTTTGAGGCACTGAGCGCAGCAAAGTCACCGAGGCCTCCTTGGCCTGAACACCGTGTGTGGTGACTCGCCGATCCAGCGGGGCACCCACCTTTGATTGGGCAAAGGCGATGCAGTCCGCCACCCAGATGAAAAGGGTGCACTTGGTGACTGCCCGTCCCAGGCGGTTGGGATCGTAGGCAACAAAGAGCCGATTAGACTTGCGATGAACCTGGGTGCGCTGCAAGTGGAAGGCGAGAGTCCTCTTGCAGTCGAGAGTATGTAAGACCACCGATGCCCGGTCAGCATGAGGTCTCGGGAAGAAGGTCAGCAAGACTATCTCCTGATTGAGATGGAAGTCCGAGATAACCTTCGGTAGAAATTTGGGGTGGGTACAGAGGACCACCCTGTTCCCATAGAACCTGGTGCAGGGAGCCTCAGCTATGAGGGCCTGGAGTTCACTGACTCACCGAGCCGAGGTCACAGCCACCAGGAAGACCACCTTCCAGGAGAGGTGCCAAAGAGAGCACGTCGCCATCAGCTCGAAGGGCAGCTGCGTGAGCTGCATGAGCATGATGTTCAGGTACCACTCCGCTGGAGGCCAGATGGGAGGCTTGGAAAGAGGCCCTGCATGAAGCGGGAGTCCAGGGGCTGCTCCGAGTGGGGTTTACCCGAGATGGCGCTCAGGTGCACCCTGACCGAGTTGAACTTCAGTCCTTCCTTCGAGAGGTGGAGGAGGTACTGGAGAACATACCAGAGAGAACAGGAGAATGGGTGGATCTGGAGCTTGGAACACCAGGTTGAGGAACGCCGCCACTTAAAGGCACAGGCTTGCCTCGTCAGTCCTTTCTCGACGCGAGGACCTCCTCCTTTACCTTCCCTGGGAGGTGCAGCAAGGCTAAGGAGATCCGTTCAGCCGCCCCTCTTCCTGCGTTAGCAGGCTCAGGGCACAGCCTAGTGGGACTGGAAGCTCAGAAGAGAGCCGGAGCAGAAGCGGGAGCCAAAGCTGTCGAGGCCACGAGGGAGTCATAAGAATCATTGAAGCTTGCTACCGCTGAACCTTGTGTAGGGTCCTCGAAATGAGAAGAGTGGGGGGGGGGGGGAGAGGGGAGGCATAAAGAAGCCCAGAGATCCAATTCAGGAGGAACGCATTCGGGGCCAACCTGCTCGGGTGTAGAACCGGACCACAGAAGTGGGGGAGATGCGTGTTCATTGGGCTGGTGAACAGGTCTACCGACAGAGTCCCCCACCGATGGAACAAGAGGCTGACCACCTGTGCGGAGGATTCTGCTGAGTTTGTCCGCGAGGACATTCTTCTGGCCCGGGAGATAGACCGCCCTGAGGGTCATGCCCCGGCGAATAGCAAAGGAGGACCACCTCCCAACAGAGTGCACGGGAACCTGTTCCCCCCTCCTTGTTAATGGAGAACATGGCCACCCTGTTGTCGGTCTGCACAAGCACCGACTTCCCTTCAGGTGGTACTTGAAGGCCCTCAGGGCCCACTGGACCGCCCGAAGCTCGAGCAGATTGATCTGCTGCTGAGATTCCTTGGGCGACCACTGACCCTGGGTGCGGAGGTCGCCTCAGTGGGCTCCCCAACCCAGCAGGGAGGCATCAGTCGTCAGGACGAGCTTGTGCTGAAGGGCCTGGAAGGGAATTCCTCGAAGGCGGCTCCAGGGGATCCTGGCACCAATCCAGGGAAGTGTAAAGACTGCGGGAGAACCAGACAGGGAATCGAAGGTGGCTGGAGGCCTGGTTCCATTGTGTCCTGAGGAACCACTGAGCTGTCTGCATGTGCATGAGGGTGCGAGGAACAACGTGGACGGTGGAGGCCATGTGTCCCAGGAGGCGCAATATGGCGCGTGCTGGAATCAGAGCCCTGCCTTGGACCTTTGATGCTAGGGCGCAGAGAAGATCCACATGGTTCCAGGGCAGGAAAGCGGTTGCCCGCTCCGTGTCGAGGAGTGTGCCGATGGACTCCAGGGTCTGTGCTGGTTCCAGGTGGGACTTGGAATGATTGACCAGGAAGCCGAGGCACTCGAGGAGGAGGATCATGTGCAATGCCACAAGGCGAGCTTCCCTGGCTGATGCCCCTGTGATGAGCAAGTTGTCTAGGTAAGGGAAAACGGGTGAACCCTGCCGCCGGAGGTAGATGGTAGCTGCGGAAAGGCACTTGAAGACCTGCGGGACAGATGTGAACCGGAATGGGAGCACCCTGTATTGGAAGTGCTCTCCTTGCACCCTGAAGCGCAGGTACTGCCTATGCTGGAGGTGGACCAGAATGTGGGCGTAAGCGTCCCTGAGGTCTAAGGAGCATAGCCAATCGCCCTGCTGAAGGAAGGGCAGCAGGACGCCAAGCAATAGCATTTTGAACTTCTCCCACACGGAAACCTGTTCTGGTTCCCTGAGACTGAGGATGGAGCATAGGCTCCCCGTCTTCTTCAGAACGAGGAAGTATCGGGAGTAGAACCCTCTACCTCGGAGATGCAGCGGTACCTTTTTGACCACCTGTTGGCCGAGGAGGTTGGTTAGCTCCTGTTACAAGCAAGCCAGGTGCGAGGGAAGCCGAGAAGGGTCTGCTGGGGAGAAGGGAGGAGGAAGCCTGTCCAGATGAAGACGATAACTGCCTCAGACCACCATGAGGACCCCGGCATCAGACATGATCAATGCCCACTGAGGGGCGAAGAGGGACAGGTGTCCCCCCACAGGTGGAAGTACCGCCGGGGGGCAAGAGGCTATGCCTTTGGCATCAAAACCCCTGAGCGGGCTGGGGTGGCGCTGGTGACTGGGCTTTGGGCCCTTTAGGCTTGCGATGGCCATGTGCTCCCCCCTTAACCTGCGTGCCGGTGGATGGTGCAGGGGTGGGCGGGTAGTGCCGATATAAATGGTAGGGGAGCCACTTTTCCTGGAAGAATGGCTCTTTACTTGCTGCTTCTTCTGTGGGAGAGAAGAGGTCTTACGCGAGAGGTGGGTTTGAGTTACGAACTCTGTTTCAATTTTGGTGGCCTTATTCTTCACAGGCTTGCCGAATTGTTCACCTAGGCAGGGGACATCCAAGAGCTTCTCCTGGACCCACTGCTCCGGGTCTAAAGACTGGAGCCATACCTGGTGCCGGGCCCCAATGCCGGCCGCCGCCACTGGGGCGGAGGACTCAAATCAGTCATACCCGGCATGGGAGAGGTACTTCGAGCAGTCCGCGACTGACCTCAGGAGGGTCTGGAACCTAAGGTGGTGTTCACCCCAAGAACCGTGGAAAACCCGCCGAGCTCCTAGGCAAGGTTGTGCAGGAACATGCCCATGTACAGTTGGAAAGCCCGAATGCGGCATAACAGCATGGACCTCTGATAGACCTTGCGCCCGAGGGCTCTGGAATCCCTGCCTGGCGGGACCGAAGAATGTAACTTCGGGCTCTTTTGCTTCCGCAGCACCGATTCCACTACCATACTGGTGTGCGGAAGCTGGCTCTTCTGGAACTCCGGGCTGCACTGGACCCCATACATGGCATTAAGGCTTTTGCTCACAATAGGGACCGAGGCAGGCGTCTCCCACATGGAGAGGAGCAGCCGGGACAGAATGGTAGGCAGTGGGACTGTAAGGGACTCCTGAAGCAGGGACTCATACTGTAAGATGTCGAGGTCCTCCGCCTGCATGGCCAGCTTGAGGGCCCGCACCATGTCCTACTCGAACACCAGAAAGGACGTGTGCTTGGCAGGTGAACGCCTCTGGGAGGAAGGTGGGGATGGGTCCTAAGAAAGGTCCCTGAGAAACGCGGGTCTCCGGGGAGGTATCCCTATCCGACTCCCAGCTCGAGAGGTCCGAAAAGGAGTTTGAGTGAGGCTGGCTGCTCTGTCCAGAGGCCGAGGCCCGCTTAGAACCGAAGGCACTGACCTTGGAGGACCTCGACACCGGGGAACGGGATGGCAAGCAAGACCGTTGCCGAGGACCCTCACAAGGCCCATGGCTCTCGGGGGTTTCCAGGGCAGGTTGAGGTGGCTCCTATCAAGGGAACCTCGGTCTCGAGGCATGGGCCAGCCATTCTGGGCACAAGCGCCTACTGGGCAGCCAAGGCGGCAGAAATGCTGCACTCTAGTGCCAGCATTCGGGACTCCCACACAGGCGTGAGTCCCTGTGATGCCAACACCGGGGTTACCGGGTCTGTCGTGGAAGAGGAGAGGGGGTCCTCACCGGGACGACCCTCAGGAGACAGGGTGCCATCACCAGAGGCCTACGTATCTGTACGAGGTACCTTCCAAGGCCGCTCCTTATCCAACTCTCGGGAATGCTGGGGAGGGCTGAGCAACCGAGCACGAGAATGCTCACGCTTGTCCGGAGCACCCGAAAGCAACTTCGAGGTCATCTTCTTTTTGTGTCTCTCCACCTCAGGTGACCACTGATCCAAGTGCTGCCTTGAACGCAGGGCCACTGTGGAGGATCCAAGCAGCAGCAGGACAGCCGAGGATGCTACCAGGGATTCTGGGGCTGCCTTACGGAAAATGTTGTCAGACGTCTGCTTACAACTTAGCAGGGCCTTGGTGGATGTTTCCTTACAGACAGCAGAGCTCCAGGTTATGGTCGGCCCCAAGACACTGGAGACAGCAGTCATGGGTGTCTGTGAGTGACATGTTTTTGAAGCATCTGTCACATTTTTTAAAATCGGTGGTCACTAGGGCAAAAAGGGCCCCTGCTAGGTCGAAGACCCTCGAGGCCAGCGGTTGAAAAGGGCACGAAAAGGCCTGAAGAGAAAAAAAGTGTCCAAAAAAGGTTGGAAAAAGGGAGGATGGGAGAGGACAAGTATTACCGGAAAACAGAGGGCCAGAGGCTGAAACGAAAAACACATTTTCCAACGGACAAGGACGTGCGTCCGAAGGGCTACGTGGAA
Organism: Ichthyophis bannanicus; assembly: GCA_033557465.1. NCBI lineage: Eukaryota > Metazoa > Chordata > Amphibia > Gymnophiona > Ichthyophiidae > Ichthyophis > Ichthyophis bannanicus. The sequence goes on along the minus strand of CM066036.1, from coordinate 173,770,840 downwards.
AAAGGGAGACCGAGCAAGATGGCACTTTTGGGCGGGAAGAGGACCACACATGCGTGGCAGCAATCCCAAAGGCTTTCTTTGAAAGCTGGGGAATTGCTTTGTGTGGGCTCCATCAGTGCTGACGTCACCTATAAGTGAGGACTGACTTCCTGCTAGTTCCTGGAGAAAGAGTAATTACTCACCTGTAACAGGTGTTCTCCAGGAGCAGCAGGAATCAGTCCTCACATATGGGTGACGTCGGCGCTGACGGAGCCCCCATGCGGAGCATTTCCCCAGCTTTCAAAGAAAGCCTTTGGGAATGCAGACACGCATGCGCGGTCCCCTTCCCGCTCAAAGGTGCCATCTTGCTCAGTCAAATGACATAGCTAAAAAAACAGCACAAAAAAGAAATGAACTATATACAACTGCAACTCCAAGGGGAGGAGGGAAGGTCGTGAGGACTGATTCCTGCTGCTCCTGGAGAACACCTGTTACAGGTGAGTAACTACTGTTTCTCCAGGACCAAGCAGGAAGTCAGTCCTCACATATGGGTGACTCTCTAGCTCTGGGCTAACAGGAACCCAGGCTGAAAAATAGAGCTCCCTCTAGAGCCTCAGCAACAGTGAGAGAATCTTCTCTGAGACCACACCTGAACGGTAGCCCAACACCAGGGCCGGAGGGTAGGAGTTGCCTAAACCTCAAAGAGATTACAGAGTACCGCTTGCCTGAAAGCACTGTCCCTACGGGACTCTCTCTCGAGGCAGTAGTAGTCCGCAAAAGTCTGGCTTGAAGACCAAGTAGCAGCCTGGCAGATGTCTGCCAACGGAACAGAGCGGAAGTGAGCTGATGCGGCCTTCGCCCTAACTCGGTGGGCCGTGACTTGACCCTCCAGGGAGAGGCCGGCTGACCTGTATGCCCAGGCGATACAGTCTGCCACCCAGATGGACAACGTACGCTTAGTGACAGGCAGCTCCAATTTATTAGGGTCAAAGGAAATGAAGAGCTGAGACGCCCTTCTATGCCCCTGCGTACGTTCAAGGTAAAAAGACAGCGCCCTTCTACAATCCAGGGTATGCAAGACAGTCTCTGCCCTACTGGCGTGCAGCCTAAGGAAGAATGTTGGAAGTACCACCTTCTGGTTGAGGTGGAAGGAGGACACCACCTTTGGAAGGAACTTAGGACGAGTCCGCAAGACTACCCCGTTCCTGAAGAACCTGGTATACGGCCTATCCGAGACCAGGGCCTGAAGCTCACTCACCCGCCTAGCCGAGGTGAGTGCCACAAGGAACACCACCTTCCAGGAGAGGAAACGTAAATGGCAGGTAGCCCTCGGCTCAAAAGGTGGGCGAGTCAGTTGCTGCAAGACCACATTGAGATCCCACTCAGGGGCAGGTGGACGAATAGGAGGCTTAAGCAGAAGCAGGCCTCTTAGAAAACGGGACACCAGAGGGTGGCCTGAGAGAGATTGTCCATCCACCTGCAAGTGGTGAGCTGAGAGGGCACTGAGGTGAACCCGGACAGAGTTGGACTGAAGTCCTAGGTTGGAAAGGTGGAGCAGGTATTGAAGCACCACCTGGACAGAGCAGGAGAAAGGGTCCTCCTGCTATTGAGAACACCAAGTAGAGAACCTACGCCACTTTAGAGAATAGGCCTTCCTGGTGGAATGCTTCCTGGAGGCCAACACCACCTCTTCAACCTCCCTAGATAAGAGCAAGGGAGCAAGGACTAGCCTTTCAGCAGCCAGGCCATCAAATTGAGGGATTTGAGGTTGGGATGCAAGAGGGACCCTGGTCCTGAATCAGGTCGGGTTGCAACCCCAGAGGAAGTGGAGTATCCACCGCCAACTGCAGAAAAGAGGGAACCACGGCTGCCTGGGCCACCTGGGGGCTATCAGGATCTCCGTGGCTCGGTCCTGCTGGATTTTGAAGAGAGTCCGGGCCACCAGAGGTGTGAGAGGAAAGGCATACAGCAGGCCCCTTGACCAAGGGATCAGGAATGCATCTGGCGCTGTTCTCAAGGGATGCGGTTGCCTGGAACAGAACCGGGGAAGTTGCCTGTTGAGCGGACTGGCAAAAAGATCCATGGTCGGAAGACCCCACTTCAGAAAGATCTTTTGAACCACCAGAGGATCCAACTGCTACTCGTGAGGTTGCAGGAGTCTGCTGAGTCTGTCCACCAGGTAGTTTTCCTGGCCTGGGAGGTAGATCACCTTGAGGGTCATGCCCCGGGTGACAGCCCAGGAGCAGAGAGAGCTTGTGCTTCCAGGAATAGAAGCCTGGATTCCATGCCTCCCTGCTTGTTGACATAGAACATAGCCACTAGGTTGTCCGTCTGAACTAGGACAGACTGGTGAGACAGGATCTGAGAGAAAGTCCGCAAGGCCAGCCAAATGGTCCTCAATTCCAACAGGCTGATCTGTTGGGCGGCCTCCCATGGAGACCACAGGCCTTGGGTGCAGGCGCCCTGGCAGTGAGCCCCCCAGCCCTGCAGGGAAGCATCGGTCATCAGTACCTGAGTGTGTGGGGAGGCCTGAAAAGGAACACCCCTGACCAGATTTGGGAGATGCCTCCACCAGCGTAAGGAGTCCACCAAGGGTTTGGACACCTTTATTCTGTCTGACAACTTCCCTGTGGCCTGCAGCCACTTCATCCTGAGGTGCCACTGAGCTGGCCTCATGTGTAGCGGGGCATGTGGAGTGACATGCACCGTGGAAGCCATGTGACCTAAGAGCCAGAGGAAGTTTCTGGCCGAGACCAGAGAGTTTGCCCGAAACTGGCCGGCCAACTTTATCAGCCTGTGAGCTCTGTCCACAGGCAAAAAGGCCTTTGCTTGGATGGTATCCAACCTTGCCCCTATGAATTCCACATCTTGTGAGGGGACCAAAGTGGATTTGGTCATATAAATGATTGTTAAAATAAAATAAATAAATAAATACATTTTGGGAAGTTTATAACGAACCCCAGGTGCTGAAGCAGGGATATGGTTCTGCAGGTGGCCTGCCTGGCCTCTTGTGGAGAATGGCCCCTGATTAGCCAGTCGTCCAGGTAAGGGAATACAAAGATCCCCTGGTTCCTTAGGTAGGCCACAACCACCGCCAGGTATTTTGTTAAAACCCTGGGGGCGGAGGTGAGGCCAAAAGGAAGCACTCTGTACTGGAAGTGCTTTCCTCCCACCACAAATCTGAGGAATTGTCTGTGGCTTGGATGGATGAGGATGTGAGGATAAGCATCCTTCAGGTCTAAGGCGCATAGCCAATCACCCTGCTGGAGGTAGGGCAGTAAGATCCCAAGGGTAAGCATCTTGAACTTTTCCCTCTCCAGAAACTTGTTCAGATTGCGCAGGTCGAGGATAGGTCTGAGGCCTCCTGTTTTTTTGTTACCAGGAAGTACCCGGAGTAGAAGCCTTGCCCTTCCAGGTGGTGAGGCACCGGTTTATGTTTATGTTTATTAAAATACTTTCTATACCGCCCCATACCAACGGAGTCTGGGCGGTTTACAATAGTTAAAAATTACATTATATCACAGGCTGTTAAGAAACAGAAAAGAACGCCAATTAAAAGAATAAAAGCGACAGAAAAGAGACAAACAATAGAAAACATAACAGGTAGAGGAAAATCAACAAGAGGAAGGAGAGGGGGACAAAGACGGGGAGGGGAGATCAAATGCCAGACCAAACAAATGGGTTTTGAGATACTTTTTGAAGGCTGGATAAGATTGCTCTGAGCGGAGGGAAGGGGGAAGTGAGTTCCAAAGTCTGGGGCCCAGGAAAAAGAAAGCCGAAGAGCGGGTGGACTCGAGGTGGGCTTGGGAAGGGGAAGGGAGGGACATACGATTAACATGAATGGATCGAAGCAAACGAGGAGGGGTGCGGAAGTGAATCAGGTCAGCAAGATAGAGAGGGGTACCTGTGTAAATCACCGTGTGTGCAAAAGTGAGAATCTTGTACTGTATGCAAAACGAAACCGGAAGCCAATGATGGTGCAGAAGCAGGGGAGTGACGTGGTCGTAGCGAGAAGCACAAGAAAGTTCCACCACCTGGTCCCTTAGTAGACCTTCCCACTCCTGAAGGAGTAAGTTTCTGTGCAGAGGGGGTCTTGGAGGCTCCCCTGGAAAGTAGGAGGGGGGTATCTGGGTGAAGTGGAGCAGATAGCCCCTTCCGATGATACTTAACACCGAAGTATCCCCTGTGATGTCTGGCCACCTGTCTGCGTACAGGGTCAGCCGGCCTCCAGTGCCCTGAAGAGGAACATAAGAACATAACATAAGAACATAAGATATGCCATACTGGGTCAGACCAGTGTCCCTCAAGCCCAGTATTCTGTTTCCAACAGTGGCCAATCTAGGTCATATGTACTGTGATAAGGAAGCTTATCATAGCTCAGGAAGGAGCTATAGAAAAGGTGAAGTGTCTCTGAACAAGCAACCTGTCAGTTCTGGTAGAAATAAGAAAACAGAATTTTTCCATAAAAGACTACCAGTCCCAGAATGCACCAGGTTTCCAACAGCCATTAGAGGAGCTGAAGTGGGGAAACGTGTGTTCAATCAAGAGGGCTATGAGGTAATCCCCAAGCACTCATCTCAAAGGGCAGGGCCTGATTCAGCACAGCTGCGCTGTGCTAGGGTGGAGCACTCATCTAAGCAGAATAAAGGTAGAGTTTATTCTACAGAGAATTATCCTCAGTTTCATCTGGGAGATCCTCATCCTCAGAATCAGCTTGGAGATCCTCAGCTTGGACGTCTTCATCATCTGGAGGATCATCATCAGAAGCAGAAGCCAGAGCGGACAAACAGAGAGGGCAAGAAACCCTTTTGAAGAAAGAAGAGAAAAGCATTTGGGAGGTCTAAAGGAGTCCAGAGCAGTACGTATACTGGGAGACATTCAAAAGGCCAGCATACACCATTGGACTGGGGAAAACCAGAGGAGTGGTGCTGCAGAGCTAGGAATCTCCAGACAGTACCTGTGAGGGAGACGGCTGCACTTGGAAGGGACCCTAGGACCCGTGCCAGAAGGTATGTGAAGAGAGATCCAGTGTCCAGGGATCTGGATTGGAAGGCTGGACATAAGAACTGGACTACATACTGGCCAGGCTATTTAGAGAGGAACTCTAACAGCAATGGAAGCTCAGGTATGAACACTGATCTATGCCCTAGCTATACCCTTGAAAGACAGCAGGGAAACAAGTATTCTCCTGAAAGTGCTCCATTGAGAAATTCCTCTGTGCCAATCCATGATATTGAACCCATGATTGTTGAAGAAGGGGGAGCGGTTATAGATACAGGCTGTGAATACATGGATTGCTCTCTGTCTAAACTCCTTTGGTAATTTACTGTTACAAAGTACAACAACCATCACAAAGAAATACAAACTTGTTCTTTAAATCTACTCAGAAAAGCTCCTGAGTAGGATTTGAGCCAGGCAGTAGAAAGTAAGCCAGCTAAGGGGTTTCAGCTGGATAACTGCTAGCAATTGAGCCTTACCTAATTGCTTGTGAGCTCTGAGGAAATCACTTCTGAGTCTATGTGTGAAGATATAAGAAGTTAACCTGAAAAGAACAGTTTTCCCCTACTTTATGGGTTTTGTTTGTTGATTAAAGCACTGCTAAGAAAATATTAGCTAGAGCCTACAGAAAAGACCAGTTTGTTACCAACCAGGTCTTTATTCTTTTGATTTGATTGCCTGACAAGTTCAACTGTTGTTTTCCTGATTTTGTTTTTCTAAGTTTAACACTGAAAGCAAGTATCCTGATTTATGTGCTACCAAGCATATCTGTGTTGGGAGAAATAACCCCATAAATAAATATCTTATTGGCTTTACACTCAAGCACAACTAATTATTGTGAGCGGCTGTGTCTGGAGTGAATGGACTGCATTTCCCACAATCCCTTGCAAATCATATTGATATATGCACTTGCCAAGACTGTGAACATTCTCACCCAGGCAGCCGTCTGACAGTACCTAGCAGTATCCCCAAGAGACACAAGTTCCACAATGCTTGTACTGGGTCAAGCACTGATATCTTCGGTCACTTCTTAATAATGGTTTATGGACCTTTCCTCCAGGAACTTGTCCAAACCTTTTTTAAACCCAGCTACACTAACAGCTTTACTACATCCTCCGGTAACAAATTCCAGAGTTTGATTACACGTTGAGTGAAAAAATATTTTCTTTTATTAGTCTTAAATAGTTTACCCTGTAGCTTCATTGCATGTCCCCTAGTCTTTCTATATTCTGATAAGGTAAACAATCGATCTACATTTACCCGTTCCACTCCGTTCATTAATTTATAGACTTCTATCATATCTCCCCTCAGCCGTCTCTTTCCCAGGTTAAAGAGCCCTAACCTTTTCAGCCTTTCTTCATAGGAGTATCCTTCCATCCCCTTTACCATTTTGGTGGCTCTTCTCTGAACCTTTTCTAAAATCGCTATATCCTTTTTAAGATACGGCGACCAGAATTGCACACAATATTCAAGGTGCGGTCTCACCATGGAACGATATAGAGGAGGAGAGGCTATGCTGGCATAGTCAAAAACCCCCTCCCTGCTGAGCAGGAGCCGGAGTAGGAGGCTTGGGGGTCTTCTGCCTATGGGGCCCATGACCCTGCCCCTTGGCCTGCTGGCCCTGTTGGGGAGCTGCAGAGGCCTGTTAGTGAGGGTAGGTTTTATAGGCAGTGGTCTTCCTCGGATAAAAGGTCTTTTTCCCCGAGCCCTCCTTTTTCTGAGAAGGGGCAGAGGTTTTCCTGGAAAGCCTTGTCCAGGTAAGAGTCTCGGTCTCGACTTCTGCAGCCTTTTCGGCCATGGGCTTGCCAAAGAGGTTTTCACCTCGGCAAGGGACATCGACCAAATTGTCCTGTACCCACGGCTCAAGGTCCGAGGATTGTAGCCAGGCCTGACGGCATGCACCGATGCCAGCCCCTGCTACTCAGGCCGAAGCCTCAAATCCATCGTAGGCTGCTCGAGAGATAAACTTTGAGCTCTCTCGAATACCAGAAGACAAGGCCTTGAACCTCTGCAAAGGTTCCTCGGACAGACCAGCAGAGAAACCGGTAATCTCCTTTGCCAGGTCTCGAAGGTACATGCCCATGTACAGCTGGTAGGTCTGGATGCGGCAAAAGCACAGTTACTTACCTGTAACAGGTGATCTCCGGAACAGCAGGAATTAGTCTTCACATATGGGGTTCGTCGGCGCTGACGGAGCCCGCACGGGAATGCTCCCCTGCATCCAATCAGAAGGCTTTTGGGAGCATCCCTTGCACCTGCGCGGTAGCTTCCTGCCCTTCCCACTGCCTCTCCCCAGTTGCGTTTCATAGCTGAGACAAAAGGAGAGGAGAGGAAGAAAGAGAGAGAGAGAGAGTTACAACTCCTAGGGGAGGTGGGTGGGTTGTGAAGACTAATTCCTGCTGTTCCGGAGATCACCTGTTACAGGTAAGTAACTGTGCTATCTCCAGGAACAAGCAAGAATGAGTCTTCACATATGGGGACTCCCTAGCTGAGGGTGCCAGAGGAGATCCCAGAATGCGCGCCCCTGGACAGGGCTGCATCGCCCAACCTGGATCCCCGGCATCCCCTGAAGGATGGGGGGTAGGAGTTGAGAAGAGTTGCCAAGGCACAGCAATCGAAGACTACAGGTGGAGTCTTCAAAACCACTTCAAACATCATTAAACCATTAATGATCTAGCACAAGCTAGAGCTTACCTACTGGATTGTAGAAGGCAGAGCTGCGACGGGTACTGTAGGTGCAGTAGCGTAGTCTTCAAGGGAACTTCACCGCAGAGAGGACGAAGTTCCCCAGTCCGGGCGGGCTGGAGACGCAGGTGTCAACAGGCACCGGAAAGACGGCAGGTCTTCACGAGGAGCTCTAAGAGAAGCTGAGAACTCCCGTAGGAGCAGAGTCCCCAATCCAGAGGACTAAGTAGAAGACTGACCGATCTGGGAGAACCCAGCCCGGAGAAGAACAGGAGTGTACCCTGGGATACCGAGGGGTACACTGTCTACCCTAGCCGGCCAGGGATAGGAAGACATTGGGTTCGAAAACCTCCCAACAAGGAGGCGTAAACCAAGGGGCTGTTGACCTCACAGCAAGTTTAAGCATAACCAGTCCGAGCACCCGAGCCGCAGGACGCAGGCAAGTGGACCGGCCGGACCCCGTAAGAAAAAAACAAAACGTCATTACCGACAATTGGGATAAGTCGGTAAGACACAGGGCGATATAATATTTCCCAAAAAGCGCCCACCTGTACCGATATATATCCAATGACAGGTATAGATGTATATCGGGCTATAGGTGTGCCCGGGGATGCCCACCCAGGTTACTAAACCAGTATGCAAGGGACATGCACACGTGAGAACGATACTGCCAACTCGGACCGGCCCTTGATCCACAGGAGGGCGCCCACCAGGAAGGTGGCGGGGGAAAGGGCCATCCAAGTGATGGGCCAATGTGCGTGGAGCAGTGCCAATCGGAGAGAGTAGCAGTATGGTTGCGTGACCGCCAGATCAGTTGGGAAGGAGCACATCAGGAGTACGTAGGCCCCTGAGGCGTCCACCTGACAGCCACGTAGAAAATGTGTCCTCCGTACCACAGGGAAGGCAGGAGGATAGAAAACCCTACAGCCACGGTGTGACCGTGGGGGTCATCTCCGGCATATATAAAAACACCCCTCGGGGGTAGGGCCAATGCCCTCCGCCGCTCCGAAGAATGCATGGAGCGGAGCCGGGGATCGACATGGGTCAGTGGGACTCCTGTCCACCGTAACCTGACAGACCCAGGGGTTTCTCCGCGAGAGCGGAGACACAGACCAGAGGGCGGGGGTGGTCCGGCCCTGTCGAGGATTAGTGCGGGCCATGCTCGGAGAGTAGCGGCCAAGGCCTACACTGGGAGAAGGAGATTCGGTGTGCGATCCCCTCAATCCGGGGGAACCAGGCAGAAGGGAAGTCAAGGGACGTACCCGAGGGTAAGTCCAAAGAAGACTAGCATGGCCCTGAGGAGCCAGGCTAAACTAGTGTGGGAAGAGTCCCCCCCCGGGGGAGGGGGCTCCAACCTCCAATCAAGCAGCCGAGCCACTTGTCAGACTGAAAAGAACCCCAGTGTAGAACTGGACAATAACTTCTGATAAGAGAAGTTAAGCGCAAACTGCCGCATACCGGAGCCTAAGGCTGCTTGGCAAAGGCAGCCTGGCGCGAGCTCTGGCACTGCCGACCGGCATGAGATGTCCCCGGCATGGGCGCACCCGGCAGGTGGGCAGAGGGATGACACTTCCTCTTCTTCGGAAAGGAGGGTCGGGAAGGACATTTCCTACCCCCGGGAGAGGGGAAGGGCCGCGGGCGGCCAGCGCCAAATAGGTCGGCGGCGCACTGAGCAACCTGGCGCAAAGCCTCGCCATTGAAGAGGTTCTCCCCGGTGCACGGGGAATTACCCAGATTATGTTGCGCCCAGCTGCACAAGTCGGAAGCCTGCAACCAGGCTGTACGACGTGCCCCTATGGCGACAGCAGAGGACCTGCTGACTCGAAAGAGTCCACGGCAGCACGAGAAAGAAACCAAGAGATATTCCTGCAATGGTAAAGAAGCAAGGAATAGTCAGGGGCCCGAGGGGCCGACACAAAGGGAGACAAAAGAGATAACCTCTCGGTGACCTCCCGAAGCGCCAGGCTCATATAGAAAATATATGAGAGAATCCTGGAAGCCAACATGGACGTTTGGAAGGTTCGCCGCCCAAAGTTGCCCAGAGCTTTAGTCGCACGATTCGGGGGGCAGGAAGAGTGCTGCTTCTTGCTACCGACCTTCCTCAGGGCCGATTCCACCACAATGGAATGATGGGGAAGCTGGTGCGTCTGGAAACCCGGAGAGGGGGGCACCCGATACAGGGCATGCATGGCTGTAGGCAGCGCCGGTTTCTGTAAGGGCGAGCGCCAAATCCCGCAGGGAGGGATGCAGAGGAAGCATTATGGCTGCCTGTTCCGCAGGACCCGGACTTAGCGAAGGGCCCGGGATAGGAATGGCGAGCAAGTCCGCCATGTCAAGGAGGAAGTCCTGAAAAGACGGCTCTCCCAGAGGGGCTATCCCGGGGGAGGCCAAGGTGGAGGGGCCCGCTTGAACACCAGGGGACCTACCGTGCTGGTGCACGGAAGGAATCGCTCTAAACAGAGGAGGGTACTGACAGTCCCAATTCGAGGCAGTTGGTACTGCATCGTCAGAGCCCGGGATCGATTCCAAGCGGGGCATCGAAGGGAGAGACGTCCGCGACGGGCCCGCGGGACTCGGCCTCGGCCCCAACTCTAGGGGCAGGGCCGCCCCTGGGGCAATCAGCAAGGGTGGCTGGAGTGGCGCCGAGGCAGCTGGAGAGCAGGTGAGCGCAGCACTGCGCCGTCGGAAGAGACCGGGGTCGGATCCGAAACGAGTCGGAGCCACGCTTTCCAGACTGGAGATCGATTCGAGGCTGGGCATCGAACCGAGTGACGCCTCCTTAGGGGGCCCCGGAGTTGGCGTCCGCGCCGGTGCTGCCACTCCCGAGAATGGAGTCGGAGCCGCGACGATCGGTGCCGAGGGCAACGAGGGCTTCCCAGGCCGAAACTCAGCGAAGAGGGAAACACCTGGATTCGGCTCCGATATCGGGAGTGAGGCCCTTCTAGATGCCTGGGTTCTTCCCGCGCCTGTTTTATTGAGTGGGAAACCCTTACAGGGCGTACTACGCGGCCTCGAGGGTACCCAGGTAACCCGCCGACGAGCCCCGGCTCCGTGGAGCTTCTTTGGGTCGACTCGACCGAAGGTCCCAGGTCCCGCGGGCAAACTCTAGTGACGAGTGGAACACTCGACGCCCGCGTAGATGCCCGGAAGTCGGTGGTGTCCGGGGGAGGCCCCGGCCCCGCACAAGATGGGGTGCCGACCCGCCCGACCGGGATAGATCGATCGGCTCTGCAGGTGGAGCCCGGTGACGACCCCTGGCGAAGAACGGGGCCCTCGTTCCCGAGACCGCCGCCGGAGGGGCGGAGCCGCTCAAGGCCAGTACCGCCCCCGCGGAAGCCGGGGACGAGACGATCGGCCCTGATGGAACGAGGCCACCCGATGCCGATCCCCAGCGGGGAGTGGGGTCACCGACTCCGACGCCGAGGACTTGGTCCCGCTCGAAGCGGTCACCACCTCCGCGCATGGCAAGGGTGTGGGCACGCCATACCGGGTCAGGTTGGTCCGACGATCCCCGGTGAAGAGTGGAACACTCGACACCGACGCCGGGGAATCGGCACCGCCGAAAGTGGGTACCGCCCCCGCGCAGTGCCGGGATGCCGTAGAGCCAGGCTGGGTCGAGTCGATCGGCCCCAAAGGCACCGAGGACACCAGCTGACAGTCCCTGGCGAAGAGTAGAACACTCGACGCCGGCGCCGATGGATCTGCACCGCTCGAAGCGGGTGCCACCCTCGGGCATGGCTCGAGAATGTTCTGTGAGGAGCGAACCTCAGGAACAACCCGAAACCCCGTGGAGGCTCTGGAGCCCAAAGACTCCCTCCGGGGTGTAAGGGACTGGAGGGGGAGGCCGGAGCCGTCGTCATGCAGCGCATGAGGCTCACCCCTCAAGGCACGGTTAGTCTTAACAGACTGTTGTTGGGTTACCTGATCCTGGCGAGGAGAGAAAGCCGACGACCGCACCTCAGAGGGAAAGACGTCATCGAGGGACACTCGAAACAGGGAGGGTCTTCTCCCGACGCTGAAGCCCGGGGAACCGGGGGAAAAGGGGTCAGGGCCCAAACAGGAGAGACACCAGGCGTTGGAGTCGAAGCAGACGTCGTCTCCACAGTGGGGGCACTTCTTAGGGGAAGAAGGCTCCATGCTGGAAAGCCCGGTAGGCCTCAGAATAACACGAGGAGGATGCTCCTCGAAGGAAAAAAGGAAAACAAAAAATAAGGAAAAAAGGGAGGCACCAACGGTGCCAGAGTCAGCGGGAAAAAAACCGCGACCACAGGAACCAATAAGAAAAATTTCTGCGGTGACAGGAGGTATGTCCTGTCGGCTCCGCGGAAAAACGAAAACTGGGGAGAGGCAGTGGGAAGGGCGGGAAGCTACCGCGCAGGCGCGAGGGATGCTCCCAAAAGCCTTCTGATTGGATGCTGGGGAGCATTCCCGTGCGGGCTCCGTCGGCGCCGACGAATCCCATATGTGAAGACTCATTCCTGGAGATCAAGCATAGAAACCCTGGAAGCACTTTCTACCGAGAGCATCCAGGTTCCGGGCTTCCCTGCCGGGAGGCACCGATAGGTGCATCTTCTGACTCTTCAGGCGATGCATGGCCGATTCCACCACCATGGAATGGTGTGGTTGCTGTGCCTTCTGAAACCCGGGGCTCTTGCGGACTCGATAGATGGAATCGACCCGCTTGCTTAGAACCGGCATTGAGGCTGGTGCCTCCCACATGCGGAAGAGCAACTGCTCCAGCATCGGAGGAACCGGGACAGTAAAGGCCTCCTTGGGAGGAGAGTCAAACTGCAGAGCCTCGAGCTCCTCGGCTCGAGGCTCTTCCTCGGGGTCCGCAGGGAATGCCAGTGCCTTGGCCATGTCCCGTACGAAATCCGAGAACCTAGTATCCTCCGGGGGGGAAACTTGTCTGAGGCTCGGAGCCCGGTGAGTCCGAAGGGACGCACCGAATCCGGAAGGTGTCAGGGGACTCCTCCTCCTCCGTCTCCCATGCCGATTCCTCCGAGGAAGAATCGAGCGGCTCCGAGTGGGCAGGCACCGACGCCATCCACCCCGACGCCGAGGGAACCGGCGTCGACGACCTCAGTCCTGAAGGGGAGGCCGAGGGTGACCGCGGCCGAGGATCGACTCGAGTTCGCATGGTCTCGAGGATCGGCTCAGCCTCCGGGGTCGACTTGGACGTCAATGTCCCGGTGGGACCGGCGATCAGCACCCGCTGCTGCTCCATGAAGGCAGACAATCTGCTCTCCAAGGCTGTCAACCTGAGTCCGAGCTCAGGAGACCCAGCAGCCTCCGACTCGGGCCCCGACAGCGTCGGGCCCGACGTCGGCTCCCCCGGAGAGTCCACGAGGACTACAGTACTCACGTGACTTGGGGCCTCCGACTCTACATGAGGATGCTGAGCAGGCCTCTCCGACTCCGAAGACCCGGGACGGTGATCGGGGCTATGCGACCTGGCCCTCGAGGAGCCAAGAGCGTCCACCGATGCCGCCCTCATGGGTTTCTTCTTCCTTCGGTGCTCCCTCGAGGGGGACAACTTTCAGAGGAGCCCCGACGATGCTCGGGGTCAGACTCCCGAGACGTCGAGGCCTCTGACGAAGTCTGGACCAGTCCAGAGGCAGAATCGGAGAAGATCCTCTCATGCTGGTGCTGACGGCTCCACAATGCCTTGGAAGACATTTTGCCACAGGGACTACAGGCCGTAGAGTCGTGGTCTGGACCCAAGCATCAGAGGCAGCAGTCATGTGTGTCGGTGAGAGACATCAGTTTCTTGCACCGATCACACTTCTTAAAGCCACTGGCAGCCATTGGGGGAAAAAGGGCCCCTGCAAGATCAAAAAATTGGGCTGCCAGGGAAAAGAAAAAAGGCGAGAACGCAGTCTCTAAGGACAAAAACCGAAAGAGAGAGATCCGGGCTCGGCACCGGTGTGCAGAGTCCAGGCGGGAAAGGAACCGACGTTGAACCGATGAAAAACGACCCAACGCAGGAAAAATCAACTTTTTTTCACGGGTGACAAGGACAGGCGTCCGTAGGGCTCAGCGGAAAAAAGACGACTGAGCAAGATGGCACCTTTGGGCGGGAAGGGGAACGCGAATGTGCGTCTGCATTCCCAAAGGCTTTCTTTGAAAGCTGGGGAAATGCTCCGCATGGGGGCTCCATCGGTGCCGACGTCACCCATATGTGAGGACTGACTTCCTGCTTGGTCCTGGAGAACAAAGAATTCTTGGCTACAGACACCCACAGAGCTAATGTCTCAAAATACTTATCTTGCACCCTCAACCATGATCCAGATGGTCTATAAACCAGCCTATTATTACATTTCTTTCCTCTCTCCCCCAAGGATACCTCACAAAAAGCGGCCTCTAATTCTGGATTTAAGTATCTAATAATTTAACCTGATAAAATGATTTATATAATAATAGCAACCTTCCTCCTGTCCTACCAATCCTTGGTTCATTCGAGTAGCTTGAAGGGAATTTTTATGAGCTGTGCAAGAACATATTGAGGTCCCAAGACACTGTGAGAGGTTTATAGGGAGGCTTCAAGAGAAGCAACCCCCACATGAAGTGAACTCAAGGCTGTACCGAGATAGACTTCCCTTCCACACCTTGATAAGCTCCAAATGCACTAAGGTTGACCCTGATGGAGTTAAGAACATAAGAAATGCCATAATGGGTCAAGCCAAGGCCCATCATCCTGTTTCCAACAGTTGCCAATCCAGGTCACAAGTATCTGGCAAGTAAACAAAGAGGTACACAGATTCCATAATGCTTCTCCTGGGGTAAGCAGTCCAGACTCGAAAAGGTGTAGAAGATACTCAAGCAGTTTTAGTGTGGGACAGACAAAAAGATCTAAGGCCTGGCCTCACACCAGACAGCAGGAATAAGATTCTCGCAGAGGCCCTCCTGAAGGCCAAAAGGACATTGGTCACACTGGCCGGCAATCTGAGCTCAGGCAACATTATCCTCTCAACATCCATGTCGTGAGGGCCAAGGACTAGATACTGTGGTGCATTATCATCCCATCTTCCTGCGAAATCAGATCCAGTGCATGGCCCAGCCGAAGCGGCTCCTGACTGGATAGCTGTAAGAGGAGAGGCACCAAGGCTGCCTGGGCCAGTAGGGGACGGTGAGAATCATCATAACTCTGTTTTGAGCTTCAGAAGGATTTTTGCAATGAGAGGTGTTGGAAGATGTGTACAGAAGACCCTCCCCCCCCCCCCAATGTAGGAGGAAAGCACAGTTACTTACCTGTAACAGGTGATCTCTGGGAACAGCAGGAATTAGTCCTCACATATGGGTACGTCGGAACCGACGGAGCCTGTGCGGGAAAACTCCCCAGCCTTTCAGATGAAAGGCTTTTGGGGCCTCCCACTGCACATGCGCGCTGCCTTCCCGCCTTCCTGACCAGCTCTCCTAGGTTCGAGTTTATAGCTGAGACAATAGAGAGAGGAAAGGAAGATAGATAGAAGATACAACTCCTAGGGGAGGTGGGTGGGTTGTGAGGACTAATTCCTGCTGTTCCCAGAGATCACCTGTTACAGGTAAGTAACTGTGCTATCTCCAGGAACAAGCAGGAATAAGTCCTCACATATGGGGACTCCCTAGCTAAGATGCCTGGGAGATCCCCCTCCAAGGGTAAACCATCTTCGTATGGATCTCAGGCATCCATCCAGGGAAGGTGGGCAGGAGTTGTTTAAGTATGGAACAGGTGCTTGAGGACAGCCTGACCAAACAAGGCATCCCGGCGGGAGTCCTTGTCCAAGCAGTAATGGGCTGTGAAGGTATGAACCGAGGCCCAAGTGGCTGCTCGACAGATCTGATCTATGGACACAGAGTGAAGATGAGCCATAGAAGTGGACATGGCTCGCACATTGTGAGCTGTGACATGGCCTTCCAGAGAAATGTTCTTACTCCGGTAAGCAAAAGAAATACACTGAGCAATCCAATTGGAAAGTGTACGTTTGGTGACTGGAAGTCCCAAATGAGAAGGATCAAAAGCCACGAAAAGTTGGGAAGACTTTCGATGTGGCTGAGTCCTGTTGAGGTAAAAGGCGAGAGCTCTTTTACAGTCAAGAGTATGAAGGTTCCTCTCTGCACTGGATGCATGAGGAGCCGGGAAAAAAACAGGTAGATATACCTCTTGATTAAGATGAAAAGGCGAGACCACTTTAGGCATAAAGTGGGGATTCGTCCTAAGGACCACCTTATGATGAAATCTGGTATAAGGTGGATTAGCCACCAAAGCCTGCAGTTCACTGATGCGGCGAGCCGAAGTGACTGCAATAAGGAAAAGAACCTTCCAGGAAAGAAATTTCAGGGAGGTAGATACCAACGGTTCAAAAGGTGGCTTCATAAGTTGACCCAAAACTAAATTCAAGTCCCATGCTACCGGAGGAGGTCGGATGGGAGGCTTAGTGAGGGTCAGGCCTCTCATGAATCTTGCAATAAGAGGATGAGAGGAGACAGGTTGTCCATTTATAGGTTTTAAGGATGCTGCAATAGCACTTAAAAGGACTCGTACTGAATTCGTCTTGAGGCCTGCATTGGAAAGATGCAGGAGATAGTCCAGTAGAGAATTCAAAGGAAGTGCTAGAGGGTCAAGACCCTGTTGCGCACACCAAATGGAAAAACGTTTCCATTTGAAAGCATAGGAACGCCTAGTAGAGGGTTTCCTAGAGGCATGAAGGATATCTTTCACTGGTTGGGAAAGATTAAACTCATGAAGGCTTAAGCCTTCAGTAACCAAGCTCGGAGATGTAGGGACTTGGGGTTTGGATGCCACAAGGTCCCCTGCTCCTGAGACAGAAGGTCTGGTGCAGCTCCCAGGTCCAGGGAGGAGCCCTGGGAGAGCTGTAGGAGAGGGAACCACACTTGGCGTGGCCAGCGTGGAGCAATGAGGATCATGGATCCGTGATCCCTCTGAAGTTTGAACAGAGTCTTGGGAATCAAAGGAATGGGTGGAAAAGCGTACAGGAATTCCTGACCCCAATGTAGGAGAAAGGCATCGTTGGCCTGAGCTCCCTGACACGGAGTCCTGGAACAGAACCGGGGAAGTTTGGCATTCCACGGACTTGCAAAGAGGTCTATGTCCGGGGTCCCCCATTCCTGAAAGATTCTGCGTATCTGGTCCATATGCAGGGACCATTCGTGTGGGAGTAGAACTCGACTGAGTCTGTCTGCCCGAGAGTTTTGAACTCCTGGAAGATTTTTTGCCAGAAGATGAATTTGATGCTCTCTGGCGAAGGCCCATAATCTGAGAGCTTCGTTGCAAAGCGACAGAGAGCCCATCCCTCCTTGTTGTTGACATAGAACATGGCTACCTGATTGTCTGTCTGGACTAGGACAGTCAGGTTGACAAGGAGGGTGTGGAAGACTGTGAGGGCAAGGAAGATTGCTCGCAGTTCCAGAAGGTTGATGTGAAGGGTGGTCTCCTGAGGAGACCAGGTGCCCTGAGTGGAGAGGTGTTGGAGATGAGCTCCCCACCCTGTTTGGGAGGCATCTGTTGTGAGGGTCGCTTGGGGCAACGAAGGTTGGAAGGGAATCCCCAACAACAGATTTTTGGAGGATGTCCACCACTGGAGAGACCAAAACAGTCGTTTTGAGGTGAGTATTTGGTCTGAGAGCAGTCCTGATGCTTGAGACCACTGGGTGGCCAAAAGCCATTGAGCTGCCCTCATATGAAGACGAGCGTAGGGCACCACATGGACCGTGGAGGCCATGTGGCCCAGAAGTTGCAGCATTTCTCTGGCTGACAAGTGACTTCTGGACTGAGCCTGGGAGGCCAAGCTTATTAGCCTTTGGCCTCGAACCAGAGGGAGGTAGGCCCTTGCAGTGGTGGAGTCCAATTGGGCCCCTATGAATTCCAGGGACTGAGTAGGGATGAGTTGGGACTTGGGAACGTTTACCACAAGTCCCAGATATTGAAGAATACGCCTTGTGCGGTCCAGAGAAATCTGGGCTTCTGACTGAGATGGAGCTCGGATGAGCCAGTCGTCCAGATATGGGAAGACAAAGATTCCCATGCCTCTGAGAAATGCGGCTACGACTGCCATGCATTTTGTGAAGACTCTTGGAGCAGAGGCCAGACCGAAGGGTAGTACTCTGTACTGGAAATGTTTTCCCTGGAACAGAAAGCGAAGATATCTTCTGTGGGATGGATGGATGAGTATATGAGTGTACGCATCCTTGAGATCTAGAGAACAAAGCCAATCCTGACTCTGAAGGTATGGAAGGAGAAGGCCCAGAGAGAGCATTTTGAATTTCTCCTTGAATAGAAACCTGTTCAATTCTCTCAGATCTAGGATAGGTCTGAAGCCCCCTGTCTTCTTTGTTATGAGAAAATAAGGGGAGTAGAAACCTAACCCCTGTTGTGGAGGAGGAACCTCCTCTATTGCCCCTTGGGCAAGGAGAGAGGAGACTTCCTGACCCAACAGGGTCAGAAGAGATGGGGGAGAACTGAATTGCCTCACCATGGTATGGGGAGGAAGGCTGGAGAAATGAAGTTTGTAGCCCTCCCTGATAATAGAGAGGGTCCATTGCTCTGATGTGATTTGTTCCCATCTGGGAGCAAAATGAGCTAGCCTTCCAGGAATGGTGAGGGGCTCTGGTTGTTCTAGAGCCAGAAACGGCAAGTTCTCTAGGGGCAAGTCAAAACCCCTGAGGGGGTTGAGCCTGCTGGGGTGCAGTAGACACTGCAGGCTTTGACTTTACTTGCTTAGATTGCTGACGCTTAGCAGCAAAGCGAGGCTGAGCAGATTGCTGGCCAGTATTTGTGGAAAATCTGGCCTTCTTATAGTAAGGCCTTTTAAAAGACTTCTTTTTGGCAGGGGTAGAAGTAGACTTAGAAAGTCTATCTAGAGTGGCATTTTCTGCATCCGTTTGAGCAGCTTTAATTTGCCAGTCTTCACCAAATAAGTTCTCACCCGTACAGGGCAGATTCCTGAGGCCATCTACAACCCAGGGTTCTAGGTCAGAAGCCTGGAGCCAAGCGAGACGTCGGGCTGCAATAGCAATTCCCGAAGCCCTGCCAGCAACCTCAAAGGAATCAAAGGCTGCCCTGTTGGAGAACTTGGAGACCTCTGAAAGTTGTGTCACCATAGAAAAGAAGTCCGCCCTTTGATCATCAGGGATAAAGGGGGCAAAATGCTGTACCTTTAGGGCAAGTTGTCCAAGAAACATGCCCATATAAAGGCTATAAGAATTGATCCTGGCTATAAGCAAACTAGCCTGGAACATCTTTCTACCAAAAGAGTCAAGGGTCTTACATTCTCGCCCTGGAGGGGTAGAAGAATGCCTTTTAGGACTCTTTATTTTCTTCATGGCAGACTTCACCACAATAGAGTGGTGAGGCAGCTGAGTTTTTTGGAACCCAGGAGAAGGAGGGACCCGATACATGGTGTCCAACCTACGGGAATGGGGAGACAGTGTTAAAGGAGTCTCCCACAAATCCATCAAGTGTTCTTGAAGGATTTCATGGATAGGCAGAGTGACTGCCTCTTTAGGAGCTTTAGAGTATCCTAAAATATCCAATTTTTTTGATCTGGGTTCTTTTTCAGAAGATGTAGCAATAGAAAGTCCTTTAGCTACATCAACAATGAAATCCTGAAAGGATAAATCCTCTGGAGGAGACATCCTCCTCTTTGGAGAAGAGGGCTCCTCAGGAAGAGCAAGCTCAGCAGAGTCATCAGAGGAATTGAATTCATCAGAAGAATCTGAGTATTCTCTCTGTGCTTTCAATGCACGATACGCATACCGATCGGTATCGACATCGGGCGTATCGGGCATGGGATCGGTATCGGGCGAAAGCCTGAATCCGGCATGCTGAACCAATCGACGTTGGAAGTCGATGGTCTCGGTTCCGGTGTGGATACCGGAACCGGGGGCGTCGCAGCCTTAATGAATGCCAGAACGGCCTGCTGCATGGTCTGGACAGTATTGCCCATAGACGCCACTGCTGCCTGGATGTCGGTACCGGTATGGGCCGGTACCCCAGAGCAGTCCAACAGGTGATCAGTCGAGGCCGTGCCATCGATGTCAACCTGTGACCCCATGGTTGCTTTGGAGGCCGGATCCTCCCGCCGGGGTTTTTTGGCCTGGGCAGAATCCTCGAACTCAAGATTGAGAGCCTCTCGATCTTTAGAAAGAGATTTGCTTTTAGAGGATTTGCCCACAGAAGTTTTGGTTACCTGAGATCCATCCGGAGAGGAAGACCTGGATGACTGTGATGCTGGATTATCTGAAGCAAACAGCACATGGAATTTGTTGGCCCGGTTCTGCAACCCACGTTTAGACATCTGGGAGCAGGATGGGCAGTCCGGTATGGAATGGTCAGGTCCCAAACATTTAAGACACTATTCATGGGTGTCTGTGACAGAAATGACAGCACTGCACTTGGTACACTTTTTAAAACCAGGGACTGGCTTCTCCATGAGGAGAATTTGTGTAGGCCTAAAGGCCTAACAAAAGTTACCAAGCTGTGCTGAAGAAAATAAAAAAGTCTTTTTTTTTTTTTTATAAAGAAAGAAAGAGAGACCGGCGGTACCGATTTCGGTATGGGGAAGGCAGGTACGCGGTCTAAAGAAACAAACAAAATTAACAATTTCTTCAGCGGTGACAGGAACACGACCTGCTGGCTCCGCGGAAAAAGAGAAACTGAGGAGAGCTGGTCAGGAAGGCGGGAAGGCAGCGCGCATGTGCAGTGGGAGGCCCCAAAAGCCTTTCATCTGAAAGGCTGGGGAGCTTTCCCGCGCAGGCTCCGTCGGTTCCGACGTACCCATATGTGAGGACTTATTCCTGCTTGTTCCTGGAGATAGCATCTGACGCTAGCCTGCTGTGTGATCTTTCCCAGGAACATCTGGGCATTCTGCAGAGTGGCAAAAAGATCTACTGAGGAGGTGTTCCACAAATGAAATATGCAGGCCGCCACCTCCCTGTCCAGTATCCAATTGTGTGGCTGGAGGACTCTACTCTTTCTGCCAGTGTGTTCTGCTTGCCTGGCAGATATGTGCAATGGTGAACTTCCACATCCTGATTGCTTCTTAACACAAGAGGTACAAGTCGGTTCCTCCCTGCTTGTTGATGTAAAACATTGAGACTTCATTGTCGGTCTGAACCAAAACAATTTGATTGGTCAGCCAATCTCAGAAAGCCTTTTGCCATGGCTCTTAATTCCAAGAAGTTGATCTGGTGGAGACTTTCTTTGATGGACCAATTGTCCTGTATGTGAAACCCATTGAGATGAGCTCCCCAACCCAGCTTGGATGCGTCTGTCATCAAAACTTTCTGAGGTGATGCAATTTGGAAGGGGAGACCTCTGAGCAAATTGTGGTGGATGGTCCACTATTACAGTGGCTGAAGAAGAGAACTGGTGACATACAGACAATCCCAGAGTTATAAGATCATAAGATATACCATACTGGGTCAGACCAAGGTCCATCAAACCCAGTATCCTGTTTCCTACAGTGGCCAATCTAGGTCATACGTACCTAGCAGTTTCCCCAAAAAGACAAAGGTTCCTCAATGCTTGTACTGAGGCAAGCAGTGATATCCCGAATCCCCTTTAATAATGGTTTATGGACCTTTCCTCCAGTTAACCTGTGGATTGCATCCACTGAGCCTGCCTCACAAAGAGGTGTGCCAAGGGAGCGACGTGCATGGTGGTGGCCATGTGGCATAGTTCAGTTAACATCCTGCAAGCTATCATCTGCTGACTCAATTGAGTTTCCTGCACTAGTGCTGTCAGTCTGTGAAGACATTTCTGCAGGAGGAAGGCTTTCACCTGAGACGTGTTGAGTAGGGCTACTATCAATTCCAACTGTTGGGTGGATGTTGGGTGGGACATGGGGCAATTTATAATGAACCCTAGTAGTTCTCACACCCAAATGGTCAAATATGTTGATTCTTGAACCTCTTCCTGAGTGGTACCCTTGATCAGCCAATCGCCCAAATAAGGGAAGACAAACACATCCAGTGTCCAGAAGCAAGCTGCTACTACAGCGAGCCATTTTATGAAAATGCAAGGTACTGAGGGTAGGCCAAAAGGCAATACTCTATACTCTCAAAGGAGAGATGATGGTCAAATGCCTCCCAGGCTCTTCAGCCAGGAGGAATACAAACCAAATTGCTGCTGTAGTTAATGCAGAAAGTGAGCACTCCAAAATTGATGTTGTCATCCACTTGGGTACAAATGACCTGGCTAAAAACAATGCCTCTAGAATTAAAAGGTACTTTCAGATTCTGGGAGACACACCCAGACCCATTTTTAACACAATAGCATTCTCAGTTCTACCTGTTCTTGGTAAGGTGGCAGAAAGGCTGCATCACAAACAACTTTAATACATGGCTCCAAAACTGGTGCAAACAAGGATTTAGATATATAGGTGACTGGGGAAATAGATGCAACAATAGGCTATACTATGTTGATGGACTACATCTCTGTGTTGCAGGGAAAAGGATCCCAAGTGACAAATTCAGGCATTATGTGGACAGGCATTTAAACTAGGGAAAGGGGGTGACGGATGGAGAACACGTTCAGGACATCACTCCCAGGCAAACAGGAAGAGGCATGTAGAACAAAATCCATGCAAGCCAGACAACAAATGCTTGAAAGCAATGAGCACATATGCTCGAAGCCTAGCCAACAAAGTTCCTGACCTGAAAGCCCTAATGGTAGAAATGGACTTGGACATTGTGGCTAACGAATCACATGAATGGGATATAGCCATAGCTGGCTATAATTTATTTAGGAGAGAGAGAAGGCAGAAAAGGAAGAGTAGCAGCCCTATATGTTAAAAACAATATTAAAGCTGCTGAAATACAGGGGACATTGGGAAAAGAAGCAGCGCTGTGGACTGTGTTGGAAAGAGGAGATGGCACCTTCTGGTGTAGTCTATAGGCCTCCAACTCAAACTGAAAAAATTAATAGAGACTTGATTATTGATATTACAAAAGGTAGCTATTAAGGGGGGGAGGGATCATATTGGATGACTTTAACCTAAGCAATGTGGATTGGATTATTCCTTCTGCAAATCTGGAAAGTAAAAAGAAATTGTGGATGCCTTCGAAGATGCATTGCTTAGACAAATGATGGAGGAACAGACGAGGGCAAATTTGATGCTGGATTTAGTATTCACCAACAGATAGTGTGTCGAATGTCTGGGTAGGTGCCCATGTAATCAACAACGATCATCACACAGTGTGGTTTGAGATAAAAGCCAAGGCAGAATCCAATCACAGCAAGCTCAAAGTCCTAGACTTCAAAAACGCTACTTCAGTAAAATGGCCAAGTGCCTGAAGGAGGAGTTGGCAGAGTGGGAGGAAGTAAGGGAAGTGGAACTGCAGTGTCCTAAACTAAAGGAGGCAATAAAAGGGGCAAGAAATACATATGTAAAGAAAGTAAATAAAAACAAGAGGAAAAGGAAACCTATATGGTTCTCTGATGAAGTGGCTGCACAAATAAAGGCAAAAAACACAGTTTTCACAAAATTTAGAAGTTCGTAAACAGAGGAACACAGAAAAGAATACAGGATAAAGTTAAAGAGAGACAAACAGAGAAATAAGGATAGCAAAATCAAAGGAAGAAGAAAGATGGCTAAAGACCTAAAGCGTGATGACAAAACTTTTCAAGTATATTCGGGAGAAGAGGAAGATCAGAAGTGGAATTGCAAAATTCAAAAGTGCTGAGAACAGATTTGTGGAAAGTGGCACTGAAAAAGCGAAAATGCTAAACAAATAATTCTGTTCTGTTTTTACTAAAGAAAATCCTGAAGTAGAACCACCTGTGATTGACAAATATACAAATGGGAATGATGTTGATACCACACTATTCGTTGAAGTTGATGTGTTTGAACAGCTTGCAAAACTGAAAGTGAAGGCCATGGGAGAGGATGGGATACATCCCAGGATACTGAAAGAGCTCAGAGAGGTGGTTGCAGGGCCTTTAAAGGATGTTTTTAATAGATCTTTGGAAACAGGAGAAGTTCCGCAGGACTGGAAAAGGGCCAATGTGGTACCTCTTAACAAAAGTAGCAATAGGGAAGAAGTGGCAAACTACAGGCCAGTAAGCCTTACTTGGTGATGGGAAAAGTAATGGAGGCGCTAGTGAAAGAGGTAATAGTGGTCTCTCTCAAAACCAACAATCTGAGGCAACATGGTTTTACCAAAGGACGATCATGCCAAACAAATCTGATTGAGTTCTTTGACTGGGTGACCTGAGAACTAGATCAAGGGCATGCGAAGGATGTGATCTACTTATATTTCAGCAAAGCTTTTGATACTGATCCTCATAGGAGGCTTATCAATAAACTGAACAGCCTTGGGATGGGTCCCAAGGTGGTGAACTGGATCAGAAATTGGTTGACTGACAGCTGACAGAAGGTGATAGTAAATGGAACTCACTCTGTTGAAAGAAAGGTGATTAGTGGCATGCCATAGGGATCAGTCCTGGGACCAGTACTATTCAATCTATTTGTGAGTGATATTGCTGACGGACTGAAGGGAAAAGTCTTTTTGCACATGACACCAAAATTTGCAACAGAGTGGACTCCCCTGAGGGAGTGGATAACATGAGGAAAGATCTACAAAAGCTAGAAGAATAAATCTTAACTGCCAAGCATTAGACCAATGTGAAGAAGTGCAGTGTCATGCACTTGGGATGCAGAAATCCAAGGAAATTGCATGCGATAGGGGGCGAAAGGTTGGTGTGCAAGGACCAGGAGGACGACTTTGGAGTGATTGTTTCTGAGGATCTCCAGGTGGCAGAGCAGTGTGACAAGTCGGTGGCCAAAGCCAGAAGGATGCTGGGTTGCATACAAGGAATTACCAGCAGAAAGGAGGTACTAATGCCACTGTACAAGTCACTGGTGAAGCCTCACTTGGAATATTGTGTTCAGTTTTGGAGACCAAATCTCGCAAAGGATATAAAAAGACTGGAAACGGTTCAGAAGGTGGTGACCAAAATGATTTGGTGCCTGCGCCAGAAGACACATCAGAAGAGATTTGAAGACCTAAATATGTATACTCTAAAAGGAGAGGAGGGACGGGGCAATATGATACAGATCTTTAGATACTTAGAGCATTAATGTACAAATCTTTTTCAAAGACAGGGAGATTGCAAAACTAGAAAACATAACACAAAGCTGCAAGGGGGTAAGCAAAGACAACGTCACAAAATACTTTCTCAGTGAAAGGGTGGTGGATGTTTCAAATGCCCTCCCGATGGAAGTGGTGGGGGCAAATACAGTGACAGAATTCAAAATAGCATGGGACAGATACTGTGGATCCCTTTATAGCAACAGGATAAAATCAAAACAAACATAACTATCTCTTATATCTGAACAAATAGGGGTGACCTACACTGAGCGGTGGGTACACTCCTAAGCAAAGGCATGGGGAAGGGTGCTGTGAATTGAGCTACATGTGCATCTACTCTTGCCACCTTGATGGGTAGACTAGATGGACCATGATGGTCTTTATCTGCCATCATATACTATGTTACTATGGTAGTACTGCCCCCCTTCCCCCCAGGAAGAATCAGAGAAACTTCCTGTGAGAGGGATGTATCTATAGGGGGTATACGCACATCCTTCAGATCTAGGGAGCATAGCCAATCTCTTTTTTGGAAGTAAAGAAGCAAGTTGCCAAGAAAAATCATTCTGAATTTTTCTCTTACCATATGTGTGTTCAGATCTCTTAGGTCTAGAATAGGATCATATCCCCCTGGTTTCTTGGGGATCGGGAAGTACTAGGAATAAAATCCTCTCCCTCTGTTTCAGTGCACGAGCTCGACCACGAGATCCCTCGAGAGGGCAGCGATTTCTCTCTGGAGCAGTTCTTGATGCAGAGGGTCAATGTGATGCACCCTCAGAGGGACAATTTGGAGGTAGGTTGAATAGATGCAATTCGTAACTGCTGTGGATAATCTGCAGAACCCATGTTTCCGAGATTATGAGGGACCACCTTTGGGCAAAAAGTGTGAGCCTTCCCCTGACCAGAGGGTCATCCACTGTGGTCATCAGTAGATTGACTATGCTCTGAAGGAACCGGTCAAAGCGCTACTGCAGGCTTTGGCTGAGGAGCAGGCTGGGCTTTGAGGTTTCTCTCATCATGGTTGTGGGTGAGTCGTCTGTTTGGGTTGGGAAGTCAGGGATCCAGGAAAATACCTATGCCTATAATAGGTATTTTTCTGTTTCCCCCTTTGGTACCTGCAATAGGTGGTCAGCTCGGACGTACGCCTTGAGAGATTACAAAAGCGACAGAGACAAAGCAAAATATCTCTATGAACTCAATGCATACCACTCAGAAACTGACAACGCCAAAAAAGCCTACCACACCAAAATCATCACAATAGCCATAAACAAACCTCGAGAGCTCTTCCAAATTGTCAAAAATCTAACAAGGACACCCAGTAGCTCTGACCAGCTGCCAGATATCCCCTCTGACCTTCTGGCCCAACAATACAAACAGCTTCAACAACCACAAAGCCCACAGCGCTATGCTGAAACAACCAAGACAAACTCATACCCCATCCCAAACAGAGTCTGGAATACATTCGACACAATCTCAAAAGAAGAAATATCTTCCACCATCTCCTCCTTGAACACCACCACCTCCCCGCTGAATCCCTGTCCTACTGACTGGATAAAGAAAACCAAAGAAGACCTCAGTGCAACACTAACCCACATCATAAACGAATCCTTTACCCAAGGCCACATGCCAGATGCCCTCAAAACCACAAACATTCGACCAACCCTAAAAAAGCACAACCTAGATCCCCTAGACCCCACCTCCTACAGACCAGTAGCGAGCCTCCCACTCACCGCAAAAATAATCGAGAAGATAGTACAATGTCAGCTTCAAGAACACCTAGACGTCAACAACATACTGGACTCACAGCAACACGGATTCCGACCATTACATGGGGTCGAGACCCTCATGACCACGCTGATGAACACCCTCATCATAGGAACCCAAGAGAAACAATCAGGATTCATCCTAATCTTCCTGGACATATCAGCGGCCTTCGACACCATCTCCCATAACACCCTTATCCACAGACTCCAAACAATTGGGATCAAAGATACTGTACTCCAATGGTTCAAGTCCTATCTAACCAACCGACAGCAACTAATCCGCACCAAAAACTCAACCTCACCCCCCTTCCAGCAACATCAAGGAGTACCGCAAGGATCCACATTATCAGCCATGCTTTTCAACATCTACCTCCGTCCACTCTGTTCAGTCATACGCACTCACAATGTCCACTTCCACATATATGCCGACGATATAATGCTCTACGCCCCAATTACAACCACCGACCCAACAAAAGACCAGCTGTCAACCTGCGTCACCGACGTATCCAACTGGCTACAAGAGAACAACTTATCCATTAACATAAAGAAGACCGAGGCTCTTATAGTGACAAAAGACCCAGACTTCAAACCACCCACTCACATCACCATGGGAACCACGCAAATCCAAATACAACCACACAGGATATCTCGGAATTATCATTGACCAAGCCCTAACCCTTAAGCAGCAAATCAACAAGACCACTCGAACAGTATTCCACAAGGCAAAAACGGTACAACGTCTCCGACCTCTCCTCGAACCACAGGACTTCAGGACAGTAATGCAAGCTCTGACACTCCCTCATCTAGACTACTGCAACATAATCTACCATGGCCTACCTGCCACACAAACCAATCCTCTCCGAATTGCCCTGAACACCACGGCGAGAATAATTCACAATGCAAAGAAAAGGGACCACATCACCCCAATTCTGAAAGACCTTCATATTCTCCCCATCGAAGCAAGAATCAAATACAAAGCTCTTCTACTCACCCACAAAACCATCCACCAAACACAAGGCACCCCACTCTGCTCCCTACTACCTCGACCAACCCACAGCAGAACGACCAGACAATCCTCCAACAGCTCCATTGCAGTCCCCCACAAAAGGACCAAGGCAACACAACGGACCTGCAACAGAGCCTTTGAACTCTATGCCCCATCCCTCTGGAACTCTCTACCAAACCACATCAGGAACAACGGTGATCTCCCATCATTCAAAAAGCAGCTAAAAACCGTCCTATTCCAAGAACATCTCTGAATAGGAATCCCCCTATTTTTCCTCAAGAGCTCCAGACCAGTAACTATGCTACCATGTCAGTCAATATGTTCATCCCAAAACCATCAATGTTGAACCCCTGGTGATGGGCCCCCCTCCCCCACCATTGATTCCCCCCCTTGTTATATGTCCCACCGCTTTGACCCGGTGAAAAGCGGGATATAAATACAGTTAAATAAATAAATAAATAAAATAAATGCTGCTTTTTGATGAAGCCAGCCTTCTCTTTGACTTGTTTGCCAAAGAGATTCTCTGGATGGCACATCGCGTCAGCAGCTTGTCCTGCACTGGTTGTTTCAGGTCTGAGGACCAGAGTCAGGCAAGTCTCTGGGCACCAATACCCATGGCAGAAACTCTCGATGCTGTTTTGAAGATGTCATAGGTCACCTGGACCATGAAGTTCAAGCAGTCCTTGCTGTGAGCCCCTAGGGAACTATACTGTTTCAATTTCTCTGGAGAGAGAAACAGACAGATCAGTAATAAACATGCCAATGTAGAGCTGGTAAGAAGCCATGCAGGCTATGTGCATGGAACTCTGAAAATAACTTTTTCCTAAAGAGTCCAATATCGGAGCCTCCCTCCCCACAGGTGGCGCCGAAAAGTGAGTCTTGGAACTCTTGGACCTCTTAAGGGCAGATTCGACCAGCAAGGAATGGTGAGGAAGCTGAGGCTTCTTTAAGGTACAGTAAGGAGGTTCTCCCACATTCTCATCTGTACTCTCTGTAGAATGTGGTGCACAGGCACTGTCACTGCCTTCCTTAGGGACCGAAAAAGTACTGAAGGATCTCCAGTTCCTCTGCCTTGGGTTCATTCTCATTCTCCAAAGAAAATAAGAACATAAGATATGCCATACTGGGTCAGACCAAGGTCCATCAAGCCCATTATCCTGTTTCGAACAGTGGCCAATCTAGGTCATACGTACCTAGCAGTATGGTATGACCTCAGCCATATCCCTGACAAAATCCTGGAAGGTCTCATCCTCAGGCAGGGACTTTTGCCGCTGATGAGGTGGAGAATAGTTTACTAGAAGCTCCGGGGACATGTGCTCTGACAAATCCTTGGACTCTACATCGGTAACCCAGCCTTCTTAATCTGATTGAGAGAGGAAATCTAAGTATTTCTGAGTCTCTGCCTGGATCTCTCACCAGACCCAGGGGATCGAGAGCTCCTTTGGGAATGATGATGCACCGATGCTCTTCTAGTTTGAGAGTGCATCGCACCCCAAAATGCTAGAGTGTGATATCTGCCAGGCAGGCATCGGTATTGGAGTCCTTCAATGCCCAAATGACTGCATCTCCAGCAGGTAAGGCATGCATCTCGAGAATCGGCTGCACGGAGGCCAATGTCGATGCAGCAGATGTCGAGGCCCTGGCAGGCAGCACAGCCAATGGCACCACAATTCGTTCTTCGAGAGCCTGCAGCAGGCGTTTCTCCATAGTTGCCGATTCTGAAGGCTGTGGGGCCTCAGCAACTTTGACTAATGTACTCAATCTGAACAGGGTTACTGGAAGCCTGGTCTTGGCAGGCTAATGCTGCCCTCCGATATTCTGGAGGATAAGCTCTCTTTCCTTTGAGGCAGCTTTGAGGGGTGCTCTCACACACCTTCATCAATTTTAATGCCATGCCTTGAGGGACTCCGACATCGATGCAACAGTCTCTTCACTCTCTGTGATCACCCTTCAATGTCAAAGACAAAGCAGAATCCCTCCTCATCTTGGGGTGCAGATCGATTAAAGGCCAATGCTCCAGGGCACCAGAGGTGCTTGGCTCCGAGTGGGCTCAAGAATGTCTTAATGTTGATGCAGCCTTTGAAGTATGGAGACCAGTGCTGTCAATGCCAATGGATCGAACTGAGCACCAAAAATGATTTGCACTGCCACTCTCGACCCTTGAGGCCTCTTTTTGCCTTCTGCAAACACAAATTACAAGACGAGGGCTTATAACTGGGTTCCGAGCACTGAAGGCATCAATTCTGGGTACCCATGGTAGATATGGTCCTTGTGCACCCGGAACACTTTTTGAACAGACTGGTGAGTTTTTGGGACATGTCGTCTGGGAAGATAGCCTCGGCGAAATCAAACGGCTCAATTACAGGAATGCCCGGCTGGTGTACCGTGTGTAAGGGGGCAGGAGTGCTGTGGAAAAGAAAAGAAAAGAAAAGGAATAAAACAACTGAAAATGACAAAAACTAGAAGGGAAAGGAGGAACCACAACAGCAGGTGATTTAGTTTAATAGCTGGAAGGCACAGGATCCTCAGAGGAGAAAGCGTAGTTAATTCACCTGTAACAGGGGCTCTCCAGGGACAGCAGGAATCAGTCCTCACATATGGGTGACGTCGGTGTTGACGAAGCCCGTGCGGAGCATTTCCCCTGCTTTCAAAGAAAGCCTTTGGGACATGCTGCCATGTATGCGTGATCCCCTTACCGCTCCGGGGTGCCATCTTGCTCAGTCAGATGACATAGCTAAAACAGCAGTAAAAGTAAAACAAGGTAGAGAGGCAACTCCCAGGGGAGGAGGGTGGTTGTGAGGATGGATTCCTGCTGTCCTTGCAGAACAGCTGTTATACGTAAGTATGCTTTCTCCAGAAACAAGCAGGAAGTCAGTCCTCACATATGGGACTCCCTAGCTCCAGGCTGCCGAGGACCAAACCACTAAACCAAAACACTGAAAAAACACTATAACTAGGTCAAACGATATCAATCACTAAAATTAAACCCAGCCTGTCCAAATAACCAGCATAACAGAACTAATTTTTTTGTCGGAACAGGCCAGCCCAGTGAAAAGGAAAAATCCTCTTACCACTGTGGCCCGTCCATTTTAATTAAAGAGAATTCTTTTTGAAAAATAGCGTTTACTTAGCTGAATCAATAGTAGGCTGCTCCAGCAATTTCGCAAACAGCAGGTTTACTGAACGACGTGTCACGTTTCGGGGTAAGCACGGTAGTCCCCCTGCTTCAGGTCAAACCACGACAGCACCAACAGCGACCACTCAGATAGCCGTGAGTTGGAGAAGGTGAGTCCCCACTGAGAGACTCTGCAGACCCTAGCATCCAGCGACACTATCACTCCAGTAGCCTTAACAAGGGTCAGAGGGCAGGAGTTGCTTACACCCCAAGAATATTACAGAGTACTGCCTGGCCAAAGGCACTGTTCCAGCAGAACTCGCTCTCCAGGCAGTAGTGAGCTGCGAATGTATGAATTGAAGACCATGTGGCAGCCTTGCATATCTCCGGCACTGAGCGGAAGTTGGCCACAGACATGGCCATCGCCCTCACGCGATGCGCGGTGATCCGGTGCTCAAGGGAAAGGCCAGCTCACTCATAGGTGAGGGCAATACAGTCCGCCACCCAAGTGGACAGAGTTTGCTTGGTCATGGGGAGCCCCAGTCTGTTGGAATCATAACACAAAAAGCTGAGCAGCTTTGCGATGGGCCTGCATCTGCTGCTGGTAGAAGGACAGGGCCCGCTTGCAATCTAGTTTGTGAAGTATTAGTTCTTCCTTCCCAGCATGGGGCCGTGAAAAGAAGGTGGGGAGGACCACTTCTTTGTTGAGATGGGAGATACCACCTTCGGGAGGAATTTGTGGTGTGTGAGGAGCACCATCCTGTTCTTATAGAACCTCGTATATGGTGGCTCCACCACCAAGGCCTGGAGTTCACTAACCCTACATGTGGACATGACGGCCACCAGGAAGGCCAGTTTCAAGGCAAGTATCTCAGGTGGCAAGTGGCTAGAGGCTCAAAGGGAAGCTTAGTGAGCTGGGAGAAAGCACCATGTTGAGGTCCCACTCCACCACCAGAGGATGGAGAGGAGGCTTTGATAACACTGGTCAACAAATTTTTACCAGTCATGTTACTGAAATAAAAATAGTCATTTCTTATTAATTTTTATATGCTGAACACAAATATGACAGTGAAATTGCAAAGTTGGCTCTAGCTTTTTTGTAATCTACAAGAATTAATGTTTACATCACGAAATGAATGTCAATAGTAAATAAAATAGGCCTTCGGTTAATAACTGTAAAAAACCAAGTCAGACTACTTCATAGATTTTTTCGCCTGTCTCTTGTACAGCTGTTCGGGAGCTTCTCTGAAGAGTGTCCAGCAGTAGTCAGCCAGCATTGCAGTGGACCATTTTCCCTGGTATCTTTGCTCCATCGTTGCGATATCCTGGTGAAAACGTTCGCCCTGTTCATCACTAACCATACCACAGTTGTCAGGAAATAAATCGAGATGGGAATCAAGGAAATGGATCTTTAGAGACATATTGCAGCCAAGTTTCTGATACTGCATCAGCATTGTCTTCTACTAGTTCCTTGTAGTTTTCTGCCCTAACATTCCCGAGAAAGTTTGTTAACCCTGCAGCAAATTGTTGAACCGGTCATCTTTGAAGAGCTCTCGAATCTGAGGACCCACAAAAACTCCCTCTTTAATCTTTGCTTCGCTGAGTTGAGGGAATTTTTCATGCAGGTATCGGAAAGCTGGCAAAGTGCGGTCCATGGCTTTCACAAAGTTTTTCATCAAACCTAGTTTGATGTGAAGGGGTGGTAGCAGGATTTTGTGAGCCTCAACCAGAGCTGGGTGCTGGATATTCTTCCCTCCGACTGTTACATTTTGTCTGCGATTCCATTCCCTCTGCAAGTAGTGCCAATCCCTTGCTCGGCTATCCCACTCACATAAACACATGTATTTTATATATCCCTGCTGCAGTCCCATTAAAAGGGCAACTACCTTCAAGTCACCACAGAGGTGCCACCTGTACCTATTATAGTTAATGGAAGTCAGCAGATGCTTTAAGTTATCATATGTCTCATGTGGACAGCATGCGCTACTGGAATAGATGGAAGACGGTTTCCATTGTTCAAAAGCACAGCCTTCAGACTCCGTTTCGAAGAGTCTATAAATAATCTCCAGTCTTGTGGGCCATGAGTGATTTTTAAGGCATTCATAGGTCTTTCAATATTGGAACAGAATACCAGATTACTTTCCTTTCTGAAGAAAGGCTCCAACTGCTGGTGGCGCTTTCGATATGAAGTAATGTTGACATCTTCTTCTACAAGATTCCATTGTTGGAGTCTTGATCCTAGCAATTCTGCCTTGTTCTTGGATAAGTCCAAATCACGAACTAGGTCATTTAGTTCTTCCTGTGTTATTCTGTGTGGAGTTGATAATGCATCCCAGTGAAAATCTGGGTCACTGCATGATGACGGACCAGGAGAAGAACATCTCTGGTCGGCTCACCCTTTTCCTCATCAGATGAATCAAGAGAATATTCTGATGGAGGTTCTGGAATAGGAAGTCCCTCACCATGTGGAACTGGTCTCAATGCAGACGGAATGTTTGGGTAGACTATGCTCGACGACTTTTGCTTCGTTATTCTGCTGGAAAGAGGAGGAACCAAGCAGAAGTAACAGTCATTTGTGTGGTTGCTTGGCTCTCTCCACACCATGGGGACTGCAAACGGCATTGATGGTGTTTTGCAATTCAACCACTGTGAAAGCTGTGTTGTACATGTAGTGCAGCATATATGCGGGGCCCAAGGCTTGTCTTGGTCACCAATCTTGCATCCGAAGTAAAGGTGACATGCCTTTTTCAGTTGAGAAGTGATACTTTTCTTCTGGTTGGCAAATGTCACTTCCCCACAAATGTAGCAGAAATTGTGAACAGTATTAACGCACTTTCACGGCATTACTGTTCTGTATTGTACCTAAATGGCTAAAATTATATGATTAATAAAAGTTACATGTAACAGTAGCTTAAACTGTCTCGCACACGGTCTGAAATATTTTAAATGCTCAACCTTTCCGACTGCGTATAGTACACTGCTGACGTCAGATGGCTTCAGCAGCCGTCTAGCAGTAGTATTGCATTGCATCAGAAAATGATGCAATCAACTCTGGATGATGTGTACATGCTGGTATTATGCAATGTGATGCAATATAGCACAGTTACTTACCTGTAACAGGTGATCTCTGGGAACAGCAGGAATAAGTCTTCACATATGGGTACGTCGGTACCGACTGAGTCTGCGCGGGAACGCTTCCCAGCGTCCAATCAGAAAGCCTTTGGAAGCATCCCAACACGCCTATGTGCTGCCTTCCCACCTTCCCAACTCTCTCTCCTCAGTTAAGTTTGAAAGCTGAGACAAAGAGAGAGAGAGAGCAAGGAAGGGAAAGATAGAGATAGAGAAAAAGCAACTTCTAGGGGAGGTGGGTGGGTTGTGAAGACTTATTCCTGCTGTTCCCAGAGATCACCTGTTACAGGTAAGTAACTGTGCTATCTCCAGGAACAAGCAGGAATGAGTCTTCACATATGGGGACTCCCAAGCTCAGATGCCCAGAGGGAGTCCTAGCATGTAGCGAGTCTAGAGAGAGCCATGCTATTCCTCAGGACCTCAGGCATCCTGGGGACGGAGGGTAGGAGTTGAATACAGAAGAGGAGCTGTGGAACAGCTGGCTAGAACAGGGTTTCTAAAGGGGAAGACCCTGTATAGAGGGTATTTTGTAGAAAATATTGTAATCTGGGCCTCCCTTGTAGACCTTGCACAATTCCACTGAGGTACATATGGATCTATTAGAAGAGCCAGTGAATGTGCTCAAGGGGTACCTCACTGAGAAGTAGAGGTAATAAAAGCAGAGAAAAACAAGTGGAGGTCAGAACCCTTCAGGGTGAGAAATGGCCCCAGGGGGAAAGACTGGGGTAGTATAAGAGGTAGAGCTTCAGCGGAGACGCAGAAGGCAGTATTAAAGAAAGCTTAAGCTGTTTAGGTCCAAAAAACAGTATAAATTTAGGACCCAAAGAAAAAATGAGTCTGACCTAACTGGACTGGGGATGGAATCAGTCCATGTAGGGGAGAAAGGGTATGGAGACCCTTGTATCTGATAAGAAAGTAAGGACAGACTCAGGAGCGCTATGCGTTAGGTTAACTGAAGCTCCGCAATGTCTTTCCTAAATGGGGTCAATTAGGAAAGAAGAAAGGTACATGGAGAGCTTCAGGAGTACCCAACCTATATGGTAAGGAAAATTTTGTTAATTACTACAGGAAGTGGTTATAAGTGTCGCCCCCTAAGTATGCTGGCATAGCATTGATAGGGGTAGTGCCCATCTGTCAGGATCATATAGGAATATAAGGATATCTGAACCTAACAGAACAGATAGATATGTATCCATATACTCATCTATCTAAAAATGTATCTCAGTAGATCTATAAATATATCTATGTATATATACATATATATTGAATATATACCATAGGGTATATATGCATATATCTATAGGAGATATGTAGGGGCAGAAGACACACAGAGATATATATGTGTATATACATATATGAATATGTAGACATATAGACACATATCTCCAGGTATGTGGAAGGAGAAAGGTCTATAGAAGCTGATCCCCCCTAGGGATATAGGGAGAGAGGAAGATTCATCTAAGAGCAAGAAGGTTAATACCTGTTTGAATAGACATACAGAGAAATCTCTTTTCCTGGTTATGATTGGGGGAGTCAGAGGAGAGGTCTCCCTGACAAGAAGTAGTCTGGATTCTTTTCAGAATTTGAGCTCTTGAATAACCAGGATGGCCTACGTGAAAAAGGCAGAGGATAACTTCAGAATGTAGGCAGGAAGTCCAGATTTCTCCAGAATTGCCATATGGAGAATGGATGGAGGACGCCACTGGAGGAAGATACCCTAGTAACTTGCCTATGAGGGCAAGAGGGGTACTGGGCGTCCTCTAGCTGCCATTGAAGAAAATTATCTCTGATGAGAAGACCAAAGGAGATATGGGCCAAGCCAGGGAATTGGCCCTTCTTTAGGTTTTCACATAATGAAAGGCCTGAGACTGATGTCTCAAAAGAGATTTAAGATGAGATGGTAAGGGTAGGAAATACCTACCAGTCATGGAAACATGACTGGGGGAACCCCTTTTAACCATCTGGGGTTATCTGCTAGGCAAGATACTAATGCTCTCTAGCAAGGGCCCATAGTGCAAAGCTACTCTGTAGAGTTGCAGAGAGCATGCTGCAGGTTGGTTAGAAGAAAAACTGGCTGTGGAAAGCCAGCAGGTAACCAAGTATTCTGCCAAGGACAAGGGGGCGAAGAATAGAAGTTAACCAACCAGGCTGTGATAAGAGGGTTTCCCAAACGAGGTTGATAACCTGTTTGGGACTTAGCACTGAGGCTAGAAGGATTGCTAATGGAGGAGAATCCATGGTTGTGTGGTGGACAGAACCAGTGGCTTAACCACTAGGAATTGCTGTATCTGCAGCAACGTACCAGGGCAGCGGAGAAATTGTCTTTTCCCTCTCGCTCTTTTAGATTGGGAAAAAGAAACAGACCTGGTAGGACTTCCTATTGTCTGATTGTCTAAGGTAACAAGGGGGGAGACAACTCTGGAAGGGAGAATCCCCCGGTAGAACAGGTAGAGGACCATAGGGGCTTACCAGTGTAAAAGGGTACCTCTTACAAACCAAATGTTATAGTAAGAGGGAGGTAAGACAGAGTTAAAAGAGACAGACTATGGAGGAAGTCTGACAGCTGAGATGATACATGCCAGTACAGGGAAAACAACTGTCTATTAATAGTTGTTAGTTCTCTTTCCTCCAAGAGGAAGAGTAAAACCCTGTTAAGTATGGGCATGATCATCACAAAGACTCTTAAAGTTAAAGAAAAGATGTCTCATGAAGAGATATCTAGGAAAGTTAGAATAAATTTAGTGCAGATACTGCAAATGAAAAGAAGCAGACTGCTCTCTAACCACCAACCAAGAGGAGCAATGATGATCTATTTGAAACCCTGCGACTGCTGGGTTTGTTGACCCTGCTGAGGTTGTGGATTCTTCAGACCAGGGTGATGTTTCCCCTGTTTGGGGACATCTGTATGATGGGCAGAAGATGGATAAAATCTTCTTCCCCTAGGGGAAGAAATGTTGGCAGGACATTTCCTACCAACTGGGAAAGAAGGCGGCGTAGAACAGCCTCTGGAAACAGGACAGTCAGTTGTTAACTGAGCAACCTGGAGTAAAGACTCCTTGTAAAGAGATTTTCTCCAGTGCAAGGAGTATTTCCCAGTCTTTCTTGTGCCCATTTGTCCAAGTCTGAAGTTTGGAGCCAGGCTTTACGTTGTGCTCCTATAGCTATAGCAGAAGTCCTGCTAACAGACTCAAAGGAGTCTAAGGAAGCACGAGTAAGAAATCTAGAGATATTTTGAGCATGACTAACCAGTGAGGAATAGTCTGCACTCTTGGGCTCTTGAAGAAAAAGGAGTCAAAAGATGTAATTTCTTTGTGACCTCCTCAAGAGATAAGCCCATATAAAAAATATATGAGAGAATTCTTGCTGAAAGCATGGATGCCTGGAAAGTTTGGCGTCCAAAGACATCTAAAGTCTTAGACTCACGACCTGGCGGATAAGAAGAGTGCTTTTTAGTACTCTTCACCCGCCTCATTGCTGATTCTACAATGATGGAATGATGAGGCAGTTGAGTCTTTTGAAATCCTGGAGAAGGGGGCACCTGATATAGAAGATCAGTTGCTCTGGAAAGTGGGGGTACCTTTAAAGGAGCTTCCCACATTCGTAGGAGGAGATCCTGCAAGGAATGATGCAAAGGTAGCATGATGTTTTCCTTTGCTCTCTCAGGAATATAGAGGGATCCTGTATTGCCTTGTGTAGGACCTTGTCCAGGAATAGAAATGGCAAGGGATTTTGCCATATCTAGGAGAAAAACCTGAAAAGAAGGATCCCCAGAGGGAACTTCCTTTGGATAGGCTAGATCTGATGAAGAACTAGCGTTGACACCAAGGGATCTATCCAAGCTTATAGGTCCTGGATGGTGCAGTATGGAATCCTTATAGGATGGTTGTTGGTACTGCGAGAGGTCGGGACCAGCGCCAGTCGGTAGCGCATCGTCCATGCTAGGGATCGATTCCAAACTCGGTATCGAGAGAAGCAAGCCTGACGAGAGAAGCATGGAAGGCACCGACAGCAATGGTAATGTGGATACCGGTACCGAGTTCTGTACCGTATCCGATACTGGTGGATGAAGGCCGGTGGCAACTCTAACGGTATCGAAGAAACCGAGAGTTGCGGATCTGAATTATCGGAACCGAGCCTTCGGTACCGTCTTGTGTTGGTACCAAGGCGAGTCGGTACCCAGTCCTCCAGACTAGAGATCGATTCCAGACTCGGCATCGAAGGAAGTGAGTCTATCGATGCACGTCTGGAGAGTACCGACGTCGGTACTAGTATCGGTACCAATACTGGAAGGTCGGTCTTTATCTTTATTCGCATATTTAATATACCGCTCTTTATCAATGGCATCAGAGCGGTGTACAATGAAATATAAAATATAAGGCTGCTGAAACAGAAAAGGAATGCCAAAATCATTGACAGGATAGAATAGAGAGAAAGAGGAAGGCAATAGAGAAGGACATCAGAGGACAAGACAAAAGACAGGCAACAAGCAGGATCACCGAGGTGGGGGGGAGAAGGGAGCAAAAGGGGGGGAAGATTGAAAGCGGTGCAAAAAAGGTGAGTCTTTAGCCTAGCCTTGAAAGTTTTATAAGATGGTTCTAAGCAGAGGGCGACGGGAAGCGAATTCCAGAGTTTCGGACCTAAGAAGAAAAACGCTGAGGAACAAGTGGACTCGAGATGAGCCTGTGAGGGGGAGGGAAGAGACATGCGGTTCAAGTGAACTGATCTGAGGGAACGGTGAGATGAGTGGAGATGTATTAGACTGGCGAGGTAGAGGGGAACACCAGTGTGGATGGTCTTGTGTACATAGATAAGAATTTTGAACTGTATGCGGTAAACAAGGGGAAGCCAATGGAGGTGAATCAGGATGGGGGTGATGTGGTCGAAGCGGGAAGCATGAGTAAGAAGGCGTGCGGCGGTATGATGGACGAGTTGCAATCTACGCAATTGGGTTTGGGGGAGACCGGCTAGGACAACGTTGCAGTAGTCTGGAGCGTATCCAACGGCCCCGTAGGTACCGAGGACGCCAGACGATGATCCTTGGTGAGGAATGTTTCATCCAACACCATTTGCCGATGCCAGGGTATCGGTACCGCTCAAAGCGGATGCCACCTGAAACCCCACACAGGCTTTGGAGGCCGAAGACTCCCACCGGGGTTTTGAAGCCAGTGGTTTCTCGAGGGCAAGGCCGTAGGCATCTCTATGCTGTGCATGAGAACTGCCGCTCGAGGACTGGCTAGTCTTAACAGACTGTTTTTGGGTTACCTGATCCTGTGTAGAAGATATGGTCGGTGCCCTAAAGTTGGATGGGAACCGCGTGTCGAGGGGAACTCGATGTTGAAAACTTCTTCCCACAATACTATTGGCCAGAGGGCTCTGGAGGAAAATGGTCAGGAGCCAAGCAGGTTAAACACCAATTGTGAGTGTCTAAAAATAAGTTTGTACCGCCACAGTTTGTACATTTCTTGGGGATAGTGGCTGGTGGTTCCATGAAGGAAAAAGGAGAGGCTTAACAGGCCTGAGAAACCGTGAGACACTGAGGAGGAAAAATATTTCTTAAAAAGGAAAAATTTCACAAGAAAAGAAAAAAGAAACACCGGCGGTACTGGTGGCGTCGGGGAAGGCAGTCGCGACCACAAGAAAACTAAAAAATAAAAGAAGAATTTTCTGCGGTGACAGAAGAATGTCCTGTCAGCTCCGGGGAAAAACAAAAACTGAGGAGAGACAGTTGGGAAGGCGGGAAGGCAGCACGCAGGCGTGTTGGGATGCTTCAAAAGGCTTTCTGATTGGACGCTGGGAAGCGTTCCCATGCAGATTCCATCGGTACCGACATACCCATATGTGAAGACTCATTCCTGCTTGTTCCTGGAGATTACATCATTCAAGGCTTATTTGGGATGTTGTTGATGTCCTACTGGATAAATTTACACAGTGAAACTTCAAAAATGAACTACATGCAATATCTTCAAAACTAGAGCCAATAACATTTTTTTAATGTTATATTCATGTTCAGCTCACCAAGATACTACAGATTAGGCCCTTTTAAAGTCAGTAACGATTTCAATGTTGACCAGTGTAATAGAAGGCCCCAGAGGAACCTGGAGAAAAGGGGTTGACTTGAGAGGGGTTTCCCCTCGATAGGGTGGAGGTGTGTGGCTATGGCGCTCAGGTGGACTCTCACAGAGTTGGATTTCATCCCGGTGTGTAACAGGTATAGTAGGTACTGAAGAAGCAGTTGCATGTGACAGGAGAAGGGATTCTCCTCCTCCTCCCCACACCAGACAGAGAATCTTCTCCATTTAAAGGCTTAAGCACATCTCATGGAGGGTTTCCGGGAAGCCAATAGGATCTCCTCAACTTTCCCTGGAAGGTTGAAAGGAGCCAATGCTACCCTTTCAGCAGCCATGCCTGTTAGTGTTAGGGATCTCAGGTTGGGGTGTAGAAGGGAGCCCTTCTCCTGGGACAGGAGATCCGGGGCCCGACCCAGCAAGACTGGGAGCACTACTGACAGGGGGAACCAGGATTACCTGGGATATCTGGGTGCTATCAGTATCACTGACGCCCCCTCACTCTGGACCTTGAAGAGGGTCTTGGCGATTCCCACCCCTCGGGCCACGAGATCAGGAAGGTGTCTGCTGCCACTCTTCCTGGGTGCAGCTGGTGCGAGCAGAAGAGAGGCAGCTGCGTGTTGTTCGGGGAGGTGAACAGGTCCATCACGGGTCTGCCCAGTGGAAGAGTTGCTGCGTTACCCTGGGGTTCAAGTGTCACTCGTGTGGGCGAAGGACCCTGCTCAGCCTGTCTGCTAAGCAGTTGTTTTGATCTGACAGGTATACTACTTGCAGGAGCATGTTTTGCACTGTGAAGGAGAGGAGGGCTACCACTTCCTGGCAGAAGGCGTACGAGCCCATGCCCCCCCTGCTTGTTGATGTAAAACATTGCCACCTGGCAATCCATTTGGATCAGCACAGGTCTGTGCCGCAGGTGGTCATGGAATGCTCGTGGGGCTAGGAAGATTCCCTTCCAGGAGACTGATTTGCAAGAGCGACTTCTCTTGGGACCAGCTGCCTTGTGTGCGGTGGTCACCGCAATGTGCCCCCCAGCCCAGGAGGGAAGCATCTTTTGTCAGAGTTCTCTGCGGCGTGGGTGCCTGGAATGGTATTCCTGCCTGGTGGTGGCACAAAGTTTGCCACCAGGTGAGGGACTCTGCCAACTGGTGGGTGATTGACACTGTCCCTGCAGTCCACCCATGGATTAAGTCCACTGTAAGCAGAGACACCATTGGGCTGCCCACATGTGGAGGTGGGCTAAAGGTGTGAAGTGGACCGTTGAGGCCATGTGGCCCAACAGGTGGAGCAGGAGGCGAGCCAGTACTGACCGGCGGCATTACACCTCTCCTGTTAGTTCTCCAAGGCGTTGTGCCCTCTCTTTTTGAAGGACTGCCTTGGCCTGTAACGTGTCCAACTAAGCCCCTATGAACTCCAGACTTTGGGTTGGGGCAAAATGGGATTTGGGATAGTTGACGACAAATCCCAGGTGCTGCAGTAGGAGGGATGTACACTTTGTGGCCTGTCTGACCTCTGAGGCTGTACCGCCTCTGATGAGCCCTTCGTCCGGGTAGGGAAAGACAAAAGCCCCTTGTAGGTGCAAGTGGGCGGCTACCACCACCAAGCATTTGGTAAAGACCCTTGGTGATGAGGCCAGGTTGAAGGGCAGCACCCTGTACTGGTAGTGCCCTCCTCCTACCACTAATCTTAGGAATTGTCTGTGGGGAGGCTGGATCAGGATGTGGGTATATGCATCCTTTAGATCAAAGGAGCACAGCCAATCTCCCTGGTGGAGGTAAGGCAGCAGTGTTCTAAGGGAGAGCATCCTGAACTTCTCCCTCACCAGAAACCCGTTCAGATTTTGCAGGTCTCGTATGGGCTTGAGGCCCCCCATTCTCTTGGGGACAAAGTAGTACCTGGAGTAAAAGCCTTTTCCCCACAGATGCTTGAGAACAGGCTTCACTGCATTGTCCCCGAGTAGGCCTGTGCTCTCTGAGAGCAGCAAGATCTGGTGAAGGAGAGGTCGCACAGGCTCTCGTGGGAAGAACCTTGGGAGTACCTGCTGCAGGCAGAGGGGGTACCCCTCCTTTACCACCTACAGAACCCACTGGTCCAAGGTGATCCCGGCCCACCTGTGGGTTGGCGAGGGTCTCCCGGAGGTGAGGAGGCCCTGCCCCGGAAGTCAAAAGCTTCCCCTGGGTTGGGTGTGAGTTGGGGCCTGGGCTTCTAGACTTTTGGCTTCCTGGGACCGTTACCCTGGCCCTTAGGCTGAAGGCTTAGGTGTTGATGGTCTGAGAAGGGCTGGTAATGACTGATGGAAGCCTAGGAAAAAGGGGTCTTTTTCACCAATGTTTTTTGCGGGTGAGAGCTAAGGTCTTCTTGGAGAGCCTCTGTCTAATCACAACCTTGGCCTCTATCTCGGCCGCCTTGTCAGCCATGGGTTTTCCAAACAAGCTTTCCCCAGTACAGGGGACGTCAAGTAATTTTTCTTGGACCCATTGCTCGAGGTCAGAGGTCTGTAGCCAGGCCTGGCACTGATGCCAGCTACAGCCACACCAACTGCTGACTCAAAGCCATCATAGGTGACTCTGAAAAGGAACTTAGAACAGTCCTTGATCCCAGCTATCAGGGATTGGAACTGCTGGAGAGGTTCCCAGGCAAGCCCAGCTGAGAAGCCGGAGAGCTCCTGAATCAGGGCCTTGCGGAACATGCCTATGTATACTGTAGTTCATAGGCCTGAATCTGGCACCCAAGCATGGAGCCCTGGTAACATTTGTGCCTGAGGGTGTCAAGGGCCCGTGTCTCTCTGCCCAGGGGAGAACAGAGGAGTAGTTCTTCTGGCTCTTAAGCTTCTGCAAGGTTGACTCTATGATCATTGAATTTTGTGGAACCCGGGGGCCCCTTCTTGATGCGGTAGAAGGTGTTGAGGCATCGGCTGACAACCGGCACCAAGGATGGGGTCTCCCACATCCTGAGGAGCAGCCGTTTGAGGATCAGCTGTACTGGCACCATGAGAGTCTCTTTGGGTGGGGACTCATACTGGAGAATTTCCAGATCGCCAGAGCACGGGTCCTCCTCTGACTTTGTTGGAACTGACAGGGCCCTGGACATATCCCAAATGAAGTCATGGAAGGCCGCGTCCTCTGGGAGAGAATGGCACCAAGGCACCAGGAGAAACTGCTAAAAGGGAACGTCTCGGTGCAGAGAGGTTTCTGGGGAAGCCCTACGTCTGTCTACCATTCAGAGGGTGTCGACGATTCTGAGGCTCTACGTCTTATGTCCGGTCTCGAAAAGCCAGGACCCTCCAGAGGACCATGGGTCCTATTCCCGGAAACTGGCTGGGGAGAACTGGATACCCAAGGAATGGGACCAGGGCCTCAACCGGTGCAGAGGACTCACCCAAGGCCAGTGGTGTTTGGAGAATGGCTCGACGTCCAGGGACACCCTTGCAGTCAGGGGCCCGGTTATCGAGGCAGATGACGCAGACAAACTAGCCATCATCACCTACTGCAGGGCCAGGATAGCAGAAATATTCTGTTCCAGGGCCACCATTCTGGTTTTGAGGACAGAAGGCTCTGCAGCTTTCGACATGGGCACAGAGAACCTTGGGCCCGACAATGGCACTCGCGCGAATGCATCCTCAACAAGGACCATGGCCTCGGGGAGCCTCGCACGGTCTCTGCCAGCCGAGGACTCCTTCTTAGAGACTTTAGTGGGGCGCTGCTTGGAGTCGCTCGAGTCCCTCCACTGGACACTGCTGGGTTTCACCAGTGGAACCTCAATGGGCTTAGAGGATTTTTTCTTTATTCTCTCGGGGTCCGGGGTCTTCTTGGAGGAGCTGCCGCCACGGGACTCTGAGGATGTCCAGGCCTCATGGGAATTGCTGGGCTTCGGCGTCAGGGAAGCCAGTGCCAAATGGGACCTCGGGAATATCCTCTCCTGAAACTCAGACGTCTTCTTGTTCATTTTTGGAGTCAAGACCTGGCACAGGTCACAGGTGTTACTATCGTGGTCCGGGCCCAGGTAGCAGTCGTGCATGTCTGTAATAGATATGGTTTGACTGCAGTGGTCACATTTTTTTGAA
The DNA here is from genome assembly GCA_033557465.1 of Ichthyophis bannanicus. NCBI lineage: Eukaryota > Metazoa > Chordata > Amphibia > Gymnophiona > Ichthyophiidae > Ichthyophis > Ichthyophis bannanicus. The sequence goes on along the minus strand of CM066036.1, from coordinate 173,726,952 downwards.
CCTACCAGGAGACATGGTGGGAGACACCTGGCCATGGTCAACAACTCCCAAGAGAAAAAAGGCACGAAAACCAGTCAAGGCAAGTCTCTATCAAAAAGGAGGGAAGGAGACGAGAACAGCACCGGAACTGGTGCCAGCTCAAAAGTGGGAAGAGGAACCGGTATGCAACCAGGAAAAAAAAAAACACTTAAGGATGATGTTTTCCGGGGAAACAGGACAGTTGTCCATTGGGCTTCACGGAATAAAGGAGACTGAGCAAGATGGCACCCCTGTGTGGGAAGGGGACCACACAGGCATGGCATAATGTCCCAAAGGCTTTCTTTGAAAGCTGGGGAAATGCTCCGTGCGGGCTCCGTCAGCGCTGACATCACCCATACGTAAGGACTGACTTCCTGCTTGTTCCTGGAGAAAAAAAACAAATTACCAAGGGGAGGAGACTTGGAACACATCCGTTGGGCTCCCCGAAAAAAAACCTGACTATTTCAAGATGGTGCCACAGCAGCAGGCAGGAAGAGGGAGTGCAGGTGCAGTGGAACCTCCCAATAGCTTCCAATAGTAGCTTGGGAGCATTCCCGCACAGGCTCCTTCGGATGATGTCACCTACACGTGAGGACTTCATTCCTGCTTGTCCACAGAGACTACTACTCAAGTTACTCTTACAGGAATGCAACATTAAATAGCCTTGGGAGGAGAAAATACATTTCAAATTTCCACTGAATCTCAGAGCATATTATGTAACAAAATACACTTGTTTCCTCCCCAGGTTGTCTAAGCCCCTGCTAATTACATTTGAAAAAAGAAAAAAACCTGCTACAAATCTAATGCATTGACTTTAAATGAGTACACAGCACTGCTGAATATGAATAATAAAGCCTTCATGCCAGTGCCAAACCTATGGCTAATTTAAATTTATTTTTCTCCTCCCAAAGATGTATAGTACTATATGTCAACACTAAATGCCATTAGTAGAATTATTAGTCATTTTAAAACTGGCTAGGCTTACGGGCCTTTTTAAAACAGCAGTTCATATTGGGACACCAATATTCAAATTAAGAAACTATAAATAAGTGTAGAAAGAACCAGCAATATGAAATGTGCATGGAAGGTAAGACAGTCTTACAGCAATGAGGACTGTTATGAGTGAAGGCTATATTGTGATAAGGTTAGAAGCACTGAAGACTATCCTCAGAGCCAGAGAACATCGCTAAAAGAAAGCGTAGTTACTCACCTTTAACAGGTGTTCTCCAGGGACAGCAGGAATCAATCCTCATATATGGGTGACATAGGCGCCGATGGAGCCCTCGTGCAGAGCAATTCCCCAGCTTTCAAAGAAAGCCTTTGGGATAGCATTGCACATGGACAGTCCCCCTTCCTGCCCAAGGGTGCCATCTTGCTCAGTCAAATGACATAGCTAAAAAGACGGCAAGAATAGAAAAAATTAATAACAGGACCTCAACTCCAGGGGAGGAGGGAGGGTCATGAGGACTGATTCCTGCTGTCCCTGGAGAACACTTGTTACAGGTGAGTAACTATGCTTTCTCCAGGAAGAAGCAGAAAGTCAGTCCACACATATGGGACTCCCTAGCTATAGGCTACCAAGAACCCATAGCTGAAAAATGGCTCCCTCTAGAAGAGCTGCAGCAGCTGCAATAGGAATTCAGCCTAGAACACAACACCCCCCGGTAGCCTGACACCAAAGGGTTGGAGGGTTGAAGTTAGCTAAACCTCAATTAGGTTACGAAGTACCGCCTGGCCGAAAGCACTGTCCCATCAGGATTCCCTATCCAGGCAGTAATGGGCCGCACAAGTCTGGCTTGAAGACCAAGTTGCGGCCCGGCAGATGTCTGCTAGCGGAACAGAGCAGAAGTAAGCCACTGATGCGGCCTTAGTCCTGATACAGTGGGACGTGACTCGACCCTGCAACGGGAGGTCTGCCACCCGGTATACCTAGGCAATGCAGTCTGCCACCTAGAAAGCGTGCGCTTGGAGGCAGGTAACCTCAGCTTACTGGGGTCATAAGAGACGAAGAGCTGAGTAGCACTTCGATGTCCCCGCGTACGCTCCAGGTAGAAGGACAACGCCCTCTTACAATCCAGGGTATGCAGGACTGCCTCTGCCCAGCTGGAATGCGGCCTGGGAAAGAAGGTTGGAAGAATCACCTCTTGGTTGAGGTGGAAAGAAGAGACCACTTTTGGAAAGAACTTAGGGTGAGTGTGGAGGACCACCCTATTCCTATAAAACAGTGTGTATGGTTTATCAGTTACAAGAGCTTGCAGCTCACTCACATGTCTGGCTGATGTGAGTGCCACCAGGAAGAGCACCTTCCAGGAGAGGAAGCGCAGATGGCAAGAGGACATCGGCTCAAAACGTGGGCGAGTAAGCTGCTGCAAGACCACATTCAAATCCCACTCAGTTGCCGGAGGACGAACTGGGGGTTTCAGCAGAAGCAGACCTTTGAGGAATCTGGACACCAGGGGGTAAGCCGAAAGAGGTTGCCCTTCCACTGACGAGTGGTTTGCTGACAAAGCACTCAGGTGAACCCTGACAGAGTTAGACTTGAGACCTAATTCTGAGAGGTGAAGCAGGTACTGCAGCACCACTGGTACAAGGCAAGAGAAAGGGTTTTCATTGAGCTGGTTACACCACACCTCAAACCTACGCCACTTGAAAGCATAGGATTTCCTAGTGAACTGCCTCCTTGAGGCCAGTAACACTTCTACATTCCGAAGTAGGAGGAGAGGAGCCAGCACTACCCTTTCAGCAGCCATGCCATCAGGTTGAGGGACCTGAGGTTGGGGTGCAAGAGAGCCCTGCTCCTGGGACAGGAGGTCAGGCTGCATCCCCAGTGGGAGTGGGGTTTCCACTGCCAGCTGGAGGAGAAGCGGAAATCAAGGCTGTCTTGGCCATCTGGGGGCTACCAGAATAACAGAGGCCTTGTCCCGAAGGATTTTGAACAGAGTCTGGGCCACCAGAGGTGTGTGAGGAAATGCATACATGAGGCCCCCCTAACCAGGAGATCAGGAAAGCATCTGCAGCCATCCTCAGAGGATGTGACTGTCTGGAGCAAAATCTGGGCAGCTGGTGATTTTGCTGACTGGCAAACAGACCTATGGACAGATGTCCCCAGTGGTGGAAAATCCGCTGGGCCACCACTGGATCCAGTTGCCATTCGTGAGGTTGGAGAATCCTGCTTAGTTTGTCTGCTAGGCAGTTCTCCTGACCAGGCAGGTACACTGCTTTGAGAGACATACCCTGCCTGATGGCAAAGGAGCAGAGGTCCAGTGTCTCCTGACATAGGATACGAGACCCCGTACCTCCCTGCTTGTTCACGTAGAACATTGCCACCAAGATGTCCGTCTGTATCAATACAGACTGATGTAAGAGGACATGACAAAAGGCTTGAAGAGCTAGGTGAATTGCCCGCAGCTCTAAGAGGTTGATTTGGTGTGCAGACTCGTGAGGAGACCACAACCCCTGAGTGCATGATCCTTGGCAATGTGCTCCCCAGCCCAGCAAGGAGGCATCTGTCATTAGCACTCTTGTGTGCGAGGGAGTCTGAAAAGGCACTCCCTCGAGCAGGTTGGGTGGCTAACGCCACCACTGCAACAATTTCACCAGTCGCTTGGATACTGTTATCCTGTCTCCGAGGCTGCCGGTGGCTTGTGTTCACTGATATCCGAGGCACCATTGAGCTGTTCTCATGTGGAGACGGGCATTTGGGGTCACATGCACCGTGGAGGCCATGTGGCCCAGGATGCGTAAGAAGTGTCTTGCTGAGACCTGCGCCTGAACTGTTGTGCCAGTGCTAGCAGCCTCTGTGCCTATCCTCCGGCAGGTAAGCCTTCGCCTGAAGGGTGTCCAGTCTTGCTCCTATGAACTCTAAGTTTTGAGTGGGGAGCAAAGTAGACTTTGCGTGGTTTATGACAAAGCCTAGACATTGCAACATGTTGATAGTGCGAGAAGTGGCCTGTTGGGCCTCCTGAGGCAACTGGCCCCTGATGAGCCAGTCGTCCAGGTAAGGGAAGACGAAAATTCCTTGACGTCTGAGGAAGGCCGCCACTACAGCTAGGCATTTTGTAAACACTCTGGGAGCAGAGGCTAGGCCAAAGGGTAGAACTCTGTATTGGAAATGTTTTCCTCCCACTACATATCTCAGATATTGTCTGTGGTCTGGATGTATGAGGATGTGTGTATAGGCATCCTTCAGGTCTAAGGAGCATAGCCAATCTCCCTGGTGGAGGTAAGGCAGCAACATTCCAAGGGAAAGCATCTTGAACTTTTCCCTCACCAGGAACTTGTTTAAGTTTCTTAGGTCAAGGATGGATCTGAGGCCTCCTGTTCTCTTTGGTATGAGAAAATACCTGGAGTAGAAGCCCTTGCCCTGCAGGTGGTGGGGCACTGGTTCCACCGCCTGATCCTCTAGAAGACCTACCAACTCCTGCAAGAGGATGTCCCTGTGAAGAGGAGGTCTGAGAGGCTCTCCTGGAAAGGAGGGTGGTATCTGGTTGAAGTGAAGCAAATAGCCCCTTTGGACTATTTGCAGGACCCAGATATCCGAGGTGATGGCTGGCCACCTGTGGGCGTACAGGGTTAGCCTGCCTCCTGTGCATGGCCTTACCACTGGAGGAAGAGACTATGCCTTGGGAGTCAAAAAACCCCTCCCGGCTGGGTAGGAGCCGGGGCTTGGGGGTCTTCTGCTTACGCAGGCCATGCCCCTGTCCCTTGGCCTGCTGCCTCTGTTGGGGAGCTGGGGTGGCCTGGTAAGTGGAGTAGTTGTAGTAAAGCAGTACCCTTCCTCAGGAAAAAGGGCTTTTTACCCGAGCCCTTCTTAGAAGGGGCAGAAGTCTTCTCTGAGAGTCTTGTCTGGGTCAAGTACTCGGGACTCAAGCTCAGCAGCCTTCTCAGTCATGGGTTTGCCAGAGAGGTTGTCCCCTCGGCAAGGGACATCGACCAACTTGTCCTGAACCCATGGCTCCAGATCCGACGACATTAGCCAGGCCTGGCGGCATGCACCGATGCCGGCTGCACTACTCGGGCCGAAGCCTCGAAGCCATCATAGGCCGCTCAAGATATGAACTTCAAGCACTCCCGAATACCAGTGGACAAGGTATTGAAGCGCTGCAAGGGTGCCTCAGAGGAGCCAGCTGAGAACCTGGCAATCTCCTTTGCCAGGTCCCTCAAGTACATGCCCATGTACAGCTGGGTAGGTTTGGACATAGCATGACAGCATTGAGCCCTGGAAGCATTTTCTGCCGAGGGCATCCAGGTTCCGGGCCTCCAGGGCCAGGAGGCACTGAGGAGTGCGTTTTTTGGCTCTTGAGCCTGTGCATGGCCAATTCCACCAGCATGGAGCTGTGCGACAGCTGTGCCTTTTGGAACCCAGGGCTCTTGCAGACTCGATAGATGGAATCGACCCGCTTGCTGAGCACAAGCATCGAGGCAGGCGACTCCCACATGCGGAGCATCAGCCGTTCCAGCATCAGAAGAACCGGCACAGTCAGGGCTTCCCTCGGGGGAAAGTCATACTGGAGGGCCTCGAGTTCTTCAGCTCAAGGCTCCTCCTCCTCTGTATCCGCCAGGAATGCCAAAGCCTTGGCCATGTCCCTGACGAAGTCTGAGAACTGGGTATCCTCCGGAGGGGACTTTCTCCGAGGCTCCGAACCCAGCGAGTCCGATGGGACATACCGGGTACGATGGGTGTCTGGGGACTCATCTTCCGTCTCCCATGCCGATCCCTCAGAGGAAAAATCGAGCGGTTCCGGCCGCGAGGGCTTCGGCCCCGACTTCCAAGAGCACTTGCGTCAACGACCTCGGTCACGAGCGGGAGGTCGAGGGAGACCGTGGCTGAGGACTAACTCGAGTCCAAATTGTCTCGAGGATTGGCTCGGCTTCCAGGGTTGACTTGGACATAGAGGTCCCGGTGGTCGGGGCAGATGGACCCGTGAGACCGGCTATCAGCGCCCGCTGCTGCTCCATGAAGACAGACATGCTGCGCTCCAGGGCCGTCATCCTGAGACCGAGCTCAGAAGACTCCACAGCCTCCGGCTCGGGGCCCGACGCCGGCTCTCCTGGAAGGGAATGCATGAGGATAACAGCGCTTACCCTCCTCGGCGTCTCCGGTCCGTGCGAGGTATCTTTGCAGGCCGCTCCGACTCCGAGGACCAGGGGCGGCAGTCAGGACTCTGCGACCTGGCCTTCGAGGGCCCAGGGTGATTGGAGGCATCCAACGATGCCGCCCTCATGGGTTTCTTCTTCTTCCGGTGTTCCTGGGAGGGAGACCCCTGCTCAGAAGATCCCCCATGGTGCTTGGGTTCAGACAGCTCCCATGACGTCGAGGCTTCTGATGAGGTCCGGATCCGGCGGGGATGCAGACTCCGAGAAAATCCTTTCACACTGCTGCTGCCTACTTCGAAGTGCCTTAGAGGACATCTTCCCACAAGGGCCACAGACCTTGGGGTCATGGTCGTGCCCGAGGCATCGGAGACAGCAGTCATGTGTGTCGGTGAGGGACATTAACTTCTTACACCAATCACACTTTTTAAAACCGCTGGCAGCCATCAGGGGGAAAAAGGGCCCCTGCAAGGTCGAAGGACCGGGCTGCCAGTGAAAATAAAAAAAGAGCACGAATGCTAGTCACTAAGGACAAAAACGCAAAAAATTGACCGACTCGATACCGGTGTACAGAGCCGTTGGCGGGAAGGGGAACCAGCGTCGAACCAGTCGAAGAGAGAAATTCTTCTGACGTTTTGACGCACTTTTTCCACGAGGAATTAGGGACAACGTCCGTTGGGCTCCGCGGAAAAAGGGAGACTGAGCAAGATGGCATCCTTGGGCGGGAAGGGGACCGCGGATGCGTGATACAATCCTAAAGGCTTTCTTTGAAAGCTGGGGAATTGCTCCACACGAGGGCTCCGTCGGCACCGACATCACCCATATGTGAGGACCGACTTCCTGCTTGTTCCTGGAGAATGATCATATCAAATTTAAATTACAATGTCAGCACTAAATCGGAGCAAATTATTTCCGAATCAACTGAAAATTTAGACTTGGAGGTAGATATTCAACAGAACTGCTGAGCAGGAAAGTTGAAGGCCGATGTAGCAAACTGCACTATGCACTAGTGTATTTTGCTCAAGATTTTCCCACACTGGTCTTGCTTCCTGATGCAGAAAGCAAGCTAGTGCAGGGAAATCAGGAGCAAAACCATTGCACTAAAAAAGTCTCCTACAAACCCCCCTTCCCACCAAGTGCCTTCTATCAGATGGAAGGCAGGAGCACTGTCCACATATGCTTGGCCTCAGTCTTTCAAAATGGCAGCACCTGACCTCACATAGTGCCTTATTTGGCAGACCAAGGACAGCCCCTCTGTGTGTGGTCAGTCAATCCCAGGATGCACTGTGGGAGCGGTGGGGCAGTATGCCAAATAATGCAATTTGTGCACTGTTTGGTAGACTGTCCCTGCATGGTGCATCCTGAGGCACACTGCATGGGACCAGGCACCAGCACTTCCAAAGATGGTTGCATGTGGGCAGAGCTCCTGACACCTATCTGATGGAAGGTACTGAGGGGGCATGGCAACAAACACAAAATTTTGCTCACAACAGAAATGGCGCAAACATGTGTGGGCACACACCTGCTTTTTTGTGCAAATTTGTGCGTACAACTGACTTTTTTTAACTGCATTTATGAGCAAAACAAATTGCATTTTCCTTGCATTAGGAAGCCAGGCACTTAGCTATAGTGCACAGCTTTAACACAAGTGTTTCCACATCAGTCTTCATTAACAGTTAACTTTGTCCTGATAGTCAACAGCAACTGACTAAAGTTTTGGCTGACTGTACAGTTAAATCTAACCACACAAACATGTGTGTTAGATTTAAGGCAACTACACAAACAAATTTCGCCAGATGAGTGTTGAGTAGCATGCTAAATGGCTAAATCTGGAAACCTTACCCTCGCCCATTTTTGTCCAGCTAGATCTGTGAGCAGAGTGATCTCAGAGACATTTTAGCTTCACTAGATTGGGGGGGGGGGAAAGGAAATTTATTTTTTAACTGGTTAGATTAGTGATATTCACTCCTAATTGAGGGCTGCAAACTGGCCAGGTTTTCAGGATATCCCATAAATTAAGAGAGTCCTTGTATTTATTTTATTTATTTATTAAAAATGATTTATATACCGCTTTATCCTGAAATCAAACAGATTACACAGCAAACAAATCAAATCAATTCAATTTCATAGCAAACAAATCAAGTGGTTGGGTGCGGGGGTGTGTGCATGCAGTGAAATTCGGGACGTGTGTGTGTGAGTGGTGTGAGGAGGTTGATTGCGTGGTGAGTTGTATACATTATGAGCTCTGTACAGGAAAGCACAGTTACTTACCTGTAACAGGTGATCTCTGGGAACAGCAGGAATATGTCTTCACATATGGGTACGTCGGTACCGACGGAGTCTGCGCGGGAACGCTCCCCAGCGTCCAATCAGAATGTTTTGGAAGCATCCCAACATGCCTGCGTGCTGCCTTCCCGCCTTTCCCAACTGCCTCTCCTCAGTTGAGTTTTAACGCTGAGGCAAAGAGAGAGACAGCAAGAAAGGGAAAGATAGAGATAGAGAAATGCAACTCCTAGGGGAGGTGGATGGGTTGTGAAGACTTATTCCTGCTGTTCCCAGAGATCACCTGTTACAGGTAAGTAACTGTGCTATCTCCAGGAACAAGCAGGAATGAGTCTTCACACATGGGGACTGCCAAGATGAGATGCCCAGAGGGAGTCCTAGCATGTAGCGAGTCTAGAAAGAGCCATGCTATTCCTCAGGACCTCAGGCATCCTGGGGATGGAGGGTAGGAGTTGAATACAGAAAAGGAGCTGTGGAAAAGCTGGCCGAGAACAGGGCTTCTAAAGGGGAAGACCCTGTATAGAGGACATTTAGTAGTAAAATATTGTAATATGGGCCTCCCTTGTTGGCATTGCAAAAGTCTACTGAGGTTCATATGGATCTGTTAGAAGAGCCAGTGAAGAACCTCAAGGAGTACCTCACTGAGAAGTAGAGGTAATAAAAGTAGAAAAAACAAGTGGAGGTCAGAACCCTTCAGGGTGAGAAATAGCCCCAGGGGAAAACTGGGGTAGTATAAGAGGTAGAGCTTCAGCGGAAGACGCAGAAGGTACTACTAGAGAAAGCTTAAGCTGTTTTGGTCCAAAAACAGTACAAACCTAGGACCAAAAGAAAAAATGAGTCTGACCCAACTGGACTGGCAATGGAATCAGTCCATGTAGGAGCGAAAGGGTATGGAGACCCTTGTATTTGATAAGAAAGTAAGGACAGACTTATGAAGCGCTAAGCTTTAGATTGACTGAAGCTCTGCAATGTCTTTCCTAAATGGGGTCAATTAGGAAAGAAAAAGGTACATGGAGAGCTTCAGGGGTACCTAGCCCTAAAAGTTTATGGTAAGAAAAAGTTTGTTAATTACCACAGAAAGTGGTTATATGTGTAGAACCCTAAGTATGCTGGCACAGCATTGATAGGGGTAGTGCCCATCTGTCAGGATCATATAGGAATGCATGGATATCTGAACCTAAACAGACAGATAAGTATGTGGATACATATCTACCTAAAAGATATATCTCACTATATATCTATATCTATATCTATATACACACACACATATAGGGTATATATGCATATATATATAGAGAGAGATATGTATGGGCAGAAGATACACAGATAGATATAGATGTGTATATGTATATCTATATATCTATATATATATATATATATATATATATATATATGGAGGCATATAGACACGTCTCCAGGTATGTGGATGGAGAGATGTCTATAGATCTCCAGGTATGTGAATGGAGAGACGTCTATAGAACCAGATCCCCCCTAGGGATATGGGGAGAGAGAAAGATTCCTCTAATAGCAAGAAGGTTGATACCTGCTTGAATGGATGCATAGAGAATCCTCTTTCCCTGGTTATGACTGGCAGAGTCAGAGGAATGGTCTCCCTGGCAAGAAGGAGTCTAGATTCCTTTGAGAATTTGAGCTCTTGAATAACCAGGATGGCCTACGTGAAAAATGCAGAGGATAACTTAAGTCTGCAGGCAGCAAGTCCAGATCTCTCCAGAATTGCAGTATGGAGAATGTATAGAGGATGCCACTGGAGGAAGATACCATAGTGACCCACCTATGAGGGCAAGGTGGGTATCAGGCGTCCTTTAGCTGCCACTGAAAGAAAATTATCTCTGGCGAGAAGACCAAAGGAGATATGGGCCATTCTTTAGGTTTTCACGTGAGGAAAGGCCTGAGTCTTATGTCTCAAAAGAGATTTAAGATGAGATGGTAAGGGTAGGGAATACCTACCAGTCATGAAAACATGACTGGGGGAACCCCTCCTAACCATCTGGGGTTATCTGCTAGTCAAAATACTAATGCTCTCTAGCAAAGGCCCATAGTGCAAAGCTACTTTGTAGAGTTGCAGAGCGCATGCTGCAGGTTGGTTAGAAGAAAAAACTGGCTGTGTAAAGCCAGTGGGTAACAAACTATTCTGCCAAGGACAAGAGGGAAAGAATAGAAGTTAACCAACCAGTCTGTGATAATAGGGTTTTCCAAACGAGGTTGATAACCTGTTTGGGGTTTAGCACTGAGGCTAGAAGAATTGCTAGTGGAGGGGAACCCCTGGTTGTGTGGTGAACAGAACCAGTGGCTTAACCACTAGGAATTGCTACATCTGCAGCAAGTACCAGGGCAGCGGAAGGATATTTCTTTTGCCCTCCTTTTTTAGATTGGGAAAAAGAAACAGACATAGTAGGGCTTCCTATTGTCTGATGAGCTGCCCTAAGGTAATAAAGAGGGAGATAACTCTGGAAGGGAGAATCCCCCTGTAGAACAGGTAGAGGACCATAGGGGCTTACCAGTGTAAAAGAGCCACTCTTACAAATCAAATGTTGTAGTAAGAGGGAGGTAAGAGTTGGAGGAGACTGATTATGCAGGAAGTCTCTGAAAGGTAAGATGATACATGCCAGTACAGGGAAACAACTGTCTTATTGATAGTTGTCACTTCTCTTTTCCCCAAAGAGGAAAAGAAAACCTGTTAAGTATGGGCATGATCATCATAAAGACTCTTAGAGTAAAAGAAAATATGTCTCATGAACAGATATCTAGAAAAGGTTAGGATAAAATTAGTGCAGATACTTCAAGTGAAAAGAAGCAGACTGCCACTCTAACCATCAACCAAAAGGGGAAATAATGATCTATTTGAAACCCTGCGACTGCTGGGTTTGCTGACCCTGTTGAGGTTGTGGTTTCTGCAGACCAGGGCGATGTTTCCCCTGTTTGGGAACATCTGTATGATGAGCAGAAGATGGATAAAACCTTTTCCCCCTAGGGGAAGAAAGTTTGGTAGGACATTTCCTACCAACTGGGAAAGAGGAAGGCGTAGAACAGCCTCTGAAAAGAGGAATGTCAGTGGTTAACTGAGCAACTTGGAGTAAAGACTCTTTGTTAAAGAGATTTTCTCCAGTGCAAGAAGTATTTCCCAGTCGTTCTTGTGCCATTTGTCCAAGTCTGAAGCCTGGAGCCAGGCTTTACGTCGTGCCCCTATAGCTATAGCAGACGTTCTGCTAACAGACTCAAAGGAGTCTAGGGAAGCACGAGTAAGGAACCTAGAAATATTTTGAGCATGACTAACCAGTGAGGAATTGTCTGCACTTTTGGGCTCTTGAAGAAAAGGAGTCAAAAAGAGTAATTTCTTTGTGACCTCTTCAAGAGATAAACCCATATAGAAAATATATGAGAGAATTCTTGCTGAAAGCATGGATGACTGGAAGGTTTGGCGTCCAAAGGCATCTAAAGTCTTCGACTCACGACCTGGCGGATAAGAAGAGTGCTTTTTAGTACTCTTTACCCGCCTCATTGCTGATTCTACAACAATGGAATGATGAGGAAGTTGAGTCTTCTGAAAACCTGGATAGGGGGGCACCTGATATAGAAGATCAGTTGCCCTAGAAGGTGGGGGTACCGTTAAAGGAGCTTCCCACATTCATAGAAGGAGATCCTGCAAGGAATGATGCAAAGGAAGCATGATGTTCTCCTTTGCTCTCCCAGGAATATACAGGGATTCTGTATTCCCTTGTGTAGGATCCTGTCCAGGTATAGGAATGGCAAGTGATTTTGCCATATCCAGGAGAAAAGCTTGAAAAGAAAAATCCCCAGAGGGAAATTCTTTAGGACAGGCTAGATCTGCTGAAGAACTAGCCTTGGCACCGAGGGGTCTATCCAACTTTATAGGAAGATAAGATCCTGAATGGTCACCGGTACCACAGGTGGTCGGGACCAGCAACAGTCGGTAGCACATCGTCCATGCTAGGGATTGATTCCAAACTCGGTATCGAGGGAAGCGAGCCTGATGAGAGAAGCATCGAAGGCACCGACAGCAATGGTAATGTGGATACCGGTACCGATTCCGGCACCGTATCCGATACCGGTGGATGAAGGCCAGTCGGTGACAACTCTAACGGTATCGAAGAAACCGAGAGTGCCGGACATGGATCATCGGAACCGTGCCTTCGGTACCATCTGGTGTCGGTACCAAGGCGAATCGGTACCCAGTCCTCCAGACTGGAGATTGATTCCAGACTCGGCATCAAAGGAAGCGAGTCTATCGATGCACATCTGGAGGGTACCGATGTCGGTACTAGTGTCGGTACTAGTATCGGTACCAGGATCGATACTGATACTGGAAGGTCGGTCTGTAGCGTAGTCAACGGCCCCGTAGGTACCGAGGACGCCAGACTACGATCCTTGGTGAGGAATGTTTCATCCAACACCATTGCCGATGCCGGGGTATCGTTACCGCTCGAAGCGGATGCCACCACCGAGCATGGCTCAGGTATGTTCTGTGAGGGGTGAAACTCAGGAACAACCTGAAACCCCACACAGGCTTTGGAGGCCGAAGACTCCCACTGGGGTTTTAAAGCCAATGTATTCTCGAGGGTAAGGCCAGAGGCATCTCTATGCTGTGCATGAGATCTACCACTCAAGGACTGGCTAGTCTTAAAAGCCTGTTTTTGGGATACCTGATCCCGTGTAGAAGAAGAGGTGGTCAGTGCCCTGAGGTTGGATGGGGACCGCGTATCGAGGGGAACTCGATGCTGAAGACTTCTTCCCACAATATTATTGCAGGAGGGACACTCCGGAGGAAAATGGTCAGGACCCGAACAGGTTAGACACCAATTGTGAGTGCCTAAAATTAATTTTGTACCACCACAGTTTGTACATTTCTTGGGAATAGTGGCTGGCGGTTCCATGAAGGAAAGTGAGTAGGCCTAGCAGGCCTAAGAAAACCGTGAGGCACTAACAAGGAAAAGTATTCCTTAAAAAGGAAAAATTTTACAAGAAAAAAGAAAAGAAACACCGGCGGTACCGGTGGCGTCAGGGAAGGCAGCCGCGACCACAAGAAAACCAAAAAATAAAAGAAGAATTTTCTGTGGTGACAGGAGGACGTCCTGTCGGCTCCGCGGAAAAACGAAAACTGAGGAGAGGCAGTTGGGAAAGGCGGGAAGGCATCACGCAGGCGTGTTGGGATGCTTCCAAAAGCATTCTGATTGGACGCTGGGGAGCGTTCCCGCGCAAACTCCGTCAGTACCGACGTACCCATATGTGAAGACTCATTCCTGCTTGTTCCTGGAGATCTATTTACATTCGTACATTTATATTTACATTTTTACATTTTGTTTGGGCAGTTCATGTGATGTTACTGTAGTGTTTGGGCAGTTCATGTGATGTCATTGTAGCGTTCTGTGAAGAGTATTGTCTTTAGCATCTTCTGGACATCATTGAAGTCATTTGTTGCTCTCAGGTTGTTGGTGAGTGGGTTTTGATTGTTTGGGTTTTGCTTTTTTTGGTGAGGTTTGCTTGTGGGGTGATTTGGGTGGTTGGGGGTTGGTGATCTTCGTTAAATTGTTCGATGAATAGGGTTGTTCTGCAGTGAGTGTAGGTGGTGTTTTTTTGTAAATGTTTTGGTTTTCTGGGATGCTCCAATCAAGTATGGGTTGGCTCCTGACTGGTTAAGTACTTTGCATAAACGATTCTGTCATCAGATAGTTTGCTCCTTGCACAGATTTTTTTCTGGCTTAGTTTTCTTCTGCTCCTGAAGAAGCCTGTTTTACGGCAAAACAGAACGAGTTGTATTTAGAAATGCTTGGAATTGAGAGAGAGATAATAGAGCCGTGACTAAGTTGTACGAAGAAACTTGATGGGCCACATCATGGTGTTCGTGTGGAGTAACATTCACCGTTCAGATAAGTAAAAGGTTGAGAGTGTTGTGGGAGAGAATTTTCTGATGCCCTTTTTACCCTGGTTGTTTGACTTGCAGGTTCTTTGCTTTGTCAGTCAATTGGTAGCTCCTGAATAAGCTCTATTATTAAGCCATTCTAAATTGTATCTTATGAAATCTTCAGCTTCATTCAATGTTGAACATTTATCTTAAATTATCTAAGCACTGGGTATTATTTAGGATCCTTTTAAATACCCAATGATTGATAGGTATTTATAAAATTGTGAGCTTCAGAAACGTATTAGGAATATATTTCATGGCGATTTTTTGTATAGCCTATGATGTTGAGCTCTCTATAGCCCTACAGCCAATTGTTGCCGCATAGCAGATGAGACATTGTCCTGAGGCGTTTTTCTCCCTAATAGTAAAGTTTGAGTATTTGCTAACTTACGTGAACTGTCAAAGCTGAATTCATAATTCTTTATAGTGATTTGTTTTGAAGAGCTTTTTCTTTCTCTGGGAGTGTTTTGTGTAATAGGATAATGAATAGGCATGAAATATTTCCACAGAATGGAGGTAGTATACATACAAATCTCTCATTTGCATATTTAATAGTGATATCCTAAAGTTCTGACCACTTTGCAGCTCGAAGATTGGAAGTGAATACACCCAGATTTGTGCAGCTTTTAGCTCATTTTAGTCATAAATCTTCTGAAGATGACCTCTTCAGAACTGAAAGAGACAGTGTTGCATCATATAGAGTAGTTACTCACCTGTAACAGGTGTTCTCCAGGAGCAGCAGGAATCAGTCCTCACATATGGGTGACGTCGGCGCCGACGGAGCCCTCGCGGAGCAATTTCCCCAGCTTTCAAAGAAAGCCTTTGGGAATTGCAGCGCGCATGCACGGTCCCCTTCCCGCCCAAGGGTGCCATCTTGCTCAGTCTGATGACATAGCTAAAAGATAGCAAAAAAGTTAGCCAAAACCAAATGATAGGACTGCAACTCCAAGGGGAGGAGGGAGGGTTGTGAGGACTGATTCCTGCTGCTCCTGGAGAACACCTGTTACAGGTCAGTAACTACTCTTTCTCCAGGACCAAGAAGGAAGTCCGTCCTCACATATGGGACTCCCAAGCTTAAGGCTACCGGAAGCCTCAAGTGGAAAAATGAGCTCCCTCTAGCTCAGAAGCACAGAAAGAAGGAATCTTCTCTGAAAAACGCCTCCGACCGGTAGCCCAACACCAGGGCCGGAGGGTAGGAGTTGCCTAAACCTCAAAGAGATTATGGAGGACTGCCTGTCCGAAAGCACTATCCCTGCGGGACTCCCTCTCTAGGCAGTAATGGGCCGCAAAAGTCTGGCTTGAAGACCAAGTAGCGGCCCAGCAGATGTCTGCCAACGGAACAGAGCGGAGATAAACCACTGACGCAGCCTTCGCCCTAACACGATGAGCCGTGACTCGACTCTCTAAAGAGAGGCCGGCCGCCCCTTAAGCCCAAGCGATACAGTCAGCAACCCATATGGACAAAGTACGCTTGGAGACAGGTAGCGCCAACTTATTGGGGTCAAAAGAAACAAAGAGCTGAACAGCCCTTCTATGCTCTCGCGTACGGTCAAGGTAGAAGGATAAGGCCCTCCTACAGTCCAGGGTATGCAGGACCATTTCAGCCCGGCAGGTGTGCGGCCTGGGAAAGAAGGTCGGAAGGACCACCTCCTGGTTGAGATGAAAAGTAGAAACCACTTTTGGAAGAAACTTAGGGTGAGTCCATAAGACTACCCTATTCCTGTATAACCTAGTGTAAGGAGGATCAGACACTAGGGCCTGCAGCTCACTAACGCGCCTAGCAGAAGTAAGGGCTACCAAAAACAAAGTTTTCCAGGAAAGAAAACGAAAAGGGTAGGTAGCCATAGGCTCAAAAGGCGGACAGGTAATCCGCTGTAAGACCACATTCAGATCCCACTCAGGGGCTGGTGGGCGTAAAGGAGGCTGAAGGAGAAGGCGGCCTCGGAGAAAACGAGCCACCAAAGGGTGGTGGGAAAGAGGCCTGCCATCCACCAGTGCGTGATGTGCAGAGAGAGCACTGAGGTGGACTCTGACAGAGTTGGACTTAAGGCCCAGATTGGAGAGGTAAAGCAAGTATTGCAAGACCACTGCTACCAAGCAGGAGAAGGGATTCTCAGACTGCTGAGCACACCAAATGGAGAACCGACGCCACTTAAGAGCGTAGGACTTCCGGGTGGAAGGCCTCCTCGAGGCCAAGACAACCTCTTCCACCTCCCGAGGCAGCTGGAGGGGAGCCAGGACTACCCTTTCAGCAGCCAGGCCATCAGATGAAGGGACCGGAGGTTGGGGTGTAGGAGAGACCCTTGATCCTGTGTCAGGAGATCGGGTTGAAACTCCAGAGGAAGAGGAGTGTCCACCGCCAGCTGCATTAGGAGCGGGAACCAAGGTTGTCTCGGCCACCGAGGAGCCACTAGGATCAGCGAGGCTTTGTCTCTGAGAACTTTGAAGAGTGTTCGAGACACCAGCGGCATGGGAGGAAAGGCATACAAGAGGCCCGTGGACCATGGAATTAGAAAAGCATCCGCCGCTACTCTGAGAGGATGCGGTTGTCGAGAGCAGAATCTGGGAAGTTGCCGGTTCAGAGGACTGGCAAACAGATCCATGGTGGGGAGTCCCCACTTGAGAAAGATCCACTGGACCACCAATGGATCCAATCTCCATTCGTGTGGTTGGAGGATCCTGCTTAGCTTGTCTGCCAGGTAATTTTCCTGACCTGGGAGATAGACCGCTTTGAGGAGGATGCCGTGGTGGATGGCCCAAGAGCACAGTCTTCGTGCTTCCTGACAGAGAAGGAAGGAGCCTATGCCTCCTTGTTTGTTCACGTAGAACATTGCAACTTGATTGTCCGTCTGGACCAGCACAGACTGGTGAGAAGTAAGGTGGGAGAAGGCTCTCAGAGCTAGGCGGATGGCTCTGAGCTCCAGGAAGTTTATCTGCTGCGCAGACTCCCAAGGAGTCCAGAGGCCTTGAGTACATGTCCCTTGGCAATGTGCTCCCCAACCCAGGAGAGAAGCATCGGTTGTTAGTACCTGAGAAGGCGGAGGAGATTGAAAATCCACTCCCAGCAGCAGGTTTGGCAGATGAAGCCACCACCGCAGAGAAGAAACCAGCAGGTCGGAGACCTGTACTGAGTCCGTCAGGCTCCCCGTGGCCTGATGCCATTGAGTGCGAAGGCACCACTGAGCAGGTCGCATGTTCAGGCGGGCATTGGGGGTCACATGGACCGTGGAAGCCATATGGCTGAGCAGTTTCAGAAATTGCCTGGCAGAGACCAGGGAATTGCTGTGAAAGTGGCTGGCGAGATCCATGAGCCTGTGCGCTCTGTCTAGAGGCAGGAAGGCCCGCGCCTGAAGCGTGCTCAACCTTGCGCCGATGAATTCGAGATCTTGAGAGGGGAGCAAAGTGGACTTTGCGAAGTTTATGACAAAGCCCAAGTGCTGGAGCAGAGACACAGTACGATGAGTGGCCCGAGTGGCCTCTTGGGAAGACTGGGCCCTGATTAGCCAGTCGTCCAGGTATGGAAACACAAAAAGGCCTTGAAGTCTTAGATAGGCCGCCACCACTGCTAGGCATTTGGTGAACACCCTGGGGGCTGAGGATAGGCCAAAGGGCAGCACTCAGTACTGGCAATGATTTCCTCCCACAACAAACCTGAGATATTGTCTGTGGTCTGGATGAATAAGGATGTGAGTATAAGCATCCTTCAGATCCAAGGAGCATAGCCAGTCTCCCTGCAGGAGGTAGGGCAGCAGGATTCCAAGGGTAAGCATCTTGAACTTTTCCCTTGCCAGGAACTTGTTGAGGTTGCGCAAGTCCAGGATGGGTCTGAGGCCTCCTGTTCTTCTTGGTATCAGAAAGTACCTGGAATAAAAGCCGTGACCTCTCAGGTGGTGGGGCACCGGTTCCACAGCCTGTTCCTGAAGAAGACTTGCTAACTCCTGAAGGAGTAAGTCCCTGTGCAGAGGGAGTCTTGGAGGCTCCCCTGGAAAGTAGGAGGGAGGTACCTGGTGAAAGTGTAGAAGATAGCCTTTCTTTACTATATGAAGCACCCAGGTATCTGATGTGATGGCTGACCACCTGTGGGCAAAGTGGACCAGCCGGCCTCCTGTGCTGAGAGAAACCAGCGGAGGGGAAGAGGCTATGCTGATGGAGTAAAAAAAAAACCCACCCTGCTGAGCAGGGGCCGGTGTTGTGGGCTTGGGGGCCTGCTGTCTACGGGACCCATTACCCCGTCCCTTGGCCTGCTGACCCTTTTGGGGAGCTGCTGAGGCCTGATACTGAGGGTAGTGTTTATAGGCAGCCGCCTTCCTCGGGTAAAAGGGCTTTTTTCCCGAGCCCTTCTTCTTCTGAGAAGGGGCAGAGGTTTTTCTGGACAGCCTAGTTCTGGTCAGAGTCTCGGTCTGGATCTGTGCAGCTTTTTCAGCCATGGGTTTGCCAAAGAGGTTTTCACCTCTGCAGGGGACATCGACCAACTTGTCTTGTACCCATGGCTCGAGGTCGGATGACTGAAGCCAAGCCTGTCGGCGGGCACCGATGCTGGCCCCGGCTACTCGAGCCGATGCTTCGAAGCCATCGTAGGCTGCTCGAGAGATAAACTTCGAGCACTCTCGAATACCAGTGGACAAGGCTTGGAACCTCTGCAAAGGTTCCTCGGAGAGACCAGCAGAGAACCCGGCAATTTCTTTTGCCAGATCTCGGAGATACATGCCCATATAGAGCTGGTAGGTCTGGACTCGACAAGCAAGCATAGAGCCCTGGAAGCACTTTCTACCGAGGGCATCCAGGTTCCGGGCCTCCCGGCCAGGAGGCACCAAGGAGTGCATCTTCTGACTCTTGAGTCGATGCATGGCCGATTCCACCACCAATGGTGCGGTAGTTGTGCCTTTTGGAACCCGGGGCTCTTGCGGACTCGATAAATGGAATCGACCCGGTTGCTTGACGCCGGACTCTCCCACATGCGGAAGAGAAGTCGTTCGAGGATCGGAGGAACCGGTACAGTAAAGGCCTCCTTCGGGGGAGAGTCATACTGGAGGGCATCGAGCTCTTCGGCTCGAGGCTCCTCCTCGGGATCCGCGGGGAATGCCAAGGCCTTGGCCATATCCCGCACGAAGTCCGAGAACCGGGTGTCCTCCGGGGGGGGGCCATCTCCGAGGTTCGGACTCGGGTGAGTCCGATGGGACACACCGAGTCCGAAAAGTACCAGGTGAGTCTTCATCCTCCGTTTCCCAGTCTGACTCCTCGGAGGAGGAATCGAGCGGCTCCGGTCGGGCGGGCACCGATGCCCTCCGTCCCGACGCCGAGGGTGTTGTCGTCGACGACCTCGGTCCCATACGGGAGGTCGAGGGAGACCGCGACCGAGGATCGACTCGAGGATCGGCTTGGTCTCCGGGGTCGACTTGGACGTCGACGTCCCGGTGGCCGGGGCAGATGCATTGGCGAGGCCAGCGATCAATGCCCGCTGCTGGTCCATGAAGGCAGCCAAACTGCTCTCCAAGGCCGTCAACCTGAGTCCAAGCTCAGGAGACCCAGCAGCCCCCGACTCGGGCCCCGACGGCGTCGGGCCCGACGTCGGCTCCTTCGGAGGCGAGTCCACGAGGACTACAGTACTCACGTGTCCAGGCGACTCCATTTTGAGACGAGGATGTTTCGAAGGCCTCTCCGACTCCGAGGACCCGGGACGGCTATCGGGGCTATGCGACCTGGCCCTCGAGGAACCAGGAGCGTCCACCGACGCCGCCCTCGTGGGTTTTTTTTTCCGATGATGTTCCCGGGTAGGAGACCCCCGCTCAGAGGAACTCCAACGATGCTCAAGACCGGAGTCCCGGGACATCGAAGCCTCTGTTGAGGTCCGGGCCCGGCCGGACGCGGAGTCAGAGAAGATTCGTTCCCTTTGATGCTGCCAACTCCTCAACGCCTTTGAGGACATCTTGCTACACGGACCACAGATCATCGGGTCATGATCGGGTCCGAGGCAGCGGAGGCAGCAGTCATGTGTGTCGGTAAGAGACATAAGTTTCTTACACCGATCACACTTTTTAAACCCGCTGGCAGCCATCGAGGGAAAAAGGGCCCCTGCGAGGTCAAAAGACAGGACTGGCAGTGAAAAATAAAAAAATGGCGCGAACGCTTGTCACGAAGGACAAAAAACCGAAAAATAAAGAACGGACCCGTTACCGGCGTAGCGGATCTGGGCGGGAAAAGGATCCGGCGTCGAACCGAGAAAGAAATATGAAATAAAATCAACTTTTTCTGCGGCGATCACAAACAGCGTCTGTAGGGCTCCGTGGAAAAAAGAAGACTGAGCAAGATGGCACCCTTGGGCGGGAAGGGGACCACGCATGTGCGCTGCAATTCCCAAAGGCTGTCTTTCAAAGCTGGGGAAATTGCTCTGCGAGGGCTCCGTCGGCGCCGACGTCACCCATATGTGAGGACTGACTTCCTGCTTGGTCCTGGAGAATATCAGATTCTTTATAGTTTTAATAGGCTTAAAATGGATCCAAACTATTCCCATAAAGGTTACTGTTTTGAAAGGTGCACATATTAAATACTTAGAAATCACTCTAGACAAGGCTCTCAATTTCACTAACCATATTAAGAAAACAACTAAAACAATTTACTACAAGCTACGCTCAATTCAGCAACTGAGGCCACTATTAGAAATCAATGACTTTAGAACCATTACACAGGCACTAATAACTCCCCATTTTGATTACTGCAATGGAATATTAACAGGTGTATCTAAAAAAAGTCTAAAAATCCTACAAATGGCTCAAAATGTTACAGCGAGAATAATTTCCAAAGCCAAACTGACCGATCACATCACCCCGATACTCTACTCTCTGCATTGGCTACCTATACAAAGTAGGATTCAATATAAAATATTATTGACCACTTTCAAACTGATAAACCAGATTGCCCCATCATACCTGTCTACACTAATTCATAGACCTATAGAAAACAGAATAAGACGTAGAAGGAACCTTCATACTATTGTAGTTCCCGACTCAATAAGAAAAACTAAACACATAACAAGCAGCAGTGCCTTCTCATTTGTAGCACCTTCATTATGGAATAATCTCCCTGATAAACTAAGGGAAATAAAAGACCTAAAACATTTCCGAAAAGATCTAAAAACTTACTTGTTCTCACAATATTACTCTAACATAGATAATGATTTGGACAAGGCCTCCCATCCTCCATAGATCTCCATGATATACTCGCCTTAATACTTGCAATACTACTACCAAAAGAGAACTTATGATAAAACTTTAATGTATATATGTAAATAGTTCCAAATAGCGTAGTTACTCACCTGTAACAGGTGTTCTCCAGGAGCAGCAGGAATCAGTCCTCACTTATGGGTGACGTCGGCGCCGACGGAGCCCTCGCGGAGCAATTTTCCCCAGCTTTCAAAGAAAGCCTTTGGGAATTGCAGCGCGCATGCGCGGTCGTCTTCCCGCCCGAGGGTGCCATCTTAGCCAGTCAGATGACATAGCTAAAAAAGACAGCATAAAAATTTGCAAAAAGAACATAAGCAGACGATTGCAACTCCAAGGGGAGGAGGGAGGGTAGTGAGGACTGATTCCTGCTGCTCCTGGAGAACACCTGTTACAGGTGAGTAACTACGCTTTCTCCAGGACCAAGCAGGAAGTCAGTCCTCACTTATGGGACTCCCAAGCTTAAGGCTACCGGAGACCCTAAGCACAAAAATGAGCTCCCTCTAGCTCAGCAGCACAGAAGGAAAGAATCTTCGCTGAATTATCACCCACCGGTAGCCCACATCCGGGATGGAGGGTAGGAGTTGCTCAGACCTCAAAGAGATTACGGAGGACTGCCTGTCCGAAAGCACTGTCCCTACGGGACTCCCTCTCGAGACAGTAATGGACCGCAAAAGTCCGGCTCGAAGACCAAGTAGCGGCCCGGCAGATGTCTGCCAGCGGAACAGAGCGGAGGTAAGCCACTGACGTGGCCTTTGCCCGAACGCAATGAGCCGTGACTCTACTTTCTAAGGAGAGTCCGGCTGCCCCATAAGCCCAAGAGATACAGTCCGCCACCCAGATGGACAGAGTACGCTTGGAGACCGGGAGCCCCAATCTATTGGGGTCAAAAGACACAAAAAGCTGAGCAGCTTTACGGTGCTCCCGCGTACGGTCAAGGTAGAAGTTCAGAGCCCTTCTACAGTCCAGGGTATGGAGGACCGTCTCAGCTCGGCTGGAGTGTGGTCTGGGAAAGAAGGTTGGAAGTACCACCTCCTGATTGATGTGAAAAGGGGAGACCACTTTAGGCAGAAATTTTGGGTGAGTCCGTAGGACTACCCTATTCTTGTAGAACCTAGTGTAAGGGGGATCAGACACGAGGGCCTGCAATTCACTTACGCGTCTAGCGGAAGTGAGGGCTATCAAGAACAGAGTTTTCCAAGACAGAAAACGGAGAGAACAGGTAGCCATAGGTTCAAAAGGCGGACAGGTGATCCGCTGTAAAACCACATTCAGGTCCCAGTCAGGCGCTGGCGGGCGCAGAGGTGGTTTAAGTAGAAGGAGACCTCGGAGAAACCTCGCTACGAGAGGGTCATTGGAGAGAGGTCTGCCGTCCACCGGCACATGATGTGCTGAGAGAGCACTGAGGTGAACTTTGACGGAGTTGGACTTAAGTCCCAGATTAGAGAGGTGCAGCAAGTACTGCAAGATCACCGACACCGGGCAGGAGAAGGGATCCTGAGACTGTTGGGTACACCAGACTGCAAAGCGACGCCATTTAAGGGCGTAGCATTTGCGGGTAGAAGGCCGTCGCGAAGCCAAGACGACCTCCTCCACCTCCGCCGGCAGGAGAAGGGGAGCAAGGACTACCCTCTCAGCAGCCAGGCCATGAGGTTGAGAGACCTGAGGTTGGGGTGTAGCAGGGACCCCTGATCCTGAGTGAGGAGATCCGGTTGTACCCCCAGAGGGATCGGATCCTCCACCGCCAGTTGCAGCAGGAGCGGAAACCACGGCTGCCTGGGCCAGCGAGGGGCCACCAGGATCATGAAGGCTTTGTCTCGGAGAACCTTGAAAAGAGTCCGAGAGACTAGCGGGATGGGAGGGAAAGCGTACAGAAGGCTCCCCGACCACGAGATCAGAAAGGCGTCCGCCGCAACCCGAAGGGGGTGTGGCTGACGAGAGCAGAAGCGAGGAAGCTGCCGGTTGTGAGGACTGGCAAAGAGATCCACCGTGGGGAGACCCCACTTGAGGAAACGCTTCTGAACTACCAAGGGATCCAGACGCCACTCGTGCGGCTGGAGGACCCTGCTGAGTTTGTCTGCAAGGCAATTTTCTTGGCCCGGGAGATAAACTGCCTTGAGGAGAATGCCGTGACTGACGGCCCAAGAGCAGAGCTTCTGTGCCTCCCGACAGAGGAGGAAGGAGCCCGTGCCCCCCTGCTTGTTCACGTAGAACATGGCAACTTGATTGTCCGTCTGGACAAGGACGGACTGTTGGGAAGTCAGGTGGGAGAAGGCCTTGAGAGCTAGGCGGATCGCCCTGAGCTCCAGGAAGTTGATCTGCTGAGCCGACTCCCACGTGGGCCAGAGGCCCTGAGTACGTGCCTCTTGGCAATGTGCTCCCCAGCCCAGGAGGGATGCATCGGTGGTCAGCACCCGGGTCGGCTGAGGTGACTGGAAAGGCATTCCGAATATCAGGTTCGGCTGCCGGAGCCACCACCGGAGAGACGAGACCAGTGGCTCGGAAACGCGCACCAGGTCTGCTAGGCCGCCCGTGGCTTGTCGCCACTGCTGGCGGAGACACCATTGAGCAGACCGCATATTCAGGCGGGCATTGGGGGTCACATGGACGGTGGAAGCCATATGGCCGAGCAGTCTCAGGAAGCGCCTGGCGGAGACCAGGGGCTGGCTGCGAAAACGGTCGGCTAGGTCCATGAGCCGGTGAGCCCTGTCGAGCGGTAGGTATGCACGCGCCTGCGGAGTGTGCAGCCTTGCGCCGATGAACTCGAGATCCTGTGAGGGGAGCAAAGTGGACTTTGCGAAGTTTATAACAAAGCCCAAGTGCTGCAGCAGAGTCACCGTGCGGCACGTGGCGCTGGTGACCTCCTGAGCGGACGCTGCTCTGATGAGCCAGTCGTCGAGGTACGGAAAGACAGAGGCCGTGAAGCCGGAGATGGGCTGCCACGACCGCGAGACATTTTGTGAAGACTCGCGGTGCGGAGGACAGGCCAAAGGGCAGTACTCTGTACTGGTAATGATTTCCTGCCACCACAAACCTTAGGTATTGGCGGTGGCTTGGGTGGATGAGGATGTGCGTGTAGGCATCCTTTAGATCCAAGGAGCATAGCCAATCTCCCTGCTGGAGGTAGGGCAGAAGGATTCCAAGGGTAAGCATTTTGAACTTCTCCCGCACAAGGAACTTGTTGAGGTTGCGCAAGTCCAGGATGGGTCTGAGGCCCCCTGTTCTCTTTGGTATCAGGAAATACCTTGAATAAAAGCCTTGACCTCTCAGGTGGTGTGGCACCGGTTCCACCGCCTGTTCCTGCAGAAGACCTGCTAACTCCTGAAGGAGCAACTCCCTGTGCAGAGGGGGGCGCGGAGGTTCTCCCGGAAAATAGGAGGGAGGGACCTGATGGAAGTGGAGAAGGTAGCCTTCTCGCACGACCTGAAGCATCCAGGCATCTGCGGTGATGCTGGACCACCTGTGGGCGAAGTGAACCAGCCGGCCTCCGGTGCTGGGAGGAACCAGCGGGGGGGGAGAGGCTATGCTGAGCGAGTCAAAAGCCCCCACCCTGCTGAGCAGGGGCTGGTGGTGCAGGCTTGGGGGCTTGCTGCCTACGGGACCCGTTACCCCGTCCCTTGGCCTGCTGGCCCTGTTGGGGAGCTGCAGGGGCCTGATAATGGGGGTATTGTTTGTAGGCAGCCGCCTTCCTCGGGTAAAAGGACTTTTTCCCCGAGCCCTTCTTTTTCTGGGAAGGGGCGGAGGTCTTCCTAGAAAGCCTGGTCCTGGTGAGAGTCTCAGTCTCAATTTGTGCAGCCTTTTCCGCCATGGGCTTGCCAAAGAGGTTTTCGCCTCGGCAGGGGACATCGACCAACTTGTCCTGTACCCAGGGCTCAAGGTCTGACGACTGAAGCCAAGCCTGTCGGCGGGCACCGATGCCGGCTGCGGCCACTCGAGCCGAGGCTTCAAAGCCATCATAGGCTGCTCGGGACATGAACTTTGAGCATTCCCGAATGCCCGTGGACAAGGCTAGGAACCTCCGCAAGGGCTCCTCGGAGAGACCAGCGGAGAATCCGGCTAGCTCTTTAGCCAGATCCCGGAGATACATGCCCATGTATAGCTGGTAAGTCTGGACACGACATGCGAGCATAGAGCCCTGGAAGCACTTCTTGCCAAGGCCATCCAGGTTACGGGCCTCCCTTCCAGGAGGCACCGAGGAGTGCATCTTCTGGCTCTTAAGACGATGCATGGCCGATTCCACTACCATGGAATGGTGTGGCAGCTGTGCCTTTTGAAAGCCAGGGCTCTTGCGGACCCGATAGATAGAATCGACCCGCTTGCTCAGGACCGGCGAGGAGGCCGGACTCTCCCACATGCGGAAGAGTAGTCGTTCCAGCATAGGAGGAACCGGCACAGTAAAGTGTTCCCTCGCGGGAGAGTCATACTGGAGGGCGTCGAGCTCTTCGGCTCGAGGCTCCTCCACGGGATCCGCAGGGAAGGCCAAAGCCTTGGCCATATCCCTAACGAAGTCCGAGAACCGGGCATCCTCCGGGGGGACTGCTTCCGAGGCTCGGACTCCGGTGAGTCCGATGGGACACACCGAGTCCGGAAAGAATCAGGTGACTCTTCCTCCTCAGACTCCCAGACCGACTCCGACGAGGACTCGGTGGGGTCGGCCCGGGCAGGGCGCGGCGCCAGCCGCCCCGACGCCGAGGGAGTCGGCGTCGGCGACCTCGGTCCCGAACGGGAGGCCGAGGGTGACCTCGACCGAGGATCGACTCGAGTTCTCATCGACTCGAGGATCGGCTCGGTCTCCGGGGTCGACTTGGACGTCGACGTCCCGGCGGTCGGGGCAGCGGCGCCAGCGAGGCCAGCGAGCAGTGCCCGCTGCTGGTCCATGAAGGCAGACAGTCTGCTCTCCAAGGCCGTCAACCTGAGTCCGAGCTCAGGTGACCCAGCAGCCCCCGACTCGGGCCCCGACGGCGTCGGGCCCGACGTCGGCTGTCGCGGAGGCGAGTCCAGAAGGACCACAGGACTTACCCGGGCAGGCATCTCCGACTCCAGGCGAGGTCGCTTCGGGATGTGTTCCTTCTCCAAGGACCCGGGGCGGCTGTCGGGGCTATGCGACCTGGCCCTCGCGGAACCAGGAGCGTCCACCGACGCCGCCCTCGCGGGTTTTTCCTTCCGACGATGGTCCCCGGAGGGAGAACCCCGGTCGGAGGAGCTCCGGCGACGGTCCGAGCTGGAGCCTTTCGACACGGAGGCCTCCGACAAGGTCCGGGTACGGCTGGGGTCAGCGAAGATTCTCTCACGCTGATGCCGCCGACTTCTCAACGCCTTTGAGGACAGTTTGCTGCAGGGCCCACAGATCAGTTCCTCATGATCCGGGCCCAGGCAGCGGAGGCAAAAGTCGTGTGTGTCGGTCAGTGACATATTTCGGTCACACCGACCACACCGCTTAAACCCACTGGCAGCCATCGGGGGAAAAAGGGCCCCTGCGAGGTCAAAGGACCGGGCTGCCAGGGAAACCGAAAACGAAAGCTGACTAAGTCAGAAAAACCGAAAAAAGTAAGAGGACTCGAGACCGGCGTCGCGAGTCCGGGCGGGAAAACGATCGGCGTCGAACCGAAAGAAAAAAGGATAAAATAAAGAAGAAAATCAACTTTTTCGCGGGGACAAGACGGGTACGTCTGTAGGGCTCCGTGGAAAAAAGAAGACTGGCTAAGATGGCACCCTCGGGCGGGAAGACGACCGCGCATGCGCGCTGCAATTCCCAAAGGCTTTCTTTGAAAGCTGGGGAAAATTGCTCCGCGAGGGCTCCGTCGGCGCCGACGTCACCCATAAGTGAGGACTGACTTCCTGCTTGGTCCTGGAGAAATTGTCAATACTACCTATATATAGTTCTGATTACTGTTCATTGTACTTGATTTTAACTACCTGTATATAGTTTTGATTACTGTTCAATGTACCTGTTTATCACAGCACTGTTTTATGTATTTCATGTTGTTTGATGTAAACCGCCACTGATCTTGGGAAGTGGCGGTATATAAGAGATTTGCAAATAAATAAATAAATAAATAAATTATACTGAACTGTTTTCTAATACAAAACCAAAAACTCTGTGTCCAAGTCTATATTCTTCCCTGAGAAAGGAAAGTAATGAATAATTCCACTTTGGCTTCTTGCAAATCAACTACCTGTCTTCTACTGCAGTGGCCCCTATCAAATGCATATCAGACTCTATTTCATCAAAAACTCTTGCCATCTTCTCCTCTCTGTCTTGCAGTGCCATCTTAGCTTGATTGAGCTGCCTGTTAATTCTGTCAAATTCAGCTGGACGAAGTTCCTTGAAGGCCACACAAAGAGTCCGATACCCATCCTTGAAACAAACAAAACAATTATATGCAGAAACAAACATTTCCTATTAGCATGTCTTACTTATTTTCCATTCAAGGATTCTGTAAAAAAAAAAGTGGTCGTATTTTAAAGACAGCTCAAATCTGTACCTTTAAATATGCTACAAATTTAAACATTACTATTTGAACTGAAATTTCAGGATGTGCATGAAACAGCTACAGTGAAACTCTAAGGGAAATTTATTTGCTACCCAAACATTATGTTGCCCTTCTAAAACATTTACAAATAGCAGCACATTTCAAGAGTTCAGGGACACCTGTATCTTTTCCCTTTGCATTGCATGCCAAGCCTACAGCTTTTCTTTAGTGTCTATAGCCTTTTTAGCACTTGGAAATCTATGAACTTTACTGGATGCATCTACCTTCTGGAAATTTGCAGTATCTCATGGAAATCTGAAATATCTCATGGAATTGTTGCACCATGGGTGCAAACAGCTATTAGCTCCATTTTAGTTAATTCATGTAGCAATACAAAAAAAAGGTCTATGGGTTGTAAAAGCTTACTAGATGCTAGAAGCAGCCACTAATGAGATAGATCTAATTCTCCAGCAAAGATAAATGAAAAATCGCTACATCATACCTTCACCATTTAGTAGTCCTTTACCTCCTACACTGCGCTGAGATGTGAATGTTAAAACTGGATAAATGCCAGAGATTTGTGAAGACAAAAGTAATTTAGTATTTCAGTGCTTCCACCCACTGCCCTATCATACTGCTTGGCTACAGTGAAGCTACCACACAGTCTACTAGTCTGATCACAAAGACACATCTGCTCCCTATAGTCAAAAAACCTATTTAAATATCTTAGTGTAAGGCTATTATGTTGTTTATGTCTGATTACTTCCCATTCATACACCATATTTTAAAATGCAATAGACACTTCAAATAAGGAATTAAATGCCTCTCTTCTGTGTCCCCCCACCATGATGAACATCTTAATGGCCTCTGCAGTGAGTTTTGCACATTACTATCTTGCTGAACTTTGTTCAAGGCCAGAATCTGTACAAGAAAGATTATGGGAGATGAGAACATGAGGCTTATCCAAGCATAATCCAGTTGCACTGCACTAGGCTCCAGTTGTCTTCCTCTTCATAAGCATTCTCAGTACTTATCCTATGTTTTGATTTATACTACTGTTTTTGCTTCAAACAGCTTCCCTGGAAGGCTGTGTTATGCATCTAACTATCCTTTCCAGTAAGAAATATATTCTGTTATTCCCAATTATGTTCTTCGAGCATCATATCATGATCTCTGGTTCCAGAATGATCATTCCACTGAAAAGGGTTTGCTTCTTATTCAAATATCTCACAGGTATAAATAATGCACATCACCTTCCCCCATCCCCACCATGTCTCCTCTCCCATAGGATATACAAATTTAGGCCCTTAGATTTCACCTCTCAGGGCTTCTGGTGCTGGCTGTGCACTATTCTGATAACTCTTCTTTAGATTGTCAATAAGTTAAGCCTTCAGAACTGAACACACTGCTCTAGAAGTCTCACCAATGACCTCTACAAAGACCAATACTACCTTTCCTTTTGTTTTGGACACTGTCTTGTTGCACTGCTTCATTCTTTGAGCTCACCATGGACTCTGTCCCACTTGGCACACATCAGTATCTTAACTCCCATCACAAAATGCAGAGTTGTCAAACTACCCAGTTCCAGGGCTGCTTTTAAGCAAATCCTGGATTTCTGACACTTGTGCTAATGTATTATGGGACCTGCAACACCGATTCCAATGGGTAAAATCAGTGACTACAAAATACCATACTGCACTGCAACGCAAATTTAAAACCAGAAAAGGTAAAAAAAATCTCACTCCTGGAACTGAGTAACTTTGTTTCCTGGATTTCTGCATCTCAATATACACACACTTTTTCATGTGCTTGCTTACCAATGCGTTACGCTCCACATGCACTTTAGTCTGTTCTACTTCCTCTAGAGGCACTCTGTTAAAAATAGACGAATCCGCTCCTTTACAGAAAAGGAAAATCTTCCCTAAAACAAGATATTAAAAACAAAAAAAAGGATGAAAACAAGCAAGGAGACATTTTAATTTCCTGATAATTTCCTTTCCTGGAATCCTACTAGAACAGTCCAGACAAGCAGGTTGCATCCCCCTGTCAGCAGATGGAGACAGAGAAAAACTAGAACTTTCCAGTGACATTATCACTGGTATTAGGAGTGGTGCAGCTAGAGGTACTAGTTGGTATTTACCAACAAGACTACAGAAGCAACCCTAAAGCATAGTTACTCACCTGTAACGTGTTCTCCGGGGACAGCAGGAATCAGTCCTCACATATGGGTGACGTCGGTGCCGACGGAGCCCTCATGCGGAGCAAATCCCCAGCTTTCAGAGAAAGCCTTTGTGAGTTGCCACCAAGCATGTGCGGTTCCCTTCCCGTCCAAGGGTGCCATCTTGCTCAGTCAAATGACATAGCTATAAAGACAGCAAAAAGAACAAAATATAATAATAATAATAATAGGACTGCAACTCCAAGGGGAGGAGGGAGGGTCATGAGGACTGATTCCTGCTGCCCCCGGAGAACACCTGTTACAGGTGAGTAACTACGCTTTCTCCGGGAACAAGCAGGAAGTCAGTCCTCACATATGGGACTCCCCAGCTATAGGCTACCGAGAACCCATAGCTAAAAAAGGCTCCCTCTACGAAAGCCGCAAGCAGTAGCAAAAGAAATCCAAACTAAGGGAATAGCACTCCGGTAGCCTGAACACAGAAGGGTCGGAGGGCAGGAGTTGCCTAGATCTCAAAAAGGTTACGGAGTACAGCCTGGCCGAAGGCACTGTCCCATCGGGACTCCCTGCCCGGCAATAATGGGTTGCTAAGGTCTGACCCGAAGACCAGGTGGTGGCCCGGCAGATGTCTGCCAGAGGAACAGAGTGCACTGATGCCGCCATTGCCCTGACCCTATGGGCCGTAACACAACCCTCCATCGGAAGCTCGGCTGCCTTGTATGCCCAGGCAATACAGTCTGCTACCCAGATGGACAGCGTACGCTTTGATACTGCCACCCCCAGCTTACATATGCTGGATATAGAAGGCCAACACCCTCTTACAGTCCAAGGTATGTAGGACAGTCTCTGCCCAACTGGCATGAGGCCTGGGAAAAAATGTAGGCAGAACCACCTCCTGGTTGAGGTGGAACGAGATGACCACTTTTGGAAGGAACTTGGGGTGCATGCGAAGCACCATCCGATTCCTATAGAACCTGGTGTAAGGCCTTTCTGACACTAGGGCTTGGAGTTCACTCACCCTCCGGGTGGACATGAGTGCCACCAAGAAAACCACTTTCCAAGATAGTGTAGATGGCAGGTCGCCATCGGTTCAAAGGGTGGCCTAGTAAGATGCCCTACAGTAACACCACATTCAGATCCCATGCTGGAGACCAAGGATTTCGGTACAGTTTTCCAAGCAATAGTCACACCGCACTTCGACTATGCGAATATCATCCTTCATGGCCTCCCCAAGAACACACTAAGTCCACTTCAACTGGCGATGAACGCGGCAGCCCACATCTTATCCGGAGCTTCAAAAAGAGATCATATAACACCAATACTGATCGATCTACACTGGCTCCCGATAAACTGCAGAATAATATACAAAGCTCTCCTCATCACATTCAAGGCTATTAATAAAATATGCCCTGCATCGATCTCAAATCTACTCACCCACGCACCGAACAATAGATCCAGGAGACTAGTAGCAGAAAACACACTAGTTACTCCTAGTATCTCCACAAAATGGACACAACAAACCACTAACAGAGCTTTTGTGTCTTATGCTCCCAAGTGCTGGAACAAACGACCCCACAGCATCAGATCAATCAGGGATATCACCCAATTCAGAAAGTCCATCAAGCACTATTTATTCACTTTGCACTTCAAGCTACCATACACACCATAGAATTGTCTTCCGCTTCACTCATCTAACTCTTACACATAACATCCACCCAGAACAAAGGTTTAAAATGTGAAAAATACTGCATTTCGTCAAATACCAAACCTTGATGTAACATATTTAATTGTATATAGTTATCCCCAGTTTACACCCAGTTTACCTTCCCTGTTATCTGTAAACCTAGATCAGTTATATATTGACAGGTATGTTGTTGTTTAATGTAAACCACACTGATGATGAATAGTGCGGTATATAAAAACTGTTAAATAAAATAAAATAAATAAAATAAATTTGGTCGCCGGGGGGCTGACCAGGGGTTTCAAGAGAAGCAAGTCTCTCAGAAACCAAGAGACCAAGGGGTGGACGGAGAGAGGCTTCTCATCCACTGGAAAGTGGTTCGCCGCAACGGCACTGAGGTGCACTCTGACAGAGTTGGACTTGAGGCCCAAATCAGAGAGGTGGAGAAGGTATTGCAAAATGACCCCCACCGGGCAAGAGATAGGATTCACCTCCTGCTCCTCGCACCACGACGCATATCTGCGCCACTTCAAGGCGTAGGCC
Source organism: Ichthyophis bannanicus (assembly GCA_033557465.1). Lineage (NCBI taxonomy): Eukaryota > Metazoa > Chordata > Amphibia > Gymnophiona > Ichthyophiidae > Ichthyophis > Ichthyophis bannanicus. The sequence continues at coordinate 173,694,527 of CM066036.1, read as the reverse complement.
CATCTAGTCAACGGCCTCCATGAGGCCAGCAAGACCTCCTCAATATTCCTTGGAAGGAGGAGCGGAGCGAGAATTACCCTTTCAGCAGCCATGCCGTCAAGGCGAGGGAGCTGAGGTTGGGGTGCAGGAGAGAGTCCCCCTCCTGAGATAGGAGGCACAGGGAGAACTCCAAAGGAATGGAAGCCTCCACCGCTACCTTCAGTAGAAGCGGAAACCAGGGTTGCCTGGGCCACCGTGGGGCTATAAGGATGACCGAGGCTCTATCCTGGAGAATCTTGAACAGAGTCTTGGCCACCAGAGGCGTTGGGGAAATGCATACAGAAGGCCCACCGACCTTGATACCAGAAACGCATCAGCGGCCACCCTGTCCGGGTGCGGTAGCCTGGAGCAGAAACGGGGCAACTGGTGATTGTCCGGACTCACAAATAGGTCCATCACCGACCGCCCCCAGGTGCGGAAAAGCCAATTGGCTACCCCGTGGTCCAGCTGCCATTCGTGGGGGCTGGAGAATCCTGCTGAGCCTGTCGGCTAGCCAGTTGTCCTGGCCTGGCAGGTAGACTGCTCGGAGACAAATGCCATGCCGGGCTGCGAACGAGCACAGATCCAGGATTTCCTGACATAGGGGACGGGACCCCATACCACCCTGCTTGTTCACATAGAATATGGCCACCTGGTTGTCTGTCTGCACCAAGACAGGTTCGTGGGCCAGGAGCTGCCTGAAAACTTCTAGGGCTAGGCGGATGGCATGGAGTTCCAAGAAATTGATTTGTTGGGTCCTCTCGCTTAGGGACAAAATACCCTGAGTACGAAAACCATGGCAATGTGCCCCCCAGCCCAGTAGGGATGCATCTGTGGTAAGGATCCTCTTGTGTAGAAGAGCCTGGAAAGGCATTCCCACCTCCAAGTGATGTGGTTGGAGCCACCAGGCCAGGGAGCGTACCAGACGCCTGGATACTTTGACACTGTCCCGGAGGCACCCTGTGATCTGAGACCACTGGTCTTTGAGACAACACTGAGTGGTCCGAATGTGGAGGCGGGCATCCGGGGTCACATGGACTGTGGAAGCCATGTACCCGAGGAGGCACAGGAATTGTCTTGCTGACACTACAGACCTGCGACTCACTTGTTCTGCCAGAGCCATAAGCCTGCTTGCCCTGTCTGCAGGCAGATAGGCCTTCACCTGAAGGGTGTTGATTCTGGTCCCAATGAACTCCAGCTGTTAAGTCGGAGTGAGGCTGGACTTGGGGTAGTTGATTATGAACCCTAGGTATTGCAGCACCTGGATGGTACGAGTTGAGGCCTGGTGGACCTCAATGGCTGAAGTGCCTCTGATGAGCAAGTCCTTGAGATAGGGGAAGACAAAGACACCTTGGAGCCTGAGAAAGGCGGCAACCACTGCCAGGCACTTTGTGAACACCCTGGGGGCCGAGATAAGGCCAAAGGGAAGTACTCTGTACTGGTAGTGATTGCCCCCACCACAAAGCGCAGATATTGCCTGTGGCTTGGGTGTATTAGGATGTGTGCATACGCATCTTTTAGGTCAAAAGAGCATAGCCAGTATCCCTGGCGGAGGTAAGGCAGCAATATCCCAAGGGAGAGCATCTTGAACTTCTCCCTCATCAGGAATTTGTTGAGGTTTTGCAGGTCGAGGATGGGTCTAAGGCCTCCTGTCCTCTTTGGCACAATAAAGTACCTGGAGTAGAAGCCCCTGCCCTGCAGGTGGTGGGGCACCGTTTCTACTGCCTGATCCTTGAGAAGGCCTGCTAACTCCTTCAGAAGGTGGTCCCAGTGAAGGGGAGACCTGAGGTGCTCTCCTGGGAAATAATGAGGCGGCACCTGGGCTAGGTGAAGAAGATAGCCCTCCCAGACCACCTGTAAGGCCCAGGCATCAGTGGTAATGGCTGTCCATCTGGAGGCATATAAAGCAAGCCGGCCTCCTGTGGTCTGTCTGGCTCCTGTTGGAAGAGGGGCCATGCTGTAGGATTCAAAAGCCACTCCCAGGCTGGACCGGAGCCGGTGCCTGGGGTTTGGGGGCTTTCTGCTTACGCGGGCCATGCCCCTATTGGGGAACCAGGGAGGCCTGATAATGGGGGTAACTTTGGTAAGCAGTACCCTTCCTCGGGTAAAAGGGCTTTTTACCAGAGCTCTTCTTGCGAGAAGGGGCAGAGGTGTTCTTGGAGAGCCATGTCCTCGTCATGTACTCGGTCTCCAGCTCTGCATCCTTGCCTGTCATGGGTTTGCCAGAGATTCTCCCCTTGGCATGGGACATCGACCAACTTGTCCTGAACCCATTGTCTGAGGTCAGACAACTGCAGCCAAGCCTGGTGGCGTGCACCGATGCCAGCCACAGCTACCCGGGCCACCAACTCGAACCCGTCATAGGCTGCCCAAGACAAACTTCGAGGACTCATGGACGGCTTTGGACAGGCCCTTGAAGCGCTGCAAAGGCTCCCCGGAGAGACCAGCTGAGAACCCAGCAAGCTCCTTTGCCAGGTCTCTCAGGTACATGCCCATGTACAGCTGGTATGCCTGGATCCAACAATTCAGCATTGTCCCCTGGAAGCACTTCCTGCTGAGGGCATCCAAGTTGCAGGCCTCCCTGCTGGGAGGCATCGAGGAGTGCGCCTTCTGGCTCTTCAGCCTGCGCATGGCTGATTCCACAACCATGGGAGTTGTGTGGCAGTTGTGACTTCTGAAACCCAGGGCTCCAGCAGACTCGATATATCGAGTTGAGCCGTTTACTGATCACCAGCATCAACGCTGATGCCTCCCACATACGGAGCATCAGTCGTTCCAGAATCGGAGGGATGGGTACAGTAAGGGCCTCCCAACGGGGGGGGGCCTCATACTGGAGGATCACGAGCTAGTCGGCCCAAGGATCCTCCTCGGACTCCGTGGGGAACGCCAAAGCCTTGGACATGTCCTGCACGAAGTCCAAGAAACCTCATGTCCTCCGGAGGGGACCTTCTCTGAGGCTCAGATACCAGGGAATCGGAAGGGACATCCCTATGTCAGCGGGTATCCAGGGACTCCTCGTCTTCGGTTTCCCATGCCGACGCCTCCGAGGAGGAATCGAGGGGCTCTCGTCAGGCATCAAGGGCTCCGGTGCCGACCGCCCTGATGCCGGCAGGCTCGGCGGCAAAGACTTCGGTCCCAAACGGGAGGCCGAGTGAGACCTCAGCCAAGAACAGACTCGAGCCCGAAAGGCCTCGAGGATCGGCTCGGCCTCCGGGGTTGACTTCAACATCGAGGGCCTGGTGGTCAGGGCGGAGGAACCAGACAGGCTGGCCATCAGCGCCCACTGCTGCTCCATGAAGGCAGTGAAACTGCACTCGAATGCCATCATTCTGGACTCGAGTCCGGAAGGGTCCACAGCTGCCGGCTCGGGCCCCGACACGATTGGTCCCAAAACCGGTTACCCCGGAGGGGGGTCCTTGACAAGGACAGTCGGTACTTGCCTCGGCTGATCCATCTCCCAACGAGGAATCTTTGCCGCGTGCTCCTTCTCCGAAGATCCATGCCGGCGCTCAGGGCTCCGCGATAGGCCCCGGGAGGAGCTGGGTCGCTTGGAGCCATCCAGAGACACCACCTTCAAGGATTTCTTCTTCCTCTTTGTTTTCCCTCAAGGGGGACCCCCTCTCTGAGGAATCTCGACGCTGCTCGGGTTCGGAATGTTCCCCCTGAGATGTGGAGGCCTCGGATGAGGTCTGGGCTCTTGAACGCATGGGGGACACAGAAAAAATCCTATCATGCTGATGCTAGCGGCTCTTCAGGGAGGACATTTTCTTACACGGGCCACAGACTGTCGGGTCGTGGTCAGACCCGAGGCACCGGAGGCAGCAGTCGTGCGTATCAGTGAGGGACATCAGTTTCACACACCGATCGCATTTCTTAAACCCGCTGGTAGCCATCAGGGGAAAAAGGGCCCTTGCAAGGTCGACAACCCGGGCTGCCAGTGAAAAGAAAAACGGCGCAAACGCCGCAAGTCAAAACTGACAAAAAACCAAAACGAGAGACAGACTCAAAACTGGCGTACAGAGCCGAAGGCGGGAAGAGGTTCCGGTGTCAACCGGTCGAAGGAAACAGGAAAAAAAATCAACATTTTTCAGGAATACTGGACTACTTCCGAAGGGCTCCATGGAAGAAAGGAAACTGAGCAAGATGGCACCCTTGGGTGGGAAGGGGACCATGCATGCGTGGTGGCAACTCCCAAAGGCTCTCTGAAAGCTGGGGATTTGCTCCGCACCAGGGTTCCGTCGGCGCCGACGTCACCCATATGTGAGGACTGACTTCCTGCTTGTTCCCGGAGAACTACTAAAAAAACAAACCAATCCCACCGTCCCCCCAAGACCATGAAAACCCAACAACCCTGGTGAAGCAAAAAAGAAGAAACCTAAGGGACCCATCAATGACAAGGCTCCTCATTCTTAACAGATTGCAATTCAGAGGCATCCATGGAGCTTCCCAGGAAGGTCCTAGGCTAGTCTAGCAGGATAGCAAGAAAATAAATTATCAGGGAAGTAAAATTTCTCCTTTTTTTATCATCCTGCTAGATCAGCCCAAACAAGTGGGACATATCAAAGCTTAGGGAACACAAGAAGCAAGCTTCTATGATGAACAAAATTGAATATGACAATCAATTGTGCAAAAGTACTGTGTATATCAGACTGGCCGAAGGTAAATGCCAGAAGAAAAGTACTGCGCAGCAATTCCAGCAGGTAACTGACAAACAAAACTGCACCAAAATGTTTTTTATTATTGTAACATTTTGGTGCAGTTTTTGCTTCTGTCAGTTACCTGCTGGAATTGCTGCGCAGTACTTTTCTTCTGGCATTTACCTTCGGCCAGTTTGATATACACATCATAGAAGCTTGACACAATTGTCTTAAAGAGACACTTTGTCTGGTGAAGTTCCGCTGTATGCCCCCTGAGGAAGGTGTTGCCGAAACGCGTAGGGGTATTTTCCAATAAAGCAGTCCTCACCAATCTACAGCTCTTGCTTCTTGTGTTCCCCTCCTGTTCTGCGAGTGCAGTGCTCCTCCTTGTCTACCACATATCAAAGCTTAGCCATAAACCAGGCGAGTAGAAGACACTGCTTCTTTGAGAATTTCTGTCCTAAAGGTGGAATCCACTCTAGCCTGCACATCCAAGCAGTAATGCTTAGCAAAGGAATTCAGAGATGACCACGTAGTCATGCCTCATCCCTGGACTCTGCTCAGGAAGAGGCTAGAGCTCTCACTGAATGTGCACATTCTGAAACTTGCTTCCCCCTTCCAAAGGTAAACAGATGTAATTGTTTCCCTAATCCATCTACCCATCATGTACTGTCAGACGGCTGCCTGGGTGAGAATCTTCACAGTCTTGACAATGCATATATTTATATGATTTTTGCAAGGTATTGTGGGTAATGTAGTTCATTCACACCAGACACAGCTGCTGACAATAATTTAGTTGTGCACAAGTGTTAAAGCCAATAAGATACTTCTTTATTTATGGGGTTATTTCTCCCAGCACAGATATGCTTGGTAGCACATAAATTAGGTTACTTGCTTGCAGTGTTTAACTTGGTAAAACAAAGTCAAAAATCAAATCAGGAAAACAACCTTCAAACTTGTCAGGCAATTAGCTAATGTTTTCTTAGCATATCTCTAACAAACGAAAAGCCACAAAGAAAGAAAAGCGTAGTTACTCACCTGTAACAGGTGTTCTCCAGGAGCAGCAGGAATCAGTCCTCACTTATGGGTAACGTCGGCGCCGACGGAGCCCTCGCGGAGCAATTTTCCCCAGCTTTCAAAGAAAGCCTTTGGGAATTGCAGCGCGCATGCGCGGTCGTCTTCCCGCCCGAGGTGCCATCTTAGCCAGTCAGATGACATAGCTAAAAAACGACAGCATAAAAAATTTGCAAAAAAAGAACATAAGCAGACGATTGCAACTCCAAGGGGGAGGAGGGAGGGTAGTGAGGAAGATTCCTGCTGCTCCTGGAGAACACCTGTTACAGGTGAGTACTACGCTTTCTCCAGGACCAAGCAGGAAGTCAAGTCCTCACTTATGGACTCCCAAGCTCAAGGCTACCGGAGACCCTAAGCACAAAAATGAGCTCCCTCTAGCTCAGCAGCACAGAAGGATAGAATCTTCGCTGAATTATCACCCACCGGTAGCCCACATCCGGGATGGAGGGTAGGAGTTGGCTCAGACCTCAAAGAGATTACGGAGGACTGCCTGTCCGAAAGCACTGTCCCTACGGGACTCCCTCTCGAGACAGTTAATGGGACCGCAAAAGTCCGGGCTCGAAGACCAAGTAGCGGGCCCGGCAGATGTCTGCCAGCGGAACAGAGCGGAGGTAAGCCACTGACGTGGCCTTTGCCCGAACGCAATGAGCCGTGACTCGACTTTCTAAGGAGAGTCCGGCTGCCCCATAAGCCCAAGAGATACAGTCCGCAACCCAGATGGACAGAGTACGCTTGGAGACCGGGAGCCCCAATTTATTGGGGTCAAAGACACAAAAAGCTGAGCAGCTTTACGGTGCTCCCGCGTACGGTCAAGGTAGAAGTTCAATGCCCTTCTACAGTCCAGGGTATGGAGGACCGTTTCAGCTCGGCTGGAGTGTGGTCTGGGAAAGAAGGTTGGAAGTACCCACCTCCTGATTGATGTGAAAAGGGGAGACCACTTTAGGCAGAAATTTTGGGTGAGTCCGTAGGACTACCCTATTCTTGTAGAACCGAGTGTAAGGGGGATCAGACACGAGGCCTGCAATTCACTTACCGCCTAGCGGAAGTGAGGGCTATCAAGAACAGTGTTTTCCAAGACAGAAAACGGAGAGAACAGGTAGCCATAGGGTTCAAAAGGCGGGACAGGTGATCCACTGCAAAACCACATTCAGGTCCCAGTCAGGCGCTGGCGGGCGCAGAGGTGGTTTAAGTAGAAGGAGACCTCGGAGAGAAACCTCGCTACGAGAGGGTCATTGGAGAGAGGTCTGCCGTCCACTGGCACATGATGTGCTGAAAGAGCACTGAGGTGAACTTTGACGACGGAGTTGGACTTAAGTCCCAGATTAGAGAGGTGCAGCAAGTACTGCAAGATCACCGACACCGGGCAGGAGAAGGGATCCTGAGACTGTTTGGGTACACCAGACTGCAAAGCGACGCCATTTAAGGGCGTAGCATTTGCGGGTAGAAGGGCCGTCGCGAAGCTAAGACGACCTCCGCCGGCAGGAGAAGGGGAGCAAGGACTACCCTCTCAGCAGCCAGGCCCATGAGGTTGAGAGACCTGAGGTTGGGGTGCAGAAGGAACCCCTGATCCTGAGTGAGGAGATCCGGTTGTACAACCCAGGAGGGGATTGGATCCTCCACCGCCAGTTGCAGCAGGAGCGGAACCACGGCTGCCTGGGCAGCGAGGGGCCACCAGGATCATGAAGGCTTTGTCTCGGAGAACCTTGAAAAGAGTCCGAGAGAGCCAGCGGGATTGGAGAGAAAGCGTACAGAAGGCTCCCCGACCACGAGATCAGAAAGGCGTCCGCGCCACCCGAAGGGGGTGTGGCTGACGAGAGCAGAAGCGAGGAAGCTGCGGTTGTGAGGACTGGCAAAGAGATCCACCGTGGGGAGACCCCACTTGAGGAAGAGCTTCTGAACTACCAAGGGATCCAGACGCCACTCGTTGCAGCTGGAGGACCCTGCTGAGTTTTGTCTGCAAGGCAATTTCTTGGCCGGGAGATAAACTGCCTTGAGGAGAATGGCCGTGACTGACGGCCCAAGAGCAGAGCTTCTGTGCCTCCCGGCAGAGGAGGAAGGAGCCCGTGCCCCCCTGCTTGTTCACGTAGAACATGGCAACTTGATTGTCCGTCTGGACAAGGACGGACTGTTGGGAAGTCAGGTGGGAGAAGGCCTTGAGAGCTAGGCGGATCGCCCTGAGCTCCAGGAAGTTGATCTGCTGAGCAGACTCCCACATGGTCCAGAGGCCCTGAGTACGTGCCCTCTTGGCAATGCGCTCCCCAGCCCAGGAGGGATGCATCGGTGGTCAGCACCCCGGTCGGCTGAGGTGACTGGAAAGGCCTTCCGAAATATCAGGTTCGGCTGCCGGAGCCACCACCGGAGAGAACGAGAGCAGCGGCTCGGAGACGCGCACAGGTCCGCCAGGCCGCCTGTGGCTTGTCGCCACTGCTGGCGGAGACACCATTGAGCAGACCGCATGTTCAGGCCGGCATTGGGGGTCACATGGACGGTGGAAGCCATATGGCCGAGCCAGTCTCAGGAACGCCTGGCGGAGACCAGGGGCTGGCTGCGAAAGCGGTCGGCTAGGTCCATGAGCCGTTTGCGCCCTGTCGAGCGGTAGGTACGCTCGTGCCCGAGGAGTGTGCAGCCTTGCGCCGATGAACTCGAGATCCTGTGAGGGGAGCAAAGTGGACTTTGCGAAGTTTATGACAAAGCCAAGTGCTGCAGCAGAGTCACCGTGCGGCGCGTGGCGTTGGCGACCTCTGAGCGGACGCTGCTCTGATGAGCCAGTCGTCGAGGTACGGAAAGACATAGAGGCCGTGAAGCCGGGAGATGGGCCGCCCACGACCGCGAGACATTTTGTGAAGACTCGCGGTGCGGAGGATAGGCCAAAGGGCAGTACTCTGTACTGGTAATGATTTCCTGCCACCACAAACCTCAGGTATTGGCGGTGGCTTGGGTGGATGAGGATGTGCGTGTAGGCATCCTTTAGATCCAAGGAGCATAGCCAATCTCCCTGCTGGAGGTAGGGCAGAAGGATTCCAAGGGTAAGCATTTGGAACTTCTCCCGCACAAGGAACTTGTTGAGGTTGCGCAAGTCCAGGATGGGTCTGAGGCCCCCTGTTCTCTTTGGTATCAGAAAATACCTTGAATAAAAAGCCTTGACCTCTCAGGTGGTGGGGCACCGGTTCCACCGCCTGTTCCTGCAGAAGACCTGCTAACTCCTGAAGGAGCAACTCCCTGTGCAGAGGGGGCGCGAAGGTTCTCCCGGAAAATAGGAGGGAGGGACCTGATGGAAGTGGAGAAGGTAGCCTTCTCGCACGACCTGAAGTACCCAGGCATCTGCGGTGATGCTGGACCACCTGTGGCCGAAGTGAACCAGCCGGCCTCCGGTGCTGGGAGGAACCAGCGGGGGGGGAGAGGCTATGCTGAGCGAGTCAAAAACCCCCACCCTGCTGAGCAGGGGCTGGTGGTGCAGGCTTGGGGGCTTGCTGCCTACGGGACCCGTTACCCCGTCCCTTGGCCTGCTGGCCTGTTGGGGAGCTGCAGGGGCCTGATAATGGGGGGTAATGTTTGTAGGCAGCCGCCTTCCTCGGTAAAAGGACTTTTTTCCTGAGCCCCTTCTTTTTCTGGGAAGGGGCGGAGGTCTTCCTAGAAAGCCTGGTCCTGGTGAGAGTCTCAGTCTCAATTTGTGCAGCCTTTTCCGCCATGGGCTTGCCAAAGAGGTTTTCGCCTCGGCAGGGGACATCGACCAACTTGTCCTGTACCCAGAGCTCAAGATCCGACGACTGAAGCCAAGCCTGTCGGCGGGCACCGATGCCGCTGCGGGCCACTCTAGCCGAGGCCTCAAAGCCCTCATAGGCTTGCTCGGGACATGAACTTTGAGCATTCCCGAATGCCCGTGGACAAGGCTAGGAACCTCCGCAAGGGCTCCTCGGAGAGGACACAGCGGAGAATCCGGCTTAGCTCTTTAGCCAGATCCCGGAGATACATGCCCATGTAGAGCTGGTAAGTCTGGACACGACATGCGAGCATAGAGCCCTGGAGTCAGCACTTCTTGCCAAGGCCATCCAGGTTACGGGCCTCCCTTCCAGGAGGCACCGAGGAGTGCATCTTTGGCTCTAAGACGATGCATGGCCGATTCCACTACCATGGAATGGTGTGGCAGCTGTGCCTTCTGAAAGCCAGGGCTCTTGCGGACCCCGATAGATAGAATCGACCCGCTTGCTCAGGACCGGCGAGGAGGCCGGACTCTCCCACATGCGGAAGAGTAGTCGTTCCAGCATAGGAGGAACCGGCACAGTAAGTGCTTCCCTCCGCGGGAGAGACATACTGGAGGGCGACGAGCTCTTCGGCTCGAGGCTCCTACTCGGGATCCGCAGGGAAGGCCAAAGCCTTCGCCATATCCCTAACTAACTCCGAGAACCGGGCATCCTCCGGTGGGGACTGCTTCCGAGGCTCGGACCCCGGTGAGTCCGATGGGACACACCGAGTCCGAAGGAATCAGTGACTCTTCCTCCTCAGACTCCCAGACCGACTCCGACGAGGACATCGGTGGGTCGGCCCGGGCAGGGTGCGGCGCCAGCCGCCCCCGACGTCGAGAGTCGGCGTCGGCGACATCGGTCCCGAACGGGAGGCCGAGGGTGACCTCGACCGGAGGATCGACTCGAGTTCTCATTGACTCGAGGATCGGCTCGGTCTCCGGGGTCGACTTGGACGTCGACGTCCCGGCGGTCGGGGCAGCAGCGGCGCCAGCGAGGCCAGCGAGCAGTGCCCTCTGCTGGTCCATGAAGGCAGACAGTCTCTCTCCAAGGCCGTCAACCTGAGTCCGAGCTCAGGTGACCCAGCAGCCCCCGACTCGGGCCCCGACGGCGTCGTGCCCGACGTCGGCTGTCGCGGAGGCGAGTCAGAAAGGACTACAGGACTTACCCGGGCAGGCATCTCCGACTCAGGCGAGGTCGACTTCGGGAGATGTTCCTTCTCCAAGGAACCCGGGGCGGCTGTCGGGGCTATGCGACCTGGCCCCTCGCGGAGCCAGGAGCGTCCACCGACGCCGCCCTCGCGGGTTTTTCCTTCCGACGATGGCCCCGGAGGGAGAACCCCGGTCGGAGGAGCTCCGGCGACGGTCCGAGCTGGAGCCCTTTGACACGGAGGCCTCCGACGAGGTCCGGGTACGGCTGGGGTCAGCGAGATTCTCTCGCGCTGATGCCGCCGACTTCTCAACGCCTTCGAGGACAGTTTGCTGCAGGGCCCACAGATCAGTTCCTCATGATCCGGGCCCAAGCAGCGGAGGCAAAAGTCCGTGTGTGTCGGTTAGTGACATATTTCGGTCACACCGACCACACCGCTTAAAGCCACTGGCAGCCATCGGGGGAAAAAGGGCCCCTGCGAGGTCAAAGGACCGGGCTGCCAGGGAAAACGAAAATGAAAGCTGAACTAAGTCAGAAAAACCGAAAAAAAAAACGCTAGAGGACTCGAGACCGGCGTCGCGAGTCCGGGCGGGGGAAACGATCGGAGTCGAAACCGAAAAGAAAAAAGTATAAAATAAAGAGGAAAATCAACTTTTTCGCGGGGACAAGACGGGGACGTCTGCCAGGGCTACGCGGAAAAAAAAGAAGACTGGCTAAGATGGCACCCTCGGGCGGGAAGACGACCGCGCAGGCGCGCTGCAATTCCCAAAGGCTTTCTTTGAAAGCTGGGGAAAATTGCTCCGCGAGGGCTCCGTCGGCGCCGACGTCACCCATAAGTGAGGACTGACTTCCTGCTTGGTCCTGGAGAATAAACTGTTCTTGTAAGGTTAACTTCTGATTACTTTCCACACAGATCCAGAAGTAATTCTCTCCTAGCTCACAAGCAATTAGGTGCAGCTCAATTGCTATCAGTTATCCAGCTGAAACCCTTTAGCTGGCTGGTTTTCTACTGTGTGAGTCAAATCCTGCTTCAGGAGCTTTTCTTAGTGGAATAAAGAACAAATTTATATTTCTTTGTGATGGCTGCTGTGCTTTATCACAGAAAGTTACCAACAGAGTTTGGATAGAGAGCAGTCCATATAAACAATATCTTGATCTGCTATTATTTCCCCTTCATCAACAAGCATAGGGTCACTATCATGAATTGGCACAGATGAATCTTTCAATGGAGCACTTTCAGGAGAACACTTATTTCCCTGCTGTCTTTCAAGGTTATAGCTAGGGCACAGATCAGTGTTCATACCTGAGCTTCCATTGTTGCTATAGTTCCTCTCTATATAGCCTGGCCAGTATGTAGTCCAGTTCTTATGTCCAGCCTTCCAGTCCTGATCCCTGGACACTGGATCTCTCTTCACATACCTTCTGGCATAGGTCTTAGAGTCCCTTCCACGTGCAGCCGTCTCCCTCACAGGTAGCCTCTGGTGATTCCTTGTTCTGCAGCACCATTCCTCTGGCTTTCCCCAGTCCAATGGTCTATGCTGGCCCTTGGAATACCTCCCAGTATACGTACTGCCTTGGACTCTTCTAAACCTCTCAAAGGCTTTTCTCCTCTTCCTTCCAGAGGGTTTCTTTCCTTCTCTATCCGTCCAGTTTGGCTTCTGCTTCTGCTGATTCTTCAGATGAAACTGATGATCCTTCTCTGCATATCCAAGGTGATCATGAAGATGGTCATCTGTAGAATAAACTCTACTCTTATTCTGCTTAGATGAGTGCTCCTCCCTAATACAGCGCAGCTGTGCTGAATCAGGCCCTGCCCTTTGAGATGAGTGCTTAGGGATTACTTCATAGCCCTCCTGATTGAACACACGTTTCCCCACTTCAGCTCCTCTAATGGCTGTTGGAAACCTGGTGCATTCTGGGACTGGTAGTCTTTTATGGCAAAATTCTGTTTTCTCATTTCTACCAGCACTGACAGGTTGCTTGTTCAGAGACACTTCATCTTTTCTATACCCCCTTCCTGAGCTATGATAAGCTTCCTTATCACAGTACTTAGAGGCTGCCTCACTCTTATAAGGCCCCCTAAAAGACGACAAGCCGCCTGGTTTACAAAAGACGTATCACCTTCAAATATTGAAGGAGAACCCTCTGAACATACACAAGATGGAAATCCTCGTCTTCCCCTCCCCTCCCAACAATGGTTCAAATTTGAAAGGTGACACCACCTTTGGCAAAAAGGAAGACACTGGACAGAAGGCAACATAGTGCTCAGTGAAGGATAAATAGGAATTTCTACACAATAGTGCCTGCAATTAGGAAATGCAGTGCGCCAGATCACCACTAGAAATACTATCTTCAAAGTCACATCCTTTAAAGTGGCCTGTCTCAAGGCATCAAAAGCCAGAGCCATCAAGGCCCACAGCACCAGGACAAGGCCCTAATGTGAAACAAGGGGCCAAGAAGAAGGGGATCATGGTGCTTAACGCCCTTGAGGAACCAACAAGCATCTAGATGCGAGATAAGGGAATGATGAAAAATATCTCTTAAAAGCAGCACAGTGCCACTGCCTGAACTTTCAAAAATTTAGGGTCAGGCCCTACAAGAACCCCTGGAGAAAGGCCAACACAGACTGGATACCCACTTACCAGCGGAAAAGCTCAGCACACACACACACAACACTTCTCAAACACCAGACTCATGAACACTAAGGATGTGGAAGTAGACAACGAAAGCAACCAGGTAAAGATAGTCAGGAAAAGAGTAGTTACTCACCTGTAACAGGTGTTCTCCAGGAGCAGCAGGAATCAGTCCTCACTTATGGGTGACATCGGCGTTGATGGAGCCCCCGTGCGGAGCATTTCCCCAGCTTTCTATGAAAGCCTTTGGGAATACTACATGCATGCGCTGTCCCCTTCCTGCCTAAAGGTGCCATCTTGCTGAGTCAAATGACATAGCTAAAAAACAGCACACAAAAATGAAAAAATAAACTATTTATTTATTTTTATTTATTTAGATTTATTTATTTAGTATACATTTGTATACCGCTACTTCCAGCGATCAGCAGCGTTTTTTTGATTACAGATTGGAAATTGTCAAATCATGACAGGAAATTTTTGAGGTATAAACACATTGATTAGACAGGAAAGCACAGCACACAGAGAACTATTTTACAGGGAACATGGGCTATGAAGGGTTAAGTGGTTTGCCCAAGACCACAAGGAGCACCTGTGGGACTAGAAACCCCAGTCCTTACGGCCCAAGGTTGCTGTCCTCTAGTGGGATTTGAACCACCGACCTTCCAGCCCGAAGTACCTTGCCCCAACCACTAGGCCACTCCTCTATGTACAACTGCAACTCCCAGGGGAGGAGGGAGGTTGTGAGGACCGATTCCTGTTGCTCCTGGAGAACACCTGTTACAGGTGAGTAACTACTCTTTCTCCAGGACCAAGCAGGAAGTCAGTCCTCACTTATGGGACTCCCCAGCTTCAGGCTACCGGGAACCCAGAGCTGAAAAATGAGCTCCCTCTAGCCTCAGCATCAGAGAAAGGATTTCACTGAAAACATACCTCCACCGGTAGCCCAACCAGAGGGCTGGAGGGTAGGAGTTGCCTAAACCTCAAAGAGATTCCAGAGCACTGCCTGACCGAAAGCACTGTCCTTGCGAGACTCCCTCTCCAGGCAGTAATGGGCCGCAAAAGTCTGGCTTGAGGACCAAGTTGCAGCCCTGCAGATGTCTGCCAATGGTACAGAGCGGAGATGAGCTACTGAGGCAGCCATTGCCTGACACGGTGGGCCGTGACCCGACCCTGCAAAGGAAGGTCAGCTGCCCTGTAAGCCCAGGTGATACAGTCAGCCACCCAGATGGACAAGGTAAACTTGGACACAGGTACCCCCCAAAGTTATTGGGGTCAAAAGATACGAAGAGCTGAGTTGCCCTCCTATACCCCTGCATACGCTCAAGGTAGAAGGATAAGGCCCTCCTACAGTCCAGGGTATGCAGGACTGTCTCAGCCCGGCTGGCATGGGGCCTAGGGAAGAATGTTGGAAGAAACAACTCATGGTTGAGATGGAAAGAAGAGACAACCTTGGGTAGGAACTTAGGATGAGTCCTAAGGACTACCCTGTTCTTATAGAAGCGAGTGTATGGCCTGTCACAGACCAGGGCTTGAAGTTCACTCACTCGCCTGGCCGAGGTCAAGGCCACTAGGAATAGAGTCTTCCAGGATAGGAAGCGTAGAGGACATGTAGCCATTGGTTCAAAAGGTGGGCGAGTAAGTTGCTGCAAGACCACATTCAACTCCCACTCAGGGGCCGGTGGATGGAGAGGAGGCTTGAGCAATAGTAAGCCTCTGAGAAATCTGGACACCAAGGAGTGAACTGACAAAGAGTGTCCCTCCACCAGAGAGGGATGAGCCACCAGAGCAGAGAGGTGGACCCGAACAGAATTGGACTTAAGGCCCTGATTGGACAAGTGCAGTAGGTACTGGAGCACTACTGGCACAGTGCAGGTGAAAGGATCTTCCTTGCGTTGCTGACACCACAAGGAGAACCTTCTCCACTTTAGGGCATATGTTTTCCTGGTGGATTGCTTTCTAGAGGCCAAGACCACCTCTTCCACTTCCTGAGGTAGGCCCCAGGGAGCCAAGACTACCCTTGCAGCCTCCATGCCATCAGATGGAGAGATTTGAGATTGGGATGCAGAAGGGAACCCTGATCCTGAGATAGAAGGTTGGGTTGGAATCCCAGAGGCATGGGTGTCTCCACTGCCAGTTGAAGTAGCAGGGGGAACTAGGGCTGCCTCGGCCACCTGGGAGCAACCAGAAGTACTGAGGCCTTGTCCCTGAGAATCTTGAACAAGGTTCGGGCCACCAGAGGCGTGGGAGGAAACGCATAGAGCAGGCCCTGGGACCAAGAAATCAGGAAGGCATCCGCCGCCACCCTTAGGGGATGCAGTTGCCTGGAACAAAACCTCGGCAGTTGGTGATTCAGGGGACTGGCAAAGAGATCCATGGATGGAAGTCCCCATTTTAGAAAATCTGTTGAACCACCAAGGATGCAGCTTCCACTCGTGGGGCTGCAGAATTCTGCTTAAGCGGTCTGCCAGAAAGTTCTCCTGGCCAGGAAGATACACAGCCCTCAGCAACATCTGGTGCCTGAGGGCAAAAGAGCAAAGGGCCTGTGCTTCCAGGCATAGAGGCCTGGACCCAGTGCCGCCCTGTTTGTGCACATAGAACATGGCTACTTGGTTGTCCGTCTGAACTAGAACAGACTGGTGAGCCAAGGAGTGAGAAAAAGCCTTGAGGGCTAAGCGAATAGCCCGTAGTTCCAGTAGGTTGATCTGTTACAGGGCTTCCCATGGGGACCAGAGGCCTTGGGTGCAGCTCCCTTGACAGTGTGCACCCCAGCCCTGCAAGGAGGCATCGGTTGTCAACACCACTGTGGGGGCAGCTACCTTAAAAGGCACCCCCTGCAGCAAGTTGGGGGGGGGGGGTGTAGCCACCACTGAAGAGAATCCAGGAAAGGTTTGGATACCCTTACTTTGTCTGCTAGGCTCCCTGTGGCCTGCTTCCACTGAGTTCTGAGGCACCACTGTGCAGGCCTCATGTGGAGGCGGGCATTGGGGGTCACATGCACAGTCGATGCCATGTGTCCCAGGAGCTGCACACAGAGCCTGGCAGGAACCCTCGGCAGACTGAGAAACCGGGATGCCAACTCCATGAGCCTTTGAGCTCTGTCCTCTGGCAAGTAAGCCCTTGCTTGCAGAGAGTCCAGCCGTGCTCCTATGAACTCGAGGTTCTGGGAGGGGAGCAAAGTGGACTTTGCGAAGTTTATGACAAAGCCTAGGTCTTGAAGGAGTGTGACAGTCCTGAAGGTGGCCTGCCTGGCCTCCTGGTAGGTCTGACCCGGATGAGCCAGTCGTCCAGATAGGGGAAGACAAATATCCCTTGAGTCCTCAAGTAGGCCGCCACCACAGCTAGGCACTTTGTAAAGACCCGTGGGGCGGAAGTTAGGCCAAAAGGCAGCACCCTGTACTGGTAATGGTTTCCTCCCACCACAAACCTGAGGTACTTTCTGTGGTCTGTATGAATGAGGATGTGAGTGTACGCATCCTTTAGATCTAAGGAGCACAGCCAATCTCCCTGCTGGAGGTAGGGCAGAAGTGTTCCTAGAGTAAGCATCTTGAACTTCTCTTTCTCCAAGAACTTGTTGAGGTTTCTGAGGTCTAGGATAGGCCTTAGGCCTCCTGTTCTCTTTGGCACCAGAAAATACCTGGAGTAGAACCCGTGCCCTTGTAGGTGAGGAGGTACTGGCTCCACCGCCTTGTCCAGAAGTAGACCCTAAAGTTCTTGGAGGAGGAGGGTGGTGTGCAGGAGAGGCCTCAGAGGTTCTCCTGGAAAGTAGACAGGAGGTAGCTGTTGGAAATGAAGCATATAGCCTTGGTGAATGATGCTTAAGACCCAAGCATCCCCTGTAATGGGTGGCCACCAGTGGGCAAACAGGGCTAAGCGACCTCCTGTGCAGGGATGGGACAGCAGGGATGGAGAGGCTATGCCTTGGGAGTCAAAAACCCCCTCCCTGCTGGGTAGGATTAGGAGCCGGAGGCTTAAGGGTCTTCTGCCTACGGGGCCCATGTCCCTTGGCCTGCTGCCCCTGAGGGGGAGCTGGGGAGGCCTGGTATTGAGGGAAAGGTTTGTAGGCAGACACCTTTCTCGGGTAGAAGGACTTTTTACCCGAGCCCTTCTTTTTGTGAGAAGGGGCAGAAGTCTTTCTGGACAGCCTAGTCCTGGTCAGGTGCTCGGTTTCGAGCTCAGCCGCCTTCTCGGCCATGGGTTTGCCAAAAAGGTTCTCACCTCGGCAAGGGACATCGACCAACTTGTCCTGTACCCAAGGGACATCGACCAACTTGTCCTGTACCCAAGGGACATCGACCAACTTGTCCTGTACCCAAGGCTCGAGGTACGATGACTGCAGCCATGCCTGGCGTCGGGCCGCGATGTCGGCGGCCACCACACGAGCAAAGCCTCGAAGCCATCGTAGGCCGCTCGGGACATGAATTTGGAACAGTCCCAGATTCCTGAAGACAAAGACTGGAACCTCTACAAAGGTTCCCCAGAGAGGCCAGCAGAAAACCCGGAAAGCTCCCTTGCCAGGTCTCGGAGGAACATGTCCATGTACAGCTGGTATGACTGGAAACGGCAAGCAAGCATCGAGCCCTGGAAGCACTTTCTGCCGAAGGCATCCAGATTCCGGGCCTCCCTGCCGGGGGCACCACAGAGTGCATCTTCTGGCTCTTCAGTCGATGCATGGCCAATTCCACCACCATGGAATGGTGCGGCAGCTGCGCCTTTTGGAAGCCAGGGCTCTTACGGAGTCGATAAATGGAATCGACTCGCTTGCTCAAGACCGGCGCCGAGGCCGGTGCCTCCCACATCCGGAAGAGGAGCCATTCCAGCATCAGAGGAACCGGCACAGTAAAGGCCTCCTTTAGAGGAGAGTCATACTGGAGGGCCTCGAGCTCCTCGGCTCGAGGCTCCTCCTCGGGGTCCGCGGGAATCGCCAAGGCCTTGGCCATGTCCCGCATGAACTCCAAGAACCGGGTGTCCTCCGGAGGGGACCTACTCCGGGGCTCGGACTGCGGTGAATCCGACGGGACGAACAGAGTCCGGAAGGTATCGGGGGACTCCTCATCCTCCGTCTCCCAGGCTGACTCATCCAAAGAGGAGTTGAGGGGCTCCGACCGCGCGGGTCGAGGTGGCACCCACCCCGATGCCGAAGGCACCGGCGTCGACACCCTCGGTTCCAAGCGGGAGGTCGAGGGAGACCTTGACCGAGGACGACTTCGAGCCTTCATGGTCTCGAGTATCGGCTCGGTCTCCGGGGTCGACTTCGACGTCGATGTCCCGGTGGTCGGGGCCGATGCACCAGAGAGAAGGCCATCAGTACCCACCGCTGCTCCATGAAGGCAGACAATCTGCACTCCAAGGCTGTCAGCCTGAGTCCAAGTTCATGAGACTCAGCAGGCACCGACTCGGACCCCGGCGGCGGCGCCGGGCCCGACGTCGGCTCCCTCGGAGGAGAGTCCACGAGGACTACAGGACTTACGTGTCCGACGGTCTCCGGCTCTACATGAGGTACTTTGGATGGTTTCTCCTGCTCCAAAGGCCCGGGACGGCGGTCGGGGGTCTTAGACCTGGCCGAGGAACCAGGGACCTCTTTCGACGCCGCCCTCGCGAGCCGTTTCTTCCTCTTGCGTTCCCGGTCGGGGGACCCCCTGTCCGAGGAACTCCGGCGATGCTCGGGATCAGACTCCCGAGACGTCGAGGCCTCAGACGAGGTCTGGGCCCAGCCGGAGGCAGAATCCGAAAAAATCCTTTCCTTCTGGTGCTGACGGCTTCGAAGTGCCTTGGTGGACATTTTGCCACACGGGCCACAGATCATGGGATCATGATCTGGGCCGAGGCACCGAAGGCAGCAGTCGTGTGTGTCGGTGTGAGAGATTAGTTTCTTGCACCGATCACACTTCTTGAAACCACTGGAAGCCATCGGGGAAAAAAGGGCCCCCGCGAGGTCAAAAGACCGGCCTTCCAGGGAAAAACAGAAAAAAGAGCGTGAACGCCAGCCATGAAGAGCAAAAACCGAAAAATAGAGAACAGGCTCGATACCGGTGTACTGAACCCGGCAGGAAGGGGAACCAGCTTCAAACTCTGAGAAAAAAGTGAAGAAATCTTCGAAAAAACGTCAACTTTTCCCAGGTGACTAGGACGAACGTCCGAAGGGCTCCACAGAAAAAGAGAGACTGAGCAAGATGGCACCTTTAGGCGGGAAGGGGACCGCGCATGCATATAGTATTCCCAAAGGCTTTCATAGAAAGCTGGGGAAAGGCTTTCATAGAAAGCTGGGGAAATGCTTCGCAAGGGGGCTCCATCGGCGCCGATGTCACCCATAAGTGAGGACCGACTTCCTGCTTGGTCCTGGAGAATTATCTCTTCTGAGCAACTAATTATTCTCAAGAGTCAAGCAATAAGCCAAAAGGGAATGGGATCATCTAGGACTATTGGCCCCTGGCATAGAAGCTCCCATCCTTGATGGAATGGAAACCATCTGTCTAGCAGCAACTGGATGGGATCTGCATACCACTGCATCAGGGGCCAATCAGGAGCCACCAAAAATTAATGGACCAGGAAGATCCTCAATGTTCTGAAAAATACACCCTATAAAACGTCACAAATTAAAAACCAAGCAGCTCTGTTTGAAGTCAGTTCTGAACCAGAGCATCCAGACCACTGGAGCCCAGCTCCTTCCATCGACTGAAAAAAGTACTAGCACTTTGGCTTCCAGCACGTTGCCATCAAGTACACTGAAGAACAATCCCACTACACAATATTGTGCTGAAATGTTCTGGCATCCAGCACTTACTTGCCAGGATCCAGTTTTTGTAGACTGAGAAAATTCTCAGACGTTGATAGACTCCCGCAATGTATGCCATTGAAATTATCATCAAGTGGCATGCCATCCAGCAAAACAGCAGCCACATCTCCACTGCCACCATCAAGCTCCAAGTGCCCCCCTGCTTCATGGAGATATGTGACAGTTGTTACCACCCTGCCCTAAGGGGCAGAAGATAAGATCAACTGAACGGCCCTTGCTTCCAACCCCATAACGAGACCAATGACCCTGAGCCATTTAACCTTCACAACGGGCTCCCCAGTCTGCGAGACTGGCATCAGATGTCACCACGATCCATTCTGGGATCTCCAAAATCTACTCCCTTTAGCAAATGTTTGCAAACACCATGTCATACTTTGCGACACTGGAGGCAGATGCAGATGAAATCTTGTGACACCGGGAAGTAGCTGCCTAGTGGTTAGAGCAGCATCCTGGGACCAAAAAGATCAGGGCTAAAATTCCACTGACACACCTTGTGGCCTTGAATGAGCTACTTACCCCTCCATTATCTCACGTAAAAACTTAGATTGCAAGCCCTATGGGGACAGTGAAAGTGTAGGTACTCACCTGTAACAGGTGATCTCCAGGAACAGCGGAGATTTAGTCTTCACATATGGTCAGAGCCCACACAGGAAGGCTCCCCAGAGTCCAAAAGGAAAGCCTTTTGGAGCACCCCACTGCGCCTGCACGACTGCCTTCCCAACTCCTTCTCTTTAGTTGATTTTTTAGCTAAGAAAGGAAAGTAAATGAAAACCTACAACTCCTAGGGGAGGAGGGTGGGTTATGAAGGCTAAATTCCTGCTGTTCCAAGAGATCAGCTGTTACAGGTAACTACGCTATCTCCAGGAACAAGCACGAATGTAGTCTTCATACACGGGACTCCCTAGATTCAAGAAGCTAGATGAAGTCACCTCAAAACAGGTGGAGGTTCACCTCTGAGTAGGCTCGAGAGATTATGGATCTTACATGGATTTCTGGTATCGTCCAAGTCCAGGGCGGAAGGTAGGAGTTGCATCTAAGTCTGAAAGAGGTGCTGGAGCACAGCTTGACCAAACATGGCATCTAAGCAGGAGCCCTTGTCCAGAAAATAATGAGCAGCGAAGGTATGGATGGAAGACCAAGTTGCTGCCTTGCAAATTTCATCAATGGCTACCGAGCATAGGTTTGCCATTGAGGTGGCCATGACGTGAACACTGTGAGCACTGACATGCCCTTCCAGGGTGAGTCCTGCTTTGTCATAGGCAAATGAAATGCAGTCTGCTATCCATCTGGAGAGCATACGCTTAGATACATGCAGACTCAGGTGACTAGGGTCAAATGAGATGAACAACTGTGAGGATTTACAATGACCTCGAGTCCTTTGGAGATAAAAAGCCAATGCATGCTTGCAATCAAGAGTGTGCAGAATTGCTTCTGGTTTAAATGCATGTGGTCTAGGAAAGACTGGAAGGTAAATTGACTGGTTTAAATGAAAAGGAGACACCACCTTTGGCATTAAGTGTGGGTGAGTCCGAATGGTGGAAACGGATATAGGGGGCATTCCCCACCAGAACCTGAAGCTCATTAATACGTCTAGCTGAAGTGAGAGCAACAGGAAGATTACCTTCTATCACAGGAATTTCAGGAAGGTCATGGCTAATGGTTCAAAGGGTGGTTTGAGAAGCTGCGCTATAATGACTTTGAGATCCCAAGCTATCAGAGGTGACTTGATGGACGGCCTGGACAGCAGGAGACCTCTCATGAAACCCGCTACTAGTAGGTGGTGAGAGGCCATAATGGCACCGAGGTGGACTCTCCTAGAAATGGTATTTAGACCTGTCGTGAACAGGTGGAGGAGATATTGGAGGAGTGACTCCACTGGAGCAGAAAAAGGATTGAGATCTTTCCAGGAATACCAGACAAATATCTACACCACTTGAAAGCGTATGAATGTCTGGTGGAGGGCTTTCTGGAATCCAGTATGATCTCCTTAACCTCTTGTGGAAGGTCAATACCATGCAATGATATGCCCTCAGCGGCCATGCTGTGAGGCGGAGAGACTGTGCATAGGGATGAAGTTGTGCATTGTTGTCCTGGGAGAGGAGATCGAGCACAGATCCCAATCGGAGAAGCCAAGTCTGAGTCAGACATAGTAGCAGTGGAAATCATGGTTGCCGCACCAGTGAAGGGCTATGAGAATCATGGAACCCTTGTCGGACTGAAGCTTGATAAGTGTCTCGGGAATGAGGGATACAGGAGGGAAAGCATAGATCAGACCCTGACCCCAATGTAGGTGAAAGGATCCACCTGTTGGTTGTCGGATGTCAGAGTCCTTGTGCAGAAGCGAGAAAGCTTGGCATTCTACAGAGTAGCAAAGCTGGAATTCCCCAGGTCTGGAAGATGTAGGACGCTGTATCTGGATGGAGAGACCATTTGTGGGAAAGGAGAATCCAACTCAACTTGTCTGCCAAGACACTGAGCTCCCCTGGGAGGTGTGGTGTATCTGATGAGAGATGGCAAAGGACCACAGGTGACGAGTCTCCTCGCAGAGGGGCCATGAGCCTCTGTCTGTTCACATAAAACTTGGCAACCTGATTGTCCGTCCTGACTAGGACCTGTTGCGCCCCGAGGTGAGGTTGAAACATCCGGAAGACATTCAAGTTAGCATGAAGTTTCAGAAGATTGATTTGAAATTGTGACTCATGTGTTGTCCACAACCCTGTGTAGACAGGTTGCCCAGGTGTGCTCCTCAACCCAGTTTGGAGGCATCCGTCATTAGGGTGCATTGAAGTGGAGACATCTGAAAAGGTGACCCTACGAGCAGAGTTTTTGGAGACCACCACCACCACTGAAGGGATGTGGTTAGAGGGGCAGCGACTTGGATCCTGTCCCAGAGACGGCCCGAGGCCTGCGTCCATTGGGAGGCAAGAGTCCATTGAGCCTTGTGCATATATAATCACACATAGGAAACTACATGTACTGTAGAGGCCATATGCCTGCGGAGCTGCAGCATGTCGCTGGCAGTCAGACGGTCCTGTTGGAGCATTTGGGATGCTAGTTTGATTAGACATGCACAGAAGAGCTGGGGCAGAAATGCTCTGGATTGCTGGTTGTCCAGCAGGGCTCTAATGAACTCTAGCTTTGGGTTGGAGCAAGCTGGGAGTTTGAGAAGTTTATGACAAATCTCAAGTGTTGTAGTACTGTGATGGTACGATGCAAGAAAAGCTGCACCTCTTGTGAGGTGTCTGCTTTTATGAGCCAGTCGTCTAAGTAAGGGAAGATGAATATCCCCAGAGACCTTAGGTATGCAGCTACGACTGCCATGCACTTTGTGAAGACTCTTGGGACAGAGGCAAGTCAGAAGGGAAGTAGTCTGTATCGATAATATGCTCCCTGAAAGGTGAAGTGTAGATATTTTCTGTGTCCTCGATAGATGAGGATATGTGTATACGCTTCTTTTAGATCTAGAGAACAGAGCCAATCCTGACTCTGGAGGTAGGGAAGAAGAGTCCAGAAGGAGATCATCTTGAAATTTTCTCGGACTAGAAACTTGTTGAGGTTTCTGAGGTCCAGAATGCATCCTCTTACTTTCTCATTCCAAAGAAAACAAGGAGAGTAGAAGCCCTTTCCCTGTTAGGATGGCGGGACCTTCTCTATGGCATCCCGGGTCAGAAGAGAAGACACCTCGTCCTGTAGGAGAGCAGTGAGAGGGGGTTATGTTTAAAATTCTTTCGTGAAAGTGGAGGAGGGCAGAGTTTGCAGATGAAGTCGGTACCCCTCCTGGACTGTTTAGTGTCCACTGCTCTGAGGTGATGAGGTGCCATCTGTGGGTGTAGTGACACAGCCTGCCTGCTATGTGGAAGGGGTGGGGGTTCTCCAGAGGGCAGGGTGGCAATGTTCTCTAGAAGAGAGTAAAAAATCAGGCGCAGACTGTGGCTGCACAGCTGGCTGATGTTTAGCTCCCTGTGGCTTCTCCGCGGAAAACAAAGAACTGGAGAGAGAGAGAGAGAGAGAGAGTTGGGAAGGCAATTGCACAGACGCAGTGGGGTGCTCCCAAAGGCTTTCGTATTGGATGCTGGGGTATTCCTGCTTGTTCCTGGAGATATACCTACTGTACCTAAATATAACTCATTTTGAACTACTTGCATGAGCTAAATATTAATAAAATTAAAAATGCTGAAGTGGACATGTGCACTCTGGCCCAGGGCACCAGATCCATGTTCGCTACCTTCCCTACCCAGTGTCAAACAGTCTCCATATACTTTATGAACGGGGATGGGACTAGACTGCTCTTTGCATAGTTCAATACCCAAACCAGGGATTCCAGTAACTACCACTCAGACACAGGCCTCAAGACCATCCTGCTCAGACGTTGCTTGAATGAGCCTAGCACCACAAAGCCTACTGCACCAGCCCAGCAACAACCATCTGCTAGACAGAACTACTTGCAAATGTCACCAGACATTCTAGTTCTCAGTCTCCATCATCTGCTAGCAGAGGAACACAATCTGCTTGTGTGGACTGGTTTAGCAGGATAAGAGGTTTTAACCGATTGATGAGTAGCATAAAGCATACTTACTCACCTGTAACAGGGGTTCTCCAGGAACAGCAGGAATCAGTCCTCCGTCGGCATTGATGTCACGTTTATGTGAGGGCCGACATCTTGCTTGTTCCTGGAGAAAATGCTCGTACAAACTGCTCTCACAAGAAAACCTCGGGCAAACATAACTAAGCATGCCATACAGTTACTAGAAAATCTGTTGGCTATACAGCAAAGTTATCACATGGGCTATCTTAATTACAGTTTAAATAAGACCATATGGAGGTGAAGCACATCTAAAATGTCAGATTAATAGTAGAATAGATGAGACATGGCATCAATTCTCACAACTTAAGTTCAGCACAATGCCAAAATGAAAAGATGAAAAGTACAAAAATAAGCTGGAAGGTGTTCTTTGAATTTTTAGTTCTTTACTGATTAAGGTGAAATTAGACTTTACCTGTTAATTTTCTTTCCTGGTATCCATCCAGTCCAGCAGATGGAGAATGAGAACACACTGATCTGCAACACTCCTCCTTAAGTAACCGCTGCCCACACACCAAGTCAGTATGAATCCCTCAAAGCAGAAAAATGGAGCCCAAAACCCAATTCTCCGCCAGCACTTGAACTAACTTACACCAACTACCCCCCCCCCCCTCCTTCAGGGAATTTAAGGAAATTTTCCTCTTTTTTCATCCTTTGGCTAGGAATATATTACTTAAAATCCAAACAATCTCCCCCTCCTCCAAAGACCACAGGCCCCAAAAAGGGGAAGAACAGCAGAAACACAGTAGAACCTCCGACCGCAGACTGAACCACTGGAAGTTGCCAATCAAACAAACTGCTGGCCCAAACTCGTCTCTTCCAGTGAACACTCTTTAAGATCCATTCACAATCCATCCATTCACAATTCCCAACATACCGCTTCAACTCTTATCGGACTGCTATAATGAAGTCACAACTTGGCTAAAAGCACAAAACCTTCACATCAATCATGCTAAAACCGAAGTTCTAATTGTAACCAAGAACAGAACCTATAACCCTCCATCACACATAAGACTCCAAAACCAAGAAATCAAAATAAAAAAGGAAATAAGATATCTAGGTGTTATACTAGATACACACCTTACAATGGAAACACACATCAGCAATACCATAAAGAAAATCTATTTCAAGCTTAAAACTCTCAAACAACTTCGTCCACTAGTTTTCACACAGGACTTTATTAACATAATACAGGCCACAATAACCCCACATTTTGACTTTGCCAATCTAATCCTAATAGGCTTAACAAAACAAAGTATTAAACGATTGCAACTCGCACAAAATGCTGCAGCCAGAATCACATTGAAAATCAACTCCCTTCAACACATATCACCAATACTAGCCTCCCTTCATTGGTTACCAATTCAAAGTAGAATAATTTACAAAATAATAATAACAACATTCAAAACTTTATATGATCTGGCCCCATCCATGTTATGTAACTTAATACACAAAGAACCATCTAAGCCTACACACAGAAAAGGACAACTAAACAGATTAAAAATCCCGAAAGATTTTACAAAAGCTCACAAATCAACAAACAATAGAGCATTTTCGCACATAGCCCCTACTATCTGGAATTCCCTTCCAGAGGACCTACGAAAGCTAACAGAGATCACAGAACTCCGCAAGAAACTGAAAACCTACTTGTTCACCAAGCATTATAACATAGATAACTCATCATCTACACTAGACAAAGGTTAAACAGACAATCGGTTACTCCATGCAACAAACCTTTAACCTACACAGTTAGCACTCTCCAATGATGATCCTTTGACCTCCCCTCAAGTATTCCATATATATATTCATATATAACTTGTATATAGTTTTTCACACTGTTCGGTATTATACCACATTATTTGTTCTATATTTCATATGATGTTCCTTGTAAATAAGTTCTATTATATTTCATTGTTCCATATAAAACAAACTTGATTTGTAAATTATTGTTACCTGTAAACCGCAACTGAACTTTGGAAGATGCGGTATATAAATGTGAATTAAATAAAAATAAATAAATAAATAAATTAAGAACAGTCAGGCGAT
Source organism: Ichthyophis bannanicus (assembly GCA_033557465.1). Classification (NCBI taxonomy): domain Eukaryota; kingdom Metazoa; phylum Chordata; class Amphibia; order Gymnophiona; family Ichthyophiidae; genus Ichthyophis; species Ichthyophis bannanicus. The sequence continues at coordinate 173,667,855 of CM066036.1, read as the reverse complement.
AGCAAAAGAAAGGTCACAATCAAATCCCGAGCGGGTTTTTGACTGGAGGGCTCCAGGAAAGAGTAGTTACTCACCTGTAACAGGTGTTCTCCAGGAGCAGCAGGAATCAGTCCTCACTTATGGGTGACGTCGGCGCCGACGGAGCCCTCGCGGAGCAATTTCCCCAGCTTTCGAAGAAAGCCTTTGGGATTGCAGCGCGCATGCGCGGTCCTCTTCCCGCCCAAGGATGCCATCTTGCTCAGTCGAATGACATAGCGGAAGACAGCAACCATAAGAATGACTGCAACTCCAGGGGAGGAGGGAGGGTAGTGAGGACCGATTTCTGCTGCTCCTGGAGAACACCTGTTACAGGTGAGTAACTACTCTTTCTCCAGGACCAAGCAGGAAGTCAGTCCTCACTTATGGGACTCCCTAGCTTAAGGCTACCGGAAACCTCAAGCTGGAAAAGAGAGCTCCCTCCAGCTCAACCACACAGAAGGAAGGAATCTTCTCTGAATACGAATCCGGCCGGTAGCCAACATCGGGGCCGGCGGGTAGGAGTTGCCTAAACCTCAAAGAGATTGTAGAGGACTGCCTGTCCGAAAGCACTATCCCTGCGGGACACCCTCTCCAGGCAGTAATGAGCCGCAAAAGTCTGGCTAGAAGACCAAGTAGTGGCCCGGCAGATTTATTTATTTATTTTTTATTTATTTAACAGTATTTCTAAACCGCCTTATCATAATAATTAAGGTGGTATCACAGCAAACAATCTGGTAGTGTGAGTGTGTTATACATGCAGTGAGGGTGAAAATTTAGTTGGGTGCGTGTTGTATTGTGTGCTAGATTGGTTTGAGCTATGTACAATGTGGGCTATATACAGTGGTGCTAAAAACATTTTATATACATACAGTGTTAGGCGGTAACGTGTGCTGCTATACAGTCACTTAGGTTATGTGATGTGTCCATAGTGTTCTATGAACAGCATGGTTTTCAGCTGTTTTCTAAAGTCCTTGAGGTCTGTAGTTGCCCTCAAATCGTCCGGTAGTTTGTTCCATATTGTTGGAGCAGCCATGGAGAGTGCTCTGTCTGTTGTGTCCTTGCGTGTGTGTTTGTATTCACTTGGGGTGCTGACTCGGTTGTGTGTTTGTTTTCTTCTAGGACGTGTGCTGGTGTCTGGCTGTATGAGGGTGTGCAGGCTGTTGGCTGATGTGTGCTGTTTTATCTTAAATAGGTTTATGATAGTTTTGTATCTGATGCGTGCGCCGATCGGAAGCCAGTGTAAGTCCTTTAAGGTAGGTGTGATGTGCTCCTGTCTTGCAGTTCCGGATATGATTCGTGCTGCGGTGTTTTGTGCCAGTTGGAGTGGCTTGATGGCTTGTTTCGGTAGTCCAAGGTATATCGGATTGCAGAAGTCCAGTAGTGGGGTTATCAGTGCTTGACAGACGGTACGGAAGTGTTCTGGGGCGAGGAGTGGTTTCAGTCTCCTGATGATTCGCATCTTGTAGTAGGCTTTTTGTATTGTTTTGTCTATGTGTGGCTTGAGATTGAGCTTATTGTCCAGCGTAACCCCGAGGTATCTCACTTCTGACCTTATTGTTATAGTAGTGTTTTGTATCTTTAAATTTGGTGGGTGTATGAAGCTTTGGTTCCGAGTGATGATTAAAGCTTCAGTCTTGTTGTAGTTTATTGCGAGGTTGTTGTCTTGACACCAACTGGTCATTTGTGTAAGGCAGTCTGTTATCTTAGAGAAGTCCGGGTTGTCGATTGATATCGGGGTGTATATCATGATGTCGTCCGCATAGATTGTGTATTGAATGTTGTTCTCTTTCATGATGTTGCATATTGGTTGGATGTAGATGTTAAATAGGAGTGCTGAGAGCGCAGATCCTTGAGGTACTCCTTGACGGACTTTGATGGGTCGGGAGGTGATGTTGTCCCACCTTGACCTGTAGCTGTCTTTCGGTTAGGTACGAGTGGAACCATGTCTGCCAAAGGAACAGAGCGGAGGTGTGCGACAGACGCCGCCTTCGCCCGGACACAGTGCGCCGTGACTCGACTCTCCAAAGAGAGGCCGGCTGCCCCATACGCCCAGGCGATGCAGTCGGCTACCCAGGTGGACAGAGTACGCTTCGATACAGATAACCCCAACCGGTTGGGGTCAAAGGAGACGAAAAGCTGGGCAGCTTTCCTATGCTCACGCGTACGGTCAAGGTAGAAGGACAAGGCTCTTCGACAGTCCAGGGTATGCAGAACAGACTCAGCTCTGCTGGTATGAGGCCTGGGAAAAAAGGTCGGAAGAACCACCTCTTGATTGATGTGGAAAGAGGAAACCACCTTAGGAAGAAACTTAGGGTGAGTCCATAAGACAACCCTATTCCAGTAGAACCTAGTGTAAGGGGGCTCCGACACTAGGCCTGTAGCTCACTAACGCGCCTAGCGGAGGTGAGGGCTACCAAGAAGAGAGCTTTCCATGAGAGGAAGCAGAGGGGGCAGGTAGCCATGGGTTCGAAAGGCGGACAAGTAAGCCTTTGTAAAACCACATTGAGGTCCCAGTCAGGAGCCGGAGGGCGCAACGGGGGCTTGAGCAGAAGCAGGCCCCTGAGGAAACGCGCCACCAAGGGATGCGAGGAAAGGGGCTGGCCCTCCAACGGCGAATGATGTGCAGAGAGAGCACTGAGGTGGACTCTGACAGAGTTGGACTTGAGGCCTAGGTCGGAGAGGTGCAGCAAGTATTGCAGTACCACCGACACTAGGCAGGCGAATGGGTCCTCAAAACGCTGAGAACACCAGACGGAAAAGCGACGCCATTTGAGTGCGTAAGACTTCTGGGTAGAAGGTCGCTGAGACGCCAGGACGACAGCTTCCACCTCCGGGGGGAGCGAGAGTGGGGCCAGGACTACCCTCTCAGCAGCCAGGCCATCAGGTGAAGGGCCCGGAGGTTGGGGTGCAGAAGAGTACCCTGATCTTGGGTTAGAAGATCGGGCTGAAACCCCAGAGGGAGAGGGGTGTCCACCACTAACTGCAGGAGCAGAGGAAACCAGGGTTGCCTCGGCCATCGGGGCGCTATCAGTATCACGTAGGCCCCGTCCCGGGCAACCTTGAAGAGCGTCCGGGACACCAGCGGCGTGGGAGGAAAGGCATACAGTAGGCCTGTGGACCACGAAATGAGGAAAGCATCCGGGGCCACTCTGAGGGGATGCGGATGCCGAGAGCAGAACCGGGGGAGCTGCCGGTTCAGGGGACTGGCAAAGAGGTCCACGGTGGGGGAGCCCCACCGGAGGAAGATTTGCTGGGCAACGCCGGGGTTCAACCTCCACTCGTGGGGCTGCAAGACCCGGCTCAGCCTGTCGGCCAGGCAATTCTCCTGCCCGGGCAGGTAAACAGCCTTGAGGAGGATGTTGTGGTCGACTGCCCAGGAGCACAGTCGCCGGGCCTCCTGACAGAGCAGGAGGGAGCCCGTGCCCCCTGTTTGTTCACGTAGAACATGGCCACCTGATTGTCCGTCTGCACCAGTACGGACTGGCGAGAGGTGAGGTGAGAGAAGGTCCGCAGAGCTAGGCGGATCGCCCGCAGCTCCAGGAAGTTGATTTGTTGAGCCGCGTCCCAAGGCCTTGAGTGCGCGCTCCCTGGCAATGCGCTCCCAATCCCAAGAGAGAGGCATCGGTCGTCAGCACCTGGGAAGGTGCGGGAGACTGAAAGGGCATACCCCGTACCAGGTTGGGCAGGTGGAGCCACCACTGCAGAGAGGAGACCAGGCGGTCGGAGATCTGTAGAAGGTCCACCAGACCTCCTGTGGCCTGATGCCATTGAGTGCGGAGACACCACTGGACAGGCCTCATATGCAGTCGGGCGTTCAGCGTGACAAGGACCGTGGAGGCCATATGACCGAGCAGCTGCAGGAACCTCCGGGCCGGAACCGGGGACGCACTGTGGAACCTGCCGGCCAAAGCCATGAGCCTGTCGGCTCGCTCTCGAGGCAAGAAGGCACGAGCTCGCAGAGTGTCGAGCCGAGCTCCTATGAACTCGAGATCCTAAGAGGGGCGCAGCGTGGACTTCCCGACGTTTATGACGAAGCCCAAGTGCTGAAGCAGAGCCACCGTACGTTGCGTGGCCTGAGCGACCTCTGGGGCCGACTGCGCCCGTACGAGCCAGTCGTCCAGGTAAGGAAAAACGAACAGGCCCTGAAGCCTCAGGAAGGCCGCGACCACCGCCAGGCATTTTGTGAACACCCTGGGGGCGGAGGACAAGCCGAAGGGCAGCACGCGGTACTGATAGTGTTTCCCGGCCACGACAAATCTGAGATATTGTCAGTGGTCCGGATGAATCAGGATGTGAGTATAGGCATCCTTCAGATCCAAGGAGCATAGCCAATCTCCCTGCTGGAGGTAGGGCAGCAAGATTCCAAGATTCCTGAACTTTTCCCGCTGCAGGAACATGTTGAGGTTGCGCAAGTCCAGAATGGGTCTGAGGCCTCCCGTCCTCTTTGGGACCAAGAAGTATCTGGAGTAGAACCCCTGACCCCACTGCGTTTGGGGCACTGGTTCCACCGTCTGCTCCTCCAGTAGACCCTGCAGCTCCTGAAGGAGTAAGTCTCTGTGCAGAGGGGGCCTCGGAGGCTCCCCCGGGAAGTAGGGGGGAGGCACCTGATGAAAATGTAAGAGGTAGCCCCTTTGAACCACCTGCAGCACCCAGGAATCGGATGTTATGGCTGACCACCTGTGAGCAAAGTGGATCAGCCTGCCCCCCGTGCTGAGCGACGAGCACGGAGGGGGAGAGGCTATGCTGGCATAGTCAAAAACCCCCACCCTGCGTGGCAGGGGGCTGTGTAGCGGGCTTGGGGGCCCGCGGCCTATGGGGGCCATTCCCCTTAGTCTGTGGGCCCTGAGTGGAAGCCGCCGGTACTTGGTATTGAAGGTTGGATTGCTTATAGGCAAGCACCTTCCTCGGGTAAAAAGGCTTCTTCCCCGTACCCTTCCGCTTCTGCGGGGGAGCGGAGGTCTTTCGGGACAGTCGAGTCCGAGTGAGAGTCTCGGACTCGAGTTCCGCAGCCTTATCGGACATGGGCTTGCCGAAAAGGTTGTCACCTCGGCAGGGGACATCGACTAACTTGTCCTGAACCCATGGCTCGAGGTCGGATGACTGGAGCCAGGCCTGTCGGCGGGCACCGATGCCGGCTCCGGCTACTCGGGCCGATGCCTCGAAGCCGTCGTAGGCCGTCTGAGAAAGGAACTTCGAGCACTCTCGAATACTATCAGACAAGGCCAGGAACCTCTGCAAAGGTTCGTCGGAGAGACCAGCCGAGAACCCGGCGAGCTCTTTCGTCAGGTCTCGGAGGAACATGCCCATATACAGCTGGTATGTCTGGACTCTGCAGGCAAGCATGGAACCCAGGAAGCACTTCCTACCGAGGGCATCCAGGTTACGGGCCTCCTTACCCGGGGGCACCGAGGAGTGCATCTTTTGGCTCTTAAGCCAATGCATTGCCGATTCCACAACCATGGAGTGGTGTGGCAGTTGCGCCTTCTGGAACCCGGGGCTCTTGCGGACTCGATAAATCGAATTGATCCGCTTGCTTAACACCGGTGTCGAAGTCGGGCTTTCCCACATGCGGAAGAGCAGCCGCTCCAGCATCGGAGGGACCGGCACAGTAAAGGCCTCTTTTGGGGGAGAGTCGTACTGGAGTGCCTCGAGCTCTTCCGCGTGAGGCTCCTCCTCGGGATCCGCGGGGAAAGCCAAAGCCTTGGCCATAACCCGCACAAAATCAGAGAAGCGCGTATCCTCCGGAGGGGGATCGCCTTTGAGGCTCCGACTCGGGCGAGCCGGAGGGGACGCACCGGGTCTGAAAAGAGCCGGGCGACTCGTCCCCTTCTGTGTCCCAGTCCGACGCCCTCCGTGGAGGAATCGAGGGGCTCCGTGCGGGCGAGGGTTCGCCCCAACGCCGATGCCGGCGTTGACAGCCTCGGTCCCGAACGGGAGGCCGAGGGAGACCTCAACCGAGGATCGACTCGAGCATGCATCGACTCGAGGATCGACTCAGCCGCCGGGGTCGACTTGGGCGTCGACGTCCCGGTGGTCTGGGCGGATGCACTGGCGTCATCCAAACCCACTGCTGGTCCAAGAAGGCAGAGATACTGCGGTCCAAGGATGTCAATCTGAGGTCAAGCCCAGAAGACCCGGCAGCCACCGACTCGGGCCCCGACGGCGTCGGGCCCGACGACGGTTCCGTAGGGGAGTCCAGGAGGACAATAGTACTCACGTGCGGCTCCACCTCGAGTCGAGGAAGTTTAGAAGGTCTCTCCGCCTCCGAGGACTCGGGGCGGCTGGCGGGGCTATGCGACCCGGCCCGCGAGGGACCAGGTGCGTCCTCCGACGCCGCCCGCACGAGTTTCCTCTGCCGACGATGCTCCCAGCCAGGGGACCCCCGTTCAGAGGAACTCCGACGGAGCTCGTGGCCGGAGTCACGAGACGTCGAAGCCTCCGACGAGGTCCGGGCCGGACTGGACTCGGGGTCAGAGAAGATTCGGTCCTTTTGGGATTGCCGACTCCTCAGCGACTTGGAGGACATCTTGCCACACGGACCACAGCTCCCAGAGTCATGGTTGGGTCCGAGGCAACGGAGGCAGAAATTATGCGTGTCTGTAAGAGACATTAATTTAGAACAATGATCACATTTTTTGAACCCGCTGGTAGCCATCGGGGGAAAAAGGGCCCCCGCGAGGTCGAAAGACCGAGCCGCCAGGGGTGGAAAATAAGTGGCGGGAACGCCAGTTAAAAATTGAAAAAAGAAAAGAAAAAAGAATGTGAACGGACTCGATAAGGAAAATCGAGGCCGGGCAGGAAAAGGACACGCGAACCGAGAAAACAACAAAGAATTAATCAACTTTTTCAGTGGTGGTAACAAACTACGTCTGTAGGGCTCCGCGGAAAAAAGAAGACTGAGCAAGAAGGCATCCTTGGGCGGGAAGAGGACCGCGCATGCGCGCTGCAATCCCAAAGGCTTTCTTCGAAAGCTGGGGAAATTGCTCCGCGAGGGCTCCGTCAGCGCCGACGTCACCCATAAGTGAGGACTGACTTCCTGCTTGGTCCTGGAGAAAGAAAATTAGCAGGCAATGTCTAATTTTACCTTCCTCATCAACCATCCAGTCCAGTCCAGACACGTGTGATGTAACAGAACAGCACTACTGCTGGGTGGGGACCGACACTGGCTCATAGTACTCAAGCCCCAAACTTTGCGTCCTGTGTAGCTTGGACATCCAGCCTATGACGGCATGCAAAGGAATGCAGAGAAAACCAAGTCGCCGCCTTACAAATGTTCTGAGGCAGAACCAGACTAATTTCCGCCCAAGAGGAACCTGAGTCCGAGTGGACTTTTAAACCCGCTGGAATTGCTTGTCCTTTTAGCAAGTATGTTATGCCATAGCCTCCTGGGATACAGCGAGAAATGGAGGCCTTTGAAGCAGCCTCTCCCTTTCTGGGCCCATCAAACAGGACAAAGAGATGCTCCAAACATCAAAACATCTTTGTAACCTTCAAATACAGCTTTAGTGACCGACGCGCAACCAGCAAATGAAGGATGACTCCGGAGTGCCTCCAAAGGCTGGTAATGCCACCACCTGGTTCAAATGGAAGGCACCAGCCAAAGAACCACTTTTTCCTTTGAAAAGAACAAGGCAGACGTCCGACACAACAGAGCCTGCAGTTTGGAAATACAGCAAGTGGAACAGATGGCCACCAGGAACACCACCTTCAATGTCAAATCCTTCAAGGAACCCCCCCCTAAGGGGCTGAAACAAAGGCTCTGTAAGAGTCAAGAGCACCAAATTGAGATCCCAGGATGGAAGCACAAGATAACATGGAGGGCACAAGTGTTTGACACACCACAAGAAGCAAATGACATCAGTAAGCAAAGTTATAGTCTGATTCTGCAAGCAACCCCGGAATCAGGCCAAGGTTGTGACTTGCACTTTCAAGGAACCCAGAGCCAGATCTCTCTCAAGACTAGCTTGAAAAAAGGCCAAAATCTCTGAAAGAGAAGCCCCAAAGGGCCGCACTCCCTGCACATTAAGGCTCAAAACATGCCAGACCTGCACATAGGCAATGAAGTGGACCGTTGCCAGGCCCACAGCAAGATATCCACCACAGGCACAGAATAGCCCTTACACCTCAACTGCACCCTTTCAAGAGCAAAGCCAAAAGCGAAAACCAGCTCATGTCCAGCATTCTCACCAGTCCCTGTGTTAAGAGCCCACCCTCCCACGGAAGATGGAAGGGATCCGCTACTAATAATCATATCAGATTCATGTACCAGGGACACCTGGGCCAGTCTGGGGCTACCAGTATCACACGCCCCAGGTGAAATTCAACCTGCTAGAGTATCCGGACAATGAGCAGCCATGGGGGAAACATACAGGAGTCCTTCTCTTGGCTAGGGCTGAACCAAGGAATCAAGGCCTTCTGCCATGTACTCTCTGCGCCAGCTGAAAAACTGACTCACCTTGGAGTTTGCCAGAGTCACCATCAAGTCCATCACAGGAACGTCCCAATGCCCCACAATCAGCTGAAACGCAAACTTCATAAGAACTTAAGAAATGCCATACTGGGTCAGACCAAGGTCCATCAAGCCCAGTATCCTGTTTCCAACAATGGCCAATCCAGATCATAAGTACCTGGCAGGTTCCCAAAAAGGCAACAGTTTCCACAATATTTGTCCTGGGGAAAGTAGTGGATGTCCCAGGGAAAGTAGTGGATTTCCCAGGTCCTCTTTAGGAATGGTTTATGGACCTTTCCTCCAGGAACTTGTCCAAAACGTTTTTAAACCCAGCTACACTGACAGCTTTTACTACATCCTCCAGTAACGAATTCCAGAGTTTGATTACCTGTTGAGTGAAAAAATATTTTCTCTTATTAGTCCCTAAATGGGTTACATTGTAGCTTCATTTCATGTCCCGTAATCTTTCTACTTTTTGATGGCATAAACAATCTACATTTACCCGTTCCACTTTGACAATGACCACTCCCCTGGGTCCAACAAATGCCAACATAGATAATCAGCTTGTATGTTCTCCTTTCCAGCTACCTGAGCTGCCGATGCCAGAAGGTGAAACTCTGCCCATTGGAGAAGAGGGATCACCTCCGCCATCACCAGCAAGCTCTGCGTGCTGCCCAGACAATTGATATAAGCCACTATCACCACAGTTAGACAGGACATGCCCCGCTTGCTGGCGTACCAGACAGAGAAAGGCCTCTAGAGCCAGACTGCCTGCAAATCCAAGCAATTGATGAACAACTAGCTCTTCTCTGGTGACCTCCTACCCTAAAGCCACCTGTAAGAAACAACCACCCCCACGGCCAAAGAAAATGGCATCAGTTGTCGCTATGACTCAATCCTGGGTCTCCAGAGGCATGCCCACAGAGCCACACCAAATCCAGCCACCGACACAGGCTCGCCCTGGTCGTGCCTCACAGGGCACGTCGTACTTCCATCGACTGCAATTGTGGAGACCAATGCGCCAGCTACGTCATCTGAAGAGGCCGCTTATGCAACCAAGCCCAAGGTACCAGCTCCAATGCTGCCGCCATGAAACAGAGTACCTTTAAGTAATCCCACACTCTCCTCAGTGCCCGCACTTGGGACTGCAATTTGCCTATTCTGTCCTCTGGCATACAGACGAAACCCTGCAGTGTGTCAAAGTGAGCTCCAAAATACTCCAGTGACTGGGACAGTCAAACTGCTCTTTGCAAAGTTGACAACCCTATCCAAGCCCTGAAGCTGGGAAATAGCACAAGCTGTTGCTTCGTGACTCTCCTGACCACTGTTCCCTCTAAGCTGTGTGCGTGTGCGCGCGCACACACCTCGCCGAGCGAGCGCACATACTTTACAACAGAGCGCACAAAAATTACGGCTCTGATTCTGATAGAAAACAACACAGACGTCTTAAAATTTAAAAGTTATGATTGTAATTACTAGAAATTTCCCGCTTCATTTAGTAATCTTCTATTTTCATTTAATTTGATTAAAATCAATGTGGTGTACATACTGTATTCTGACGTGTAGTCAAGTTTTAAAGTATATAACTCCGAGTGTCATTATGTGGCGCACAAAAATGTAACCTTCCTTCAAAAGCTGCACACAGCTGATATTTTATGCGCACACAGACTACAGAAAATTAGAGGGAACATTGCTCCTGACAGGAGCTCACCCAAATCAACCAATCGTCCAAGTACACAGCAACGCAACCACCACCACCATCACCTTTGTGAACATCCGAGGGGCCACAGCCCATACAAAGGGCAGAGCCTGGAACTGAAAATGTCTCTGCGGAACAGCAAAACACAGAAACCACTGGTGCTCGGGACAGAGGGGAATATGCATACATACCTCACTGAGATCCAGTAAAGTTAGGAATTCTCCCTGTCAAACCACCACTATTACAGACCTCAGCATCTCCATATGGAAATGGGGAACCCTGAGGACCCCGTTTACCCCTTTCAAATCCAAGATGGGATGCCAAGAGCCCTACTTCAAAACCACAAAATAACTAGAGTAACAAAAGAGCCTAATTCATCCCCAGGCACCGTAATCATAGCTTCAAGCAGTAGAAGTCAGGCAAGAGTGATCTGCACCATAAGAACATAAGAAATGCCATACTGGGTCAGACCGAGGTCCATCAAGCCCAGTATCTTGTTTCCAACAGTGGCCAATCTAGGTCATACGTACCTAGCAGTTTCCCCAAAAGACACAGGTTCTGCAGTGCTTGTACTAGGTCAAGCATTGATATCCTGGGTCCCTTTTTAATAGTGGTTTATGGACCTTTCCTCCAGGAACTTGTCCAAACCTTTTTTAAACCCAGCTATACTAACAGCCCTTACTACATCCTCCGGTAACAGATTCCAGAGTTTGATTACACGTTGAGTGAAGAAATATTTTCTCTTATTTGTCTTAAATAGTTTACCCCGTAGCTTCATTACATGTCCCCTAGTCCTTCTATATTCTGATAGCGTAAACAATTGATCCACGTTTATCCGTTCCACTCCATTCATTAATTTATAGACCTCTATCATATCTCCCCTCAGCCGTCTCTTTTCCAGGTTAAAGAGCCCTAACCTTTTTAGCCTTTCTTCATAGGAGTAGCCTTCCATCCCCTTCACCAATTTGGTGGCTCTTCTCTGTACTTTTTCTAATAACTCTATGTCCTTTTTAAGATACGGTGACCAGAATTGCACACAATATTCAAGGAGCGGTCGTACCATGGAGCGATACAGAGGCATTATAATATCCTTTGTTTTATTCTCCATCCCTTTCCTTATGATACCTAGCATTCTATTTGCTTTCTTGGCCGCCGCTGCACACTGGGCGGAGGGTTTTAACATGTTATCCACGATGACTCCTAAATCTTTTTCCTGGGTGGTGGTTTCTAATGTGGAGCCTTGCATCGTGTAACTATAGTGTGGGTTGTTCTTTCCTAGGTGCATAACTTTGCACTTGTCCACATTAAATTTCATCTGCCATTTGGATGCCCAGTCTTCCAAATTATCCAGATCCTCCTGCAGTTTTCCACAATCCTCTTGGGTTTTAACAACTTTAAACAGTTTTGTGTCATCTGCAAATTTGATAACCTCACTAGTTATTCCCTAGTTACACTACCTGCGTCTTGCCCATGGCCAGGCAAGGAGAGACCATAAAGGCATCTGACAGAGGCCAGGCGAACTCAAACATGTAGCCATCACGAATCACCTCCAAGACTCAAGTGTCTGTAATGATTTCAGCCCAGGCAGAAGCAAACAGCTAGGGTCATACTCCCACTTGTTGCTGGAAACAGTGACTCACCTTATAGCTGGCTGTGAAGTTTTGATGGCAGAAAATTTGCATACAGAAAGGCACAACAAAGTAGCATGCCTCATCCATTGGAAACTCTACAACACTGTCCCTGAAAAGCACGGGTATCATGACTCTATAAGAATTACAGAGAATGAAGAGGTTATGATCACCTGGGACATTCCCATTCTGCTTGATAAGAAACTGGATGCAAGGAAGCCTGACATAGTGGTAAACACCAGAATGACATTCATAATAGAGGTGTCAGTCCCAAGTAATTATTCTGTGAATCGCGTGGAGAGGCAGAAGATCCTGAAGTACCAAGAAATGCAGTCAGAGACCAAGAAAATGTGGCAGAAAGATACAGAAATATTTCCCATTGTATTGGGAGCCACAGGCTTGATGATGAAAAACTTCAAAGTACTAACTACCCATACCTATTACATCTTACGAACACCAGAAGGAAGCTCTCTTTGGCACGATGCAAGTACTATGCCGAGCATTAGCAGTAAATTTGAGAGACATACCCTAACTTAGAAGTGAGGTTTCTCCCTGCCTGGCCATGGGCAAGGTGCAGGTGGTACAGATCATTCTCGTCCAGCTTCTACAGCTTGACGTTATGATTCCAGTGCCTGGGGACAAATTTAGGCTTGGTTGTTACTGTATTTATTTTGTGGCCCTAATGGTATGTGCAAAACTAACTCGTTTGGAGGAACAGCCCCAACACCTGGGCAAAAAATAGAATCTTTATGAATATGTTCCCCTAGCTGGATGAAACTACTGTGATTCTCGATCATGATCTCGAGTGGAGGCCCTCCCCCCCCCCCCCAGTCCCCTTGTGCTTATCCTCTGGAAGCTGAGACATCTTAGTGTCATCCAGGTCTTTCACCAACTTCTCTTCTCTAAACCACCACTGCCCAGCAAAGGGGAGCTTCCTTAACCGCATCTTGGAGGCTACATCTGCCGACCAGTTACGTAATCACAAGAACCACCGGGTAGTCACCGCCATAGACTTTGCTGAGGGGCCTGGAGTAGATCATAAAGCAGGTTGTTCAAAAAGGCTGTCCACGACTCGTGTCGATCCGCTGCCTCCTGAGCAGATGCCTCTGGGACTCTCTAGGACCACCTCAAACAGCCCCGTCTTATATAGGAGCCACAAATAGCCTCCTGCAGGGCCAGGGCAGAGACCTCAAAGGCCTGTTTGTGGAAGGCCTCCATACATTGGTCCTGTAGATCCTTCAATATTGCATCCCTTTCAACCAGGATGGTAGTCTTCCTGGTGACCACTGCCACCAAGGCATACATCCAAGGGAGGTAGAAACGCTCTTGCTCCTCCGGTGGGACAGGGTAAAGGTTGACCATACTGCAACCAATGCACAACCCCACATCTGTAACTTCCCATCCAGAGCCAATCTCCTCCTTCAATGTCTGTGGACCGGCTCCAGCCTCAGAGCCTCTTCAATCTACAAGGCAGCCAGAGTCTGCACTATGAGGGCAGGGAGCTCATCCCACTAGAAAATCCGCACCACAGTCAGATCCTCACCCACAGGGAGCCACCCCTCTTCCAGCTCTTCCTGGAATTGGTTCTCCAAAAGGTTCGACAGGCCCTAAGGACCCAACAAACTCCCCGTCATCCTCCTCTGACAACTTCTACCATGGCAGATGTTTGCCCTAGCCAAGAGAGCCTGCAAGGGGGGGGGGGGGGAGTGAAGCCAGTATAGAGGACCGTACACCAACACCCTGTTTCAAACAAAAGGCCTGATGTAGCAAGAGCACCAATTCCGGAGAAAAGGGACCCCCCCCCCCCAAGGTTCCAGCCAGATCTGTGGACATGGGCTGCAATTCCAGAGGCTCATACTGCTTTGGAGATGAGCAGGTCACCCCTAAAACAGCAGCAGTTCCCACCAAAACTGCAGGGCTGACAGTCACGCAATTGCACTCCCCTGTGACTTCACAAACTGCCTCCAATGCTCCTGAAGGGTTAAGACTGCAGTCCACAACAGCTACGCCCTCTCTCAGACAGCCACAGCACAGCCTGGCCTTTGAGAGCTGAACCCGGTGACTGCTGCATGCTGTCTGCCAAGGTTCAGGGCTCCAACTCACCAGCTCTCTCTGCTGCCGCTGCTTCTCCCCACCTTACTGCCTAGGATACTGTGTGGGGTTTTTTAAAACTTTACGGACAGGCACAGGGCTCAACACCTGGCCCCCTCCCAAGAGATGGGGAGGAGAAAAAAGGGAGCTACCACCAGCCTACTTGTCCCTAAGAGCACACTGGGGAAGCAGCAGGGCAGGGACCAGAATCCACCGGGTTCTGCACCCCAAATGCGGTCTAGCACCTCTCTAGAATTCCAGTCCTCAGCAAAGACTGTGCTCCTCCACCTGCTGGAGACTGAGAAATACTGACTTGGTATGTGGGCACAGGCTACTTAAGAAGGAGTGTGCAACAACTCAGTGTGTTTTCAGTCTCTATGTATGCTCCCTCGCTATGGAATGACCTGCCTCCAGACATATGAACTATAAAAGACTTAATGGACTTTAGAAAAGCTATCAAGACATACCTATTTATAGAATACTATGGTCACACACATATTGACAACACAACATAACATGTCATACAAGACTCTTGGACAGACGCAAAGTCTCTGACAACTACGAAGCACAATAGACCAATCACAACACACACACCCCTGTGCCTCACCCAAACCCCATGACTATACCCTTAACCAGATATAATATACTAAACGGATCCATCAAAGCACACATGTATATAGTTAGAAGTTATACTATTTCGTTGTACCCCATATAACCCCCATATCCTGTTCTATGTAAAAGTTGTTGTTGCTGTGATGTTCATTGTAAACTGCCCTGGATTAATGATAGGGCGGTATAGAAAACCTGTTAAATAAACAAGCAGGTAGATGAGCATAACCCCTATGCATTTGGACTGGATGGATGAGGAAACCTCAATTGTCATAAAACAAAGTTTTGAAAATAGGTTCTAGTTAAACATTCATTCTGATCTGCAGACCCAGCACATGGAGTTATTGTGTGCACATAGAAAGATTTCATGTCTGTGTGCGCAAATATTTCCAAAAGGAGAAACTGTAGCAGCATGAACAGCCTAGGTGCCTAACTGTAAGAATTAGGCTCCCAGGAATTTTGGATTAACTTCCTAGGAACCTTAAAAGAGCAGGAACAGGTGAATGAATAGAAAAATCAACTTTTGTATGTAAATAAGGCTCCTAAAAAAATCAGGTTCAGAGTTAAAAGTAAATTTTAAAAATGCTTTTCTACTACCTTTGCTGAAGCTTGAGTACACTGTGAAATCATAAGACATTAAGTGTTGCCTTTCCATGGATTTTGATGTATGGTAGCATTATTTCTTTTTCCTAAGCACT
Source organism: Ichthyophis bannanicus (assembly GCA_033557465.1). Classification (NCBI taxonomy): domain Eukaryota; kingdom Metazoa; phylum Chordata; class Amphibia; order Gymnophiona; family Ichthyophiidae; genus Ichthyophis; species Ichthyophis bannanicus. The sequence goes on along the minus strand of CM066036.1, from coordinate 173,652,663 downwards.
GTGTTACAGTAACTATATTTAGACATGTAAATTTCATCAAATTAAGGAAAGGGTCAGCTTGTTAACTGCATATCTGGACGTTTAAGCAATCAAAACCGAGGTCTAGCTTTCTGTTCAACTTTGCTAATGGTTTTCACCATGCAGCTGGAAAAGTGAAAGCATAGTTACTCACCTGTAACAGATGATCTCCAGGAACAGCAGGAATTTAGTCTTCACATATGGATATCGTCGGTACTGAGGGAGCCCGTGTGGGAATGCTCCCCAGCGTCCAATAGGAACGCTTTTGGGAGCATTCCACAGCACCTGCTTGCTGCCTTCCTGCCTTTCCCACTGTCCCTCTTCAGTTGAGCTTATAGTTGAGACAAAAGAGAGAGGGAGCGAGAGAGAGAGAGATAGAGACACAACTCCTAGGGGAGGTGGGTGGGTTGTGAAGACTAAATTCCTGCTGTTCCCGGAGATCACCTGTTACAGGTGAGTAACTACGCTATCTTCAGGAACAAGCAGGAATGTATGTAGTCTTCACATATGGGGACTCCCTAGCTGAAGATGCCAGGGAGATGGCCCCAGGAAGCTGCAACCCATTGTGAGATGGGCCATGCTTCCTCCCATGGATCTCTGGCATCCTACCATGGATGGTGGGTAGGAGTTGAATTAAGTCTGAAAGTGATGAAGAACAGCCTGGCCAAACAAGGCATCCCGGCGGGAGTCCTTGTCTAAGCGGTAGTGGGCTGTAAAGGTATGTACCGAAGTCCAAGTGGCTGCTCGACAGATGTCGTCGATAGATATAGAGTGAAGGTTAGCCATAGAGGCTGCCATGGCTCTTTTTTTTTTTTTTTAATTATATTTATGAAAATTTAACAGTTTACATAAAATAATGAAACAGTTACAAATGAAACATAAAAATAGGAAGAAAACAAGAGACATGATAGTTAAACTAAGTTCTAGCCCACATTTCGGGGAGACAGATCACAACAAAAGGAAATAAAACTAAAGAAAAACAAGGCTAAGGACCCCCCTAAAAAGACAACAAAATAGGGGGGAACCCGAAGCCAACAAAAGCAGCCAGTAGAGATCTCCCGCTGCCTACCAAAAGCTATCACGAAGGTTTAGTCGCTTTCTCCTGTTCCAAAAGCCATTTTTCAAAATCCGATGAGGAGAGAAAAACATATTTATCATAATGTAAAGTAATATAACACTTACAAGGATACTTTAAGAAGTATGTAGCCCCCAAGGCAAGCACTCTAGATTTCAAAAGCAGAAAATCTTTCCTGCGTAACTGTGTAGAGCGAGAAATATCCGGAAAGATAGCTACCCTATCCCCAGATTTGTCTCCTGATGCTGTTCAGTTGAAGTTGTTGCCTACTGATATTTCCTTGAGACCTCTCCCTGCGCTTTCCACTGATTCCTCTGTGGCCACGGTTTCCCTTTCGGATGTTTGGCGAGTGGTCTCTCGTACTGAAAAAATGCTTGAAGAGACTGTTCCTAAGCTTTGTCAATTTACTAAGGATTCTGTGCAAAAATTTCAATCTCTTGATTCTCAAGTTGGAGCTCTTAGCTCAGCTCTGGTGAAAATAGAAATGCAGGCTAAATCCTTTTCTGATTTTTCAGCTACTCATGCTAAAGATAGTTTCATTTTACACCAGAAGCTTGAGAATTTAGAGAATGCTCATCGTAGTAAGAACTTGAGGCTTTTGAATTTTCCTAGTTGTTCATTATTATCCCCTTTGGTATTGTTTAGGAAATATTTGAAGGATATCCTTCTCTATCCGCAGGCCGACTCTTGTGTTAGATCTAAGTGTTATTATTTGCTCTCTAAGAAAGTAGTCGGTGCTGTGGGGGGAGAGGAGGATCTCCCCTTGGATACAGGTGATTTCAATCTGACTGCTTTCCTAGAGGAATCTCACGATGTGATAGCTACTCGGGCCACACTGTTAGTGACTCTAGCCTTTGAGGATGATAAGGTAGCTATTTTGAAAAGTTATTTCCGTAGGAAGGAGGCTGCCATGGCTCTCACATTGTGAGCTGTGACATGGCGTTCAAGAGGAAGACCCTTATTCTCATAGGCAAAGGATATGCATTGTGCAATCCATTTAGACATAGTTCTTTTGGAAACTGAAGTCCCAAATGACTAGAACCAAAAGCAACGAAGAGTTGAGAAGACTTTCTATGTTGCTGTGTTCTTGGTAGGTAAAAAGCTAAAGCTCTTTTAAAGACCAAGGTATGAAGGTTTCTTTCTGCATTGGAGGCATGAGGCCTCGGAATGAACACAGGAAGGTAAACCGCTTGGTTTAAATGGAAAGGGGAAACCACCTTTGGCATAA